>OX451741.1:1183066496-1184408557 GCA_948472305.1 Vicia faba | reverse complement strand
GAATATGTCAACAAATATCAAATCTCACATACTTTAAAATCATCATTTAGTGTATAACATCAACACTTTAATATCATCACATAATCACCATAATCATGTCAAAAAAAGACATAAACTCCATTGCCATAAACTCATATCGTCGCTTTACCGTCATGTTATATCATCGCATAATTTCCATGAAATTATCACATCATAATCACTTTATGTTCAACACAAAAATCATCACAAAACAAGGTATCACATAACATCGCAATTCATTATAAGCCATCAAATAAAACTCAACGCCAAAATACTCAAAAATAAACATAACCGACCCCATGAGACACGACTATGTTATGCATGTGGTACCCGTTTCTTTGTCCATAATTACGGACATTCGGCATAAAAGCCCATCGCCGCTTTGGCATAAAAGCCCTCGTCGCTTGGCATAAAAGCCCTCGTCGCTAATGCAATATATGTAACTCGACAACACGACATCACATACACGACACAACAAAACATCATCATCGCATATCAAAATTGGTATAAAACCCACGTCTCCATATTTATCCACATCAAGATAAACATATCATCACATCGCATATCATCAAGTAGTCATTATAAATAAACCATCCCAAACATCATATTTAATCACATCACATCATTATCAAATAATTAACTAAATTTCAAACACGGAAAAATAGTCTAACATCAATAATCGTCGCGAAAGTCATTCATAATAATCGGCACCAATCATAATCATTAACGTTGCAATCGGATTTTCCATACGCGACTTGAACCGACTAAAACGCAACCCGGTTCAACTTAACCGTAAATTGGCCTATTTCGGGTCGCTTCATAAAAACTAGAAATCTAGAAAAACTAACATCACCACGACGTTCTACACATCGAAATTAGCTAGCACGTCAATTTTCGTTCAATTCGGAGCAACTAGCTTCGTCGCCAAAATTTCCGAAATCGTGAAATCAAACATAATCGGGTTCCAAATTAAATCGGCTAACTTATGTCATATTTATATTTAATTAATATAAATATTTAATATATATTAAATCAAGAAAAGAAAAACAAAACATAAATTAATTAATTTCTAAACTTAATTTCAATAATTATACTGCAAGTTTTTTTTGTTAACTTAATAAAAGAACATACTGCTATTCTGCATTTCTAATATCTTAACTTCACTTAATTGAATATACTACTATTTCATACTGAATATGTTAGAATCTTGGTTCAATTAAATAATGCTATTTCTCAGTAAACTTAATGTACTACTAGTTCTTAATTTTTAAGCTTAATTCAACTAATATATGCTAGTCTTAAGGAAAGGTAATGTACTGCTATACTTGTTGTAAACGTAATATACTGCATAGCTTTTAGTTCTTAGTTTTATAAACTTAATTTAATTAACATAAATTAGTTTTTCTAATTTAATTTCTATTAATATAATAATAATCCCATAACACTAACACCTAAATTAACTCTCCTAATTTATCTCAACAAATCTCAAGAACCCTAACATAAATTTTATCATAAATCAAAATATACCAAATCAAACCCTAACTATAAGCATTGGAAAATCAAACCCCTTACCATAGATGTTTGAAATGATTCTTGTTCTTCCAACCCAAAACCCAAGCTAGCTCTTGTGTTCTTGTTACCTCTTCTCTTCTAAGACCTCTCTCTCTCTCTCTCTCTCTCTCTCCTCTCTCTCTCTCTCTCTCCTCTCCTCTCTCTCTCTCTCTCTCTCTCTCTCTCTCTCTCTCTCTCTCTCTCTCTCTCTCTCTCTCTCTCTCTCTCTCTCTCTCTCTCTCTCTCTCTCTCTCTCTCTCTCTCTCTCTCTCTCTCTCTCTCTCTCTCTCTCTCTCTCTCTCTGTGTGTGTGTGTGTGTGTGTGTGTGTGTGTGTTTTAATATTATGATATAAAACAAGGTGTTTGGTTTGTTTTGATTCAAGACAAAAGCTAGGCAAAGTTACTAAAAAAACCCCTCATCAAATATACTACTTCATAACACCAAATTATATCAAATAATATTATTAACCCAAATAATTAAAATAACTCCAAATAATTAAATATCAGTCCGAATAATATTTTACCGAACCCAACGGAATAAAAACGGACCGAACAAAATAATTACCGGTCCCTCAAAACAAATACCAGACCCAATAAAATAATTACCGGTCCCTCAAAATAAATATCGGATCGAATAAAATAATTATCGGTCCCTCAAAATAAATATAGGACCAAATAAAATAATTACCGCTCCCTCAAAATAAATACCGGACCGAATAAAATAATTACCGGTCCCTCAAAATAAATACCGGATCGAATAAAATAATTACCAGTCCGAATAAAACGTCGCCGAATATATTAACAAATATACCAGTTAATTTAAATATTCTCGTCGCAAAAATAAAAGTCAAACGGTAATTCGAAAATATTAATATAATATAATATTAAATAAAACGGGGCGTTACAACTTTCCCCCACTTAAAAAGTCATCCTCAAAATTACCTGACTCGAAAAGCTCGGGATAAGAATCCCGCATCTTGCTTTCCAACTCCCACGTCGTGTTTTCACCAGCTGCTCCTATCCAAACAACTTTAACCAAGGAGATCTCTTTGCCATGAAGAGACTTTATCTCACGATCTTCGATCCTTAATGGCATCGTCTCCACCGTAAGATTGTCTCCCACTTGAATATCATCCATCTCAATCACATGTGAAGGATCCGAAACATACTTCCGAAGTTGCGACACATGGAACACATCACGCAAGTTCGAATGATTTGGCGGTAACGCCACTCTATAAGCCACTTTTCCCACTTTACTAGTAATTTGGTAAGGACTAATAAAGCGAGGAGTTAGCTTCTTCGACTTCAATGCTCGCCCAACGCCAGTTGTAGGAGTAACTCGCAAAAATACATGATCACCATCTTGAAATTCCTAGTCTTTTCTCCTTTTATCATGATAACTCTTTTGTCGACTTTGAAAAATTCCCATCTTTTCTCTAATCATCTTCACCGTCTCAGAAGTCTCTCTAACCAATTTTGGTCCAAGCACCACACTTTCACCCGACTCATGCCAACACAAAGGAGTTTTACACCTCCGACCATACAAAGCCTCGAACGGTGCCATTCCAATACTAGCATGAAAACTATTATTATAAGTAAACTCAATCACTTGAAGATATGTATCCCATGAACCACCATGTTCAAGAATACAAGCACGTAACAAGTCTTCCAACGATTGAATCGTCCTTTCCGTATGACCATCAGTTTGAGGATGATAAGCCGAACTCAACCTCAACTTTGAACCCAAAGCCTCTTGCAAGCCCTTCCAAAATTCAGAAGTAAACCTCAGATCTCTATCCGAAACAATACACAAAGGAATACCATGTAATCTCACAATCACATGCGTATAAATTTCCGCCAACTTCGATACGGGATAAGTGATGTTAATAGGAATAAAGTGAGTTGACTTCGTAAGCCTATCAACAATCACCCAAATCACATCGTGTACTTTTGGTGTGTTTGGTAACCCCGTTACGAAATACATAGAAATACTATCCCATTTCCACTCCGGAATCTCTAACGGTTGCATCAACCCTGCAGGTTTCTGATGCTCCACTTTAGACTTCTGACAAGTCAAACAAGCATAAACAAACTGAGCCACCTCTCTCTTCATGCCCGACCACCAAAATAGTTTCTTTAAATCTTGATACATTTTGGTCGCTCCGGGATGAATACTCAAATTGCTTCTATGACTTTCTTCCTAGATCATTCTCTTCAAATCCACATCACCGGGAATATAAATCCTACTCGGAACCTCAATACACCCTGAGCATCCAACTTGAATTCTTCATTTTCAGTTTGTCCAATACCAACCAACAAATCAACAAGTTTCACATCAAGCTTCTGAGTTTCTCTAACACTATCAAGGAAATCATTATTGATCTTTAACATTCCCAAGATAACACTCTTCGGAGTCACTTCTACTACAAGACTCATATCTCTAAATTTCTCAATCAATTCCAACTCTTTCACCATCAAAAGTGACATATGCAAAGTCTTTCGACTTAAAGCATCGGCCACCACATTAGCTTTACCAGGATGGTAATTCAATCCAAAATCATAATCTTTCAACAATTCAAGCCACCGCCTTTTCCTCATATTAAGCTCTTTCTGATCGAACAAGTACTTCAAACTTTTATGGTCACTAAATACTTCAAATCTAGAACCATAAAGATAATGCCTCCAAATATTAAGCACAAAAACAACTACTGCAAGCTCCAAATCATGCATAGGATAATTCTTCTCATGAATCTTCAATTGCCTAGAAGCATAAGCAATCACTTTGCCATTTTGCATAAGCACACCACCTAAACCCATCTTAGAAGCATCACAATAAACGACAAACGGTTCTTCAGGATTAGGTAGAATCAAGATCGGAGCCGTTGTCAACCTTTTCTTCAATTCAACAAAACTTTCTTCACACTTGACATCCCATACAAATGCAGCTCCTTTACAAGTCAACTTTGTCAAAGGAAGCGCCAACTTAGAAAAACCTTCAATGAACCTTCTATAGTAACCAGCCAAACCCAAGAAACTTCTAATCTCAGTAACAGACTTAGGAGTTTCCCATCTCAACACAACATCAACTTTAGAAGGATCTACAGCAATGCCATCACCAGAAATGACATGCCCCAAAAAGCTCACTTCACTTAACCAGAACTCGCACTTTGACAACTTAGCATAAAGCTTCTTCTCTTTCAGAACTTCCAACACGATGTGCAAATGTTCTGCGTGCTCTACTTCCAATTTAGAATAAACCAGAATATCATCAATGAAAACAACCACGAAACGATCCAAGTAAGGTTGGAAAATACGATTCATGTACTCCATGAATACTCCCGGTGCATTAGTGACACCGAAAGGCATCACCGAATATTTGTAATGTCCATACCTCGTCCTGAAAGCAGTTTTCTGAACATCTTCTTCTTTCACCCTTATTTGATGATAACCCGATCTCAAATCAATATTACTAAACATGCAAGAGCCAACCAATCGGTCCATCAAATCATAAATTCTAGGAAGTGGATACCTATTCTTGATAGTCACTTTATTTAACCGACGATAATCAATACAAAGTCTCATGCTACCGTCTTTATTCTTCACCAATAACACAGGAGCTCCCCATGGCGACACACTAGGTCTAACAAACTTCTTCTCGAGCAAATCTTCTAATTGGCTCTTCAATTCTGCTAACTCAGATGCGGACATCCTGTATGGTGCCATAGAGATAGGTCTGGTACCAGGGACAAGATCCACAGAAAATTTAACTTCTCTTTCTGGAGGTGCACTAGGAATCTCATCAGGGAATACTTCAGGAAAATCGCACACCACCGGAAAGTTTGCTATCACAGCTTGACTCTCCACAGAAAGAGTCTCCATCAACAAGAAAACCAACGCCTCATCCTTCATGAACTCATTCAACTGCTTCATCGACACCAACATAGATTGTTCTTCTTCTACTAAGGAAGAAAACCTCACAGTGTTGTCATAGCAATTGATATGGACATAATTAGCTTTTAACCAGTCCATACCTAAAACCACGTCCAACCCGACAAGCGGTAAACAAACAAGATCCACCACAAAGTCTCTATCAAGGATTGATAAAGGGCAACTTGCACACACAAAAGAAGTAGTAACCGTTCCCTTAGCCGAAACTTCTACTACCATATCTCTATCCAGAGACGACAAAGTGAGACCCAATCTCTTTACACAATCAACATCAATAAAACAGTGAGTAGCACCAGTATCAATAATAGTAATAAGAGGAAAGCTATTAATAAAACTAGTACCTCGAACAAGGCCATCCTCGTTTGCCGTTGGAGCACCCGACAAAGCAAACACCTTTCCTGCTCCTTGAGTCCTCTTAGGCTTCTTACATTGAGCACTCACGTGACCTCCCTCGCCATAATTAAAACAGACCACATCCTTATGTCTACAATCTCAAGTCGTATGGCCCACTTATCCACATCGGAAACATCTCACCTCATTCTCCTTAGCTCTAACATCGCTTCGACAAACATTACTTTTGTGGCCAGGTTTCCCACACTTGTAACAAACAATACTAGCAGGAGCATCTCCCCCACTAGTTCTTCACCCTTGAAACGCTTTCTGTTTCCCTTTACCAGCTGGAGCATCATACGGTTTTCCAAGGCTTTGCTGACCTTTGTTTCTCTTATCAGACATAATCTTATAATGAGCATTACTGTCCTCCTCAAAGATCCTACAACTATCAATCAAATCCGAAAAGACACGGATTTTCTGATAACCAACAACTTTCTTAATCTCAGGACGTAAACCATTTTCAAACTTGATGCATTTAGAGAACTCGCCATTCGACCCATCATAATGCGGATAGAACTTGGCCAACATAGTGAACCTTGCAGCATAATCAGTGATAGACATGCTTCCTTGCTTTAATTCAAGAACTCTATCTCCTTCTTTCCCCAAACATCTTCCGGGTAATACTTCCTCATGAATTCCCTTTGGAAAACTTCCCATGTCACTTCCTCACCAGCAACCTCAAGCCTCTGACGGGTTTCAACCCACCAGTCATCCGCTTCAACACTTAGTTTATGAGTACCATAACGGATCCTTTGCACAGGAGTGCAATCCATGACACGAAATATTCTTTCAATCTCCTTCATCCACGCCAAAGCACCTTCGGGATCATACTTTCCTTGGAAAGTAGGAGGATTCTCTCTTTGTAAGGTTGCCAAACTACGAGACCCAGCGTTCTCATCAGCATTCGGCGGGTTTTGGAAAGCCTGAACCATTGCCCGCATAGCAGCAGCAAGAGCCTCATCATTCCTACCAGTGTTCCTCCCAGCCATAACAACTTATACTCAAAATAAAACAAGGATTAAAATCAACAAATAACAATACTTGGTTGATAGACGACAACAAACTCAACAACTTGGCCGGATAGACCGACCTGCTCTGATACCACTAATGTAACACCCCAATTCTACCCCTCATAATTAATAATAAAATCAGAGTTTCAAAATTTCATCCAAACATAAATTGAGGTATCACATATTCGTTTTTTTATCACTTTGCATTATAATGCACATCACAAAATCAAAAGTCTGATATACCGATTCATAACATAAAGCATCATATAAACATATGACTAATCACAACACAACGGATGTGTTCACAAAATGTACGTATCATCATGTTATCATTAATACATAAAGTCATAAGATAGTATACATAAACTATCCTATCAAAATAATAACGTCTCCCAAATCCCGAGTGTTACTACTATCAGAGCAGAGCGACTCAAAACAAAGAGACTCAAGCTAATCCTCATCATCCTCGCGGATCACCTGCACGTTACCAATATAAAGGCAACGGTGAAACAAGTGAAGGGTGAGATACTCCAAAACATATAATTAAAAGCATGATAAAATATATAAATAGTTTTGGAATCATAAATGATATAGGTTAATAAGAATATGTCAACAAATATCAAATCTCACATACTTTAAAATCATCATTTAGTGTATAATATCAACACTTTAATATCATCACATAATCACCATAATCATGTCAAAACAAGACATAAACTCCATTGCCATAAACTCATATCGTCGCTTTACCGTCATGTTATATCCATCGCATAATTTCCATGAAATTATCACATCATAATCACTTTATGTTCAACACAAAAATCATCACAAAACAAGGTATCATATAACATCTCAATTCATTATAAACCATCAAATAAAACTCAACGCCAAAAGACTCAAAAATAAACATAACCGACCCCATGAGACACGACTATGTTATGCATGTGGCACCCGTCGCTTTGTCCGTAATTAGGGACATTTGGCATAAAAGCCCTCGTCGCTTTGGCATAAAAGCCCTCGCCGCTTGGCATAAAAGCCCTCGTCGCCAATGCAATGTATGTGACTCGACAACACGACATCACAAACACGACACAACAAAACATCATCATCGCATATCAAAATTGGTATAAAACCCACGTCTCCATATTTATCCACATCAAGATAAACATATCATCGCATTGCATATCATCAAGTAGTCACTATAAATAAATCGTCGCAAACATCATATTTAATCACACCACATCATTATCAAATAATTTACTAAATTTCAAACACGGAAAAGTAGTCAAACATCAATAATCTTCACGAAAGTCATTCATAATAATCGGCACTAATCATAATCATTAACGTCGCAATCAGATTGTTCATACGCGACTTGAACCGACTAAAACGCAACCCGGTTCAACTTAACCGTAAATTGGCCTATTTCGGGTCGCTTCAGAAAACTTGAAATCTAGAAAAACTAACCTCACCACGACGTTCTACACGTCGAAATTAGCTAGCACGTCAATTTTCATTCAATTCGGAGCAACTAGCTCTGTCGCTGAAATTTCCAAAATCGGAAAATCAGACATAATCGGGTTCCAAATTAAATAGGCTAACTTATGTCATATTTGTATTTAATTAATATAAATATTTAATATATATTAAATCAAGAAAAGAAAAACAAAACATAAATTAATTAATTTCTAAACTTAATTTGAATAATTATACTGCAAGTTTTTTTTGTTAACTTAATAAAAGAACACACTGCTATACTGCATTCCTAATTTCTAAACTTCACTTAATTGAATATACTACTATTTCATACTGCATATGTTATATGTTTGGTTCAATTAAATAATGTTAGTTCTCAGTAAATTTAATGTACTGCTAGTTCTTAATTTTTAAGCTTAATTCAACTAATATATGCTAGTCTTTACGAAAGGTAATGTACTGCTATACTTGTTGAAAACGTAATATATTGCATAGCTTTTAGTTCTTAGTTTTATAAACTTAATTTAATTAATATAAATTAGTTTTTCTAATTTAATTTCTATTAACATAACAATAATCCCACAACACTAACACCTAAATTAACTCTCCTAATTTATCTCAACAAATCTCAAGAACCCTAACATAAATTTTATCCCAAATCAAAATATACCAAATCAAACCCTAACTATAAGCATTGGAAAATCAAACCCCTTACCTTAGATGTTTGAAATGATTCTTGTTCTTCCAACCCAAAATCCAAGCTAGCTCTTGTGTTCTTGTTTCCTCTTCTCTTCTAAGACCTCTTTTTCTTGTTCTCTCTCTCTCTCTGTGTTTTAATGTTATGACATAAAACAAGGTGTTTGGTTGGTTTTGATTCAAGACAAAAGCTAGGCAAAGTTACTAAAAAGCCCCTCATCAAATATACTACTCCATAACACAAAATTATATCAAATAATATTATTAACCCAAATTATTAAAATAAATCCAAATAATTAAATATCGGTCCGAATAATATTTTACCGAACCGAACGAAATAAAAACGGACCAAACAAAAATAATTACCGGTCCCTCAAAACAAATACTGGACCGAATAAAATAATTACCGGTCCCTCAAAATAAATACCGGACCGAATAAAATAATTATCGGTCCCTCAAAATAAATACTGGACCAAATAAAATAATCACCGGTCCCTTAAAATAAATACTGGATTGAATAAAATAATTATCGGTCTGAATAAAACGTCGCCGAATATATTAAGAGATGTACCGGTTAATTTAAATATTCTCGTCGCAAAAATAAACGTCAAACGGTAATTCGAAAATATTAATATAATATAATATTAAATAAAACGGTGTGTTACATGTATCTTCTTAGGATACTCTGAATGCTCAAAGACATACAAGGTGTATAACTCTGAAACTAGAATGATTGAAGAGTCAATACACATCAAATTTAACGACAAAGAGCCTGACAATAAAATGTCAGAGCTAGTTGACATTTTTGCAGAAATTCATGTATCTGAAGACACATTGGAGGCTAGTGGTTATGAACCTATCAAGTCATTAGAAGTTAGTGGTTCAGAAGTTTGTGGTTAAGAAGTTATCAACTCTTCAAAAGATGGTGGTTGTGAAGCTCATCATACCTCTGAAGCTCATCCAGATGATGAAACTTCTAAAGAAGTTCATGATGGTTTCAAGAAGAAACACAATCCAAGAAGATATTCAAGTACATGTATTCACATTCAGAAGAGTTGATAATTGGAAATAAAGATAGTCCTTTAAAGACAAGATTTGAATTCGGAGAAGAATATTTAATGTTGGGACTTGTTGCACCCCAAAATTTCCCCTCCTGATTTTTCTTTTATCTGGCTTAGGCTTCCCATTTTACTTGAATCATCCACTAGGTAATTTGCATATCATGCATTTATTCATTGAATAAGGCACCCAAGTTCAAAGACTCAGTGGTCATGTGAGCTAGGGTTTCACTTTGTTTTGAGGTCAAATAAGATGTATTTCTCTAGTTCTTCTTTAAGCATTGGACTGTGGAATTAGGATTTTAAGGTATGGTTATTGTGGACTTCTTCTTCATCAATCTACAAGGCTATATTTCATAAAGATTTATCAAAAAGCAAGATGTTAGGGGTGTCACTTGTATGTGCCTAAGAGTTTATCATTGATTTTAGTTGAGGTTCATTATATTAGAGTTTATTTCCCTATGTTTGTCAAAAGATTAGGGTTCACTGGTCATTATGATTGAGCTTGGTGATGGTTCTTTAATAGAGGTTCATATGGATTAGAGTTTCATTTCAAATATATCTTGAGAATCTTTATCTCCATATATAAAGCCTCATATTTATTCAAGGATCCACTCAAGGCATTATGTTGTGTTAAAACCATGAAGTGGAGAAGGATTTTGTCAAGGCAAAGGGATTGTGGATTGAATTGCTAAAAACATGATGCATGGTACAAGATGTTAAACTTAAGAGACTCATTATGCTCAAATCCTTGTTATTCATCAATTAATTGGTTTGAATATGTTAATTGTTCAAAGTTATCAAAAGGAATCAAGGTCTTATGCATTATTTCTTCAATTGTTGCTTCAAGTGCAAGTTATTTTGGATATGAAGTTCAACATGGAAGTAAGGTTTGTATCAAGTTTCAAATATGGCATACATGGTCATTATGATTCAAAATTCTTATGAAAAGCATACAAGTTTGGTTTCAAGATTCATCATGATCCATTCAAAGTTTCATCCATGGGTTTTATTCAAGTTTTTAAGTTCTTTACACTTTCTCAAAAATCAACATATGATTCAAAATAAGTTCATTGAGTTTTGGTTTTAGAACAAAGATTCCTCAAAAGCTCATTCACATATTCAAGTCATTCATCAAAATTCAAGATTCATTACAAGTTCATTATGATTCATTCATGATTCAAATGATTCAAGATGATTCAAAGATCCATCCGAATACAAAAGAGATTGAAAGTTACAAGAATATTTCAAGTGTCCTAAGCCTAAAATATGCATTCAACACAAGTTTATAAACCTAACTCTAATATTCAATATTTTCATGCCTTCAACATCTTTCATCATTACTTCATGATCAAGGTTCTATATGAGTCCAAAAACTGCCCAAAATAGCTTAACAAAATCTGCATCAGAAAAAGCAACAAGAACAAATACCAAAAGCAGGATTTGTAAAAACAACAAAAATCACAACTTATACAATAAAAACTTGATAGATAAGTTTTGATATGAAATTTTGGAACTTGCAATATAGATATCAAGACAAATGTCCTAACACCAACATAATGTCAAGACATATGTTATGACATCATCTGCTGGCAGAAAATTGAAGATTATGCAGAAAAATAAATTGCAGAAAAATTAAACAACATAATCAATTGTTAACTCAATTCGGTGCAACGTCACCTACTATGTGGGCTACCAATCCAGGAAGGAAATTCACTTTGATAATATTAGTTGAAAGCCTAAACAATCTCAATTTACAACTTCTCGCCCTATCACTACCTTGTGCAACTTCTACCTAGAAACCTTCTAGATATGAGATTCCCCTCACTTCCTACCAATCACCTCAATGATAAAATAAAGTCATAATTCCAGTGACTAGAATCAAAAACCATAAGATTACACTTCCAATAAACAATACTTAGTTTTACTTAAAAGCTTCAACTAAGAACAATACTCAACTCTTTGCTTAAAAGCTCATGAGTGAGAATAATAAATTGATAAACTATCGAGTAACAATCAGTCTACCTCAATATATCAAAAGATACATGAGTGACATACAAAGAACAAAAACACAAAGAACTTAAAAGACTCCTAAAACCCTAATCCTTATGTTGCACCCATGGTGTTGTACCCCAAAATTTTCCCTCTCATTTTTCAAAAGGCATTTCTCACAAGGATTCTCAAGGTTCAAGCTTGCACAAGTACAATTGGATTTTCCAGTATAAAGTTAAAAAGGAAACTGTTAAAAAAGGAGGAAAACAGATAAAAATAATCTTTTTGACAAAATTGGAGAAAAACAAGTCTTTTTGATTCAGCTCATTCGATTGGCCTTTTGGCCTCTTTAGATGCAGGCTTTGGTTGCATCCTTCAACTGGACGTTGGCCTCTGGCACGCTGTCTTGGATTCACAAGGCAAGAGCTTCCTGCATGCCACTTTCAATTGCATCTTTGGCCTCACAGGGTTCACAATGCAATGGCTACCTATGTGCCTGCTTCGATTGGATGTTTGATGCATGCATGCATGTGTTGACTGGACAAATATTCCCCCATACTTGCTTTGATTCACAAGTTGATAACTAGCTGCATACAAGCCTTCGTTTGACCTATAACTTCTTTCTTGCATGCAAGAGGCTTCCCCCCATGCTAGCATGCATTAGGCACAAAGCCTCCCGTAGCCTCCTTCGATTACAAGGCAAAAAACCTCCTTTTGGCATCCTCCGATTGCACATTTTTGCCAGCCTAGCATGCCTCTTTCGTTTGGGCATGTGATTCTCTTCATACAAGTCTTCGTTTGAGCATTGGCCTCTTGTGTGCTTGCTTGGAGTCACAACGTTTAGACCTCCTGTATGCAGTTTTCGACAGGGACATTGGCTGTGTTTACGCTAGCTTCGTATGGACACATTTCCTTTTAGTATGCTTCAATTCCATCATTGCCAACCTTCAGCACATATAGTGGTGGACTTGAAGGGCATACATATGAGTCCCTGTCGAAGGATATACCTTATTAGTCCATTCGAAGGACACCTTTGGCCCTTTTCAAAGAAACATACATGACCCATTCAAGGGACATGTCTGGGCATCCCATTCGAAGGAAATGCTTGATGGCCCATTCGAAGGACTTACAAAGCCCCTTTAAGGCATGTTTTGGTGACCCATCCAAGGGTCACACATTTGGCTCCTTCGAAGGATGCACAAAAGTGACCCATTCGAAGGACACTTGTTGGAGGAAAATTAAATAATATTGTTGGAAGAAGAATATGGTCGAAGGAGGGTCAAAAAGAAAGGATGAAATGTTCAAAGATGCTTGCTGCCAAGTTCAGGCTTGGTACACTGGCCAAAACTACTGCATAGCAGTCCTAAAACACTGCCCCATACTTGCACCAAAAAGGCATACAAATGCTGCCCCCCGAAAGCTACAAAAGCAGTTTACTCAAATTGATCAAACTATTTTTTTTTCCCTCCAAAACCTCAGCCAAGCTTTGCCTATAAATAAGATGCTCCACAACATGTTTAAGGGGACTTTGGAGCTAGATAACACATCCAGAGACTTGTGGGTGGAACGAATCATCAAAAACTCTCAAACACTTACACATTCTTAAACACCAACCCAGAATCTAAACATTTGTCCCCTTCGAATCTGAAACATCCCCACACCTTGTTACCCTTCGAAACCAGTATAAAGAACATCACACTTGTTCTTCTCCTTCGAATCCAGCATTAGAAACGTCATCTTCGTTTCTTCCCTTCGAGTCTAGAAGCACTCAAGGAAACCACTCAAGGTCCAGCACACGCTCCAGCTTGAAGCAAGGTAAGTCCCTCTTACCCTTAAATCCTTCATTCCAGGCATGATATGTGAATAAACTTCTTTTCGTTTCAAACATGTACATACCATTGTTCTTCTTTTTGTTTCCACCCTTTTGACTTGCTTTCATTGATAACCTTCTTGGTTTTGCTTCTTATTTATTTAAATATGCTTTAGGAACTAACTTGGCCATAAGGTAATGCTAGCATGGCCTTAGGCCATGTTGCTACTCAAAAACTCAAACGAAAGAAATAGGAGACAGAAGTATGAAACAAAGCCTTAGGCTTCCTCACTGACTCCAGGCCTAATCAAAGGATGAAACAAAGGACTTAAGGTGAAGAGGGCACTCCATGCTGAACGAAAGAGGCATCCAGAAGGATGGCAACATTGATCCCAGGCCCCAGTCGAAAGACACACCATGCTGACTCCTAGGCCCTAGTCGAAGGACACAGAAAGGCAGACTGCATCTCATACTGATCTCAGCCCCAATCAAAAGTCACGCCTTCACCACTTCTAGGCCAAATCAAAAAGAGTTAGAGAAGCAGAATTAAAGAGTTCTTCTGCCTAAATCGAAAGAGCCCTTTTTCTTTCCTTTATTTTATTTTGTCTTTATATTTTCTTGCTATTCAATATGGTTGTAATAGTGTAGGATTTATTTTTCTGCATTTTTATGCAATTGCTAGTAAGATAGGGTATGTATGATAAGATAAAATCAACAAGTAGACAACCCCTAATCAAAGACTAAATGCATGCAAATCAAACACACTATTCACACATGCACCCTTATGGTAATCTCACTTGTTGCCCTGGAAAAATAGTCATGTCCCTCGAATATGGGAGTTTTAGAAAAGACCCTCGATAAAAGATCGTAGTCCCTCGATGACCCTTAATGTTGCCTTCGGTAAACGATCTAGTCCCTAAACGATATTGCTAAAACATCCCATAAGTTTCCTTCTATGACTATACAAATGTCCCATGCCCGTCCCTTCACATCCAATGATGTAGCTTCTTACCAAATCAATGGTAAGATAGTAACATCTAAAGGAGGAGGAAAAGAACATTGAAGACCTTTTGAGTAGGTAGGATGCTCCTAGTTGCTCGCTTGCTCACAACAAAAACATTTTATACACCAACACTTTCATTTTGAAACATTTTCAAAAGACAAAGCTTTTTGTACACGTTCTTATAGAAACGAGAACCATTACAAAGACACTTTTCAAAATCACTTTCAAAAACTCATTCACAAACACCTTTTTGAACTATTTTCAAAATACTCTCAAAACTCACACCACAAGCACATTTTCAAACAAAAGCAAGTGATCTAGCAAGCAACTAAGAGCCCGTAGATAACTACGGATGAAAAGGGTTTTAATACCTTTCCTTTTCATAACCTACCCCCTGAACTCAAGAAAATAATCTCGAAAGGTTTTTCCCGTTATTTTTAGCCTTTCCTTATTGGATAAAAGAAAAGTCGATGGAGACCCTTGCTATCTGCAACAATTGCGATCAAACGCAAAACACACCAAGTCAGTTCTCCCACCATGTTATAGAATTGGCGACTCTGCTGGGGAATATTGACTTAAAAGTGGGGTTACCTTAGGGCTAGATCAACCTTACTTGCTTTCCTTGTTTGACTTGCTTGCTTTACATTTTTTGGGGTCCTTGTTTGGGTTATTGTTAAAGATTATATACCCGGATCTGGGGCACCTTTTTAGGTAAGTAGAAATAAATCATGGAAGTTGTACGGCATAGACCGATATGGACAAGGTGATAGCTAGGTTAGCGTGATACTCTGGCTTGTACTAATGTTCCTTGAGTCAATCAAGG
This sequence comes from Vicia faba, assembly GCA_948472305.1. Taxonomy (NCBI): domain Eukaryota; kingdom Viridiplantae; phylum Streptophyta; class Magnoliopsida; order Fabales; family Fabaceae; genus Vicia; species Vicia faba. The sequence goes on along the minus strand of OX451741.1, from coordinate 1,184,392,779 downwards.
ATAACATTAGGCTTCCTTATAGGGTCATTAAGCGCTAAATAACCTTTAAAACCTTTACTTGACTCATTCCAAGCCACTAGAAAGTAGTGAGATAGTCGGCTTTGGTTCCGACCGAAGTTTGGTTGATACTCGATGCTACACTCATTGAGATTGGACTTTTAGGATATTCTGACCGTAATACTTCGGTGCTTGAGCTAGAACAATGCCTAAAAGAAAGGTCAGTGATATGAGACTCCTTAGAACCCTGTTACTTTTAATAGGACAGGTTAAGCCAACTAAACTTCAAGAGGGTACTTACCTACAAACCCCATGCAAGCCTAAACCTAAGGACTTGTCTGCTTTGTGTGTATATGATTATTTGTACATAACAACTTGCTTGCTTTGCATACTTGTACATGACATCATACCATAGAATTTTTAATAACCATTTCAAGGATCTCAAGGGCCTATGATGCAGGGTCATATTGAACCAGACGCCTATCAAGGGACAAGAGGATTCTTTCTCTAATCAAACATTGTCAAAAACCAAAACACAATAATTTGAGTCAAGGTATATAACCCACTTGACATGGTGAGCTTGATTCTCGTGGAAGGGCATCCACCGATACGAAGTTCTCCAATCAAAGTTGTTGATTAAAATTAAACTTCTAACATCTTCTTGTGTTTACCCCGCAAGATCCTTGAAAACACGCATCCACATACCATGCATCATATCATGACATGTTTCTCCCACATAGGTTTCCTTATCTTCCTACTGTTTATTTCAATAAGATGGATATGGAACAAACAGTGAAGGACCTTCAAGCACGAAATGTCCAATTCCAATTAATGTTTTTGACTTTGGCTAAAGGACAAGAGGACCTGAAGACTCTTCTTCTCAAAGACAAGAAGATAAAGACAAAGAAGTCAGTGGGCGTCCTAAATTTGGGAAGAAGACTTAGAGGACCAGTCAAGAAAGCTCTAGACCTCTCAAATCCATCAAATGAGGGGAATAATCATGAAGAAGATAACAGCCTGGGGACTGATGAAGATGAAGCTGACTACTCTGAGGAACAATATCCTCTCGCTGATGATAAATACAAACAGTTGGAGGATCACCTTAATGCTATGGAAATTCAGCAGATACCTGGCTTGGACTTTGAAGAGTTAGGTTTGGTTTCCAGAGTGGTCATCCCACCAAAGTTCAAAATCCCTACCTTTTCTAAGTATGAGTGGTTCTCTTGTCCTAAAATGCATCTGAGGTCTTATGTTCGCAAGATTCAGCCTCACACTACTGACCGAAAGCTATGGGTCCATTTCTTCCAAGAAAGTTTGGCTGGAAGTCAACTGGAGTGGTTCTATCAATTAGAAGGAACCGACATTCATACCTGGGAGGACTTGGATGCTGCTTTCTACAAGCAGTATCAATACAACGTTGATCTTGCACCAACTCGTGTGCAATTGCAAAATATGACCATGCATCCCAATGAGGGATTCAAAGAGTACGCCCAAAAATGGAGAGACTTGGCAGGCATAGTGCAACCACCGTTAACTGATAGGGAGCTGATCGACATCTTTATGGGAACTTTGACAGGACCTTTCTTCAACCACCTGATTGGAAGCTCCTCAGCCGGGTTCATCGAGTTAATACTGACTGGCAAAGAGTTAAAGCTGGCATCAAAAGTGGAAAGATCCAAGGAGCTACATCCTCTGATACTCAGAAAAAGCCATACAATAGGAAGAAAGAGTCCAATGCCGTGTACGACCAAAAAGGTCATAACAAGAGCAATCATGACCAACATGTGGGGGCAGTCCTGATCTCTGGTCCTACATCGCAACGACAGCAACAAAGGGGATTCAGTGAAGGCAAGACGAGCCTAAAAGACAGTTCACCAACATCAACATGCCGCTGTCTCAAGCACTACAACACTTGTTGAAAATGAATCTGATTACGTTGATATGACCTCATCCAAACCCCAAAACTTCTTCTCCTAACTACAATCTTGATGCAATATGTGCATATTATTCTGGCAGTCCTGGGCATGATACTAACGATTGTTGGGTGCTGAAATACAAGATTCAAAACATGATTGATACCAAGGAGATCGAGTTCGACCATCCAAAGACTCCTAACGTGAACACCACCATGCCAAATCATTGAGTGTTCCAGTACATTTTGAATTTTCAATTGTAATCTCTTTTGTTGTTCAAACACTTATCTATTAATGTCAAACTTCGTTTCATTAATGCATCACATATGTTTGTCTTGAATTAATCCATTCATTTTCATTATATTTAAACTATGCTTTTTAATCCCTTTATGATATTCAATTCTTATTTTAAAAAAATTGAAAACCTTTAGAAGGAGGATGAGGAAAACAATGCCATAATCTCATACAATATGCTTTTGAACAGACCTTGCTGAGGATGTACAGACGTTTCTTTCAATTCCTAAATACTGGAGTTATAAGGAGGATAATCCCTAGTCAACCCCTTTGAGCCTAAGAAGTAGGAGTTTTCTTTTTCACATAAATTATAACCTTTAATCAAAACCTGGGGTAGGGTTAGTTTCTCAGTTAATTCAAACACGCGTTCAGTCACAAGATTTCACTTCGTGTACAACAAATGACATCAAAAAACATTCTCCTAGAATCAAAAGACAGTGATGGTTCCCTACCAAATAGGCGGTCATTATCACTTAAAAGAAAATCCCACCGAGTCAAAACCTACGAAGGAGACTTAAAAAACCGGGGCATCCCGCTGACTATAATCTCAAAACAAGAACAATCAAGAAAAAATCAGGAATAACAAATCAAAAGAGGTTACTAAAAATCCTCGACAACATGAAAAGTGTTGCAAAAATGACTGCCTTCCAATAAATAAACTTCCAAATTTCTGAACCATCACCAAAACGTCATTCCAGACTCAAGTGGAATTCAAATGCACAATTAATTGAGTTTAGGACTGAAGAACATCATGAAGAATGGGAGGGTACGAATACATTTTGGGACTTATCCTTTATTTCTTAAACCATGAACCAGACCATGATACGACCTTTCAAAAGTCCTAATTGAAGCATGGGTTAGTTCGAAAGCATACTGTTACAAAAGGTATCCTGACTCCTGTAAGGCTTTACTCCATCCTGAGTTGAATTCATATTCTTAAAAAATTCTTTTATCTACTAAAACGCATTTTCAAAACTTAAAGACAAGCATAAACTTTGCATTATTCGAACACCGCTATTTGCATATAGCTATTTGTTTGACAACAGAGAAATTCACAAAACGAATATCCAACGAATGAAATCTCTCTCGGTGGACAAAATCACTTCAAATGGGATGAAACTTCCAACGACAAATCTCCTATTAAGAAAGGGGGAATGACATGATCATTTCCTAGCACATCTGGGGCAGTCAAGTTAAGATTCCAAGAAATCTCCCAAGAAATGATGAATAACCAGGGGCAGGTCTATGTCTGAATCACTGGGGGCATTGAACGTGAATTCCAACAAAGGGTCACGTACGACCAAGCAAACATTTCATGACAATGCTACAAACATTTGTTACCAGGGGCAGTGACAAGTCCCCCACAAAGTCCTTTTCATTAGGATGATCCCCAGCCAGAGTTCAATCTCCGAAAACTTCTACTCAATTGAGTTGATCTCAAGAATCTTCGGGGAGTTCTGCCATAAGAATACACCTCTCCAGCAGACTGGAGACAAGGTTTATTTCCCAAACAAACGACAACATTCCCCAGCTTGAATTTTCCTCTCAGACTATCATAAATCTAGGGACCATAACTCCCCTTCCCTAGTAGACTGCTCTACAATCCCCAGTGAGTTGTTGCAAAACCTGGGAGATGACCAGATAACAATTAATTTCTTTGTCCCCAACATGTTGTTAACTTCATTTTTATTCCATCAAGAGATAGCTCCCCAGTAGAGCAACAGAAAACTGAAACTCCTGAACTCTTTCCCCAAGCGGAAATCAACACTCTCCATAGAGCTTTCTTCTTAAGCAAAATCAACATTCCCCAGCAGAGTTATCCTAAAAAAACAGGAATCTCCAGCGGAAACATTCTAAACAATGTTTGAATATGCACATACTCTTCATCTCCAACATCAGTCCGGGATTTAACTTCCTAAGGCTCCCCAGCATTTGTCAAGGATTTATTTTCCAAGACAAAATTACATTTCAACAACATTCATAACATATGCATACGAAACGCATATAGCACAATCTCATTTATTTTGAGAAACATCATTACACCATGCATTTCATACATCATGACATTTCATACAACTAACTCTTTACCTTTTCAGGAAAAGATCAACAGATAAGTGTCATTAATTATCTGTAAACTTCTCCAAGAAAAAATCAAGCTTGGATTTTTTCATTACCTTTTGGAGTAGAAATCATCCAAGATTCCTTCATTATCTGTTGAGGTATTAATCGTCCCAGATTCCTTCATTATCTGCTGAGGTAGTAATCATCCCAGATTCCTTCATCATCCGCTGAGGTAGTAATTGTCCAAGATTACTTCATTATCCTTTGAGATAGTAATCATCCCAGATTCCTTCATCATCCACTGAGGTAGTAATTGTTAAAGGTTCCTTCATTATCTGCTGAGGTAGTAATCGTCCCAGATTCCTTCATCATCCGCTGAGGTAGTAATCGTATGAGGTTCCTTCATTATCTGTTGAGGTAGTAATCTTCCAAGATTCATTCATTATCCTTTGAGGTAGTAATCGTTCCAGATTCCTTCATCATCCGCTGAGGTAGTAATCGTCTAAGGTTCCTTCATTATCTGCTGAGGTAGTAATCATCCCAGATTCCTTCATCATCCACTGAGGTAGTAATCGTCCGAGGTTCCTTCATTATCTGTTGAGGTAGTAATCATCCAAGATTCCTTCATTATCCTTTAAGGTAGTAATCATCCCAGATTGCTTCATCATCTGTTGAGGTAGAAATCCTCCAAGATTCCTTCATCATCGGTTGAGGTAGCAATCATCCAAGATTCATTCATTATCTACTGAGGTAGTAATCGTCCAAGGTTCCTTCATCATCTGCTGAGGTAGTAATTATCTAAGGTCCTTCATCATCTGCTGATGTAGTAATCATCCAAGATTCCTTCATCATCTGTTGAGGTAGTAATCGTCCTAGATTCCTTCATTATCTGCCGAGGTAGTAATCTTCCAAGGTTCCTTCATTACCTTTTGGAGTAGTAATTGTTCATGATTCCTTCATCATCTATCATCATCAAGCTTAATACCTGAAACTAGACAGGATAAATATTTGTGAACAAATTGATTGTAGGTCAATTCCTGAAACAAGACAGGGTGACTATCTACATGAAAAACACTTTTCAAGACCTCTGCGGGATCAGTTTAAAATCTCTCAATGGTTTATCCTGATTCTTTCCCGTAGACATTTTCTCTGGTTCAGATAAATTGTTCCAAGATTTATTCTGATTCTTTCCAGTTAAATAATATTCAAGACCTCTGCTGGTCCATTTAAATCTCTCAACGGTTTATCCTGATTCTTTCCTGTAGACATTTTCTCTGGTTTAGATAAATCGCCCCAAGATTTATTCTAATTCTTTCCAGTTAAAGAATATTCAAGACCTCTGTTGGTTCAGTTTAAATCTCTCAATGGTTTATCCTAATTCTTTCCTGTAGACATTTTCACTGGTTCAGATGAATCGCTCCATGATTTATTCTGATTCTTTCCAGTTAAAGAATGTTCAAGACCTCTACTGGTTCAGTCTAAATCTCTCAATGGTTTATCCTGATTCTTTCCCAAAGACATTTTCTCTGGTTCAGATAAATCGCTCCAAGGTTTATTCTGATTCTTTTCCAGTTGAAGTCAAGTTTAGACTTAGTCTAATTTCTATCAACAATCACCTTTGGATGGCATCTATAAGCCCATCCCCGACAACTCTCTATCATCTCTCCAAATGGAATCTTTAAGCCCATTCACTATACAATCAACCACCACATCATCAAGTGAAAATTTCTGGTCACTCTAGTGTTCAATCATCTTCCACCTTCAAGTCACAAATGGCAGACTCGCCAATCTAACTCTTCAGGTTTAAGAAGATTGAACAGGGGAAAATGTTTTACCCCAAAATTTTCCCTATCATTTTCAAAGGAATTTCTCACAAGGATTATCAAGGTTCAAGCTTGCACAAGTACAATTGGATTTTCCAGTATCAAGTTAAAAAGGAAACTATTAAAAAAGGAGGAAAACATATGAAAATAATCTTTTTGACAAAATTGGAGAAAAATAAGTCTTTTCGACTCAGCTCCTTCGATTGGCCTTTTTGGCCTCTTTCGATGCAGGATTTGGTTGCATCCTTCGAATGGGCGTTGGCCTCTGGAACGCTGGCTTGGATTCGCAAGGCAGGAGCTTCCTGCATGCCACTTTTTATAGCATATTTGGCCTCACTGGGTTCGCAATGCAATCGCTACCTATGTGCCTGCTTCGATTGGATGTTTGATGCGTGCATGCCTGTGTTGACTGGAAAAATATTCCCCCATACTTGCTTTGATTCACAAGTTGATGACTAGATGCATACAAGCCTTCGTTTGAGCCATAACTTCTTTCTTGCACGCAAGAGGCTTCCCCCCATGCTAGCATGCATTAGGCACAAAGCCTCCTGTAGCCTCCTTCGATTACAAGGAAAAAAGCCTCCTTTTGGCATCCTTCGATTGCACATTTTTGCTAGCCTATCATGCCTTTTTTGTTTGGGCGTGTGATTCCATTCATACAAGTCTTCGTTTGAGCATTGGCCTCTTGTGTGCTTGCTTGGAGTCACAAAGTTTAGACCTCCTACATGCAGTTTTCGATAGGGACATTGGCTATGTTTACGCTAGCTCAGTCTAGACACGTTTCCTTTTAGTATGCTTCAATTCCACCCTTGAAAACCTTCAGCACATATATTGGTGGACTTGAATGGCATACATATGAGTCCCTGTCGAAGGATATACCTTATTAGTCCATTCGAAGAACACGTGTGGCCCTTTTCAAAGAAACATACATGACCCATTCAAGGGACATGTCTGGGCATCCCATTCGAAGGACATGCTTGATAGCCCATTCGAAGGACTTACAAAGCCCCCTTAAGGCATGTTTTGGTGACCCATCCAAGGGTCACACATTTGGCTCCTTAGAAGGATGCACAAAAGTGACCCATTCGAAGGACACTTGTTGGAGGAAAATCAAATGATATTGTTGGAAGAAGAATCTGGTCGAAGGATGGTCAAAACGAAAGGATGAAATGTTCAAAGATGCTTGCTGCCAAGTTCAGGCCTGGTACACTGGCCAAAACTACTGCATAGCAGTCCTAAAACACTGCCCCATACTTGCACCAAAATGGCATACAAATGCTGCCCCCCGAAAGCTACAAAAGCAGTTTACTCAAATTGTTCAAACTATTTTGTTTTCCCTCCAAAACTTCAGCCCAATTTTGCCTATAAATAAGAGGCTCCACAACATGTTTAAGGGGACTTTGGGGCTGGACAACACATCTAGAGACTTGTGGGTGGAACATATCATCAAAAACTTAAAAACTCTCAAACACTTACACATTCTTAAACACCAACCCAGAATCTAAACATTTGTCCCCTTCGAATATGAAACATCCCCACACATTGTTACCCTTCTAATCCAGTAGAAAGAACATCATACTTCTTCTCCTTCAAATCCAGCACCAGAAACGTCATCTTAGTTTCTTCCCTTCGAGTCCAGAAGCACTCAAGGCAACCACTCAAGATCCAGCACACGCTCCAGCTTGAAGCAAGGTAAGTCCCTCTTACCCTTGAATGCTTCGTTCCAGGCATGATATGTGAATAAACTTTATTTTCGTTTCAAACATGTACATACCATTGTTCTTATTTTCGTTTCCACCCTTTTTACTTGCTTTCATTGATAACCTTCTTGGTTTTGCTTCTTGTTTATTTAAATATGCTTTAAGAACTAACCTGGCCATAAGGTAATGCTAGCATGGCCTTAGGCCATGTTGCTACTCAAAAACTCAAATGAAAGAAACATGAGACATGAGTATGAAACGAAGCCTTAGGTTTCCTCACTGACTCCAGGCCCAATCGAAGGATGCATCAAATGACTTAAGGTGAAGAGGACACTCCATGCTGAACGAAAGAGGCATCCATAAGGATGGCCACACTGATCCCAGTCGAAAGGCACACTATGTTGACTCCTAGGCCCCAGTCGAAGGAGGCAAAAAGGCAGACTGCATCTCATACTGATCCCAGCCCCAATCAAAAGCCACGCCTTCACCACTTCCAGGCCAAATTAAAAAGAGTTAGAGAAGCATAATCGAAGAGTTCTTATACCTAAATCAAAAGAGCCATTTTTATTTCCTTTATTTTATTTTTCCTTTATATTTTCTTGCTATTCGATATTCTTGTAATAGTGTAGGATTTATTTTTCTGCATTTTTATACAACTGCTAGTAAGATATGATATATATGATAAGATAAAATCAACAAGTAGACAACCCCTAATCAAAGACTAAATGCATGCAAATCAAACACACTATTCACACATTCACCCTTAGGGTAATCTCACTTGTTGCCTCGGAAAAATAGTCATGTCCCTCGAATATGAGCGTTTTAGCAAAGACCCTCGATAAAAGATCGCAGTCCCTCGATGACCCTTAATGTTGCCTTCGGTAAACAATCTAGTCCCTAAACGACATTGCTAAAACGTCCCATAAGTTCCCTTCTATGACTATGCAAACGTCCCACGCCCATCCCTTCACATCCAATGATGGGGCTTCTTACCAAATCAATGGTAAGATAGCAACATCTAAAGGAGGAGGAAAAGAACATTGAAGACCTTTTGAGTAGCTAGGATGCTCCTAGTTGCTCGCTTGCTCACAACAAAAACATTTTATACACCAGCACTTTCATTTTGAAACATTTTCAAAAGATAAAGATTTTGTACGCGTTCTTATAGAAACGAGAACCATTACTAAGACACTTTTCAAAATCACTTTCAAAAACTCATTCACAAACACGTTTTTGAACTATTTTCAAAATAAAACTTTGTATGCGTTCTTATAGAAACGAGAACGATTACAAAGAAATTTTCAAAATACTTTTAAAACTCACACCACAAGCACATTTTCAAACAAAAGCAAGTGATCTAGTAAGCAACTAAGAGCCCGTAGATAACTACGGATGAAAAGGATGCTAATACCTTTCCTTTTAATAACCTACCCGCCCAAACTCAAGAAAATAATCTCGAAAGGTCTTTCACGTTCTTTTCAGCCTTTCCTTATTGGATAAAAGAAAAGTCGATGGCGACTCTTGCTATCAGCAACAATTACGATCAAACGCAAAACACACCAAGTCAGTTCTCTCACCATGTTACACATGGTTTCTTCAATGTGAATGCTTGTTATTTTAGGTTTAGCAAGTCCTTATTTATAGACTCTTGTAGTATGGTCTTGGATTCTTCAAATAAAATCTAATCTTCTATTTTAAACAAGCTGCAAGATATTTACATAAAAATAGGAACAAATCTTTTAAAGTTTCCTAAAAAGTCTCCAAGATCCTTTTTAATGAAACCAGATTAAATATCCACTTATTCCTAATAAATCTCCTTGAATTGCACAAAATAATGAAATATATCCAAAAGGATCTCTCAAAAAACAAATCAAATCTGTCAAGAGATAAAAGAGAAGCGTCTGCTGCATATTAGGCCAAAATTTCAAGACACCTGGATCAACATCTGTCTGATAAGCATGATAGCAGAACCTGTCATGACAGTTGCTCAAGATGTTATGACATCTTACTCAACATTATTCTAGAACATTGTTTTAGAAAAATTTATCCCAGACCTAAAACCATGGATTTTACAATCTCCCCCTTTGAAAAAATTTGGCTAAAACAACCAATGCACAATAACCATGGAGAGAGAAATAAAACCACAACATAAGCTACGTGAAAACATGTAAACTTTGTACAAACTGCAACAGAAACATATATCAGAGAATGTATGCAGTTACAAATCACCATCTTCAATACTCTAGAAGATAGATGTGCAGGCATGAGGTCTAACATCACAGACAGAACCAAACTCCCCCTGTCACACATGATTAAGACTCCCCCTCAAAGGGAAAACTCAAGTCACAAGAAAATATAAAATACCTAATATGAACTACCCAAGTTCACACATCAGAGGCAACAGTAACAAAAGATAAAATAGCCTCTCACATCAGGATCTTCACACAAATCCTATAGGCAGGATGTTAGAACACCTGGTAAGACATCATATACACAACCACATTAGCAGTAGCAACAACAGTAGAAGCTTGAAACAAGCACGATAGGTAGTCATGCTCTCTATAAATAGTTGCATCCAACAAGCAACCATAATCAATACTCTCACCTTAGCAGTAGCATAGTCCTACCATCATGCTAATCAACATGTCAAGACGTGTTTCATTACATCATGACACATATAACACACTAATTGATGATACTATAGGTGAGGGCACAACATATTTCATCAGGTTGATTCATATGTTCATGAGTTTATTTCTATTCCTTATTCAACAAAGCTTCATTGAGATTCAAGCTTCATCATTGAAGATTCTTTAAAGTAATATCATGACAAAGACTACTATGATTCATCATGCCTCAATTTGTCAAATAAAGTCAAAAGATACAATGGTTGATTGAAGAAGTTTGACCTAATTGGAAAAGTTCTTGATTTCTTGATCACAAGTGCATAACTCTCTCAATTATTAATATTTGGAATTATCATCCAAAACCACTTATATTCAAATAGCAAAAGTGATTGTGCAATAAAAATTGTCAACATTGAAAGGGGTTTCACAGTCATTTTGGTGCTTTAGGAGCTAGGGTTTTGGACTTCTAAGGGCCATATATTGTTCATCTTTTAAGATTTTTGAGTGATACCAAAGATATGCTTCTCTTTAAAGGGTTATAAACTAATAACTTCAATAGTTTCAAGAAAATTTTGTGTGGAAGATGCCTAATGATGAAAAACTATTGCAAGTCCTCTAGATAGGCCATCGAATTCCCTTACTTGATTTCAAAAGATCATAACTTGGTCAATTTGTATCTCCTTGAGCCTATTCCTTTCCATAATTATCTTAATAATGTGAACTTCAACTCTTCTTTTTATGTTCAAGACTTAAAAATTGGTGGAGGATGCCCTAAGAATTCAAAAGATTATAGGTCACCTCATGGATTTTCACTAATTTCACAAGGCCATAACTTTTTCAATACTTGATATTTTTGAGTGATTCAAGTTTCACAATGCTATTTGGGAAGTCTACTTCAATATAGCATCAATGACCAAAGCAATATTTTGGAGGAAGGCCTTGTTTGGAATCAAAACATTATAAGTCACTTTTGAAGAAAAACTTAGAATTTTTCTAAGTACAAAAAGTCAACATCTTTTTCTTAAATTTGACTTATCTCAACTCTTAGATCAAGCATCCATTTGGTCTAACTATTTTCACATTGTAAATATTGTGACCTTATATTTCAAATGCTTCAAGAATTATGCCCTAAGACCCCTTGAGCTATGAACACATGGATTCAAAGATGGTACCTTGAAACTGAAGTTTTCTCCAAAGTCAGAACTTGAAATCCATAATCCAGCTTCTAAACACCAAATTAGCATGTGTTATTGATTTAAACATGTTTAACCAAGTTCCCAAAGTTAAATTAAGGTTCAAAACACAAGAGTTAGCTGAGTTTTAAGCAAATTCAAGTCACATTTTTCTCACTTTCGGGCTTCCTTCGTTTTCCCTCCAAACCTCACTTTTGCTTCCCATTATTTTCACCATTCACTCTTCTATAAATAGAAGGACATATTGCATTCATTTTCTCAATATTGAACATCCAGAATCACCCTGCCAGATTGTCTCCCTAACCCACACTTCTGCAACTTTGAATTTGGTTTTACAACCTTCTTCAATCCATTTTCTTTGCTAATTCTTCATCCTTTAAATTCACTGAAGTTAACAGAATAAGAACCAAGCCTTGTAGTATCCTAAATCATGCCAGCCAAGTCAAGTTTCAGAGCTCTGAATTTAAACTTCAATAGGTAGATTCCTGTTGTACCCTAAATTTCCCCCCTAACTTTTTCAGTCGCACTTTCATATCATATTTTATCATTTGGTCACAATCATTAATAAATAGCTTCATTCATCACATTTGCATCCTATCTTTAAGTTTTCTCTTGTGTTGTTGACTAATTCCTAACCAAAATAAAAAAAAATTGTCTTTATCTTTGTATATTTGTGTTTTGTAGGTACCGAGTCAAAGCATATGACAAATAAGGTTTTCCGATATTATTTCCCTAAAATCTCTATTTGCAAAAAAACAAAAATTTGAAAATTTTCATTCACTGTACAATCGATTGCTCCTAAAGTGCAATCGATTGCAAAAAGTGCATTTTGCGTAATTTTTGAAAAAATACACTGATGTAATCGATTGTTGCCAGAGTACAATCGATTGTAGAGTGAAAATTTGAAAAAATCAGCAATTTCAAGCTTGTCAATTTTGGTGCCAATTTTTCATTTTTTTGAAATATTCATTAAATCAAATTTTGGCTCTAATTTTTTAAAGATATATCATTAATTAAAATTTTGGCTCTAATTTTTGAAAGTTATATCAGTAATTCAAATTTTGGCTCCAAGAATCAATTACCAAATTACCACTAATCTCAAGCCTAAAACTCTATAAATAGATCCCTCATTTCATTTAAATCTCAAGCTTTTGATAGCAAATCCACCTTGCTAAAAAATCTCTCAATTCCCTCCATCTACCAAATTCACTCAAAGCTCCATTTTCAAAAAAAGCTAGTAAGCTTTGCATTCAAGCTTTTTAATCTTTAAGCTAAACCTTCATCCAACAACCTTTTCTTCATAAATTCTCTACATCCAAGCTTGGGCAATTGATTCTTGTGGCTGAATTGAAGCAAATTCTTGAAGTTGTTTTGATAATTCTCTAGATCTACCTTTGGTAAGTTGGATTATTCATCTTTCAGAATGTGATCTCTTGTTGATCTTTGGGTTGATTCATTGAGTATTATTTTATGATTCCAATGGTGCTATTTTCTCATAATTTGATGGAATTTTTGTGCTCAATTGAATCTATGATCATAAGGTGTTTGATGGAAAGTTTGAACAAGAACTTTGCCTTTTGAAATTCTGATTTTCTATTTTTCACAGTGAGCAATCAATTGCTCCCATAGTGCAATCGATTGCACTAAGTGAATTTCGCGCAAATTTTTGAAAATTTCACTGTGCAAATCGATTTGCATTGTAGTGCAATCGATTTGCACAGAAACAAAATGCATTTTTTTGCCTTGTTTTGGGGCAACATTGATCCAAAATGCTTTTTCTACTCACTCCTTTTGATTGTTGATTTGGATTGCAATTTTAAATGTCTAATTTCTCTTTAAATTCAATGGACTTTGGAGGTGTAGATGAAGTTGGATAAATGCTCATCAATTAAAATCTATCAAAGAGTGAATTATTTAATTCATTTTTGGTGTTTGGATTAATGATATATTTAGTGCTTTAATCCATCTAGATGAGTGATTGAATTTAAAGATGAAAGAAATTTAAGGTAGTGATCCAAGTTAGCTCATTATTCCCATCCCTCTTCATCTTATCTCTTTCTTTTTTAAATTGTGCTACATGTTAAGGTATGATGATCTTTATATCATTTATCCAAACATGAAGTCCATAGATTGCTATTGATCAGCCTCAAAACAGGTGCGACTTCTACATAAGTCCACTTACGATTGCTTAGCATAACGCTAAATTTTGCTCTGATTCGAGTAAATGATCATTCGTAGCCCAGACCTATGTTTGAAAGACCAAGTATGTTAATTTGATTCCTTTGATCCAATAACCTTGAGATTCATTATTAGGAGGCTTTGGTTCTATCAATCCTCCAATGGATCTTCATTAATTTTGGTCAACGCGGATCACTTAAACATCATTGATCATTAAATGTTTCCTTGAGGATTATAAAATGGATGATATACTTGACAAAAAGCAAATGCAACTTGTTGTTGAGAGGCTTTGGTTATACCAATCCTCTAATGAGTTCCGAATTCAAGTTTCAAGATGGTCATCCAACTAACCACTAATTTCTAACAATTGACTTTACTTTATGCTTTTTATTTTTATGCTTTTACTTTATGTACCATTTACTTTAGCATTTATATTTCATGTTATTTTCATCTTTGCTCACTTGAGCATTTACTTTTATGTCATTTTCATTTTGCTCACTTGAGATTTTCTTTTCCTTTTAAAGACACTTAATAATCAACATGAACCATAAACAATATTAATGATACTTAGAGTACTTGGTTACTATTCTTGGCATTATGGAATGATGGACTTCTTGGACTTAGGAATAGAAACCTTGACCTATATTGGAGATCTTGTGACCTTAATTGATATTTTGTCTGGAGCTCTTGAGGTTTACCTCAAGACATTGGGTTATTTGTTTGTTTTGTGTGCAGGTTATTGTGATTACATACTTTGTCTGTAATCTGGAATTCATCTGTATACAACCGTTACTCTGCCCAATTTTTGTGAAGACTTAATATATTTGAAGCTTGGTTTTCTCAAGAGGTTTAGTATCATTGCTTGGTTTCAATCCAAAGAATGGGAATTCTATCTTGACTCACAATGTCAAGTGTTGGCTTCTTGTTGGTTATAAGGCTCTCTTTCTTAGCTTTTACCTTATGCTTTAGGACAGTCCCTTCATCTCCTCCCCTTCTTTAATTTTCAAAATCTTCTCATCTTTTTAAAAATCTTCTTTGTTCATAAACTCGAACCGCTTTCATAATAAACCTCGACTTTGTCGAGTTCCTTTTATTTTAAAAACTTATTTTCTTTAAACAAACTTTAATTCATTTAATCATACTTCGACGTCTTTCAAAATTAACAAAAACAATTCAACTCATTCCAACTCTTTTGTGTGACCAAGAACCTTTACCATTCAAACTTTTTTCAATATGATACATGATTCATTGATAGTCGAGCAACATTTTCTTATCCCCATGGTTATAAAGGTGTCTACTTTTCCACTTGAGTACTAGAGGCGTTCTCAAACCCTCACTCTTGCTGACGCATGGTCCATCTTTCCCAGACCTTGTGGGCGTCAGTCGAGATTTCTCTCCTAACAATGACGCCTTGTCTCCTTGTTTAAAATCAATCAACAGACAAGTCTTTTCTAGCCGAACTATGGTGCTATGACTTTCCCATTGCATGAGGGAGTACGTAGGCACTAAGTCTTACGACCCATGGCGAGCAACAAAAATAATAAAAAACATTTCATTTTCTTTTGTGTGCAAATACTCATTCATTCTTTTCCTTTAGCAAGTAAACCTTTACATGGCCCTCCTTTTAAAAGAAACCAAACAAAGTTGATCCTATGGAGTACTGTGATCGGTGGAAATAGAACTGACTGTTTTTTAAGCTGGTTTGCGAAATGTCGCGGTAAGCAAGAGTCGCCACCGTCTTTTATGTTCTCCAACATGGAAAGGATAAAAGCACAGCAAAATTCCTTATTGAGAATGATTCTCAGTTCAGGAGGTAGATTTATAGAAAGGGAAGGTGTTAGCACCCTTTCTATCAGTGGTTATCCACGGGCTCTTAGGTACTTGCTCTTATGTTTTCAAAATTGTTTGCTTTTCAGGTGTGTGTGGGTTTTGAAAAAGTTTCGTTTGAAAAACTTCTAAGTAACTCTTGTATCAGTCCTCAAGAGTGTATGAAGTGTTTTGTTTGAAAACTTTTGAAAGTGTAGGCTGCGAAAAGATGTTTTTGTTTGTTTTGAAAAGAGCAAGTACCCATGAGAATCTACCTACTCTAAGGAATTAAGCTGTGTAAGAGTCCTTTAGATAGTGCTATCCCACTATTGAGAAGTAGGTAGCACCATCGTTGGAGGTGTTCGGGTCAATTCGATTATTAGGGACATGTGTGGTCACCTAAGCAATGGTAGGGCACCTTAGAAGTAACCCTAATGTCCTAGATCCTTTTATCCTAGGCAACCGTTTCGAGGCAACTGGATCTTTAGACAAAGGGCGACCTCTAAGACACCCTATACTTGATGACCACCTCGAGGTAACCAGTGAGGCGTACCCTAAGGAGTGGAATGTGCTTTGTGTGTTGTTTTTCAGTTAATTGTCTTTGTACATGTTATTTGTGAGCTACAAATTGATTTTATTTACATACATTCTTTCATGCATTTAACAGTTAGGGGTGCAGAAAGTAAATTGCGGAAATGTAAATTCTAACTATTACAAGGCGCGGGTCTATACATCGCCAAAAAAACAATGACCCGTTTTGGTAAATAAGTACCAGAAATTAAGTAAAGCGGTAAAATTCCTATTTAACTATTACATATCTGGAGGCAATTACATAAATAATCAAAATAAAATAAATGCGCGCGAAAAAATTAAATCGGGAACGTCCTAAGGGTTTTGACCCTTTTAAGAAAAGAAATGAATTTTTTTTGGTCCTTTTTTATGATTAAATGAAATTAAACTAATAATTAAACTAATTAATTAATTAATTAAAATAAAAGTGTTTTTTTGTGTTTTTATGTTTTTAATGAAATAAAATAAAAAGGAATTAAAATTAAAAGTTAATAAAATCTAATTCTAAATTTATTTTAGTTATTAAAAAAAAGACTAAAATTGCCTAATTAAACTAATTAATTAATTATAACTTAATTACAAAACAATGAATTAAAGTGAAATTAATAAATAATAAAAATATTAGTTTTTTATTTATTTTTTTGTTTATGAAAATAATTATCTATGAATTAAATAATAATAATAATAATAATAGTTAATAATAATAATTAGTTAAAAGAAAATAAAAAAGGAAAAGAAAACAAAAGAAAATATGAAAGAACCATGGGGGTGTTGGCCCAGGTATGGAGGTTTGAGGAAGCAATATGGCCCAATAAGCTTAAGCCTTTGTTGACTTTAGGAATTTCCTGCACGTGCTTTGACTTGGAGCATGGTATCCAGCATCTCATAGCCCCTGGATTGATCTTTGAGGCCACTTGGCGCATGATCGTTTGATGCACATGGTGGAAAGCCTTTGTGAAACCTGCACAGGAACATGTTATGGAAAAATAGAAATAAGCATTTGGGGTACCTGGGATGTTGATGGAGTGTTTGGAAGTAGTTGAATCTGGCTAGATCAGGTCTTTCGAGCTTGACAACTTCAAGGAAATTTTTGCAATTTTGGGGCGTTCTCTAGGCTGTGTGTATTTTTGTCTGTAATGCTTTCTCATGGCTTGTATTTATAGAGGAGATGGAGGGGACAAAGAAATAAGGAAAGAATCCAAGCCATAAAGCCATGCTTTCAAACCAAAATCCAACAAATTAAAAAGCTTCCAAAATTTGCAAAACTTTCCCTTTCCATGCTTACATGTATCTGGACATCTTGGCACAAATTCAAAATTTTGTGTACAAAAAATAGCTTGCACGAATTTGGCAGCTAGTAAATGGCATATAAAGGTCATTCAAACCACAAAGATCCCCTTTAATTAATTTTTTTGATTTTATTTGAATTTTATATGGATTTAAAATGGATTAAATCAATAAAAATTAAATAAAATAGAAAAATTAATGTTTAATCTTGAAATTAATCATGGGACACGTGGGTGGCACGACAAGGCTGAATCAAGTGGAAAAAGTGAGCCCTTTTGTCAAAAATTGAAGTTTCAAGGATAATTGACTTTTGCCATTTTACAAAAATTTCCCAACTTCTCCAATGCATATCTTACTCAATTTTGATCATATGAACATGTTCTTTGACATTTTGGAAAGGTCTTGAAGTCCTCTAACCAATGCGTTTGGTCCCATGTCATTTTGATTTACCAATCTCAAGTTATGGTCTTTGACTTAAAATGCCTTTTTGTTGACTTTTGAAAATGACCTATAATGTTGAAATTGATAACTTTTGTGAGAGCATTTCTTGGACTTGGAATGTGAAGATGAGTTGTAGGAAATGTCATCCCCTTCAAAATGAGCATTGGATGGGATTTTTCTGATGATCCATGAAAAAGTTATGCCTTGGTCAAGTTACAGTTGACTTTTCAGCTGTCCAAAAATAGAAACTTTTGACACCTTGATGATTTTTGAGCCATGCTTGTGGAATCATGATCAAGACTTGATAAAATGATGATTGTGGCTTCAAAATAAGATGTTGACCCAAATTTTTTGACTTTTGACTACCAAATGACCATTTTACCCCTAAAGTTGATTGTGAGGCAATTAGGGCTTTTGACTGTGCAACTTGACCTTGTGAGCCTTGAAACTTGACATGTAGGTGCTTGACAATGTATATGAGCATATGGGACTTGATTGAGCCCTTGAAAACCTCAACTTCCTTGCAATAACCAAAACCCCAATTTTGACTGGCTTAGGAGAGTGGTTGACTGTGTAGCCCTTGAGTAGACTTTGAACCATTTGAGGTGATTGTTGTACCCCAAAATTTGCCCTCCCATATTCTTCAAGAAATTGCCAGGCCAAGTCATAAAACTCCCCCAAGGGTTGCACAGTCCAACTGTCTCCTATACAGTCAAAACTAGGGTTTTGAGTCTGATCAAGAAAAGGAAGTGTTCAAAGGCCCAATCAAGTCTCACATGCCTACAAAGATGGTCAAGTATCCTCATATCAAGTTTCAAGGCATTCAGCTCAAAATTGCACAGTCAAAACCCTAAATTGCACTACAGTCAACTGTAGGGGCAAAATGGTCATTTGACAGTCAAAAGTTCAAATTTTTGGTCAACATATCATTTTGAAGCCACAAACATCATTTGATCAATGCTTGATCATGATTCTCAAAATTTGGCTCAGAAATCATCAAAGATGCAAAAGTTGCTATATTTGGACAGTTGAAAAAAGTCAACTGAAATTGACCAAGGCATAACTTTCACATGGATTATCAGAAAAATGCCATCCAAAGCTCATTTTGAAGAGAAAGACATTTCCTACAACTCATCTTCATACTTCAAGTCCAAGAAATGCTCTTACAAAAAGTTATCAATTTCAACATTATAGGTCATTTTCAAAAAGGGACTTTAAGTCAAAGGCCATAACTTGAGATTGGTAAATCAAAATGACATGGGACCAAAGGCATTGGTTAAGGGACTCAAAGACCTTTCCAAAATGTCCAAGAACATGTGAAAAGCTTAAAAATTGAGCAAGTTATGCCTTGCAGAAGTTGGGAAATTTTTGTGAAATGGCAAAAGTCAACTATCCTTGAAACTCCAATTTTTGACAAAAGGGCCCACTTTCTTCCACTTGATTCATCCTTGTCATGCCACACACGTGTCCCATGGTTAATTTCAAGACCAAATATTGATTTTTCTATTTTATTTAATTTTTGATAATTTAATTCATTTTAAATCTTTGAAAATTCAAATAAAATTCAAAAACCAATGGAATAGTGTCATGTGAATTTGGACAACTTCCATATATCATGGGCCAACTCAAAAACTCAGGCTAGGGTTAAATTTCACACTAAGTCTTGGTCTTGGCTTAAAAAAAGGAAAATTGGTTAATGGTGAAAACCCTAGGACTAGTTCCTTCATGAGCATGAATTAAGGCCAAATAACAAGCCAATTCTCTTCCATCATAAACACTGAGTCAAACCCTAAGCCTAACACATCATATGCTGCGCTCAAAGGCTTGTTGCAACATGGAAATTTTGGGCATAAAAACACAAAACTGATTTCAAAGTTGGGGAGAGTTTGAAGCCTTAATTCTTTTTCTAATAGCACCCTGGACAAATTCTGAACACATCCCAACTCCAAACACCCTTCAAAACTCCAGGAATTGGTAGGGAGAACTCAAACTGTGTCACATAACTTTTGAAATCGCATATCACAATTCATACGTCCTTTGGCATTTTTATTGATGAATTCTTGTTCCTTACAAAGTTTCTAAGCTAACCATTGTGTTTAATTGCATTTTCGTTGACCATACGCGATTTCACCATGTTCACATTTTAGGGTCTTCAGGTTGTGATTTTAGGGCTTTCTCAATACTGTAAAATTAGCCTTCCAAACCATGATAGTCGTATTCAGCAAGCCTAGACGAAGGAAAAGCACCACTCGCGCCCAATTTATTGGTCCTATAGCGCTAGTCGCTATTTTTCTAAAAGCTACTTTAAGCCACGCGTGAAAACCGTTTCCATAGACTTTTGTTTCAGAAAAAAAAGAATGAACAACGAAGGAGATGATGTGCTGTCTAGCAGTGATTGGCCAGTTTTGAATTTTCGCGCTTAGCCACTAACGCTTTTATTCTTTTCTTTTGTTATTTGTTTATTATAATATGTTAATTAACGCGTGGTAGCTCAGCTGGCAGGTGGACGTACTTGTAGCATCAAAGACCTGGGTTCAAGTCCCAGGTCTGGCAAATTTCCATATTATTTTTCATTCACAATTCCTATGCGCTTCAGTGACGTAGGCATACCATGCATCCTCAATGATCAAGCCTACACGCGTCCCAGAGTATCCACATCAAAGGCTAGGATTGAAGAACATGCTACGCCTTAGTCAAACGTGTCACACATGATTCAAAAAGTCCAACAAATTTCCAGCTTAATGGGCCAGAATTCTAGGGCCTGCACCTCTAATTTGGGGCTACCCCCCCCTGGTTTGTTTTTTTATTCTATTTTATTTTTAATTGTTATTTTCTTTTCTAATTTAATTAATTATTTTTTAACAAAAACACAAAAACATCATAAAAATCAGAAAAAGGATAAAAATATAAAAAAAATATTTATTTTATTTATTTTCTTGTAAATAATTAACATGTAAATAAATTTAGTAAAATAGGTTTTAACTTTAATTCTTTCTTCCATAAAAAAATCCAAAAATATAGCATTAGGTTAATGACTTTTTTTATTCCTTTTAACTTTCCTTGTTTTTTGCCATAATATTAGTAATTTTCATAATTAAACTTGTAAACTAATTAGGGTTGCATTTAGGTTAGATTTTACTACTTTCTTAATAACTAAAAATCCAAAAATATAGCATTAGGTTTAATGACTTTTTATACCTTTTAAATTTGCCTTTTTTTTATCACAATATTATTTATTTATTTATTTTATTTTTATAATTAAATGTACATAAGTAAAAATTAGGGTTTAATTTAGATTAATATAACATTTTCACAATAACTAAAAAACATTAAAATTAGGATTTGCATTTCAAATTTCATTCTAAAAAGTTCTTTTTCTTTTAAATCTTAAAAAACACAAAAATACCAAAAAACATTTAATTTTTAACTTTCATTTTAATTCCTCATTAATTTGATATTTTGCAAAAGGGTCCAACGCCCGTCGCTTTAATTATTTTGTTTCGCGCATTTTACTTTGTCGCTTATTATAATTATGTACATGTCCCAAAGCCTTGTAATAATTTTATTTCTTTTACTTTTTTGCTTTATTTACTTTTCAGTCAAATCGGGTCCGGTTTATTTTGGCGATGTGGACCCGCGCCATTTGTAATAGTTTAGATTTATTTTCCCGCAAATATATAACTGTTAAAAAGCATGAAAGAATGTATGGCCCTAAAAATAAAATCAAGCGTAGATCACAACAAACATGACAAGACAAAATAATTGAAACATGACACACGAACCGCACACACCACCCCTAGGGTACGCCTCACTGTTGCCTTTCGAAAGGTGATCGTCGAGTAGAGGACGTCTTAGTAAGTCCTCATGATCCGGGAACCTGGCATGAGGGTAGCTTCTAAGGTGTCTTCCCATTGCTCCGGTGATCACCATTGTCCCTAAAATTCGAATTGACCCGAACACCTCCAACGGTGGTGCTACCTACCTCTCAATGGTGGGATGGCACTACTTTAAAGGACATTTACACAGACGAATTCCTTAGGGTAGGTAGACGACTCATGGATACTTGCTCTCTTCAAAACAAAAATTCAAAGACTTTTCACACCAACACTTTTCAAAAGCTTTCAAAGCAAATTTTTCAAACACTCTGACGTACGAGTCGAACTGAAATTTTTCAAAGAAACTTTGTTAACCCACAATTGAAAAGCAAACAAACATTTTGAAAACACATTGAGCAAGTATCTAAGAGCCCATGGATAACCATGGATAGAAAGGGTGCTAATACCTTCCCTTTCTATAACCTACCTCCCGAACCGAGAGCAATCTCTTTAAGGAATTTTTCTGTGCTTTTGTCCTTTCCATTTGGAGAAAATAAAAGACGGTGGCGACTCTTGCTTCCGCGACATTTCGCGAACCAGCTTTAAAACAGTCAGTTCCAGATCCACCGATCACAGAACTGGCGACTCTGCTGGGGAATTACAAACTTAAAGTGAGGTGTACCTTAGGGTTAGTTCATAACTGTGTTTTCAATTGTATTTCTTTGTTTGCTTTAAATTGTGGGACTGTCTTGGGAGTTCTATAGATCCTAACCCGGATCTGGGGGATACCCTTTTAGAAAGTAGCAACAAGGCTGTGAGGGAACTGTGCGGGGTATACCGACATGGTTGAAACAGTCTGCTACGTTGATGTGGCACTTTGGTGTGTACCGGTAACCCTTGAGTTCAGTCAAGGAGAGTACGGGGCCTCCGCGTGGTGTCGTGAAGCATCAACAGACCTTAGGAACCTTAATTGAACTATCTTGGCCTCTTTAGGGTAGTGAGATAACTGACTTTGGTGCAGTCCGAGGTTGGTTGATACTCGATACTACACTCAATTGAGGGTTACTTTCCTGGAATATTTCGGTCGCCAGTTCAGTGGCTAAATCGAAACGATGAACAATGAAAGCAGTCCCGTGATATTGGGAACCTTAGAACCCGGTTACTTTGATTAGGACAGGTTGAACCCACCCACTTCAAGAGGGTAGTACCCCAAACTTCATGCTGGCCTAAACTCTAAGGGCTCTTTTGTGTGACTTGTGTGCCTTTGTACTTGCCTACTTGCATGCTTGTTAGCTGACACATGAACTACTTACAGGTTTTGTTTATAGTCCTTAGCTAGGACTCATGACAAGGTTTACCAAATTTCTTGCAGGTTTTGTTTATAGTCCTTAATTGGGACTCATAACAAAGTATACTGAATTTCTTGCAGGGTCTGTTTATAGTCCTTAATTGGGACTCATAACAGGGTTTACCTACCTCACCCTATGCATAGCATGACATCATAACATTGCATACATCCTAACCCATTTCAAGGGTCTCAAGGGCTTGTGATGCAGGTCCTATAAATCAAACATCTAGTAAGGGGCAAAGAGGATTTATTTTCCTCTAGCCAATGTTGTCAGGGGCTATGACCCACTGGATATGGTGAGCCTTTGACCCGTGACGAAGGACTCTCAACAACATGAAGTACTTTCAATCAAGTTGCCAGTTTCTAACTCTAACAAGTTTCTCTGTTTACCCCACGAGGTCCTTGAAATCATTGCATGCATATCATACATATCATTACATAACAGGTACCCTTCCTCTGCAGGTTGCTTACCTTCTTCGCTGTTTATTTCAGCAGTCTCGTCATGAATCCTGAATCATCAACCGAGGCATCTATCAAGGCTCTTCAGGCGCAGAACGCCCAATTTCAGGCGCAGAACGCCCAATTTCAGGAGCTGATCAAAGGCTTGGCTCAGGGTCAACAAGATCTGAAGGCTTTGTTTTTGAAGAAGGACAAGAAGAAGAAGAGGATTGTTCTGTTCAGCCCTAGACGCAGATCTGGGAATACACCGCAGGAGGAAACTGAGGGGACAACCCCATCTGTGAGGGAAAGCAGTCACCATGAGAGAGAGGTGCCTAGTCCAGTGGTCTCCGACAGCGAGACAGATTTCAACGACGAACAGTACCCTCCGGCTGAGGACAAGTACAAACAGTTGGAGGATAGGCTGAATGCTATGGAGATCCAACAGGTACCTGGGCTGGATTTTGGAGATCTGGGTTTGTCAACTGGTGTGATTATTCCTCGGAAGTTCAAGGCACCATCCTTTACCAAGTATGACGGGGCGTCTTGTCCCAAGTTGCATCTCAGGTCTTATGTTCGGAAAATCCAACCATACTCAGCAGACAAGAACTTGTGGATCCACTTCTTCCAGGAAAGTCTTTCAGGGACTCACCTCGAATGGTTCTATCAACTGGATGGGACCAAAGTTCGTAACTGGGAGGAGTTGGCGACTGCTTTCTATAAGCAGTACCAGTACAATGCCGACCTTGCTCCCACACGTACCCAACTCCAGGGTATGTCGTTGGGGTCAAGTGAAGGTTTCAAGGAGTACGCACAAAGATGGAGAGACCTTGCTGGAAGGGTGCAACCTCCGGTAACTGACCGGGAACTCGTTGATATGTTCTTGGGGACCCTATCCGGGCCATTCTTCAATCACCTCATTGGTAACTCATCTGCTGGATTTACCGACCTCATCCTGACTGGCGAAAGAATTGAAGCTGGTATCAAGTCGGGGAAGATTCAAGAGACCACACCTTCTGATATTCATAAAAAGCCTTACACGGGAAAGAAGGAATCCAATGCTGTATACAGTCAAAAGAGTCGCCGTGATCAACATGCAGGGGCAGTCATGATCTCTGGTTCTGCACCACGCCGTCAACCACAAAGGGGAAACCAGCAAAGGCCGGAAGGGCCTAAAAGGCAATTCACCAACATTAACATGCCTTGGTCACAAGCATTGCAGCATATGGTGAAGATGAACCTGATTGCAGTAATCAACCCTCCTGCCAATCCTAAGACCTCCTCTCCTAGCTACAATCCAGAAGCAAGGTGTGCTTATCATTCTGATAGCCCGGGGCACGATACTGAGGACTGTTGGGCACTGAAGTACAAAATTCAGAACATGATCGATGCCAAAGAGATCGAGTTTGAGCCTGCGGAGACTCCCAACGTGATCACCGCTCCATTGCCAAAGCATGGCTAGATTTTTGTTCATTTGATTTCAAGTTGTATTTTTCCTTTTCTTGTTCAGATAAACAATTATTGTGTTAAACTCTTTTATTTCATGAATGCATTACACATGTCTGTCTTGAATTAATTATGTTTACTATGCTTAAAACTGCTTTCATATTTTTTGCGATGGTCAATTCTTAATTGAAAATTCTAAACCTCTTGAGGGAGGATGACGAAAACGATACCACAATTTACAGTATGCTTTTGAACAGACCCCGCTGATGAGGTACAGGCATTGTTTCAATTCCTAAACACTGGAGTTATAAGGATGATAATCCCTCGTCAACCCATCAGAGCCAAAGAAGTAGAAGTTTTTATTTTCGAAAATCAAAACCCTTAATCATAACCTGGGGCAGGGTAGTTCTCTCAGTTGATCCAAGTGCACAATGAATGGCACCAAATGGGTTTTTCAAAAACAAAAGACAGTGATGGTTCTGAACAATCATAAAGACAGGCAGTCATTATCAAAAAAAAATCATAAATGAAAAGCCCAAAAAGTCAAAACCAATAAAGAAGACTTACCAAACTGGGGCATCCCGCTGACTGTAACTCCAAAAAGGAAACAGTTCAGGCAAAAAAAGAAAGGGATAACAAAAATCAAGAAAGAGGTCTCACAAACCCTCAACCAAAGCAAAAAATGACTGCCTGTTCAAAAGAAATCATCAACATCCGAATCATCACCGGAAAATCAAAACAAAGACTCGAACAAGGTCTAACGCATGATCAACTGAGTTTAGATTTGGAAAACATCCCGAAGAGCGGGTGGGTACAAATAATTTGAGCCTTTATCCTTTGTTTCTTAAACCGTGAACCAGGCCAAGATATAACCCTTAAAAGTCCTAGCTGAAGCATGGGTTAGTTCGAAAGCATACTGTTACGAAGGTATCCTGACTCCTGAAGGTTTGCTGTAAAATATTGAGTTGACATCACACTGTATTACAAAAAATGCATTTTCAAAATTCAAGACAGACATAGACTTTTGCATTCTTAAAATAACCTTGTTTGCATATGACTATTTGTTTGAACAGCAGGGAAATTCGCACGATGAACACCTTGTGAACAGAAGTACCTCCAATCAAGGGGCACAGTAGGAGCATTGCCCATTATCTGGGGCATGGCAGAATACTTCCAACAGGGGCAACTCCCTACATTCTGAGAGCATGGACATAGTCGAAAAATACTGCGCCTAATCAAAGACCCGCTAGGTTGACACACCTAGGCAAAAATAAGGGCTTCCCGGCGAACCAAAAGGGTTCGGGCAAAATGAAGGGATGAAATGAAAAAACATGTACACCCGGCAAGTCGAAAACCCGAAAAGGCGGCTTGGGCAAAAAATGGGAATCCCGGTGGACTGAAAACCCGAAAGGGCGGTTCAGGCAAAAGTTAGGGATCAAAGCGTACGACTATGTTCCGGTATCTCGTCACTTGCCTACCCGAAGATTTGTCAATCACCCACACAGGTATCCTCTTCCCTCACCTCCGAAGCAGGGGCAATAATGAGTTATCCAGGCGATCCAATTGCTTTGTCAACCAAAGTACAAAGGACAGATCAGCATAAGAATGATTACCATCTACCTTTACGAATTCCAGATCGTGGGCTAACGTCCGAGACCAAACAGGACCATCATCCACTTAATCAAAGTCATGCGACCCAACACCGGTTTCTTTTCAAACTTCAGACAAAGTCATACACAGACTCCTCCTCCACAAGTTCATCAAGAAGTTTGTACACAAACTTATCCCAAGGTAACCCAACCCCGGTTTCACCAGAAGTCTTACATGGACCTATCTCAAGATGACCTAACCCCGGTTCATCAAGAAGTTTTTACACAAACTTATCCCAAGGTAACCCAACCCCGGTTCCTCCTGAAGTCTTACATGGACCTATCTCAAGATGACCTAACCCCGGTTCATCAAGAAGTTTTTACACAAACTTATCCCAAGGTAACCCAACCCCGGTTCCTCCTGAAGTCTTACATGGACCTATCTCAAGATGACCTAACCCCGGTTCATCAAGAAGTTTTTACACAAACTTACCCAAGTAACCTAACCCCGGTTCCTCCTGAAGTCTTACATGGACCTATCTCAAGATGACCTAACCCCGGTTCATCAAGAAGTTTTTACACAAACTTATCCAGGTAACCTTACCCCGATTCCTCCAGAAGTTTTTACACAAACTTATCCAAGTAACTTAACCCCGGTTCCTCCAGAAATCTTACATGGATTAATCTCAAGATGACCTAACCCCGGTTCATCAAGAAGTTTGTACACAAACTTATCCAGGTAACCTTACCCCGGTTCCTCCAGAAGTTTTACACAAACTTATCCAAGTAACCTAACCCCGGTTCCCCCCAGAAGTCTTACATGGATTTAGCTCAAGATAACCTCACCCCGGTTCATCAAGAAGTTTTACATGAACTTACCTCGCCAAGTAACCCTACCCAGGTTCCTTATCCATTTCAGATACAGTTTTACACGAGCTCATCAGCAGGCGACCCTACATAGGTTCCCTCTCGCAACTTACAAAATTACAGCATATCAAAACTTCTCCAGGAGAGTCCAACCCAGTTTCCCCAGGAAAGTTGGAATTCATCTCCCCAAGCAGTAAGCTTATCCCCAGTAAATTCTGGAAGCTTATCCTTCATCAGAACACGAACGCGTCGTCTGGCTTGATTTAAAGAGTTATTTCCTCAACAGGATATAACTGGATTATCCTCAGCCAAAAGCCACAGAAAGAGCGTCCTCGACGAAGTCTTCTCACCCCAGCGAAGTCTATCAACACTTTCAGTACAACAAGGATATCGCCAGCAAATTACTACTATCAACACTCAGCAAAGCATCTCTATCCCCACAGAGTATTGCTTCCCAGCATGATCGCTAGAGTATCTTTTCTCCCCGCAGAATCTTCCATTCGCCAAGTTTATTCCGCAACGGAGTCATCTTCTCCTACCGGTATCCTTGCAGTTATCATCCCCAGCGGAAGCAAAATCTATTCTTCGACATCAGCCCAGGATACGACTTCCCGGCACCCGTCAAGGATTTACTTTCCTAGACAAAAACATACAAGTCATAAAACATCACATACATCATTATAGCATGCATAACACACTGCATCATACAAATCTCATTTATGTTGAGAACATCATTGCTTGATCCATATCATGCATTGCATATGACTGACTTTTACCTTTCAGGAAAGATCCAGTTAAGTTCTCAAGCTACATTTCAAGACCTAGGCCGGTTCAGTTAAATCGTCCC
Organism: Vicia faba; assembly: GCA_948472305.1. NCBI lineage: Eukaryota > Viridiplantae > Streptophyta > Magnoliopsida > Fabales > Fabaceae > Vicia > Vicia faba. Next base: position 1,184,364,539 of record OX451741.1, on the reverse strand, counting down.
AAGATTTTCCTGATGCTTATCCAGTCAAAGGCCTTCTCTGGTTCAGTCAGATCGACCCTAAGATCTCCCTGATGCTTATCCAGTTGAAGACATTTCAAGACCTAGACCGGTTCAGTTAAATCATCCCAAGATTTTCCTGATGCTTACCCAGTCAAAGGCCTTCTCTGGTTCAGTCAGATCGACCCTAAGATCTCCCTGATGCTTATCCAGTTGAAGACATTTCAAGACCTAGACCGGTTCAGTAAATCGACCCTAAGATTTTCCTGATGCTTATCCAGTCAAAGGCCTTCTCTGGTTCAGTCAGATCGACCCTAAGATCTCCCTGATGCTTATCCAGTTGAAGACATTTCAAGACCTAGACCGGTTCAGTAAATCGACCCTAAGATTTTCCTGATGCTTATCCAGTCAAAGGCCTTCTCTGGTTCAGTCAGATCAACCCTAAGATCTCCCTGATTCTTATTCCAGTAGAAGACACCCAAGATTTTTCTCAACAAGCGTTGTTGAAGTTAAAGACACCCAAGATTTTTCTCAACGAGCGCTGTTGAAGTTAAAGTCGCCCAGGGTTCTCTTACCATTCATGCTAAGGTAGTAATCATCCCTGGTTCTTTCATCGCCGTTTGAAGCTCCAGACTCAGCTCCTGTAACCAGTCAGGACATATCTATACCAAGCATCTGAAAACCAGCTCCTGCGACGTGTCAGGTACTCATTTTCTTTTGCAGGTATGCAGGTTCTCGCTAAGGAATCTCTTACGCGATCAACATCCAGATGGCATCTATAAGCCCATCATCCTACCCATCAATCTCTAAATGGCATCTATAAGCCCATTCCCGCCACACTGCTACCATGTGAGCGCAAATTTCTGGGCACTCTAGTGTCCAATCATCTTCTACCCTCGGATTACGAAAGGCACGTCCGCCAATCTGCATCCTCAGGTCTAAGAAGATTGAACAGGGGCAACTGTTGTACCCCAAAATTTGCCCTCCCATATTCTTCAAGAAATTGCCAGGCCAAGTCATAAAACTCCCCCAAGGGTTGCACAGTCCAACTGTCTCCTATACAGTCAAAACTAGGGTTTTGAGTCTGATCAAGAAAAGGAAGTGTTCAAAGGCCCAATCAAGTCTCACATGCCTACAAAGATGGTCAAGTATCCTCATATCAAGTTTCAAGGCATTCAGCTCAAAATTGCACAGTCAAAACCCTAAATTGCACTACAGTCAACTGTAGGGGCAAAATGGTCATTTGACAGTCAAAAGTTCAAATTTTTGGTCAACATATCATTTTGAAGCCACAAACATCATTTGATCAATGCTTGATCATGATTCTCAAAATTTGGCTCAGAAATCATCAAAGATGCAAAAGTTGCTATATTTGGACAGTTGAAAAAAGTCAACTGAAATTGACCAAGGCATAACTTTCACATGGATTATCAGAAAAATGCCATCCAAAGCTCATTTTGAAGAGAAAGACATTTCCTACAACTCATCTTCATACTTCAAGTCCAAGAAATGCTCTTACAAAAAGTTATCAATTTCAACATTATAGGTCATTTTCAAAAAGGGACTTTAAGTCAAAGGCCATAACTTGAGATTGGTAAATCAAAATGACATGGGACCAAAGGCATTGGTTAAGGGACTCAAAGAACTTTCCAAAATGTCCAAGAACATGTGAAAAGCTTAAAAATTGAGCAAGTTATGCCTTGCAGAAGTTGGGAAATTTTTGTGAAATGGCAAAAGTCAACTATCCTTGAAACTCCAATTTTTGACAAAAGGGCCCACTTTCTTCCACTTGATTCATCCTTGTCATGCCACACACGTGTCCCATGGTTAATTTCAAGACCAAATATTGATTTTTCTATTTTATTTAATTTTTGATAATTTAATTCATTTTAAATCTTTGAAAATTCAAATAAAATTCAAAAACCAATGGAATAGTGTCATGTGAATTTGGACAACTTCCATATATCATGGGCCAACTCAAAAACTCAGGCTAGGGTTAAATTTCACACTAAGTCTTGGTCTTGGCTTAAAAAAAGGAAAATTGGTTAATGGTGAAAACCCTAGGACTAGTTCCTTCATGAGCATGAATTAAGGCCAAATAACAAGCCAATTCTCTTCCATCATAAACACTGAGTCAAACCCTAAGCCTAACACATCATATGCTGCGCTCAAAGGCTTGTTGCAACATGGAAATTTTGGGCATAAAAACACAAAACTGATTTCAAAGTTGGGGAGAGTTTGAAGCCTTAATTCTTTTTCTAATAGCACCCTGGACAAATTCTGAACACATCCCAACTCCAAACACCCTTCAAAACTCCAGGAATTGGTAGGGAGAACTCAAACTGTGTCACATAACTTTTGAAATCGCATATCACAATTCATACGTCCTTTGGCATTTTTATTGATGAATTCTTGTTCCTTACAAAGTTTCTAAGCTAACCATTGTGTTTAATTGCATTTTCGTTGACCATACGCGATTTCACCATGTTCACATTTTAGGGTCTTCAGGTTGTGATTTTAGGGCTTTCTCAATACTGTAAAATTAGCCTTCCAAACCATGATAGTCGTATTCAGCAAGCCTAGACGAAGGAAAAGCACCACTCGCGCCCAATTTATTGGTCCTATAGCGCTAGTCGCTATTTTTCTAAAAGCTACTTTAAGCCACGCGTGAAAACCGTTTCCATAGACTTTTGTTTCAGAAAAAAAAGAATGAACAACGAAGGAGATGATGTGCTGTCTAGCAGTGATTGGCCAGTTTTGAATTTTCGCGCTTAGCCACTAACGCTTTTATTCTTTTCTTTTGTTATTTGTTTATTATAATATGTTAATTAACGCGTGGTAGCTCAGCTGGCAGGTGGACGTACTTGTAGCATCAAAGACCTGGGTTCAAGTCCCAGGTCTGGCAAATTTCCATATTATTTTTCATTCACAATTCCTATGCGCTTCAGTGACGTAGGCATACCATGCATCCTCAATGATCAAGCCTACACGCGTCCCAGAGTATCCACATCAAAGGCTAGGATTGAAGAACATGCTACGCCTTAGTCAAACGTGTCACACATGATTCAAAAAGTCCAACAAATTTCCAGCTTAATGGGCCAGAATTCTAGGGCCTGCACCTCTAATTTGGGGCTACCCCCCCCTGGTTTGTTTTTTTATTCTATTTTATTTTTAATTGTTATTTTCTTTTCTAATTTAATTAATTATTTTTTAACAAAAACACAAAAACATCATAAAAATCAGAAAAAGGATAAAAATATAAAAAAAATATTTATTTTATTTATTTTCTTGTAAATAATTAACATGTAAATAAATTTAGTAAAATAGGTTTTAACTTTAATTCTTTCTTCCATAAAAAAATCCAAAAATATAGCATTAGGTTAATGACTTTTTTTATTCCTTTTAACTTTCCTTGTTTTTTGCCATAATATTAGTAATTTTCATAATTAAACTTGTAAACTAATTAGGGTTGCATTTAGGTTAGATTTTACTACTTTCTTAATAACTAAAAATCCAAAAATATAGCATTAGGTTTAATGACTTTTTATACCTTTTAAATTTGCCTTTTTTTTATCACAATATTATTTATTTATTTATTTTATTTTTATAATTAAATGTACATAAGTAAAAATTAGGGTTTAATTTAGATTAATATAACATTTTCACAATAACTAAAAAACATTAGAATTAGGATTTGCATTTCAAATTTCATTCTAAAAAGTTCTTTTTCTTTTAAATCTTAAAAAACACAAAAATACCAAAAAACATTTAATTTTTAACTTTCATTTTAATTCCTCATTAATTTGATATTTTGCAAAAGGGTCCAACGCCCGTCGCTTTAATTATTTTGTTTCGCGCATTTTACTTTGTCGCTTATTATAATTATGTACATGTCCCAAAGCCTTGTAATAATTTTATTTCTTTTACTTTTTTGCTTTATTTACTTTTCAGTCAAATCGGGTCCGGTTTATTTTGGCGATGTGGACCCGCGCCATTTGTAATAGTTTAGATTTATTTTCCCGCAAATATATAACTGTTAAAAAGCATGAAAGAATGTATGGCCCTAAAAATAAAATCAAGCGTAGATCACAACAAACATGACAAGACAAAATAATTGAAACATGACACACGAACCGCACACACCACCCCTAGGGTACGCCTCACTGTTGCCTTTCGAAAGGTGATCGTCGAGTAGAGGACGTCTTAGTAAGTCCTCATGATCCGGGAACCTGGCATGAGGGTAGCTTCTAAGGTGTCTTCCCATTGCTCCGGTGATCACCATTGTCCCTAAAATTCGAATTGACCCGAACACCTCCAACGGTGGTGCTACCTACCTCTCAATGGTGGGATGGCACTACTTTAAAGGACATTTACACAGACGAATTCCTTAGGGTAGGTAGACGACTCATGGATACTTGCTCTCTTCAAAACAAAAATTCAAAGACTTTTCACACCAACACTTTTCAAAAGCTTTCAAAGCAAATTTTTCAAACACTCTGACGTACGAGTCGAACTGAAATTTTTCAAAGAAACTTTGTTAACCCACAATTGAAAAGCAAACAAACATTTTGAAAACACATTGAGCAAGTATCTAAGAGCCCATGGATAACCATGGATAGAAAGGGTGCTAATACCTTCCCTTTCTATAACCTACCTCCCGAACCGAGAGCAATCTCTTTAAGGAATTTTTCTGTGCTTTTGTCCTTTCCATTTGGAGAAAATAAAAGACGGTGGCGACTCTTGCTTCCGCGACATTTCGCGAACCAGCTTTAAAACAGTCAGTTCCAGATCCACCGATCACAGTGATGCTTGTCAAAACTTTGAAGAATATGGGAGGGAAAATTTTGGGGTACAACAGTTGCCCCTGTTCAATCTTCTTAGACCTGAGGATGTAGATTGGCTTGCGTGCCTTTCGTGATCCTAAGGTGGAAGATGATTGAACACTAGAGTACCCAGAAATTTGCACTCACATAGTAGAGTACCAGCAGTGTGATGTCGGGGAATGGGCTTACAGATGCCATTTGGAGAGATGGTGGATAGGAGGATGGGCTTATAGATGCCATCTGGAAGTGTGACAGAACCTTGTCGGGAATGGGCTTATAGATGCCATTTGGAACTGTAATGGGAGGATGGGCTTATATATGCCATCTAGGTGTCGACCGCGTAAGAGATTCCTTAGCGAGAACTTGCGTACCTGAGAAAGGAAGATGGTCTCCTGGCCTGTTATAGGTGTTGATCTTCCTTCAGTCGCTCACAGACATGCCCTGGCTAGATACAGGTATCGAATCTGGAACTTCAAAAGGTTGATGGGTTGTCTCTACTGACAGGTTATCTGGGAAAAATCTTTAGGATTTAACTGAACCAGAGGAGGTTTTGTCTTTCTTGACGAATTGTCTCTTTGGACGGGTTGTCTTCATGGACGGGTTGTCTTCAACGACGAGTGATCTTCCATGACGAGTTGTCTTCAATGACGAGTTGTCTTCAATGACGGTTAGTCTCCAATGACGAGATCTCTTCAATGACGGGTGTCTATACTGACGGGTTGTCTTAAATGACGAGTTGTCTTCAATGACGAATTGTCTTAAATGACGAGTTGTCTTCAATGACGGGATGTCTTCAATGACGGGTGTCTATACTGACGGGTTGTCTTAAATGACGAGTTGTCTTCAATGACGAATTGTCTTCAATGATGAATTGTCTTAAATGACGAGTTGTCTTCAATGACGGGTTGTCTTAAATGACGAGTTGTCTTAAATGACGAGTTGTCTTCAATGACGAATTGTCTTCAATGACGAATTGTCTTAAATGACGAGTTGTCTTCAATGACGGGTTGTCTTAAATGACGAGTTGTCTATAATGACGGGTTGTCTTCAACGACGAGTTGTCTTCAATGACGGGTTGTCTTCAATGACGGGATGTCTTCAATGACGGGTGTCTATACTGACGGGTTATCTTAAATGACGAGTTGTCTTCAATGACGAATTGTCTTAAATGACGAGTTGTCTTCAATGACGGGTGTCTATACTGACGGGTTGTCTATAATGACGGGTGTCTATAATGACGAGTTGTCTTCAATGACGAGTGTCTATAATGACGGGGTTGTCTTCAATGACGAGTTGTCTTCAATGACGAGTTGTCTTCAATGACGAGTTGTCTTCAATGACGAGTTGTCTTCAATGACGAATTGTCTTCAATGACGGGTTGTCTTCAATGACGGGTTGTCTTAAATGACTTTAGGAATTAATTTTAACTGGACTTGTCTTCTTTGACTGAATCTGTCTTCTTTGACTGGATTGGTCTCTTTCGACTGTATCTGTCTTCTTTGGCATAGCTGATCATTTAACTGTATCCTTCCTGAAAGGTAAGGTCACTCATATGCAATGCATGACATGGATCAAGCGATGATGTTCTCAACATGAAATGAGATTGTATGATGTGTATATGAATGTATCATGATGATGCGATGTTTATGAATGTATTCTCGTCTAGGAAAATAAATCCTTGACGGATGCCGGGAGTTTATTGAATCCTGGGCTTGATGTTTGAAGAGTAGAGTTCTTCGTTTCCGCTGAGGATGATGATTGCAAGAATAACCGGTAGGAGAAGATGACTCCGTCGAGGAATAAACTTGTTGGAGAGATTACTCTGTGGGGAATTACTCTGTGGGAAGAGGTACTTCGCTGAGGTTTTGATGAGAACTCCGTTGGGGATTCCATTGATATGTTTTGTTGGGAAATTTGATGAACTCCGCTGAGGGATAGGAAGAGCTTCGCCGAGGACGATCTTTTCGTGGCAATTAGCTGAGGATAACCCAGTTATAAGCCCTGGTGGAGAATAACCTTTGAATAAAGCCGGGGAGACGCGCTCGTGCTCTGCAGGGGATAAGCTTCCAAAATCTACTGGGGAGATTGATTCAACTCTCCTGGGGAGACTTTTGAACTGTACTGGGAAAGGCTCCACTGGGGTGTCTGGTATTCCGCCGGGGGATAATCTTAGATCAAGACTGTCGGGGACGCTTGCTTAGGAATGTCCGTATGCTCCGTTCGCTGGGGAATATTGAGATCTTTTGGGGATGCCCAACTTCCATAAGGCTGACAGTAAGCTAAACTCTGCTTGGGGAGAGTGTTGCTGACTTGCTGGAAATATTGTGCCTTTTAAGGGCTGCTGGGAGACCAACTCTACTCGGGGAGAGTATTGCTGATTCTGGTCTTACTCAACAGGGAGTGAAGGTATCTTGGTCAAATTCTTCAACTGAATCCACCTTGTACCTGGAGGAAAGCAACTGTACAGTTTGGGCAACTCTTATTGCCCCAGCTTCTGTGGGAGAAGGTACCTGTAGAGGTGCTTGAGGACTGCCGATTGACAAATCTTCTTCTGGTAGGCAAGTGACAAGATGACGGGACATAGTCGTACGCTTTGATCCCTAACTTTTGCCTGGATCGCCCTTTTGGGGTTTTCAATCCAACGGGATACCCATTTTTTCCCAAGCTGCCTTTTCAGGTTTTCGACTTGCCGGGTGTACAGATTTTTTCATTTTCATTTTTATCCCTCATTTTTGCCCGAACCCTTTTGGTTCGCCGGGAAGCCCTTATTTTTGCCTAGGTGTGTCAACCTAGCGGGTCTTTGCTTATGCGCAGTATTTTTTCGACTATGTCCACGTTCTCGGGATGTAGGGAGGTGCCCCTGTCAGTAGTGCTGTGTTGCCATACTACCAGAAGATCTTCGTTTGATCGTCCAATGCCCCAAGTGATGGAGATTTGCCCCAAGCTGGTTAGCCTTTTGAGAGATTCTCTGAATCTTGACTGGACTGCCCCAAATGATGGACCACGATCATGTCTGCCCCTTGGTTGGGAGTGCCTTTGTTAATCAGATATTCTTCGTGCGAATTTCTTTGTTGTTCGAACAAAAAGTTATGTGCAAACAATGTCATTTAGAAATGCAAAGCTTATGTCTGTCTTGAAGATTTTAAAAATGCATTTTTCAGTAAAAACAAGTGAATTTTGTAAATCGTGATGTCAACTCGTTATTTTACCGCAAACCTTAAGGAGTCAGGATACCTTTGGTAACAGTATGCTTTCGAACTAACCCATGCTTCAGCTAGGAATTTTTAGGGTTGTAATGTGGCCTGGTTCACGGTTTAAGAAACAAAGGATAAAGGCTCAAATTATTTGTACCCACCCGCTCTTCGTGATGTTCTTCAATCCTAAACTCAGCTGATCGTGCGTTAGACCTTGTTTGAGTCTTTGCCCTGATATACCGGTGATGGTTCGGATGTTGACAATTTATTTGGAATAGGCAGTCATTTCCTTTTGTGTTGAGGGTTTGTAGGACCTCTTTCTTTTTTGATTTCGTTATCTCTGTTATTTGCCTGAACTGTTTCTTTTTGTAATTACAGTCAGCGGGATGCCCCAGTTTTTGTAAGTCTCCTTCATAGGTTTTGACTTATTGGGCTTTAGTTTTTTTTTGTAATGACTGCCTGTCTTTATGATTATTTAGGACCATCACTGTCTTTTGCTTTAGAAGGACTCATTTGATGCTATTTTTTGTGCACTTGGATCAACTGAGAGAACTACCCTGCCCCAGGTTATGATTAAGGGTTTTAATTTTTGAAAAGAAAACTCCAACTTCTTTGGCTCAAAGGGGTTGACGAGGGATTATCATCCTTATAACTCCAATGTTTAGGAATTGAAACAATGCATGTACCTCATCAGCGGGGTCTGTTCAAAAGCATACTATAAAAATCATGGTATCGTTTTCGTCATCCTCCCTCAAGAGGCTTAAAATTTTAGATCGAGCGTTGATCATCACACAAAAATATGAAAGCAATTTGCAATATAGTGAATACGAAATAATTACTTCAAAACAGACATGTGTAATGCATTAATGAAATAACATCGTTTGACATGAATACAATGTTTGAACAATCAAAGAAAAATACAACTTGAACATTCGAATGAACAAAAAATTTCTAATCCTAGCCATGTTTTGGCAAGGGAGCAGTGGTCACATTGGGAGTCTCTGGAGATTCGAACTGGACTTCCTTTGCGTCGATCAGATCCTGAACCTTATTTCTCAAAGTCCAACAATCATCTGTAGCATGCCCCGGGCTGTCAGAATGATAAGCGCAGCGAACGTTGGGGTTATACCTTGAAGGTGTCCTGTTGGGATTCTTAGGAGGGTCCCTTAGAGTTACCAACTTGGTCTCCAGCAGCTGTGGAAATATCTGGGACAAGGTCATGCCGAGGGGAGTGAATTGCCTTTTAGGTCTCTCTTCCCTTTGTTGGTTGCGATGTTGAGGAGCACCGGCCGGTTTTGAGATAACTACTGCGTTGACATCACTAGATTCTTTCTTGGATTGTCTCTTCTCAGTGTTCGAGGAGTCACCAGCTTGTATCTTTCCAGACTTGATACCAGCTTCTATCCTTTCACCAGTCAAGATCAGATCTGTAAACCCAGCAGAGGAATTTCCAATCAGATGGTTGAAGAACGGACCAAACAGGGTCCCCAAGAACATATCAACGAGTTCACGGTTAGTCAGAGGTGGTTGCACCCTTCCAGCAAGGTCTCTCCACTTTTGCGCATAATCTTTGAATCCTTCGCCCGTCCCTAGTGACATACCCTGGAGTTGGGTACGCGTAGGAGCGAGGTCAGCATTATACTGGTATTGCTTGTAAAAGGCAGCAGCAAGGTCCTCCCAGTTGCGGATACTGGCTCCATCCAGCTGATAGAACCACTCGAGTTGAGTCCCCGACAGACTATCCTGAAAGAAGTGAATCCACAAATTTTTGTCAGCCGTGTAGGGCTGGATCCTCCTTATGTATGATCTAAGATGCATCTTAGGACAGGATGCCCCGTCGTATTTTGCAAAAGCGGGTGCTTTGAATTTGGGAGGGATCACCACCCCAGAAGATAAGCCCAGGTCTCCAAAGTCCAACCCAGGCACACGTTGAATCTCCATAGCGTTTAACCGGTCCTCCAGCTGTTTGTACTGGTCCTCAGCAGGAGGGTACTGTTCATCGTTGAAGTCTGTCTCGGTGTCAGAGACCACAGGACTAGGAACCTCTCTCCCTTGGTGACAGCCTTTCCCAACAGATGGAGTAGTCCGCTCAGCTTCATTCTACAGTGTATTCCCAGATCTGCGTCTAGGGTTGAATAAAACAGTCCTCTTCTTCTTCTTCTTCTTCTTCTGAATCAGAGTCTTCAATTCTTGCTGACCCTGGGCTAAGCTCATGACCAGCTCCTGGAACTGGGCATTCTGGGCCTGGAGGGCCTTGATAGCTTGTTCATTGGATGATTCAGGATTCATGATGATGGCTGAAATAAACAGTGAAAAAGATTAAGCAACCGGTCAAGAGGGTACCTGTAATGCAATGATATGTATGTATGCATGCGATGTTTTCAAGGATCTCGCGGGGTAAACAAGAAAATTGTTAGCATTTGAATATTGTAGCTTGATGGAAGGGACTTCATGTTGTTGAGAGTCCTTCTTCAAGAGTCAAGGCTCACCATATCCAGTGGGTCATAGCCCCTGACTCAAGTCATCAACCTTGTTTTGATTTCCAAACAACCTTGGCTAGGGGAACCTTCATCAAGAGTCAAAGCTCACCATATCAAGTGGGTCATAGCTCCTGACTCAAGTCATCAACCTGGCTAGAGGAAAATAAATCCCCTTTGCCCCTTGCTAGACATTCTGGTTCATCATGACCTGCATCACAAACCCTTGAGATCCTTGAAATGGATTAGTCCTTATGTAGGATGTATGCAATGGTATGATGGTATGCTATGCATGGAGTGATGTAAGTAGGCCCTGTAATGAGTCCCAATTAAGGACTGTAAACAAAACCTGCAAGAAACTCAAGTGTCAGATAACAAGTATGCAAGTAGTCAAGTTTGAGGGCACACAAGTCACACAAAGAGCCCTTAGAGTTTAGCCAGCATGAAGTTTGGGGTACTACCCTCTTGAAGTTGGTGGGCTCAAAAACCCGTCCTATCAAAAGTAACCGGGTTCTAAGGAGCTCAGTATCATTGGGTTGTTTTCTATGTTTATTGTTTTAATTTAGCCACTGAACTGGCGATCAAAATATTCCAAGAAAACAACCCTCAATGAGTGTAGTATCGAGTATCAACCAACTTCAGACTACACCAAAGTCAGTCATCTCGCTACCCTTAAAGAGGCCAGGATGGTTCAATTAAGGTTCCTAAGGTCAGTTGATGATTCACGACACCACGCGGCGGCCCCGTACTCTCCTTGACTTGACTCAAGGGTTACCGGTACTCACCAAAGTGCCACATCAATGTAGCAAACTGCTTCAACCATGTCGATATACCCCGCACAGTTCCCTCATAGTTTGTTGCTACTTTCTAAGAGGTATCCCCCAGATCCGGGTTAGGATCTATGAAACTCCCAAGACAGGCCCACAATATTAAAGTAAACAGATCAAGCAATTGAAAACATGATGATGAACTATTCCTAAGGTACACCTCACTTTTATATTTCCCCAGTAGAGTCGCCAGTTCTGTGATCGGTGGAAATAGAACTAACTGTTTTTTAAGCTGGTTTGCGAAATGTCGCGGTAAGCAAGAGTCACCACCGTCTTTTATGTTCTCCAACATGGAAAGGACAAAAGCACAACAAAATTCCTTATTGAGAATGTTTCTCGGTTCGGGAGGTAGATTTATAGAAAGGGAAGGTGTTAGCACCCTTTCTATCCGTGGTTATCCACGGGCTCTTAGGTACTTGCTCTTCTGTTTTCAAAATTGTTTGCTTTTCAGGTGTGTGTGGGTTTTGAAAAAGTTTCGTTTGAAAAACTTCTAAGTAACTCTTGTATCAGTCCTCAAGAGTGTATAAAGTGTTTTGTTTGAAACCTTTTGAAAGTGTAGGGTGCGAAAAGATGTTTTTGTTTGTTTTGAAAAGAGCAAGTACCCATGAGAATCTACCTACTCTAAGGAATTAAGCTGTGTAAGAGTCCTTTAGATAGTGCTATCCCACTATTGAGAAGTAGGTAGCACCATCGTTGGAGGTGTTCGGGTCAATTCGATTATTAGGGACATGTGTGGTCACCTAAGCAATGGTAGGGCACCTTAGAAGTAACCCTAATGTCCTAGATCCTTTTATCCGAGGCAACCGTTTCGAGGCAACTAGATCTTTAGACAAAGGGCGACCTCTAAGACAACCTATACTTGATGACCACCTCAAGGAAACCAGTGAGGCGTACCCTAAGGAGTGGAATGTGCTTTGTGTGTTGTTTTTCAGTTAATTGTCTTTGTACATGTTATTTGTGAGCTACAGATTGATTTTATTTACATACATTCTTTCATGTATTTAACAGTTAGGGGTGCGGAAAGTAAATTGCGGAAATGTAAATTCTAACTATTACAAGGCGCGGGTCTATACATCGCCAAAAAAACAAGGACCCGTTTTGGTAAATAAGTACGAGAAATTAAGTAAAGCGGTAAAATTCCTATTTAACTATTACATATCTGGAGGCAGTTACATAAATAATCAAAATAAAATAAATGTGCGCGAAAAAATTAAATCGGGAACGTCCTAAGGGTTTTGACCCTTTTAAGAAAAGAAATGAATTTTTTTTGGTCCTTTTTTATGATTAAATGAAATTAAACTAATAATTAAACTAATAAATTAATTAATTAAAAGAAAAGTGTTTTTTTTGTGTTTTTATGTTTTTAATGAAATAAAATAAAAAGGAATTAAAATTAAAAGTTAATAAAATCTAATTCTAAATTTATTTTAGTTATTAAAAAAAAGACTAAAATTGCCTAATTAAACTAATTAATTAATTATAACTTAATTACAAAACAATGAATTAAAGTGAAATTAATAAATAATAAAAATATTAGTTTTTTTTGATTTTTTTGTTTATGAAAATAATTATCTATGAATTAAATAATAATAATAATAGTTAATAATAATAATTAGTTAAAAGAAAATAAAAAAGGAAAAGAAAACAAAAGAAAATATGAAAGAACCATGGGGGTGTTGGCCCAGGTATGGAGGTTTGAGGAAGCAATATGGCCCAATAAGCTTAAGCCTTTGTTGACTTTACGAATTGCCTGCATGTGCTTTGACTTGGAGCATGGTATCCAGCATCTCATAGCCCCTGGATTGATCTTTGAGGCCACTTGGCGCATGATCGTTTGATGCACATGGTGGAAAGCCTTTGTGAAACCTGCACAAGAACATGTTATGGAAAAATAGAAATAAGCATTTGGGGTACCTGGGATGTTGATGGAGTGTTTGGAAGTAGTTGAATCTGGCTAGATCAGGTCTTTCGAGCTTGACAACTTCAAGGAAATTTTTGCAATTTTGGGGCGTTCTCTAGGCTGTGTGTATTTTTCTCTGTAATGCTTTCTCATGGCTTGTATTTATAGAGGAGATGGAGGGGACAAAGAAATAAGGCAAGAATCCAAGCCATAAAGCCATGCTTTCAAACCAAAATCCAACAAATTAAAAAGCTTCCAAAATTTGCAAAACTTTCCCTTTCCATGCTTACATGTATCTGGACATCTTGGCACAAATTCAAAATTTTGTGTACAAAAAATAGCTTGCACGAATTTGGCAGCTAGTAAATGGCATATAAAGGTCATTCAAACCACAAAGATCCCCTTTAATTAATTTTTTTGATTTTATTTGAACTTTATGGATTTAAAATGGATTAAATCAATAAAAATTCAATAAAATAGAAAAATTAATGTTTAATCTTGAAATTAATCATGGGACACGTGGGTGGCATGACAAGGCTGAATCAAGTGGAAAAAAGTGGGCCCTTTTGTCAAAACTTGAAGTTTCAAGGATAGTTGACTTTTGCCATTTCACAAAAATTTCCTAACTTCTCCAATGCATATATTGCTCAATTTTGATCATATGAACATGTTCTTGGACATTTTAGAAAGGTATTGAAGTCCTCTAACCAATGCCCTTGGTCCCATGTCATTTTGATTTACCAATCTCAAGTTATGGTCTTTGACTTAAAATGCCTTTTTGTTGACTTTTGAAAATGACCTATAATGTTGAAATTGATAACTTTTGTGAGAGCATTTCTTGGACTTGGAATGTGAAGATGAGTTGTAGGAAATGTCATCCCCTTCAAAATGAGCATTGGATGGGATTTTTCTGATGATCCATGAAAAAGTTATGCCTTGGTCAAGTTACAGTTGACTTTTCCGCTGTCCAAAAATAGAAACTTTTGACACCTTGATGATTTTTGAGCCATGCTTGTGGAATCATGATCAAGACTTGATCAAATGATGATTGTGGCTTCAAAATAAGATGTTGACCCAAAAATTTTGAATTTTGACTGCCAAATGACCATTTTACCCCTACAGTTAATTGTGAGGCAATTAGGGCTTTTGACTGTGCAACTTGACCTTGTGAGCCTTGAAGCTTGACATGTAGGTGATTGACAATGTATATGAGCATATGGGACTTTATTGACCCCTTGAAAACCTCAACTTCCTTGCAAGAACCAAAACCCCAATTTTGACTGGCTTATGAGAGTGGTTGACTGTGTAGCCCTTGAGTAGACTTTGAACCATTTGAGTTAATGCTTCTCAAAACTTTGAAGAATATGGGAGGGCAAATTTTGGGGTACAACAAGTACCATAGATGCTTAGGATTCTAATACCTTCCCTTTGCATAACCGACCCCCGTACCTCGATCTCTGACCTTTTACTTCATTGTGGGTTTTGTTATCTTTTTTCTCATTTCCCTTTGGAAACAATAAAGTGCAGTGGTGACTTCATTGTGTTTAGATAAGTCAATTAATGGCTTAATCTCAGATCTTTACCCTACATTTCTTTACATATCATCACTGTCGCAATTTAGTTCATCTCTGCTACGTCTTAGACGGTGGCGATTTTGCGCGCGACAGAGGAAAGTGGTGACTTCACTGGGGACAGATTGACCTATTGCTGGTCCATTCCTAAGTGGGTCAATCCTAGATTTGTCTGTTTCTTTTCTATGAGTATTTATATATTGTTTTACTTGCTGTTTATTACTTCCCATTGTTTTATATATATGTTTGTCTGGATTTTCCTGGTTTTCAAGGGCTTCGTGATTTCTCATAAGTCTTCTACCCGATCTTTGGGAAAACCTAAGATAGCACGGGAGGTATAGTCATGTTAACTTTGAGGGAGTAATCTCAAAAAAGTAGACATGAGATCCCCCACTCAGTGGAGGCCCCTTTGACTGTAGTGTAGTTTACCGAGTAATTGGGAAGACGTATTTCTTTCGACCTGAGAGCCTGCTGAAGCTGAGGACCGTAGATTACCTAACCCATCTTGGCCTTTTAGGTGTAGTGTGGAAGCTATGACAGAGTAATCCAGAAATAGTTGTCACGCGATACAATGCTCGAACGAGTTTTTCCTGAGAATATTGCTAATTACCGAGTTAACCGGGACGTTGGTAATATCCGAAGGAAGAATGTAGAATCTGGGAACTTCTTAGGACCCTTGTTAGGCAGGTGATAAGCATTAGTCCATAACTTACAGGTTGTACCTTTGGGTCCAGGCTCGTGACTCTGAACCGTGTGATCTTGTTACTGTGCAATGCATTGTATAAACATTGCATATCATTTGCATTCTCTGCATCATTCTGCATACATCCAGGTCGTTCAAGATCTTACTCCCAGTTGCTTCTTTCTTCCAGTTAGTCGTCTACTGTCAAGTTGATTTCCCAGCACAACTATGGGACTAGAGCTGCCTTCAGATTGAGAATGGAAAACCAAGAAAAACACAACATGAAAGTCAGAATGGAAATCAATGAGTTGAAGTCAGGCATGACTAAACTTACTGAGATGATGAAAATCCTGATTTCCAGAGGAGAGCCACCTCAAAGGACTGTGATATCTGAAATCCCAACTGTTGCTGTTGACACTCAACCTATCCAGCATACACCTGCTACATGGCCAGAGTTTGGGTTACCTCATAACCTCTCTGCCTGTTGCAATTACTTCAATGGTTGGCCAGTCTGCCCGACCAGTCTTTCAGGTTCCAATTTTCACTGAACCTCAACCAATCGTTCATACTGCATCTCGTCAACCTACTGCACAAGCTGCTTTTGGGAACCCTCTCTTTGAGTACCATGCTGCCAGTCCTCGAGGTGTGAGTCAAGGAGACTTTGGTGAGTTTGAAAGCTTCAAAGAAAAATATCAGACTTTACAGAAGAGACTTAGAGCTATGGAAGGAAATGAGTTCTTCAGCATTGATGCTAACAACATGTGCCTAGTTTATGATCTGGTTATGCCTACAGAGTTCAAGACTCCCGAGTTTTAGAAATACCGGGAGCACACTTGTCCAAGAAGTCATTTGGTTATGTACTTTCGAAATATGTCTTCTTACACAAAGAATGACAAGTTGCTTATCCATTGTTTCCAAGATAGTCTGATTGGAGCTTCATTGAAATGGTATATGGAACTTGAGAAAGGCCGTATCCAATGCTTCCAAGATCTTGTTGATGATTTCATAAAGTAATACAAATACAACCTTGACATGGCACCTGATTGTCTCCAATTGAAAAATATGTCTCAGAATGAGAAAGAATCTTTCAAGGAGTATGCTCAATGATGGAGAGAACTGGCATCTCAAGTTGAACCACCTCTGGCAGAGAAAGAGCTAACTGGATTATTCATGGATAATTTTTCCCCTTTCTTTTGGGAGAAGATGATTGGTAGTGTGTCCTCCAGCATCACAGACCTGGTGACTATTAGCCAGAGATTAGAAGAGGGAGTCAAGAACGGTAAAGTGTCTAAAGCTGCTGAATCTACTAATGGTGCAAAGAAATACCTTGGGAACTTTCAGAAGAAGAAAGAGGTAGAACCAAATGCTGTCTCGACTGAGAGAACAGGACCTCTCTGTAGGCCTTAATACATTGATCAACCACAAGTAGCAGCTGTTACTCCTACAATCAATCCTCAACCAGTTCAGGTTCCTCAACAACAGAATATTGTACAGAATCAGAATCGGAATAGGGCCCAGTTTGATCCCATCCCTATAAAATACACTGAATTGTATTCCGCATTGGTGCAGAAGGGCTTGATTATGACCAGGCCTCTAATTCCTCGAAATCCTCCTCCAGCTGGGTTTAGATCTGACCTTCACTGTGAATTTCATCAGGGAGTTGCTGGTCATGACTTAGAGAGGTGCTATGCATTGAAAAATAGAGTGCAAGAATTGGTGAAAGAAAATATTCTCATTTTCAAAAAGGAAGTTCCTAATGTTATCAATAATCCTTTGCCAAAACAAAGTGGCTGAAGACTAAGTCAGGGTACCCTCAAGTCACTTCCTAAAGCCAGTGTTTCAGACAGGACAACTCATCCTTGTTACTGATTAGTCATTAGGCCATCTTTCTTTCTGTTTTCATTTTCCCCTTGTTTATGTTAAAATTGTTTCTTTCAAATACTGTTTATACTTCCATGTTAATTCTAATAAAACGAGCATCATAATATTTTGATTTAAATCATTTTTCATTTACTTCTTTCAAATATATTTCTCTTGTTTACTTTCTTTATCAAATTTTTGTTTATGCAAAGATTTGAGGGAGGATGATGAAAACGTAATACCCATAATTGTTTTTGGTATGCTTTCGAATAAAACTTTGCTGAGGATGTACATGCATTGTTTTAACTCCCAAACACCGAAGAAATAAGGAAGTTAATCCCTCGTTATCCCCTTTGAGCCTAGAAGTTTAAGTTTCTTTCTATATGAAAAAACCCGCAATCTTAACCTGGGGAGGGGTAGTTCTCAGTTAATTTGGTTTTGCATTCAATTACTAGAGAAATCGTGCAAGTCACCTTTCAATAAAGGTCACGATCAAGCTTTCCTTTGCACACAACAAGAAGTGTCAAAGATGCTCCAAAACCAAAAATGACAAATATGGTTTCCCGTAATCATTGAGCAAGGAAGTCTTTATCTTTCCAAAAAGAAAAATGAGATGAAAATAAAAATCAAAAGAAAAAAAACTGCTAAGTCAAAACCTCTGAAGGAGACTTAGGCAAAAAACTGGGGCATCCCGCTGACTGTAATTCCAAATGAAATAGTTCAGGCAAAATTTGGTGTTATATCCCAAAATTTTCCCTCTCATTTTACTCAACACATGCCCATTGAGGTCCCTAACATATCCTAGGATGACTAAGAATTGACCAGACAAATTCTCATCTTAAGACAATAAACCTCTAACTAGGGTTTCACTTCTCATAAAGATGGTTAAGCTACAAGGGTACCAAATGTTTTCCATGGCCCTAATATGTCCTCAAGATCATCCATGCCAAGTTTCATTCCTTGCACTACAATTTTGCTTAGTCAACTGTTCAAATGCCTGAAAATTAACTGTACCAGGTCAAAAGTCAAATGTGGCCTATATATAGTCAAACTTCAATATTTTTGGTCAACATCCACATTTTAAAGTAATATCCATCATTTGATCAAGGTTTGATCATGATTCCTCAAGAAAGGCTTCTAACTCATCAAAAGTCAAAAATGGCAAATTAGGGTTTTTATAGGAAAAGTCAACCAAACTTTGACCAAGCATAACTTTCTCATACTTTGTCAGAAAGTTTTCCACCAAGGCTCATTTTTAAGAGAATCCAATTCCCCACAACTTCTATTCATCCCTCAAGATCAAGAAATGCCTCAATCAAGAGATACAAGCTCATACATTATAGGTCCTTTCAAAAAGTAAACAAAAACACCTTTTGGGTCAAAGCTCCTTACATGGACATGGAAGATCCAATTGAAATGAAACCAAAAGGGTTATTTAGAGAACATCCCAAGCTATATAAAAAGTCAAAGAACACCCTCATAGGGTTAAAAAGAAAGATATGCATTTCTAAAGTTGACCAATTTTAGGAAAATGCACAAAAGTCAATGTGAGCAAATTGGATCTTTTGGACTAATGGGCATGGGTTTTAGATCTCAAACATATCCATGGACTTATTTAAGATATTTAAATCCATTATTTTATTTTTATGAGATTTGTTTTTATTTATTTGAATTTTTATTCATTTAAATCATAATAAATTAAATAAAATAGTGAAATAATGAAATAAAATCTAAAGATTTGTTTTATGATCATATAATGAGTCTAGAATTTGATGAGCAAATAATGATTTCGTGCAAGGGTTGATTGGAAAGAAAAGAGCATGTTTTGTCCAAGTTTAGAAACTTAAAATTCAAATTGCAAATCAAATCTTTCTCTTACAAATCTTCAAGATTCCATCCAATTTTATTAACATAATGCATCCTAGTATATATGCATAAAATTACCAGACCAAAAAAAGGAGGATTGGCCGCATAGAACACACACAAAAAGTTCCAATTTTTCACAAAAAAGTGGCAATCAGATTGATAGTTGTATAGGGATTCAAGGAGTTTTGACGTTCGCAATCCATTCCTGGGGACATTATGAAGCTAACAACATCATTCCCAAGCATCAAAGCACCCAGAATCATCACTTACATCATCACGGTTTGCACCTTATTTTTTGAAACCGATTTTGATCAGACATGCATTAGAAATAGATTTTGAGTATGCATTCTTGTTTGGATGAGCATTTAGAACATATTTGAATGGTTAATTTCTAGTTTTGATGGATATATGATAAGCTGCCATTGTTAGGGTTTAAACATTCGTTTTAGGGTATTCAGGTACAAGAGAAATTGGGCCTAATAAAGGATACCATCATGCTCAGAGGATCAAACCCAATTGATTCATGTCTTTAAATTAAATTTATATTGCCTGTTGTGAATTTTGGAGATTTGCAGGTGTTTTAGTGACAGATATAGTCCGTAGGTAAAAGTGTTAGGCTAAAACGACGGACAACTGAAGAAGATGGTGTGGCATGACCTGGTTGGACCATTTGAAAACAGTGCGTGTTTTTTTTTTCTTAAATAAAATTCTGGGTATTTATTTTGATTATATTGTTTTGTGTTTGTTTGTATAAACGAATGAACACTTGGCTCACCTGGGTTCGAGTCCAACATTTTATATTTTATAACTTATTTCTTTCAGATCCAATGCGTTGCCTTCCCCTACGTACACCATACACCATCAACTCTCCATCCATGAGATCTCAGGTGTCCAGATTTAGCGCACCAAACTTGCAGTCCCATGGTGGACCTTCTAGAGGCCACAATACTAAATCACACGCAAGGGGTTATTGGGCTTGTGGACCTAGGCCTTGCAAATCCAACATGCACCCCCCAGATTTCTAACACACTTCAGGCCCATTCTTTTTTTCCTTTTTATTATTTTTATTTAATTTCTTTGTTATTTTTAATTATTTCAAAAATCATTTTTTCTATTTAATCATAAAAATCACAAAAAATAGGATTTAGGATTTTTTATTAAAATTAATTTTGTAAATTAATTTGATGTAATTATTTTGATTTGTTTCTTTAAAATAAAATCAATTAGAACCTAGGTTTAATTGCAAAATCTTTTTCTTCAAAAATTTCAAAAATATTAGTTTTTTATTCAGAATTAATTTTTTTTAATTAATAATTTTTCCAATAAATTAATTTTTTTCTTTATCATTTAATTTTTTTTTCCAATAAAAAACAAAAAAAATACTTTTCTTTTAACATATGCGCGTTTTAGGGTTTAGACGCTTCGTTATTCTTCGCGTGTTTGTTATTTTTGCCGTATTATTTTCTAATTCTATAATCGTTCCTGGTTTGTAATAATTAAATTAGATTTAAATTCCTGCATCTAATTATGTAACTACCCCCAAGGCCGTGTAATAGTTAGGAACTTTATTTTTCCGTAATTTATTTTCCCCCATGATAAACTGATTAGATGAATGGTTAATAGGATTGTATGGAAATATAACGATTAATTGAACATAGATAACCCTAAATGCACAAGAAAATATATCTGAATCAAGCACACTTGCACATGCTCACCCCTAGGGTATCTCCCACTTTGGTTGCCTTCGAACGCAGTCACAATTCTCGAAACGTGAGAATTTTTAGTGGTTGTCCATGAGTCTAAGAGATCACTAGTCCCTCGATGACCCTCTCGACTGCTGCGTCGGTTAAAATGTGATCTTAGGGATTTAGGACAGTTACTAAGAGTTCTTACCAAGTTTCCTTAGTGACCGTGACGTCCCTTTCGATAGTCCCTCAAACATCCAACGACTAAGGCTACCTACTCACTAATAGTAGGATAACACTGTCTAAAGGAAAGGAGAAAAAGAACACCTCTTTTGAGTAGGTAGATAGTTGTTAAGTACTTGCTCAAAACAATTCATTTTTACACCACACTTTCAAACATTTTTCATACAAAGTTTTCAAAACGCTTTATCACACTCTTGAGGACTGATACAAGAGTTACCATAAAGCAAACAAAATCTTTCAAAACACACAAACATAAATAGTTTTCAAAAATGAGCAAGTGCCTAAGAGCCCGTGGAAACCAAAGATGGAAAGGGTGCTAATACCTTCCCTTTCCATAATCTACCCCCTTAATCATAAAATCTCGAAAAAGGTATTTTTCTGTTCTTTTCACCCTTTCCTTTGTTGGATAAAAGAAAAGTCGGTGGAGACTCTTGCTTACTGCGACATTTGCGAAAACAAAAACGCAAACCAATATTAACAATAGGTTCTGCCACTGTATCACAGAACTGGCGACTCTGCTAGGGAATAATAAAAGTGGGTTTTACCTTAGGGTCTAGATCATTTTGCTTCTTTGACTGTTTGTTTGCTTTACTTTTAAGGGTACTATTTGGGTTATTATAGATCCTACACCCGGATCTGGGGAAAAACCTTTTAGGTAAGTAGCAATAGATCATGGAAATTGTACGGGGTAAACCGACATGGTTGAAGCGATGGCTATGTTGATGTGACACTTTGGTTGGTACCGGTAGCCCTTGAGTTAATCAAGGAGAATACAGGGTCGCTGCATGGTGTCATGAAGCACCAACTGAACTTAGAACCTTTAAATAAACAACTTGGCCGTTAGGACGTAGCGAGATGGCCATCTTTGGTGTATTTCCAAAGACGGCAGATACTCGATACTACACTCATTGAGATTTGACTCTTGAGTTTTGTTGGGTTGCGAGTCAGTCGCCTATCGAACGAAACTTATGGGAAAGATCAATGATATTGAGATCCCTTAGAACTCGGTTAGTATTTATAGGACAGGTTGAACCAATCCAACTTCAAGAGGGTATGACCTTAAATCCCATGCAAGCCTTAAACTTAAGGTTTTGGTGTGATTTTCTTGTGCTTGCTATATATGTGTTTTCTTAGCATAATCATACACATCATAACATCATGCCACAACATTTCCTTAACCATTTCAAGGATCTCAAGGGTTTGTGATGCAGGTTATGGTAAATCAGACGTCTAGCAAGGGGAAATGGGGAATTATTTTCCTCTAGCCAATGCCGTCAAAAGATCAAAATTTAACAACTTGAGTCAGGGGCTATGACCCACTCGATATGGTGAGCTTGGCTCTCGTGGAAGGACGCTCAACGATGCGAAGTTCTTTAATCAAGGCTGTAGTCAACTCCTAACATCTCTTTGTGTTTACCCTGTGAGATCCTTGAAAACATTGCATACATATATCATACATATCATTAGATAAGCAGGTTTCAAAGCAGGTTTCTCATCTTTTCGCTGTTTATTTCAGCAAAAGAAATGGTCCTTGAACAAACAGTAAAAGACCTTCAAGCTCAAAATGCTCAGTTTCAACAAATGTTCATGGCTTTGGCCCAGGGGCAGGAAAAACTGAAAGCTCTCGTCACCAAAGAGAAGAAGAAGGCAAAGAAATCGGCTGGAATCCTTAATATGGGAAGAAGACTCAAAAGACTGATTAAAGGAGCTCTATATCTTTCAACTCTATCAAATAAGGGGGATAATCATGAAGAAGATAACAACCCGGGAACTGATGAAGACGAAGCTGATTATTCTAAGGAGCAATATCCTCCTGCTGATGATAAATACAAACAGTTGGAGGATCGTCTCAATGCTATGGAGATTCAGCAGATACCTGGCTTGGACTTTGAAGAATTAGGGCTGGTTTTTGGCGTGATCATCCCACCAAAATTCAAGGTCTCCAAGTTCGCTAAATATGACGGTGTCTCCTGCCCTAAGTTGCACTTAAGGTCCAATGTCAGGAAGATCCAACCTCACACTGCTGACCGGAAGTTATGGGTCCATTTCTTCCAAGAAAGTTTAGCTGGTACGTAACTGGAGTGGTTCTGCCAGCTAGAAAGAACAGACATTCATACTTGGGAAGACTTGGATGCTGCTTTCTACAAGCAATACCAATATAATGCTGACCTCGCTCTAACTCGGACACAACTTCAAAGCATGTCTATGGGTTCTAGCGAAGGCTTTAAAGAATATGCCCAGAAATGGAGGGATCTAGCTGGCAGGGTACAACCTCCTCTGAATGATCGGGAAATGGTAGATATGTTCATGGGCACTCTGACAGGCCCGTTCTTTAATATGCTGATTGGGAGTTCCTCATCTAGATTCACAGAGATGGTTCTAACTAGAGAAAGGATCGAAAGTCATATGAAGAGTGGGAAGATCCCGATGGCTGCATCTTCTAATGCTGAGAAGAAGCCACTTGCTGGTAAGAGGGAAGCCAATGTTATGTATGGCTAGAAGGGTCGTGATAAGGCAGACGACCACAATCAATCTGTGGGGGCAATACTGGTCTCTAATCCTACGCCTATGCAACGACACCAACAGGGGAATCAGCATAAAGAGGTCACGCCTAAGAGACAGTTCACCAGAATCAACATGTCACTAGCTCAAGCGTTACAACACATTTTGAAGGCATGGTTGATTATGTTAAAGGCTCCTCTACAGAACCCCAATAGTTTTTCTCCCAGTTACCACCCCAATGAAAGGTGTGCATACCATTCTGATAGCCCTGGACATGATATGAATGGTTGTTGGGCTCTGAACAACAAAATTCAGGACATGATTGATGCCAAGGAGATCGAATTTGACCCTCCAGAGACTCGCAAAGTGGTCACTGCTCCTAGGCCAAATTATTGAGAACGTCCAGTTCATTTTTTATTTTTCATTTATAATTTCATTTATTGTTCAAACAATTACTGTTATGCCAAACTTTGGTTTTCCCATTAATGCATCACATATGTTTGTCTTGAATGATTTCATTGTCATTTTATTTAAACTGTATTCTTGCTTCCTTTACGTGATATTCGACTCTTGATTAAAAAGCTATAAGCCTTTAGAGGGAGGATGACAAAAACGATACCATAATCTCTACAATATGCTTTTGAACAGACCTTGCTGACGATGTACATAGATTATTTCAAATCCCAAATAGTGGAGTTATAAGGAAGATAATCCCTAGTCAACCCCTTTGAGCCAAAGGAGTAGGAGTTTTTCTTTTCACACAAATTAAAACCCTTAATCATAACCTGTGGCAGGGTAGTTTTCTCAGTTAATTCAGATGTGCATTCAGTCGTAATATTCTACTTCATACATAATGAATGGCATCAAAGACGTCCTTCCAAATCAGAAGATGGTGATGGTTCCGCATAATCATTAAAACCGACAGTCATTATCTCTTAAAATAAAAGCCCGCTAAGTCAAAACCTATGAAGGAGACTTAAGAAGAAACTGGGGTATCCCGCTGACTGTAATCACAAAAGAAACAGTTCAGGCAAAAGAAGGGATAACGAAAACAAAAAAAAAAGAGGTTACTACAAATCCTCGACAAAAAAAAGATTACAAAATGACTGCCTCTTCCAAATAAACTTTCAATATCCGAACCATCACTGGAACATCAAGGACAAGATGCCAGACTCAATCGGGATCTGAACGCACAATTAGTTAAGCATAGGATCGAATAACATCACGAAGAACGGGTGGGTACAAATAAACTTTGAGCCTTTATCCTTTGTTTCTTAAACCGTGAACCAGGCCACGCTACAACCCTTAAAAGTCCTAACTGAAGCATAGGTTAATTCAGAAGCATACTGCTATAAAAGGTATCCTGACTCTTGTAGGACTTGCTATAAATCCTGAGTTGATATCACTCTCTTGCAAAATTTGTTTTACTGAAAAAATGAATTTTCAAAAACTTCAAGATAAGCATAAACCTTGTATTATTTGAATATCGTTGTTTGCATATAGTTATCTGTTCAACAACAGAGAAATTCAAATGACGAATATCTAGTGAATAAAAACTTTCTCAATGAAAAGGTTCACCTCAAGTGGAATAACACTTCTGACCAAGGGGAACAACATGATCATTGTCCATCATCTAGGGCAGTCAAGTCAAGATTCAAGGAATCTCTAAAAAATGCCAAATAGCCAGGGGAAGATCTCCATCTGAATCACTTGGGGCATTAGACATGAATTCCAACAACGAATCACGTACAATCAAGAAAAATAAATGTTCCCCAGCGGATTTCTTCTCAAAAACAATTAAATAGGAATTCCCATCGGAAACATTCTAAATAAACCAAGTCCTCTTCTAGAAACGGTTCAGGTACGATCCAGAGACGGATGTTATCCTGGTACTTATTCCAGACTTCTCTTCTAGAAACAGTTCAGGTACGATCCAGAGACGGATCTCATCCTGATACTTATTCAGATTCTCTTCAAGTACAGTTCAGATACGATCCAGAGACAGATGTCATTCTAACACTCATCCAACACATGTTTCAAATACAATTCAGATACGATTCAGAGACGAATGTCTTTCTGACACCCATTCAACACATGTTTCAAATACAGTTCAGATACGATCCAGAGACATATGTCATTCTGACACTCATTCAACACATGTTTCAAATACAATTCAGATACGATCCAGAGACGGATGTCATTCTGACATTCATTCAACACGTGTTTCAAATACAGTTTAGATATGATCCAGAGACGGATGTCATTCTGACACTCATTCAACACATGTTTCAAGTACAGTTCAGATACGATCCAGAGACAAATGTCATTCTGACACTCATTCAACACATGTTTCAAATACAATTCAGATACGATCCAAAGACGGATGCCATTCTGACACTCATTCAACACATGTTTCAAGTACAGTTCAGATATGATCCAGAGACAGATATCATTATGACACTCATTCAACACATGTTTCAAATACAGTTCAGATATGATCTAGAGACAGATATCATTCTGACACTCATTCAACACATGTTTCAAGTACATTTCAGATACGATCCATAGACAGATGTCATTCAGACACTCATTCAATAAATGTTCAAGTACAATCACGACATAAATCCATCCACAAAATCTCTACAGGTACATTCTCCAGCAGGTACAGGGGCGGAAATGTCCTGATGCAAAGTCACAATTACATATGACTCTGTGACGTCTAAGATCCCTATAGAGTAGAAACAACCAAAGTTTTGATCTCTTTTTCCCCAAACAGGAGTTACTTCCTCCAACAAAGTGCCTTCAGAGAGCTGAAATATGTATTCCCTAGCCGAGCTTTATAATCTTAAACAATTTATAAAACCTCCTCCTGAGTAGAGTTTATTTCTCAAACTGTGGAAGATCATTACCCGACAGAGTTTATTTCTCTACATCGACAAAATCTTCCAACAAAGCATCCTCCCTCCACAAGGTTATTCTCAAGCAGAGTCAATCCCCAGTAGAATATCCTCAAACAGAAAGATGAAATCTCTGGCAAATCGTCCATTCATCATCCTCAGTGGAAATGAAAGTATTCACTTCCTAATACTCTTCAACAGTAATCCGGGATTTACTTTCCCATACTAAGAAATATCGCAATAGCATCCCATGTTCATACATCATGGTATGCGCATACACATCACATACAACATAATCTCATTTATTTTGAGAACATCATCACAATGCATTTCATACATCATGACATTGCATACGACTAACTCTTTACCTTTTTCATGGAAAGATTAAATCATCAAACATCGTTGACTACTTATGTGACCTGGTAGTCTTCTCAAAAGTTGCATCTAACGAAGGACTATTTCAACATTTTCCTCAGAAAGACGTTCTCAAAAGACCTTCTCTGGTTCAGTCAGATCGACACTAAGATCTCTCTGATTCATATTCCAGTTGAAGATATCCCAAGACTTTTGTCTGGTTCAGTTGAATTGATCCTAAGATTCATCTGATTTCCATTCCAGTCAAAGTCAATTAAAGACCTTCTCTGGTTCTTTCAGATCGACACTAAGATCTCTCTGATTCCTATTCCAGTTGAAGATATTCTAAGACTTTTGTCTGGTTCAGTTGAATCGATCCTAAGATTCTTCTGATTTCCATTCCAGTCAAAGTCAATTAAATACCTTCTCTGGTTCAGTCAGATCGACACTAAGATCTCTCTGATTCCTATTCCAATTGAAGATATTCCAAGGCTTTTGTCTGGTTCAGTTGAGTAGATCCTAAGATTCTTCTGATTTCCATTCCAGTCAAAGTCAATTAAAGACCTTCTCTGGTTCAATTAGATCGACACTAAGATCTCTCTGATTCCTATTCCAGTTGAATATTTTCCAAGACTTTTGTCTGGTTCAGTTGAATCGATCCTAAGATTCTTCTAATTTCCATTCCAATCAAAGTCAATTAAAGACCTTCTCTGGTTCAGTTAGATCGACACTAAGATCTCTCTGATTCCTATTCCAGTTGAATATATTCCAAGACTTTTATCTGGTTCAGTTGAATCGATCCTAAGATTGTTCTAATTTCCATTCCAGTCAAATTCAATTAAAGACCTTCTCTGGTTCAGTTAGATTGACACTAAGATCTCTCTGATTCCTATTCCATTTGAAGATTTTCCAAAGCTTTTGTTTAGTTTAGTTGAATCAATCCTAAGATTCTTCTGATTTCCATTCCAGTCAAAGTCAATTAAATACCTTCTTTGGTTCAGTCAGATCGACACTAAGCTCTCTCTGATTCCTATTCCAGTTGAAGATATTCCAAGGCTTTTGTCTGGTTCAATTGAATTGATCCTAAGATTCTTATAATTTCCATTCCAGTCAAAGTCAATTAAAGACCTTGTCTGGTTCAGTCAGATCGACACTAAGATCTCTCTGATTCCTATTCCAGTTGAAGATATACCGAGACTTTTATCTGGTTTAGTTGAGTCGATCCTAAGATTCTTCTGATTTCTATTACAGTCAAAGTTGATTAAATACCTTTCTCTGGTTCAGTTAAATCGACACTAAGATTTTTCTGATTTCTATTCCAGTTGAAGAAACTGCAAAAGCCTGGATTCTGACCAGATAACAGTTAATTTCTCATTTCCCTAGTAAGTTGCTGTGATGCCTGGAATACGACCAAATTGCAGTAAGCCTTATTATCCTTAGCAAGTCACTATGAAGCCTAGATCCCGACCAAATAGCAGTTCACTTCCATCTCTTCAATTAAGAGATGACTCACCAGTAGAATAATGGACAACTAAAGCTCTTGAACTCTATTTCCCAAATCAGAGACCGACATTCCTAAGGGGAGCCCTCCTCAACAACAAGAATAAGAACTCTCACAAAGGAATATCTCATGAAATCAACAGTGCTCTAGATGGCATCTCTAAGCCCATATCCGATAGTCTTCCATCATTTTCTCCAAATGGAATCTATAAGCCCATTCCCGATATTATCTACACAGTCAAGTATCATTTCAGACGAGTGCAAATTTCTGGGCACTCTAATTTTTCAATCATATTCCACCTTCAGATCATGAAAGGCAAACCAGCCAATCTACATCCTCAAGTTTAAGAAGATTGAAAAGGGGCAAATATTTCACCCCAAAATTTTCCCACTCATTTTACTCAACACATGCCCATTGAGGTCCCTAACTTGTCCTAGGATGACTAAGAATTGACCAGACAAATTCTCCTCTTAAGACAATAAACCTCTAACTAGGGTTTCACTTCTCATCAAGATGGTTAAGCTCCAAAGGTCCCAAATGCTTTCCATGGACCTAATATGTCCTCAATATCATCCATGCCAAGTTTCATGCCTTGCACTACAAGTTTGCTCAGTCAATTGCTCAAATGCCTAAAAATCAACTATACTAGGTCAAAAGTCAAGTGTGGCCTATATACAGTCAAACTTTAAGATTTTTGGTCAACATCAATATTTTGAAGTAATATCCATCATTTGATTAAGGGTTGATCATGATTCCTCAAGAAAGTATCCTAACTAATCAAAAGTCAAAAAATGGCAAATTAGGGTTTTTATAGGAAAAGTCAACCAAACTTTGACCAGGCATAACTTTCTCATACTTTGTCAGAAAGTTTTCCACCAAGGCTCATTTTTAAGAGAATCCAATTCCCCAAAGTCTTGCTATCCACCTTGTTTAGCATCCTCCAAGCTAGTATGAATCTCTGGAGAATACCTTGATCGTCGTTGTCGTAGTCGAAAACCAAGCCTTGAATCAACATATCATGTGGGCCATCCCTTCGGGCATAACCAATATGTCTTAGAGACAAACACGGGTTGTAGGTGATGCCTCCCCTAATTCCAAGTAGAGGGACATTAGGGAATTCCCCACAACGGTCAACAATGACAACATTCTCTTTGGATCGAGAGCACCAATGAATATCTGAATGTTTAAGCGTCATTAACCTTTGTGACCACCTCAAACCTTGCTCATTCTTTAAGACTGATTGGGGAAGATGAGAAATAAACCATCTTTCCAGGAGAGGAGTGCAACACATAAGAACACCTCTTTTCCTCATTGTACGAGTGTGAAAAGAGTGTAAGATATCCCCAAGCAATGTAGGCACCGGGTTGCGTGACATGAAGATTTTGACAGCGCTCACATCTATGAGTTGGTCAGGATTGGGGAACAAGACCATCCCATAGATAAGAAGAGCCACAATATCCTCAAAAGCTTGCAAGTCTAGGGAATTCCAACATCTTTGGGCTTTCTCAAACAGAAACTTTGCCAAGAAGCCTTTGACACCACTTCTAGTTTCCCAATAAGTTGTGACATCAGATGAGTGCAAGTGAAGGGCTTGAGCAATCTCTTCTGGATTTGGATCTCTTTCCGTACAGTTTAAAAGTAGTTGATTGAGAATAGGAATCCTCAAAAGTTGATAGAATTCTTCCAAAGTAGGCACAAGCTGATAGTCAGGAAATGTGAAGCAATGATGCAAAGGGTCAAAGAACTGGAAGAGAACCTTCATCATATCTTCCTCTGTGTTGGAGGTGACCAATATGAGTAGACGACCATGCCTCTAGGTGAATGGAGAGTTCTCAGGGATCCTTGAAGCTATCTCCTTGAGTTGTGGAGGAATTCTTACAAGGTTGATTTGGATAGTTTTCCTGCGAAGTGAATCCATATCCTACAAAACAAGAACAAAGATGAATCTCCAAAATCCTTGAAATGGTTATTGGATGCATATGATGTTCATGATGTCTATGATGTTATGTACAAGTATGCATATACAAACAAATCAAGCAAGTTCTTAGTTTTAGGCTTGCATGGGGTTTTATAGGTAAGTACCCTCTTAAAGTTTAGTTGGCTCAACCTGTCCCAACAATAGTAACCGGGTTCTAAGGAGCTCAATATCACTGGATTGCTTCATTGTTCATTGTTTCAGCTCAAGCCTCTTTAATGGAGACCGAAATATCCCAAGAAAACAACCCTCAATGAGTGTAGTATCGAGTATCTACCAACTTCGGACTGCACCAAAGCCGGTCATCTCACTACATCCTAAAGGCCAAGTTGGTCAAGTAAAGGGTTCTAGAAGTTCATTAGTGCTTCATGACATCACTCAGCGGACCCGTATTCTCTTTGATTAACTCAAAGGCTATCGATACACACAAATATGTCACACTAACATAGCTATTGCTTAGACCATGTCGGTATACCCCACACAGTTTCCACAATGTATTGCTATTTAAATATAATGTTTCCCAAATCCGGGTGGAGGATTCAAACCCAAACAAAGAACCATAATGTAAAGCAAACAAGTAAAACAATGTAAGCAAGTAAGGGTGATCTAGCCCTAAGGTAACCCCACTTTTATAATTGTCCCCAGCAGAGTCGCCAGTTCTGTGATGCGATGGGAGAACTGACTTGAGGTTTTGCGTTTTACGCAAATGTTGCAGTTAGCAAGAGTCGCCACCAACTTTTCTTTTATCTAAAAGGAAAGGTGAAAAAGCACATGAAAGACCTTTGAGATGTTTTCTTGAGTTCGGGGGGTAGATTATGAAAAGGGAAGGTGCTAGCACCCTTTTCATCCATGGTTTTCCATGGGATCTTAGTTACTTGCTTAGATCACTTGCTTTTGTTGTTTGAAATTGTGTTTGGTGTGGTTTTGAAAGTATTTTGTAAAAGAGGCCATTCGTTTAGGAAATCTTTATAATGATTCTCGTTCGTAAGAATGTATACAAAGATGTTTATCTTTTGAAAATGTTTTCAATGTTTGTAAGATGTTTTTGAAATGTGTGTCTTTATTTTGAAAATAGCAAGGATTGTTTGATTGATATGGAGAAAGTAACTAGAAGCTATGTACCTACTCAAATGTCTTTCTTATGTATTTTCTATTCCTTTGACATTGTTGTCTTACCATTGATTTGGTAAGCAACCCTATCTTTGGATGTAAATGGGACGGACGGGGGTCATTGTACAACCATGATTAGCAATGTTGCAAAGTATCTTAGCATTTTTGAGGGACCAAGATCATTTTGTTAGGCAACTTTTGAATGGCATCATCGAGGGACTATGATCTTACATTTGTTTTGTTTTGCCAAGATACTTCGCATGTGTAATATGGCTATTTTTTATTTTAGGCAACCAAATGGAGAAACCCTAAGGATGCTTGTGTACAAGTGTATCATTTTCATGCTTTTGATTTTGTCTTGTATTTAGGGTGTTCTATATTGCTTTGTTTTGGTTCTTGTCATACAAACCCTAATTACTAATCATGGCATATAAAGCGATAAATTGCGTAATGTAAATATTTCTAAGCTATTACAACAATTTATGGGAGGGGGGAATACAAGTTTTAATGGGGATTTTGCAAGAATATAAAGCTAAATAAATTATTACAACCAAATCGAATTTGCACGAGATAGAATAAACATAATACAATGTTTAAAATGCAATGCAATGTACATGTGAGAAAAGATGTTTTGTGTCTTATTTTTATGTAAAAGAAAATTTAATCTTAAACCTAAAAAATATAAATAAAAGGAATTGATTTTTAAAAAGGGTTTAACCCTAATTACTATCTAAAAGAAAATAAAGTTCTTATAGGTATTATTTTGTGCATTTTCTTGTGTAAAAATAATAAATAATATTGTATATAAATATTAAAAATTAAATATATGCAAAAAGAAGTATTTATAAGTATGAGAGGAAAAATAAATTAAACTAAATATATTTAATTATATTTACAAGTTTATTAAGAAAATAAATGATATATATTAAAAATAAAATATATTTTTTATGTGAGAAATAAAATAAAAATGAAATAAAAGTGCAATATTATTAATTTATATTTTTGGGATTTTTATATATTAGAGAAAATATTTAAAATATTAAATGTGAAAGTAAAACAAAAATATAAAAAATAAAAATGCAAAGAGTTAGCAAGGGGGGTGATATAATAGAACTGATGGTAAGATGCTAGCAAAAATTCCTGGCCCAACAGACCAAGCCCAATCTACAAAAAAAATATGAAAATGGAAAAGAAAAAGAGTGAAAAATAACAAAAGTAGCGCGCAGGTTCGAACCCAGGACATGGGTCTCACCAGCGCGCTGCTTTGCCACTGGGGTGACTATACTTCCATTATCTTTACTGAAACGAAAATAACATATTACAAAACGCGCCCTATGCCCTGTTTCATCTTCTTCCTCAAGCTTTGGCCAGACACCCTGTAACTTCTTCATACTTCCATAAAAATGAAAATGCATAACATGAAAATTGTAGTACTTGAACTCACGATTCCAACCATGTAAGCTATGTAATCTAACTATCAAAGATCAAAGAGAATATTAAAATCCCTAAATCTTAACCTAATATTTTCAGAAATTTCAAGTTTCAAATTCTCTTAGTACAAGTAAAATCAATGCAAGATAATGGTATGTACAACTTTGTTATGATGAGGACTACATGTTTTATTCACATATCGTGGCCTAAGGTTGCCTGTACAAGGAGATAGAGTTTGAGATTTTACCTTCTTCAGTTGGAATCGTGTATGAAAATGGAGGGACTTTAATGGAGGTCTGATGCTTGCTTGAGCTTCATTGAGCTTCCCTGGATGTATCCCAACCCCTGCCTTGCTCTGAAAGTGGCTGGAACTCCTTGGCCAAGTCCAACTGCAAGCTCTGAACTCAACAATGGCAGATGGTGGAAAAAGGATTACAAAACAGGGATGATGGTTTGGATGGGTTTGATATCCAGTATGTGAGGTGTTTGAATTATCTAAACACAAAACGCACGAGCCAAATGGAAGATGGGGGTGCTTGTGCAGAATCTGCAGTTTTGGACAGGTTTTGGGTGTTTTTCAGCTTGAGAGTGTTTCAGGTCCTTGCTTCATATGTTATGTGTTGCACAATGTTGGTATATTAGTATTAAATGATCTTAGGTCAACTTCCCAACAGATCTGCCAATGCTAGCCTTTTTGCCAACTTTCTTGTACTTGAAGCAAATTGATAAGACCTAAGCTTCACATGCTTGTACCAGCTTGCTTAGGGTTGGTATGAGTTTGTACAACTTACTTGAGACCTATACAACATGAATTAGCCAGCATAGGATTGATTTGCAACTTTGTTCTTCATGAAATGCACTACTACGAAAATGGGCTTTCACAGCGCTTTTTTTTGCCCTTTAAAAGCGCTTAAAAGCGCTGCCGTAGCCAGCGCTGGCGTAGGCTACGAAAGCGCTTTTTTCTGGCCAAAAGCGCTGTCGTAGGTGGACCTATCCCAGCGCTTTTTCCTTAAAAAGCGCTTTGATAGGGGGGTCTTTCCCAGCGCTTTTTTAAAAGCGCTTTTATAGGTGTGCTATTTAAATTTTTTTTTTTATTTATCAGGCCTTTTACAGCGCTTTTTATGGAAAAAGCGCTTTGATAGGGGGGTCTTTCCCAGCGCTTTTTCCATAAAAAGCGCTTTGATAGGGGTTCTATTTAATTTTTGTTTTTTTATTTATCATGGCTTTTACAGCGCTTTTTATGGAAAAAGCGCTTTGATAGGGGGGTCTTTCACAGCGCTTTTTCCATAAAAAGCGCTTTGATAGGGGGTTTCTATTTAATTTTTTTTTTATTTATCCTGCCTACGAAAGCGCTTTTTTGCCAAAAGCGCTTTCGTAGCTCATACAATTTTTTTAAAGTGAAACCTATAATTTGAGGTCCCCTGTGCGGCCTGTAATTTTTTTTTGGTCCAATAATTTAACCTGTAATTCAATCCTTATCTATACATATATTTTAAGAAATCGGTATTATATTAACAGAAACCGGTATACCATATAATATTCAATCCTTATCTATATATATGTAACTAAATCATATATAACTAAATTAGTAACCATATATACATTTGTAACCATAACTAAATCACATACAAAGTATCGTGTTAATTTGTAACTATATATATATACATATGTAACTAAATCATATATAATTACATCGAAAATAATGCTCCACCGACACGGTCGTCATCCTGCAAAGTATGAATATGAACAACACGGTAAATTAAACAAACAATATTAAAGGCTCCAACACAATCAAACTAACACGTACAATAATATTTTATTCATACCCATCAGAATAATCTGTTTTCAACATAAAATTGACATATTTCCTCTTTGACTTCTTCCACTTGAACTTTCGTGTACGACATAGTATAGAGGTCATCAAAGTAATACATAAAAAATTATTACTTCAGTATATGCATGATGTTATTAAATGTAGAAATCATACAAAATTATTCTAAGTTATAAATCCATACCGTGCTTGGAATCTCTACTTGATTTTTATGAAGGATTTCTTTCATAAACCTCAAGCAAAAGTATCCGCAATCTACATCGTTATTCTGTAACGGACACTGCATAGAAAAACAGAATATATTTTATAGTTGTCGTGTAATTTTATCAAGTAACATAACTATTATTATAAGCAACTAATTTTGTACCTGCACTTTGATCCAAGTAATATTTGATGATTTACTCCGGGGTACCTGTGCGTCCCTTTGACTACGAAATATTTGTATTGATCTAAGAAAATAAAAACATATATTTAGATCAATCTCACAGAAATAATTAAATATATAAATATACACGAATAGTTAGAACGATCTCACTTACTGATCAACAGTTTCCTTCATAGTGGGATAGTTAGTCCATTCCCCGTCTACCGAATTCAGAAAGTACACAACTTCTTTAATCGGATCGATAGCCAACAACAACCAGTGTTTTCTAAAAATTTAAGCAACAGTTTAGAAGAAAAGTTTCTACGCAAAATAAACAAAGATATATTAGAATAAATGAAAAACTCACCCCACTGGAACAGTGTTATACGGCAAAATAAACAAGCTATCTGGGTTGCCGACGTAGGCCGTGTATCGATTCACTAAGTACTCCCTAACTGAACCCGGTTCCCTGACAATTGTCGCTCCGCTGACAATATGGGCAGACAAGAAATGGAAGCGTCTTGCCAATACAGTCTCGCGCATTTTTTTATCGTACAACAACCTTAAATAAAAACATATAAACATTAGACTATTTTCATTGAAATGTGTAAATAAATTGTTCAACTAATTAAATGATATATTTATCGGAACACCGGATGTATGCGTGAACATTGCCGATGCCTAATTCACCATGCGTCATAATCTCAGTCATTTCGTCCATTCCTATCGTTTCTTGGCAGTCAAGACCAAAGATATCTGCATCCATAAGGATTGTACGAATACCACCTGACTTCAAATCTGAGGTTTCCAAAAGTACTCCAAGTGTATTCCGATATCGAGGTACAAAAACTCCTCTTCCCCCGCCTCTTCCCCCCTTATGCATTGACTTTTTCGGGGGTGGTCTGCTACGAACAGGCTGGGTCACTTGTTGTGACACTTTCGTAGATACCTAACAATCATATAACTTAGGTAAATTATAAAATCGTTCAGTTTTAAATTCATATCATATAATAAACAATTTAAGTGTACCTCTGGAATTGATGCCATAGACTCGCCGCCTTGCTGCAAAATCTCCTTACCCTTATTAGCGGGTTTTGTAGGAGGCTAATATTAAAAAATAATTAAGTTAACGGTTCAGAATTGACATTTGAAATCTAAATGATTCATATTAACGGTTTTAAACATACCTCATCATCAATGAAAATGAGGTCCAAGGGCCATGCAACAAACGACCCTACTGCGTCTCGCACCGATCTTATATCCAAGGCCACGTCAGGTACCGGTACCAACGCATCGGGATCAATAGGATAATCTACTGATACTCTCAGGTGTCCAGCCGGGATCGGTGTATTATGAATTAAATCTCCCAAAGTGTTGTACACTTTTCCCTTGCCAACAAGGTGATAATCTGATGCCATTACGTATAGTTGGCAAGATGAAATGCCCTAAACCAATATGCATACATATTACTTTTAATTCAATAATAGAAAGAGGTGGAATAAAAATGAGAAACTTGAACAATAGAGATTTATCAATATATTTATAATTACCTCAGGAAATTTATTCTGACGGTTGATACTAGCGTTGTCACTAGTTTCTTTCGCCATTGTCGCATTGCCCTTTTCCCTCATTAATACCTCTTTATCTCTTTCCAATGCATTGACTTTTGCTTGTAATTCCATAAGTACATTCATCACTTCTGCATTGGTAGGATTTCTTTTCCGATGATGCTGGTAGAAAGAGGTTGGAGTCACACCATGACCTTTACCCCTCACCCGACCGGAATACTCAGGAACATTCAGTGCTTTACTAAGTACGCTCCTCGTATCCTGGTCGTCACCGGTGGACTCCGTTTGTGACAATGTCTCCTGAAAATAATGGAGATAAAAAAATCAATTAAATAGTCATAAAAATTTGATTTAATTAAAGACACAATGTTATACTTACGCATTCATCATAAATTCTTAGAACACTTGGATCAACAGCTTGATTCTTGCCCACACGAGCTTCCTTCCACAGCAAATGTGCTGGAAGTGAGGTTTCATCACTTTTCGTCTCCTCTAACTATGCATAGAAACAAACGGTTAGATCGTCAAATACAACACATTTAGACAATTAATAAGAACATATCATTTCTATTTATTACTTACAATTTTTTCCTCTAAGCGTGCATATCCCAAACGCCCTTTTTTGTATGGATACGCGGGCTTTGATGCTCTCTCACTATTTTTGGCACTCTTTTGCCGGAATTCGTCATCTCTTTGTCTAATAAACTCAGTCCAATCTTCTTGTTTAATGAAAAGATTATACTTTTCTGGCCTTCCGGCCGGGAACTCTTCCAGCCACTTTCCTTTGTCATCCTTAAGATAGGTGTTCGTCAACAGATTTTTCCACCCTCTAAATCTTTTCCCGGCCAACCCAAGTACGAAGCCTTTACGCTCATCTGGAACGTTAAAAGACCGCTGCGTATAAACCATATAAACATATAAGTAATTTAAAAACCATATAAACCATATAAACATATAAGTAGTTTAAAAACCATATACACCATATAAACTTATAAACTTATAAACATATAACCATATAAACCATATAACATACATACCTTAACATCTTCCCAAAACATTTCTTTTCCTTGCTTCAATGCTTCACATTGTTTCGCATTCCATCTAGATATGGAGATTGGCACATGCATACGAACAAGTGTACCAACGTAGCTTGTGAATTTTGAAGCATTAACCCCAACTACTTGATTTGAATGATTCCAATCTACATTATATATCACTCCCTTATCTCTAGCACGAATGATTTCGCGCATTATGGTGATGCCTCGTGCAACATCATTTGCTGAAGTATCATCCGCTGCATGATTTGATTCTTGTGAGTTTTCATGATCTTGTTGGTTTCCTGGTGGGTTTTCTTATTGGTTTCCTTGCGGGTTTTCTTCATTGCTAGCCATTAGACCTGTAACAAAAGTCAAACAAGCACATTAGTACACTACATGAAAATGGATAGTCGAAAAAGATATGAATAGCACTAAAGGAACTCAAAATTGAATAAAATGCTAAAAAACCAAACTTGCAAGAAATAAACCTCACCATCAGCTCCGGAAGCATTGTTCTACTAAATAAACACTAGTCACATTCGCAAAA
This sequence comes from Vicia faba, assembly GCA_948472305.1. NCBI lineage: Eukaryota > Viridiplantae > Streptophyta > Magnoliopsida > Fabales > Fabaceae > Vicia > Vicia faba. The sequence goes on along the minus strand of OX451741.1, from coordinate 1,184,326,297 downwards.
ATTCAAAACGGTTCAAAAGATATGCCAAAAATTCAAAACATTATTCACATATTACTTACAATATTAGGCTATAATTATAATAATACCTTTTTCACTAACGTCTCTTTCTTTTCTTGGTAGCAATATATTTTACGCTTCTGTTAACAACTCGGATGGTTGGATTGATCCAAATACCCTCATTATGATCATCTCTAGTACAAGGTTCATTCTCATTTTGATCGTTTCTTGTACAAGATTCAATGCCAACGCCAATATCACCTTGATCTCCAATGTTTTCATCAATTACTTTGTTAGACAAAAGCACTATAGACCATTTCGTACTTGTCGGATCATTGACATAGAACACTTGTTTAGCCTGAGAGGCTAGAATAAAAGGTTCATCTTTGTACCCCACCCTATTGAGATCCACTTGCAAAAATCCCGACTTATCCATTCGTACGCCATTATTATTTTCAACCCACTTGCAATCAAATACAGGAATCTGAAACTTCCCGTAATCAAACAACAAAATGCGCTCGATAACCCCAAAATATGACAGATTTGCAAATTTCGGGTTTAAGTCATTCGCACTTGATATGTGCATCGCTTCAGCTACCAAGGTAACACCACTATTCTGCATAGTACTTTTATCATCCTGTTCTTTGGTATAAAATGTGTATCCATTAATTGCGTATGCGCTATAAGAAAACACAATCATACTTGGACCATATGCTAAACATCTCAACCTTTCTGTTACTGAAGCAGGATCCGAACGATACTTTGAATAAATTTGTTCCTTAAACCACAGTATGAAACTTCGATTGTGCTCTCGTACTATCCAATTCTCATTTCTATTCAGATTTAAACCTCGAAGAACACCATTGTGCATTTCAGCATACGGCTCAACCTCAATCTCATTGTGCAGAACATACAAATGCACCTGATCCCGTTCGACCATTGACACTGTCACAACTTTATTTCCAATTAGTCTTTTTCCTTCTTTTTTCTCGACAATATGAGATTTGGGGAGTCCAATTGATTGAACATTTGACAGATATTCAGTGCAAAACTCAACCGCTTCTTCAACAATGTATCGTTCCGCAATACAACCCTCCGGTCGACTTCGGTTTTTCACGTACCCTTTTAAAATTTTCATATAACGTTCAGCAGGGTACATCCATCTCATATAAGCTGGTCCGCACAACTGTGTCTCTTTGACAAGATGAACGACTAGATGAACCATTATGTCAAAAAACGAGGGAGGAAAATACATTTCAAGCTCACATAAAGTAACAACCACCTCTTTTTGCAATGTTGGTAAGATCGCAGGATCGATCACCTTGCTGCAAATTGACTTGAAGAAAAAACACAACTTAGTTATTGCGCTCCTTACTTTTTCTGGCAGAATAGAACGTATACCTATTGGTAGAAAATGTTCCATTATAACATGGCAATCATGAGTCTTTAAACTCTTTAACTTTAGGTCTTTCATTGACACAAGTCTTCTAATATCTGATGAGTAGCCTTCTGGAACTTTAACTTCACTGAGGAACTTACACAATATTTTCTTCTCCTTTCTAGATAGAGTGTAAACAGCAGGTGGTAGATATGTGCGTCTTCCTTTCGTCACGGGTGCCAATTCAGTTCTAATTCCCATGTTTAACATGTCCTTCCTTATGTTAATGCCATCCTTAGACTTTCCTTGTATATTGAGTAACGTACCAATAACACTATCAAATACATTTTTTTCAATATGCATAACATCGAGGAAATGTCTTACGTACAACGACTTCCAATATGGAAGTTCAAAAAAAATCGACCTCTTCTTCCACCCACTCGTGACAAGTCTATGTGCAAAAGGCTTGCCAAACTCAGTACTCACATCTTTCACCTTTTCAAAAATCTGATCACCTGTCAACATATGTGGAGCTCTACCGTGTTCTGCCTCTCCATTGAATGCCTTTCTCCACCCACGATAGTGATGATTAGAATTTAAGAATCTACGATGACCGAGAAAAACATTCTTCTAACAAAAGTTCAATCGCATCGTATCGGTTTCATCTTCACAAACAGGACACGCTTTTTGACCCTTAATGCTGTACCCTGATAGATTTCCGTACGCCGGAAAATCATTAATTGTTCCAAACAACATCGCCCTCAAGTTGAAACTTTCTTTCCTATACCCATCGTAAACCTCCACACCGGTCTCCCACAAAAACTTCAAATCTTCGACTAAGGGTGCCAAGTACACGTCTATGTCATTCCCTGGTTGTTTGGGCCCAGAAATTAACATAGATAGCATCATGTACTTACGCTTCATACATAGCCACGGAGGTAGGTTATATATCATAAGAATCACAGGCCACGTGCTATGCGAGATACTTTGAATACCATGCGGGTTCATTCCATCAGTAGACAACGACAAGCGAAGATTTCTTGCTTCTTTACCAAATTCAGGATAATCAATATCAACTTTCATCCACTGTGGTGAGTCTGCCGGATGTCGCAACTTCCCATCAATAATTCTTTCATCTGCATGCCAAGTCAAGTGTCTTGAATCGATCTCACTACGATACATGTGCCTAAATCTCGGAATTATAGGAAAATACCATAACACCTTTTCCGGAGACAACTTTTCCTTATATCGAGGGGCACCGCATTTAGGACACTCATTTAACACTGCGTACTCGTTTCGAAATAAAACGCAATCTTTTGGACATGCATGTATCTTTTCATAGCTCATGCCAATAGAGGACAACATCTTTTTGGCCTCATACGTTCGATTGGGAAGAACATTATCCTCTGGTAGCATTTCTTTCACGAGGGCTAATAACTGTGTGAAACTTTTATCCGACCATCCGTTGTCCGCCTTTAAGTTGTACAACTTTAACACCGCAGACAATCTTGTGAATTTTGTACAACCATCATACAACGGTTTCTCTGCATCGCTTACCAACCTCTCGAACATTTTGGGACAATCCTCAAGATCTTCTTCAAGCGCTTCTGCAATCTCTTCGACTCGATCATAATCGTATGCGTCTGCGAAATCCTCATTTGAAGCATACATCGTATTATAACTCGATTCAACATTCCCGCTACTTTTCTCACCATGCAAATTCCAACATGCATAACTTCTATCAATTCCATGCATCAGTAAATGCGATTCCAACTGAACCGCGTCAACCCGTCTCCCATAACAGCATCTCAAGCAAGGACATATCATTCCATTGGGTTCTCTGGCATGCGCAACGGCAAACTTAACGAATTCTGATACCCCATCCTCATACTCTTTCGATAATCGATTGGCAGTCATCCATTTTTTATCCATGGTTTGACTATAGCAACTAATTAGTCACGCAACTATAGCAAAATAATAATTAATTACCTGTAAAGAAATTCAACATATCAGGTAATCAAATTCATAGTTATTCTTGCCTCACCTTAAGCATGTGCTAAACAACTCATAACTAATTACTAACTAGTGAAGTCGGATACTAGTGATTCAGTCTTGGATACAGGTAATAACAATTATATTCAAACAATAGTGAAGTCGGATTTCAAACCTTACGGTAAAGATTTCATCGGAGGAGAAGCAACCGGAAGATTTAGCAACGGAAAAATCCCGTCAGATATTTTTGGTATAGTCCTATAGTCCTAAATTCTAACATCTACACGCTAACTAATGTGTTGCATGGTTCATTGTGTTTAAGATTTTCATTGATGTTTGATGAATCCCTGAAACGTGCTCGTTTCAATGCTATCAATACTGCCATACTGCCATATACAGCCCTATACTGCCATAACAGTCTAAATATAAACAAAAACACAACCGCAGCTCATGAATTCCACTCAACTATAATCATTAGAAATTCACACTGAGCCGGAAAATAAAAGTAAAAACAATCAGTTATTCAAGTCAGTTCAAGGACCACGAAGTCTGTTATGGTATGCATATTTCATAAATGACTCATGATCTTGTGTTCAATATTGTTTATAATGGTCTCAAAACATTATTTATGATTGATATCAATAAGGTCCTACACATATTGCATATAAATCCGATATATATTTAGCTATTAGATGTATATTAACTCTGTTGTCAATTTGAAGAAACTTATGATGTGAGATGTCTAAAACATGTCTACCATTGGGTTAACTTCAACAAAATGTAACAACATACATCAGGTTTCTTTCACCATTTGAATGTCTTAATTTCAAGTAGGTTATATGTTGGTATCATATCAAAAGGTAAGGTATGTATATGAATTATATTTCAAATAACTTCCTATTAGACAAACTATTTGATCTTTTCTCCCTCACTAGGCCTTATTACAATACATCAAATTATACTAATTGGGTAATTGTTTAGTAAAAACCCTTAGCAAATATATATACACTACTCATTCGTTTCACAAGTAATATAAGCCTTTTACATCCTAAAACATAACAACTCAATATCTATTTCTCATCCAATCCTTTAACATAAACAAAATAATGGGTTTCCACATTATTATTAGAAGAACGTCATTTTTCATAACCCAAGGATCTACCAAGGAATTTGAAGTCCCTAAAGGCTATCTCGCAAAGCAAAGCAACATGTTAAATGCATTTCTCTCATATTATTCATAAACTCTGAAAAATACACAAATAAATCCAATAGAATGGATATACTCAAACACAACCCAACACCCTTAACAATTTGCCACAACACTAAAAACAGTAGGCTCACACTAGCACCAAAACATAAGAATGAGTAAAAATAACTTGCTTCGAATACAGTCAAAGCCCTGACGTAGCTCATAAAACCCATGGATCTAACCAAAAACAAGTATCACTCCCACCACGAACTACCTATTTCAAATTTCCTGTTGTGAGCCACCCTTCCACATCAGAACCAGTAAATAATCAACTAATAAAATGTTAACAATCATTTGACCAAAACTAACTAACTTTCCTGATAGCATTGAGATGAAGTCCAATTAAAATATACATCCAATGCTATCATGTATGTTACAAATCTAACCTTGATTGTTGTTTTACATCCAATTTGCATCCATTTTAATATTTTGCAGCAATTTTACTTGTTATATGCTCTTCAAACTATACAATAATGTACATTATGTTTGGTCTCATTTGACACAACCATTATATAGAAATACATTGGTAATGTCATCTTACATTGTCAAACTATTTGTCCTAGTGCAAGGGAAGTGTGGACATCTCGGAATATGCTAATGATGTCAACAAGAACAATAACATTAGAAGCTAAGCCATTATTCAAACTACAAGACTATGCTAACGGTGTCAACAAGAACAATGACATTAGAAGCTAAGCTATTATTCAAACTACAAGGTCATATGTAAAACTACATTAGTCTACACTATAGTCATGTCGATGATACGAAAGTGCGTGAAATAACCTTAGACCAACATTCACTTATAACAAAAAATTCTAAGATAACTCACACGTAGGTATTCTTCCTCCAAGTAGGCGGTATTGGTCCAGTGAGAAGGTTTCCAGTAAGAAATCTTTCCAGTATTCTTCCTCCAAGTAGTTTTTAATCTAGACTGATAAGTTTTTCAAAAAACAAACCGTATTTAAGAAAGTGCAGGTAAAGCTTATCCTGAATCACCTGACTTGTAAACTATGAAAACCAGCTAAACAATATTTCATTTACATTTCAAGAAGAAAAAAAAACTTATTTCATCGTAAAGAAATAATAAACATGTACTAATGGAAAGTGACAAATAGGTTAGCAGATGAAGTTCTTTATGTTAAGAGACTTAATAATGAATATAACATAAAAATAGAATGTTTTTTGACACAAGAAAGAACCCAACACACATGGAAAGAGATTAGGCTGGAAAAGAATTTTAAAAATGAGACATCTCTCGCCTTACAAGTTGGTTTTGTATCGATGAATTGGGTCTAAATAAAACCTAATATGCTATCAGAGCCTAAGGACGAATTAGGCTCAACATAAAACCAAATAACAAGCACAACGCATTCATCTATTTATAAACAATAGAATAGAATGAACCTGAGGGTCGTCAACGACAAGAAGAACAGGTGAAGCAGTATGAAAGACACCAAGTAGGCGGAGGAAGACGAAGACTTGCGACGACGGCCGGAGGACGGACGAAGACGGAGGAAGAAGGTTGGGGTTAGGGTTTTCTACGAAATCGTGTTTGTGGAAGAGAAGAAGAGCTATTGTACTGTGCGTTTGAAGAAGAGAAAAGAATGAATAATGTTATTTTGATGTTTTAATTTATTAAATTAAAAATAATATAAGCTATAACAGCGCTTTTGAAAGCGCTTTCATAGGGGGGCTTTTACCAACGCTTTTTAGGGTACAAGCGCTTTCATAGGTCCAGCTATGCCAGCGCTTTTGAAAGCGCTTTCAAAGGCCAATCTTCCACAGCGCTTTTTAAAAAGCGCTTTCGTATCCCCCACCTATGCCAGCGCTTTTAAAAAAGCGCCTTCGTAGGTTTCCCTTTTTTTTAATTTTGTTTTTTGTGAAGGCTATGGCAGCGCTTTTTCAATAAGCGCTTTAGTAGAGGCGCTGCAAAAAGCAGTTTTTGGCGTAGTGATGGCTTGGACAAAAAGTGAGAAATTGCCAATTTCATCTCTTCGATTCTCCATACTCAAAAATGATCTTGAGGAGTTCTTGGACATTTTGGAAAGCTTGAAATGTGCTCTATAATCCATATTTGAAATGAATTTTGAGATACCTCTTGGAACTAGGTGAAAAATTTCCATGAAGTTGGGTCCAAAACCTGCCTAAATTAGGGCAAAATTTCACTAAGTTAAGAAGTTCATGACCATGTATTCACAAATTTATAACTTGAGATCCAAGCATCTTTAGGGAAACGCTTGTAAAGAAAAGTTATAGATTACATGGAGATATAAAAATTTCATGTTGGGAACTTTCCTTGAATCATTATGCATCATGGTGTAAAAATGGCTTAAAGTTGAGAAAAAATAAGAAAATATTCATACTTAGAAAATTTCTAAGTTATGAAAATTTTCAAATTCAAACCCTAATTTTCAAATTTGGATTTCTTGATGAACAAGTTTCATATTTTGACATGTCTTTATGAATTATGAGTCTTGGTACTTGATTTTAACCAAAAAGTCAAAGTTTGACTTTTCAGTATACAGTTGACTTTTGATTAGTTGACTGCAAAATTCATCTGTCAATCCAATGAATTTGAGATGTTTTGAGCCATGTAATTAAGTCAAGATGATGCCATTGAATCCTTAAAATCATGCTTGAACTCAATTGGTCATTTTCTAGGTTAAAAAAATCAGAAATTTCCCTTCCTAAGTCAAAACCCTAATTTTGACCATTTTGCCCTTTTGATGATTTGATCAAATTTCTTGAGGAGTTGTAATCCAAACTTGATCAAATGGTACATATGAGTCTAAAATGTTGATGTGGATCAAAAATTATGAAGTTTGACTGTAAATTGGCCATGGTTGACTTTTTCCCCAATACAGCTGATTTTTAGGTCAACTGTCCAATTGACTGATCAAAAATGTGGTTCAAGGCTTGAAACTTATCATGAGAAATATTAGGGATCCAAAATGATGTTTGAAAGTCACATGAAGCATTTATGGTCCAAAAATCCTTGTGCAAACTCAAACCCTAATTTTGGGTTATCAGTGCAAGATGAGATGTCTTGAGCTGAGCAAACCCTAATCTTGTCTTGAGTCAAAGAAGTCTTGTGAGAAAAGTCCTGATAAATGAGAGGAAAATTTTGGGGTACAACAACTGCCCCTGTTCAATCTTCTTGAACCTGAAGAGTTAGATTGGCGAGCTTTACCGTTCGTGACTCGAAGGTAAAAGATGATTGGACACTAGAGTGCCCATAAATTTGCACTCGACAAAGTGTAGTTGAGGGAATGGGCTTAAAGATGCCATTTGGAGAGGTGATAGAATCTTGTTGGAGATGGTCTTGTAGATGCCATCCAAGAATGTTTGTTGAATTGTAAGTTGCAAGTCAAAGGAATAAGTATCACAATGGTGTCCGTATCTGGAACGTATCTGAGCTATATCTGGAGACTGAATTTGTATGAGCAACAAAATATCATCTGTGTCTGGAGCGTATCCGTGTTGTATCCGATGTCTGAATGAATATCGGAATGGCATCCGCGTCTGGAGCGTATCCGAACTGTATCTGAACTTGAATCTGAATGAGTAACAGAATGACTTCCGTGTCTGGAGCGTATCTGAACTGTATCATGATTGCATATTGTTTAATAGTAGCTGTTAATCTTATCCTGAAAAGGGTAAAATGTTAGCTGGAACACAAAATTATGTTGCATGGAATGTATGATGCAATATACATGTTTTATCAATGTTTATGGTATGTGGATGTAATGTATGCGCATGTAAGCTGATTCACTGTATTGCTGAGGAAAATAAATCCTTGACTTCTACTGAGGATATGTGTATTCTTCATGTTTTGAAGTTGGAGTATTTGACAAAAATTATGTTGTGAGAGCAATTCCATATACTGCTTGAGGAAGTTTCTTGGGGAATCTAGAGAATTTTGATGACTTCTACTGGGGATTTAATAATGGGAATCTTTGTTCTGTTGGGGAGCATTGAAAACTCTGTGGGGAAAAAGCTTATTCCTGTTTGGGAAAAAGTTCAGGAGTTTCGGTCGTCTGTCACTCTACCGAGGAGTTATCCTAGGTTGGGGAGAAACATAAGTTAGTTGTTATCTGGTTGGTTTTCAGGCTTCAAGACAACTTGCTGGGGAATTTGAAGAAACTGGATGGTTTCTACCGGGGATTAATAGTTTAAAGTTTCAGCTCCGCTGGGGATCTAAATGACGTACTGTAGAGATTGCTCATGGAATAGCCTAAAGACGTTTTCCTATTCTTTCAACCTGTCAGTAATTGTTCTTTTTCATTTTTTTTATTTGTAAACAGTAATTATGTTCAAATGTATATGTTCATTAATGAATCATTGGACGTTTTTGCAAATAAAACACAAATGTAAAGAAAAAGACAAATAGTTTTCTGTATTTTAAAGAGATATCTTTGTATTTACTTTGAATAAGTATTTTGTACAAAGGAGACAGACATCCTAGTAAGAGGATGGTGTCATGAAAATAAGAAAAATTTATACAAAGAAAGATAGCTATGTGTGATAATCCCATGGGGTTCCCATTCCGCTATAGCCTCCGTATCTCTGAATATCTTGTCTATTTGTTGCTTCGTTCGAAGATGATTGAATTGATCAGAACTCTGAGATTGTCAGTGAAGAGATTGTCCTCAAAGTGATCTGACGGGACATAGTCATACGCTTTAATTCCCTAACTTTTGCCTGGACCGCCCTTTCGGGTTTTCAGTCCACCGGGAAACCCTTTTTTGCCCAAGTCGCCCTTTCGGGTTTTCAACTTGCCGGGTGTACAGATTTTTTTATTTTGTCCCTAATTTTTGCCCGAACCTTTTGGTTGGCCGGGATGCCCTTTTTTGCCTAGGTGTGTCAACCTAGAGGGTCTCTTATGCGTAGTATCTTTTGACTATGTCCGCGTTCGCAGGGTGTGAAAAGTCATCACCGTCCATGGTGGTTAAGATCATTGCCCCACCGGAAAAGATGTTCTTGATTACAAATGGTCCTTCATAGGTAGGAGTCTATTTGCCTCTGGGATCACTTTCTGGCAAGATAATGCGCTTGATCACTAGATCTCCAACTTGATATACTTGGCGTCGGACTTTCTTGTTGAAAGCCTTGATCATCGGTTTTTGATACATCTGACCATGGCAAACAACCGTAAGTCTCTTTTCATCAATTAAGTTTAGTTGATCAAGCCGAGTCTGGATCCAATCGTCCTCATTCAAACCTGCATCTTTCATAATTGTCAAAGAGGGGATCTGAACCTCAATAGGCAAAACAACCTCCATGCCATAAACCAAAGAATAAGGTGTTGCCCCAGTTTACATGCGAGCCATGGTACGATACCCGTGGAGAGCAAATGGTAGCATCTCATGCCAGTCCTTGCAGGTGACTGTCATTTTTTGTATGATCTTTTTAATGTTTTTATTTGCAGCTTCAACGGCACCATTCATTTTTGGCCGATAGGGGGATGAATTGTGATGCTGAATCTTGAACTGCTTGCACAAGGTAGTGATCATAGTATTGTTAAGATCTGTACCATTGTCCGTGATAATCCTTTCTGGGATACCGTACCGAAAAATGAGATTCTGCTTGATGAAGCGGGCAACAACATTCTTAGTAACATAAGCGAAGGAAGCTTCTTCGACCCATTTTGTAAAGTAATCAATGGCCACTAGGATGAAGTGGTGTCCATTGGAGGATGTGATACGGTGGGAGAACTGACTTGAGGTTTTGTGTTTGTGTTCGCAAATGTTTCGGTTTAGCAAGAGTCGCCACCTACTTTTTATTTTATCCAAAGGAAAGGTCAAAAAGCACAGGAAAGACCTTTGAGATGTTTTCTTGGGTTTGCGGGTAGATTATGAAAAGGGAAGGTGCTAGCACCCTTTTCATCCACGGTTATCCATGGGCTCTTAGTTACTTGTTTAGATCACTTGCTTTGCTTTTTCAATTTTTTGAAATGGTGCTTTGTGTGGTTTTGAAAGTATTTTGAAAAGAGGCCATCGTTGTGGCAATCATTGTAATGATTCTTGTTTGAAGAATGTATACAAAGATGTTTGTCTTTTGAAAAATGTTTCAATGTTTGAAAGTTTGTTTTGGAAATTGTTTTGAAATGTGTTGTGTGTTTTTGAAAATAGCAAGGATGGTTTGCAAATTTGATCAAGTAACTAGGAGTTGTCTACCTACTCAAAAGTCTTTCTTGTACATTTTTAACCCTTTGACATTGTTGTTTTACCATTGTATTTCGTAAACAACCTTATCTTTGGATGTTAAACGGGACGGGCGCGGGTCATCGTATGACCATGATAGCAATGTTGCCAAGTATCTTAGCAAGTTTTTTTTGAGGGACTAGATCATTTTTGTTTAGGCAACCAAGATAGCGTCATCGAGGGACTATGATCTTTTGTTTTGTTTGATTTTGCCAAGATACCTAGCATGCATAGCATGGCCATTTTTAAGGCAACAAAGTGGATGAAACCCTAGGGGTGCTTGTGTGTATTGTGTTGTCATTTTCATGCATTTTTGTCTTGTATTAGTCATGCTATTTGTTTGACTTTTTGGTCTTTGTATACAAAACCCTAATTTACTATCATGGTATATGAAAGCAATAAAAGGCATAAAGTAAATCTAGACTATTACACAATATTATGGGTTGGGGGGTACAAGTTTTGAATAGATTTGCACAAAATAAAGCCCTAAAACTATTACAACCAAATTGAATTTATACAATAAATTTATAAATAAACAAAATATGGAATAAATTGTAAATATGCACAAATGTTTTTGTATTGATTTTTATGTATGTAAAAATAAATTTATTTATGTCTTAAAAAATAAGAAAATAAAAATGATTATTTTTGAAAGGGTGAAAACCCTAATTTGTTTTAAAGAAAAAATGCTTTATATTATTTATTTTTTATTCAAGAAAAATAATAATAATATGTACAAAAATATTAAAAATTAAAATGTGTGAGAAAATAATATTTTACATGTATAATAAAATAAAATATTTAAGTATTTTAATATTATTTACAATTTTATTTAAGAAAATAAAGTATATATTATTTAATAAACTATTTTTATGCTAAGAAAATAATAAAAATAATAAAATAAAATATGAAAATTTAAGAAAATATTTTTTGTGATTTTGAATATTTAGAAAAAATAAATAAAGTTAGAAATTATAAAAAGAAATGGAAAATATGTAAGATATGGAAAATGGGACAAGGGGGTGTAAATAAAAAAATGGGGGGGGGGGTGTGAATAGAACCAAGCCCAAGCGCCAGACCCACTTCACTTCATCCCTGACCTTGGGACAGCCACACGCGTGCTTCTGCCATGCCAATCATGTTCTCTCTATTGCTTGCATGAAATCAAAAATTTACAACATGGAAGTTATAGCATTTTCAATCACGATTCTAACCGTATCCATTTTGTGACCTAACTCTCAAAGGATAGAGAGAATTTTAATGGCCCTAAATTTTAACCTAAAATTTTCAGCATGTTCATCATCCAAATTCTCCTAGCTCAGTTAATATAAATGGAAGTTATGCATATATACAGCTCAAGCACATTACAAACTACATTTTTGCTTCACAAACCTAAGCCTAATGATGCCTAAATAAGGAGTTAGAATCTTGACAAGTACCTGTTTCAGTTAAGTTTGGATATGGCAATGTAGGAGTTGTGAGTGAGGCCTGAAGGTCGTGTTAGCTTTCCTGAAGTTCCCTCAACCTTTCCCAATACTTAGCTTGCTTTGAACTTGCTTGAATGTCCCTGTAGAAGTCAACCTGCAAAGCTTCAAAATGAAAATGATGAAGTGTGTAAATGAGGTTACAGTTGCAAGACAGGTACTTGGATAGTTCATGTGTGTTATAGTGAATGTGTTTGAAGTGGTTCCAAGCAAAACGCACAAGTGGAATATATTTTGGAAGTGGTTCTGCAGAAGATGCCCTGTTTGGGAAAGAACTTGTGATTTTGTGTTTTAGGGTGTTTGAGAGCTTAGAAAATCGTGTTTCTGGCTTGAGACAATATGTTGAACTTGTTTGAAATGATCACAAGGTTTGGTTTTATGAGATACACAAGTTATGTTCACTTTTGCAAGTTGGATTGCTTTTGAAGAAAAGGTGAGTTGACAAAGGAAAAGGCTTGTACAGGCTAGCTCAAGGTCTGCATAGGGTTGGTGAACTTTGCCTGATATTTGTGGAGTTTGTTTGTAGCAAGAGCTTAGGTCCATGGCTCAAGATAAACAAAGTTTGTAAAAGCTAACTTTATCAAAGTAGCATTGTAACCTTTTTGCCATTTTTGGATTAAACCCTTGTACAAAGCTTCAAAGATCAAAACAATGCCATTAACCATTGTATTTGAATTCAATTTTGGAGTGTAAAAAGGATTAGAACCTGTAATGCAAGTACAAGCATGATTCAAACCGATTTGCAAGTTGTAACATGGTGCAAAATGCCTTGGACAAAAGTGATAATTTTCCATTTTCAAACTTTCGATTCTCCCTAACCATAAATGATCTTGGAGAGTTCTGGGACATTTTGGAAAGATTGTAACATGCTATAAAGTCCATATTTGAAATAAATTTTGATATTCCACTTGGAACTAGGTGAAAAGTTGCCATGAAGATAGGTCAAAATCCTACCTAAACTAGGGCAAAATTTTACTAAGTTAAAAGTTTTATGGACCCCTATTCATAAAATCATAACTAGATATCCAAGCATCTTTTGGGAAAACTTTGTGAATCAAATTTGTATATTTTGTGGAGTAATACAACTTTCATATTGGAAGTTTTCTTTGAATCCAATTGCATCATGGTGAAAAAGTTGGGAAAAGTTGGGAAAAAATAAGAAATTTTCATAACTTAGAAAATATCTAAGTTATGAAATTTTTCAAACTTAAACCCTAATTTCCAAAATTTGGTTTCTTGGTGAACAAGTTTCATGTTTTGACATATCTTGATTAAAAATGACCCTTGGCACTTGATTTTGACCAAAAAGTCAAAGTTTGACTTTTCAGTGTACAATTGATTTTTGATCAGTTGATTGGGAAATTCATTTGTCAATCCAATGCATTTGAGATCTTTTGAACCTTATGACTAGATCAAGATGATTCAATTGAGTCCTTGAAACCTTGATTGAACCCAATTTGCCATTGGCTAGGTGAAAAATCAGAAATTGCCCTTCTACAGTCAAAACCCTATTTTTGACCATTTTGCCCTTTTGATGATCTGATCAAATTTCTTGAGGAGTTGTGGTCCAAACTTGATCAAATGGTTCATATGAGTCTATAATGTTGATGTGGATAAAAAATTATGAGGTTTGACTGTAAATTGGCCATGGTTGACTTTTTCCCCAATACAACTGATTTTTAGGTCAACTGTCCAATTGACTGGGCAAAAAATTGATTCAAGGCTGAAACTTGGTATGGGCAGTCTTAGAGGTCCAACATGAAGTATGAAAGTCACATGAGGCATTGGAAGTCCAAAAATCCTTGTGCAAACTCAAACCCCAATTTCAGTTCATCAGTGCAAGGAGATGTCTTGAGCTGAGCAAACCCTAATCTGGTCTGGAGTCCAAGAAGTCTTGTGGCGAAAATGTTGATAAAATGAGAGGGAAAATTTTGGGGTACAACAGCTGCCCCTGTTCAATCTTCTTGAAGCTGAAGAGTTAGATTGGCGAGTTTTGCCGTTCGTGACTCGAAGGTAAAAGATGATTGGACACTAGAGTGCCCGTAAATCTGCACTTGTCAAAATGTAGTTGAGGGAATGAGCTTAAAGATGCCATTTGGAGAGGTGACAGAATATTGTCGGAGATGGGATTAAATATGCCATCCAAGAATGTTTATTGAACTGTAAGTTGTAAGTCAAAAGAATGAGTATCAGAATGGTATCCGTGTCTGGAACGTATCTGATCTCTATCTGGAGACTGAGTCTGTATGAGCAATGGAATGGCATCCGTGTCTGGAGAGTATCCAAGTTGTATATGAACTTGATTCTTGAATGAATAGCAGAGTAGAATGCAATCATGATTGCGCTTGTACAGGATACCATTGCTCAGGAAGAAATTGGCAGAGAATCTCCTCGAGATACCTTTTGACTTCGTGAAACCAAGGTCGGTCCATTACTTCTTCGGTATTAATCTCATGACAATGTGCAGGTTCGTCCATCCGTTCAATGGTGATTTGGGGAGCCTCATTATCCCAGTTAAGTTTAAACATGGATGACATTGTAGCTAGAGCATCTGCTAGCTGATTTTCTTCTCGCGGGAAGTGCTCGAAGGTAATCTGCTCGAAATGTGGTAACAATATCAGGACATGTTCTTTGTAATGGATGAGGTTGGGATGTTTAGTGTCCCACTCTCCTTTGATCTGACTGATGACCAAAGATGAGTCCCCAAATACAATCAAAGACTTGATTCCCAAGTCTATGGTAGCCTTGAGACCAAAGATACAAGCTTCATACTCGGCCATGTTGTTGGTGCAGTTGAAGCAAAGTCTGGCTGTGAAAGGTGTATGGCAACCTTCCGGGGAGATGAGTACTGTGCTGATACCGTTTCCAAGTGCATTGGAGGCACCATCAAAGTACAGGGTCCATCAGGATCCTTGTTCAGGTCCGTCATACGGTCTGAAGTCTTCAATGTTGTCCAAGGTCATAATGTCTTTGTCGGGGAAGTCAAACCTCATGGATTGGTAATCTTAGACAGCTTGATGAGCCAGATGGTCAGCTAGCACACTCCCCTTTATAGCTTTTTGGGTCGTGTACTGTATATCATATTCGGTCAGGATCATCTGCCATCTAGCTATTCTTCCAGATAAAACAGGCTTCTCAAAGATGTATTTGATCGGATCCATCTTAGATATCAACAGAGTGGTATGAGTCAACATATACTGCCTTAGCCGACGAGCAGCCCATACCAAAGCGCATCAAGTTTTCTCTAGCAGTGAGTATCGGGTCTCACAGTCGGTAAACTTTTTGCTAAGGTAATAAATGGCGTGCTCTTTTCGGCCAGACTCGTCATGTTGGCCCAGTACGCACCCTATTGAATTCTCTAGGACAGTCAGATAGATGATTAACGGTCTTCCTTCGACGGGTGGCATCAAGATAAGAGGTTCTAGCAAATACTCCTTGATTTTATCGAAAGAAACTTGACAGTCATCATTCCATTTAACCACCTGATCTTTCTTCAACAGCTTGAAGATTGGCTCACAGGTAGATGTTAGGTGAGAAATGAACCTAGCAATGTAGTTTAGGCATCCCAAGAAACCTCTGACCTCCTTCTCAGTGCGAGGGGCAGGCATCTCTTGTATATATTTGACTTTGGCAGGATCAACCTCGATGCCTTTGTTGCTGACAATGAAACCCAAGAGTTTACCGGATCGGACTCCAAAGGTACACTTTTTTGGATTCAGTCTGAGCTTGTACTCCTTCAACCTGACAAACAACTTTTGCAAATGGTCGAGGTGTTCTTCTTACGTTTGTGATTGGGCTATCATGTCATCTACGTAGACCTCTATCTCATGATGTATCATATCATGGAACAAAGCTACCATGGCACGTTGATAGGTTGCCCCGGCATTCTTCAGTCCGAATGGCATCACTTTGTAGCAGAACGTACCCCACTGTGTAACAAAAGTATTTTTCTCCATGTCTTCAGGTTCCATTTTGATCTTGTTGTAACCTGAAAATCCGTCCATGAAAGAAAATACCCTGTGCTGAGCTGTATTGTCAACCAAGATGTCAATGTGCGGTAGTGGAAAGTCATCTTTAGGGCTAGCCCTGTTTAAGTCTCTGTAATCCACGCATATCCTCACTTTGCCGTCCTTTTTAGGTACGGGCACAATGTAAGCAACCCATTGTGGATAGGAAGTAACAACAAGAAACCCAACATTTAACTGCTTCATAACTTCTGCTTTGATCTTTTCAGACATGCCGGGCCTCATACGGCGGACCTTTTGTTTAACTGGTGGACAATCTTCTCTCGTGGGTAGACGGTGCACCATAATGTTTGTATCGAGTCCCGGCATGTCTTCGTATGACCAGGCGAAGATCTCAACATATTCATTCAACAGCTGAACTAGGCTCTCTTTGACACTTGGCTCTAGGTTGGCACCCACTCTGACTTCTTTTCTGTCTTCCTCAGTACCCAAGTTGATTGTCTCTAACAACTCCTCATGGGGGAAGAATTGCCCTTTCTTCCTGTTGTAGCAGCCTAGCCAATTCTCTCGACACCTTACAATCTTCATCACCTTCGTATTCGGAATGGTAGACCAGATCTTCAGAGTCACTGAAGGCCATAGCAGAATTGTTACCCATGGAATCCAGAATGGAAGGGTACCTGCATTTGTGAGTGTGTGTGTGTAAGGGATATCCACCTTTAAACAAATAAAATGTAAAAAGAAAGACAATGAACACAAAAGTTTATATGTGAAAACGTCCATGATTCATTAAAATGGCATATGAAGATGAAAAATCAAACCCTTACAAATGGACCTATGTGCCTTGGGTAAGGCACAAGGATAAAAGTGTACGAATTGTTTTAAGAATTATTACAAACCAACAGAAATGTTTGAAAGATAAATTAATGCGGTATGAAAGTAATCAGAACAAAGTCTTTTGCCTCCCAGTTGCATAGTCCTCCGGCAATAGTAGGGAAAATCCAGTCTTCCAGGTTGATTTCTTCTTCACTATCCTCCAAAGCATTGACTCCGTGATGGGTGATCTTTACAGGTGGCCCTCTGGCGCAGGAGCAGCGCACAACCTTCTGACTAGCCGAAGTAAACCCTAAGCCGAATTTATCTAATTTGTGAGGAAAGTATGGAAGTTGCCCCTAGATTGTGTTTCCTCCTTCTTCAATCACAGCCTTGGCATCCTTGAGAGATGACATCCGAGGCACACATTTGGTAATTATGGGTACAGAAGACACTTTCTTGGTTGTCGCAATCTCCTGAGCTACCTCTTTGAAGTGCTGAAAGGGGGTTTCGATGAATTCACCATCCAATTCTATATAGCGGAAAGAATTTAGATGGCTTATCATGTATTCCTCTTTGCCATGAATAGTTATAATTTCCCCTGGACAGGGTACTTGAGCATCTGATGCAGAGAGGAAGTGACGACTCCAGCATGGTAAATCCAGGGTCTTCCCAACAAGCAAGAATAGGAAGGACGGATGTCCATCACATAGAATGTGGAGTTAAAGGTTTCAGTTCCTACTTTAATCGGGATGTCCACATCCCCGTGGACCATCCTCTTAGAACCATAAAAGGCTCTGACAATGATATTGTTGGGTTTCAGGGTTAAGCCTTCACAATCCAGTCTATCCAAGGCTTTCTTCGGCAATACGTTTAAAGATGAACCAGTGTCTACCAGAACGTGTGCTAGAGTAGTCCCTATGCATTCCACCGAGACATGAAAAGCGTCATTATGTTTTCTCCCTTTTGAAGTTAAATCGGCATCGGAGAATCCTAGACCATTGTTAGCTGTTAGGCTAGCTACACATTCCTGGAACTAATCCGCGGAGGTTTCCTGTGGCACATGGGCCGTCTTCAAGAATCTGATCAGTGCTTTAGCATGAGCCTCTGAACAAAGCAGCAGGGCCAACATAGAGATCTTTGAGGGGGTTTTCCCCAGTTGTTCCAAAACATCATAATCATTTTTCTTGATTATTTTCAAAATCTCTTCCATTTCTTTTTGAGAGGTATCAGGGATGACCAATGGCTGAGCCCTCGTCCTGACGGGCTCTTCTTGGATCCCTTTCCCTCTATCATTAGCAGCAGCAGAGGGGATAACCACAGGAGTTACAACTTCTTCAATAATTGGAGTTCTCGCAGATATGTTGACCGGAACAGGGGTAACCTTAGGAGCAGCTGAGGGACCGAAGATTGCCTTTAGAGGGGTAATCTCCGGAGAGAAAATTCTTCCACTGCTGGCGATTTTGCTCGTTCCAGTAATGTTTCCAATGTCGGAAGTCTCTTCATCAGAATTCTCTTCAGTTGATTCAATTTGTTTAATACCGTGGTAGTAGATTTCTCAACCATAGTTCCACGGTATTGATTTGTTGGACTTGTACGGGACGGGCCCGGGCACAGTTATCTTCAAAGGTATAATCTTCGGAGCGGATGTAATCTTAACAAGTCTTTTGCAGACCTTGGAAAGATTGGCGGATATGGTTATTATTGAAATATCATTGACATGAGTCTTTTCAAAAAGGATTTCTTGGTTATCCATTAGGCGTTGGATGCCTAACTTCAACAATGGACAGTCGGTTGGTAAGGATGAACAAAAGCAGCAATCTTCTTCACAACCTAGGAAAATCCCAGCCTTCAGCAAATTCATCTTGATTATCGGTAGTGGAGTCATCAAATCATCAATAGTAGCAACAAATAGATCTTCTTCAACAGCATGGGCATTGTGGCCATACCTTGGCATTGGAGCATGGATTACATTCGACTTTTCAGGGGCGTCGAATTCCACTTCTTTAGCATCTATCAAATCCTGAATCTTATTCTTGAGGCCCAAAAATTGTTAGTGTCGTGCCCTATACTCCCTGAATGATAAGCACACTTGGCGTTCGAATGGTAGAACGGAGAAGTTGTATTCGGATTCTTCGGGGCCTCTTTTAGACTGGCAAGGTTTAATTTCAAGAGATGGGGTAGAACCTGAGCGGAATTCATGTTTATCTGGGTGAATTGCCGTACAGGCCTTTCCACCCTTGCTTGGTTGGTTCTGGGTTGATTGTTTCTGGGCTGATCAGCTACAGACTTCTGAATCATTACGGCCCCCACTGCTGGCCGACGCTCAACTCTTCCTTGACCTCTTTGAGAGTAGATAGCTGATACTTCTTTATTTTCTGGAAAAGTCTTTTTGATGGCAGCGGAAGAAGATGTATCCTTTTGAATTTTACCGCTTTTTATGTCGGCTTCAACTCTCTCACCAGTTAGAATCAACTTAGTGAACCCCGCAGACGAACTTCCAATCAAGTGGTTAAAGAAAGGACCTGACAGAGTCCCCAAGAACATATCTACTAGCTCCCTCTCAGATAGAGGTGGTTGTACTCGTCCCGCCAAGTCTCTCCATTTCTAGGCATACTCTTTGAAACCTTCATTTGAGACCATGCCCATACTCTATAATTGAGTACGGGTCGGCGCTAAGTCCGCATTATATTGATACTGCTTGTAGAAGGCAGCAACCAAATCCTACCAATTATGCACATCATAACTCTCTAGCTGGTAGAACCAATCCAACTGCGTCCCCGACAAACTGTCCTGGAAGAAGTGTACCCACAGGTCTTTGTCAGAAGAATGTGGTTGAATTTTCCTGACATAAGATCGTAGGTGCATCTTGGGACAAGACACCCCCATCGTACTTAGCAAAAAGAGGCACCTTGAACTTAAGAGGGATTAAAATTCTTGAAAGCAACCCTAACTCTTCAAAATCCAGCCCAGGAACTCTCCGTAACTCCATAGTTGCCAGACGTTCTTCCAGATTTTTGTATTTGTCATTTGCAGGAGGATACTGTTGTTCTAAGTAATCCTCATCTTCCTCTTCTTCAGCTTTAGATTCAGATGGCACTGCAGCTCCTTTACCCTCTTCAGATGTTGATGGGATGTCTAGGACCCTTCTGGCTTGACCTTCAAATCTTCTGCCCAAGGTAGCCACACCAACTCTCTTCTTCTTCTTTTTCTCCTTTTCCTTCTCTAGTAGAGTTTTGAGCTCCTACTGCCCCTTGGTCAAGGTCAAAAGTAGCTGTTGAAATTGTGAATTCTGGGCTTGCAAATCTTTGACCGTTTGTTCAATATCCATCTTGCTGAAATAAACAGCAGACAGATGAGGAAACTTCGTGTGAAGTCCTGTTTATGCATATGATGAATGATATGTATTCATGTAATGCATTCAAGGATTCAGAAATTCAAATTTGTTTTAAACAAAAAAGAACACACATCATATTAATAAGATAGAATTTGTTAGTACACCAATGCCCCATGGGCAAAATAATACAAAATTCTAAGGTAAAAAGACGTTGCACATTCTCTTTGGTGCAATGTAGGTGTTGAGAGTCTGCTTTTCATGAAGTTGACGAGTAAGTTCTAAAACCTTCTTCTCACTGGCGTAGAATTGGGCTTCAAAAGTATCGCGCTCTCCCTTGAGCTGTATCCAACTCCTTTGCAGATCTTCGAGTGATGTTGGCATGTCAGGATGTAGGAGGGTGTATGGAACCTCTCCTTCAATAACAGGCTCTATAACCACAGGGAGAATGTAGGGGTAAGGCATCATAAGACTTTGGGCGCGGGTTCGTACCCACTTGAGGTAAGGCTCAAGGGGGATGGAATTCTTGTGTCCCAAGGTCTTACTGTCTACCATGTTTGGCATCCTCCAAGCTCGGATGAACCTTTGTCGAAGTCCTTTATCGTCGTTGTCGAAGTCAAAAACCAAGTCTGGAATCAGCATGTCATGTGGGCCATCCCTTCGGGTGTACCCAAACCGTCTCAGAGCCAAGCAGGGGTTGTAGGTAATGCCTCCCCTAATGCCAAGTAGAGGGACATTAGGGAATTCCCCACAACGGTCGATGATGATAACATTTTCTCTGGATTGAGAACACCAATGAACATCTGAATGTGTAAGAGTCATCAATCGTTGTGACCACCTCAAACCTTGCTCATTCTTCAAGACTGATTGGAGAAGATGAGAAATAAACCATCTTTCCAGTAGAGGAGTGCAGCACATGAGAACACCTCTTTTCCTCATTGTTCGAGTGTGAAAAGACTGGAGGATATCTCCAAGCAGTGTAGGCACAGGGTTGCGGGCCATGAAGATTTTGACAGCATTGACATCTATAAGCTGATCAGGGTTTGGGAACAAGACCAAACCATAGATGAGAAGAGCTACAATCTCCTCAAAAGCTTGCAGGTATAGAGAACTCCAACATTCTTGGGCCTTCTCAAACAGGAACTTTGCCAAGAAACCCTTGACACAACTTCTGGTTTCCCAATGACCTTTGACATTAGATGGTTGCAAGTGCAGGGCTTGAGCAACATCTTCAGGCTTTGGATCTCTTTCCATACCGTTGAAAGGTAGTTGATGGAGAATAGGAATCCACAAGAGTTGAGAAAATTCCTCCAAAGTAGGCACAACTAATAATTAGGAAATGTGAAGCAGTGGTGTAGGGGGTCAAAGAACTAGAAGAGAACTTTCACCATGTCTTCCTCTGTGTTGGAGTTGACCAAGTTGAGAAGTCGACCATGTCTCTCAGTGAATGGAGAATACTCTGGAATCTTGGAAGCAAGCTCCTTGAGTTGAGGAGGAATTCTCAGAAGATTGACCTGAATAGTTTTCCTGCAGAGTGATTCCATAACCTACAAAACAGGAACAAAGATGAAGATCTAAAATCCTTGAAATGGTTAGTGGATGCAAATGATGCTTCATGATGTTCATGATTTCATGCACAAGTATATATGTACAAGCAAGTCAAACAAGATCCTAATTTAGGCTTGCATGGGGTTTCATAGGTAAGTACCCTCTTGAAGTTTAGTTGGCTCAACCTGTCCTAGTAAATAGTAACCGGGTTCTAAGGAGCTCAATATCACGGGATTGTTTTCTGTGTTCATCGTTTCAGTTCAGCCACTTTACTGGCGACCAAAATATTCCAATAAAACAAACCTCAATGAGTTTATTATCGAGTATTTACCAACTTCGGACTGCACCAAAGCCGGTCATCTCACTACATCCTAAAAGGCCAAGATGGTCAAGTAAAGGTTCTAAAAGTCCATTAGTGCTTCATGACATCACTCAGCAGCCCCGTATTCTCTTTGATTGACTCAAAGGCTACCGGTACCCACAAATATGTCGCACTAATATAGCTATCGCTTAGACCATGTCGGTATACCCCGCACAGTTTCCACAATGTATTGCCATTTACCTATGAATGTTTCCCAAATCTGGGTAGAGGATTAAAACCCAAACAATAGAACCAAAGTGTAAAGAAAACAAGTCAATAAAGATAAGCATGTAAAGGTTATCTAAATCCTAAGGTAACCCCAATTTTCTTTATCTCCCCAGCAGAGTCGTCTGTACTGTGATACAGTGGGAGAACTGACTTGAGGTTTTGCGTTTGTGTTCGTAAATGTTTCGGTTTAGCAAGAGTCGCCACCGAGTTTTTATTTTATCCAAAGGAACGGTCAAAAAGCACATGAAAGACCTTTGAGATGTTTTCTTGGGTTCAGGGGGTAGATTATGAAAAGGGAAGGTGCTAGAACCCTTTTCATCCATGGTTATCCATGGGCTCTTAGTTACTTGTTTAGATCACTTGCTTTGCTTTTTCAATTGTTTGAAATGGTGCTTTGTGTGGTTTTGAAAGTATTTTGAAAAGAGGCCATCGTTGTGACAATCTTTGTAATGATTCTTGTTTGAAGAATGTATACAAAGATGTTTGTCTTTTGAAAAATGTTTCAATGTTTGAAAGTTTGTTTTGGAAATTGTTTTGAAATGTGTTGTGTGTTTTTGAAAATAGCAAGGATGGTTTGCAAATTTGATCAAGTAACTAGGAGTTGTCTACCTACTCAAAAGTCTTTCTTGTACATTTTTAACCCTTTGACATTATTGTTTTACCACTGTATTTCGTAAACAACCTTATCTTTGGATGTTAAACGGGACGGGCGCGGGTCATCGTATGACCATGATAGCAATGTTGCCAAGTATCTTAGCAATTTTTTTAGGGACTAGATCATTTTTGTTTAGGCAACCAAGATAGCGTCATCGAGGGACTATGATCTTTTGTTTTGTTTGATTTTGCCAAGATACCTAGCATGCATACCATGGCCATTTTTAAGGCAACAAAGTGGATGAAACCCTAGGGGTGCTTGTGTGCATTGTGTTGTCATTTTTCATGCATTTTTGTCTTGTATTAAGTCATGCTATTTGTTTGACTTTTTGGTCTTTGCATACAAAACCCTAATTTACTATCATGGTATATAAAAGCAATAAAATGTGTAAAGTAAATCTAGACTATTACACAATATTATGGGGAGGGGGTACAAGTTTTGAATAAGGGGTATTTGCACAAAATAAAGCCCTAAAACTATTACCACCAAATTGAATTTATACAATAAATAAATAAATAAACAAAATAGGGAATAAATTGTAAATATGCACAAATGTTTTTGTATTGATTTTTATGTATGTAAAAATAAATTTATTTATGTCTTAAAAAATAAGAAAATAAAAATGATTATTTTTGAAAGGGTGAAAACCCTAATTTGTTTTAAAGAAAAAATGCTTTATATTATTTATTTTTTATTCAAGAAAAATAATAATAATATGTACAAAAATATTAAAAATTAAAATGTGTGAGAAAATAATATTTTACATGTTTAATAAAATAAAATATTTAAGTATTTTAATATTATTTACAATTTTATTTAAGAAAATAAAGTATATATTATTTAGTAAACTATTTTTATGCTATGAAAATAATAAAAATAATAAAATAAAATATGAAAATTTAAGAAAATATTTTTTGTGATTTTAAATATTTAGAAAAAACAAATAAAGTCAGAAATTATAAAAAGAAATGGAAAATATGTAAGATATGGAAAATGGGCCAAGGGGGTGTAAATAACAAAATGAGGGGTGTGAATAGAACCAAGCCCAAGCTCCAGGCCCACTTCACTTCATCCATGACCTTGGGACAGCCACGCGTGTGCTTCTGCCATTACAATCCTGTTCTCTCTATTGCTTGCATGAAATCAAAAATTTACAACATGAAAGTTATAGCCTTTTCAATCACGATTCCAACCATATCCATTTTGTGACCTAACTCTCAAAGGACAGAGATAATTTTAATGGCCCTAAATTTTAACCTAAAATTTTCAGCATGTTCATTATCTAAATTCTCCTAGCTCAGTTAATATAAATGGAAGCTATGCATATGTACAGCTCAAACACATTACAGACTACATTTTTGCTTCACAAACCTAAGCCTAATGATTCCTAAATAAGGAGTTAGAATCTTGACAAATACCTATTTCAGTTAAGTTTGGATATGGCAATGCATGAGTTGTGAGTGAGGCCTGAAGGTCGTGTTAGCTTGCCTGAAGTTCCTTCAACCTTTCCCAATGCTTAGCTTGCTTTGAACTTGCCTGAATGTCCCTGTAGAAGTCAACCTGCAAAGCTTCAAAATGAAAATGGTGAAGTGTGAAAATGAGGTTACAGTTGCTAGACAAGTGCTTGGATAGTTCAGGTGTGTTATAGGGAATGTGTTTGAAGTGGTTCCAAGAAAAACGCACGAGTGGAATATGTTTTGGAAGTGGTTCTGCAGAAGATGCCCTGTTTGGGAAAGAACTTGTGATTTTGTGTTTTAGGGTGTTTGAGAGCTTAGCAAATCGTGTTTCTGGCTTGAGACAATATGTTGAACTTGTTTTAGATGATCACAAGGTTTGGCTTTATCAGATACACACATTATGTTCACTTTTGCAAGTTGACTTGTTTTTGAAGAAAATGTGAGTTGACAAAGGCAAAGGCTTGTACAGGCTAGCTCAAGGTCTGCATAGGGTTGGTGAACTTTGCCTGATATTTGTGGAGTTTATTTGCAGCAAGAGCTTAGGTCCATGGCTCAAGATAAACAAAGTTTGTAAAAGCTAACTTTATCAAAGTAGCATTGTAACCTTTTTGCCATTTTTGGATTAAACCCTTGTACAAAGCTTCAAAGATCAAAACAATGCCATTAACCATTGTATTTGAATTCAATTTTGGAGTGTAAAAAGGATTAGAACCTGTAATGCAAGTACAAGCATGATTCAAACTGATTTGCAAGTTGTAACATGGTGCAAAATGCCTTGGACAAAAGTGATAATTTGCCATTTTCGAAATTTCGATTCTCCCTAACCATAAATGATCTTGGAGAGTTCTGGGACATTTTGGAAAGCTTGTAACATGCTATACAATCCATCTTTGAAATTAATTTTGAGATTCCACTTGGAACTAGGTGAAAAGTTGCCATGAAGATAGGTCAAAATCCTGCATAAACTAGGGCAAAATTTCACTAAGTTAAAAGTTTTATGGACCCCTATTCACAAATTCATAACTTGAGATCCAAGCATATTTTGGGAAAACTTTTTGCATCAAAGTTGTAGATTTTGTGGAGGACTACAACTTTCATGTTGGAAGTTTTCTTTGAATCCAATTGCATCATGGTGGAAAAGTTGGGAAAAGTTAGGAAAAAATAAGAAATTTTCATAACTTAGAAAATTTCCAAGTTATGAAATTTTTCAAACTTAAACCCTAAATTCCAAAATTAGGTTTCTTGGTGAAAAAGTTTGATGTTTTGATATATCTTGATGAAAAATGACCCTTGGCACTTGATTTAGACCAAAAAGTCAAAGTTTGACTTTTCAGTGTACAGTTGATTTTTGATCAATTGATTGGGAAATTCATCTGTCAATCCAATGAATTTGAGATCTTTTGAAACTTGTGACTAGATCAAGATGATGCCATTGAGTCCTTGAAACCTTGGTTGAACCAAATTTTCCATTGGCTAGGTGAAAAATCAGAAATTGCCCTTCTACAATCAAAACTCTAATTTTGACCATTTTGCCCTTTTGATGATCTGATCAAATTTCTTGAGGAGTTGTGGTCCAAACTTGATCAAATGGTTCATATGAGTCTATAATGTTGATGTGGATAAAAAATTATGAGGCTTGACTGTAAATTGGCCATGGTTGACTTTTCCCCCAATACAATTGATTTTTAGGTCAACTGTCCAATTGACTGGGCAAAAATTTGATTCAAGGCTGAAACTTGGTATGGGCAATCTTAGAGGTCCAACATGAAGTATTAAAGTCACATGAGGCATTGGAAGTCCAAAAATCCTTGTGCAAACTCAAACCCAAATTTCAGGTCATCAGTGCAAGGAGATGTCTTGAGCTGAGCAAACCCTAATCTGGTCTGGAGTCCAAGAAGTCTTGTGGGGAAAATCTTGATAAAATGAGAGGGAAAATTTTGGGGTACAACAGAGGCTGTTGGCTTGATCTCCCCAATCATATCGATTCCCCACATAGCGAAGGGCCAAGGAGTCGTCAAGACATTTAGAGGAACCGGAGGTACGTGCACCTTGTCCACATAGATTTGACACTTATGACAGGTCCGAGAGTGTTGATAACAGTCTGCTTCCATGGTAGACCAATAATA
The DNA here is from genome assembly GCA_948472305.1 of Vicia faba. NCBI lineage: Eukaryota > Viridiplantae > Streptophyta > Magnoliopsida > Fabales > Fabaceae > Vicia > Vicia faba. Next base: position 1,184,299,507 of record OX451741.1, on the reverse strand, counting down.
GCCTGGCCGTAGGATTTTCTTCGCCATCGTATGCCCACTGGAGCGAGTGCCAATGGTACCTTCATGTAATTCACCCATGATCTTTTCAGCCTCAATCTTATCCACACACCGGAGCAGAATGGAGTCGTGATTGCGTTTGTACAGGATGCCATTACTCAGGAAGAACTTCGCAGAGAATCTCCTTAAGAACTTTTATCATTGATTGAAGCTCCTTCTGGATATTCTTGAGCCTCGAGATACCTATTGACTTCATGAAACCAAGGTTGGTCCACTACTTCTTCAGTATTAATCTCGTGACAATGCGTTGGTTCATCCATTCGTTCAATGGTGATCTGGGGAGCCTCATTATCCAAATAAGTTTAAACATGGATGACATTATGGCTAGAGCAGATGCTAGATGATTTTCTTCTCGCGGGAAATGCTCGAAGGTAATCTGCTCAAAATGTGGTAGAAATGTCAAAACATGTTCTTTGTAAGGGATAAGGTTTGGGTGTTTAGTGTCTCATTCTCCTTTGATCTGACTGATGACCAAAGCTGAATCTCCAAACACATCTAAAGATTTGATTCCCAAGTCTATGGCAGCCTTGAGACCAAAGATGCATGCTTCGTATTCCGCCATGTTATTCGTACAGTTGAAGCAAAGTTTGGCAGTAAAGGGAGTATGACACCCTTCCGGAGATGAGTACAGCGCCAATACCATTACCAAGTGCATTGGATGCTCCATCAAAGAACAGGGTCCATCGGGATCCTTGTCCATGTCTGTCATATGGTCTGATTTCTTCACAATTGTCTAATGTCATGATGTCTTCGTCCGGGAATTCAAACTTCATGGACTGATAATCTTCTACAGCTTGATGAGCAAGATGATCAGCTTGCACCCTGCCCTTTATAGATTTTTGGGTAGTGTACTGTATGTCATATTCTGTTAGGATCATCTGCCATCTAGCTATCCTCCCAGACAGAGCAGGCTTCTCAAAGATGTACTTTATCAGATCCATCTTAGATATCATCAAAGTGGTATGAGTTAACATATACTGTCTTAGACGACGAGCATCCCATACCAGAGCGCATCAAGTTTTCTCGAGCAGTGAATATCTAGTTTCACAGTCGATAAATTTTTTGCTCAGGTAGTAAATAGCGTGCTCTTTTCGGCCATACTCGTCATGCTTCCCCAATACACACCCCATTGAGTTATCTAAAACGGTCAGATACATGATTAGTGGTCTTCCCTCGACTGGTGGAATCAAGACAGGAGGCTCTTGTAAATACTCTTTGATTTTGTCAAAAGAAATCTGACATTCATCATTCCATCTGACTACTTGATCTTTCTTCAACATTTTGAAGATTGGTTCACAAGTAGATGTTAGGTGAGAAATGAATCTGGAAATATAGTTCAGGCGTCCAAAGAATCCTATGACTTCCTTCTCAGTACGAGGAGCAGAATTTCTTGTATCGCTTTAACCTTGGCAGGATCAACCTCGATGCCTTTGTTGCTGACAATGAAGCCTAAGAGTTTACCGGACCGGACTCCGAATGTGAACTTGTTTAGGTTCAACCTTAGTTTGTACTCCTTCAATCTTACAAACAACTTTTGCAACTGATCAAGGTGCTCTTCTTCAGTTTGTGATCGGGCTATCATGTCATCTACATAGACCTCTATCTCATGATGTATCATATCATGAAACAAAGCTACCATGGCGCGTTGATAGGTTGCCCCATCATTCTTCAGCCCGAATGGCATCACTTTGTAGCAGAAGGTGCCCCACTGCGTGACAAACATAGTTTTCTCCATGTCCTCAGGTGCCATTTTGATCTGGTTATAGCTTGAGAATTCGTCCATGAAGGAAAACACTCTGTGCTGGGCCGTATTGTCAACCAGGATGTCGATGTGAGGAAGTGGAAAATCATCTTTAGGGCTGGCCTTGTTTAAATCTCTATAATCTACGCACATCTGTACTTTGCCGTCCTTTTTAGGCACGAGAACAATGTTGGCTACCCATTGAGGATAGGAAGTGACAGCCAAAAATCCAGCATTGAACTATTTCATGACTTCCGCTTTGATCTTCTATGACATGTCAGGTCTCATGCGGCGGAGTTTTTGTTTCACTGGTGGACAATCTTCTCTTGTGTGTAGACGATGTAACATGATGTCTGTATCAAGTCCTGGCATGTCTTCGTATGACCAGGAAAAGATCTCAACATAATCATGCAATAGCTGAATTAGACGCTCCTTGACACTCGGCTCTAGATTGGCGCCCACTTTGATTTCCTTTTTATCTTCCTCGGTACCCAAGTTGATTGTATCCAACAGTTCCTCATGAGGCTGAATAGCTCTTTCCTCTTGTTGGAGTAGTCTGGCCAATTCCCCCGACACTTCACAATCTTCCTCACCTTCATATTCGGCTTGATAGATTGGATCTTCAGAGTCACTAAAGGCCATAGCAGTATTGTTACCCATGGGATCCGGAATGGAGGGGTACCAGCATTTGTGAGTGTGGGTGTGTGTAAGGGTATAGCCATCTTTAAACAATAAAATGTAAAGGAAAGAAAATGAGCACACAATATTTGTATGTGGAAAAAAGTCCATGATTCATTGAGTGTCATATGAAGATGAAATAAAAACCCTTACAAATGGACCATTGTGCCTCGGGTAAGACACAAGGTTTTTAAAGTGTGAATTGTTCGTGAATATTACAAGTCCAACAGAAATGTAAAAGATAAATTACTGAGAGATGAAAGTTATTGGGACAAAGTCTCTGGCTTCCCAGTTGCGAAGTCCTCCGTTGACAGTAGGAAATATCCAATCTTCCAAGCTGCCATCCTCTTTAACATCTTCCACTGTGTTGACCTCCCGGTTACTAATCTTCACAGGTGGCCCTCCAGCACGGGCACGGTGCACAACCTTCTGAGCCGTTGAAGTAAATCCTAAGCCAAACTTGTCTGATTTATACGGAATGTACGAAAGCTTCCCCTAGATGGTGCATCCACCCTCTTCTATTACTACCTTTGCATCCTTTAGAGATGACATCCAAAGCGGAGGTCTTGAGATCTTGGGAGTCGGGGAAACCGCCTTGGTCACAGCTACCTCTTGAGATACCTCCTCGAAATGTTGAAATGGAGTTTCAATGAACTCGCCATCCAACTCCACATATCGGAAAGAATTCAGTTGACTAATCATGTACTCTTCTTCCCCGTGGACAATTATGATCTTTCCATGGACCGGGTACTTCAGCATCTGGTGTAGCGTAGAGGTGATAACACCGACATTATAGATCCAGGGTCATCCTAACAGATAGGAGTAAGAGGGACGGATGTCCATCACATAGAAGGTTGAGTTGAAATTCTGAGTTCCCACCTTTATTGGGATGTCCACCTCCCCGTGGACCATCCTCTTCGAGCCATCAAATGCTCTCATAATTATGTTATTGGGTTTCAACGTCAGCCCTTTGTAATCCAATCTGTCAAGAGCTTTCTTCGGTAGGACGTTCAATGATGAACCTGTGTCTACCAAGACATGGGCGAAAGTTATTCCTCTACACTCCACAGAGACATGTAATTCCTCATTGTGCTTTCTTCCTTTGGGTGTCAAATCAGCATCAGAGAATCCTAGGCCGTTATCAGCTGTTAAACTGGCCACACAATCTTAGAATTGGTCAGTAGATGTCTCTTGTGGCACATGGGCTGTTTTCAAAAATTTTACCAAAGCTTTCGCATGTGCCTCAGAGCACAGCAGCAATGATAGCATGGAGATCTTGGAGGGAGTTTGCCCCAACTGTTCAACCACGTCATAGTCACTCTTATTTATTATCCTCAGGATCTCTTCCATTTCCTTTTTGGATGTTTCAGGGATAACTAGTGATTGAGCCTTCGTCCGGACAAGATCTTCTTGGATTCTTTTTCCTCGATTTTCAATAGTGGAAGTATTGGTAGGGATAATAGTGGGGGTTGTGTCGTCTTTGTCGGTGGGTACACTTGCAGGTATGATCATTGATACATAGGTAATCTTCGAAATAGCCACGGGTCCAAAAACTGCGTTTGGAGGGGAAATCTTTGGAGAGAAGATTCTACCACTACGGGTAATCTTGCTAGTTCCGGCAATATTGCTAATGTTGGAGTTTTCTTCTTCGGAGCTCTCTTCTTCGGCAGTCATTTCAACTTGTTTGATACCATAGTAGTAGATTTCTCCACCATAATTCCATTGTACTGTTTTATCTGACTCATACAGGACCGGCCCAGGCATTGTGATCTTAAGAGGAGTAGTTTTTGGAGAAGGTGTAATCCTAACGGTCTTTTAGGGACCCTGGAAGGCTTGGCGGAGATGGTTATGATTGAAATGTCTTCAACAGGAATGGGTCAAACGGGAGCACTCTCAAATAGAATTTCTTGGTTGTCAATCAGGCGTTGGATACCTGTCTTCAACAGAGGGCAATCAGTGGGTGAGGATAAGCAATGATGGCAGTCTTCCTTATAACCTGGGAATACACCAACTTTTAACAAGTTCATCTTAATGATCGGGAGCGGAGTCAAAAGTTCATCCACTGTGGAAAAAAATAAATCTTCCTCGACAACATTGGCATTGTGACCATGCCTAGGCATCCGAGTGGAAATGAAATTCGGTTTCTCAGGTGCATCAAACTCAACTTCCTTTGCATCTATAAGGTCTTGAATTTTGTTCTTCAAAGCCCAACAGTTGTTAGTGTCGTGCCCTGGACTTTCAGAATGGTATGCGCATCTGGCATTTGGGTGATAATAAGGGGACGCAGTATTGGGATTCTTTGGGTCCTCCTTTATAGTTGCTAGATTCAATTTCATAAGATGTGGTAGAACCTGGGCTAGAGTCATATTAATCCTGGTGAATTGCCGGACTGGTCTTTCTACGCTCAGTTGGTTATTTCTTGGCTGGTCAGATGCAGGCTTTGGGATTATAACGGCCCCCACCACTGGTCGGTGTTCAGTTCTTCCTTGATTCCTTTGTGAATAAAAAGCAGATACTTCCTTCTTCCCAGTGAAAGGTTTTCTCATAGTTGTAGAGGCAGACGCGTCCTTCTAAATTTTTTCGCTTTTTATACCAGCTTCCACCCTCTCCCTGGTTAAAATTAACTCAATAAACCCAGCAGATGAGGTTCCAATTAAATGGTTGAAGAAAGGGCCTGATAGAGTGCCCAAGAACATATCCACCAACTCCCTTTCATACAGAGGGGGTTTCTCTCTTCCAGCTAGATCTCTCCACTTTTGCGTGTAATCTTTGAAACCCTCATTTGAAGCCATAGCCATACTCTAAAGTTGAGTACGGGTAGGCGCCAAATCTGTGTTATACTGGTATTATTTATAGAAAGCTGCGGCAAGTTCTTCCCAGTTGTGGATGTCGGCCCTTTCCAATTGGTAAAACCAATTGAGTTGTGTTCCGGATAAGATATCTTGGAAGAAATGGACCCATAAGTCTTTGTCGGCGGAGTGCGGCTGAATCTTTCTAACATATGATCGGAGGTGCATTTTAGGACATGACACCCCATCATATTTTGCAAATAGAGGCACTTTAAATTTTGGGGAGATCACAATTCCTGACACTAGCCCCAATTCCTAAAAGTCTAGACCTGGTACTTTCTGTATTTCCATAGCGTGTAGACGCTCTTCCAGGTGTCTGTACTTATCATCCGCTGGAGGATACTGTTCCTCGGAGTAATCTTCCTCTTCCTCCTCTTCTTCAGACTCTGATAGAACTGCTGTTTCTTTTCCTTTTCTTTCTCCTTCATCATATGTTGCCAGAAAATCCAAGGTTCTTCTAGCCTATCCTTGAAACCTTCTTCCCATGATTACCACACCAGCTGGTTTCTTCTCTTTCTTCTTTTTCTCTTTCTCTTTTGCCAGCAGAGTCTTCAGCTCCTCTTTCCCCTTGGCTAGGGTCATGAGTAACTGTTGAAATTGTGTGTTTTGAGCTTGAAGATCTTTGAACGTCTGTTCGAGATCCATCTTACTGAAATAAATAGTAGATAAGATGAGGAAACTTGTTGCAAAGACCTGTTTATGTTATGATGAATGATATGTATACATGCAATGCTTTCAAGGATTTAAAAATTCAAATTTGTTTTAAACAAAAAGAAACACACGTTATATTAATGATATCGAATTTGAGTACATCAATGACCCTTGGGCAAAATAATACAAAATTCTAAGATAAAAAGTGTTGCGCATCCTCTTTGGTGCTATGTAGGTATTTAGAGTTTGCTCCTCATGAAGTAGCCTAGTGAGTTACAAAACCTTCTTCTCGCTTGCGTAGAATTGGGTTTCGAAAGTATCTCGTTCTCCTTTGAGCTGTATCCAATCCCTTTGTAGGTATTCAAGAGATGTGGGCATGTCAGGAGGTAGGATAGTGTATGGAACTTCTTCCTCCTTAACAGGCTCAATGATCACCGGGAGAATGGAAGGATAAGGCATCATAATACTTTGAGCGCGGGTTCGTACCCAATTGAGGTAAGGCTCAAGAGGGATGGAATTCTTGTGTCCCAAAGTCTTCCTATCCACCTTGTTTAGAATCCTCCAAGCTCGGATGAATCTCTGGCGAAGACCTTGATCGTCGTTGTCGTAGTCAAAAACCAAGCCTTGAATCAGCATATCATGTGGGCCATCCCTTCGGGCATAACCAAACTGTCTTAGAGCCAAACACGGGTTGTAGGTGATGCCTCCCCTAATTCCAAGTAGAGGGACATTAGGGAATTCTCCACAACGGTCAACAATGACAACATTCTCTTTGGATCGAGAGCACCAATGAATATCTGAATGTTTAAGCGTCATTAACCTTTGTGACCACCTCAAACCTTGCTCATTCTTTAAGACTGATTGGGGAAGATGAGAAATAAACCATCTTTCGAGGAGAGGAGTGCAACACATAAGAAGTCCTCTTTTCCTCATTGTACGAGTGTGAAAAGAGTGTAAGATATCCCCAGGCAATGTAGGCACCGGGTTGCGTGACATGAAGATTTTGACAGCGCTCACATCTATGAGTTGGTCAGGATTGGGGAACAAGACCATCCCATAGATAAGAAGATCCACAATCTCCTTAAAAGCTTTCAAGTCTAGGGAATTCCAACAGCTTTGGGCTTTCTCAATCAAAAACTTTGCCAAGAAGCCTTTGACACCACTTCTAGTTTCCCAATGAGTTGTGACATCAGATGAGTGCAAGTGCAGGGCTTGAGCAATATCTTCTGGATTTGGATCTCTTTCCGTACCGTTGAAAGGTAGTTGATTGAGAATAGGAATCCTCAAAAGTTGAGAGAATTCTTCTAAAGTAGGCACAAGCTGATAGTCAGGAAATTTGAAGCAATGATGCAAAGGGTCAAAGAACTGGAAGAGAACCTTCATCATATCCTCCTATGTGTTGGAGGTGACCAAGTTGAGTAGACGACCATGCCTCCCGGTGAATGGAGAGTTCTCAAGGATCCTTGAAGCTTTCTCCTTGAGTTGTGGAGGAATTCTTACAAGGTTGATTTGGATAGTTTTCCCGCGAAGTGAATCCATATCCTACAAAACAAGAACAAAGATGAATCTCTAAAATACTTGAAATGGTTAGTGGATGCATATGATGTTCATGATGTCCATGATGTTATTTACAAGTATGCATATACAAACAAATCAAGCAAGTTCTTAGTTTTAGGCTTTCATGGGGTTTTATAGGTAAGTACCCTCTTGAAGTTTAGTTGGCTCAACATGTCCTAACAATAGTAACCGGGTTCTAAGGAGCTCAATATCACTGGATTGCTTCATTGTTCATTGTTTCAGCTCAAGCCTCTTTAATGGAGACCAAAATATCCTAAGAAAACAACCCTCAATGAGTGTAGTATCGAGTATCTACCAACTTCGGACTGCACCAAAGCCGACCATCTCACTACATCCTAAAGGCCAAGTTGGTCAAGTAAAGGGTTCTAGAAGTTCATTAGTGCTTCATGACATCACTCAGCGGCCCCGTATTCTCTTTGATTAACTCAAAGGCTATCGGTACCTACAAATATGTCACACTAGCATAGCTATTGCTTAGACCATGTCGGTATACCCCGCATAGTTTCCACAACGTATTGCTATTTACCTGTAATGTTTCCCAAATCTAGGTGGAGGATTCAAACCCAAACAAAGAACCATAATGTAAAGCAAACAAGTCAAACAATGTAAGCAAGTAAAGGTGATTTAACCCTAAGGTAACCCCACTTTTATAATTGTCCCCAGCAGAGTCGCAAGTTCTGTGATGCAGTGGCAGAACTGACTTGGTTGTTTTGCGTTTTATCGCAAATGTTGCGGTTAGTAAGAGTCGTCACCGTCTTTTCTTTTATCCAAAAGGAAATGTGAAAAAGCACATGAAAGACCTTTGATATTGTTTCTTGAGTTCGGGGGGTAGATTATGAAAAGGGAAGGTGTTACCACCATTTTCATCCATGGTTTTCCATGGGCTCTTAGTTACTTTCTAGATCACTTTCTTTTGTTTTAAAACGTTCTTTGTGTGGTTTTTGAAAGTATTTTGAAAAGGCGTCATCGTTTAGGCAAACTTTGTAATAGTTATCATTCATAAGAACGTATACAAAGTGTTGAGCTTTTGAAAATGTTTCAAGTTTGAAAGATGTTTCGAAAGTGTTTTTGAAGGTGTTGGTGTATGTTTTGGAAAATAAGCAAGAGTTTTTGATTTGAAATTGAGCAAGCAACTAGGAACGATCTACCTACTCAAAAGTCTTAGTTCATTTCTTCCTTTCCTTTAATATTGCTATCTCACCATTGATTTGGTAAGTAACCCTATCTTTGGATGTTGAAGGGACGGGCGTGGGTTATCGTATAACCATGATTAGCAATGTTGCAAGGTATCTTATCATTTTTCTTTAGGGACTAAGATCATTTTGAAAGGCAACTTTTGATAGCGTCGTCGAGGGACTATGATCTTGTATTTTGCTTGTCTTTGCTAAGATACCTCACATGCGTAATATGGCCATTTTTATAAGGAAACCAAGTAGAATTACCCTAAGGGTGTAAGTGTGCAAGTGTGTTGATTTACATGCATTTAATCTTGGGTTAGGGTTATCTACTTGTTGGTTTTATCTTTCCATACAAACCCTAATTACTAACATTGATATGAAAGCGATAAATTGCGGAAAGTAAAATTACTACGCTATTACATCATTATGGGGATGGGGTATACAAATTTACAAATGGGGATTTCAAGAAAATTAAACCCTAATTACTATTACAAGGCTTTGACAATTACATAATTTATAATGCAAAAATAATAGAATATGCAAGATGTAAAGTGAGAGAAATTGCTTTTTAGGGTTTTCTTATAGAAAAAAGGTATTGTAATTAATTTCGTTGAAGAAAAACCTAAGTCTAAGTTAATTGTTTAGAAAAGTGTTTTTGAGGATTCATTTGAACAAAAAGGTTTTATAAAGTTAGGTCATTTCCAAGCAATACAATATGTCCAAAATAACCTAAAAAATCTCCAAAATCAAGAAAATTGGTGCCCGAGCTGACACGGGCCGTGTCAGTGGACACGGGCACCCGTGTCAGGACCTGTCCATGACTTTTATGCATTTTTTGGTTCCAGCCAACCTAACACGGCCGTGTCACATGACACGGGCACCCGTGTCAGCCACTGTTCATCATTTTCTACTCATGTACGCACCAGTAACATTGACACGGGTTGTGTCGTTTGACACGGGCACCCGTGTCAGCCTCTGTCCCTGCACATTATCATGTTTTTTCAACCCAAATAAGCTGACATGGGCCGTGTCGTGTGACACGGGCACCCGTGTCAGCCTCTGGTCTGGCTTTTTGTTAGTTTTTTCTCTTTGATCTGTCTTGTTATATCTTTTGAGCGCAAAAGCAAATGATGTATGAATAATTATATCATAGTTTGAGAAAGTTTACCTCTCGAAGCGGAAGCTTTAGAACACGTACGGATGTTTCTGAGTGTAAAGTGGTGATTGATCGAGCTCCTTTGAACCTTCTTGAAGTAACTCCAACCTTCCTTTTATACTGAAAATGGTTGAACCGCCCCAACCAAGTCAAGTTGCAAGGTATGTTTTTTGAGTTTAGAAGATGGTGGTAATGATGTTACAGAAGTTATTCTTATGTTTGAACAACTTCTATATGGTGTATATGAAGTGTTCGGATGGTTTTTTTGGAGAAAACTTGCAAGGTATGAGATTCAAAGATTTGGAATTCAAAGCTCAAAAATGGAGGTTTTGTGTACAAATCTGGTTTTTGACAGCAAAAGTGATTTTGAGTGTTAGTTTCCCCTCCTATTTTTCTGGCCTTTCTCTCTATTTTTTCTAACCTCCTTCTCTTGAAAATGCTTCTTCTATTTATAGGCAAGAGGTTTGTGCATATGAGCTGACTAGGTTTGCAAGATAGCATGTTATGGTTTGGTTGGATTACAAAGATCAAACTATCTCAAGTACTCCATAGTCCCAAGGTGAAGTACCAAAGTTGCCGGCATAGAGGAGCTACTTCCCATGATTTATGGTGGAGTATAATCAGCAACAAGCAAGGTATGGGCTCAATACAAACTTTATACAAAAAGCTTGTTTTTCAAGAATAGCAATGGTGCCTTTATGCCATAAATGGAAAGATCTTTTGGACAATGGCTTAAACACTTGGGTAATAGCTCAAGAGTGGTTGTAAGCATTAAATTATGTAGAGCTTTGCAATCAAGAAGGCCTGCAACATAAGATTATGCAGCATATCATAAGGGTTTTATTATGTGTTCTTCAATAGAATGACTTGCAATTCAAGGATGGATGCCCAACTTCATGCCCATGAATCTCCTATCTCAAGTATGATAAATTCATGCTCTTGAATGTTTTGGAAAGCTTGAAACACCCTCTATAACTTTCATGTTGGCCATTTTGACAAAATCATCTCGTAACTATGTGAAAAAATGCCATGAAGTTGGAATAAAATCCTGACCAAAATCTGTTGGAAATTTCCCTAAGTCTTAAATGAAAATGCCATGTCTTCATGAACTTATAACTTGAGATCCAAGCATATTTAGGATAAGTTGTGTAAAGCAATGTTTTAGATATCATGGAGATCTACAACTTTCATGTTGAAAGTTTCCCTTGAACCGTCTTGCATCTTGGTGAAAGAATGACAAGAAGTGATGAAATTATCATGTATAAAAACAATTAGAAAATTTCTAAGTCTTGGAAATCTTGACTTTTCAAGTTGACTTTTGACTTTCTTGACTTCTTGATGATCAAGCTTGATATTATTGAATGTCTTGATGAAATTTAATCTTTGGAATGTAATGTTGACTGAAAAGTCAAAATTTAACTTTACAGTATGCAATTGACCATTTTGCCCTTGTGCCAATTCCAAGCCTAAATTGAGGTATCAGTGCTGCAAACTTGATGTCATAGAAGATCTTGTGAGAGAATCCTTGAGAAATGAGAGGGAAAATTTTGGGGTACAACAGCTGCCCCTATTCAATCTTCTTAAACCTGAAGAGTTAGATTGGTGGATCCGACATTCGTGACTTTAAGGTGAAAGATGATTGAACACTAGAGTGCCCAGAAATTTGCACTTGAAGATGGATCGTGAATGGCCTTATAGATGCCATTTGGAGAAATGTTGGTAAACACTGGAAGAAGTATCAGCACAAATCTCTTGTTGGCTTATACTAAAAGTTGATGTTTTACCTGTGGGAGACAAGAGTTAGTAAAATTCAAATGCCTGTATGATGTTCATCAGAAGTGGTATTATGCTAAATGCATATGGTATGTACATTTTATGATGTATGAATCTGAGATGTATGTTTGTCCGAGAAAATAAATCTCGGACTACTGTTGAGGAAATTTTGGGGGAGGGGGTTGAATCCCTGATTGTTGTTTATGATGAAGAATATACATATCTTCAAACTTTGTTGAAAGGATGCTTTCATTGGGGAATATCTCTTGAATGTCAGTTGTTATCTGGTCATATCCAGGCTTCACAATTTGGTGAGGATGAAGTAGTCAACTGCTATATGGTCAGATCCAGGCTTTAGGACAACTTACTGGGGGAAGAGATGAATTCACTATTATCTGGTCGGATTCTAGGCTTTGCAGAAAATTTATTGAAAAGATGAAGTTGAACTGATATCTGGTCGGGTCCAGGCTTCACAATAAATTACTGAAGTTAACTGTTATCTGGTCGGCTTCCAGGCTTCGTAGTAACCTACTGAATTTAACTGTTATTTGGTTGGATTCCAGGCTTCGCAGAAAATTACTTGAAAAGATGAAGTTGAACTGATATCTGGTCGGGTCCAGGCTACACAACAACTTACTGAAGTTAACTATTATCTGGTCGACTTCTAGGCTTCGGAGTAACCTACTGAATTTAACTGTTATCTGGTCGGATTCCAGGCTTCGCAGAAAATTACTCGAAAAGATGAAGTTGAATTGATATCTGGTCGGGTCCAGGCTTCACAACAATTTAATGAAGTTAACTATTATCTGGTCGCTTCCAGGCTTCGCAGTAACCTACTGAATTTAACTATTATCTGGTCAGATTCCAGGCTTCGCAGAAAATTACTCGAAAAGATGAAGTTGAACTAATATCTGGTCGGGTCCAGGCTTTACAACAACTCATTTAAGTTAACTATTATCTGGTCGGCTTCCAGGATTCGTAGTAACCTACTGAATATAACTGCTATCAGGTCGGATTCCACGCTTCGCAGAAAATTACTCGAAAAGATGAAGTTGATCTGATATCTGGTCGGGTCTAGGCTTCACAACAACTTACTGAAGTTAACTATTATCTGGTCGGCTTCCAGGCTTCGTAGTAACCTACTGAATTTAACTGTTATCTTGTCAGATTCCAGGCTTCGTAGAAAATTACTTGAAAAGATGAAGTTGAACTGATATCTGGTCGGGTCCAGGCTTCACAGCAACTTACTGAAGTTAACTATTATCTGGTCGGCTTCCAGGCTTCAGAGTAACCTACCGAATTTAACTGTTATATGGTCAGATTACAGGCTTCGCAGAAAATTACTTGAAAAGATGAAGTTGAACTGATATCTGGTCAGGTCCAGGATTCACAACAACTTAGTGAAGTTAACTATTATTTGATCGGCTTACAGGCTTCGTAGTAACCTACTGAATTTAACTATTATTTGGTTGGATTCCAGGCTTCGCAAAAAATTACTTGAAAAGATGAAGTTGAACTGATATCTGGTCGGGTCCAGGCTTCCCAACAACTTACTGAAGTTAACTATTATCTGGTCGACTTCTAGGCTTCGTAGTAACCTACTGAATTTAACTGTTATCTGGTTGGATTCCAGGCTTCACAGAAAATTACTAGAAAAGATGAAGTTGAATTGATATCTGGTCGGGTCAAGGCTTCACAACAACTTACTGAAGTAAACTTTTATTTGGTCGAATTCCAGGCATCGTAGTAACGTACTGAATTTAATTGTTATCTGGTCGGATTACAGGCTTCGCAGAAAATTACTTGAAAATATGAAGTTGAACTGATATCTTTCCGGGTCCAGGCTTCACAGCAACTTACTAAAGTTAACTGTTATCTAGTCGGTTTCCAGGATTTGCAGTAACTTACTGAATTTAACTGTTATATGGTCGGATTCCAGGCTTCGCAGAAAATTACGAAAAGATGAAGTTGAACTGATATCTGGTCTGGACCAGGCTTCACAATAACTTATTGAAGTTAACTATTATCTGGTCAGCTTCCAGGCTTCGTAGTAACCTACTGAATTTAACTATTATTTGGTCGGAATCCAGGCTTCGCAGAAAATTACTTGAAAAGGTGAAGTTGAAATGTGATCTGGTCGGATCCAGGTTTCACAACAACTTACTGAAGTTAACTATTAGTTGTTCGGCTTTAAAGCTTCATATTAACCTAATGAATTTAACTTTTATCTGGTTGGATTCCAGGCTTCGTAGAAAATTATTCGAAAAGATGAAGTTGAACTGATATCTGGTTGGGTCCAGTCTCCACAACAACTTACTGAAGTTAACTATTATCTGGTCGGCTTCCAGGCTTTGTAGTAACCTACTGAATTTAATTGTTATCTGGTCAGATTCCAGGCATCGCAAAAAATTACTTGAAAATATGAAGTTGAACTGATATCTGGTAAGGTCCAGGCTTCACAACAACTTACTGAAGTTAACTATTATCTGGTCGGCTTCCAGGCTTCGTAGTGACCTACTAAATTTAACTTATATCTGGTCGGATTCCAGGCTTCGCAGAAAATTACTTGAAAAGATGAAGTTGAACTGATATCTAGTCGAGTCCAGGCTTCACAACAAGTTACTGAAGTTAACTATTATCTGGTCGGCTTCCAGGCTTCGTAGTAACCTACTGAATTTAACTGTTATCTGGTTGGATTCCAGGCTTCGCAGAAAATTGCTCGAAAAGATGAAGTCGAACTGATATTTGTTCGGGTCCAGGCTTCACAGCAACTTACTAAAGTTAACTGTTATCTGGTTGGTTTCCAGGCTTCGCAGTAACTTACTGAATTTAATTGTTATCTGGTCAGATTTCAGGCTTTGCAGAAAATTACTTGAAAGGATGAAGTTGAACTGATATCTGGTCGGGTCCAGGCTTCCCAACAACTTACTGAAGTTAACTATTATCTGGTCGGTTTCCAGGCTTCGTAGTAACCTACTGAATTTAACTGTTATCTGGTCGGATTCCAGGATTCACATAAAATTACTTGAAAAGTTGAAGTTGAACTGATATCTGGTCGGGTCTAGGCTTCACAACAACTTACAGAAGTTAACTATTATCTTGTCGGATTTCAGGCTTCGTAGTAACCTACTGAATTTAACTATTATCTGGTCGGATTCCAGGCTTCGCAGAAAATTACTTGAAAAGATGAAGTTGAATTGATATCTGGTCGGGTCAAGGCTTCACAACAACTTACTGAAGTTAACTTTTATTTGGTCGAATTCCAGGCATCGTAGTAACGTACTGAATTTAATTTTTATCTGGTCGAATTACAGGCTTCGCAGAAAATTACTTGAAAAGATGAAGTTGAACTGATATCTGGTCGGGTCCAGGCTTCACAACAACTTACTAAAGTTAACTGATATCTAGTCGGTTTCCAGGCTTTGCAGTAACTTACTGAATTTAACTTATATCTGTTCGGATTCCAGGCTTTGCATAAAATTACTTGAAAAGATGAAGTTGAACTGATATCTGGTCGGGTCCAGGCTTCACAACAAGTTACTGAAGTTAACTATTATCTGGTCAGCTTCCAGGCTTCGTAGTAACCTACTGAACTTAATTGTTATCTGGTCGGATTCCAGGCTTCGCAGAAAATTACTTGAAAAGATGAAGTTGAACTGATATCTGGTCGGGTCCAGGTTCCAAAACAATTTACTGAAGTTAACTATTATCTGGTCGGCTTCCAGGCTTCGTAGTAACCTAGTGAATTTAACTGTTATCTGGTCAGATTCCAGGCTTCGAAGAAAATTACTTGAAAATATGAAGTTGAACTGATATCTGTTAAGGTTCAGGCTTCACAACAACTTACTGAAGTTAACTATTATCTGGTCGGCTTCCAGGCTTCGTAAAAACCTACTAAATTTAACTTATATCTGGTCGGATTCAAGGCTTTACAGAAAATTACTTGAAAACATGAAGTTGAACTGATATCTAGTCGGGTCCAGGCTTCACAACAAGTTACTGAAGTTAACTATTATCTGGTCGGCTTCCAGGCTTCGTAGTAACCTACTGAATTTAACTGTTATCTGATAGGATTCCAGGCTTCGCAGAAAATTACTTGAAAAGATGAAGTTGAACTAATATCTTGTCGGGTCCAGGCTTCACGACAAATTACTGAAGTTAACTATTATCTGGTCGGCTTCCAGGCTTCGCAGTAACCTACTTAATTTAACTGTTATATGGTCAGATTCCAGGCTTCGCAGAAAACTACTTGAAAAGATGAAGTTGAACTGATATCAGGTCTGGTCCAGGCTTCACAACAACTTACTGAAGTTAACTATTATCTGGTCGTCTTCCAGGCTTCGTAGTAACAGACTGAATTTAACTATTATCTGGTCGGAATCCAGGCTTCATAGAAAATTACTTGAAAAGATGAACTCGAAATGATATCTGGTCGGATCCCGGTTTCATAATAACTTACTGAAGTTAACTATTAGCTGGTTGGCTTCCAAGCTTCATAGTAACCTATTGAATTTAACGGTTATCTGGTTGGATTCCAGGCTTCGCAGAAAATTGCTCGAAAAGATGAAGTTGAACTGGTATCTGGTCGGGTCTAGGTTTACAACAACTTACTGAAGTTAACTATTATCTGGTCGGCTTCCAGGCTTCGGAGTAACCTACTGAATTTAACTGTTATCTGGTCAAATTCCAGGCTTCGCAGAAAATTACTCGAAAAGATGAAGTTGAATTGATATATGGTCGGGTCCAGGTTTCACAACAACTTAATGAAGTTAACTATTATCTGGTCGCTTCCAGGCTTCGCAGTAACCTACTGAATTTAACTATTATCTGGTCGGATTCCAGGCTTCGCAGAAAATTACTCGAAAAGATGAAGTTGAACTAATATCTGGTCGGGTCCAGGCTTTACAACAACTTATTGAAGTTAACTATTATCTGGTCGGCTTCCAGGCTTCGTAGTAACCTACTGAATATAACTGCTATCTGGTCAGATTCCACGCTTCGCAGAAAATTACTCTAAAAGATGAAGTTGATCTGATATCTGGTCGGGTCTATGCTTCACAACAACTTACTGAAGTTAACTATTATCTGGTCGGCTTCCAGGCTTCGTAGTAACCTACTGAATTTAACTTTTATCTGGTCAGATTCCAGGCTTCACAAAAAATTACTTGAAAAGATGAAGTTGAACTGATATCTGGTCGGGTCCAGGCTTCACAGCAACTTACTAGAGTTAACTGTTATCTGGTCGGTTTCCAGGCTTCGCAGTAACTTACTGAATTTAACTGTTATCTGGTTGGATTCCAGACTTCGCAGAAAATTATTTGAAAAGATGAAGTTGAACTGATATCTGGTCGGGTCCAGGCTTCCCAACAACTTACTGAAGTTAACTATTATCTGGTCGGCTTCAAGGCTTCATAGTAACCTACTGAATTTAACTGTTATCTAGTCAGATTCCAGGATTCGCAGAAAATTACTTGAAAAGTTGAAGTTGAACTGATATCTGGTCGGGTCTAGGCTTCACAACAACTTACAGAAGTTAACTATTATCTTGTCGGATTTTAGGCTTCGTAGTAACCTACTGAATTTAACTGTTATCTGGTCGGATTCCAGGCTTCACAGAAAATTACTTGAAAAGATGAAGTTGAATTGATATCTGGTCGCATCAAGGCTTCACAACAACTTACTGAATTTAACTTTTACTTGGTCGAATTCCAGGCATCGTAGTAACATACTGAATTTAATTGTTATCTGGTCGAATTACAGGCTTCGCAGAAAATTACTTGAAAAGATGAAGTTGAACTGATATCTGGTCGGGTCCAGGCTTCACAACAACTTACTAAAGTTAACTGTTATCTAGTCGGTTTCCAGGCTTTGCAGTAACTTACAGAATTTAACTGTTATCTGGTCGGATTCCAGGCTTCGCAGAAAATTACTTGAAAAGATGAAGTTGAACTGATATCTAGTCTGGTCCAGGCTTCATAACAACTTACTGAAGTTAACTATTATCTGGTCAGCTTCCAGGCTTCGTAGTAACCTACTGAATTTAACTATTATTTGGTCGAAATCCAGGCTTCGCATAAAATTACTTGAAAAGATGAAGTTGAAATGAGATCTGGTCGGATCCAAGTTTCACAACAACTTACTGAAGTTAACTATTAGCTGGTAGGCATTCAAGCTTCATATTAACCTACTGAATTTAACTTTTATCTGGTTGGATTCCAGGCTTCGCAGAAAATTGCTCGAAAATATGAAGTTGAACTGATATCTGGTCGGGTCCAGGCTCCACAACAACTTACTGATGTTAACTATTATATGGTCGGCTTCCAGGCTTCGTAGTAACCTACTGAATTTAACTGTTATCTGGTCAGATTCCATGCTTCAAATAAAATTACTTGAAAATATGAAGTTGAACTGATATCTGTTAAGGTCCAGGATTCACAACAACTTACTGAACTTAACTATTATCTTGTCGGCTTCCAGGCTTCGTAGTGACCTACTAAATTTAACTTATATCTGGTCGGATTCCAGGCTTTGCATAAAATTACTTGAAAAGATTAAGTTGAACTGATATCTAGTCGGGTCCAGGCTTCACAACAAGTTACTGAAGTTAACTATTATCTGGTTGGCTTTCAGGCTTCGTAGTAACCTACTGAAATTAACTTTTATATGGTTGGATTCCAGGCTTCGCAGAAAATTGCTCGAAAAGATGAAGTTGAACTGATATCTGGTCGGGTCCAGGCTCCACAACAACTTACTGAAGTTAACTATTATCTGGTCGGCTTCCAAGCTTCGTAGTAACCTAGTGAATTTTTAACTGTTATCTGGTCAGATTCCAGGCTTCGAAGAAAATTACTTGAAAATATGAAGTTGAACTGATATCTGTTAAGGTCCAGGATTCACAACAACTTACTGAAGTTAACTATTATCTGGTCGGCTTCCAGGCTTCGTAGTAACCTACTGAATTTAACTTTTATCTGGTCAGATTCCAGGCTTCACAAAAAATTACTTGAAAAGATGAAGTTGAACTGATATCTGGTCGGGTCCAGGCTTCACATCAACTTACTA
Organism: Vicia faba; assembly: GCA_948472305.1. Taxonomy (NCBI): domain Eukaryota; kingdom Viridiplantae; phylum Streptophyta; class Magnoliopsida; order Fabales; family Fabaceae; genus Vicia; species Vicia faba. The sequence goes on along the minus strand of OX451741.1, from coordinate 1,184,280,784 downwards.
GAGTTAACTGTTATCTGGTCGGTTTCCAGGCTTCGCAGTAACTTACTGAATTTAACTGTTATCTGGTTGGATTCCAGACTTCGCAGAAAATTATTTGAAAAGATGAAGTTGAACTGATATTTGGTCGGGTCCAGGCTTCCCAACAACTTACTGAAGTTAACTATTATCTGGTCGGCTTCAAGGCTTCATAGTAACCTACTGAATTTAACTGTTATCTAGTCAGATTCCAGGATTCGCAGAAAATTACTTGAAAAGTTGAAGTTGAACTGATATCTGGTCGGGTCTAGGCTTCACAACAACTTACAGAAGTTAACTATTATCTTGTCGGATTTTAGGCTTCGTAGTAACCTACTGAATTTAACTGTTATCTGGTCGGATTCCAGGCTTCACAGAAAATTACTTGAAAAGATGAAGTTGAATTGATATCTGGTCGCATCAAGGCTTCACAACAACTTACTGAATTTAACTTTTACTTGGTCGAATTCCAGGCATCGTAGTAACATACTGAATTTAATTGTTATCTGGTCGAATTACAGGCTTCGCAGAAAATTACTTGAAAAGATGAAGTTGAACTGATATCTGGTCGGGTCCAGGCTTCACAACAACTTACTAAAGTTAACTGTTATCTAGTCGGTTTCCAGGCTTTGCAGTAACTTACAGAATTTAACTGTTATCTGGTCGGATTCCAGGCTTCGCAGAAAATTACTTGAAAAGATGAAGCTGAACTGATATCTAGTCTGGTCCAGGCTTCATAACAACTTACTGAAGTTAACTATTATCTGGTCAGCTTCCAGGCTTCGTAGTAACCTACTGAATTTAACTATTATTTGGTCGAAATCCAGGCTTCGCATAAAATTACTTGAAAAGATGAAGTTGAAATGAGATCTGGTCGGATCCAAGTTTCACAACAACTTACTGAAGTTAACTATTAGCTGGTAGGCATTCAAGCTTCATATTAACCTACTGAATTTAACTTTTATCTGGTTGGATTCCAGGCTTCGCAGAAAATTGCTCGAAAATATGAAGTTGAACTGATATCTGGTCGGGTCCAGGCTCCACAACAACTTACTGATGTTAACTATTATATGGTCGGCTTCCAGGCTTCGTAGTAACCTACTGAATTTAACTGTTATCTGGTCAGATTCCATGCTTCAAAGAAAATTACTTGAAAATATGAAGTTGAACTGATATCTGTTAAGGTCCAGGATTCACAACAACTTACTGAACTTAACTATTATCTTGTCGGCTTCCAGGCTTCGTAGTGACCTACTAAATTTAACTTATATCTGGTCGGATTCCAGGCTTTGCATAAAATTACTTGAAAAGATTAAGTTGAACTGATATCTAGTCGGGTCCAGGCTTCACAACAAGTTACTGAAGTTAACTATTATCTGGTTGGCTTTCAGGCTTCGTAGTAACCTACTGAAATTAACTTTTATATGGTTGGATTCCAGGCTTCGCAGAAAATTGCTCGAAAAGATGAAGTTGAACTGATATCTGGTCGGGTCCAGGCTCCACAACAACTTACTGAAGTTAACTATTATCTGGTCGGCTTCCAAGCTTCGTAGTAACCTAGTGAATTTTTAACTGTTATCTGGTCAGATTCCAGGCTTCGAAGAAAATTACTTGAAAATATGAAGTTGAACTGATATCTGTTAAGGTCCAGGATTCACAACAACTTACTGAATTTAACTATTATCTGGTCGGCTTCCAGGCTTCGTAGTAACCTACTAAATTTAACTTATATCTGGTCGGATTCCAGGCTTTGCAGAAAATCACTTGAAAAGATGAAGTTGAACTGATATCTAGTCGGGTCCAGGCTTCACAACAAGTTACTGAAGTTAACTATTATCTGGTCGGTTTCCAGGCTTCGTAGTAACCTAATGAATTTAACTGTTATCTGGTAGGATTCCAGGCTTCGCAGAAAATTACTTGAAAAGATGAAATTAAACTGATATCTTGTCGGGTCCAGGCTTCACAACAAATTACTGAAGTTAACTATTATCTGGTCGGCTTCCAGGCTTCGCAGTAACCTACTTAATTTAACTGTTATATGGTCAGATTCCAGGCTTCACAGAAAACTACTTGAAAAGATGAAGTTGAACTGATATCTGGTCTGGTCCAGGCTTCACAACAACTTACTGAAGTTAAATATTATCTGGTCGTCTTCCAGGCTTCGTAGTAACATACTGAATTTAACTATTTTCTGGTCGGAATCCAGGCTTCACAGAAAATTACTTGAAAAGATAAACTTGAAATGATATCTGGTCGGATCCCGGTTTCACAACAACTTACTGAAGTTAACTATTAGCTGGTCGGCTTCCAAGCTTCATCGTAACCTATAGAATTTAACTGTTATCTGGTTGGATTCCAGGCTTCGCAGAAAATTGCTCGAAAAGATGAAGTTGAACTGGTATCTGGTCGGGTCTAGGCTTCACAACAACTTACTGAAGTTAACTATTATCTGGTCGCCTTCCAGGCTTCGTAGTAACCTACTGAATTTAACTGTTATCTGGTCAGATTCCAGGCTTCGTAGAAAATTACTTGAAAATATAAAGTTGAACTGATATCTGGTAAGGTCCAGGCTTCACAACAACTTACTGAAGTTAACTATTATCTGGTCGGCTTCCAGGCTTTGTAGTAACCTACTAAATTTAACTTATATCTGGTAAGATTCCAGGCTTCACAGAAAATTACTTGAAAAGATGAAGTTGAACTGATATCTAGTCGGGTCCAGGCTTCACAACAACTTACTGAAGTTAACTATTATCTGGTCGGCTTCCAGGATTTGTAATAACCTACTGAATTTAACTGTTATCTGGTCGGATTCCAGGATTCCCAGAAAATTACTATAAAAGATGAAGTTGAACTGATATCTGGTCGGGTCCAGGCTTCACAACAACTTACTGAAGTTAACTTTTATTTGGTCGGATTCCAGGCTTCGTAGTAACGTACTGAATTTAATTGTTATCTGGTCGGATTCCAGGCTTCGCAGAAAATTACTTGAAAAGATGAAGTTGAAGTGATATCTGGTCGGGTCCAGGCTTCACAACAACTTACTAAAGTTAACTGTTATTTAGTCGGTTTCCAGGCTTTGCAGTAACTTACTGAATTTAACTGTTATCTGGTCGGATTCCAGGCTTCGCAGAAAATTACTTGAAAAGATGAAGTTGAACTGATATCTGGTCGGGTCTAGGCTTCACAAAAAATTACTGAAGTTAACTATTATCTGGTCGGCTTCCAGGCTTCGCACTAACCTACTTAATTTAACTATTATATGGTCAGATTCTAGGCTTCGCAGAAAACTACTTGAAAAGATGAAGTTGAACTGATATCTGGTCTGGTCTAGGCTTCACAACAACTTCCTGAAGTTAACTATTATCTGGTCGACTTCCAGGCTTCGTAGTAACATACTGAATTTAACTATTATCTAGTCGGAATCCAGGCTTCGCAGAAAATTACTTGAAAATATGAAGTTGAACTGATATCTGGTAAGGTCCAGGCTTCACAACAACTTACTGAATTTAACTATTATCTGGTCGGCTTCCAGGCTTCGTAGTAACCTACTTAATTTAACTGTTATCTGGTCGGATTCCAGGTTACACAGAAAATTACTTGAAAATATAAAGTTGAACTGATATCCAGTCGGGTCCAGGCTTCACAATAACTTACTGAAGTTAACTATTATCTGGTCGACTTCCAGGCTTCGTAGTATCCTACTGAATTTAACTGTTACCTGGTTGGATTCCAGGCTTCGCAGAAAATTACTTGAAAAGATGAAGTTGAACTGATATCTGGTCGAGTCCAGGTTTCACAACAACTTATTGAAGTTAACTTTTATCTTGTCGGCTTCCAAGCTTCATAGTAACCTACTGAATTTAACTGTTATCTGGTTGGATTCCAGGCTTCGTAGAAAATTACTTGAAAAGATGAAGTTGAACTGATATCTGGTCGGGTCCAGGCTTCCCAACAACTTACTGAGTTAACTATTATCTGGTCGGCTTCTAGGCTTCGTAGTAACCTACTGAATTTAATTGTTATCTGGTCGGATTCCAGGATTCGAAGAATATTACTTGAAAAGATGAAGTTAAACTGATATCTGGTCGGGTCCAGGCTTCAGAACAACTTACTGAAGTTAACTATTATCTGGTCGGCTTCAAGGATTCGTAGTAACCAACTGAATTTAACTGTTATCTGGTCAGATTCCAGGCTTCGCAGAAAATTACTTGAAAAGATGAAGTTGAACTGATATCTGGTCGGGTCCAGGCTACACAACAACTTACTGAAGTTAACTTTTATTTGGCCGGATTCCAGGCTTCGTAGTAACGTACTGAATTTAATTGTTATCTGGTCGGATTCCAGGCTTCGTAGAAAATTACTTGAAAATATGAAGTTGAACTAATATCTGGTCGGGTCCAGGCTTCAGAGCAACTTACTAAAGTTAACTTTTATCTGGTCAGTTTCCAAGCTTCACAGTAACTTACTGAATTTAACTGTTATCTAGTCGGATTCCAGGCTTCGCAGAAAATTACTTGAAAAGATGAAGTTGAACTGATATCTGGTCGGGTCCAGGCTACACAACAACTTACTGAAGTTAACTTTTATTTGGCCGGATTCCAGGCTTCGTAGTAACGTACTGAATTTAATTGTTATCTGGTCGGATTCTAGGCTTCATAGAAAATTACTTGAAAAGATGAAGTTGAACTAATATTTGGTCGGGTCCAGGCTTCACAGCAACTTACTAAAGTTAACTTTTATCTGGTCATTTTCCAAGCTTCGCAAAAACTTACTGAATTTAACTGTTATCTAGTCGGATTCCAGGCTTCGCAGAAAATTACTTGAAAAGATGAAGTTGAACTGATATCTTGTCGGGTCCAGGCTTCACAACAAATTACTGAAGTTAACTATTATCTGGTCGGCTTCCAGGCTTCGCAATAACCTACTTAATTTAACTGTTATATGATCAGATTCCAGGCTTCGCATAAAACTACTTCAAAAGATAAAGTTGAATTGATATCTGCTCTGGTCCAGGCTTTACAACAACTTACTGAAGCTAACTATTATCTGGTCGGTTTCCAGGCTTCATAGTAACCTACTGAATTTAACTATTATCTAGTCGGAATCCAGGCTTGGCAGAAAATTACTTGAAAAGATGAAGTTGAACTGAGATCTGGTCTGGGCTAGGCTTTACAACAACTTGCTGAAGTTAACTATTATCTGGTCGGCTTCCAGGCTTCGTAGTAACATACTGAATTTAACTATTATCTAGTCGGAATCCAGGCTTCGCAGAAAATTACTTGAAAATATGAAGTTGAACTGATATCTGGTAAGGTCCAAGCTTCACAACAACTTACTGAAGTTAACTATTATCTGGTCGGCTTCCAGGCTTCGTAGTAACCTACTGAATTTAACTGTTATCTGGTCAGATTCCAGGTTACACAGAAAATTACTTGAAAATATAAAGTTGAACTGATATCCAGTCGGGTCCAGGCTTCACAACAACTTACTGAAGTTAACTATTATCTGGTCGACTTCCAGGCTTCGTAGTATCCTACTGAATTTAACTGTTACCTGGTTGGATTCCAGGCTTCGCAGAAAATTACTTGAAAAGTTCAAGTTGAACTGATATCTGGTCGAGCCTAGGTTTCACAACAACTTATTGAAGTTAACTATTATCTTGTCGGCTTCCAGGCTTCATATAACCTACTGAATTTAACTATTATCTGGTTAGATTCCAGGCTTCGTAGAAAATTACTTGAAAAGACGAAGTTGAACTGATATCTGGTCGGGTCCAGGCTTCCCAACAACTTACTGAAGTTAACTACTATCTGGTCGGCTTCTAGGCTTCGTAGTAACCTACTGAATTTAACTGTTTTCTGGTCGGATTCCAGGATTCACAGAATATTACTTGAAAAGATGAAGTTAAACTGATATCTGGTCGGGTCCAGGCTTCACAACAACTTACTGAAGTTAACTATTATCTGTTCGGCTTCAAGGATTCGTAGTAACCAACTGAATTTAACTGTTATCTGGTCAGATTCCAGGCTTCGCAGAAAATTACTTGAAAAGATGAAGTTGAACTGATATCTGGTCGGGTCCAGGCTGCACAACAACTTACTGAAGTTAACTTTTATTTGGCCAGATTCAAGGCTTCGTAGTAACGTACTGAATTTAATTGTTATCTGGTCGGATTCCAGGCTTCGTAGAAAATTACTTGAAAAGATGAAGTTGAACTAATATCTGGTCGGGTCCAGGCTTCACAGCAACTTACAAAAGTTAACTTTTATCTGGTCAGTTTCAAAGCTTCGTAAAAACTTACTGAATTTAACTGTTATCTAGTCGGATTCCAGGCTTCGCAGAAAATTACTTGAAAAGATGAAGTTGAACTGATATCTTGTCGGGTCCAGGCTTCACAACAAATTACTGAAGTTAACTATTATCTGGTCGGCTTCCAGGCTTCGCAGTAACCTACTTAATTTAACTATTATATGATCAGATTCCAGGCTTCGCAGTAAACTACTTCAAAAGATGAAGTTGAATTGATATCTGGTCTGGTCCAGGCTTTACAACAACTTACTGAAGCTAACTATTATCTGGTCGGTTTCCAGGCTTCATAGTAACCTACTGAATTTAACTATTATCTAGTCGGAATCTAAGCTTGGCAGAAAATTAATTGAAAAGATGAAGTTGAACTGATATCTGGTCTGGTCTAGGCTTCACAACAACTTGCTGAAGTTAACTATTATCTGGTCGGCTTCCAGGCTTCGTAGTAACATACTGAATTTAACTATTATCTAGTCGGAATCCAGGCTTCGCAGAAAATTACTTGAAAATATGAAGTTGAACTGATATCTGGTAAGGTCCAAGCTTCACAACAACTTACTGAAGTTAACTATTATCTGGTCGGCTTCCAGGCTTCGTAGTAACCTACTGAATTTAACTGTTATCTGGTCGGATTCCAGGTTACACAGAAAATTACATGAAAATATAAAGTTGAACTGATATCCAGTCGGTTCCAGGCTTCACAACAACTTACTGAAGTTAACTATTATCTGGTCGACTTCCAGGCTTCGTAGTATCCTACGGAATTTAACTGTTACCTGGTTGGATTCCAGGCTTCGCATAAAATTACTTGAAAAGATGAAGTTGAACTGATATCTGGTCGAGTCCAGGTTTCACAACAACTTATTGAAGTTAACTATTATCTTGTCGGCTTCCAGGCTTCATAATAACCTACTGAATTTAACTGTTATCTGGTTGGATTCCAGGCTTCGTAGAAAATTACTTGAAAAGATGAAGTTGAACTGATATCTGGTCGGGTCCAGGCTTCCCAACAACTTACTGAAGTTAACTATTATCTGGTCGGCTTCTAGGCTTCGTAGTAACCTACTGAATTTAACTGTTATCTGGTCAGATTCCAGGATTCGCAGAATATTACTTGAAAAGATGAAGTTAAACTGATATCTGGTCGGGTCCAGGCTTCACAACAACTTACTGAAGTTAACTATTATCTGGTCGGCTTCAAGGATTCGTAGTAACCAACTGAATTTAACTGTTATCTGGTCAGATTCTAGGCTTCGCAGAAAATTACTTGAAAAGATGAAGTTGAATTGATACCTAGTCGGGTCCAGGCTACACAACAACTTACTGAAGTTAACTTTTATTTGGCCGGATTCCAGGCTTCGTAGTAACGTACTGAATTTAATTGTTATCTGGTCGGATTCCAGGCTTCGTAGAAAATTACTTGAAAAGATGAGGTTGAACTAATATCTGGTCGGGTCCAGGCTTCATAGCAACTTACTAAAGTTAACTTTTATCTGGTCAGTTTCCAAGCTTCGCAGTAACTTACTGAATTTAACTGTTATCTAGTCGGATTCCAGGCTTCACAGAAAATTACTTGAAAAGATGAAGTTGAACTGATATCTGGTCGGGTCCAGGCTACACAACAACTTACTATAGTTAACTTTTATTTGGCCGGATTCCAGGCTTCGTCGTAACGTACTGAATTTAATTGTTATCTGGTCAGATTCCAGGCTTCGTAGAAAATTACTTGAAAAGATGAAGTTGAACTAATATCTGGTTGGGTCCAGGCTTCCTAGCAACTTACTAAAGTTAACTTTTATCTGGTCAGTTTCCAAGCTTCGCAGTAACTTACTGAATTTAACTGTTATCTAGTCGGATTCCAGGCTTCGCAAAAAATTACTTGAAAAGATGAAGTTGAACTGATATCTTGTCGGGTACAGGCTTCACAACAAATTACTGAAGTTAACTATTATCTGGTCGGCTTCCAGGCTTCGCAGTAACCTACTTAATTTAACTGTTATATGATCAGATTCCAGGCTTCGCAGAAAACTACTTCAAAAGATGAAGTTGAATTGATATCTGGTCTGGTCCAGGCTTTACAACAACTTACTGAAGCTAACTATTATCTGGTCGGTTTCCAGGCTTCATAGTAACCTACTGAATTTAACTATTATCTAGTCGGAATCCAAGCTTGGCAGAAAATTACTTGAAAAGATGAAGTTGAAATGATATCTGGTCGGATCCAGGTTTCACAACAACTTACTGAAGTTAACTATTAGCTGGTCGGCTTCCAAGCTTCATAGTAACCTACTGAATTTAACTGTTATCAGGTTGGATTCCAGGCTTCGTAAAAAATTGCTCGAAAAGATGAAGTTGAAGTGATATCTGGTCGGGTCCATGCTTCACAACAACTTACTGAATTTAACTATTATCTGGTCGACTTCCAGGCTTCATAGTAACCTACTGAATTTAACTGTTATTTGGTCCAATTCTAGACTTCGCAGAAAATTACTTGAAAATATGAAGTTGAACTGATATCTGGTAAGGTCCAGGATTTACAACAACTTACTGAAGTTAACTATTATCTGGTCGACTTCCAGGCTTCATAATAACCTACTGAATTTAACTGTTATCTGGTCGGATTCCAGGCTTCGCAGAAAATTACTTGAAAAGATGAAGTTGAACTGATATCTGGTCTAGTTCAGGCTTCACAATAACTTACTGAAGTTAACTATTATTTGGTGGGCTTCCAGGCTTCATAGTAACCTATTGAATTTAACTATTATCCAGTCGGAATCCAGGCTTCGCAGAAAATTACTTGAAAAGATGAAGTTGAAATGATATCTGGTCGGATCCAGGTTTCACAACAACTTACTGAAGTTAACTATTAGCTGGTCGGCTTCCAAGCTTCATAGTAACCTACTGAATTTAACTGTTATCTGGTTGGATTCCAGGCTTCGTAAAAAATTGCTCGAAAAGATGAAGTTTACCTGATATCTGGTCGGGTCCAGGCTTCACAACAACTTACTGAAGTTAACTATTATCTGGTCGGCTTCGAGGCTTCGTAGTAACCTATTGAATTTAACTGTTATCTGGTCAGATTCCAGGCTTCGAAGAAAATTACTTAAAAATATGAAGTTGAACTGATATCTGGTAAGGTCCAGGCTTTACAACAACTTACTGAAGTTAACTATTATCTGGTCGGCTTCCAGGCTTCGTAATAACCTACTGAATTTAATTGTTATCTGGTCGGATTCCAGGCTTCGCAAAAAATCATTTGAAAAGATAAAGTTGAACTGATATCTAGTCGGGCCCACGCTTCATAACAACTTACTGAAGTTAACTATTATCTGGTCGGCTTCAAGGATTCGTAGTAACCGACTGAGTTTAACTGTTATCTGGTCAGATTCTAGTCTTCGCAAAAAATTACTTGAAAAGATGAAGTTGAACTGATATCTGGTCGGGTCCAGGCTTCACAACAACTTACAGAAGTAAACTATTATCTGGTCGGCTTCCAGGCTTCGGAGTAACCTACTGAACATAACTATTATCTGGTCGGATTCTAGGCTTCTCTGAAAATTACTCGAAAAGATGAAGTTGAATTGATATCTGGTCGGGTCCAAGCTTCACAACAACTTAATGAAGTTAACTATTATCTGGTCGGCTTCCAGGCTTCGCAGTAACCTACTGAATTTAACTGTTATCGGGTCGGATTCCAGGCTTCGACGAAAATTACTCGAAAAGATGAAGTTGAACTGATATCTGGTCGTGTCCAGGCTTCACAACAACTTACTGAAGTTAACTTTTATTTGGTCGGATTCCAGGCTTCGTAGTAACGTACTGAATTTAATTGTTATATGGTCGGATTCCAGGTTACACAGAAAATTACTTGAAAATATAAAGTTGAACTGATATCCAGTCGGATCCAGGCTTCACAACAACTTACTGAAGTTAACTATTATCTGGTCGACTTCCAGGCTTCGTAGTATCCTACTGAATTTAAGTGTTACCTGGTTGGATTCCAGGCTTCGCAAAAAATTACTTGAAAAGATGAAGTTGAACTGATATCTGGTCGAGTCCAGGTTTCCCTACAACTTATTGAAGTTAACTATTATCTTGTCAGCTTCCAGGCTTCATAGTAACCTACTGAATTTAACTGTTATCTGGTTGGATTCCAGGCTTCGTAGAAAATTACTTGAAAAGATGAAGTTGAACTGATATCTGGTCGAGTCCAGGCTTCCCAACAACTTACTGAAGTTAACTATTATCTGGTCGGCTTCTAGGCTTCGTAGTAACCTACTGAATTTAACTGTTATCTGGTCGGATTCCAGGATTCGCAGAATATTACTTGAAAAGATGAAGTTAAACTGATATCTGGTCGGGTCCAGGCTTCACAACAACTTACTGAAGTTAACTATTATCTGGTCGGCTTCAAGGATTCGTAGTAACCAACTGAATTTAACTGTTATCTGGTCAGATTCCAGGCTTCGCAGAAAATTACTTGAAAAGATGAAGTTGAACTGATATCTGGTCGGGTCCAGGCTACACAACAACTTACTGAAGTTAACTTTTATTTGGCCGGATTCCAGGCTTCGTAGTAACGTACTGAATTTAATTGTTATCTGGTCGGATTCCAGGATTCGTAGAAAATTACTTGAAAACATGAAGTTGAACTAATATCTGGTCGGGTCCAGGCTTCACAGCAACTTACTAAAGTTAACTTTTATCTGGTCAGTTTCCAAGCTTCGCAGTAACTTACTGAATTTAACTGTTATCTAGTCGGACTCCAAGCTTCGCAGAAAATTACTTGAAAAGATGAAGTTGAACTGATATCTTGTCGGGTCCAGGCTTCACAACAAATTACTGAAGTTAACTATTATCTGGTCGGCTTCCAGGCTTCGCAGTAACCTACTTAATTTAACTGTTATATGATCAGATTCCAGGCTTCGCAGAAAACTACTTCAAAAGATGAAGTTGAATTGATATCTGGTCTGGTCCAGGCTTTACAATAACTTACTGAAGCTAACTATTATCTGGTCGGTTTCCAGGCTTCATAGTAACCTACTGAATTTAACTATTATCTAGTCGGAATCTAGGCTTGGCAGAAAATTACTTGAAAAGATGAAGTTGAAATGATATCTGGTCGGATCCAGGTTTCACAACAACTTACTGAAGTTAACTATTAGCTGGTCGGCTTCCAAGCTTCATAGTAACCTACTGAATTTAACTATTATCTGGTTGGATTCCAGGCTTCGTAAAAAATTTCTCGAAAAGATGAAGTTGAACTGATATCTGGTCGGGTCTACGCTTCACAACAACTTACTGGATTTAATTATTATCTGGTCGACTTCCAGGCTTCATAGTAACCTACTGAATTTAACTGTTATCTGGTCAAATTCTAGGCTTTGCAGAAAATTACTTGAAAATATGAAGTTGAACTGATATCTGGTAAGGTCCAGGATTTACAACAACTTACTGAAGTTAACTATTATCTGGTCGACTTCCAAGCTTCGTAATAACCTACTGAATTTAACTGTTATCTGGTCAGATTCCCGGCTTCGCAGAAAATTACTTGAAAAGATGAAGTTGAACTGATATCTGGTCTAGTTCAGGCTTCATAATAACTTACTGAAGTTAACTATTATTTGGTGGGCTTCCAGGCTTCATAGTAACCTATTGAATTTAACTATTATCCAGTCGGAATCCAGGCTTCGCAGAAAATTACTTGAAAAGATGAAGTTGAAATGATATCTGGTCGGATCCAGGTTTCACAACAACTTACTGAAGTTAACTATTAGCTGGTCGGCTTCCAAGCTTCATAGTAACCTACTGAATTTAACTGTTATCTGGTTGGATTCCAGGCTTCGTAAAAAATTGCTCGAAAAGATGAAGTTTAACTGATATCTGGTCGGGTCCAGGCTTCACAACAACTTACTGAAGTTAACTATTATCTGGTCGGCTTCCAGGTTTCGTAGTAACCTATTGAATTTAACTGTTATCTGGTCAGATCCCAGGCTTCGCAGAAAATTACTTGAAAATATGAAGTTGAACTGATATCTGGTAATGTCCAGGCTTTACAACAACTTACTGAAGTTAACTATTATCTGGTCGGCTTCCAGGCTTCGTAATAACCTACTGAATTTAATTGTTATCTGGTCGGATTCCAGGCTTCGCAAAAAATCATTTGAAAAGATGAAGTTGAATTGATATCTAGTCGGGTCCACGCTTCACAACAACTTACTGAAGTTAACTATTATCTGGTCGGCTTCCAGGCTTCGTAGTAACATACTGAATTTAATTGTTATCTGGTCGGATTCCAGGCTTCGCAGAAAATTAATTTAAAAGATGAAGTTGAACTGATATCTGGTCGTGTCCAGGCTTCACAACAACTTACTGAAGTTAACTATTATCTGGTCGGCTTCAAGGATTCGTAGTAACCGACTGAGTTTAACTGTTATCTGGTCAGATTCAAGTCTTCACAAAAAATTACTTGAAAAGATGAAGTTGAACTGATATCTGGTCGGGTCCAGGCTTCACAACAACTTACAGAAGAAAACTATTATCTGGTCGGCTTCCAGGCTTCGGAGTAACCTACTGAACTTAACTGTTATCTGGTCGGATTCCGGGATTCTCAGAAAATTACTCGAAAAGATGAAGTTGAATTGATATCTGGTCGGATCCAGGCTTCACAACAACTTAATGAAGTTAACTATTATCTGGTCGGCTTCCAGGCTTCGCAGTAACCTACTGAATTTAATTGTTATCTGGTCGGATTCCAGGCTTCGCAGAAAATTACTCAAAATGATGAAGTTGAACTGATATCTAGTCGTGTCCAGGCTTCACAACAACTTATTGAAGTTAACTATTATCTGGTCAGCTTCCAGGCTTCGTAGTAACCTACTGAATTTAACTGTTATCTGGTCGGATTCCACGCTTCGCAGAAAATTACTCGAAAAGATGAAGTAGATATGATATCTGGTCGGGTCTAGGCTTCAGAACAACTTACTGAAGTTAACTTTTATCTGGTCGGCTTCCAGGCTTCGTAGTAACCTACGGAATTTAACTGTTCTCTGGTCAGATTCCAGGCTTCGCAGAAAATTACTTGTAAAGATGAAGTTGAACTAATATGTGGTCAGGTCCAGGCTTCACAACAACTTACTGAAGTTAACTATTATCTGGTCGGCTTCCAGGCTTCTGAAGGGGTGAAAAACACAAGAAGGGGGGGTTGAATTGTAAAACTGGAAACTTAAAGCAAATGACAAGATATTTTTATCCTGGTTCGTTTGATCTCAAACTACTCCAGTCCACCCGTCAAGGTGATTTCGCCTCTCTCCAACGAGGTCTTAATTCACTATATTCAACTGAATACAAATCTGCTTTAACAACTGCTAAAGCCTTCTTGATTCAAACCACAATCCGGTTTGTCAAGGCAACACTTTCTTACAAAGGTATAAAACAAATGTGTGTGAATGTTTTCTACAAAAACTATATCACAACTGTGATGTTTACACAAATGAAGCTTAGAAACTTAGAATGCTAAACACTAATGGAGTATCAGAGTTTGTTGGTTTAGCAAAACTGGTAGATGAAGATTATTGTTCAGCTTTTTGCGTGTAGAGAGTTTGGAAGCATTAGCCATTATAATCTTCAAAGCTTGGTTTATATAGCACTTGAGAAGATGAACGTTGAAGCAAATATTCTTGATTCAATGCTAATAACAAGCTTTCCTTTTTGAGCAGATCTTGTCTAGAATGAAGCCGTTGGAATTAATTAGCGTTCAATGCACAGTACCGTTGCTTCTTCAATGCACGTTCTGGCTTGGCTCATTCTGATTCTGCTTCGCTGCTGATGAACTATTGTTTCTGTATCAGAGTGTTTTACGCGCAGTTCTTGTTCATCAAGCTTCAGCATGTACAAGCGTTAATCATCTGATCTTGACGTTCTGATTCAGCAACTTCTGATGCTGGTGTATGAAATCATATTCTGATGCTGAAAACGTGATCTTGCTTATTTTAATCAGCATATCTGCAAATCAGAGCATAGTAATTTTAGGCAGCATATAATTCAATCATGAAATATTTAACTACTATATCTTTTCACTTTGTTATCATCAAAACTTAAATATAGGGTACTAGATTCAAACATTGTTCTAACAATCTCCCCCTTTTTGATGATGACAAAAACTCGATATTTTAAATGAAAGAATAACGTGAAAAGGTATCAGAGCTATGTATCAGAATAAGAAGTACGGAGAAGTCAGAGTTAAGAGATACTCCCCCTGAGTTTGTTACTTCCCTTTGATATGCGTGTTCTTCAGGATCAGATCTTTTTCTATCTTTGAGCATCAGATTATAGGTCTTTGACTTATCAGAGAGCAGAGCTTCAGAGCTTTGCTTCAGATCAGAGTGTTAGGATGATCAGAGCTTCATATATCAGAACTTCATATTTGATCAGAGCAACATGAGCTTCTACATTTTGATCAGATCTTCTAGCTTCTAGTCTTCATAGTGTTCAAGAGCTTCCTTGTGCCTGTAGACTTAAAAACAAAACAGAAAAACATTTCAAGTAATAGAGTTAGAATGTTTGAGAGTTTCTGTCTAGTTAGCCGTTATTGAGTTTAAATATCATTCTTGTTCTCCCCCTTTTTGTCAGCAATCAAAAAGTGTTAGTGATGTGCTAAAACAATTTAGATCAGAAAAACAAATTATATTAAAATAGTTCAGAGCAAAAGAGCATTACACAAACATAGTCAAAACATAGTCAAAAGTACATCAGAAAGTGAAGAAAACATGAAAAATTATGCATGAAAAAGATTTATGGTTGAGGGGGCATGCGTGAGAACAGGCTTTCCAACATTGCTTGAATCTTTTCAGAAGTTTCATTCTGCTTCTGAACCATGTTGACAACAGTGTCAATCTTGCTGTCCTGAACATTCATTCTTGCTTCCATCTTCTGATCATTCTCTTCCATCCGCTGCTGTAGACGCAAGTCATTCAGCCTTAATTCTTCCAGAGCCTGCCTGTCCAAGGCAGCTTGAGAACTTTCAGCAGGAGGAAGTTTCTCAGAACTTTCAGCTACATCTTCTGCTGGATTTTCTTCCTGAAGGGTCTTGTCTTCTTCTGATGGTTGCACCTGTGCAGCTTGCTCTTTCTCAGACCAAGATTCAGAGTCCAGAGGGAGCACAACTTCTTGAGGCAGCTGACTCTCAACTTCCTTCAGCAGCTTGCTAAAGTTCTGTTGAGCCTGCTCATAGTTGACGTCCTGCAGCTTGAGTGCTTCAGCACGAACCCATACTCTGAACTGTGACCAGAGCTGATCAGAAGCAGCTGGGTCGATCATCCCCGGACAGACTTGCTTCAAAGAAGCAATCCATTGCAGCATACCTGTTTCAAAGTCCAAAATACCAGAGCCAACATCTAGTTGCTTTGGTTTGGGAATGGCCAATTTGTGTCTTAAATCAGCAAGACGTTCAAGACTTGTTAAGTCAATGAAAGTTTTGCTGGGGTTTTCAGAGGATTGGTTTTCAGAGGTGTGCTGAGGTGCTGTTTGTTTTGGTGGATGGTTATCAGAGTCAGAGGATATATCTATTGGAGTGGTTGGAGTTTTTGGAGGTGTTGATTCCTCTGATGATGGTAACTGGGGTCTGACAATGGTGGTTCCACATGGCAACTGTATTGCCAGCGGTGAAGGTTGAGGTGAGTGGGGATCAGAATGATGAGGAGATGGGGTTTCATAGCGGTGAAACTCTGTTTGTGGTGAGGGTGGATTATTTTCTGGTTGAGGAGGTGGAATCTCTGATTGCTCAGGGATCAGAGGTTCTTCTGTGAGTGGTTGTTGTTGTTGTGGTTCTGATTCTGGTTCTGGTTGAATTTCTGGTTCAGGTTGTGGTTCTGGTTGTGGAGGAGGAATATTTGGTGGTTCAGAATGAGGTTGAACAGAAGCATGTTCACGCTCAATATCAGCTAGCACTCTATCAAGTGCTGGTGTTGTTGAAACAGTTGGTTGTTTGGTAATTTTAATGGGAATTTTAATTCTGGTTCTTCTGAGTTGTAAGGCCTCAGAAGGGTCTTCTGGTATGGTTTCATCAATAGTAGGGATTGGGATTGAAATTCTGTGAGAGGTTTGATGAGGGGCAACAGATGTTGGAATAGTAGATGAAATTGAAATAGGAGCAGCAGATGGAATACCTCTTTTCTTTGGAGTCTGATGAGATGATCCTTCTGCTTTCCTCTTCTTTGTCTTCTTCTGAGTCACTTCAGGTTGGGGTTGACTCAGCTCTTTGATCTTCAGCTTTGAACCTGCATCTTCTTCCTTGTATGAATCTGGATACTTGAGAAACATATCCGGTTGGGATTCCATTTCAGAAAATCTTGGGAAATCACTCAGAGGCACTCTTCTTCTGGAGATGTCAGCAGTTGAAGCAGCTCTGGGTTCCTTCCTAATATTTTCTATCAGCTTCATCTTTTTCAGGTTCTTAGCGTTCAGCGGTTTTCCAACAGTTGGTTCAAAATTGCCCAGCACTTTAGCTTCGCTCAGATAATCTATCAGCTTATTCTCTGTCAGAATATCTGATATGAGCCTTCCAAACGGTATCCAGTCCCTTTTGGTCCTTTCTTCTTCTCTAGTCTCTTTCACACTAGTCTTCAGATGGTTGAACAGGAAGTGTGCCAGATTGATCTTCACCCTCTGATCAATAAAGTAGATCAGAAATTGCTGATCCACGTTTATATAGTCAGGAGAGCTTGTTGGCTTCCTGTGATTGAAACAGCCCAGAACAATCTTGGCCCACACTCTGCAGTGATCCTTCAGATCCTTAATTTTGCTGCTGGGAAAACCAAGAGTGAAAATGCAGTTTGCTACCACACCTATATCAGGGCATCTATCAGCCATGTCCACACAACGGACTCCACCACCACTTTGACCGATTAACCTAGCAATGAGGTCTTCAGAAATTGTTATCTTCTTTCCCATGACAGAAGAGATGACTAGATGTTTATGAATCTTGGCGTGAATCCAAAATTCCTTGACAAGCTCTGGGAAGGTTGGTCCAACCAATCTATCAAAATACCTCTCCCACTTTTGAGCTTTAATTTCCTCAGTTAGGTCAAATCCATTTTCCTTCAAACTTTCGAAATCGACGATTAACTCAGAGAGAACCTCAAGATTCTTTACCGGTGTGAGAAGAGTTCTGGTAGGCACCTGATATTGCTCAGAAGTTTCTTTCTTCTGATTCCCTGCAGAAATGCTGGAGGATGCCATTGTTCTCACACGAAAGCTTTGAGAATGATTTGAGAAAAAGGTTTTGAAGGAGATAAAACTCAGAAAATATGCAGAAAGAGTTTCAGAGATTATGAGAAAGCGTAAAGAATAAGGATGAAGAATAATGTGCTTAAATAAGGTTTTCAAAAATTATTTTGAAAAATTAAATGTTTTTAAGAGAGAGAAAAAAAATAATGATTGCCATTAACAAGCGTGATTACTTTTGCATTAAATGCTTGCTGATTTTGGGGGATTTGAGAAAGATACTTAAAAACGGTTACCAGACATGTGTCTCAATGCACCCAATCAGCGCTTTGCCTTCTCAGAAACGTGCACGCGTTCTGCTTCAGGGATTTGCTGATGATTGGATGACACTTGTTTGATGTAGTGATCAGCACGTCTGTCTTTGAGATTAGACTCTCAGATCTTTAGACTTGCATCTGATACAATCTGCATGTTCTATCTTTCTAAAAGAAGATTGATCAGAAGTTCACAGTGATATAATTACATTCTGAAGATAAATACATGGAATTAAAACATTTTCATTCTGGGCATACTTTCATGCTGAGATGTTTCAGAATGAAATTAAACCTATCTTCTGAAAGGGGTTTAGTAAAGATATCAGCCCATTGATGGTCTGTATCTATAAATTTCAAGTTTAAAATACCTTTCTGAATATAGTCCCTAATGAAATGATGTTTTATTTCTATATGCTTAGCTCTAGAATGTAAAATAGGATTCTTACTTAAGCAAATAGCAGAAGTATTATCACAAAGAATAGGAATGTTACTCTCAAAAATCTGGAAGTCTTCAAGCTGACTTTTCATCCAGAGCATTTGTGTGCTACATCCAGCTGCTGCTATGTACTCAGCTTCTGCTGTTGACAGAGCAATTGTTGATTGCCTTTTGCTGGACCACGAGATCAGATTTTCTCCCAGAAACTGGCAGCTTCCAGAAGTACTTTTACGTTCCACTCTATCTCCAGCAAAATCAGCATCACAGTAGCCTACTAAGCTGTAATCACTAGATTTTCTATAAAACAAACCCAGATTAGTAGTACCTTTCAGATACTTGAAAATTCGCTTAACAGCTGTTAAGTGAGATTCTCTAGGATCTGATTGGAATCTAGCACAAATACATACGCTGAATAAAATATCAGGTCTAGAAGCAGTCAGATAAAGGAGAGAACCAATCATACCTCTGTAGACTTTCTGTTCTACACTTTTGCTTACCTCTTCTCTTTCCAGAATGCACGTGGGATGCATTGGAATCTTTGATGGCTTACATTCTGAGAGGTCAAATTTCTTCAGAAGATCTCTGATGTATTTGCTCTGATGAATGTAAGTTCCCTCTGGAGTTTGATTGATCTGAATTCCTAGAAAGAATTTCAGTTCCCCCATGAGGCTCATCTCAAATTCTGCCTGCATACACTTAGCAAATTTTCTTCCAAGAGAAGGATTAGTAGAGCCAAAAATAATATCATCAACATAAATTTGACAGACTAAAATGTCACTCTTAACTGTTTTACAGAATAGAGTAGTGTCCACTTTCCCTCTGGTGAATTCATTTTCAAGCAGAAAGTTACTTAGCCTTTCATACCAAGCTCTGGGAGCTTGTTTCAGACCATACAATGACTTTTTCAGTTTGAAAACATGTTCTGGATGTTTTGTATTTTCAAAACCTGGGGGTTGGTGAACATATACTTCTTCTTCTATATAACCATTTAAGAATGCACTTTTGACATCCATCTGATACAGAGTGATGCCTCTATTAACAGCAAATGAAATTAAAAGTCTGATAGATTCTAACCTGGCGACTGGGGCAAAGGTTTCTGTATAGTCTATCCCCTCTTGCTGACTATAACCTTGTGCAACCAGTCGTGCCTTGTTTCTGACGACTTCACCTTGTTCATTGAGCTTGTTTCTGAACACCCATCTTGTTCCAATGACGTTGAATCCTTTTGGTCTTGGAACGAGATCCCATACGTCGTTTCTGGTGAATTGATTCAGCTCTTCTTGCATTGCCAGAATCCAGTCATTATCCAGAAGTGCTTCATCAATAGAAGAAGGTTCAATCAGAGACACAAGTCCCATCAGAGTTTCTTCAGAGTTTCTGAAGCTTGCTCTTGTTCTGATTGGATCTTCCTTTCTTCCTAGGATAGTCTCTTCTGGGTGATCCAAACTGCTTCTGGGTAATCTCTTCTGAGGTTGATCAGCAACAGTTGTAGGATTTCTAGCATTGCTTCTTTCAGACGTTGAAGGAATGTCTGTGTTGAGAGCTTCTGATGACTTGTCTTCAGAACCTGCAAATTCAATTTCTATACCTGCAAGATTTTCATTCTGCTTTGACTTTTCAGAGTCAAGCTTGTCATCAAAACGAACACTGATTGATTCTTCCACAATCTGTGTTTCTGTATTGTATACTCTGTACCCTCTTGAGCGTTCAGAGTATCCTAACATAATACACTTATGTGCCTTAGAATCAAACTTGTTCAAATAATTCTTAGTATTTAACATATAGCAAGTACATCCAAATGGATGAAAATACGAAATGTTGGGCTTTCTGTTCTTCCACAATTCATATGGAGTCTTTTCCAGAATAGGTCTTATTGAGATTCTATTCTGAATGTAACACGCTGTGTTTATTGCCTCTGCCCAGAAAGTCTTAGCAACGTTTGTCTCATTGATCATGGTTCTGGCCATTTCTTGCAATGTTCTGTTCTTTCGTTCTACAACTCCATTTTGTTGGGGAGTTCTAGGACAAGAGAAATCATGCAGAATGCCTTTGTCATTAAAGAATGACTCAAAATCTTTATTTTCAAATTCTCCACCATGATCACTTCTGACTTTAACGATTCTAAGATCTTTTTCATTCTGAACTTGGTTACAGAAGGTAACAAACACAGAGTGTGACTCGTCCTTGTGTCTTAAGAACTTTACCCATGTCCATCTGCTATAGTCATCTACGATTACTAACCCATACTTCTTGCCACTGACTGAAGCAGTTTTAACTGGTCCAAATAAGTCAATGTGCAGAAGTTCTAATGGCTTAGAGGTAGAAACAACATTTTTGGATTTAAAAGAAGGTTTTGCAAATTTGCCTTTCTGACATGCTTCACACAGAGCATCTGAATTGAACTTCAAATTTGGAAGTCCTCTGACCAGATTGAGTTTGTTAATCTGAGATATTCTTCTCATACTAACATGCCCCAATCTTCTGTGCCAGATCCACTGCTCGTTGTTAACAGACAGAAGACATTTTACGTTCTGACTCTTTAGTTCAGAAAGTTTGATTTTGTAAATGTTGTTTTTCCTCTTACCATTAAATAGGATAGTCCCATCTTTCTGACTAACAGCTTTACATGATTTTTGATTAAAGATTATATCATAACCGTTATCACTTAATTGACTTATGGATAACAGATTATGCATCAATCCATCAACTAGCAGAACATTATTAATAGAGGGAAGATTTTCGTTACCTACAGTTCCAGAGCCAATAATCTTTCCCCTCTGATTGCCTCCAAAGCCAACGTGGCCTCCAGGCTTAAGTTCCAGGCTTTGGAACATATGCCTTCTTCCCGTCATGTGTCGTGAGCAGCCAGAGTCCAGGTACCATGACTGGTGTTTCTGATTTGCTGCTAAAGATATCTGCAACATGTATTATTTTATCCTTAGGTACCCAGATCTTCTTGGGTCCTGATTTGTTAGTTTTACCAAAACTCTGGTTGAACTTTGGTTTCACAAAGTGATTACTACTAGTATATTTGATGTCATGTGTGTGACCATACACAAAGTGTGAATTTAGAGGAGTGTGTTTAATGGTTAAATCCATGACATTTTTAGGTGTAGGAACCTTACCTAGGTATCCTATTCCTTTCCTGTCGTTTCTGCTAACTCCATAGATCATTGAAGCCATTCTGCTTCTATCTATGCTTTTAGCAAGGAACTTCTGGAAACTATGATCATACTCCTTGATGATCTCATCAGCGTTGCTGGGAGTTTCAGCAATTGGTTCCTTCTGAGAGTTTTGTAAAGAGTTTTCTAATTTTAAAATTTTATCTCTCAGCTCAGAGTTTTCCAATTTGAGACTCTCAGACTTATTAGAGTCAGATTCAAGAGTCCTTTTCAGGTCTCTGAATTTAGCTCTAATCTGCTGATAACGTTCCAGAATTTCATTGAGGCTTTCAGCAAGTTCAGCCTTTGTAAAATTAACAGCGAAGTTAGGGAATACCTCTTCTGTGTCTGATTCTGAGTCTGAGTCAGAAGCTTCACTGTCATCTGGAATGTTAGCCATGAGCGCTATGTTTTCCCTTTCATCATCTGATTCTGAGTCAGCTTCAGACGAGTCAGAGTCATCCCATGTGGCCATGAGACTTTTCTTCTTCTCTCTTCCAAACTTCTTTTTGGGCTTTTCCCTCTGAAGCTTTGGACAGTCACTCTTGTAGTGTCCTTGCTCATTGCACTCGTAGCAGATGATGTCTTTTGTATTTGGCTTCTTGCTACCGGAGGAGCCTTCAGATCTTCTGTATCCAGAGGAAGAATCTGTCCTTCTGTATCTGGAAGAAGACTCGTTCTGCTCAGATCTTCTGGGATTCCTGAACTTCCTTTGTCTTTGCTTCCACAGTTGATTTACTCTTCTGGAGAGAAGGGAAAGCTCATCTTCTTCTGATGAGGATCCATCAGATGTTTCTTCAACTGCCTGCAAAACTTTAGATTCAGATTTTCTGTTAGATTTTAAAGCTATAGGCTTACCTTGCTTCTGAGGCTCGTCAGCTTCCAGCTCTATCTCATGACTTCTGAGGGAGCTTATAAGTTCCTCCAGAGTGATTTTGTTGAGATCTTTCGCCAGCTTCAGAGCCGTAACCATAGGCCTCCACTGCTTGGGTAAACTTCTGATTATCTTCTTGACATGGTCAGCAGTAGAGTATCCCTTGTCCAGAACTTTGAGACCAGCTACCAGAATCTGGAATCTAGAGAACATAGTTTCAATGGATTCAGATTCTTCCATTTTAAACGCCTCATACTTCTGAATGAGCGCCAGAGCTTTTGTTTCTTTGACTTGAACGTTGCCCTCATGCGTCATTCTGAGAGAATCAAAGATGTTTTTAGCTGTGTCTCTGTTGGAGATCTTCTCATACTCAGTATAGGAGATGGCACTGAGGAGGATGGTTCTGGCCTTATGGTGATTCTTGAAATCACGCTTTTGTTGATCAGTCATTGATTTTCTTTCAATCTTCTGACCAGTTGCATTCACAGGGTGCGTGTATCCATCTGTCACCATATCCCACAGATCAGCATCATGTGCTAGAAAGAAGCTTTCAATTCTGTCTTTCCAGTAATCAAAGTTTTCTCCATCAAAGACTGGAGGTTTGCCGCTGAATCTGTCTCTGTCCTCATTGGTGTCATTGCTGAAATGAGAGTTGTTTCCTGCCATTGTGTTTTTCTGACGCTGGATCTTGTACTGACACGGTTAAGTGTTTTTAGCTCAGAACCAGGAGCTCTGATGCCAATTGAAGGGGTGAAAAACACAAGAAGGGGGGGTTGAATTGTAAAACTGGAAACTTAAAGCAAATGACAAGTTATTTTTATCCTGGTTCGTTTGATCTCAAACTACTCCAGTCCACCCGTCAAGGTGATTTCGCCTCTCTCCAACGAGGTCTTAATTCACTATATTCAACTGAATACAAATCTGCTTTAACAACTGCTAAAGCCTTCTTGATTCAAACCACAATCCGGTTTGTCAAGGCAACACTTTCTTACAAAGGTATAAAACAAATGTGTGTGAATGTTTTCTACAAAAACTATATCACAACTGTGATGTTTACACAAATGAAGCTTAGAAACTTAGAATGCTAAACACTAATGGAGTATCAGAGTTTGTTGGTTTAGCAAAACTGGTAGATGAAGATTATTGTTCAGCTTTTTGCGTGTAGAGAGTTTGGAAGCATTAGCCATTATAATCTTCAAAGCTTGGTTTATATAGCACTTGAGAAGATGAACGTTGAAGCAAATATTCTTGATTCAATGCTAATAACAAGCTTTCCTTTTTGAGCAGATCTTGTCTAGAATGAAGCCGTTGGAATTAATTAGCGTTCAATGCACAGTACCGTTGCTTCTTCAATGCACGTTCTGGCTTGGCTCATTCTGATTCTGCTTCGCTGCTGATGAACTATTGTTTCTGTATCAGAGTGTTTTACGCGCAGTTCTTGTTCATCAAGCTTCAGCATGTACAAGCGTTGATCATCTGATCTTAACGTTCTGATTCAGCAACTTCTGATGCTGGTGTATGAAATCATATTCTGATGCTGAAAACGTGATCTTGCTTATTTTAATCAGCATATCTGCAAATCAGAGCATAGTAATTTTAGGCAGCATATAATTCAATCATGAAATATTTAACTACTATATCTTTTCACTTTGTTATCATCAAAACTTAAATATAGGGTACTAGATTCAAACATTGTTCTAACAGCTTCGGAGTAACCTACCGAATTTAACTGTTATATGGTCGGATTTCAGGCTTCGCAGAAAATTACTTGAAAAGATGAAGTTGAACTAATATCTGGTCAGGTCCAGGCTTCACAACAACTTACCGAAGTTAAATTATATCTGGTCGACTTCCAGGCTTCGTAGTAACCTACTGAATTTAACTGTTATCTAGTTAGATTCTAGGCTTCGCAGAAAATTACTTGAAAAGATGAAGTTGAACTGATATCTGGTCGAGTCCAGGATTCCCAACAAGTTACTGAAGTTAACTATTATCTGGTCGGCTTCCAGGCTTCGTAGTAACCTACTGAATTTAACTGTTATCTGGTCGGATTCCAGGCTTTGCAGAAAATTACTTGAAAAGATGAAGTTGAACTAATATATGGTCGAGTCCAGGCTTCACAACAACTTACTGAAGTTAACTTTTATTTGGTCGGATTCCAGGCTTCGTAGTAACGTACTGAATTTAATTGTTATCTGGTCGGATTACAGGCTTCGTAGAAAATTACTTGAAAAGATGAAGTTGAATTGATATCTGGTCGGGTCCAGGCTTCACAATAACTTACTAAAGTTAACTGTTATCTAGTCGGTTTCCAGGCTTCGTAGTAACTTACTGAATTTAACTGTTATCTGGTCGGATTCCAGGCTTCGCAGAAAATTACTTGAAAAGATGAAGTTGAACTGATATCTGGTCGGGTCCAGGCTTCACAACAAATTACTGAAGTTAACTATTATCTGGTCGGCTTCCAGGCTTCGCAGTAACCTACTTAATTTAACTGTTATATGGTCAGATTCTAGGCGTCGCAGAAAACTACTTGAAAAGATGAAGTTGAACTGATATCTGGTTTGCTCCAGGCTTCACAACAACTTACTGAAGTTAAATATTATCTGGTCGCCTTCCAGGCTTCGTAGTAACCTACTGAATTTAACTATTATCTGGTCGGAATCCAGGCTTCGCAGAAAATTACTTGAAAATATCAAGTTGAAATGATATCTAGTCGGATCCAGGTTTCACAACAACTTACTGAAGTTAACTATTAGCTGGTCGGCTTCCAAGCTTCATAGTAACCTACTAAATTTAACTATTATCTGGTTGGATTCCAGGCTTCGCAGAAAATTGCTCGAAAAGATGAAGTTGAACTGATATCTGGTCGAGTCTCGGCTTCACAACAACTTACTGAAGTTAACTATTATCTGGTCGGCTTCCAGGCTTCGTAGTAACCTACTGAATTTAACTGTTATCTGGTCAGATTCCAGGCTTCGCAGAAAATTACTTGAAAATATGAAGTTTAACTGATATCTGGTAAGGTCCAGGCTTCACAACAACTTACTGAAGTTAACTATTATCTGGTCGGCTTCCAGGCTTCGTAGTAACCTACTGAATTTAACTGTTATCTGGTCGGATTCCAGGTTACACAGAAAATTACTTGAAAAGATGAAGTTGAACTGATATCTAGTCGGGTCTAGGCTTCACAACAACTTACTGAAGTTAACTATTATCTGGTCGGCTTCCAGGCTTCGTAATAACCTACTGAATTTAATTGTTATCTGGTCGGATTCCAGGCTTCGCAAAAAATCATTTGAAAAGATGAAGTTGAACTGATATCTAGTCGGGTCCACGCTTCACAACAACTTACTGAAGTTAACTATTATCTGGTCGGCTGCCAGGCTT
The DNA here is from genome assembly GCA_948472305.1 of Vicia faba. NCBI lineage: Eukaryota > Viridiplantae > Streptophyta > Magnoliopsida > Fabales > Fabaceae > Vicia > Vicia faba. Next base: position 1,184,255,062 of record OX451741.1, on the reverse strand, counting down.
CGTAGTAACATACTGAATTTAATTGTTATCTGGTCGGATTCCAGGCTTCGCAGAAAATTACTTTAAAAGATGAAGTTGAACTGATATCTGGTCGGGTCCAGGCTTCACAACAACTTACTGAAGTTAACTATTATTTGGTCGGCTTCAAGGATTTGTAGTAACCGACTGAGTTTAACTGTTATCTGGTCAGATTCCAGTCTTCGCAAAAAATTACTTGAAAATATGAAGTTGAACTGATATCTGGTCGGGTCCAGGCTTCAAAATAACTTACAGAAGTAAACTATTATCTGGTCGGCTTCCAGGCTTCAGAGTAACCTACTGAACTTAATTGTTATCTGGTCGGATTCCAGGCTTCTCAGAAAATTACTCGAAAAGATGAAGTTGAATTGATATCTGGTCGGGTCCAGGCTTCACAACAACTTAATGAAGTTAACTATTATCTGGTCGGCTTCCAGGCTTCGCAGTAACCTACTGAATTTAACTGTTATCTGGTCGGATTCCAGGCTTCGCAGAAAATTACTCGAAAAGATGAAGTTGAACTGATATCTGGTCGTGTCCAGGCTTCACAACAACTTATTGAAGTTAACTATTATCTGGTCAGCTTCCAGGCTTCGTAGTAACCTTTTGAATTTAACTGTTATCTGGTCGGATTCCACGCTTCGTAGAAAATTACTCGAAAAGATGAAGTTGATATGATATCTGGTCGGGTCCAGGCTTTACAACAACTTACTGAAGTTAACTTTTATCTGGTCGGCTTCCAAGCTTCGTAGTAACCTACTGAATTTAACTTTTCTCTGGTCAGATTCCAGGCTTCGCAGAAAATTACTTGTAAAGATGAAGTAGAACTAATATCTGGTCAGGTCCAGGCTTCACAACAACTTACTGAAGTTAACTATTATCTGGTTAGCTTCCAGGCTTCGGAGTAACCTACCGAATTTAACTTTTATATGGTCGGATTTCAGGCTTCGCAGAAAATTACTTGAAAAGATGAAGTTGAACTAATATCTGGTCAGGTCTAGGCTTCACAACAACTTACTGAAGTTAAATTATATCTGGTCAACTTCCAGGCTTCGTAGTAACCAACTGAATTTAACTGTTATCTAGTTAGATTCTAGGCTTCGCAGAAAATTACTTGAAAAGATGAAGTTGAACTGATATCTGGTCGAGTCCAGGCTTCCCAACAACTTACTGAAGTTAACTATTATCTGGTCGGCTTCCAGGCTTCATAGTAACCTACGGAATTTAACTGTTATCTGGTCAGATTCCAAGATTCGCAGAAAATTACTTGAAAAGATGAAGTTGAACTGATATCTGGTCGGGTCCATGCTTCACACAACTTACAAAATTTAACTATTATCTTGTCGGATTCCAGGCTTCGTAGTAACCTACTGAATTTAACTGTTATCTGGTCAGATTCCAGGCTTCGCAGAAAATTACTTGAAAAGATGATGTTTAACTGATATATGGTCGGGTCCAGGCTTCACAATAACTTACTGAAGTTAACTTTTATTTGGTCGGATTCCAGGCTTTGTAGTAACGTACTGAATTTAATTGTTATCTGGTCGGATTACAGGCTTCGCAGAAAATTACTTGAAAAGATGAAGTTGAATTGATATCTGGTCGGGTCTAGGCTTCACAATAACTTACTAAAGTTAACTGTTATCTAGTCGGTTTCCAGGCTTCGTAGTAACTTACTGAATTTAACTGTTATCTGGTCGGATTCCAGGCTTCGTAGAAAATTACTTGAAAAGATGAAGTTGAACTGATATCTGGTCGGGTCCAGGCTTCACAACAAATTACTGAAGTTAACTATTATCTGGTTGGCTTTCAGGCTTCGCAGTAACCTACTTAATTTAACTGTTATATGGTCAGATTCTAGGCGTCGTAGAAAACTACTTGAAAAGATGAAGTTGAACTGATATCTGGTTTGCTCCAGGCTTCACAACAACTTACTGAAGTTAAATATTATCTGGTCGCCTTCCAGGCTTCGTAGTAACCTACTGAATTTAACTATTATCTGGTCGGAATCTAGGCTTCGCAGAAAATTACTTGAAAATATGAAGTTGAAATGATATCTAGTCGGATCCAGGTTTCACAACAACTTACTGAAGTTAACTATTAGCTGGTCGGCTTCCAAGCTTCATAGTAACCTACTAAATTTAACTGTTATCTGGTTGGATTCCAGGCTTCGCAGAAAATTGCTCGAAAAGATGAAGTTTAACTGATATCTGGTCGGGTCTCGGCTTTACAACAACTTACTGAAGTTAACTATTATCTGGTCGGCTTCTAAGCTTCGTAATAACCTACTGAATTTAACTGTTATCTGGTCAGATTCCAGGCTTCGCAGAAAATTACTTGAAAATATGAAGTTGAACTGATATCTGGTAAGGTCCAGGCTTCACAAGAACTTACTGAAGTTAACTATTATCTGGTCGGCTTCCAGGCTTCGTAGTAACCTACTGAATTTAACTGTTATCTGGTCGGATTCCAGGTTACACAGAAAATTACTTGAAAAGATGAAGTTGAACTGATATCTAGTCGGGTCCAGGCTTCACAACAACTTACTGAAGTTAACTATTATCTGGTTGGCTTCTAGGCTTCGTAGTAACATACTTAATTTAATTTTTATCTGGTCGGATTCTAGGCTTCGCAAAAAATTACTTGAAAAGATGAAGTTGAACTGATATCTGGTCGGGTCCAGGCTTCACAGCAACTTACTAAAGTTAACTGTTATCTGGTCGGTTTCCAGGCTTCGTAGTAACTTACTGAATTTAACTATTATCTAGTCAGATTCCAGGTTTTGCAGAAAATTACTTGAAAAGATGAAGTTGAACTAATATCTGGTCGGGTCCAGGCTTCACAACAAATTACTGAAGTTAACTGTTATATGGTCGGCTTCCAGGCTTCGCAGTAACCTACTTAATTTAACTGTTATATGGTTAGATTCCAGGCTTCGCAGAAAACTACTTGAAAAGATGAAGTTGAACTGATATCTGGTCTGGTCCAGGCTTCATAACAGCTTACTGAAGTTAACTATTATCTGGTCGGCTTCAAGGATTCGTAGTAACCGACTGAATTTAATTGTTTTCTGGTCGGATTCCAGGCTTCCCGGGAAATTACTTGAAAAGATGAAGTTGAACTGATATCTGGTCGGGTCCAGGCTTCACAACAAATTACTAAAGTTAACTATTATTTGGTCGGCTTCTAGGCTTCGCAATAACCTACTTAATTTAACTATTATATGGTCAGATTCCAGGCTTCGCAGAAAACTACTTTAAAAGATGAAGTTAAACTGATATCTGGTCTGGTCCAGGCTTCACAACAACTTACTGAAGTTAACTATTATTTGGTCGGCTTCCAGGCTTCGTAGTAAAGTACTGAATTTAACTGTAATCTGGTCAGATTCCAGGCTTCGCAGAAAATTACTTGAAAAGATGAAGTTGAACTGATATCTGGTCGGGTCCAGGCTTCACAACAACTTACTGAAGTTAACTCTTATTTGGTCAGTTTCCAGGCTTCGTAGTAACTTACTGAATTTAGTTGTTATCTGGTCGGATTCCAGGCTTCGTAGAAAATTATTTGAAAAGATGAAGTTGAACTGATATGTGGTCAGGTCCAGGCTATACAACAACTTACTGAAGTTAACTTTTATTTGGTCGGATTCTAGGCTTTGTAGTAACGTACTGAATATAATTGTTATCTGGTCGGATTCCAGGCTTCGCAGAAAATTACTTGGAAAGATAAAGTTGAACTGATATCTGGTCGGGTCCAGGCTTCACAACAACTTACTAAAGTTAACTATTATCTGGTCGGTTTCAAGGCTTCGCAGTAACTTACTGAATTTATATGTTACCTAGTCGGATTCCAGGCTTCGCAGAAAATTACTTGAAAAGATGAAGTTGAACTGATATCTGGTCGGGTCCAGGTGTGATACGGTGGGAAGAATTGACTGTTTTTTGGAATGCTGGTTCGCATTTTTCGTTTGAGTTTGCAAAATGTCACAGTAAGCAAGAGTCGCCACCGACTTTTATTTTATCTAACAAGGAAAGGAAAAAAGCACAGAAAAATTCCTTTTTCGAGATTTTTCTCGGGTTCGGTAGGTAGATTATAGAAAGGGAAGGTGTTAGCACCCTTTCTATCCGTGGTTATCCACGGGCTCTTAGGCACTTGCTCAATTGTTTTCAAAATTGCTTTCTTGGTGCTTGTGGGTTTGAAAAAGTTTTTGTTTGAAAACTTCGATTTAACTCTTGCTTCTGTCCTCAAGAGTGTATGAAGTGTTTTCGAAAACTTTGTTTGAAAAGGAGTGTAAGTGAAAAAAGTTTTTGTTTTGAAAGAGCAAGTATCTAAGAACCATCTACCTACTCGAAAAAGGAATCGTTCTATGCTAATGTCCTTTAGACAATGCTATCCCATTATGAATGAGTAGGTAGCACCCTCGTTGGAATTTAAGGGTCAATTCGAATGAGGGACATACGGTCACTAAAGCAATGTTAGGATGCCTTAGCGGTAACCCTAATGTCTTAGATCATTTGTTTGAGGCAACAATATCCGAGGCAACCATTTCGAGGCGACTATGATCTTTTAGATATGAGGGCGACATCTAAAGTGACCTATACTTAATGACCGTGTACGAAGGCAAACAAGTGGGGTGTACCTTAAGAGTGCGCATGTGCGAGTGTGTCGTTTTCAGTTTATTTTTATCTTTGTACATGTTAAAGGTGTTCTAATTTTATTTTAGGTTAAAACATTCAGTCTTGTCATGCCATCCTATTATCAAACATCTAACAGTTATATTTTGCGGAAATAAAATGCGGAATTTAAATTACAAGGCGTCGGGTATTTACATTGCCAAAGACAAACCCTTTAAAAATAAATAAAACGATAAAAATAAATGAAAAGCCCTATTTACTAATACAAACTGGGAACAAGTACATTATTGAATAAAAGAAAATATATCGCGGCGCAAAATTTAATCAGACGCATGATTAGGGTTTTGACCCTTTAAAGAAGACATATTTTTGTTGTTTTTATTTTAAGAAAGAAATAAATCCTAAATTAATTACTAAATTGAATTAATAAAAACAAATTATTTTAGGGTTTTTGTTATTTTAATAAAGAAAAATAAAATAATTAAGTTGGTAATTAAAACCTAATTAAATCTAATTTAATTTTAATTATTTTAAAAAAATAGGTTAAAGTTATTCTAATTAAAAACCTAAATTAATTTAATTAGTGTTTATTAATAAAAATAAAAATTTGATTGAATAAAAATATTTTTTGTGATTTTATTTTATAAAGAAAAGAATTTTTTTGATTGGTTAGTAAAGTAAATAAAACAATTAAATCAATAAATAAATAAACAAAAAGAATTATGTGAGAGGAGTATGGGCCTGTTTTTTGTGGTGTGGATAGCAATCTGAAGGCCCATTGCAGCTGGCCTTTGTTGACTTTTTTAGAATCCAATGTGCACGCTTGGACTTGGCCTTTGGTGGACATTCATTCTTAAACCCTCAGATTTGGCCTTTGGCCACTTGGCAACTGGATGAATGAGGATGCGTGGTGTTCTGCAAGCCTAGGCACGCATAGGAGTACCTGAAGGAAAAAAACATTGAGAAAGTGGGGGACCTGGAATTCGAACCCAGGTCCTGAAGGGGTTTGGACGCTTGCCTTGCCACTACACTGCCTTGATCTATTTGTAACTATATTACACAATAATGATAATATAACAAAACAAAATTAATTGGTCAAAAAAGAATAAAACGCGCGCCATTTTTGAATGGCCCAATGAGTGAGCGCCATCTCTTCGTCCCTGTCCTTCCACTATTGTAATTTTACCTGCGAATTTGAATCCGCAGCTAAAAACGCAGCTCATTCCAAAAATCGTTTCCAAGCAATAAGAATGACTTTCAAGGGTATGGTTGTGTTCGTCTCATCCTCCAGGATGCAACCATGCCCATTACATGGACCAATTTTACCTGAAATAAGAATCCCTAAAAACAAAAACACAACCCTAGCTATGGTGTTTCAGGGTTACAACGCCTATAAATTAAATTGATTATTGCCAATGGTTTGCAAATAACATGAGGGGTATGAATATGCAATTATTTCATTCAAATGATTCCAGAATAGAACAAATCAAATCCAAGAACATAGCTATGTAGCGTGGTACTTACAGTGCATTATGGAGTCTGAACAAGCTTGCTTTGGATTGGTTTGGCTTGAGTGAATGCCCATGAAGCGATTGGGATAGGTCTTGGCTTCTGAAAGTGCCTCTAGCTATGATTTCGATCTCAAGCTTTCTTTGTGAATTTTCCAACTTTGTTCCGCCTCTGCCTGCAATTGCCAACCCTGATCTCGACTTCTTTGGCTTGATTATGTAGTGTGTAGTGTATTAGGGTAAGAATTATGGACTGAATCTTCCCATATCAATGCATACATATTTGTTTTGATCTCTTCTTAAAAACCTTCCAAATTTGTTCAATTTCAATCTTTTTGCACATGATTTGGTTTGATTCGAGTTTGATAATGATAATGATGATAAGCAAAACCTGAAACAGCCAAAAAATCTTATGTAATCAAAGTTTTGGATTTTATATGATTTTATTTGATTTAAAAATAATAAATTCAATAAAAAATCAAATAAAATAATACAAATGAAATATGAGCTCATGGATGAATCTAGGACACGTGGGCAATGATGCAAGCTCAAATCAAGTGGAAAAGAATGGGGCCATTTGAAAAAATTTGAAGTTTTGGGGATAGTTGACTTTTGGCAATTTTGCAAACATGTCCAACTTCAACCATGCATAACTTCTTCAATTTTGAACTTTTGGAAGTGTTATAGGACTTTTTAGAAAGCCTGAGATGTCCTCTAACCAACCCTTTTAGTCGCATATCATTTTGATATACCATGCTCAAGTTATAAGCTTTGGAAAGAAAGGTGTTTTTGTTGACTTTCAAAAATGACCTATAATGTCCAAATTTATAACTTCTTGTGAGTGCATTTTTTGATCTTGGGGTATGAAGATGGATTGTAAAAAATTTCATCCTATTCAAAATGAGCTTTGGATTGGTCATTTAACATAAATTATGAGAGAGTGATGCTTGGTCAAAGTTGAGTTGACTTTTCAAACAAAACCCTAATTTAGCAACTTTTGAGTCTTGATGAATTTTGAGCAATCCTTGATGAATCATGATCAACCCTTGATCAAATTATGAAATATCCTTCAAAATGAGAATGTTGACAAAAAAACTTGAAGTTTGACTGTTTATAGGTCACAGTTGACTTTTGCCCTAGCACAGTCGATTTTTGGGCCCTTTGAGCAATTGATTGAGCAAACTTCCTCTGCAAGGCTTTAAATTTTACATGGATGACCTTGAGAACACATTAGGACATTGGGGAGAACTTGAGGTCATTTGGACACAAGGATCTTGATGCAACACAAAACCCTAATTTGGGGTTGACTGCCTTAGGAGAGGACTTGTCTGTCCAACTCTTGAGCAACCTTGAGCCACTTGGAGATTTTTCTTGCAATGTTTTGAGGAATATGAGAGGGCAAATTTTGGGGTACAACAGCTTCCCCTGTTCAATCTTCTTAAACTTGAGGATGTAGATTGGCTTTCGTGCCTTTCGTGATCCGAAGGTGGAAGATGATTGAACACTAGAGTGCCCAGAAATTTGCACTCGCATGAAATGGTATCAACCTTGTGATGTCGGGAATGGGCTTACAGACGCCATTGGGAGGATGGGCTTAAAGATGCCATCTGCAGGAGTGTTGGTCGCATAAGAGATTCCTTAGCGAGAGCTTGTGTACTTGTTATTGTGGAAGACTCCGCTGGGGAAGCCTGATCTTTGTTGAGATTTAAGAACTTGCCAGTACTTCAGCTGAGAGAACATCTCCGCTGAGTTTTAAGAACTTGTCCGTAATTCAACTGGGGGGAAATCTGTCGAGATTTAGAACCTTATCTGTAATTCAACCGAGGATAATTCAGTTGAGATTTAAGAACCAGTCAGTACTTTGACTGAGGAGAATTGCCGAGATTTAGAACCTTATCTGTAATTCAACCGAGACTAATTCAGTTGAGATTTAAGAATTGGTCAGTAATTCGACTGAGGGAAACATCTTCATCGAGATCTAGGAACTGTCTGTAATTCAACGAAGGATAATTCTGTTGATATTTAAGAACTCGTCCACACTTCGACGGAGGAAAATTGTCGAGATTTAGAACCTTATCTGTAATTCAACCGAGACTAATTCAGTTGAGATTTAAGAACCGTTCAGTACTTCGATTGAGGGTAACATCTTCATCGAGATCTAGGAACTATCTGTACTTCAACGAAGGATAATTCTGTTGAGATTTAAGAACTTGTCCACACTTCGACGGAGGAGAATGCCGAGATTTAGAAGCTTATCTGTAATTCAACCGAGACTAATTCAGTTGAGATTTAAGAACCGGTTAGTACTTTGACTGAGGGAAACATCTTCATCGAGATCTAGGAACTGTCTGTACTTCAACGGAGAATAATTCTGTTGGGATTTAAGAACTTGTCCACACTTCGACGGAGGAAAATTGTCGAGATTTAGAACCTTATCTGTAATTCAACCGAGACTAATTCAGTTGAGATTTAAGAACTGGTCAGTAGTTCGACATAATTGAGAACTTAACTGCATCCTTCCTGAAAGGTAAATGTCAGTCGTATGCAATGCATGATATATATCAAGCAATGATGTTCTCAAAATAAATGAGATTGTGTTGTATGATGCGTATATGCATGTATCATGATGTATGGGAATGTAATGTTTCTAGCTGGGGAAAATAAATCCCAGATAGCTGGTGGAGAAAAGCGCTGAATTATTCGTTTCCGCTGGGGATAGCAACTGAAGACGATTGTGAGAATAAACTTGCGGGAGAGGATAACTCCGTTGGGGAATAAACTGATGAGGAGATTACTCTGTAGAGAAGAGATGCTCTGCTGAGGATTCAACCGATAAATTCCGCTGGGGATGAATTACCGTTGCTGGTGATACTGAATCCTGTTGGGAATTGACTTCTTGTTTGTGAAAGGAAAGAATTCCGCTGGGGATAATCTTTCAGTCGCGACTTCACTGGGGATTACCTTTTAGACTATAATGGGGATAATCCTTTGAGTTCTGCTGGGGAAAATCTTCCAGGGTCTACAGGGGATGATTCTCCAAATTCCACTGGGGAAGCTTTTTCAGACTACGCTGGGAAAAATCTTAAACTCCACTGGAGATATTTTGTATTCTGCCGGGGAATATTCTTATACTCCGCTGCGGAATGTTAAGACCTTTCAGTGCTGATGGTGGATAAACTCTGCTTGGGGAGAATATTACCGATTCATTCACAATTATGAGTCTCAGCTAGGGAGAGTAAACATTAATGTCTTACTCTAAGGGGAGTGAAAGCACCTTGGCAATATTCTTTAGTTGAATATACCTTTGTACCTGGTGGACAGAGCAACTGTACAGTTCGGACAATTCTTATTTGCCCCTGTTTTTGATATTACGGTAATCGTCTTTTGTTTCGCATGTAAATATTCATGAGCAACAATTAATGTCAAATGCATATATCAAAAATGAACATTGGACATTCATTGCAAAACAAAACAGATAAAGGAAAAACAGTTTGAAATTTCTCCGAAAATGAATTATATTGACTTTGAAGTTTGGCCTGTAAATAGGCGTTTTTGTACAAGAGGCTGACGTCTTAGTATGAGAACGTCGCCGAACAGATAGTTTATACATTTGTGTAAAAGAAAATAAAAACAGCTATGTGAACAATCCCACTGGGTTCCAACTCTGCTATTTCCTTTATGTCCTCGAGCATCTCATCACTTTGCTACTTGGTTGAAGGTAGATCATATTGATTAGTGTCGTCTGAGCTTGATAGTCGATACCGAAGTCTGGTTGCAAGGTGATCCAATGAGACATAGTGTTACGCTTTGATCCCTAATTTTTGCCTGAACCGCCCTTTTGGGTTTTCAGTCCACCGGGATACCCTTTTTTGCCCAATCCGCCTTTTCAGGTTTTCGACTTGTCGGGTGTACAAATTTTTCATTTTCATCCCTTATTTTTGCCCGAACCCTTTTGGTTCGCCGGGAAGCCCTTATTTTTGCCTAGGCCAGTCAACCTAGCGGGTCTTTGATTATGCGTAGTATTTTTTCACTATGTCTGCATTGACGGGGTGAGGAAGGTCGTCACCATCCATGGTGGTTAGAATCATAGCTCCTCCTGAGAAGATGTTATTAACCACAAATGTCCCTTCGTAGATAGGGGTCCATTTTCCCCTGGGATCACCTTGTGGCAGTATGACGCGCTTGATAACCAGGTCCCCAACTTGATACTCTTGTCGTCTAACTTTCTTGTTAAATGCCTTGATCATCCGTTTTTGATACGTCTGACCATGACAAATAGCGGTAAGTCTCTTTTCGTCGATTAAGTTCAGCTGATCAAGCTGGGTCTGAATCCAGTCATCTTCGCTCAAACCTGCATTATTCACAATCTGAAGAGAGGGTATCTGAACTTTAATGGGCAAGACTTCCTCCATGACATATACCAAGGAATAAGGTGTTTCCCCTGTTGACGTCCGCGCTGAGGTACGGTGCCCATGAAGAGAAAACGGTAACATCTCGTGCCAATCTTTCTATGTCACCGTCATCTTCTGCAAAATCTTCTTAATTTTATTATTAGCCCCTTCTACAGCCTCATTCATCTTCAGCCGGTAGGGAGAAGAGTTGTGATGCGGTATCTTGAACTGCTTGCAGAGTTCGGTGATTATCTTATTGTTGAGATTTGTATTGTTGTCCGTAATGATCCTCTCTGGTACATCATATCGACAAATCAGGTTGTGTCGAATGAACCGTGCCACGACGTTCTTGGTTACGGTAGCAAAGGAAGCTGCTTCAACCCACTTTGTAAAGTAATCAATTGCTACCAAGATGAAACGATGCCCGTTGGATGCTGTAGGTCTGATCTCTCCGATCATATCAATGCCCCACATTGCAAAAGGCCACGGAGTTGTCAAGACGTTCAAAGGAACTTGAGGTATGTGCACCTTATCAGCATAGACCTGGCACTTGTGACATGTCCGAGAATGCTGATAACAGTCGGCTTCCATAGTGGACCAGTAATATCCTACCCGTAGGATTTTCTTTGCCATGGTGTGTCCACTGGAATGAGTTCCGAAAGTACCTTCATGTAAATCTGCCATGATCCTTTCTGCCTCGTTCTTATCCATACATCACAGTGAGGTCGAATCATGGTTACGCTTGTAAAGGATACCATTGCTGATGAAGAACTTCGTCGCAAACCTCCTCAAAAACTTCTTGTCATTAATAGATGCACCCTCGGGGTATTCCTGAGCCTCAAGGTATCTCTTCACCTCATGAAACTAGGGTTTATCTGCTACCTCTTCAGTCTCAATGTCACAACAATGTGCCGGTTCTTCCAACTTCTCAATAGTAATTCGGGGAGCTTCGTTGTCCCAGTTAACTTTGAACATAGAAGACATTGTAGCTAGCGCGTCCGCTAACTGATTCTCCTCTCTAGGGAAGTGTTCAATGGTTATCTCCTCGAAGTGCATAAGCAACGTCAACACATACTCCTTGTAAGGAATAATATTTGGGTGCTTCGTATCCCACTCGCCTTTGATCTGACTGATCACGAGAGCGGAATCTCCGAAAACACTCAAGAACTTAATCCTTAGGTCAATTGCTGCTCAAAGACCCATGATGCACGCTTCATATTCCGCCATATTGTTGGTGCAGTTGAAACATATTCGAGCGGTGAATGAAGTATGAGAGCCTTTAGGAGATATGATCACGGTGCCGATGCCGTTACCCAAAGCATTTGAAGCTCCATCAAAGTACATAGACCATCGGGATCCTTCCTCAAGTCCTTCATCCGGTCCAGGATCTTTGCATTCAGTCACCAACATGATATTCTCATCTAGGAATTCAAAGTTCATAGATTGATAATCATCCACTGCCTGATGTGCCAAATGGTCTGCCAACACACTTACCTTGATTTCCTTTTGGGTCGTATACTGGATGTCATACTCAGTCAAGATCATCTTCCATCTTGCTATTCTTTCGGAAAAGGCAGGCTTTTCGAAGATATACTTGATTAGATCCATCTTTGATATCAATAGAGTAGTGTGAGTCAGCATATACTGTGTCAGCCGGCGAGCAGCCCATGCCAAAGCGCAACAAGTTTTCTCAAGCAACGAGTATCGGGTCTCGCAGTCGGTAAACTTTTTGCTAAGGTAATAAATAGCATGCTCTTTTCGGCCAGACTCGTCATGCTGCCCCAGCACACACCCCATCGAGTTGTCGAGTACTGTCAAGTATAAGATCATAGGTCTCCCTTCAACTGGAGGCATCAAAATAGGTGGCTCTTGGAGATATTCTTTAATCCTTTCAAAAGCGGCCTGACATTCATCGTTCCATCTTACTAGATCTTTCTTCAGTAACTTGAAGATTGGTTCACAAGTAGCAGTCAGGTGTGAGATGAATCAGGCAATGTAGTTCAGTCGTCCCAGAAAGCCTCTGACTTTTATTTCTGTTTGCGAAGCTGGCATTTCCTGTATAGCCTTCACCTTTGCAGGATCCACTTGAATACCCTTATCGCTTACGAAGAAACCCAGCAGCTTACCAGACCTCACCCCGAAGGTGCACTTGTTCTGGTTTAACCTCAATTTGTACAACTTCAACCTGTCAAATAAATTCTAAAGGTGGTCTAGATGTTCTTCTTCAGTCTGGGATCTTGCAATCATGTCATCGACGTATACCTCTATCTCATGATGGATCATGTCATGGAACAAAGCGACCATGGCACGCTGATATGTTGCCTCAGCATTCTTCAATCCAAAAGGCATGACCTTGTAGCAAAAGGTACCCCATTGAGTAATAAATGTTGTCTTCTCCATGTCTTCGGGAGCCATTTTAATCTGATTATAACCGGAGAAGCCATCCATAAAGGAGAAGACCTTATGCTGTGCGGTGTTGTCAACCAGAACGTTGATATGAGGCAGAGGGAAATCATCCTTGGGGCTTTCCCTGTTCAGATCCCAATAGTCAAAACACATCCGAACTTTACCATCCTTCTTCGGCACAGGAACCACGTTGGCCACCCATAGTGGGTAAGAAGTAACTGCTAGAAAACCGGCATCAAATTGTTTCATAACTTCAGCCTTAATTTTCTGAGACATATTCGGGCGCATTCGGCGAACCTTTTGTTTCACTGGAGAACAGTCTTCTTTGGTAGGCAATCGGTGAACCACAATATCGATATCCAACCTAAGCATATCTTCGTAAGACCAGGCAAAGATCTCAACATAGTCTCGCAACATCTGAATTAACCATTGCTTAACACTAGCTTCCAGATTTGCACCGATCTTAACCTCTCTTTTGTTCTTTTCTGTACCCAGATTTACTGTTTCCATGGGTTCCTCATGCGGCTGTATGGCCCTCTCTTCCGGAAGTAACAGTCTAGCAAGTTCACCAGGCACTTCGCAATCATCTTCACCTTCGTCTTCGGCTAAGTTGATCGGACTTTCAAAGTCATAACCGGCAGTAGCAGAGTCATTATCAGTGGGATACAGAGTGGAGGTAGACCTGTATATGTCAGTGTGTGTAAAATAGTTGTTTTGCAATATATAATAAAAGAAAAACAAGGAGCGCAAAATTTGAAATGCAAGAAACGTCCAATGCTTTTATTAATGATATATGTAGATGACACACATAAAGCCCTCACAAACAAAACCACGGTGCCCCGGGTAAGACACTGGGCCGTAAAGTTTAAAAATTGTCGGTTACAAATACAAAACAAAAGTCTCATTACTGGGTAACAAAATAAATTGGGATGAAGTCCTTTGCTTTCCAGTTACTTATTCCATCATCAGTAGTAGGATAGATCCAACTGTCAAACTCAGATTCTTCAACATCGTCTTCAATGGCATTCACTCCTGAATTACTGATAAACAGGGGAGGTCATCCGATCCGTGTACTCCGAACAGCCCTTTGATCTTCTGAAGTGAAACCCAAACCAAACTTGTTAGTCTTATGTGAAAAATCAGAGAGTTGGCCCCAATTTGCACACCCACCTTTCTCAACAATAGCCCGGGCATCCTTTAGGGAAGCCATCTTCATTGGAGGATCTTCAGTAATAGTTTCAGCTGACGCCAATGTCTGAGGTACTTCTTCAAATACTGAAACGGGGTTTCAATGAACTCCCTATCCATCTCTACATATCGGAAAGAGTTGAGGTGGCTCACCATGTACTCCTCCTCCCCTCGTATCGTAACAATTTTCCCTTTGACTGGGTATTTCAGCATCTGGTGGAGCGTAGAAGTCACTGCCCCAGCTTTGTGGATCCATGGGCGACCCAACAAACAAGAATAGGATGGCCGAATGTCCATCACATAAAAAGTAGACGCAAAGATATGAGAACCAACCTTCACTGGAATATCCACTTCTCCATGTACCATTCTCTTGGACCCGTCAAAGGCCCTAACAACAATGTTACTTGGCTTCAGCTCCAACCCTTCACAGTCTAACCGGTCCAGTGCCTTCTTGGGTAACACATTCAACGAAGACCCAGTATCAACTAACACATGAGCTAGAGTAGTGCACCTGCATTCAATGGAGACATGCAGGGCTTCATTGTGATTCTTCGCCTTAGCAGTCAAGTCGGCGTCAGAGAAACCCAAACCATTATCAGTAGTCAAACTAGCCACGTAATCTTTAAACTGATCAGCTGACGTCTCTTGTGGTATGTGTGCAGTCTTCAAGAAAGCAATCAGAGCCTTGGCATGGGCTTCTGAGCATATCAACAAAGACAACATAGAGATTTTGGATGGGGTTTACCCCAGCTGCTCGACTACATTGTAGTCACTCTTTTTGATGATCTTCAGAATTTCCTCCATCTCTTGTCTAGAGGCTTCAACTGTAATTGTTTTTGGTGCCTCCATCCGGGAAGGCTCATCAGTGGCCCTTTTGCCCCGAGTGTCAGATGACTCGGTAATATAGGTAAGAATGGGAACTTAAACAGGAATAGTCGCAGGTACACTGGCAGGTGTAATAATAATAGGTTTCCGAATAGTTGGTGGAGAGATCTCAGGGGAGAAAAGCCTTCCGCTGCGGGTGACTTTACTAGATCCCATAATATTGCTGACGTCAGTATCAGCCTCTTCAGCACTCAAGTCTTGCTTAACTCCGTGATAATATACGTCAGCCCCGTAGTGCCAAGGGACAGCTTTATTGGATGTATAGGGGATAGGCCCTATAACAGTGATGATCAATGGTGAGATTCTTGGAACAGATGTAATTCTAACAGGCTTTCTCGGGGAAGCCTTGGAAGAATTGTCGAAAATGGTTATTATAGGAACTTCTTCAGTAGGAACCAAAGGGACAACAGTCTTCTCAAATAAAATTTCTTTATTATCCATCAGGCGTTGGACACCTTATTTCAAAAGATGGCAACCAGTAGGTAGGATAGAACACATACGGTAACCTTCATCACAGTCCAGAAATAAATCGGCTAACAAAAGGTTCTTCTTTACAGTCATCAAGGGAGTAACAATGTATTTCACAGAAACCACAAATGAGTCTTCATCTATAGCATTCACTCCATGCTTGGGCATAGGAGAAGTCACAACATTAGGTCTTTCAGGTGCTTCGAACTCAATCTCCTTAACATTAATCAAGTCCTGTACTTTGTTCTTTAAGACCCAGCAGTTATCCATATCATGCTCCGGGCTATTAGAGTGAAAAGCACAGCGGGCATTCGGATCGTACATGGGTGATGCAGTGTTGGGAGTCTTCGGGGCCTCCTTCGGAATCACCAAGTTGGTTTTTAATAACTGCGGAAGAATTTGGGATAAAGTCATGTTGAGCTGAGTGAATTTTCTTCGTGGACTTTCGGCCCTTGATTGATTGTTGCGCTGAGGAGTACCAGTAGGTCTTGATATAACCACCGCATTAATAGCTTGGCAGCGTTCAGGTCTATTCTGGCTCTTTGAACTGTAAACAACACTGGACTCCTTCTTAAAAGGCTTCTTCTCGGTGCCGGATGAAGCACCCTTCTGTATTTTACCAGATTTGATACCAGCCTCAATCCTTTCCCCGGTAATAATCAGCTATATAAACCCGGACGAAGAACTCCCAATCAAATTGTAAAAATACGGACCAGACAAGGTCCCCAGAAACATATCTACTAACTCCCTATCAGCCAAGGGTGGTTGCACTCTTCCCGCAAGGTCCCTCCACTTCTGAGCATAATCTTTGAAACCTTCACCCGCACCCATAGACATACCCTGGAGTTGGGTACACGTGGGAGCAAGGATGGCATTGTATTGGTACTGCTTGTAGAAAGCAGCGGCCAAATCTTCCCAATTACGGATACTGGCTCCTTCTAGCTGGTAAAACCATTCAAGCTGAGTCCCTGAAAGACTGTCTTGAAAGAAGTGGATCTATAGGTTCTTGTCAGCGGTGTACGACTGAATCTTCCTTACATACGAACGGAGGTGCAATTTTGGACAAGAAACCCCGTCATATTTAGCAAAGGCTGGTGCTTTGAACTTGTGGGGAATCACCACCCTAGATGACAGACCCAGATCACCAAAGTCCAGACCAGGCACTTTCTGAACTTCCATCGCACTCAACCGGTCTTCCATTTATTTATACCTATCCTCAGCCGGAGGATACTGGTCTTCGTCAAAGTCAGTCTCGTTGTCTGAAACCACAGGGCTAGGAGCCCTCCTTTCTTCCTAATTATCTCCCCCTCCAGATGAGTGGGTCAAATCAACCTCTTCCCGTAAATCGTTTCTGAATCTGTGACCCATATTAAATAGGACCGTCTTCTTCTTCTTCTTCTTCTTATTCTTCTTCTCTTTCAAGATAAGGGCCTTCAGATCTTGCTGACCCTTAGCCAAACTCATGAACAATTCCTGGAACTGGGCGTTTTTAGCCTGTAGAGCCTTGATTGCTTGTTCAATTGATGGTTCAGAAGACATGATGCTGAAATAAACAGCGAAGAAGATAAGAGACCTATAATGGTACCTGTTATGAGGTGCATGCGAATGATATGCGCATGATATGATTTCAAAGACTTTAGGGATTCAAGTTCGTAAACAAAAAATGAAACACACTTTTATTAGATAAACTTTGAAATCAATTGTTCAACAGATGCTTTTAAGGCGTTACAAGAAGGGAAATAATGAAAAGTAAATAAAAACTTAGAAATAACAACAATACAATCATCGCTCCCATGGTCGTTTCTTGTCGGTGCGGACATAGTCATTGAGGATCCGCTCGTTCTCCAGCTGCCTTGTTAACTTCTCAATCTTCTACTCTTGCTCGTGATACTTTTCTCTATAAGTATCCCGCTCTTCTCTCAGCTGCATCCAAGACCTCTTTAACGCCCCAATGTCAGTAGGAATGTAAGGGTGGAGGATGGTAGGAGGGACCCCTTCTTCATCAGCAACCTCAAGAGTTATAGGAAAGACGGCTTCGTACGACATTCCCAGCTTTTGGGCACGGATTTGAACCCATCAGAGATATGGATCCATTGGTAGAGAAGTCTTTGCACCCAGCTCATGTGGATCAGACTTGTGTACCCTATCCCAAGCTCTTATGAATCTGCGGCGTTGCTCGTCACTATCCCCTTGGAAGTAAAATACAATACTAGGCATTAGCAACTCATGAGGTCCTTCCCTTCTAGCTCTCCCAAACTGACGTAAGGCCAAGCACGGATTATAGGTGATTCCTCCATTGGTTCCTATCAGTGGAACATTGGGGTATTCCCCACATCGATCAATAATAGCCACATCTTCCATACCCTTGATAGTCCAAATGATGTCATTATGAGAGAGAGACATAATCCTATAGGCCCAGCCCATGCCTTCTTTGTTCTTCAAAACTGATTTGGAGAGGTGAGAAATAAACCACCTCGCCAGCAATGGAGCACATCACATAAGGGTTCCCCGCTTCCGAGCAGTACGGGCATAAAGAGAGTGAAGAATGTAACCCAAGAGAGCGGGCACAGCATTACCGGATATGAAAATATTTACTGCATTCACGTCGACGAAGGCATCTGAGTTAGGAAACAACACCAAACCATATATGAGAAGAGCCAGAATGTCTTCAAATGCCTGGAAGTATAGACTGTCCCAGAAATGATTAGCCTTACCAACCAAGAATTTAGTCAAGAAGCCCTTTGTTCCACTACGAGTTTCCCAATTAGACATTACCTCAACCTTTGTCAGATGGAGGGATGAAACAATCTCTTCTGGCCTGAGGATCTTCTCCAAACCTGTGAATGGGGTCTGCTCCAGAATAGAGATACCAAGCAGATCAGAGAACTCTTCCAAGGTAGGGACCAACTGGTAGTCCAGAAAAGTAAAGCAATGGTACAGAGGATCAAAGAACTGGACTAAGACACTCATCATCTGCTCGTCCAATTTGGAAGTGACCAAACCCAGGAGGTGACCATGTCTTCTGATAAAGGAGGTATTATCTGAATTCTTTGCAACCAACTCCTTAAACTGAGTGGGAACCTGGACAAAGTTGATCTGAATGGTGTTCCTACGCATGGGTGCCATGACCTACAAAACAGAACAAAGATGAATCCCTCCTGTCTTTGAAATAGGTTAGTCTAATGCAAGATGCATGCAATGTTATGATGTCATGAGGTCATGATAGAAATCACACCACAAGTATCCACAAATAGCAAACATGGTAAAGACACACAAGTCACACAGAGAGCCCTTAGATTTCAGGTTGGCAAAGAGTCTAGGTACTACTCTCTTTCAGTTCAGTTGGTTCAAACCTGTCATAAAAATAGTAACTGGGTTCTAGAGGATCTCAATATCACTGACTACCCTCGATCGGTCATAATTCCAGTTTAGCCACCTTTTCTTGAGGCCGAAATCATCGCGAGAGTTTAGTCTCAATGAGTGTAGCATACTGCTATTGTTCTATGGCCAACTTGGTCAATTTAAAGGTTCTAAGGTCAGTTGGTGCTTAATGACCCCTTAGCAGACCCATATTCTCCTCGTTGCGCCACAAGGGATATCGGTACATACTAAAGTGCCACACCAACATAGCTACTACTTCAACTGTATCGGTCTATGTTGTACAGTTCCCTCACAATTTATTGCTACTTACCTATAGGGTGTCCCCCAGATCCGGGTTAGGATCTATAGTAACTCCGATTCAAACCCACAAAGATAAAGCATACAAGTCAAGCAATTGAAAACAATATGAACTAATCCTAAGGTACACCCCACTTATAATCGTCCCCAGCAGAGTCGCCAGTTCTGTGATACGGTGGGAAGAACTGACTGTTTTTTGGAATGCTGGTTTATGTTTTGCGTTTGAGTTCGCAAAATGTTGTGGTAAGCAAGAGTCGCCACAGACTTTTATTTTATCCAACAAGGAAAGGAAAAAAGCACAGAAAAATTCCTTTTTTGAGATTTTTCTCGGGTTCGGGGGGTAGATTATAGAAAGGGAAGGTGTTAGCACCCTTTCTATCCATGGTTATCCACGGGCTCTTAGGTACTTGCTCAATTGTTTTCAAAATTTATTTCTTGGTGCTTGTGGGTTTAAAAAAGTTTTTGTTTGAAAACTTCGATTTAACTCTTGCTTCGGTCCTCAAGAGTGTATGAAGTGTTTTGGAAAACTTTGTTTGAAAAGGAGTGTAAGTGCAAAAAGCTTTTGTTTTGAAAGAGCAAGTATCTAAGAACCATCTACCTACTCGAAAAAGGAATCGTTCTATGCTAATGTCTATTAGACAATGCTATCCCACTATGAATGAGTAGGTAGCCTCGTCGTTGGAATTTAAGGGTTAATTCGAATGAGGGACATACGGTCACTAAAGCAATGTTAGGACGCCTTAGCGGTAACCCTAATGTCTTAGATCATTTGTTTGAGGCAACAATATCCGAGGCAACCATTTCGAGGAGACTATGATCTTTTAGACAAGAGGGCGACATCTAAAGTGACCTATACTTAATGATCGTGTACGAAGGCAACCAAGTGGGATGTACCTTAAGAGTGCGCATGTGCAAGTGTGTCGTTTTCAGTTTATTTTTATCTTTGTACATGTTAATGGTGTTCTAATTTGATTTTAGGTTAAAACATTCAGTCTTGTCATGCCATCCTATTATCAAACATCTAACAGTTATATTTTGCGGAAATAAAATGCGAAATTTAAATTACAAGGCGTCGGGTATTTACATCGCCAAAGACAAACCCTTTAAAAATAAATAAAATGATAAAAATAAATAAAAAGCCCTATTTACTATTACAAACTGGGAACAAGTACATTATTGGATAAAAGAAAATAAATCGCGGCGCAAAATTTAATCGGACGCATGATTAGGGTTTTGACCCTTTAAAGAAGACATCTTTTTGTTGTTTTTATTTTAAGAAAGAAATAAATCCTAAATTAATTACTAAATTGAATTAATAAATTAATTAATAAAAACAAATTATTTTTGGGTTTTTGTTATTTTAAGAAAGAAAAATAAAATAATTAAGTTAGTAATTAAAAACCTAATTAAATCTAATTTAATTTTAATTATTTACAAAAAAATAGGTTAAAGTTATTCTAATTAAAAACCTAAATTAATTTAATTAGTGTTTATTAATAAAAATTAAAAATTTGATTGAATAAAAATATTTTTTGTGATTTTATTTTATAAAGAAAAGAATTTTTTTAATTGGTTAGTAAATTAAATAAAACAATTAAATCAATAAATAAATAAACAAAAAGAATTATGAGAGAGGAGTATGGGCCTGTTTTTTGTGGTGTGGATAGCAATCTGAAGGCCCATTGCAGCTGGCCTTTGTTGACTTTTTTGGAATCCAATGTGCACGCTTGGACTTGGCCTTTGGTGGACATTCATTCTTGAACCCTCAGATTTGGCCTTTGTCCACTTGGAAACTAGATGAATGAGGATGCGTGGTGTTCTACAAGCCTAGGCGCGCATAGGAGTACCTGAAGGAAAAAAACATTGAGAAAGTGGGGAACCTGGGATTCGAACCCAGGTCCTGAAGGGGTTTGGACGCTTGCCTTGCCACTACGCTGCCTTGATCTATTTTTGAATGGCCCAATGAGTGAGTGCCATCTCTTCGTCCCTGTCCTTCCTCTACTGTAATTTTACCTGCGGATTTGAATCCGCAGCTAAAAACGCATCTCATTCCAAAAATCGTTTCCAGGCAATAAGAATGACTTTCAAGGGCGTGGTTGTGTTCGTATCATCCTCCCGGATGCAACCATGCCCATTACATGGACCAATCATACCTGAAATAAGAATCCCTAAAAATAGAAACACAACCCTAGCTATGGTGTTTCGGGGTTACAGCGCCTATAAATCAAATTGATTATTGCCAATGGTTTGTAAATAACATGAGGGGTATAAATATGCAATTATTTCATTCCAATGATGCCAGAATAGACCAAATAGAATCCAAGAACAGAGCTATGTAGCGTGGGACTTATAGCGTGTTATGGAGTCTGAACAAGCTTGCTTTGGATTGGTTTGGCTTGAGTGAATGCCCAGGAAGCGATTGGGACAGGTCTTGGCTTCTGAAAGTGCCTCTAGCTATGATTTTGATCTCAAGCTTTCTTTGTGAATTTTCCAACTTTGCTCGACCTCTGCCTGCAATTGCCAACCCCGGTCTCGACTTCTTTGGCTTGCTTATGTAGTGTGTAGTGTATTAGGGTAAGAATTATGGACTGAATCTTCCCATATCAATGCATACATATTTGATTTGATCTCTTCTTAAAAACCTTCCAAATTTGTCCAATTTCAATCTTTTTGCACATGATTTGGTTTGATTCGAGTTTGATGATGATAATGATGATAATCAAAACCTGAAACAACCAAAAAATCTTATGTAATCAAAGTTTTGGATTTTATATGATTTTATTTGACTAAAAATGAATAAATTCAATAAAAAATCAAATAAAATAATAAAAATGAAATATGAGGTCATGGATGAAGCTAGGACATGTGGGAAATTATGCAAGCTCAAATCAAGTGGAAAAGAATGGGCCCATTTGACAAAATTTGAAGTTTTGGGGATAGTTGACTTTTGGTAATTTTGCAAAAATGTCCAACTTCAACAATGCATAACTTCTTCAATTTTGAACTTTTGGAAGTGTTCTTGGACTTTTTAGAATTCTTGAGATGTCCTCTAACCAAACCTTTTGGTCTAATCTGATTTTGATATTCCATTCTAAAGTTATAAGTTTTGGAAAAAAAGGTGTTTTTGTTTACTTTCAAAAATGACCTATAATGTCCAAATTTATAACTTCTTGTGAGTGCATTTTTTGATCCTGGGGTATGAATATGGATTGTTGGAAATTGCATCCTATTAAAAATGAGCTTTGGATGGGTCATTTCTCATAAAGTATGAGAGAGTTATGCTTGGTCAAAGTTGAGTTGACTTTTCCTACAAAACCCTAATTTAGCAACTTTTGAGTCTTGATGAATTTTGCGCAATCCTTGATGAATCATGATCAACCCTTGATCAAATGATGAAATATCCATTAAAATTAGAATGTTGACAAAAAAACTTGAAGTTTTACTATTTATAGGTCACAGTTGACTTTTGCCCTAGCACAGTCGATTTTGGGGCCCTTTAAGCAATTGACTGAGCAAACTTCCTCTGCAAGGCTTGAAATTTGACATGGATGACCTTGAGAATACATTAGGACATTGGGGAGCACTTAAGGTAATTTGGACTCAAGGATCTTGATGCAACAGAAAACCCTAATTTGGGGTTGACTGCCTTAGGAGAGGGCTTCTCTGTCCAACTCTTGAGCAACCTTGAGCCACTTGGAGATTTTTCTTGAAATGTTTTGAGGAATATGAGAGGGAAAATTTTGGGGTACAACAGCTGCCCCTGTTCAATCTTCTTAAACCTGAGGATGTAGATTGGCTTTCGTGCCTTTCGTGATCCGAAGGTGGAAGATGATTGAACACTAGAGTGCCTAGAAATTTGCACTCGTATGAAATGGTATCAACCTTGTGATGTTGGGAATGGGCTTACAGATGCCATTGGGAGGATGGGATTAAAGATGCCATCTGCAGGAGTGTCAGTCGCATAAGATATTCCTTAGCGAGAGCTTGTGTACTTGTTGTTGTGGATGACTCTGCTGGGGAAGCTTGATCTTTGTTGAGATTTAAGAACTTGCCTGTACTTCAGCTGAGAGAACATCTCCGCTGATTTTGAAGAACTTGTCCGTAATTCAACTAGGGGGAAATCTGTCGAGATTTAGAACCTTATCTGTAATTCAACCGAGGATAATTCAGTTGAGATTTAAGAGTCGGTCAGTACGTCGACTGAGGAGAATTGCCGAGATTTAGAACCTTATCTGTAATTCAACCGAGACTAATTCAGTTAAGATTTAAGAATTGGTTAGTAATTCGACTGAGGGAAACATCTTCATCGAGATCTAGGAACTGTCTGTAATTCAACGGAGGATAATTCTGTTGAGATTTAAGAACTCGTCCACACTTTGACGGAGGAAAATTGTCGAGATTTAGAACCTTATCTGTAATTCAACCGAGACTAATTCAGTTGAGATTTAAGAATCGGTCAGTACTTCGATTGAGGGAAACATCTTCATCGAGATCTAGGAACTATCTGTACTTCAACGAAGGATAATTCTGTTGAGATTTAAGAACTTGTCCACACCTCGACGAAGGAGAATTTCTGAGATTTAGAACCTTATCTGTAATTCAACCGAGACTAATTCAGTTGAGATTTAAGAACCGGCCAGTACTTCGACTGAGGGAAACATCTTCATCGAGATCTAGGAACTATCTGTACTTCAATGGAGAATAATTCTATTGAGATTTAAGAACTTGTCCACACTTCGACGGAGGAAAATTATCGAAAAGATGAAGTTGAACTGATATCTGGTCAGGTCCAGGCTTCACAACAAATTATTGAAGTTAACTATTATTTGGTCGGCTTCCTGGCTTCGTATTAACCTACTGAATTTAACTGTTATCTGGTCAGATTCTAGGCTTCATAGAAAATTACTTGAAAATATGAAGTTGAACTGATATCTGGTAAGGTCCAGGCTTTACAATAACTTATTGAACTTAACTATTTTCTGGTCGGCTTCCAGGCTTCGTAGTAACCTACTGAATTTAACTGTTATCTGGTCGGATTCCAGGCTTCGTAGAAAATTACTTGAAAAGATCAAGTTGAACTGATATTTAGTCGGGTCCAGGCTTCACAACAACTTACTGAAGTTAACTATTATCTGGTCGGCTTCCAGGCTTCGTAGTAACCTACTGAATTTAACTGTTATCTAGTCGGATTCCAGGCTTCGCAGAAAATTACTTGAAAATATGAAGTTGAACTGATATCTGGTCGAGTCCCGGCTTCACAACAACTTACTGAAGTTAACTATTATCTTGTCAGATTCCAGGCTTTGTAAAAACCTACTGAATTTAACTGTTATCTGGTCGAATTCTAGGCTTCGCGGAAAATTACTTGAAAAGATGAAGTTGAATTGATATTTGGTCAGGTCCAGGCTTCACAACAACTTACTGAAGTTAACTATTATCTGGTCGGCTTCCAGGCTTCGTAGTAACCTACTGAATTTACCTGTTATATGGTTGGATTCCAGGCTTCGCAGAAAATTACTTGAAAAGATGAAGTTCAACTGATATCTGGTCGGGTCCAGGCTTTACAAAACCTTACTGAAGTTAATTATTATCTGGTCGGCTTTAAGGATTCATAGTAACCGACTGAATTTAACTGTTATCTGGTCAGATTCCAAGCTTCGTAGAAAATTACTTGAAAAGATGAAGTTGAACTGATATCTGGTTGGGTCCAGGCTTCACAACAACTTACTGAAGTTAACTATTATCTGGTCGGCTTCCAGGCTTCGTAGTAACCTACTGAATTTAACTGTTATCTGGACGGATTCCAAGCTTTGAAGAAAATTACTTGAAAAGATGAAGTTGAACTGATATCTGGTCGGGTCCAAGCTTCACAACAACTTACTGAAGTTAACTATTATTTGGTGGACTTCCAGGCTTTGTAGTAACCTACTGATTTTAACTGTAATCTGGTCAGATTCCAGGCTTCGCAGAAAATTACTTGAAAAGATGAAGTTGAACTGATATCTGGTCGGGTCCAGGATTCACAACAACTCATTGAAGTTAACTGTTATTTGGTCAGTTTACAAGCTTCGTAGTAACTTACTGAATTTAGTTGTTATCTGGTCGGATTCCAGGCTTCGCAGAAAATTACTTGAAAAGATGAAGTTGAACTGATATCTGGTCAGGTCCAGGCTATACAACAACTTACTGAAGTTAAATTTTATTTTGTCGGCTTCCAGGCTTCGTAGTAACATACTCAATTTAATTGTTATCTGGTCGGATTCCAGGCTTCGCAGAAAATTACTTGAAAAGATGAAGTTGAACTGATATCTGGTCGGGTCCAGGCTTCACAGCAACTTACTAAAGTGAACTGTTATCTGGTCGGTTTCCAGGCTTCGCAGTAACTTACTGAATTTAACTATTATCTGGTCGGATTCCAGGCTTCATAGAAAATTACATGAAAAGATGAAGTTAAACTGATATCTGGTCAGGTCCAGGTGTGATACGGTGGGAAGAACTGACTGTTTTTTGGAATGCTGGTTTGCATTTTGCGTTTGAGTTTGCAAAATGTCGCGGTAAGCAAGAGTCGCCACCGACTTTTATTTTATCCAACAAGGAAAGGAAAAAAGCACAGAAAAATTCCTTTTTCGAGATTTTTCTCGGGTTCGGGGGGTAGATTATAGAAAGGGAAGGTGTTAGCACCATTTCTATCCGTGGTTATCCATGGGCTCTTAGGCACTTGCTCAATTGTTTTCAAAATTGCTTTCTTGGTGCTTGTGGGTTTGAAAAAGTTTTTGTTTGAAAACTTCGATTTAACTCTTGCTTCTGTCCTCAAGAGTGTATGAAGTGTTTTGGAAAACTTTGTTTGAAAAGGAGTGTAAGTGCAAAAAGTTTTTGTTTTGAAAGAGCAAGTTTCTAAGAACCATCTACCTACTCGAAAAAGGAACCGTTCTATGCTAATGTCCTTTAGACAATGCTATCCCACTATGAATGAGTAGGTAGCACCGTCGTTGGAATTTAAGGGTCAATTCGAATGAGGGACATACGGTCACTAAAGCAATGTTAGGACGCCTTAGCGGTAACCCTAATGTCTTAGATCATTTATTTGAGGCAACAATATCCGAGGCAACCATTTCGAGGCAAGTATGATCTTTTAGACAAGAGGGTGACATCTAAAGTGACCTATACTTAATGACCGTGTACGAAGGCAAACAAGTGGGGTGTACCTTAAGAGTGCGCATGTGCGAGTGTGTCGTTTTCAGTTTATTTTTATCTTTGTACATGGTAAAGGTGTTCTAATTTGATTTTAGGTTAAAACATTCAGTCTTGTCATGCCATCCTATTATCAAACATCTAACAGTTATATTTTGCGGAAATAAAATGCGGAATTTAAATTACAAGGCGTCGGGTATTTACATCGCCAAAGACAAACCCTTTAAAAATAAATAAAACGATAAAAATAAATAAAAAGCCCTATTTACTATTACAAATCGGGAACAAGTAAATTATTGGATAAAAGAAAATAAATCGCGGCGCAAAATTTAATCGGACGCATGATTAGGGTTTTGACCCTTTAAAGAAGACATATTTTTGTTGTTTTTATTTTAAGAAAGAAATAAATCCTAAATTAATTACTAAATTGCATTAATAAATTAATTAATAAAAACAAATTATTTTTGGGTTTTTGTTATTTTAAGAAAGAAAAATAAAATAATTAAGCTAGTAATTAAAACCTAATTAAATGTAATTTAATTTTAATTATTTACAAAAAATAGGTTAAAGTTATTCTAATTAAAAACCTAAGTTAATTTAATTAGTGTTTATTAATAAAAATAAAAATTTGATTGAATAAAAATATTTTTTGTGATTTTATTTTATAAAGAAAAGAATTTTTTTGATTGGTTAGTAAATTAAATAAAAAAATTAAATCAATAAATAAATAAACAAAAAGAATTATGAGAGAGGAGCATGGGCCTGTTTTTTGTGGTGTGGATAGCAATCTGAAGGCCCGTTGCAGCTGGCCTTTGTTGACTTTTTTGGAATCCAATGTGCACGCTTGGACTTGGCCTTTGGTGGACATTCATTCTTGAACCCTCAGATTTGGCCTTTGGCCACTTGGCAACTGGATGAATGAGGATGCATGGTGTTCTGCAAGCCTAGGCGCGCATAGGAGTACCTGAAAGAAAAAAACATTGAGAAAGTGGGGGATCTGGGATTCGAACCCAGGTCCTGAAGGGTTTTGGACGCTTGCCTTGCCACTATGCTGCCTTGATCTATTTGTAAGTATATTACACAATAATGATAATATAAAAAAACAAAATTAATTGGTCAGAAAAGAATAAAATGCGCGCCATTTTTGAATGGCCCAATGAGTGAGTGCCAGCTCTTCGTCCCTGTCCTTACACTACTGTAATTTTACCTGTGGATTTGAATCCGCAGCTAAAAATGCAGCTCATTCCAAAAATCATTTCCAGGCAATAAGAATGACTTTCAAGGGCATGGTTGTGTTCGTCTCATCCTCCCGGATGCAACCATGCCCATTACATGGACTAATTTCACCTGAAATAAGAATCCCTAAAAATAAAAACACAGCCCTAGCTATGGTGTTTCGGGGTTACAGCGCCTATAAATCAAATTGATTATTGCCAATGGTTTGCAAATAACATGAAGGGTATGAATATGCAATTATTTCATTCAAATGATGCCAGAATAGACCAAATCGAATCCAAGAACAGAGCTATGTAGCGTGGGACTTACAACGTGTTATGGAGTCTGAACAAGCTTGCTTTGGATTGGTTTGGCTTGAGTGAATGCCCAGGAAGCGATTGGGACGGGTCTTGGCTTCTGAAAGTGCCTCTAGCTATGATTTCGATCTCAAGCTTTCTTTGTGAATTTTCCAACTTTGTTCTTCCTCTGCCTGCAATTGCCAACCCTGATCTCGACTTCTTTGGCTTGCTTATGTAGTGTGTAGTGTATTAGGGTAAGAATTATGGACTGAATCTTCCCATATCAATGCATACATATTTGATTTGATCTCTTCTTAAAAACCTTCCAAATTTATCCAATTTAAATCTTTTTGCACATGATTTGGCTTGATTTGAGTTTGATGATGATAATGATGATAATCAAAACCTGAAACAGCCAAAAAATCTTATGTAATCAAAGTTTTGGATTTTATATGATTTTATTTGATTAAAAATGAATAAATTCAATAAAAAATCAAATAAAATAATAAAAATGAAATATGAGCTCATGGCTGAAGCTAGGACACGTGGGCAATGATGAAAGCTCAAATCAAGTGGAAAAGAATGGGCCCATTTGACAAAATTTGATGTTTTGGGGATAGTTGACTTTTGGCAATTTTGCAAAAATGTCCAACTTCAACAATGTATAACTTCTTCAATTTTGAACTTTTGGAAGTGTTCTTGGACTTTTTAGAAATATTGAGATGTCCTCTAACCAACCCTTTTGGTCTCATCTCATTTTGATATTCCATGCTCAAGTTATAAGCTTTGGTAAAAAAGGTCTTTTTGTTGACTTTCGAAAATGATCTATAATGTCCAAATTTATAACTTCTTGTAAGTGCATTTTTTGATCTTGGGGTATGAAGATGGATTGTAGGAAATTGCATCCTATTCAAAATTAGCTTTGGATGGGTCATTTCTCAAAAAGTATGAGAGGGTTATGCTTGGTCAAAGTTGAGTTGACTTTTCCTACAAAACCCTAATTTAGCAACTTTTGAGTCTTGATGAATTTTGCGCAATCCTTGATGAATCATGATCAACCCTTGATCAAATGATGAAATATCATTCAAAATGAGAATGTTGACAAAAAACTTGAAGTTTGACTATTTATAGGTCACAGTTGACTTTTTCCCTAAAACTGTCGATTTTTGGGCCCTTTAAGAAATTGGCTGAGCAAACTTCCTCTGCAAGGCTTGAAATTTGACATGGATGACCTTGAGAACACAATAGGACATTGGGTATCACTTGAGGTAATTTGGACTCAAGTATCTTTATGCAACACAAAACCCTAATTTGGGGTTGACTGCCTTAGGAGAGGGCTTGTCTGTCCAACTCTTGAGCAACCTTGAGCCACTTGGAGATTTTTCTTGCAATGTTTTGAGGAATATGAGAGGGAAAATTTTGGGGTACAACAGCTGCCCCTGTTCAATCTTCTTAAACCTGAGGATGTTGATTGTCTTTCGTGCCTTTCGTGATCCGAAGGTGGAAGATGATTGAACACTAGAGTGCCCATAAATTTACACTCGCATGAAATGGTATCAACCTTATGATGTCGAGAATGGGCTTACAGATTCCATTGGGAGGATGGTCTTCAAGATGCCATCTGCATGAGTGTCGGTCGCATAAGATATTCCTTAGCGAGAGCTTGTGTACTTGTTATTGTGGAAGACTCCGATGGGGAAGCCTGATCTTTGTTGAGATTTAAGAACTTGCCTGCACTTCAGCTGAGAGAACATCTTCGCTGAATTTTAAGAACTTGTCCATAAATCAACTGGGGGGAAATCTGTCGAGATATAAAACCTTATCTGTAATTCAACCGAGGATAATTTAGTTGAGATTTAAGAACCGGTCAATACTTCGACTGAGGACAATTGTCGAGATTTAGAATATTATCTGTAATTCAACCGAGACTAATTCAGTTGAGATTTAAGAATTGGTTAGTAATTCGACTGAGGGAAACATCTTCATCGAGATCTAGGAACTCTCTGTAATTCAATAGAGGATAATTTTGTTGAGATTTAAGAACTTGTCCACACTTCGACGAAGCAAAATTGTCGAGATTTAGAACCTTATATGTAATTCAACCGAGACTAATTCAGTTGAGATTTAAGAACCGTTCAGTACTTCGACTGAGGGAAACATCTTCATCGAGATCTAGGAACTATCTGTACTTCAACGGAGGATAATTCTGTTGAGATTTAAGAACTTGTCCACACATGGATGGAGGAGAATTGCCGAGATTTAGAACCTTATCTGTAATTCAACCGAGACTAATTCAGTTGAGATTTAAGAACTGGTCAGTACTTCGACTGAGGGAAACATCTTCATCGAGATCTAGGAACTGTCTGTACTTCAACGGAGAATAATTCTGTTGAGATTTAAGAACTTGTCCACACTTCGACGGAGGAAAATTATCAAAAAGATGAAGTTGAACTGATATCTGGTCAGGTCCAGGCTTCACAACAACTTACTGAAGTTAACCATTATTCGGTCGGCTTCCAGGCTTCGTAGTAACCTACTGAATTTAACTGTTATCTGGTCAGATTCCAAGCTTCGCAGAAAATTACTTGAAAATATGAAATTGAACTGATATCTGGTATGGTCCACGCTTTACAATAACTTATTGAACTTAACTATTTTCTGGTCGGCTTCGAGGCTTCGTAGTAACCTACTGAATTTAACTATTATCTGGTCGGATTCCAGGCTTCGCAAAAAATTACTTGAAAATATGAAGTTGAACTGATATCTAGTCGGGTCTAGGCTTCACAACCACTTACTAAAGTTAACTATTATCTGGTCGACTTCCAGGCTTCATAGTAACCTACTAAATTTAACTGTTATCTGGTCGGATTCCAGGCTTCGCAGAAAATTACTTGAAAAGATGAAGTTGAAATGATATCTGATCGAGTCTAGGCTTCATAAAAACTTACTGAGGTTAACTATTATCTTGTCGGATTCCAGGCTTAGTAGTAACCTACTGAATTTAACAGTTATCTGGTCGAATTCCAGGCTTCACGGAAAATTACTTGAAAAGATGAAGTTGAACTGATATTTGGTCGGGTCCAGGCTTCACAACAACTTACTGAAGTTATCTATTATCTGGTCGGCTTCTAGGCTTCGTAGTAACCTACTGAATTTACCTGTTATATGGTCGGATTCCATGCTTCGCAGAAAATTACATGAAAAGATGAAGTTGAACTGATATCTTGTCGGGTCCGGGCTTCACAACAACTTACTGAAGTTAACTATTATCTGGTCGGCTTCAAGGATTCATAGTAACCAACTGAATTTAACTGTTATCTGGTCGGATTCCAGGCTTCGCGTAAAATTACTTGAAAAGATGAAGTTAAACTGATATCTGGTTGGGTCCAAGCTTCACAACAACTTACTTAAGTTAACTATTATCTGGTCGGCTTCCTTGCTTCGTAGTAACCTACTGAATTTAATTGTTATCTGGTCGGATTCCAGGCTTCGCAGAAAATTACTTGAAAAGATGAAGTTGAACTAATATCTGGTCGGGTCCAGGCTTCACAACAACTTACTGAAGTTAACTATTATTTGGTCGGCTTCCAGGCTTCGTAGTAACCTACTGAATTTAACTGTTATCTGGTCAGACTCCAGGCTTCGCAGAAAATTACTTGAAAAGATGAAGTTGAACTGATATCTTGTCGGGTCCAGGCTTCACAACAACTTACTGAAGTTAACTGTTATCTGGTCAGTTTCCAGGCTTCGTAGTAACTTACTGAATTTAGCTGTTATCTGGTCGGGTTACAGGCTTCGCAGAAAATTACTTGAAAAGATGAAGTTGAATTGATATCTGGTCGGGTCCAGGCTTCACAACAACTTACTGAAGTTATCTATTATCTAGTCGGCTTCCAGGCTTCGTAGTAACCTACTGAATTTACCTGTTATATGGTCGGATTCCAGGCTTCGCAGAAAATTACTTGAAAAGATGAAGTTGAACTGATATCTTGTCGGGTCCGGGCTTCACAACAACTTACTGAAGTTAACTATTATCTGGTCGGCTTCAAGGATTCATAGTAACCGACTGAATTTTACTGTTATCTGGTCGGATTCCAGGCTTCGCGGAAAATTACTTGAAAAGATGAAGTTGAACTGATATCTGGTTGGGTCCAAGCTTCACAATAACTTACTTAAGTTAACTATTATCTGGTCGGCTTTCAGGCTTCGTAGTAACCTACTGAATTTAATTGTTATCTGGTCGGATTCCAGTCTTCGCAGAAAATTACTTGAAAAGATGAAGTTGAACTGATATCTGGTCGGGTCCAGGCTTCATAACAACTTACTTAAGTTAACTATTATTTGGTCAGCTTCCAGGCTTCGCAGTAACCTACTGAATTTAACTGTTATCTGGTCAGACTCCAGGCTTCGCAGAAAATTACTTGAAAAGATGAAGTTGAACTAATATCTGGTCGGGTCCAGGCTTCACAATAACTTACTGAAGTTAACTGTTATCTGGTCAGTTTACAGGCTTCGTAGTAACTTACTGAATTTAGTTGTTATCTGGTCGGGTTCCAGGCTTCGCAGAAAATTACTTGAAAAGATGAAGTTGAATTGATATCTGGTCGGGTCCAGGCTTCACAACAACTTACTAAAGTTATCTATTATCTGGTCGGCTTCCAGGCTTCGTAGTAACCTACTGAATTTACCTGTTATATGGTCGGATTCCAGGCTTCGCAGAAAATTACTTGAAAAGATGAAGTTGAACTGATATCTGGTCGGGTCCGGGCTTCACAACAACTTACTGAAGTTAACTAATATCTGGTCGGCTTCAAGGATTCATAGTAACCGACTGAATTTAACTATTATCTGGTCGGATTCCAGGCTTCGCGGAAAATTACTTGAAAAGATGATGTTGAACTGATATCTGGTTGGGTCCAAGCTTCACAACAACTTACTTAAGTTAACTATTATCTGGTCGGCTTCCAGGCTTCGTAGTAACCTACTGAATTTAACTGTTATTTGGTTAGATTCTAGGCTTCGTAGAAAATTACTTGAAAAGATGAAGTTGAACTGATATCTGGTCGGGTCCAGGCTTCACAACAACTTACTGAAGTTAACTATTATTTGGTCGGATTCCAGGCTTCATAGTAACCTACTGAATTTAACTGTTATCTGGTCATATTCTAGGCTTCTTCGAAAATTACTTGAAAAGATGAAGTTGAACCGATATCTGGTCGGGTCCAGGCTTCACAACAACTTACTGAAGTTAACTGTAATCTGGTCAGTTTCCAGGGTTCGTAGTAACTTCTTGCATTTAGCTGTTATCTGGTCGGATTCCAGGCTTCGTAGAAAATTACTTAAAAAGATGAAGTTGAACTGATATCTGGTCGGGTCCAGGCTACACAACAACTTACTGAAGTTAACTTTTATTTGGTCGGATTCCAGGCTTCGTAGTAACGTACTGAATTTAATTGTTATCTGGTCGGATTCCAGGCTTCGCAGAAAATTACTTGAAAATATGAAGTTGAACTGATATCTGGTCGGGTCCAGGCTTCACAGCAACTTACTAAAGTTAACTGTTATCTGGTCGGTTTCCAGGATTCGCAGTAACTTACTGAATTCAACTGTTATCTGGTCGGATTCCAGGCTTCGCAGAAAATTACTTGAAAAGATGAATTTGAATTGATATCTAGTCGGGTTCAGGCTTCACAACAACTTACTGAAGTTAACTATTATCTGGTCGTCTTCCAGGCTTCGTAGTAACCTACTGAATTTACCTGTTATATGGACGGATTCCAGCTTCGCAGAAAATTACTTGAAAAGATGAAGTTGAACTGATATCTGGTCAGGTCCAGGCTTCACAACAACTTACCGAAGTTAACTATTATCTGGTTGGCTTCAAGGATTCGTAGTAACAGACTGAATTTAACTGTTATCTGGTCCCATTCCAGGCTTCGCGGAAAATTACTTGTAAAGATGAAGTTGATCTGATATATGGTCGGGTCCAGGCTTCACAACAACTTACCGAAGTTAACTATTATCTGGTTGGCTTCAAGGATTCGTAGTAATAGACTGAATTTAACTGTTATCTGGTCCCATTCCAGGCTTCGCGGAAAATTACTTGTAAAGGTGAAGTTGATCTGATATATGGTCGGGTTCAGGCTTCACAACAAATTACTGAAGTTAACTATTAGCTGGTAGGCTTCCAAGCTTCATAGTAACCTACTGAATTTAACTATTATCTGGTTGGATTCCAGGCTTCGCCAAAAATTTCTCGAAAAGATGAAGTTGAACTGATATCTGGTCGGGTCCAGGCTTCACAACAACTTACTAAAGTTAACTATTATCTGGTCGGCTTCCAGGCTTCGTAGTAACCTTCTGAATTTAATTGTTATCTGGTCAGATTCCAGGCTTCGCAGAAAATTACTTGAAAATATGAAGTTGAATGGATATCTGGTAAGGTCCAGGCTTTACAACAACTTACTAAAGTTAACTATTATCTGGTCGGCTTCCAAGCTTCGTAGTAACCTACTAAATTTAACTGTTATCTGGTCGGATTCCAGGCTTCGCAGAAAATTACTTAAAAGATGAAGTTGAACTGATATCTAGTCGGGTTCAGGCTTCACAACAAGTTACTGAAGTTAACTATTATCTGGTCGTCTTCCAGGCTTCGTAGTAACCTACTGAATTTACCTGTTATATGGTCGGATTCCAGCTTCGCAGAAAATTACTTAAAAAGATGAAGTTGAACTGATATCTGGTCAGGTCCAGGCTTCACAACAACTTACCGAAGTTAACTATTATCTGGTTGGCTTCAAGGATTCGTAGTAACCGACTGAATTTAACTGTTATCTGGTCGCATTCCAGGCTTCGCGGAAATTACTTGTAAAGATGAAGTTGAACTGATATCTGGTCGGGTCCAGGCTTCACAACAACTTACTGAAGTTAGCTATTATCTGGTCGGCTTCCAGGCTTCGTAGTAACCTACTGAATTTAACTGTTATCTGGTCGGATTCTAGGCTTCGCAGAAAATTACTTGAAAAGATGAAGTTGAACTGATATCTGGTCGGGTCCAGGCTTCACAACAACTTACTGAAGTTAACTGTTATCTGGTCAGTTTCCAGGCTTCGTAGTAACTTATTGAATTTAGCTGTTATCTGGTTGGATTCCAGGCTTCGCAGAAAATTACTTGAAAAGATGAAGTTGAACTGATATCTGGTCGGGTCCAGGCTTCACAACAACTTACTGAAGTTATCTATTATCTGGTCGGCTTCCAGGCTTCGTAGTAACCTACTGAATTTA
This sequence comes from Vicia faba, assembly GCA_948472305.1. Lineage (NCBI taxonomy): Eukaryota > Viridiplantae > Streptophyta > Magnoliopsida > Fabales > Fabaceae > Vicia > Vicia faba. Next base: position 1,184,219,900 of record OX451741.1, on the reverse strand, counting down.
CCTGTTATATGGTCAGATTCCAGGCTTCTCAAAAAATTACTTGAAAAGATGAAATTGAACTGATATCTGGTCGGGTCCAGGCTTCACAACAACTTACTGAAGTTAACTATTATCTTGTCGGCTTCCAGGCTTCGTAGTAACCTACTGAATTTAACTATTATTTGGTCGAATTCCAGGCTTCGCAGAAAATTACTTGAAAAGATGAAGTTGAACTGATATCTAGTCAGGTCCAGGCTTCACAACAACTTACTGAAGTTAACTATTATCTGGTCGGCTTCCAGGCTTCGTAGTAACCTACTGAATTTAACTGCTATCTGGTCGGATTCCAGGCTTCACATAAAATTACTTGAAAAGTTGAAGTTGAACTGATATCTGGTCGGGTCCAGGCTTCACAACAACTTAATGAAGTTAACTATTATCTGGCAGGCTTCCAGGCTTCGTAGTAAGCTACCGAATTTAACTATTATCTGGTAGGATTCCAAGCTTCGCAGAAAATTACTTGAAAAGATGAAGTTGAATTGATATCTGGTCAGTTCCAGGCTTCACAACAACTTACTGAAGTTAACTATTATCTGGTCGGCTTCCAGGCTTCGTAGTAACCTACTGAATTTAACTGTTATCTGGTCGGATTCCAGGCTTCACAGAAAATTACTTGAAAAGATGAAATTGAACTGATATTTGGTCGGTCCAGGCTTCACAACAACTTACTGAGGATCGTAGAAGAGTCTACTGAGGAAGAGGGATTGTAGTCCCTTGATTTGTAATAGTCTGAGAGCCAAAATGTAGTTTGTTGGGGAAATAAACCCTGTTGCCAATATGCTGGAGAGGCGTTTTCTTTTGACAGAAATCCTCAAGGATTCTTTAGATCAACTCAGTTGGGGAGGAGTTTTTTAGAGATTGAAAACCTTGTTAGGGGTCCTCCTATGAACAGGATCTTGGGGGAGAATTGTCACTGCCCTAAGTAACAAGTGTTGTCGTAATGCCAAAACATGTTTGTCTTATCGTACATGATTCGTTGCTGGAATTCATGTCCAATTCCCCAAGTGATTCAGATACAAATCTTCCCCCTAATTATTCAACACTTCTTGAGAGATTTCTTAGAATCTTGACTGGACTGCCCCATATGTGATAGTGACATGTCATGCCCCCTTTCTTATAGGAGATTTGTTATTAGAAGTGTCTTCCCACTTGAAGTGATCTTGTTCTTTGAGAGAGTTTTTGTTCACTTAGATATTTGTTGTGTGAATTTCTCCGTTGTCAAATGGTTAGCCATATGCAAACAACGATATTAAAATAATGCAAAGTTTATGTTTGTCTTGAAGTTTTGAAAATGCATTTTAGCAGAGAAAAGAATTTTTGTAAGAAAATGAATTCGACTCAGGATTTAGAGTAAAGCCTTACAGGAGTCAGGATACCTTTTTGTAACAGTATGCTTTCGAATTAACCCATGCTTCAATTAGGACTCTTGAAGGGTTCTAACGTGGCTTGGTTCATGGTTTAAGAAACAAAGGATAAAGGCTCAAATTTTTTGTACCCACCTGTTCTTCGTGATGTTCCCAGTCCTAAACTTAGTTAATTGTACGTTCGAACTCCAATGACATTTTGGCGATGGTTCATACGAGTTGAGTTTATCGGAAGGCAGTCATCATTTTTTTTGCAACATTTTTCATGTTGGTCGAGGATTTGTAGTGGCCTCTTTTTTTTTATTATCCCTGATTTTGCCTGACCGTTCTTGTTTTTTTGAGATTACAGTCAGCAGGATGCCCTAGTTTTTCTTAAGTTTCTGACTTATTGGGTTTTTTCTTATTGAGAGATAATGACTGACTATATGATAGGGAACCGTCCCCGTCTTTTGATTCTAGAGGAATGTTTCTTATGTCATTCGTTGCATTACAAAGTGAAAGTTTGTGACTGAACGCGCATTTGAATTAACTAAGAGACTACCCTGCCCTAGGTTTTGATTAAGGGTTTCAATTTGTGTGAAAAAGAAAACTTCTACTTCTTTGGCTCAAAGGGGTTGACTAGGGATTATCTTCCTTATAACTCCAGTGTTTAGGATTTGAAATAACGCCTGTACATCATCAGCAAGGTCTGTCCGAAAGCATATTGTATGAGATTAAGGCATTATTTTCGTCATCCTCCCTCTAAAGGCTTGCAACTTCTAAGACAAGAGTTGAATATATAAGGGGAGTAAAAATCATAGTTTAAATATAGTGAAAACAAATGGATTAATTCAAGACAAACATATGCAATGCATTGATGAAATAACAAAGTTTGACATAAATAATTGTTCGAAAAATTACAACTTGAAAATTCAAATGAACAAAAGCCTCTTTGTTTGAACTTGTCACTTCAGGTGGTGAGCTTTTGAGGGGCGGCAGAAGAATTCAGTCTGACCATCTTGTGTGAACTCTAGCACTCCTTCGTCGACCAAGTCTTGAATCTTATTTTTCAATGCCCAACAGATATTCGTGTCATGTCCACGACTATTGGAATGGTATGCACACATTGCATTAGGATGATAGCTAAGAGCGGAGGTATTAGGATTCCGAGGAGGATCCCTCAATGTAATCAACTCCATCTTCAACATGTGTTGCAATAATCGAGCCAAGGACATGTTGATATTTGTAAACTGTCTCTCGGGCTTATTTTGTCTTTGCTGATTTTCCCGTTGATGTTGACGGGGTCGTTGTTGGGCTCGTGACGTAGAAGCAGTTTTGAAAGGTTCGTTCTCTATCCGAATGGCTTCTTGTCTCATGGGGGGCTGAGTATTGACTTGATCCCCAATCTTGACCGTTTGTTTCATACGGTTGCAACCGTCCTGATGAAGCTTGTTGACGAGGTTCCTTAGCTCTTCTTGTCCCCGAGCTAAGTTTTGGATGAGAGCCATTTGTCCCAACATCTGGATTCTCATCGTTGCTACCTCCGCTTGCAACTTTCTTATCTGACTTTCCTTATCGTCTTCAGGATTGTCATTGGTTACGCTCTCAATGAACAGTGTTTTCAACTCTTCTTGCCCCTTGGACAGGTTCAAGAATGTCTCTTGTAGTTCAGGATTTTGAATCTGAACGTCCTTGATAGTCTGTTCTAGAGCCATCTCTATTGAAATAAACAGTAAGTATATGACAGACCTGTGTGTGGGAAAACCTGTTATGCATGATATGTGGATGCAATGTTTTCAAGGATCTCGCGGGGTAAACACAAGAAGATGTTTAGAATTTAAACGTTGATCAACAACTTTGACTGGAGAACTTCGTATTGTTGAATGTCCTTCCGGGAGAATCAAGTTCACCATGTCAAGTGGGTTATGGCCCTTGACTCAAGTTGTTATACTCGATCTTTGATGGTGTTTAATTAGAGGAAAATAAATCCTTTTGTCCCTTGGTAGACGTCTGGTTCAACGTGACCCTGCATCATAGGCTCTTGAGATCCTTGAAATGGTTATTGAAAATGCTATGGTATGATGTTATGGTGTTATGTACAAGTATGCGAAGTAAGAAAGTTTATATACAAATAATCATATTCACACAAAGCAGACAAGTCCTTAGGTTTAGGATTGCATGGAGTTTGTAGGTAAGTACCCTCTTGAAGTTGGATTGGTTTAACATGTCCTATAAATAGTAACCGGGTTCTAAGGGATCTCAATATCACTGACCTTTCCCACAAGCTTCGTTTGATAGGCGATTGACTCGCAACCAAACAAAACTCAGGAGTTACGTCTCAATGAGTGTAGCATCGAGTATCTACCAACTTCGGACTGCACCAAATCCGGTCATCACACTATGTCTTAATGGCCAAGTTGGTCAAGTAAAAGGTTCTAAAAGTCAGTTAGTTCTTTATGACATCACTCAGCGGCCCCGTATTCTCCTTGACTACTCAAGGGCTACCGGTACCAACAAATATGTCACACTAACGTAGCTATTGCTTAGACCATGTCGGTATACCCTGCACAATTTCCACAATGTATTGCTACTTACCTATAAGGTATCATAAATCCGGGTAGAGGATTTAAACCCAAACAAAGAACCAAAATGTAAAGAAAACAAATCAAACAATGAAAGCAAGTAAATGTGATTTAACCCTAAGGTAAACCCACTTTTAAGTTAACTGCTGTATCCCCAGCAGAGTCGCCAGTTCTGTGATACGGTGAGAGAACTGACTTGGTTGTTTTGCGTTTGATCACAAATGTTGCAGTTAGCAAGAGTCGCCGCCGACTTTTCTTTTATCCAAAAGGAAAGGAGAAAAAGCACAGGAAAGACCTTTGAGATTGTTTCTTGAGTTCGGGGGGTAGATTATGAAAAGGGAAGGTGTTACCACCCTTTTCATCCATGGTTTTCCATGGGCTCTTAGTTACTTGCTAGATCACTTGCTTTTGTTTTAAAATGTGCTTTGTGTGGTTTTTGAAAGTATTTTGAAAAGGCGTCATCGTTTAGGCAAACTTTGTAATAGTTCTCGTTTGTAAGAACGTATACAAAGTGTTGAGCTTTTGAGAATGTTTCAAGTTTGGAAGATGTTTCGAAAGTGTTTTTGAAAGTGTTGGTGTTTGTTTTGGAAAATAAGCAAGAGTGTATGATTTGAAATTGAGCAAGAAACTAGGAATGATCTACCTACTCAAAATTCTTAGTTCATTTCTTCCTTTCCTTTAATATTTCTATCTCACCATTGATTTGGTAAGTAACCCTATCTTTGGATGTTGAAGGGACGGGCGTGGGTCATCGTATAACCATGATTAGCAATGTTGCAAGGTATCTTATCATTTTTCTTTAGGGACTAAGATCATTTTGAAAGGCAACTTTTGATAGCGTCGTCGAGGGTCTATGATCTTGTATTTTGCTTGTCTTTGCTAAGATACCTCACATGCGTAATATGGCCATTTTTATAAGGCAACCAAGTGGAATTACCCTAAGGGTGTAAGTGTGCAAGTGTGTTGATTTACATGCATTTAATCTTGGTTTAGGGTTATCTACTTGTTGGTTTTATCTTTCCATACAAACCCTAATTACTAACATTGATATAAAAGCGATAAATTGCAGAAAGTAAAATTACTACGCTATTACATCATTATGGGGATGGGGTATACAAATTTACAAATGGGGATTGCAAGAAAATTAAACCCTAATTACTATTACAAGGCTTTGACAATTACATAATTTATAATGCAAAAATAATAGAATATGCAAGAAGATGTAAAGTGAGATAAATTTCTTTTTAGGGTTTTCTTATAGAAAAAAGGTTGTGTAATTAATTTCATTGAAGAAAAACCTAAGTCTAAGTTAATTGTTTAGAAAAGTGTTTTTGAGGATTAATTTGAACAAAAAGGTTTTATAAAGTTAGGTCATTTCCAAGCAATGCAATATGTCCAAAATAACCTAAAAAATCTCCAAAATCAAGAAAATTGGTGCCTGAGCTAATACGGGTCGTGTCAGTGGACACTGGCACCTGTGTCAGGACCTGTCCATGACTTTTATGCATTTTTTGGTTCCAGCCAACCTGACACGGCCGTGTCATATGACACGGGCGCCCGAGTTATCCACTGTTCATCATTTTCTTCTCATGTACGCACCAGTAACATTGACACGGGCTGTGTCGTTTGACACAGGCACCCGTGTCAGCCTCTGTCCCTGCATATTATTATGTTTTTTCAACCCAACTAAGCTGACACGGGCCGTGTCGTATGACACGGGCACCCGTGTCAGCCTCTGGTCTGGCTTTTTGTTAGTTTTTTCTCTTTGATCTGTCTTGTTATATCTTTTGAGCGCAAAAGCAAATGATGTATGAACAATTATATCACATTTTGAGAAAGTTTACCTCTCGAAGCGGAAGCTTTAGAACATGTACGGATGTTTCCGAGTGTAAAGTGGTGATTGATCGAGCTCCTTTTAACCTTCTTGAAGTAACTCCAACCTTCCTTTTATACTGAAAATGGTTGAACCGCCCCAACCAAGTCAAGTTGCAATGTATGTTTTTTGAGTTTAGAAGATGGTGGTAATGATGTTACAGAAGTTATTCTTATGTTTGAACAACTTCTATATGGTGTATATGAAGTGTTTGTATGGTTTTTTTGGAGAAAACATGCAAGGTATGATATTCAAAGATTTGGAATTCAAAGCTCAAAAGTGGAGGTTTTGTGTACAAATCTGGTTTTTGACAGCAAAAGTGATTTTGAGTGTTAGTTTCCCCTCCTATTTTTCTGGCCTTCTCTCTATTTTTTCTAACCTCCTTCTCTTGAAAATGCTTCTTCTATTTATAGGCAAGAGGTTTGTGCATATGAGCTGACTAGGTTTGCAAGACTGCATGTTATGTTTGGTTGTATTACAAAGATCAAACTATGTCAAGTACTCCATAGTCCCAAGGTGAAGTACCAAAGTTGCTGGCATAGAGGAGCTACTTCCCATGATTTATGGTGGAGTATAATCAGCAACAAGCAAGGTATGGGCTCAAGATAAACTTTGTAAAAAAAGCTAGTTTTTCAAGAATAACAATGATGCCTTTATGCTATAAATGGAAAGATCTTTTGGACAATGGATTAAACACTTGGGTAATAGCTCAAGAGTGGGTGTAAGCATTAAATTATGAAGAGCTTTGCAAGCAAGAAGGCCCACAACATAAGATTATGCAGCATAGAATAAGGGTTTTGTTATGTGTTCTTCAATAGAATGACTTGCAATTCAAGGATAGATGCCCAACTTCATGCCCTTGAATCTCCTATCTAAAGTATGATAAATGCATGCTCTTGAATGTTTTGGAAAGCTTGAAACACCCTCTATAACTTTCATGTTGGCCATTTTGAAAAAATCATCTCGTAACTATGTGAAAAAATGCCAAGAAGTTGGGATAAAATCCTGACCAAAATTTGTTGGAAATTACCCTAAGTCTTAAATGAAAATGCCATGTCTTCATGAACTTATAACTTGAGACCCAAGCATATTTAGAAGAAGTTGTGTAAAGAAATGTTGTCGATATCATGGAGATCTACAACTTTCATGTTGAAAGTTTCCCTTGAATCGTCTTGCATATTGGTGAAAGAATGGAATTAAGTGATGAAATTATCATGTATAAAAACACTTAGAAAATTTCTAAGTCTTGGAAATCTTGACTTTTCAAGTTGACTTTTGAATTTCTTGACTTCTTGATGATCAAGCTTGATATTATTGAATGTCTTGATGAAATTTGATCTTTGGAATGTAATGTTGACCGAAAAGTCAAAGTTTGACTTTCTAGTATGCAATTGACCATTTTGCCCTTGTGCCAATTCCAAGCCTAAATTGATGTATCAGTGCTGCAAACTTAATGTCATAGAAGATCTTGTGAGATAATCCTTGAGAAATGAGAGGGAAAATTTTAGGGTACAACACCGATGAATTGGGAAAATCTGAAGCGACTTAGAAGTTGGAACTGATGGATGACTTCCTAGAGGTCGAGAAATTTGCTGGATTATCGAACGATTCTATTGAAGATGCTTCTGCGTCATTTACATCAAACAATAACAAGGATGAAATTATGACCAATGAAGTATCCAAAGTTAGTACTAGCAAATATGATCCCTCCGAGTCTGAAAAGAACAGTGATTTAAATCCATTGGAAATTCAAGTGTCCCCTGCTGCAGTATCACCCAGTTCCGGTGGGATAGATGGCTTATCACCAGCAAAACTTCAATCAAGGATACAATCATTTTTTGAGTTTGTGGCTAAGGATGATGATATGGGTTAGATCCTGAAGGATATTAAACATCTTCTTGAAGACGCACATGTTATTGAAGATGCACATGATGCATCCATCCAAGACTCTGTTGCTGTCACTCCCCATGATGTCCCGCCTTCTGATATTCCATGTGATAAAAAGGATAATTCTGAAGATGCTGGTTCAGTTGCAAAAAAAGAACTCATTTCATCCCAAGAACCTACTAAATATATACAGATAACTTCTGATATAGAAGCTGCAATTTCTCAAATTCATGACTTCGTATTATTCTTAGGCAGAGAAGCAATGACAGTTCATGACATATCTTCTGGTGGTGATGGGATAAGCCAAAAGATGGAGGAGTTCTCTGTTACTTACAATAAAGTCAAATGCCATGAAGCATGTTTGTTGCAGTTTGTTCTTGATCTGTCTCAAGTCTTGGCCAAAACAAGTGAATTCAGATTTAATATCCTTGGTTAAAAAAGCTTTCTAACTAACCCAAAATAGAAAACCAGCTAACTAACTATCATAACTTCCATAACTAACTTCCGCATTCCCTAAATGATTCTCAATCTCTTCTCCTATATAATCTGTGCCATAACCTTCATTCAGAGAGATTCACCATTTTTAACACATAACTACATCTATTCTCTCAACCATTCACATGAATCATTTTTCACAAAATCACCAGAAAAATTCTCTACTCTCTCTCTGCACTCTCTGCTCCGTAACCGATTCTATCGCAGAACCTTCATCACTCAACAACCTTATATGAACCTTCTTCTTCTTCTTCTTCAATCTCTCTCTGGATTTCATCTTCGTTGATCTAAAACCTTCAACAACAGAATCTTCATTGACATCAATATTCTGCAAGAGTTAATAGCAACATCTTCACTTCATTCATCAACATCATTTGCATTTCTGTGTGAGAAAATATCACATAACAATAGTCAACAATAACAGAAAACACAATAACACAGAAGAAGAAGAAGAAGAAGAAGATCGAGAAGTAGAAGAAGAAGACACGCTAAGGAGTTGAGGGACTTTCTTACCTGAACACGTAAGAATCTCTGGTTCTCCCACCATCTTAATTGATTGAAGGCGCACCGAACGAACTCCAGTCGGTAAGAATTTCTCCTTCACGATTTTGCACTTGTTTTATTATCACTTCGTGTGGCCTGGTTGTGTTTCTTCGTGTCGTAGCATCGATTCCACTCTGAATCCATATTTTTTTATTATTTTGTTATGGATTTGGGGAGGAATTGAGAGACTGAGATTTAAATTCACGACGGAGTTGTTGAACTAAAAAGAGCGAGACATAGGTCTAAGCTAGGCGAAGGTAGATGTGTGTATCACATCGGCAGTGATTCGAAACAAATGGAGACAAAAAAAGAAGCTGAGCGGTGCCGCATAGTGTTTGGAAAGGAGAAGGTATCATGTTTGAGCGAGGAAGCCGAACAATCAAAATTATAAACCCTATCCAAGCAAATGCAATGTTTCTTGTCCATTTGTATATTTTTTATTATTTATTTTATTTATATTCTATTGAAAATTCTAAAAAAAATATGGTGATAATTATGCTATGGGATGGGGCCGCTCCATGCTCTCCTCAGACACGTTAACACTTGATTTTTGCAACCGGGAGATTATTCAATAAAAAACTCAATGCTGGATTCATTTGGTTAGGACCATTCGCTGTTTTTTGAACTAAAGCCTAGCTAAACCAAAAAAATATCCTCCTGGACTCAAGCTGGACGGGCCTTACGCCCGTCTCATTATTAATCACACACCCCCTAATTCTTACTATCTCTTTGTAGAATTTAGGACTTTCCTTAATTTTTTCTATACTTTTGTTAGGATAAAACTGTAAAAAACAATAAAAATGGTAGAATATAATCGAATTTCTCCTAAGAATTAATCCTTTAGTTTTCGATAGAATTTTCTCCTCACATTAAAAACTAATAAAAAATACTTTTTATTTTAGTTTTTATTCATATTTTCATATCGTCGTGCCTCATTATTTTTGACGCGTTTGTTCATTGTGCAAGGTACATTTTTGGTGATTTTGATCGTGTAACATAACAAGTAGTTATGTGATCGAAGCATATGGCTTATGCTCGTGTCCAATGCGACATGCCTTATTTCTCATCGTCCTGAGAAATTCATATCAGTTTATATGTTGTCAAAATGCATGTGATATTTTATGACACTTTGTGCAGGAACTTCTGATTATGCGCCGCATTCACGACACATGTTTGCCTTTATCTTAGTTGGATATTGTTTCTGACTCGGTTTGTTTCTTGGTGAAGCTTGCTCGGCGCGTACTCCCTTCTTTTTTAGTTCTTTCGTCTACTCATGACGACTTGATCGCTTTGGTAGCCTCCACTACTACCCTTGTACTTCTTTGCACTTTATTGCATTTTGTTATCGCTTTTCTAGATACCATGAGAAGTAGGAAATAAAGAGCGTGCACTCGAAGTCGCTGTTTAAAGACCTGTAGCAGGCATTCCGCACTTCATTTGTTATATGTGTTTTGCTTGTGTTTGTTTACTTTCTTGTTGATCGATGAGTCACTCAATTTAGGAATTGAGATCACGACTTCTCTCTCAGTGCATGCTCCCTATAGGATTTTATCGCTTTATTTCTTGTTGATCGATGAGTCACTCAATTTAGAAATTGAGATCACGACTTCTCTCTCATTGCATGTTCCCTATAGGATAGTTTTGTTAGACTCTCTTTGGCATGCTAACCTAGATAGGATATCTCTAGGTGTGCTCTCTTGAGCTTATTAGCTTGCTTGGTTTATCCTTGTACATACCATGTTCCCTTAGGATGCGCTTGCTCCATTCGGATGCGAGTTAGACCTTAGGTTTCTAACCATGCATGCTAACATTAGTTAGACTTCCCCTTCATCCTTGACATAGGAATACCATTGTATGATAACATTAGGTTTATAAATAAGCTAGTCTCCCTTAGACTCTTTTCTCCCTTTTTTGCATCCTTGCATCTGAAACCAACTTCTTTTCTTAGCAAATCAAAAATATGCTAAGCATACTTAAACCCTTTTTCAAGGTAATAAAACACAAACCAATTCAAATCATTTTGTGCGCTCGAGCACCTTTTATCTAAAACCCTTTTCAGGTAAGGACGTGATTAATTTACTTCTTTGCCAACGCATAAGTCTCCAAAGGTTGAGCTGCGGCAGAAGGCGGGATTAACATTGACCATTAAAAACACAAACAAACAAAAACATGTGAGCCGAACTACGGTAGCTCTGATTCCTTAAAAAGGATACGTAGGCATTGGGGTAGGGCCCAAACGAGCACAATTTTATTTTCCCTACATTCTTTTCTCTTTTCTTTTGCATTCATTCTCCCTTCATTATTATAGTAAACAATAAGCATAGATTAAATACACCCATGAGATAGATAACAAGAGTGGATACCGTAGAGTACTACGAGCGTGTGGGGTGCCAATACCTTCCCCTCGCGTAACAGACTCCCTTACCCGATCTCTCGGTCGCAAGACCGTGACTTCTCCCTTCTCAGTTTTTCTCGATGTTTACCTTTCCCTACATGTGGGATAAAAGACGTTCGATGGCGACTTCATTGTTTGATATTTTCAGCCGGTTGTTTCAGCTGGCGACTTCACTGGGGATTTTGGTCGACCAAATGCTGGTCCATCCAGGAGTCGCTCCTAGCTCTTGATTTCTTTTTCTTTGGGTGTTTATTTTTATTCTTTCAGTTTATTCACTCATTTTGTATATACTTGAGCATATGTATGCATTGCATTTTACTGTCTTCCATATACTACTGTTGTATTGGATTTGCTTCTTATTAGGTGGGTGCTACTATGAGGTAAAAGGCCCAATACCCAGGCCATAGTTGTATACCATAGGAACCCTAGGAATAGAGTGGAACATGAACATCTAGTTGACTTAGGTCTCACTATTTCCGCCATGTCATCCACGCTCAGATGAGGTACAAATGAGGGGCTATCGTTTTCACGTAGGTGATACGGCGATAGTTTTTCAGGAGTACCCTCGATTCTGAGTTACCATTGCCTTACCCTGGCCTAGTTTTCACCCGTGAGTGGGGAGGGAATTATTATCACATGTACAGTTGGTGACTATGTTCAGATGATTGCTCATATTCTAATGGTGACCATGCTCGGACAGTGAATATTGGTTCTAATGGTTATGTTCTGGATTTCAATCAGTAACTAGGGGAATCTCAGATTTATTTTCTGGGCTCCAAATCTGTTCATGAGGTTCTTTGGTTTATGTCCCGGACCTATGATCTTGGTACTCACAGACTGCAGAAACAGTACAACAGAAACCTGTATCATGGAAGTAGTAACCCCATGGTCATTTGGACTCACATCATATCATATTTATTTTTCGAAAGAAATGTCAAAAAAATAAAACTAAATACTAACCCTGCATGTGCACGTCCATTCTGGGTTACTTCACGAAGTTACAGTTTCTGTCAGTAACGTCTAGCAACAGTGATGTTCTCAAGAGGATCAGGAGGGATGATTGTACTTATTCGTGCTACCCAAGCTTTCCGCTCAAGTTCTTGGCCTTTTTTTTGAAGAGTTTAAAAGACCGTTTACTCCGTCCTAATGCAAAAAATATTATTGGAAGACATGGTGGTGCTTTGACTCTACCTAAGTTTTACGACCATGAGTTACACTGTTTCACCTTCCAAGACTATCAGTTTGTTCCAACTCCGAAAAATACTCTCGTTTGTTCAAGATTATCGAGCACACACTTGTTGCTAGTCCGAACGGGCATGATTTTGAAACTATCACTAAGGAACTTTATTTGGGCCTTGATGATGTGAGATAGAAATGGAAGAATAATGGTAGCCTACATTCGAACTGATTATTATATTGTTACTTCAATCACCAACAAGCTTGTTAGACGGAGTTGCTCATCTTGTACTCCCATAACTTTCATGTATTCAATTATGCGAGAATTTCTCTTTTTTCTGGATATTTTCTTCATACGGTCATTCTTATCATCATGTTGCTCGATTACTGTTGATGGTAATTGAACCGTGAAAAACCGGAATGGACAATCATTTCATACATCATACATATCATGCATTTCATGAATTGCAGGTTTTCTTGCGAGATTTTTGTCTGATGGTTTTGCCTCTTATTATCAGAATCTACAAGACGACTTCCTTACATCCTTACTGTACTCAAGCCAACATGTTGAGGATTATGGAACAGATTGAGCAGAACCAGGCCGCTCTCCACAAAGACATGGACACCATGGGTGATCGAATGAATCATCTCATGGAAACTCTTTATGCCGTCATCCAAGGGCAGGAAGAGCTCATAATAAGCGTTACTAAACTGGTAGACAGTGCCTCCACGTCTGAGAATGGCGGACCCAGGAATGACCATGGGGGGATTTCTAAGGAGAACCCACGGCTTATTATGGATGACCACCATGATGTCATCAATCTCGATGGCCCTCCAAAGGATTCTACGGCCGACTTGTCTGAAACTGCTAAGATGTACAAGGCTTTAGAAGAGCGCTTGAAGGCTATGGAGACTTCTAAGAAGCCGGGATTCAGTGTCGTTGCCATGTGTTTGGTTCCAGGGGTTGTGATTCCACCAAAGTTTAAGGTACCTGATTTTGACAAGTATAAGGGGGTTACATGCCCAGAGACTCATCTCCGATCTTACTGCAGAAAGAGGGCTGCTTATGCTAGCAATAAGCCGTTTCTTATGTATTTCTTTCAGGACAGTCTTGATGAAGCTCCATTAGAGTGGTACATGCAGTTGGAGCAAACTCATGTTAGTAACTGGAGTGAGCTTGTTGATGATTTCTTAAAACATTATCACTACAACACCGCCATGGCACCTAGCCGTGCACAACTGCAGAGTATGTCTCAAAAGACTGGTGAGTCTTTCAAAGAGTATGCCCAGAGATGGCGCAGTTTGGCCGCAAGAGTTCAATCTCCTCTCCTAGATCGGGAACTGGTAGATATGTTCATGAGTACCCTCTAAGGCCCGTATTTGCAACATATGCTCAGCAGTACTTGTGATTCATTTTCGGATATGGTCATCATCGGGGAGAGGGTTGAAATGTGTATTAAAATAGGGACTATTTCAGGTGCATCTGGCACAAATGGTAACAACAACTCAGGTGGTGGGAAGAAACCATACTCTAGCGGTTTCTTCAAGAAAAAGGAAGGAGAGGTGAGAAATGCCTCTAATGATAAGGGGAAAGCTATCGTACAGGTTCCATATTACCAAACCCCCGCTACTGCTCCGCAACAACAATATGCACCGCCGCGGAACTATCAACAAAACCAAAGGCCTCAAGGACAAAGGGGTCAATAAAGGCCGCAAAGTATCACGAAAGGAGGATCGATCCAATCCCTATGTCGTATGCTCAATTTCTTCCACAATTATTAGTTGGTCAGTTGGTATAGCTTCGAGAGTTAGCTCCTCCACCAGCAGAATTCCCAAGGGGTTATGATATTAATGCACGTTGTGAATTTCATTCAGGCGCTCCAGGCCACTCGATCAAAAATTTCAAAGCTTTAAAGTACAAGGTGAAATCTCTTTTAGATGCTGAGGAGTTAAGCTTCTCTCATATAGGCCCTAATGTTCAGAATAATCCTATGCCTCTCCACCCAGGGGCTACTGCCAATGCTATTGGGTTTGACGATGACCACGACTTAGTGACTCAGGCTGAGGAGATTCAGATGTCAATGGCAGTTTTTAGAAAGCATCTTTTACAGCAAGAAGTTCTACAAGAGCTTCACGACTTTTGTTTGAAATGCTCGTCCAATCCGGACGAGTGTGAGGATTTGAAAAATTCCATTCAGAGACTGATGGACGAGGGGGTTGTTAGAGTTGAGAAAGTCATACCCGAAGGTGATGTCTCTATTTTGGAGATTCCATATTATCCGACCAATGTTCAGAGGAATACTTCAAGAGTCCCATTGGTTATACAAGTTCTAACGCTCCCTGCACCAAATCTGAATCTGGTTGCTCCCCTGCCAACCCAAGCATCAACACTTCCAAGTTCGGTTACCGATCCATTAACTGATAACAGGGCAGTGCCATGGGAATATAATGCCATTTATATTCGAGGAAAGAAAGTTGTTTGTCCGCCAATTGAAAATAAGAATGTAACCAACATTGTCGGGACTAGTAGAATAACTCAAAGCGGGAGAGTCTTTGCTCCTACTCCACCACCTCCTGAAGAAGTTATCGAAGAGATTCCTATGAGAGATAAAGGGAAACATGTAGTTAATGATTCTCCTGGGACGTCTTTTGAACAACAAGTGGAGCAGCTAATCAGGGTAATCAAGAAGAGCATTTTCAAGGTGGTTGACCAGCTGAATTAGACGCCTGCAAAGATCTCAATCTTATCCCTCCTCATGTACTCCGAAGCTCATCGAACCGCCTTGATGAGAATTTTGCATGGTTCCCATGTGAATCTTGAAATTTCTGTGGCCCAATTTGAAGGGGTTGTTACAAATATTTCTGCAGGAAACTGTCTGGGCTTTAGTGATGACGAGCTCCCTCCTGAGGGCCGAGCTCATAATAAGGCGTTGCATATTTCCATCAGATGCTTAGATACTGTAATGTCTCGAGTCCTAGTAGACACTGGGTCTTCTTTGAACGTGATGCCTAAGCATACTCTATTCAAGCTGAACATGGACGGGGTGATGATGAAGCCCAGTACGCTGACAATCAAAGCTTTTGATGGGTCGAGGAGATCTATGGAAGGGGAAGTTGACTTGCCAATCAAAATTGGCCCCCACGTGTTCTACCTATCATTCTACGTCATGGACATTCTTCCATCTTACACTTGCTTACTGGGACGCCCGTGGATCCATATGGCAGGGGCCGTTACCTCAACTCTGCACCAACGTTTGAAGTTCATCATCCAAGACAAGGTCATCATTATTGGCGGAGAGGAAGATGTCGTAATCAATAATGTTACTTCCTTCCGTTATGTCGAAGTGGATGGAGAAGTTCATGAAACCCCTTTCCAAGCCTTGGAAATCATTTCTGTTGACAGATTCCCCGCCCTGCTGGAAACTATAAAGACGTCGGGAGTTCCAATGGTTTCTTTGAGGGATGCTAAAGCCATTGTGGAATCTGGGATTCCTAATAAAGACTGGGGAAAAGTGATAGGGGTGCGCGAAAAGCAGGACAAGTCTGGACTTGGGTCCGGGTCCTCTTTTTCAGACCGTGTTGGTACAGGTCCAATTGTACTCAAACGAAAACAAGTTCCTCTGCTTTCAGAGGTATTTGTTAGGGCCTATCCGAGGACAAATCCATGCAGTGGATGATGAAGACGATGTAGACATGGCTCAGTACATCTACCAGATTGCACCTGATCAAGAGCTCGATAATTGGACTGCCACTGATATTCCCGGAGTGGTTTTCTTTGACATGTAATGTTCTTATTTTAAATAAGTCGCATGCTTTTTCCTGAAGCATGTTGACAGCTTGTGAAAAGGGCCCCCTCATGTTTCTGTGTTTGTTTAAAAATTGAATAAAATGTCACTTTTGCATACAATTTTTGCTCTCTATCTTTTCTTATTTTCGTAAAAAAAAATGGCAGTGTTTTTCCTTCTAACTCTTTAACCATTTTCCAATTCGCATCCATATTCTAAAATAAGGCATGATTCATCAATCATGCAGGTCTGCCTCGAATTCCATAAAAAACGATGATGTTACAGTTCCTTGCACCAATATCCTTGGAAATCTAAATGACCAAGCCGATGAAGGTAATGGGGAAGATTGTGAAATTCCATAGGAATTGGCAAGGCTGTTGAGACAAGAAGAGAAAATGATCTTGCATCATCAAGAAGCTATTGAAGTCATCAATCTCGGCACCGACGCAGTAAAAAAGGAAGTCAAGATAGGGGCCGCTTTGCAAGATGACGTAAAGAAGGGGTTGATCAAGCTTCTCAGAGAGTACTCTGACATTTTTTCCTGGCCGTATGAAGATATGCCTGGTCTAGATACGGTTATAATCATGCACCACCTGCCACTCAAACCAAAATGTCCTCCAGTAAAGAAAAATCCGAGGAGAACTCATCCAGATATGTCTCTCAAAATCAAAGAAGAAGTTGAGAAGCAGTTGAACACATGCTTTTTTTTTGGTATGTGAATACTCATATTGGATTGCCAACATCGTATATGTCCCTAAGAAAGATGGGAAGGTGTTAATGTGTGTAGACTATCAAGATTTGAACAAAGCAAGCCCAAATTATGACTTCCCATTACCGCACATCAATGTATTGGTTGATAATACGACTCAGTCTTCGGTTTTCTCCTTCATGGATGGTTTTTCGGGATACAATAAAATAAAGATGGCCCCGGAAGACATGAAAAAGATGACATTCACTACTCCATGGGGTACTTACTGTTATAAGGACATGCTTTTTGGCCTCAAAAATGCTGGTGCAACATATCAACATGCCATGGTGAAGCTTTTCCATGATATTATTCATAAGGAGATCGAAGTATATGTTGATGACATGATTGCAAAATCACAAACCGGGGACGAAAACTTGGTCCATCTGCGAAATTTATTTGCGCGTATGCAAAAGTTTAGACTAAGGCTTAATCTGAATAAGTGTACCTTCGGGGTGCGATCCGGAAAACTACTCAATTCTATCGTAAGTCAACAAGGAATTGAGGTAGATCCCGACAAAGTAAAAACAATACAAAATATGCCAGAACCAAAAAATTAAAAAGAAGTAAGGGGGTTCCTTGGGAGATTGAACTACATAGCCAGATTCATTTCTCATCTCACAGCTATTTGTGAACCCATCTTTAAATTGCTGCGCAAGAATCAAGATGTTTGATGGGACGATAATTGTCAGTAAGCCTTTGAAAAGATCAGACAGTACCTCCAAGAGCCACCAACCCTTATCCCTCCAGTTCCTGGGAGACCACTCATCATGTACTTGACGGTGCTAGAAGGGTCCATGGGTTGTGTGCTCGGGCAGCAGGATGAAACAGGACGTAAAGAGCACACCATTTATTATCTGATTAAAAAGTTTACGGATTGCGAATCTAGGTATTATTTACTTGAAAAAACTTGTTGTGCGCTTGCTTGGGCTGCTCGACGACTAAGGCAGTATATGCTAACATACACGACCTTTCTAATATAAAAAATGGATCCGATAAAGTATATCTTTGAAAAGCCAGCACTCACGGGAAGGCTTGCTCGATGGTAGATGCTTTTATCTGAATATGACATTCAGTATGTTACACAAAAGGCTATCAAAGGTAGCATTCTTGCGGATCATCTTGCTCATCAGCCGTTGGAAGAGTACCAATCAATGAAATTTGACTTTCCCGATGAAGATATTATGATGCTTGATGATTATGATGGGGTCGATCCAGAAGAGCGATGGACTCTTACGTTTGACGGAGCCTCGAACGCTGTAGGTCATGGCATTGGGGAAATAATGACTTCTCCACGGAATACTCATACACCATTTATGGCCCGGTTATGTTTTGATTGTACGAACAACGTGGAAGAATACGAAGCATGCGTAATGGGTCTAGAGGCAACTATCGACCTTAAAATCAAAAACTTTGAAGTCTTTGGAGACTCTACTTTGGTCATACATTAGGTACGAGGTGATTGGGAGACGAAACACCCCAGTTTGATTCCATACAAAGACTACATCTTGCAGCTAATACCCGCTTTTGATGAAATCACCTTTGAACATATTCCCAGAGACGAAAACCGGCTGGCTGATCCTTTAGCCACATTAGCATCTATGTTTTCGGTGAGCTTTCCAAATCAAGCGCCTAATATACGCATCCTCAGGTACAAAGAGCCAGAACATGTCTTTCCTGCCCACTGTCTCTCAATCGAGGATATGTCTGATGAGAAGCTGTGGTATTATGACATTAAACGGTACCTCGAGAAGCAAGAGTATCCCGAAAATGCTACAATTTGTGATGAGCGTACGCTTAGAAGGTTAGCATCCAAGTTCCTCTTATCAGGAGACGTCCTGTATAAGAGCAATTATGACTCAGTTCTGCTCAGATGCGTGGATAGACATGAGGCAGAGTCGATCATAAAGGAAATCCATGAGGGTTCTTTCAGGACTCATTCGAGCGGGCATTCTATGGCAAAGAAAATCCTATGAGTTGGATACTTCTGGACGACAATGGAGAGCGATTGTTGCGTATATGCAAAATTGTGCCACAAATGCCAAGTATATGCAGACAGAATTCATGTTCCTCCAACTCCTCTGAATGTTATGACTTCCCCATGGCCATTTTCAATGTGGGGAATTGATATGATTGGAAGGATTAAACCAAGTGCTTCGAATGGTCATAGATGCATCCTAGTGGCTATTGACTGTTTCACCAAATGGGTGGAAGCAGCTTATTACAAGAATGTAACCAAACAGGTCGCTACCAACTTCATCAGGAAAAAAATCATATGTCGTTACAGAGTTCCTCATAGAATCATCACTGATAATGGTTCTAATCTTAAAAACAACATGATGAAGGAATTGTGTGAAGAGTTCAAAATTGAACATCACAATTCATCGCCGTATCGACCAAAAATGAACGGTGCAGTCGAAGCTGCTAACAAGAACATAAAGAAGATCATCCAGAAGATGGTCATAACATACAAAGATTGGCATGAAATGTTTCCTTTTGCCCTACATGGCTACAGGACGTCTGTGCGCACTTCAATAGGGGCAACTCCATTTTCGCGTGTCTATGGCACGGATGTCGTGCTTCCTGTTGAAGTAGAAATTCCTTCGTTGAGGGTTCTGATGGAGACCAAGCTTGATGAGGCATAATGGGTTCAGACAAGGTTCGACCAACTTAATTTGGTTGATGAAAAGCGTCTGACGTCCATCTGTCATGGCCAGTTGTACCAACAAAGGATGAAGAGAGCATTCGACAAGTGTTTTTACACATGATAATTTCACCACTTCATGCCAATTTTTCACCATGATGCAAGATGATTCAATGAAAACCTCCAACATAAAAGTTGTATATCTTAATGAGATCTAAAACATTGTAGAGCAGGACCTTTTCTAGAAATGTTTGGATTTTGAGTTATAAATTCACGAAGTCATGGAATTTTTTAATAAACACTTAGATAATTTTTCAGCGGGTTTGGACAGGTTTTTATCCTAACTTCTTGGCCAATTTCTATCAAGTTCCAATTTAATTTAACCAAAGTGGTCAACATGAAAGTTATAGAGGATGTTTCAAGCTTTCCAAAACATCCAAGAGCATGAATTTATCATACTTGAGCTAGGAGATTCAAGGGCATGAAGTTGGGCATCCACCCTTGATTTGCAAGTCATTCTATTGAAGAACACACAACAAAACCCTTATGCTATGCTGCATAATCTTATGTTGCAGGACTTATTGCTTGCAAATCTCTACATAATTTAATGTTTACACCCAATTTTGAGCTATTACCCAAGTGTTTAAACCATTTTCCAAAGGATCTTTCCATTTATGGCATAAAGGCACCATTGTTATTCTTGAAAAGCAAGTTTTTTGTACAAAACTTGTCTTGAGCCCATACTTTGTTTGTTTCTGATTTTACTCCACCATAAAACATGGAAATCAACCCCTCTAAACCAACAACTCTGGTACTTCATCTTGGAACCATGGAGTACTTGACATAGTTTGATACTTACTTCCCAACTAAACCATAACATGTTGTCTTGTAAACCTATTCAACCTTGGTTCACAAGTCCTTTGCATATAAATAGAAGGAGCATTTGTAAAAAGAAAAAAAAAGAGGGAAAAAGGGATAAAAGAAAACCAGAAGTTTTCTTGACAAACTCTCAAAAAAATCTCATAACTGAAAAAGGTCATAACAGTCCACAAGGCAACACCTCAAACTCAAAACATAAATTCTAGCTGCAAGGTAAGTCTCCTTAACTTTAAGCTCTTCATTTCAATCATCATCATTTGGTTCATTTTTTAGACTAGAATGCAGTGACCTTTGAAGAAAAGGTTTGTAAAAAATCATGAACAATTGCCAAGATTGAGTGAAAAGTTTTCCATGAAATTGTATCATGAACAGGCAGGTGTAAGGCTGCTGTTTTTTCAAAACCATACAGCAGGCAATCGATTGCACCCTTCATGCAAATCATTTGCACGGGGTTCCAGTAGCCAAATTTCCAAATATTTTGAGTGTGCAATCGATTGCACAACCATGCAAATCGATTGCACGGGGTTCCAGTAGCCAGATTTCCAAATATTTTGACTGTGCAATCGATTGCACAACCAGGAAAATCGATTGCACTGAAAGTCAGTAGCCAATAATTTTAAAAAACTGAAGCATGCAATCGATTGCACTAACATGCAAATCGATTGCACTCAAATGAAAATTGAATTTTTGCTTTGAAAAAACTTGAATAATGAGTTGGAAAATATAAAATGTTTCTTTTTGACCATTGAGCATCTATATCTTAAGTTCAAGGTAAGTATTATCATTATACCTTGAAATTTTCTAAGGACTTGAACCAAATACTTCATCCAAAGAGGCTTTCAGCTTGATCAATAATTTTTGCCTTCTTTATCAATCATTATTTGTCTTCATCAAAACAAAAGTGCATTTGAGAAGCTTGATTTTACAGCATGTTTCGACACATAATGATCCAAAATGTTTTCTTTTCCTTTCATTTTTCTTTATTTTTACATGCTTCATATATTTTCTTCATGGCTATTCAATATGGTTGTAATAGATGATTAGGACTTTAATTTCTTGCAATCCCCATTTGTAAATTTATGCACCCCATCCCCAAATGATTGTAATAGCGTAGGATATTTACTTTCCGCAATTTATCGCTTTATATATAACATGTTAATAATTAGGGTTTGT
This sequence comes from Vicia faba, assembly GCA_948472305.1. Classification (NCBI taxonomy): domain Eukaryota; kingdom Viridiplantae; phylum Streptophyta; class Magnoliopsida; order Fabales; family Fabaceae; genus Vicia; species Vicia faba. The sequence continues at coordinate 1,184,198,341 of OX451741.1, read as the reverse complement.
ATGGAAAGACAAAACCAATCAAATATAAAACCCTAATTCAAGACAAAATCAAGCATGAAAATGACACACTTGCACACAAGCACCCCTAGGATTATCCCACTTGGTTGCCTTACAAAAATGGCCATATTACGCATGTAAGGTATCTTAGCAACAAAAAAAAAACAAATACAAGATCATAGTCCCTCGATGACGATATTCAAAGTTGCCTTACAAATGATCTTAGTCCCTCAAAAAAATAATGCTAAGATACCTTGCAACATTGCTAGTCTTGGTTATACGATGACCCACACCCATCCTGTTTACATCCAAAGATAGGGTTGCTTACCAAATCAATGGTAAGACAACAATGTCAAGGGAAAAGGAAATGAACAAGAAAGACATTTGAGTAGGTAGATTGCTCCTAATTACTTGCTCCATTTCAAAACAAACATCCTTGCTATTTTCAAAACAATCACATACACTTTCAAACATCTTACAAAATTGAAAAACATTTTCAAAAGATCAAACATCTTTGTATATATTCTTACGAACAAGAATCATTACAAAGATTTCCTAAACAATGGCATCTTTACAAAATACTTTCGAAAACCACACGAAGCATATTTTCTAACAAAAGAAAGTGATTTAGCAAGTAACTAAGAGCCCATGGAAAACCATGGATGAAAAGGGTGCTAATACCTTCTCTTTTTGTAATCTACCCCTCGAACTCAAGAAATAATCTCAAAGGTATTTCTTTTGCTTTTTCACCTTTCCTTTTGGATAAAAGAAAAGTCGGTGACGACTCCTGCTAACCACAACATTTGCGATCAAATGCAAAACCCTCAAGTCAGTTCTTCCACCGTACCACAGAACTGGAGACTCTACTGGGTAAAATTATAAAAGTGGGGTTACCTTAGGGATAGATCACATTTACTTGCTTACATTGTTTTACTCGTATGCTTTACATCATGGTTCTTTGTTTGGGTTTGAATCCTCTACCCGGATTTGGGGATACATTATAGGTAAGTAGCAATACATTGTGGAAACTGTGTGGGGTATACCGACATGGTCTAAGCAATAGCTACGTTAGTGCGACATATTTGTGGGTACCGGTAGCCTTTGAGTTAATCAAAGAGAATACGGGGCCGCTGAGTGATATCATGAAGCACTAATGAACTTATAGAACCTTTACTTGGCCAACTTGGCCTTTAGGATATAGTGAGATGATCGGCTTTGGTGCAGTCCGAAGTTGGTAGATACTCGATACTACACTCATTGGGGTTTGGTTTCTTGGGATATTTCGATCGTTATTAAAGAGGCTTGAGCTGAAACAATGACCAAGGAAACAATCCAGTGATATTGAGCTCCTTAGAACCCAATTACTATTGCTAGGACAAGTTTAAGCCAACTAAACTTCAAGAGGGTACTTACTTATAAAACTCCATGCAAGCCTAAACTAAGGACTTGTTTGCTTTGCTTGTATATTCATATTGGTACATAACATCATGGAAATCATGAACATCATATACATCCACTAACCATTTCAAGGATTTTTGGATTCATATTTGTTCTTGTTTTGTAGGAAATGGATTCACTTCGCAGGAAAACTATTCAAGTCAACCTTGTAAGAATTCGTCCACAACTTAAGGAGCTAGCTTCAAATATTCCTGAGAACTCTCCATTCACCGAGAGACATGGTCGTCTACTCAACTTGGTCACCTCCAACACATATGAGGACATGATGAAGGTGCTCTTTAAGTTTTTTGATCCTTTGCACCATTGTTTCACATTTCCCGACTATCAACTTGTGCCTACTTTGGAAGAATTCTCCCAACTCTTGAGGATTCCCATTCTCAATCAACTGCCTTTCAACGGTACGGAAAGAGAACCAAAGCCAGAAGAGATTGCTCAAGCTCTACACTTGCACTCATCTGATGTCACAACCCATTGGGAAACTAGGAGTGGTGTCAAAGGTTTCTTAGCAAAGTTCCTATTTGAGAAAGCCCAAAGCTGTTGGAATTCCTTAGACTTGCAAGCCTTTGAGGAAATTGTGGCTCTTCTCATCTATGGGATGGTTTTGTTTCCAAATCCTGACCAACTCATAGATGTTAACACCGCCAAAATCTTCATGTCACACAACCTGGTGCCTACACTGCTAGGGGATATCCTACACTCTTTTCACACTCGCACAATGAGTAAAATAGGTGTCCTCATGTGTTGCACTCCTCTCTCGGCAAGATGGTTTATTTCTCATCTTCCCCAATCAGTCTTAAAGAATGAGCAAGGTTCAAGGTGGTCACAAAGGTTGATGACACTCAAACATTCAGACATTCATTAGTGATCTAGATCCAAAGAGAATGTTATCATCGTAGATCGTTATGGAGAGTTTCCTAATGTCCCTTTAATTGGAATTAGGGGAGGCATCACCTACAACCCATGCTTAGCCTTAATACAATTTGGTTACGCCCGAAGGGATGGCCTGCATGAGATGCTGATTCAAGGTTTGGTATTCGACTACGACAACGACAATCAAGGTCTTCGCCGGAGATTTATCCGAGCTTGGAGGATGCTCAACAAGGTGGATAGCAAGACTTTGGGGCACAATAATTCTATCCCTCTTGAGCCTTACCTCAAATGGGTACGAACTCATGCTCAGAGTCTTATGATGTATTACCCCTCCATTCTCCTGGTAATCATTGAGCCTGTCAAGGAGGAAGATGTTCCATACACTATCCTACATCCTAACATGCCTACCTCTCTTGAAGACCTACAAAGAGATTGGATACAACTCAAGGGAGAGCAACATACTTTCGAAGCTCAATTCTACACAAGCGAGAAGAAGGTTTTGGAACTCACTAGGCTATTTCATGAGGAGCAGACCTTAAATGCCTACATTGCACCAAAGAGGATGCACACTACTTTTTTATCTTAAAGTTTTGTATTATTTTATCCTAGGGGCATTCATGTACTCAAACTTTATCTTATTAATATAACGTGTGTTTCCTTTTTTGTCTAAAACAAACTTGAATCTTTGAAATCCTTGAAAACATTGCATATGCATATATCATTCATCATAACATAAACAGTTTTTTTGCAACAAGTCTCCTCATCTCTCTACTGTTTATTTCAATAAGATGGATATCGAGCAAACAATGAAAGATCTTCAAGCTCAAAATACGCAGTTTCAACAATTGCTCATGACCCTAGCCAAGGGGCAAGAAGAATTGAAGACTCTACTAGCTGAAGAGAGAAGATTTCATGGGCAGACAAGAAGGACTTTGAATTTTGCAATAACATTCAGTGAAGGAGAAGTGAAAGGTAAGGAAAAAGCGATCCTGTCAGAATCGGAAGAAGAGGAAGAGGAAGAAGAAGATTACTCTGAGGAACAATATCCTCCAGCTGATGATAAGTATAGAGATCTTGAAGAGCGGTTGAGCGCGGTGGAAATATAAAAGGTGCCAGACTTAGACTTTAAGGAATTGGGACTAGTGTCGGGGATTGTGATTCCTCCAAAATTCAAAGTGCCCATGTTTGTCAAGTATGATGGAGTGTCATGCCCTAAAATGCATCTCCGGTCATATGTGAGAAAAATCCAAGCCCACACTACTGATAAAGACTTATGGGTGCACTTTTTCTAGGACATTCTATCTGGAACATAAATCGACTGGTTTTACCAACTAGAAAGAGCCAACGTCCACAACTGGGAAGATTTTGTCGTAGCTTTCTATAAGCAATATCAATACAATGCTGATTTGGCGCCTACCCGTACTCAACTCCATAGTATGGCCATGGCTTCCAATGAAGGTTTCAAGGATTATGCACAAAATGGAGAGATTTGGCTGGAAGATTTCAACCCCCTCTGTCTGAAAGGGAATTGGTGGACATGTTCTTAGGAACCTTATCTGGTCCCTTCTTCAACCATTGAATCGAAAGTTCATCTGCAGGCTTTACTGAGCTAATATTGATCGGATTGAGGGTGGAAGCTGGCATAAAAAGTGGAAAGATTCAGAAGGATTCATCTTCTTATACAGTTGTAAGGAAGCCTTTTATCGGGAAGAAAGAGGTAGATGTTGTATATCCGCAAAGAAACCAAGAGAGGGCCGAACGCCGACTAATGGTGGGGGTTGTTATGATTCCAAAGCCTACGTCTGATCAACAAAGAAGTAATCAACCAAGGGTGGAAAGGCCAGTCAGGAAATTCACCAGAATTAACATGACTCTGTCTCAAGTATTACCGTATCTTCTGAGGTTCAACTTGGAAACCTTGAAAGAAGCTCCGAAAAACCCTAATACAACATCACCTCATTATCATCCCAATGCCCGTTACGCATATCACTCTGAAAGTCTTGGTCACGATACTAATAAATGTTGGGCTTTGAAGAACAAAATACAAGACCTCATTGAAGCAAAAGAAATTGAGTTTGATGTGCCCGAGAAGCCAAATGTCATTTCTGCTCCTATGCCCAGACATGGTCATAATACCAATGCCATTGAAGAAGAGTTGTTCGTTACCACAGTTGATAAACTCATGACCCCACTTCCGACTATTAAGATAAACTTGTTGAAAGCCGGTGTGTTCCCAGGCTGCAATGAAGTTTGCCATTTCTGCTTATCCTCACCAACTGATTTCCCTTTGTTGAAAGCAGGCATTCAGCGCCTGATAGATAACAAAGAGATTTTGTTTGAAAGCACTCATGTTTCACCTATTCCTGTTGAAGATGTTTCTATCATTACCATTTCCGCCAATTCTTCCAGGGTCTCCACCAAAAGAGCCGTTAGAATTACATCAGTTCCAAAAATAACTCCTTTAATAATCACAATGCCTGGGCCAGTCCCATATGTATCAGACAAAACTTTGTCGTGGAATTATGGAGGGGACATTTACTACCATGGCATCAAACAAGACTGGCCGACCGCCGAAGAAATAAACTCCAAAGAAGAATCCGACATCAGCAATATTGCCAGAACTAGCAAAATTACCCGAAGCGGTAGGATCTTTTCTCCAGAAATTGCTCCCCCAAAAGCAATTTATGGACCCGTGATCATCCCTGTGGCTGCTCCAAAGGTTACCTCTGTACCCATAATCATCTCTACAAATGCTCCTATTGACGAAGCCGTCACAACTCCTGTTATCATTCCTACCAACACTCCCGCTGCCGAGACTAGAGGAAAGAGTATTCAAGTGGAGCCTGTCTGGACGAAGGCTCAATCGCTGACTATCCCTGAGACATCTAAGAAAGAAATGGAGGAGATCCTAAAAATTATAAAAAGGAGAGACTACGATGTAGTTGAACAGTTGGGGAAAACTCCCTCCAAGATCTTCATGCTGGCATTACTACTGTGTTCCGAAGCACATGCGAAAGCCTTGGTAAAGTTCTTAAAAACAGCCCATGTACCTCAAGATACGTCTGCTGATCAATTCCAAGACTGCGTGGCCAGCTTGACAGCAGATAACGGCCTAGGTTTCTCGGATGCTGATCTAACACCGAGGGGAAGAAAGTAAAACGAGGCGTTGCACATCTCAGTGGAGTGTAGGGGCATAACTCTGGCCCATGTCTTGGTGGACATTGGGTCATCTTTGAATGTATTACCGAAAAAAGCTTTGGATAAACTTGACTGCGAGGGATTGACGTTAAAGCCAAGCAATGTAGTAGTAAGGGCATTTGATTGCTCGAAGAGGATGGTACACGGGGAAATGGATACCCCCATAAAGGTTGGAACCCAAACTTTCAATTCCACCTTTTATGTAATGGACATCCGCCCTTCGTATTCATGCTTGTTAGGCCGGCCATGGATCCACAATGCTGGCGCTGTCACCTCTACATTGCACCAGATGCTTAAGTATCTAGTTTAAGGGAAGATTATCACTGTCCATGGAGAGGAAGTATACATGATCATCCATCTCAATTCCTTAAGATATGTGGAATTGGACGGAGAATTCATTGAAACTCCATTTCAACACTTCGAAGAGGTCCCCCAAGAGGTGGCAGTGACCAAGATTGTGTCCCAGATTCCCAAGATCACAAGACCTCCACTCCGGATGTCATCACTAAAGGACGCTAAAACAGTGGTAGAGGAAGGTTGATGCACCATCTGGGGGAAACTTCCAGATATCCCGTATAAGTCTGACAAGTTTGGCCTAGGTTTCACTTCAATTTCTCAAAAGGTTGTACGCCGTGCCTGTGCTGGAGGGCCACCCTTGAAGATTAGCAACCATGAGGTAAACGCGGTAGAAGATGGTGAAGATGATTGCAACCTGGAGGATTGGATCTTTCCGACTATCAATGGAGGGCTCAGCAATTGGGAGGCTAGAGACTTTGTCCCGATCACTTTTATCCCACAGTAATTTATCTTTACATTTTGTTGGATCTGTAATATTCAAAAACAATTCGCACTCTTAAAACCTTGTGTCTTACCCGAGGCACAATGGTCCATTTGTAAGGGTTATTATTTCATCCTCATATGACATGAATGAATCATGGTCGTTTTCGCATACAAACCTTTGTGCTCATTGTTTTTCTTTTGCATTTTATTTTCTTTCAAAGATAGCTATACCTTTACACACACTCACACTCACAATACAAGTCTCCGTCCACTCTGGATCCCATGGGTAACGATACTGCTATGGCCTTTTGTGACTCTGAGAATCTAATCTACCAAGCCGAAGACGAAGGTGAGGAAGATTGGGAAGTACCAGGGGAACTTGCCAGACTGCTACAACAAGAGGAGAGAACCATTCAGCCTCACGAGGAACCCGTGGATACAATCAACCTGGGTACCGAAGAAGACAAAAAAAAGGGTCAAGGTGGGTGCCAATCTGGAACCCAGTGTCAATGAGCGTCATATTCAGTTGTTACATGATTATGTTGAAGTTTTTTCCTGGTCATATGAAGACATGCCAGGACTTGATACAGACATCGTGGTACATCGTCTTCCTACAAGAGAGGATTGTTCGCCAGTAAAGAAAAAGGTTCGCCACATGAGGCCTGATATGTCAGAAAATATTAAAGCAGAGGTCATGAAGCAATTCAACGTTGGATTCTTAGCTGTCACTTCTTACCCTCAATGGGTTGCCAACATTGTTCCCGTACCTAAAAAAGATGGAAAAGTACGAATGTGTGTGGACTACAGAGATTTGAATAGAGCGAGCCCTAAGGATGATTTTCTACTCCCCCACATTGATATCCTAGTTGACAATACGGCACATCACAAAGTGTTTTCCTTCATGGGAGGTGTAGCGATAAAAAATGTAGCGGGGTAAATCGGAGATCGAATTATTGATTAATTCGTCTCACAAAAGCAAGAGTCGCCACCGCGCTTTATTGTTTCCAAAGGAAAAGGGAAAAGAGTGAAATAAAACCCTAGATATGCAATGTAAATACTAATAAAATACAAAGCGTTTTTGAAAAGAGATCTTATGGTTCGGGGGTTGGTTATACAATGGGAAGGTACTAGCACCCAATGTATCTATAGTACTCTATAGGAACCTTTTGAAATATCTGTTTATTTTAAAATTGTTCGCTCGATTGAAAATAAATCGTTTTGGCCGAAAAGAGATACGGACGGGTTTTTGAAGATACGACGACCTAATGTCGAAGTTTTTTGCTTAAAAGGTATAAATCTTGAAAAGGTTGGAATTTTGATGGAAGGTGAATATTTGAGGAAAAAATTATCCTAAGTTTTAATGAAAATGCGAAAATTCGCGCAGTTAGACTTGGAGACATGAAGTCAACAAATTTACTGTTTTTCCTTTGGATTTAAACATAAACCGAATAAACAAATAAAATACACGGACAAAATATGCGAATAACGATTAAATAACGATAATCTAAATGATGGAAAAAATGATGCGAATAATGCGTTTTTTATGATTTTTGTTAAATGTTAACGGGAAGAAAGTATTTTAATTTTTACGCATTTTTTGATAATGATAAAACAAAAGAATTATTTAACGAGGACGTGACGTTTTTTTTTAGTTTTAAGTTATTAGGTTTTTTTATATTTTTTGATATTAATATTAAGATAAGGAAATAAAATATTTTTAGTTTTTTCTATTTTTATGCCTTTTATTATAAATAAAAAGTATTACTTTAGGAATTCTTTAGATTAAATTAAAACTCAATGTTACTAACTTAAATCTAATTTTTTTTTTAAAAAAGATATTAAGATTATTAAATCTTGAAAGTTTAAATTAATAAAACGGCCCATTATTAAAAGCTTTAGATTACATCTTTTATTTTTTGGTTAACTAAATTACAATTAAAACTAATAAGATTCTAAGGTATAATCAAAATAGGAAGAAATGTATTAAGAGGAGGTGAATAAATAAGTCAGAATGGGCTAGAGGGTTGGGATAAGGCCCAAGGCAAAAAAATGAAGACAGGGGGGGGTGCACAAAGGAATCGTGGGCTTAAGCTGGGAATAAGGGGATGAGGCCCAATAGCTAATACAGCATTAGGGTTAATCTTGTTTTATCAAATTGGGATTTAGGGTTAGGCTTATGGGCAGAAACGGCGCGCATCTCTTCTTCACGATCTTCTTCTTCTTCGCCTCTCCTTCGCATCTCTTCTCTTGAACCTTGCTGTCTCCTTGCTACGGCCACCCAATCCAGCCCTTCTTCCCTCCACTGAACGAGAAACGAGACGGCTAATGATTCGGTAAGAGCGCGTTTGATTGTTAACAATCGATTCGCTTTTTTTTGCATGTTGATTCTACAATTTATGTTATGTTTGATCTTGATTGATTCTTATGTTTGGTTATTAATGATTGATTTGAGGATATTCGAAGAAATAAAAGAGAGAAGAGACCGTTACCCAGGTGGAGACGGAGGAAGAGGCTAGGGGCGACGGAGGCCAGGCGGCGAGGAGAGGGCAAGCGAGCACAACGGTGACCGGTATTTATGATTTTCCTTCTTCTTGGTAGCCTTGGTAATGTACTGTATTGCTTCTTCTTATATTTTGTTGGAACTGCTACTGTGCGCTTCTTCTTGTTGAAACTGCACTTTGTTTCTCCCTTCCTCTTTGAACGAGCTACTGTATGATGATTTTGTTTTTCTCTCTTTGAATGGATTACTGTTTCTCTTCTTTCTTCTTGAAACTACTACTGCACTTGGTTTTTTTCTTCTTGCTTGAACGTGATACTGCACTTGGTTCTGTTGGTCTGAAAAATGGTTTTTTGGAATGATGTTGGCTTGAGTAATTGCTTTGAAAAGGCCAATGATGTTGAACTGAGGCCTAACCGGTTGCCTTAGAATTTTTTTCAGGTTTTTGGATGGATAAAGCTCAGGTTTGAGTAACAGTTGGACATGGTGATGAATGTAGGGATTTTGTGTGGTTTGGATAGATTGATGGAACTTGGGGCAGAAGTTTGTTAGGCCATATTGATGGTGATCTTAACTGGTTTCTTGTGAGATGATTTTGATATTTTTTGATGACAGGATGATGATGTTGGCTTTAATGGCTCAATCCAAAGGCAAAGTTTGGTGTATGGTTTGGAAATGGTTTTTTTGACAGTATATGATTATGCAGGTTTTTGAGTCTTTTATGTTTTTCTTTGATAACTATTTTCTCAGTGTTTCTTGAAGGCTTGGATATCTGTCGTGTGCTATTGGTTTTATTTTGTTATATGCTATAACAACTTTCCTCTTCTTTCGCTACAGGGCAGAAATTTGAAATGATGCTTTGGGATCCCTTGAGCATTCTGCACTACTGTCCCTCCAATTTGTTTCTATTCTTCTTTTGTGTTATTATCTCTACTGGCTATATTTTTGTTTGTCTTGTATAACCTCTTTCTGCCTATGCCAAGCCTGCAAATCCCACACTTCTCCCTCTCTTTTTCTCTCAGTATGGCTTTGATAAAAGAGTGATAAGCTGTACATTTTTTCTGAAACTGCAATGGCCAGAAAATGATGAAAATGGAACTTTTATTATTGCTTGCAAATGTGGTCAAACTGCATGTTTTCCCTTTAATACAAAAGTTGTTTTGTTTTCTACTGTGTAGGCAATGGTTCACGTAGCATGCTTGCATATGTAGTCACTGCATGGGTTTTGTATGCTTATGCTGTATGCTTTTTTTTGAAATTGCATTTGAAAAAATGTAATTAATTTAAACATGCAGTTTTGGAAAACATAAACTTGTGTATATGTTTTAAAATTCCTTTCTTTTTGTGAACCGGGAGCAATCCCGTGATTTGCAAAAAGAATAACTGATTCCGGCCATTGCATTTAATGATGAAACTTTAATAATTTCGCTTTTTATTCGTTTATTCGAAATCTAATTTCTTTCTTTTTAATTGTGCAGGTAATATTAAGTGAGCGGACAAAACGCATTGGATTGGAAGTATTAGAATTAGGATAGATTAGTTTTTTTTTATTTCATTTTAATTTTTGTCAATTTATTATTGTAATTTATTGTAATAGATACAATGTTTACATAATAAATGTACAACTAGAAAAATGAATAAAAAACTATTTGCCAGTTAAATTCTTCTTCCTCTTTAATTATTTATTTATCCTTTATAGTTCTTTAAACGAATCATAATTGAAAACGAATTTCAATTACTTACATTCTGAATAATAAACAGATAAATAAATAAGTATCATTGATCGATTAAGTCTTCATTATTTATTTCTTCATCCATAACTTTCTAAATTATAATAATTAAAATAAGGTTTCAATTATTTAATTTAGAATGACGAATGATTAAATAATCGTCATTGATCAATGAATTTTTCGAATGCTTATTATATTATTCATGAACCTTTAAATTATGTAATAACTAAGAATAAATTCCAGTTACTTAAATTTAAGATAATGAGTAATAAATAAATACTGTCCGCACAATTAATGCGCCTCTTCTCTGATGTTCATTTTATTATCTATACATCTTTAAACTACATAATAATCGAAAATGAATTTCAATTATTTAAATTTTAGATAATAAATAATTAATAAACATCATTTTAGCACGAATCGATTAAATGATTCAATGTTCAGCATAAATAGCTCTTGGCCAGAAAAGTCATGAATTTTAAAATCGATGGATCAAAACAAATGTAATGTAATAATGCAGGTAGGAGACGATATCTTAGGTCAAAATTTGGGGTACAACAGCTGCCCCTGTTTAAGTTTCTTCTATCCGGAGATATGAAGATTGAAATCTTCGTTTCGACGAGATTGAAGGTACTTAAATACATAACTACGCAAATTTTGTCCTAAGATGTCGTCGTCATGTTTGATATGAATGCAGCAATCAGACTCACAGAGGAAGATATGGTGTGAAACGAGACAATGTTGGGGGAATCGAACACCAACAAGACGCAGCGGTACGGATTATACATTACTGGGGAACAAGCTATCGACTTCAAACGACAGACTCCCGACAGCGAATAAAATCGAGGGAATACAACCTCTAACCCTAACAAAAAGAGCACCTTGCATAGGGCATAACAGATTATTGATCCCAAAACAGTGAGTTCGCAACTCAAGGTCGATGGTAGACAGAGAGTATCAAATTGCTGGTAACTGATCACTGAATTTTGGAGGTATAGATTCGTAACAGACTTCTCTGCTAGATTTTCAGAGGTAGACTCATTAATGCTGAGGTAATAAGACTGTAGATACGAAGGTTGTTCAAATAAAGACAACTGCCATTTGTTGTTGCCCAAAGAAAATACCAATAACATACAAACTGCTCAAATAAAGGAGCTGCAGCTTGCTGTCGTCCAAAGAAAATACCAATAACATACAAGCTGCTCAAATAAAGAAGCTGCCGCTTGCTGTCGTCCAAAGAAAATACCAATAACATACAAGCTGCTCAAATAAAGAAGCTGCCGCTTGCTGTCGTCCAAAGAAAATACCAATAACATACAAGCTGCTCAAATAAAGAAGCTGCCGCTTGCGGTCGTCCAAAGAAAATACCAATAACATACAAGCTGCTCAAATATAGAAGCTGCCGCTTGCTGTCGTCCAAAGAAAATACCAATAACATACAAGCTGCTCAAATAAAGAAGCTGCCGCTTGCTGTATTCCAGAAAAGTAGTAACGTACTGGTAACTCATGAAGAGTTTGCTGCTTGTCGCTTTCAACAAGATAAAATGACGCACTAGTAGTTCGTGAAGAACTGCTGCTCGGCGCTTTCAAAAAGACAAAATGACGCACTAGTAGCTCGTGAAGAACTGCTGCTCGGCGCTTTCAGAAAAAGTAAAATGACGCACTAGTAGCTCGTGAAGAACTGCTGCTCGGCGCTTTCAGAAAAATAAAATGACGCACTAGTAGCTCGTGAAGAACTGCTGCTCGGCGCTTTCAGAAAAATAAAATGACGCACTAGTAGCTCGTGAAGAACTGCTGCTCGGCGCTTTCAGAAAAATAAAATGACGCACTAGTAGCTCGTGAAGAACTGCTGCTCGGCGCTTTCAGAAAAATAAAATGACGCACTAGTAGCTCGTGAAGAACTGCTGCTCGGCGCTTTCAACAAGTAAACGTACCAGTTGCTCATGAAGAGCTACCGCTTGTCGTTTTCAAAAAATAATGTACAAGTTGCTCATGAAGAGCTACCGCTTGTCGTTTTCAAAAAATAACGTACAAGTTGCTCATGAAGAGCTACCGCTTGTCGTTTTCCAACGGTGTCTATAACGCACAAGTTGCTCATGAAGAGCTGCCGCTTGTCGTTTTCCAAAAACAAACAGGAGGAAATTGCGATGATGCTGGCAGAGAATAAAATCCTCGTCAAAGAGAACCCTGAATCACTCCTTCCCGAGGAGATCAAATACTTAAATGTGCAAAATAAATGCACCAACCGTCTAGGTCACAAATTCACTGGGGAGAATCAAAGAAATAGCTTATGCAAGAGGCAGCAACTTCATCCAGGAATAACCTAGAAAGAAAACAGTCAAACAAGACTCCACTCGATGAGAAAGTAACTCAATTGGGGAATTTGGAAAGGAAGCACATTTTCTACCTAAGCTGACTTTCTACCCAGAAAGAACAAATGTACGTTGTTCGAACAAACAAGGTACGACTCAAAATCAACGGCAAATGTGGATATGCATGCTGATATGAGTGTAAATGAATAAATGAATGTTATGCTGACAAAACAGACAGATGAAATATCTTGGAGATAATAAGATGTCACAGCAAAATAGATACTCGGCCAATCTTGAAAAGACGGAAAATAAACGGAACTGGAAACACACAGCAACGTCGGAGGGTATCACGCTACAAGGTCCCAGTCTTCTAGGGAGAAAAGCAATCAAATCCAATCTTCTAACACCAACAGATCACGGTATGAGACAAAACGTACCAAACCTCGGAAATCGCCCAACTAGAGATAGCCAAAACAATGCTCAAAGGGAAAGGCTGGGGAGTCACCAAACTTAGTACCACTAGAAACACACGTTTACACCACCAACACCTCATGGCGATTTTGAAACGAAACATGCTCATCATGCAAGGATAAACTACTGTACTGCTTTGCATTTCATGGCTTGACCATCCTTGGAACAACTGTTAATATTCCTTTCGTCATCTACGACACATTTATTTTTAAAATAAGAACATTTTAAGTAAATTTGTTTCAAGTATTTCCATAAAAATTAAAATTTTGCCTACAAAAAGTAAATGCTCAACTTTCATTAATAAGATGGTAGTTCGCTAACAATGCGACTCCAACGGTTTACAAAAGCTTGGGGAAATAGTACACGAAATAAAAGGTCATACAAAAACAATGATCACTATTCTCCCTAACAACTTTGAATTCCAGAATGTGCTCAGATGCCAAGACTGATTTGACCAGAAATTTGTCTAAGCGAAATACTTCTTGACTGCATCGGCGTTCAAGGGACGCGGGAGTTCTTCACCGTCCATATTGGTGAGAATCATGGCACCTCCAGAGAAGACTTTCTTAACGACATACGGTCCTTCATAGTTCGGAGCCCATTTGCCCCTGGAATCATGTTGGAAAGATAATATCTTCTTGAGTACAAGGTCACCTTCTCTGAACTCGCGTGGTCGAACCTTCTTATCAAAAGCCTTCTTCATCCTTTGCTGGTACAACTGACCATGACACAAAGCTGTCAACCTCTTTTCTTCGATTAAGTTCAACTGATCATATCTACTTTGACACCATTCAGCCTCAGAAAGCTTAGCTTCCATCAACACTCTCAAAGATGGAATCTCAACCTCCATGGGGAGTACCACTTCCATACCGTAAACTAGGGAAAATGGGGTCACGCCCGTTGAAGTTCGAACTGAAGTACGGTACCCGTGCAAAGCAAACGGAAGCATTTCATGCCAGTCCTTATAAGTTACCACCATCTTCTGGACAATCTTCTTGATATTCTTGTTAGCAGCTTCAACAGCCCCATTCATCTTCGGTCTGTAAGGAGAGGAATTATGATGTTCGATCTTGAACTCTTCACAAAGCTCCTTCATCATCTTGTTATTCAAATTCGAACCATTATCAGTGATAATCTTGCTCGGGATACCGTATCGACAAATGATTTGATTCTTGATAAATCTGACTACCACATGTCTGGTTACATTAGCATAAGATGCTGCTTCCACCCATTTGGTAAAATAATCGATCGCTACCAAGATAAAACGATGACCATTTGAAGCTTTGGGTTCAATCATCCCAATCATATCAATGCCCCACATAGAGAAAGGCCAAGGTGAAGATATAAAATTGAGGAGGGTCGGCGGCACGTGCATCTTGTCCGCATAAATCTGGCATTTATGAAATTTCTTCACATACTTGCAGCAATCAGATTCCATGGTCATCCAATAGTAACCAGCTCTCAACATCCTTCTAGCCATCGCATGTCCATTGGCATGAGTTCCAAAGGATCCTTCGTGCACTTCTTGCATCAGCATGTCTGCTTCACGTCTGTCTACACATCTGAGCAAGACCATGTCATAATTCCTCTTATACAAAACTTCTTCATTGAGAAAGAAACTGCTTGCTAATCTTCTCAACGTCTTCCTATCTTTATTGGATGCCCCAGGCGGGTACTCTTGAGTTTGAAGAACACGTTTAATGTCATAGAACCACGGTTTTTCGTCGGTGACCTCTTCCACTGAGAACACATGAGCAGGTCTGTCGAGGCGCATAACTCTGATTGTAGGCACGTCGTTCCAATCATTCACTTGAAACATTGAAGACAAAGTAGCTAAAGCATCAGCCATTTGATTCTCGTCTCTAGGGATGTGATGTAATTCCACCTTGTTAAAGAAAGTTAACAACCTTCTAGCGTAGTCTCTGTAAGGGATCAAACCAGGATGGCGAGTCTCCCATTCTCCTTTGATTTGATTAATCACCAATGCCGAATCTCCATAAATATCAAGAATTTTAATCCTTTGGTCCACTGCTTCTTCGAGACCCATAATACATGCCTCATACTCCGCCATGTTGTTCGTGCAGTCAAATTTCAATCTTGCCGTGAACGGGATATGAGTACCTCGGGGAGTGACGATGATTGCCCCAATTCCATTTCCATAGGAATTCACAGCTCCGTCAAATATCAAACCCCAACGGGATTCAGGATCAGGTCCTTCTTCAGGTAACGGCTCTTCACAATCTTTAGCTTTCAAGTACATAACATCTTCATCTGGGAAATCAAACTTGATGGATTGATAATCTTCAATTGGTTGATGAGCCAAATGATCGGCTAAAATACTCCCTTTGATCGCTTTCTGAGTGTGATACTCAATGTCATATTCAGATAACAACATCTGCCAACGGGCTATTCTTCCAGATAAGGCGGGCTTCTCAAAGATATACTTGATTGGGTCCATCTTGGAGATCAACCAAGTAGTGTTATTAATCATATACTGGCGTAGACGGCGAGCAGCCCAAGCTAAAGCACAACAGGTTTTCTCAAGCAATGAGTATCGAGACTCACAGTCTGTGAATTTCTTACTCAAATAATATACAGCATGTTCCTTTCTTCCGGTCTCGTCTTGCTGACCAAGCACACATCCCATGGAGTCTTCTAATATGGTCAAGTACATAATCAACGGTCTTCCTTCCACCGGAGGAATCAAAATGGGAGGTTCAAGCAAATATTCTTTGATACTATCGAAAGCTTTCTGACAATCTTCTGTCCACACACACCCTTGGTTCTTGCGGAGAAGCTTGAAAATCGGCCCACAGGTAGCAGTCATATGAGATATAAACCTAGAAATGTAATTCAGTCTCCCAAGGAATCCTCTCACTTGTTTTTCCGTCTTGGGTGCAGGCATTTCCCGAATAGCTTTGACTTTATCAGGATCTACTTCAATACCTTTCTGACTGACAATGAAGCCCAGAAGTCTTCCAGAACGAACACCAAAAGTGCACTTGTTGGGATTCAGACGGAGTTTATACTTTCTCAAACGCTGGAATAACTTCAATAAATGCTCTAAGTGATCTTCCTCAGTCTGTGATTTGGCAATCATATCATCCACATACACTTCAATCTCCTTATGCATCATGTCATGGAACAAAGCAGTCATGGCTCTTTGGTATGTTGCACCAGCATTCCTTAAACCAAACAGCATAACTCGATAACAAAATGTTCCCCACGGTGTAATGAAAGCGGTCTTCTCCATATCTTCTGGTGCCATCTTGATTTGATTATAACCAGAGAAACCATCCATGAAAGAAAAGACTTTGAACTTGGTGGTACTGTCGACCAATACGTCAATATGAGGTAATGGGAAATCATCTTTCGGACTAGCTCTATTCAGATCTCTGTAGTCTACATACATCCGAACTTTACCATCTTTCTTTGCAACAGGCACTATATTGACTAACCGTTGAGGATAGACCGATGTAACAAGGAACCCTGCATTGATTTGCTTCTGAACCTCCTCTTTAATCTTGTCAGCCATGTCAGGACGAGTCCTTCTCAACTTCTGCTTGATTGGCGGACATTCAGGTCTCAAAGGTAAACGATGCTCCACAATATCATTGTCCAAACCCGGCATATCTTGGTAGGACCAAGCAAACACATCAACATACTCTTTGAGAAGCTCCAACATTTTCTCTTTAACCTCCGGGATAAGCAATGCTCCGACTTTGACTTCCTTTCTAACTTCTTCATCACCCAAGTTGACCAACTCTAAAGGCTCTTCAAATGGTTGAATGACCTTCTCATCATGCTCAAGCAAACGGGAAATCTCAACAGGAATTTCCTCATCATCCTCTTCTTCGGCTCTGAACACAGGGAATTCAAAGTTGGGAGAGGGCATAGGATCATTGTTTTCGATGGTTAAGTCATGGATTAATCTGCACATATGATTATGCTTTATTTTAGAAATCGATTTCTGCAAATAAAACAAAAGGTTATTAGTTAATTTTCATTACTATTTCCCCGAAAAAGTGAAAAAATAAAACGGTAGTGGACAAAATAACATTTTTATTCATTAAAGGGAAATACTTGAAACAAAGAGCCAAGACATCTCTCTTTTGCCTTGGGCAGAGCAAAAGGAATTATTTTTCATAGCCCGACACAAAATACGTTTCGCCTTGGGCAGAGCGAATTTTTCAAAGGAAAATAAACAAAACATTACTCGGAAATGTGCATAACCACAGGAACATCAACAGCTATCCAATTTTGGCAAGCCAATCCAGGCGTTACAAAATCCAGTTTTAGAAAACATGTGAAGTGGAATGTTGGATGATGCATGATATGTAAAAGAGAGTTTTTATTTGATCTTCGCGGAACTCAAGATATTAAGTTGTAAACATCAAAGTGTGAAGATAGAAGATGAATTTTAAATTGGCTCCAAACATTGATCAAGTTATCATCAAGATCAATCATCCATTTTGGTGGATTAGGGTTTTCGCCCTATCAACACCCAAGATCCATTGAGCTTGACGAAACTTGTGATGTTTACAAAGAAAGACCCCCCAAATTCCTTCAAAGTCAAGTGAAAGGGGCTTTATGGATGCATGAATGCATGAATGAATGACAATGCAATAGTTACACACAAGTTCACAAACATAGGGTTCAAAGGTTCAACATTTCAGCATGGAGTCGAGGGTAAAGCCCACCCAAAGGTATGTACTAGTGGTTCAATCGCACCTGTAAGACAAGGTTCTAAGAGTTCCCAGAGTCTACATTCCTCCTTCGGATATTACCAACGTCTTGATTACTCAATAATTAGCAATATTCTCAAGAGAAACTCGTCCGAGCGTAGCATCGCGTAACAACTACTTCCGAATTACTCCGTTATAGTCTCCGCGCTACACCTAAAAAGGCCAAGATGGGTTAGGGTTCTACGATCCTCAACTTCTCGGGCTCCTAGGTCGAAAATAATAATGTCTTCCCGATTACTCGGTAAACAAATATTAAGTTCAAGAGGGCCTTCCGTTGAGTGGGGGATCTCATGCCTCCTTCTTCGGGATTACTCCCTCAAAGTTAACATGACTATACCGCCTGTCCTATTCCTTAAGTGTTACTTAATCCGGGTATAGGATTCATCCTTCAAAAAACCCAAACACCCCAATTTAAACATATAATCAAGCAAATCAAATAATGGTAAAACAGATAAGACAAATTAGGCTTAACCCACTTAGGGATGGACCAGCAAGAGGTCAATCTTTCCCCAGCAGAGTCGCCAATTCTGTAGCGATAAAAAATGTAGCGGGGTAAATCGGAGATCGAATTATTGATTAATTCGTCTCACAAAAGCAAGAGTCGCCACCGCGCTTTATTGTTTCCAAAGGAAAAGGGAAAAGAGCGAAATAAAACCCTAGATATGCAATGTAAATACTAATAAAATACAAAGCGTTTTTGAAAAGAGATCTTATGGTTCGGGGGTTGGTTATACAATGGGAAGGTACTAGCACCCAATGTATCTATAGTACTCTATAGGAACCTTTTGAAATATCTGTTTATTTTAAAATTGTTCGCTCGATTGAAAATAAATCGTTTTGGCCGAAAAGAGATACGGACGGGTTTTTGAAGATACGACGACCTAATGTCGAAGTTTTTTGCTTAAAAGGTATAAGTCTTGAAAAGGTTGGAATTTTGATGGAAGGTGAATATTTGAGGAAAAAATTATCCTAAGTTTTAATGAAAATGCGAAAATTCGCGCAGTTAGACTTGGAGACATGAAGTCAACAAATTTACTGTTTTTCCTTTGGATTTGAACATAAACCGAATAAACAAATAAAATACACGGACAAAATATGCGAATAACGATTAAATAACGATAATCTAAATGATGGAATAAATGATGCGAATAATGCGTTTTTTATGATTTTTGTTAAATGTTAACGGGAAGAAAGTATTTTAATTTTTACGCATTTTTTGATAATGATAAAACAAAAGAATTATTTAACGAGGACGTGACGTTTTTTTTTAGTTTTAAGTTATTAGGTTTTTTTTATATTTTTTGATATTAATATTAAGATAAGGAAATAAAATATTTTTAGTTTTTTCTATTTTTATGCCTTTTATTATAAATAAAAAGTATTACTTTAGGAATTCTTTAGATTAAATTAAAACTCAATGTTACTAACTTAAATCTAATTTTTTTTTTAAAAAGATATTAAGATTATTAAATCTTGAAAGTTTAAATTAATAAAACGGCCCATTATTAAAAGCTTTAGATTACATCTTTTATTTTTTGGTTAACTAAATTACAATTAAAACTAATAAGATTCTAAGGTATAATCAAAATAGGAAGAAATGTATTAAGAGGAGGTGAATAAATAAGTCAGAATGGGCTAGAGGGTTGGGATAAGGCCCAAGGCAAAAAAATGAAGACAGGGGGGGGGGGGGGGTGCACAAAGGAATCGTGGGCTTAAGCTGGGAATAAGGGGATGAGGCCCAATAGCTAATACAGCATTAGGGTTAATCTTGTTTTATCAAATTGGGATTTAGGGTTAGGCTTATGGGCAGAAACGGCGCGCCTCTCTTCTTCACGATCTTCTTCTTCTTCGCCTCTCCTTCACAACTCTTCTCTTGAACCTTGCTGTCTCCTTGCTACGGCCACCCAATCCAGCCCTTCTTCCCTCCACTGAACGAGAAACGAGACGGCTAATGATTCGGTAAGAGCGCGTTTGATTGTTAACACTCGATTCGCTTTTTTTTGCATGTTGATTCTACAATTTATGTTATGTTTGATCTTGATTGATTCTTATGTTTGGTTATTAATGATTGATTTGAGGATATTCGAAGAAATAAAAGAGAGAAGAGACCGTTACCCAGGTGGAGACGGAGGAAGAGGCTAGGGGCGACGGAGGCCAGGAGGCGAGGAGAGGGCAAGCGAGCACAACGGTGACCGGTATTTATGATTTTCCTTCTTCTTGGTAGCCTTGGTACTGTACTGTATTGCTTCTTCTTATGTTTTGTTGGAACTGCTACTGTGCGCTTCTTCTTGTTGAAACTGCACTTTGTTTCTCCCTTCCTCTTTGAACGAGCTACTGTATGATGATTTTGTTTTTCTCTCTTTGAATGGATTACTGTTTCTCTTCTTTCTTCTTGAAACTACTACTGCACTTGGTTTTTTTCTTCTTGCTTGAACGTGATACTGCACTTGGTTCTGTTGGTCTGAAAAATGGTTTTTTGGAATGATGTTGGCTTGAGTAATTGCTTTGAAAAGGCCAATGATGTTGAACTGAGGCCTAACCGGTTGCCTTAGAATTTTTTTCAGGTTTTTGGATGGATAAAGCTCAGGTTTGAGTAACAGTTGGACATGGTGATGAATGTAGGGATTTTGTGTGGTTTGGATAGATTGATGGAACTTGGGGCAGAAGTTTGTTAGGCCATATTGATGGTGATCTTAACTGGTTTCTTGTGAGATGATTTTGATATTTTTTGATGACAGGATGATGATGTTGGCTTTAATGGCTCAATCCAAAGGCAAAGTTTGGTGTATGGTTTGGAAATGGTTTTTTTGACAGTATATGATTATGCAGGTTTTTGAGTCTTTTATGTTTTTCTTTGATAACTATTTTCTCAGTGTTTCTTGAAGGCTTGGATATCTGTCGTGTGCTATTGGTTTTCTTTTGTTATATGCTATAACAACTTTCCTCTTCTTTCGCTACAGGGCAGAAATTTGAAATGATGCTTTGGGATCCCTTGAGCATTCTGCACTACTGTCCCTCCAATTTGTTTCTATTCTTCTTTTGTGTTATTATCTCTACTGGCTATATTTTTGTTTGTCTTGTATAACCTCTTTCTGCCTATGCCAAGCCTGCAAATCCCACACTTCTCCCTCTCTTTTTCTCTCAGTATGGCTTTGATAAAAGAGTGATAAGCTGTACATTTTTTCTGAAACTGCAATGGCCAGAAAATGATGAAAATGGAACTTTTATTATTGCTTGCAAATGTGGTCAAACTGCATGTTTTCCCTTTAATACAAAAGTTGTTTTGTTTTCTACTGTGTAGGCAATGGTTCACGTAGCATGCTTGCATATGTAGTCACTGCATGGGTTTTGTATGCTTATGCTGTATGCTTTTTTTTGAAATTGCATTTGAAAAAATGTAATTAATTTAAACATGCAGTTTTGGAAAACATAAACTTGTGTATATGTTTTAAAATTCCTTTCTTTTTGTGAACCGGGAGCAATCCCGTGATTTGCAAAAAGAATAACTGATTCCGGCCATTGCATTTAATGATGAAACTTTAATAATTTCGCTTTTTATTCGTTTATTCGAAATCTAATTTCTTTCTTTTTAATTGTGCAGGTAATATTAAGTGAGCGGACAAAACGCATTGGATTGGAAGTATTAGAATTAGGATAGATTAGTTTTTTTTTTATTTCATTTTAATTTTTGTCAATTTATTATTGTAATTTATTGTAATAGATACAATGTTTACATAATAAATGTACAACTAGAAAAATGAATAAAAAACTATTTCCCAGTTAAATTCTTCTTCCTCTTTAATTATTTATTTATCCTTTATAGTTCTTTAAACGAATCATAATTGAAAACGAATTTCAATTACTTACATTCCGAATAATAAACAGATAAATAAATAAGTATCATTGATCGATTAAGTCTTCATTATTTATTTCTTCATCCATAACTTTCTAAATTATAATAATTAAAATAAGGTTTCAATTATTTAATTTAGAATGACGAATGATTAAATAATCGTCATTGATCAATGAATTTTTCGAATGCTTATTATATTATTCATGAACCTTTAAATTATGTAATAACTAAGAATAAATTCCAGTTACTTAAATTTAAGATAATGAGTAATAAATAAATACTGTCTGCACAATTAATGCGCCTCTTCTCTGATGTTCATTTTATTATCTATACATCTTTAAACTACATAATAATCGAAAATGAATTTCAATTATTTAAATTTTAGATAATAAATAATTAATAAACATCATTTTAGCACGAATCGATTAAATGATTCAATGTTCAGCATAAATAGCTCTTGCCCAGAAAAGTCATGAATTTTAAAATCGATGGATCAAAACAAATGTAATGTAATAATGCAGGTAGGAGACGATATCTTAGGTCAAAATTTGGGGTACAACAGGAGGATTCTCAGGTTATAACCAAATCAAAATGGCACCTGAGGACATGGAGAAAACAACATTTGTCACCTAGTGGGGCACATTTTGCTACAAGGTAATGCCATTCGGATTGAGGAATACTGGGGCAACCTATCAGCGCGCCATGGTAGCTTTATTTCATGACATGATACATCATGAAATAGAGGTCTACGTAGACGATATGATAGCCAGATCACAAATAGAAGAAGAGCATCTTGATCACTTACAAAAGCTGTTTGAGAGACTGAAGAAGTACAAGCTGAGGTTGAATCCAAACAAGTGCACATTCGGGGTACAATCTGGTAAGCTCCTAGGCTTTATCATCAGCAACAAGGGTATCGAGGTCGATCCTGCCAAAGTTAAAGCAATACAATAGATGCTTGCTCCTCGTACTAAGAAGGAAGTCAGAGGATTCTTGGGACGTTTGAACTATATTTCCAGATTCATTTCTCACCTGACAGCTACTTGCGAGCCAATCTTCAAGCTATTAAAGAAAGATCAAGTAGTCAAATGGAATGACGAATGCCAAATTTCTTTTGAAAAAATCAAAGAATACTTAAAAGAACCTCCTGTGTTGATGCCACCAGTCGAGGGAAGACCATTGATCATGTATCTGACTGTTTTAGAAAATTCAATGGGGTGTGTATTGGGGAAGCATGACGAGTCTGGCCTAAAAGAGCACGCTATTTACTACCTGAGCAAAAAGTTTACCGACTGTGAAACCTGATATTCACTGCTGGAGAAAACTTGTTGCGCTCTAGCATGGGCTGCTCGCCGGCTAAGACAGTATATGCTGACTCATACTACCTTGTTGATATCTAAAATGTATCTGATAAAATACATCTTCGAGAAGCCTTCTCTTTCTGGGAGAATAGCGAGATGGCAGATGATCCTGACAGAATATGACATACAGTATACTACCCAGAAAGCTATAAAGGGTAGTGTATTAGCTGATCACCTCGCTCACCAAGTTGTGGAAGACTACTAGTCCATGAAGTTTGAATTCCCGGATGAAGACATCATGACATTAGACAACTGTGAAGAAATCAGGCCATATGAAGGACCTGAACAAGGATCCCAATGGACCCTGTTCTTTGATGGGGCATCTAACGCGCTCGACAATGGTATTGGTGTTGTACTCATATCTCCGGAAGGGTGTCATACTCCCTTTACTGCCAGACTTTGCTTCAATTGTAAAAATAACATGGCGGAATACGAAGTGTGCATCTTTGGTCTCAGAGTTGCCATAGACTTGGGGATCAAATTCTTGGATGTATTTGGAGATTCAGCTTTGGTCAACAGTCATATCAAAGGGGAATGGGACACCAAACACCCAAACCTTATCCTTTACAAAGAACATGTTTTGACATTTCTACCACATTTTGAGAAGATTACCTTCGAGCATTTCCCGCGAGAAGAAAATAAGCTAGCAGACGCACTAGCCACAATTTCATCTATGTTGAAACTTAATTGGGATAACGAAGCTCCCCAAATCACCATTGAACGAATGGATGAACCAGCACACTGTCACGAGATTAATACTAAATAAGTAGTGGACCAGCCTTGGTTTCACGAAGTTAAGAGGTATCTCGAGGCTCAAGAATGTCTGGAAGGAGCATCAATCAATGATAAGAAGTTCTTAAGGAGAATTTCTGCTAAGTTCTTCCTTAGTAATGGCATCCTTTACAAACTCAATCATGACTCTGTGTTACTTCAGTGCATGGATAAGGTTGAAGCTGAAAGGATCATGGATGAATTATATGAAAACACTTTTGGCACCAATTCTAATGGGTATACGATGGCAAAGAAAATCCTACGGGCAAGCTATTACTGGTTTACCATGGAAGTAGATTGTTATCAACACTCTCGAACCTGCCATAAGTGTCAAATTTATGCTGACAAGGTGCATGTACCTCCGGTTCCTCTGAATTTCTTGACAGCTCCTTGGCCCTTTTCTATGTGGGGGATTGATATGATTGGGGGAAATCAAGTTGACAACCTCCAATGGACACCGCTTCATCCTAGTGGCCATTGACTATTTTACAAAATGGGTGGAGGTAGCTTCCTTCGCTTCAGTTACCAAGAATGTTGTTGATCGTTTCATCAAGCAAAATCTCATTTGCCGATACGGTATCCCGGAAAGGATCCCCACTAACAATGGTACAAATCTTAACAACACTATGATTACCGCATTGTGTGAGCAATTCAAGATTCAGCATCATAATTCTTCTCCCTATAGGCCAAAGATGAATGGTGCTGTCGAAGCTGCAAATAAAAACATTAAAAATATCATACAGAAAATGACAGTCACATACAAACACTGGCACGAGATGCTACCTGTTGTACCCCAAAATTTGCCCTCGCATTTTTCCCCAAGAAACCATAGCTTCAGGATTTTCCTGATTTTTCAGATTGGCTCAAGAATCGGTCAAACAGACTTTTCTCGTCAGTCAGACAAAATTAGGGTTTTCATTGGTTTTCATGGCTCTGGAACAGTTCATACAGTTTGTTTAAGGTTTGGTCGATTTTGGCTCAGTTTTGATCAGGCGAACGCTTCTTTGACATTAATCAAGAACTAGGGTTTTTGTGCGCGCATTCTCAGAAAGAATTAATTCTACAGTGCTTGTCAAATTATTCTGAGATTTTGACTGGAACATTTGGATTGAATTTGTAGTGTTGGATTGAATCATTAAGAGAAAAGACATTTGGGCAGTTGTTGTGATTGACTGTGCATTGCTTTGGATTGTTGAAGCGCCAGGTTTATTAATCGATCGATGCTAAAACCAATGTTTATTTAATTGTTTATTTATTCTAAGTTAAGATAATTGGAATTTATTTCCATTTATTATAATTTTAGAATTATAAACAATAAAGTAAATATTTGAAAAGGAGAAAAGGAATTAACTAATAAAAATTGGATTTTTATTCATCTTTTAATTATTCATTATAATTGTTGTTTGAATACAGTATTTGCAAGGTATTCATAATAATAAATGTTTAAAAATAATTAAATTTGAAATAAAACAATCATAATTTTTCTAAGTTTTCCTAAATCTTCATTCTTCTATCCAATGCTCCCTCTGCTTCATTTGATTCTATCTGCAAAAAAATAAGAAAAGAAAGTCAATTGCAGATAAATTGAAATTAAAGAGACAGACAGATAAAAAAGGTCATCATTAAAAGCAAATGGTCGGGATCAGTTAGCCCTCTCTGCAAATCACGGGATTTCTCCCGGTTCACAAAGAAGGGTGAAAATGTTTGCAAGTCAAAAATGAATGCACAAAGTCAAAAATTGCACATTTCAAAATTGTCAAAACTGCATAGTTCAAAGCAAGACAGCATGTGCAAATACAAAGTCCAAGTTACAAACTGAATGGCCTAAACCAAGTTCAAATTTCAAAACTCAGTTCCAATGTCAAACTAAACAAAGGTTGTCCAAAAAGATATCAAAGTATCAAAAGGTACAAGATGCAGCACAAAGTATGGAAAAGAGAAGACAAATATGCAGAGTTAAACTACTATTGCAAGCAAGGTTTTCAAGTCATCATTTCCCAGCTGTTTGCTTTTTCAGAAAGGTACAAACATAAATTTTTTTATTGTTTTAATTGTACTGGAGAGAGAAGAGAGAGAAGAAGTTGGGCTTACAGGTTTAGGCTTGAGGCATAGAAAAGATATAAAACAATCTGCCAATGAAACAGTAAAAGGGGGCAGAAATCACAAGCAAAAACATAACTCAAAAGAACTGCCTTCCACCAAAAAGCTTCTAGCATAAACTCTCAACCTGCTAAAAAACCCTTTGAGCCATACAAGCTTGTAAGCTCATTACCATTAACCCGTGTCAAAAAGCACAAAACTAGTTGACAAGAACACAAACTTTGAAGCAACTGATAAACAAACAGAAATCAAGCAACAAAAGCCTTAGACCCTCAAAACCTGCTGAAGCAAAAAGCATAAGCATATTCAAACAGCTTAAGCCAAAGAGCCTGCTGAAGCCAAAAACCTTTCAAGCGCACAAATAACTATTCAAGCAAAACCTTCATCTGTCAAGCCATCAAACCCTCAGAACTCAAGGAGTTCATCATAGGGATATTCACCAACCAACAGAATCAACAAATATTCAAACATACCAACCAACACATCCAAGCAACTCAAGGCAACCAGAAGAAGGAGATAAAGAAGCATACTCAGAAACACACAGGGTCAAACATCACAAGGGCCCTCAGAAAACTTCATCATTGGGCAAAGGTTCAAATAAATCTCAAGCATACAAAGGCGACCAGAAGAAGATAAGGCAACCATAAGAAGAAGATAAAGTGGCATCAAGCAAGCAACATAGGCAAAGATATAGAAGGAAAATAAGTGACAAAGAGGCTTTCAGCATGCATCATTAAGCAATAAAGAAGACAAAGAACACAGAGTACCGTGGATACCCAAGCGAGCTATCATCGTGCATTTCCCCGCCGGCAAGCCTCCAAACGCCTCCTAATCTACTCCTCCAACGAAGGTAATATATCTCGTCCTTCTCTTCACACCTCAAACAAAAAAACACAAATGATCAGAATCAATAACGAAGCTTAATCGAAATCAGAATGCAAACTAAACATGCAAGACACAAATTGTTGAAACCCTGAAAAACACTAAGATAAAAGTTGTCACCTTCAACGAACCATCGCGTGCTTGACCGTAGGGAGGAGGACGTAGAGATGGCGTTGGTGGCTTGGGCGAAGGAGGAGCTCAGAATCTGGCAAAAGAAAGACGAAGACGAAGCGATAACGATGAGCAGCGGCGCCGTTTCTGTAACCCTAAACTGTCCCAAGTGATACAAAACATCACAACCCTAAGAAACTTTCACAAACAAATGGGCCTTTCCCTTTCCACACTGAAGCCCATTAAAATTAGGCGTATACCCCCCCCCATATCCTTTCTGGTTGGGCCATTTATCCCCCTTAGCCCATCTCCCTTTGCACATAGCTTTTTTACATTAATATATAAAACTTAAAAAACCTTGTTGTGTATTTTATTAAAACATTAATTTTGTACATAAAAAAAATGCTAACATAAAACAATAATATATGATATCATTAAAATTTAAAACACTTCTTTCTTTTTTAAAAAATATCTTATTTGTATATAAATAAATCGATACATAATTTTTTTTCTTCTCAAATTTAAAACATTTTCCTTTGTTTTAATTAAAATACTTTTTGTACATATTAAAGAAAAATACAAGATTACAAAGATTAAATAAAGAAAATATTTGATTCCTTTTATTAAGTTAACGATACTTGATAACACGTTAAATTCACATTTTCTTAACTTGTAAATAAATTACACTTACACAATACACTTTACATTTGATGCATTATACATTTTATATTCTTACACTTTGTTATACGTTACATTGATTACATTTGATCGCAATTCGATTTGGTTGTAAATTATTGGACACTACATTCCTAAAGTCTCATCCCCATTTGTGAATTTGTACCCCCACTCCCGGATACTTATTTGTAATAGCATAGACTTTAAATTCTTGCAATTTATCGCTTTCGAATTATACCATGGTTAGACCTAGGGTTTGTATGTACATAAAATCAAACGCTAGATAACCTAATACAAGACAAATACATGAAATCAATACACAATCACACTTGCACCCTCTAGGGTAATCCCACATGTTGCCTTCCAAAATGGGCCATGCTTGCACGTCGAGTTTCTTTGGCAAAACAAATTCAAATGATCATAAGTCCCTCGATGACGCTTTCGAAAGTTGCCTAAACGGAATGATCATAGTCCCTTCAAGCAAATTGCCAAAGACACTTGGCACCATTGCATTCATGGTCCATACGATGACCCGCGCCCGTCCCGATCACATCCTAAACGCAAGATTGTCCACCAAATTCAATGGTGAAACAAAATTGTTAAAAGGGGTTGAAAACATAGAGAAAACCTTTGAGTACAATAGGGGTAGACAAAACTCTTAATTACTTGAGATCAACTTGCAAAAACACTTGCCTTCTTTTCAAAAACCACTCTCCACAAACACTTTCAAAAACAACTTCCAAAAACATTTGAAACATCTTTTCGAAAAGATACACACCTTTGTAAAACATTCGAGTAAAGAATTGTTACAAGGGTTGCCTAAGACAAGGCATCTTCTTCAAAAAACATTTTCAAACACACACACACACCATTTTCAAGCAATCGAAAATCAAGGCAAGTGATCTAAAACCAAGTAACTAAGAGCCCATGGATAACCATGGATGAAAAGGGTGCTAATACCTTCCCTTTTCATAATCTACCCCCCGAACCCACGAAACATCTTAAAAGGTTTTTCCTGTGCTTTTTTAACCTTTCCTTTAGGATAAAATAAAAAGTCGGTGGCGACTCTTGCTAAACCGAACAAGTGCGAATACAAAACGCAAAACTCAAGTCAGTTATCCCACCGTATCACAGAACTGGCGACTCTGCTGGGGAGTTATTCAAAAGTGGGGTTACCTTAGGGTTTAGATCACTTTTACATTCTTGCTTTGATTACTTTGATTGCTTTACTTTTTGGGTCCTTGTTTGGGTTTGTTGTAAATCCTACACCCGGATTTGGGGCACCTTTTTAGGTAAATAGCAAAAAAACTATGAGGGAACTGTGCGGGGTATACCGACACGGTTGAAGCAGTAAGCTATGTTAGTGTGACATATATGTGAGTACCGGTAACCCTTGAGTTCAATCAAGGAGAGTACGGGGCCGCTGAGTGATGTCGTGAAGCACTAACGAACTCTTAGAACCTTAATTGACCATCTTAGCCTTTTTAGGGGTAGTGAGATGACCGACTTGGGTGCAGTCCGAAGTTGGTAGATACTCGATAATGCATCAAATGTAAAGTGTATTGTGTAAGTGTAATTTATTTACAAGTTAAGAAAATGTGAATTTAACGTGTTATCAAGTATCGTTAACTTAATAAAAGGAATCAAATATTTTCTTTATTTAATCTTTGTAATCTTGTATTTTTCTTTAATATGTACAAAAAGTATTTTAATTAAAAGAAAGGAAAATGTTTTAAATTTGAGAAGAAAAAAAATTATGTATCGATTTATTTATAAACAAATAAGATATTTTTTAAAAAAGAAAGAAGTGTTTTAAATTTTAATGATATCATACATTATTTTTTTATGTTAGCATTTTTTTTATGTACAAAATTAATGTTTTAATAAAATACACAACAAGGTTTTTTAAGTTTTATATATTAATGTAAAAAAGCTATGTGCAAAGGGAGATGGGCTAAGGGGGACAAATGGCCCAACCAGAAAGGATATGGGGGGGGGTATACGCCTAATTTTAATGGGCTTCAGTGTGGAAAGGGCAAGGCCCATTTGTTTGTGAAAGTTTCTTAGGGTTGTGATGTTTTGTATCACTTGGGACAGTTTAGGGTTACAGAAACGGCGCTGCTGCTCATCGTTATCGCTTCGTGTTCGTCTTTCTTTTGCCAGCTTCTGAGCTCCTCCTTCGCCCAAGCCACCAACGCCATCTCTACGTCCTCCTCCCCACGGTCAAGCACGCGATGGTTCGTTCAAGGTGACAACTTTTATCTTAGTGTTTTTCAGGGTTTCAACAATTTGTGTCTTGCATGTTTAGTTTGCATTCTGATTTCGATTAAGCTTCGTTATTGATTCTGATCATTTGTGTTTTTTTGTTTGAGGTGTGAAGAGAAGGACGAGA
This sequence comes from Vicia faba, assembly GCA_948472305.1. Taxonomy (NCBI): domain Eukaryota; kingdom Viridiplantae; phylum Streptophyta; class Magnoliopsida; order Fabales; family Fabaceae; genus Vicia; species Vicia faba. The sequence continues at coordinate 1,184,168,138 of OX451741.1, read as the reverse complement.
TATATTACCTTCGTTGGAGGAGTAGATTAGGAGGCGTTTGGAGGCTTGCCGGCGGGGAAATGCACGATGAGAGCTCGCTTGGGTATCCACGGTACTCTGTGTTCTTTGTCTTCTTTATTGCTTAATGATGCATGCTGAAAGCCTCTTTGTCACTTCTTTTCCTTCTATATCTTTGCCTATGTTGCTTGCTTGATGCCACTTTATCTTCTTCTTATGGTTGCCTTATCTTCTTCTGGTCGCCTTTGTATGCTTGAGATTTATTTGAACCTTTTCCCAATGATGAAGTTTTCTGAGGGCCCTTGTGATGTTTGACCCTGTGTGTTTCTGAGTATGCTTCTTTATCTCCTTCTTCTGGTTGCCTTGAGTTGCTTGGATGTGTTGGTTGGTATGTTTGAATATTTGTTGATTCTGTTGGTTGGTGAATATCCCTATGATGAACTCCTTGAGTTCTGAGGGTTTGATGGCTTGACAGATGAAGGTTTTGCTTGAATAGTTATTTGTGCGCTTGAAAGGTTTTTGGCTTCAGCAGGCTCTTTGGCTTAAGCTGTTTGAATATGCTTATGCTTTTTGCTTCAGCAGGTTTTGAGGGTCTAAGGCTTTTGTTGCTTGATTTCTGTTTGTTTATCAGTTGCTTCAAAGTTTGTGTTCTTGTCAACTAGTTTTGTGCTTTTTGACACGGGTTAATGGTAATGAGCTTACAAGCTTGTATGGCTCAAAGGGTTTTTTAGCAGGTTGAGAGTTTATGCTAGAAGCTTTTTGGTGGAAGGCAGTTCTTTTGAGTTATGTTTTTGCTTGTGATTTCTGCCCCCTTTTACTGTTTCATTGGCAGATTGTTTTATATCTTTTCTATGCCTCAAACCTAAACCTGTAAGCCCAACTTCTTCTCTCTCTTCTCTCTCCAGTACAATTAAAACAATAAAAAATGTTTATGTTTGTACCTTTCTGAAAAAGCAAACAGCTGGGAAATGATGACTTGAAAACCTTGCTTGCAATAGTAGTTTAACTCTGCATATTTGTCTTCTCTTTTCCATACTTTGTGCTGCATCTTGTACCTTTTGATACTTTTATATCTTTTTGGACAGCCTTTGTTTAGTTTGACATTGGAACTGAGTTTTGAAATTTGAACTTGGTTTAGGCCATTCAGTTTGTAACTTGGACTTTGTATTTGCACATGCTGTCTTGCTTTGAACTATGCAGTTTTGACAATTTTGAAATGTGCAATTTTTGACTTTGTGCATTCATTTTTGACTTGCAAACATTTTCACCCTTCTTTGTGAACCGGGAGAAATCTCGTGATTTGCAGAGAGGGCTAACTGATCCCGGCCATTTGCTTTTAATGATGACCTTTTTTATCTGTCTGTCTCTTTAATTTCAATTTATCTGCAATTGACTTTCTTTTCTTATTTTTTTGCAGATAGAATCAAATGAAGCAGAGGGAGCATTGGATAGAAGAATGAAGATTTAGGAAAACTTAGAAAAATTAGGATAGTTTTATTTCAAATTTAATTATTTGTAAACATTTATTATTATGAATACCTTGCAAATACTGTATTCAAACAACAATTGTAACGAATAATTAAAAGATGAATAAAAATCCAATTTTTATCAGTTAATTCCTTTTCTCCTTTTCAAATATTTACTTTATTGTTTATAATTCTAAAATTATAATAAATGGAAATAAATTCCAATTATCTTAACTTAGAATAAATAAACAATTAAATAAACATTGGTTTTAGCATCGATCGATTAATAAACCTGGCGCTTCAACAATCCAAAGCAATGCACAGTCAATCACAACAACTGCCCAAATGTCTTTTCTCTTAATGATTCAATCCAACACTACAAATTCAATCCAAATGTTCCAGTCCAAATCTCAGAATAATTTGACAAGCACTGTAGAATTAATTCTTTCTGAGAATGCGCGCACAAAAACCCTAGTTCTTGATTAATGTCAAAGAAGCGTTCGCCTGATCAAAACTGAGCCAAAATCGACCAAACCTTAAACAAACTGTATGAACTGTTCCAGAGCCATGAAAACCAATGAAAACCCTAATTTTGTCTGACTGACGAGAAAAGTCTGTTTGACCGATTCTTGAGCCAATCTGAAAAATCAGGAAAAGCCTGAAGCTGTGGTTTCTTGAGGAAAAATGCGAGGGCAAATTTTGGGGTACAACACTACCATTCACTCTCCACGGGTATCGTACCACGGCTCACACATCAATCGGGGCAACACCCTATTCTTTGGTATACAGCATGGAAGTTGTCTTGCCTATCGAGGTTCAGATCCCCTCTCTGAGGATTATGAAGGATGCATGGTTGAACAAAGACGATTGGATCCAGACTCAACTTGATCAACTAAACTTGATTGATGAGAAAAGGCTTAATGTTGTCTGTCATGGTCAAATGTATCAAAAATGGATGATCAAGGCTTTCAACAAAAAGGTCATACGACAAGTGTATCAAGTTGGGGATCTGGTGATCAAACGTATCATATTGCCGCAAGGTGATCCCAGGGGAAAATGGACTCCTACCTATGAAGGACCATTTGTAATCAAAAACATTTTTTCTGGTGGAGCAATGATCTTAACCACCATGGATGGTAACGACCTACCGCACCCTGCGAATGCAGACATTGTCAAAAGATACTACGCATAAGAGACCTGATAGGTTAACATACCTAGGCAAAACAAGGGCATCCCGGCGAACCAAAAGGTTCGAGCAAAAATTAGGGATAAAACAAAAAAAATCTGTACACTCGGCAAGTTGAAAACCCGAAAGGGCAACTTGGGCAAAAAAGGGTTTCCCGGTGGACTGAAAACTCGAAAGCACGGTCCAGGAAAAAGTTAGGGAATTAAGGCGTACGGCTATGTCCCGTCAGATCACTTTACAAACAACCTTTGAATTCTACTGACAAACTCAGAGGTTCTGATCAATTCAGTCATCTTCGGAAAAGGCAACAAATAGACAAAATGCTCAGAGATACGAAGGCTATAGCAGAATGGGAACCCCATGGGATTATTACATATAGTTATCTTTCTTTATATCAAATTTTTCTTATTTTACGGCAGCATTCTCTTACTAGAATGTTTATCCCCTTTGTACAAAAATATTTACTCAAAATCAAAGATATCCCTTTGAAAGTGCAAAAACTATTTGTCTTTTTCTTTACGCTTGTGTTTTGTTTACAAAAATGTCCAAAGATTCCTTGTTAACATATGCATCTGAACATAATTATTGTTTACAAATTAACAAAATGAGAAAGACAATTACTGATAGGTTGAAAGGATAGGAAACTATCTCTAGGCTATTCCATAAGTAATTCCCCGCAGTACATCATTTAAATCCCCAGCAGAACACAGTTTCAAATTGTTGATCCCCAGTAGAAGTTGTCAAATTTCTCGGGACTCCCCAATAGATTTTACAAGCAATACATGGCATTGCCCTTACAACAGAATCTATTTCTCTCGGCAGAAATCCATCAATACTTCGACTTCAAGACATGAAGACTCACATATCCTATGCAACATTCAGGGATTTATTTTCCTCAATCCAACAACAATGTAACAGATCAACTCCCATACGCATACATTGCACCCATGAATCATGAATATTGATAAAGTAAATACATTAAATCATACATTGCATGCAACATGACTTTGCATTTTAGCTAACATTTTACCCTTTTTAGGATAAGATTAACAGTTACCATTAACAATATTCAAAGATTTGAGATACAGTTCAGATACGCTTCAGACACGGATGCCATTCTAACTCTCATTCAGTTTCAACCTTGATACAGTTCAGATACGCTCCAGAAGAGGACGCCATTCTAATACTCATTCAGATACAACTTCCAGATACAGTTCAGATACGCTCCAGACACGGATGCCATTCTAATACTCATTCAAATTCAACTTTCAAGATACAGTTCAGTTACGCTCCGGACACGGATGCCATTCTGATACTCATTCAGATTCAACTTTCAAGATACAGTTCAGATACGCTCCAAACAGGGTGCCATTCTTATACTCATTCAGATCCAACTTTCAAATACAGTTCATATACGCTCCAAACACGGATGCCATTCTGATACTCATTCAGATTTAACTTTCAGATACAGTTCAAATACGCTCCAAACATGGATGCCATTCTGATATTCATTTAGATTCAAGCTCCAGATACAGCTCAGATACAATCCAGACGCGGACGCCATTCTGATACTCACTCAGTTTCAGCTTACATATACAATTCAACAATCATTTCTAGATGGCATCTACAAGCCCATCTCCAACAACTCTCTATCATCCCTCCAAATGGAATCTTTAAGCCCATTCCCTCTACCATCACATCCCCGAGTGCAAATTTCTGGGCACTCTAGTGTCCAATCATCTTCCACCTTCAGACCACGAATGGCAAAACTCGCCAATCTAAATCTTCAGGCTTAAGAAGATTGAACAGGGGCAGCTGTTGTACCCCAAAATTTTCCCTCTCATTTCTCAATTAATATCTCACAAGATCTCCTTTGGTTCAAGACTGCACTAAGGTTGATCAGCTCAAGACATCTCCTTAAGCATTGATGACTGAAAATTAAGGTTTGAGTTTGCACAAGGACAAATGGACTTTTAATGCACCATTTGACTTTCATGGATCATTTTGGACTCTCAAGATTGCTCATGTCAAGTTTCAGGTCTTGGATCGCATTTTTTGCTCAATCAATTGATCAGATGACCTAAAATCAGTCGTATTGGTGAAAAAGTCAACTATAGCACCAAAAGTCAAACTTTGAATTTTTGGTCAACATTAAGTTTAAAATATCACAATTCATCAAGACATTCAAAAATATCAAGCTTGATCATCAAGAAGTTAAGAAAGTCAAAAGTCAACTTGAAAAGTCAAGATTTCCAAGACTTTGAAATTTTCTAAGTGTTTTTACACGATAATTTCACCACTTCATGCCAATTTTTCACCATGATGCAAGATGATTCAAGGAAAACCTCCAACATAAAAGTTGTAGATCTCAATGAGATCTAAAACATTGTAGAGCAGGACTTTTCCTAGAAATGTTTGGATTTTAAGTTATAAGTTCATGAAGTCATGGCAATTTTGAATAAACACTTAGAGAATTTTTCAGCAGGTTTGGACAGGTTTTTATCCTAACTTCTTGGCCAATTTCCATCAAGTTCCAGTTTGATTTAACAAAAGTGGTCAACATGAAAGTTATAGAGGATGTTTCAAGCTTTCCAAAACATCCAAGAGCATGAATTTATCATACTTGAACTAGGATATTCAAGGGCATGAAGTTAGGCATCCACCCTTGATTTGCAAGTCATTCTATTGAAGAACACACAACAAAACCCTTATGCTATGCTGCATAATCTTATGTTGCAGGCCTTCTTGCTTGCAAATCTGTACATAATTTAATTTTTACACCCACTTTTGATCTATTACCCAAGTGTTTAAGCCATTATCCAAAGGATCTTTCCATTTATGGCATAAAGGCACCATTGTTATTCTTGAAAAGCAAGCTTTTTGTATAAAACTTGTCTTGAGCCCATACTTTGTTTGTTTCTGATTTTAATCCACCATAAAACATGGAAATCAACCTCTCTAAACCAACAACTTTAGTACTTCATCTTGGAACCATGGAGTACTTGACATAGTTTGATACTTACATCCCAACCAAACCATAACATGTTGTCTTGTAAACCTATTCAGCCTTTGTTCACAAGTCCTTTGCCTATAAATAGAAGGAGCATTTGCAAAAAGAAAAAAAAGAGAGAGGGAAAAAGGGAGAAAGAAAACCAGAAGTTTTATTGACAAACTCTCAAGAAAATCTCATAACTGAAAAAGGTCATAACAGTCCACAAGGCAACACCTCAAGCTCAAAACATTAATTCTAGCTGCAAGGTAAGTCTCCTTAAATTTAAACTCTTCATTTTAATCATCATCATTTGGTTCATTTTTGAGGCTAGAATGCAGTGACCTTTGAAGAAAAGTTTTGTAAAAAATCATGAACAATTGCCAAGATTGAGTGAAAAGTTTTCCATGAAATAGTATCATGAACAGGCAGGTGTAAGGATGCTGTTTTTTCAAAACCATACAGCAGGCAATCGATTGCACCCTTCATGCAAATCGATTGCACGGGGTTCCAGTAGCCAAATTTCCAAATATTTTGAGTGTGCAATCGATTGCACAACCATGCAAATCGATTGCACGGGGTTCCAGTAGCCAGATTTCCAAATATTTTGAGTGTGCAATCAATTGCACAACCATGCAAATTGATTGCACTGGAAGTCAGTAGCCAATGTTTTGAAAAAACTGAAGCATGCAATCGATTGCACTAACATGCAAATCGATTGCACTCAAATGAAAATTGAATTTTTGCTTTGAAAAAACGTGAATAAAGAGTTGTACAATATAAAATGTTTCTTTTTGATCATTGAGCATCTATATCTTAAGTTCAAGGTAAGTGTTATCATTATACCTTGAAATTTGCTAAGGGCTTGAACCAAAGACTTCATCCAAAGAGGCTTTTAGCTTGATCAATAATTTTTGCCTTCTTTATCAATCATGATTTGTCTTCATCAAAACAAAAGTGCATTCGAGAAGCTTGATTTTACGGCATGTGTCGACACATAATGATCCAAAATGTTTTCTATTCCTTTCATTTTTCTTTATTTTTACATGCTTCATATATTTTCTGCATGTTTATTCAATATGGTTGTAATAGATGATTAGGACTTTAATTTCTTGCAATCCCCATTTGTAAATTTGTACACCCCATCCCCAAATGATTGTAATAGTGTATGATATTTACTTTCCGCAATTTATTGCTTTATATATAACATGTTAATAATTAGGATTTGTATGGCAAGATAAAACCAATCAAATAGAAAACCCTAATTCAAGACAAAATCAAGCATGAAAATGACACACTTTCGCACAAGCACCCCTAGGGTTATCCCACTTGGTTGCCTTACAAAAATGGCCATATTACGCATGTAAGGTATCTTAGCATAAACAAACAAATAGAAGATCATAGTCCCTCGATGACGATATTCAAAGTTGCCTTACAAAATGATCTTAGTCCCTTAAAAAAAGAAAGCTAAGATACCTTGCAACATTGCTAGTCATGGTTATACGATGACCCACGTCCGTCCCGTTTTTATCCAAAGATAGGGTTGTTACCAAATCAATGGTAAGACAACAATGTCAAAGGAAAAGGAAATGATCAAGAAAGACATTTGAGTAGGTAGATTGCTCCTAATTACTTGCTCCATTTCAAAACAAACATCATTGCTATTTTCAAAACAATCACATACACTTTCAAACATCTTACAAAATTGAAAAACATTTTCAAAAGATCAAACATCTTTGTATATATTCTTACGAACAAAAATCATTACAAAGATTGCCTAAACAATGGCATCTTTACAAAATACTTTCAAAAACCACACAAAGCACATTTTCAAACAAAAGCAAGGGATCTAGCAAGTAACTAAGAGCCCATGGAAAACCATGGATGAAAAGGATGCTAATACCTTCCCTTTTTATAATCTACCCCCAGAACTCAAGAAATAATCTCAAAGGTCTTTCATGTTCTTTTTCACCTTTCCTTTTGGATAAAAGAAAAGTCGGTGACGACTCTTGCTAACCGTAACATTTGCGATCAAATGCAAAACCCTCAAGTCAGTTCTTCCACCGTACCACAACTAGGTTCTTCCTCAGATCATCTTAGAACCTTAGATCGCTCGTAGGCTAGGTTTTTCCTCAGATCATCTTCGAACTTGAGATCGCCCGTAGGCTAGGTTCTTCCCATAGATCATCATCGAACCTGAGATCGCCCATAGGCTAGGTTCTTCCTCAGATCATATTAGAACCTGAGATCGCCCATAGGCTAAGTTCTTCCTCAAATCATCTTAGAACCTGAGATCGCCCATAGGCTAGGTTCTTCCTCAGATCATCTTTGAACCTGAGATCGCCCGTAGGCTAGGTTCTTCCTCAAATCATCGAACCTGAGATTGCCCATAGGCTAGGTTCTTTCCATAGATCATCGTCGAACCTGAGATTGCCAATAGGCTAGGTTTTTCCTCAGATCATCTTAGAACCTGAGATCGCCTGTAGGCTAGGTTCTTCCTCAGATCATCTTAGAACCTGAGATCTCCTGTAGGCTAGGTTCTTCCTCAGATCATCTTCGAACCTGATATCGCCTGAGATCGCCCGTAGGCTAGGTTCTTCCTCAGATCATCTTCAAACCTGAGATCGCCCATAGGCTAGGTTCTTCCTCAGATCATCTTCGAACCTTAGATCTCCCGTAGGCTTTGTTCTTCCCATAGATCATCGTCGAACCTGAGATCGCTCATAGGCTAGGTTCTTCCTCAGATCATATTAGAACCTGAGATCGCCCATAGGCTAGTTTCTTCCTCAGATCATCTTAAAACCTAAGATCCCCCGTAGGCTAGGTTCTTCCTCAGATCATCTTCGAACCTGAGATCGCCCGTAGGATAGGTTCTTCCTCAGATCATCAAACCTGAGATCGCCCGTAGGCTAGGTTCTTCCCATAGATCATCATCGAACCTGAGATCGCCCGTAAGCTAGGTTCTTCCTCAGATCATCGAACCTGAGATCGCCTGTAGGCTAGGTTCTTCCCATAGATCATCTTCGAACCTGAGATCGCCCATAGGCTAGGTTCTTCCTCAGATCAACTTAGAACCTGAGATCTCCCATAGGCTAGGTTCTTCCTCAGATTATCTTAGAAACTGAGATCGCCCGTAGGCTAGGTTCTTCCTTAGATCATCTTTGAACCTGGGATCGCCCCTAGGCTAGGTTCTTCCTTAGATCATCGTCGAACTTGAGATCGCTCGTAGGCTAGGTTCTTCCCATTGATCATCGTTGAACCTGAGATCGCCTCTTGGAAAAGTTCTTCCCATATCTTGTCTGAGAACCTGAGATCGCCTCTTGGATAGGTTCTTCCCAAAAATCTTATCTTAGAATATGAGATCGCCCTTAGGCTAGGTTCTCTGTCAAAGCACTCTCATGTTTCACCTTAGGATCATAGGTCGCCCGTAGACTTCGTCCGCTGTCTTTTCATACCAACCTTTGTATTGTATAGGCATCATGCCACGTTACAAGCCCGATCTCTGTCTTTTCACTAAAAAACAAAAAATTCTTTCCCCCAACAGATATCACAAAATAAATAAAGAAACACTTACACTCTCTCTCAGGACAAATTTTTGGCATTGGTATTTAATCATCTTCAACCTTGAACTTCCGAAAGGCATGCACCAATCATACTTTCAGGTTTAAGACGATTAAATAGGGGCAGCTGTAATACCCTAAATTTGTTCTACCCTTTTACTTTTATCTGGCTTATGCATTGTCGCGCTTTCCTCATGTACATAACTCCATTAGGTCATTTAACATTTCATACATTCACTAACAACATAACTTGGCAAGGGGTCGAGAACCTTCAGGAATTAGGGTTTCAATATCGGATTTTCAGTAGAGATTTCTTTGAGCTAGGGTTTGGGTCTTCTTCACTATTTCGAGCCTCATCATCCATCTCCAAGAGTTCTTTAAGCCAATTATATTGTGGGCTCTGCAAGTTAAGATATCTTTGAAGATTGAGGTGCAAAAGTTTTGAGTTATGACACAAAGATGTTATTGTGGAATAATATGGTGATCAAGATGTTGTTGTTATTTGTTGCTTATAGTACAAGTCATTCAATTGGATTTCATTCAGGAGACTCTGCATTATGTATGGAAATTCATAAGGACCAAGGTTTGAGAAGCAGTATCTGTGTTGTAATCACCACTTGGATTGGGGTTCTTTTCAGTGCTCTTATGTTATCAAGTGAATTCGGTTCTATTTAGCCATAATTATCATATGGTTTGGTTCAACGTATTAAGGCCTCGCTTGGTTCCTATCATCATTTGAAGTTTGGTTCAATTGAGTTTATTATCGTCAATTCAAAGATTGGTTCAAGACATTTACTTTGGATCTTATGCAAATATTTGAGGTTTTACATAGAGTATTTTGGGGATCTTTTCTAAGAAGGAAGTCATTTGTGCGAGCCTTAACTCTTAGTCATAGTAAACCACAAAAGGTGGACCTTTGACCAATGTATTTTTGGTCACTTTCGGTTTTCATCTCGTGGTTTATCTAAGTGTAGCATGGCATGGCATAAAGTACAAATGGGAGAAGACTTGAGATTTTAAATGAAACAACAATGGATGGAAAACAACTCAACTTGATTCAAGTTTTGTTTATTACAAATTCAAGGATGCATTACAACTTTGACCAAAATCCTTACATGTTTAAATAACTCCAAATCAAAGTTTCCATTACAAAAACCATTTCAAGTCATATTCAACATCACTTGCAGTAAATGATAAGTTCCTCTTCAAAGTCAAATATGGAACTTGTTTCAGATTCCTTGATACTAAGATGGATAACACTGGATAATGCTCTTCCTCGGGTGTAATAAGAATTGATGTTGCAAGTAAAGAAAACATGATTGCCATCTTCAAGCCCTGTAAATAATCAAATAAACCATAAACATAAATCAACCATTTTGCAACCTAATCATATCTTAGGGCTATGCTGAAGCAGTTCATCGTTTTTACAAGCCTGCATAAACCGAGACTTATTAGCTAAACTACAATTCTGAACCAGCGGCACGATATCCTAAAGGAGAAACAAAGATGCTGAAAGAAGCTTTGGAAAAAAAAATAGTGAATTGCACGCTTCAAGGAGTATGTGTGCTAAAACACTTAGCAAACTTCAAACTTTGGAAGCACAAGTTCCGCAAAGTATTCATCAGAAGGGATCTCCAACATCTACCACTCATATGAACCATGAAAGCATTTACAGCCAAAATACAGGCTATGCACCAAGCATGATCTCCATATCGGAAGATGGCAATGATGATGCAAGAAGTTATGCTAAGTCTTAGTCTACGACATTAATCTCTGAGCTATCCCAATTCACAAAGGAAAAGAATGTCGATGAATTGGGAAAATCTGAAGCGACTGAGAAGTTAGAACTGATGGATGACTTCCTAGAGGTCGAGAAATTTGCTGGATTATCGAACGATTCTATTGAAGATGCTTCTGCGTCATTTACATCAAACAATAACAAGGATGAAATCATGACCAATGAAGTATTCAAAGTTAGTACTAGCAAAGACGATCCCTCTGAGTCTGAAAAGAACAGTGATTTAAATCCATTGGCAATTCAAGTGTCCCATGCTGCAGTATCACCCAGTTTCCGTGGGATAGATGGCTTATCACCAGCAGAACTTCAATCAAGGATACAATTAGTTTTTGAGTTTGTGGCTAAGGATGCTGATGTGGGTCAAATCCTGAAGGATATTAAATATATTCTTGAAGACGCAAGTGTTCTTGAATACGCACATGATGCATCCATCCAAGACTCTGCTGCTGTCACTCCCCATGATGTCCCGCCTTCTGATATTCCATGTGATAAAAAGGATAATTCTGAAGATGCTGGTTCAGTTGAAGAAAAAGAACTCATTTCATCCCAGGAAATTACTCAATATATACAAATAAATTCTGATATATAAGCTACAAATTCTCAAATTCATGACTTCGTATTGTTCCTAGACAGAGAAGCAATGACAGTTCATGACATATCTTCTGGTAGTGATGGGATAATCCAAAAGATGGAGGAGTTATCTGTTACTTACAATAAAGTCAAATTCCATGAAGCAAGTTTGCTGCAGTTTGTTCTTGATCTGTCTCAAGTCTTGGCTAAAACAAGTGAATTCAGATTTAATATCCTTGGTTAAAAAAGCTTCCTAACTAACCCAAAACAGAAAACCAACTAACTAACTATCATAACTGCCATAACTAACTTCCTCATTCCCTAACTGATTCTCAACCTCTTCTCCTATATAATCCGTGCCATAACCTTCATTAAGGGAGATTCACCATTTTTAACACATAACCACATTTATTCTCTCAACCATTCACATGATTCATTTTTCACAAAATCACCAGAAAAATTCTCTACTCTCTCTCTGCACTCTCTGCTCCATAACCGATTCTACCGCAGAACCTTCATCATTCAACAACCTTATATGAACCTTCTTCTTCTTCTTCTTCAATCTCTCTCTGGAGTTCATCTTTGCTGATCTGCAACCTTCAACAACAGAATCTTCATCGACATCAATATTCTACAAGAGTGAACTGCAACATCTTCACTTCATTCATCAGCATCATTTGCATTTCTGCATGCGAGAATATCACATAACAATAGTCAACAATAATAGAAAACACAATAACGCAGAAGAAGAAGAAGATCGAGAAGTAGAAGAAGAAGTCATGCAAAGGAGTTGAGGGACTTTCTTACCTGAACACGTAAGAATCTCTGGTTCTCCCACCATCTTCATTGGTTGAAGGCGCACCGAATGAACTCCAGTCAGTAAGAATTTCTCCTTCACGATTTTGCATTCGTTCTATTATCACTTTGTGCAGCCTGGTTGTGTTTCTTTGTGTCGTAGCATCGATTCCACTCTGAATCCATATTTTTTTATTATTTTGTTGTGGATTTATGGAGGAATTGAGATATTGAGAGGAAGATTCACGATGGAGCTGTTGACCTAAAAAGAGCGAGACATAGGTCTAAGCTAGGCGAAGGTAGATGTGTATATCACATCAGCGGTGATTCAAAACATATGGAGACAAAAAAAGAAGCCGAGCGGCGCCGCTTTTAGTTTGGAAAGGAGAAGTTATCGTGTTTGAGCGAGGAAGTTGAACAATGAGAATTATAAACCATATCCAAGCAAATGCAACGTTTCTCGTCCGTTTGTATATTTTTTATTATTTATTTTATTTATATTCTATTGAAAATTCTAAACAAAATATGGTGATAATTATGGTATGGGATTGGACCGCTCCATGCTCTCCTCAGGCACGTTAACACTTGATTTTTGCAACCGAGAGATTATTCAATAAAAAAACTCAATGCTGGATTCATTTGGTTAGGCCCATTCGCTATTTTTTGAACTAAAGCCTAGCTAAACCAGAAAAAGCTCCTCCTGGACTCAAGCTGGACGGGCCTTACGCCCAAGTCTCATTATTAATCACACACCTGGTTTCAGGTTCACACCCGTTGATTCTTACTATCTCTTTGTAGAATTTAGGACTTTCTTTAATTTTTTCTATACTTTTGTTAGGATAAAATTGTAAAAGAAAATAAAAATGGTAGAATATAATAGAATTTCTCCTAAGAATTAATCCTTTAGTTTTCGATAGAATTTTCTCCTCACATTAAAAACTAATAAAAAATACTTTTTGTTTTAGTTTTTATTCAAATTTTCATACCACCGTGCCTCGTTATTTTTGACGCGTTTGTTCATTGTGCAAGGTACATTTTTGGTGATTTCGATCATGTAACATAACAAGTAGTTATGTGATCGAAGCATATGGCTTATGCTCGTGTCTAATGCGACATGCCTTATTTCTCATCATCCTGAGAAATTTATATCATATTATATGTTGTCAAAATGCATGTGATATTTTATGACGCTTTGTGCAGGAACTTCTGATTATGCACCGCATTCGCGACATGCGTTTGCCTTTATCTTAGTTGGATATTGTTTCTGACTCTGCTTGTTTCTTGGTGAAGCTTGCTCGGCGCGTACTCCCTGCTTTTTCAGTGCTTTCGTCTGCTCTTGACGACTTGCTCACTTTGGTATCCTCCGCTACTACCCTTGTACTTCTTTGCACTTTATTGCATTTTGTTATCGCTTTTCTAGATACCATGAGAAGTAGGAAATAAAGAGCGTGCGCTCGAATTCGCTTTTTAAAGACCTGTAGCAGGCATTCCACACTTCATTTGCTACATGTGTTGTGCTTGTGTTTGTTTACTTTCTTGTTGATCGATGAGTCACTCAATTTAGGAATTGAGATCATGACTTCACTCTCAGTGCATGCTCCCTATAGGATTTTATCTCTTTCTTTCTTGTTGATCGATGAGTCACTCAATTTAGAAATTGAGATCACGGCTTTGCTCTCATTGCATGTTCCCTATAGGATAGTTTTGTTAGACTCTCTTTGGCATGCTAACCTAGATAGGATCTCTCTAGGTGTGCTCTCTTGAGCTTTTTAGCTTGCTTGCTTTATCCTTGTACATACCATGTTCCCTTAGGATGCGCTTGCTCCATTCGGATGCGAGTTAGACCTTAGGTTGCTAACCATGCATGCTAACATTAGGTAGACTTTCCCTTCATCCTTGACATAGGACTACCATTGTATGATAACATTAGGTTTAGAAATAAGCTAGTCTCCCTTAGACTCTTTTCTCCCCTTTTTGCATCCTTGCATCTGAAACCAACTTCTTTTCTTAGCAAATCAAAAACATGCTAATCATACTTAAACCCTTTTTCAAGGTAATAAAACACAAACCAATTCAAATCATTTTGTGCACTCGAGCACCTTTTCTCTAAAACCCTTTTCAGGTAAGGACATGATTAATTTACTTCTGTGCCAACGCATAAGTCTGCAAAGGTCGAGCTGCGGCAGAAGGCAGGATTAACATTGTCCATTAAAAAACACAAACAAACAAAAACATGTGAGCTGAACTACGGTAGCTCTGATTCCTCAAAAAGGATACGTAGGCATTGGGGTAGGGCCCAAGCGAGAACAATTTTATTTTCCCTACATTCTTTTCTCTTTTCTTTTGCATGCATTCTCCCTTCAGTAGTATAGTAAACAATAAGCATAAATCAAATACACCCATAAGATAGATAACAAGAATGGATACCGTAGAGTACTACGGGTGTGTGGGGTGCCAATACCTTCCTCTTGCATAACAGACTCCCTTACCTGATCTCTCAGTCGCAAGAACGTGACTTCTCCCTTATCAGGTTTTCTCGATGTTTACCTTTCCCTACATGTGGGATAAAAGACATTCTATGGCGACTTCATTGTTTGATGATTTTCAGCGGGTTGTTTCAACGGTGGACTGAAAACCCGAAAGGGCGATCCAGGCAATAATTAGGGATTAAAGTGTATCACTATGTCCCATTGGATCACCTTGCGATCAAACATCAGTAATCAGATACCAATCTCAAACGGTACCGATCAATCCAGTCAGCTTCGGACAAGCAGCAAAGTGATGAGATGCTCGAAGACATAGGGGCAATAGCATAATTGAAATCCAATGGGATCACTACACATAGATGTTTTCTTTTTATACATAATTTCTATAATAATTTCCATTTTTACGGCGGCGTTCTCTTACTAGAGGGTCAGCCTCCGTGTAAAAAACGCCTGTTATAGGCAAATTTCAAATTAATACAAAGCATCTTTTGAGTACAAAACTTTGTGTTTGTTTTTTTCCATTTTCTATTTTGTTTTGCAAAAAATGTCCAATGTTTTATTCTTGACATATGCATTTGAATATGATTATTATTCACAAATATCTGCATATAAAACAGAAAGACAGTTACTAAGAACTCAAAGAAAATGGTACAAAACCTAAATACCGACAGTTACCCCGTCCATCATGGTACAAGGGGAAGAGACAGTGGGAAGCAAAGTCACTATCACATACAAGCCAATGATACCTATATTCCCCACAGAGCCGAGACAACCAAGGTCCGACCTCCGTATCCCCAAGCAGGAATTCATTCCCCAGCAGGTTCCTTCAGAAAGCTAATGTATGTATTCCCCAGTCGAGCTTTATAATCATAAACAGTTTATAAAGTTTTCTCCTGAGCAGAGTTTATTTCTCTAACAGCGGAAGCTCAATCTCCAACAAAGCTCTTCTCTCCAGCAATAGAAGTTCATCCCCGACTGAGTTTATTTCTCCAAATCATCAGATCTTCCAATAGAGCATCTCTCTTCCCCACAGAATCATTCCCCTGCAGAGTCAATCTCGGAAAAAGTCTCTCCCGGGAGAATATTCTCAAGCAGAATGGATGTAAATCTCCAACTAATCATCTTCGGTCACTATCCCCAGCGGAAACGAAGAACTCAACCCCTTATACTCTCCAGTAGTAGTCCAGGATTTATTTCCCCAGCTAGAGAATATCACAATAGCATTGCATATCCATACATCATGGCATGTGTATACATATCATACAGCACAATCTCATTTATTTTGAGAACATCATTACTCAATACATTTCATACATCATGACATTACATACGACTAACTCTTTACCTTTCAGGGAAAGATGCAATCAAGTTCTCACGAGTTCTCTCTGGTTCAGTCAAACCGACACCAAAGCTTTTATTCCAGTCGAATATATTCCAACACTTTCTCTGGTTCAGTCAAACCGACACCAAGGTTTCTATTCCAGTCGAAGATATTCCAACACTTTCTCTGGTTCATTCAAACCGACACCAAGGTTTCTATTCCAGTTGAAGATATTCCAACACTTTTCAAGATTTTCTCTAGTTCAGTCAAACTGACACTAAGGTTTCTATTCTAGTTGAAGATGTTCTAAGACTTTCGTCTGGGTAAGCTGAATCGCCACTAAGATTCCCCTGATTTCTATGCCAGTCAAAGTTAATTCGAGACCTCTCCGAGGATCAATCAAATTGATACTAATATTTCTCTCCAAGTTGAAGTTCTCACAAGTTTTCCCTGGTTCAGTCAAATTGATACTAAAATTTCTATTCTAGTTTAAAATCTATGAAGCCCGGAAATCGACCGGATAACAGTACAAAATACTACGAAGCCTGGAATCGACCAGATAGTGGTATATTTCAAATTCAAGCTATGAAGCCTAGAAATCGACCGGATAATATCTTGATTTCTCCAAAATACTACGAAGCCTGAAATCGACCAGATAGTGGTATATCTCAAATTCAAGCTATGAAGCTCGTAAATCGACCGGATAATATCTTGATTTCTCCAAAATACTACGAAGCCTGGAATCGACTAGATAGTGGTATAAGACACCGTGATGCCTGGAGCACGACCAGATAGAGGTAGAAGACGTTGTGAAGACCGGAGCACGACCAGATAGCGGCAATAGACACTGTGAAACCTGGAGCACGACCAGATAACAGTATGAGGTACTGCGAAGCTTGGAATTTGACCAAATAGCAGTTTACTCGGCCAATTACTATGAAGCCCAGAAATCAACCATATTAGTATGCCTTAAATTCAAGTTGAAACCCGGATGTAATCGGATAACCACTTAATTCCTTCTGAAGCCTGGAACACGACCAGATAATAATGGAGAAATTGTAAAGCCTAGAGCACGAACAGATAGTAAGTTTAATCTCATCTCCCCAGTAAGTCACTGTGAAACCTGGAGCACAACCAGATAACAGTTAATCTTATTATCCTTAGCAAATCACTGTAAAGCCTGGAGCACGACCAGATAGCAGTTCACTTTCACCTCCTCGACTAAGAGATGATTCCCCAGTAGAGTAACAGACAACTGAAGCTCCTAAAATTCTATTTCTCCCGAGACAGAGACCAACATTCCTCAGCAGATTCCTCCTCAATGACAGGAATAGGAATTCTCATCAAAGGAATATCTCGGGAAATCAACATCCTCTAGATGGCGTCTTTCAGCCCATCTCTGACGATTCTCCGTCATATCTTCCGGATGGCATCTTTAAGCCCATCTCCGGTGACCTTCCGTCATCTCCTCCAAATGGCACATGTAAGCCCATTCCCTATACTACCTACACAGTCCAGCACTATCTCATACGAGTGCAAATTTTTGGGCACTTAGTGTTCAATCATATTCCACCTTAAGATTACAAAAGGCAGACAACCAATCTACATCCTCAGGTTTAAGAAGATTGAACAGGGGCAGCTGTTGTACCCCAAAATTTCCCCTCTTATTTTACTCAACACATGCCCATTGAGGTCCTCAACTAGCTCAAGGATGCCCAAGAGTTGACTAGACAAACTCTCTCCTAAGGCAATGTACCTCAAACTAGGGTTTCCATTTTCATCAGGGTGTGGGAACTCCAAAGGTCCCAAATGCTTTCCATGGTCCTAATATGTTCTCAAGATCATCCATGTCAAGTTTCATGCCTTGCCCAAGAAGTTTGCTCAGTCAATTGCCCAGATGCCTGAAAATCAACTATACTAGGTCAAATGTCAATTGTGGCCCACATACAGTCAAACTTCAAGATTTTTGGTCAACATCAACATTGTGAAGTGATATCCATCATTTGATCAAGGGTTGATCATTATTCCCCAAGGAATGCCCCAAATCCATCAAAACCCAAAAGTTGTAAATTAGGGTTTCTTAGGAAAAGCCAATCAAACTTTGATCAAGCATAACTTCTTTATACTTTATCATAAATCCAATGCTCATTTTGAAGAGGATGCAATTACCTACAACTCATCAAAAGATATGAATTTCTACATTATAGGTTCTTTTGAAAAGTCAACAAAAACACCTTTTGGGTCAAAGCTTCTTACATGAACATGGAAGACCCAATTGAGATGAAACCCAAAGGGTTGTTTAGGGAACATCCTAAGATTTCTAAAAAGTCCAAGAACACCTCTCTAGGGTTAAAATTGGAGGATTTATGCCTTGTCAATGTTGACCATTTTTGCAAAATTGCCAAAAGTCAAATATGCTCAAAAGTGCATTTTTTATCAAATGGGCCTAGTTTTTCATGATTGAATCTTGTTTGTGACATGGTCCACGACCCAAACCAGAATCTACACTTTATTTGCTTCATTATTTATTTTATTTTGATTTTTTATTATTTAAAACTCAAATTAAATCAAATAAATAGCAAAAAATACAAAAGACTGAGTTTTTATCTGATTTTTTGTAGGAATCAAATCCAATTAGGCTGGAAAATCATATCCAAATCATGCAAGGCAAATTGAATCAAAATTGGCATGATTATGCTTGTTTTGGAATCATATCATACAAGATAAAAATCAAATCAAATCTTGATGATCTTCAAAGATACAAAGCATTTTTGTTGACCTAATTCGTTCTAGTATATATGCTGAACATAACCAAGGCGCAAGAACAAGGTTTGCAGGTCGTGAAGGCATCAAACAAAAACTGAAAAATTGACAAAAAAGTGGTGGATCGATTTCAAGTTTAGAGGGAAATTCAAAGCATTTAAAAGCTATCAATTGTTTCCTAGATCTTCCCAGAAGCTAGCACGATCAATTACAAGCTTCCAGAAGCCCAAAATTGTCACATAATGCCCACGCGGTTTTCTTCTTTTTTCAAATTCGATTACAACAATTCTTGCATCATAAACATGCTTTAATGATATATTTCTGTTCATTGACATATTTGCAACGTGTTTGAATGGTTTAATTGAAGCTTTGATGCCTGTATACGTGTTTTCCATTGTTAGGGTTTTCATGGTCGTTTTAGGGTTTTTTGATACAGGGAAAATTAGGGCAAAAGAAGGATCCCGTTATACTCGTGAGATCATAACGAGTTGATTGGTATATTTGGAATTAATTTATCTTGCTTGTCTGAGATTTTTGAAATTTATAGGGTTATAGCCATGGCAGACTGTCCGTAGGTAAAGGTTCTATACCTAATACAACAGATGAGGAAGAAGAAGATGGTGTGTTCAATCATCATTGGGCCATTCAAATAGCTGGCACGCATTTTTGTTTGCTTCTATTTATCCACTTAGTTTTATATATTATCAATTGTTTTCTTTATATTAACAATTAAAGATAGATGGTCCAGTGGAAAAGGCGCACGTTGGTAAGCGAAAGGACCTGGGTTCGATCCCAGGTCCCAGCGTTTTGTTGTTTTCTCAATGTTTAATTGCAGATTTTATACTCCATGTTGTCAGGCGTCCACCATGCGCTCCAGCAATCCAGCCAATGGATTATCACCATCACCAATCCAACGGCCATTAAGGAAGGACCATGGTGCACCATCAGGAAGTACCAGCACTGAATCAGGCGCGTTGACTGGGCTCAACAACTATTGGGCCAAAGCAATTCAACATTGCACCCCCTTTCAGCTTACGATACAAGCCCATTCTTTTCTCTTTATTTTATTTTTTATAATTACTTCATTAATTATTTTCCTTTATTAAAATAACACCAATTTTTTTTTATTTAATCAAAAATCATCAAAAAACATAAAAATCATTTTTTCATAAAAATATTTTAATTAATTAGTTTAATTAAATTTTAGGGCAACCTAATATTTTCTTCATGATTTAAAATAATTATAAATTAGATTTAATTTGTACATAACCTAATTAATTTTTCTCAAAAAAACTAAACTAAATATTTTTCAATTAGATTTTTAGGATTCTTAAATTATTCTCGTATTTGATTCGCCGCGTGCATTTTTTTTAATTTCCTTTTTATTATTATTGTAATTGTTTCGAGGTTGTAATAGATTAATTAGGGTTTTAAATTTCCGCATTTTTATTTTCAGTCAAGATAATTATGTATCTGCAAAAGCCCTGTAATAGTTAGGCCTTTTAGCTTTTCCGATTTTAATTTCTGCAAACTATAAATTGCTTATATGTATGTTAGTAGGATTGTATGGAAAGACAAACTGAAAATTAATACAGTAGAAAACCCTAACTGTGAAAAGATAATTAACTGAAAAATTACACTGGCACATGCTCACTCCTAGGGTTTACTCTACTCCGGTTGCCTTTGGTAAACAGTCATGAAGTATAGGGTTTGTTAGTGGTTGTCCTTTAGCCCCGAAAGATTTAAAATGATCCATTCAGATGTTGCCTCGAAAAAAGAACTTTAAGGCTTTAGGATGATTACTAACATTTCCTAACATTGATTTTGTGATCATACATGTCCCTTTGAATGTCCCTAAATACTCACACGACAATGCTACCTATTTCTCAATAATGGGATAGCATTGTCTAAAAGGAAAACGAACAAACTTTTTCGAGTAGGTAGATTAACTCTTAAGTACTTGCTCAAACAAACAATTTTTTTTCACACAAACACTTTTCAAACAAAGTTTTCAAAAACAACTTCGTAACACTCTTGAGGATAGAAACAAGGGTTAAAACGAAGTAAAATAGAACTTTTCAAAGCAAGCACACACAAGCAATTTTAAAAATGAGCAAGTACCTAAGAGCCCATGGAAAACCATAGATGGAAAGGGTGCTAACACCTTCCCTTTGTAAAATCTACCCCCCGTAGTCAGAAACATCTCGAAAAAGGTTTTTTCTATTCTTTTTCCTTTTACTTGTTGGATAAAATAAAAGCCGATGGCAACTCTTGCTTACCGCGACATTTGCGAACAAAAAACACAAACCAGTATTAACAGTCGGTTCTGCCACCGTATCACACTAGCCATAACCCTATAGCTCAGAAATCTGTTGTGCAAAAGTCCTCTAACCTTTTTCATATAACTATACAAACCATTTGCAAATGAATACACGATTTCAAGCCTTCCCAAAACAGCCCAAACTCCATATTTCCTTGAATCTACCCAAACTTGACAGTTTTGAGCCAAAACTCACCATGTCCATTTCCACTCGTGAGTTTGGATTCCTAATCATCCAAACATCTTACATACATCATACATAAGTGATCCAAGTCCCTGTTTCAAGACTGTAACCCCTCCATAACTATCCACCATTTCCAAAACGGAAGCTTGCAACTTGATTTGAGTTGGGAGTTTCAGCCATCCTCAAAGCAAAGTAGGAGTTGGAATGCATCCAAGGAGGCCCAGGCAAGCTATAGAAATCATCAGGCCATCTCAAAGGTTGCTCAAACTCCATACACGAATCCAACTGTAAGAGGTAAATTTTCAAACTTCTATCTCTTCATACAAGCATCATTTGATTCTGATTTGTGAAGATAAAATATAGATATCATTGCCCTGAAACTGTACATGTCCATAGATTTCATTTATATTGATTGAGCTTAGAGAATTTTAGGTTTGAATCTCTGAAAAAAGTTAGGTCATAATTTGGTACTTATAGAAATTCTCATTCATCTTAAATTTATAGCTTATGATTTTTAAATGGTTGGATTCGTATGGGAAAATGGAGCAACTTTCATGTTTACATCTTTCATTTTTGTTGAGAAATGAACAAGTTACAGGAACCACGGCTAGAGGTTGAAGATGAAGTCATTTTCAGGACTTGATTTATGTTATGTATTTATTGTTTCACTTATGTTAACGAATGTACAACCACCCCAATGGCAAGGCAACGCACATTTCATGTCTAGGGCGTGGGTTCAAGCCTCACCGTTGCCACTTTTCATATTTATCCAAATTTTTCTCTCTTTTTTGTCACAACCAGTGCCTGGGCCTTAATTTAGTGGGCCTTTTCATTTTTGCTAACTTCTAACCCCCCTAACTCCTCTCACACACTTGGCCCAAACATTTTTTATCATTTTAATTTAATTTATTTTCTTTCTCTTATTTTACTTTATTTCATTTTTATTTATTATTTTTTATTACTATTATTATTATTATTATTATTATTAATAATAAAAAATCCAAAAATATTTTTATTTATTATTTTCACACTTACTTTTTTATTTATTTTCTTTATAAAGACAAAAGACAAAAATAACATTTTCTTAACAAATTTAATTTCTTTCTCTTAATAAATTAATAATTTGATTTGTTTTTTTTATTTATTTAAAATTAATTTAGAACTTAAGTTTCTCTTAATTAATTAATTACCATATTATTTTCATTAAGTTTAAATCTTTTTTCATAAAAAACCCTAAAAATACTTCAAACTTATTTACTTTTCTTAATTAAATTAGGTTTAATTTTATTTATATTTAATTAATTATTTTTTCTTTTTAGTAATTAAGTTAAAAACCTTAACAAAAACCGAACAAAAATCATTTCTTTTCCATTTATCTTCTTGCACATTTATTCAATTCTTGTACATTATCCAATATGGTTGTAATAGATAATTAGGTTTAATTTTCTTGCAATCCCCATTTGTAAATTTGTATACCCCATTCCCTAATGATGTAATAGCATAGTAATTTTACTTTCCGTAATTTATCGCTTTCATATAAATGTTAGTACCTAGGGTTTGCATGGCAAGACTAAAAATCAACAATTAGTAAACCCTAATTCAAGATAAACAATGCATGTAAATCAAACACACTTGCACACTTGCACCCCTAGGGTTAACTCCACTTTGTTGCCTTACAAAAATGGTCATGTTATGCGTGTGGGATGTCTTAGCAAAAACAAATCAAAAATAAAAGATCACAGTGCCTCGATGACGCTACAAATGTTGCCTTTCAAATGATCTTAGTCCCTCAAAGAGAAATGCTAAGATATCTCACAGCATTGCTATTATGACTATACGATGACCTATGCCCGTCCCTTTACATCCAAAGATAAGGCTTCTTACCAATCAATGGTGAGATAGAAATATCAAAGGAAGGAATAAATGAACAAATGACTTTTGAGTAGGTAGATTATTCCTAGTTTCTTGATCACTTTCAAAATAAACATCCTTGCTCATGTTTCAAAACAAACACCAAACACATTCCATGAAATATTTTCAAAAAGTCCAACACTTTGTATACGTTCTTACGAACGAGAACCATTACAAAGTTGGCC
This sequence comes from Vicia faba, assembly GCA_948472305.1. NCBI lineage: Eukaryota > Viridiplantae > Streptophyta > Magnoliopsida > Fabales > Fabaceae > Vicia > Vicia faba. The sequence goes on along the minus strand of OX451741.1, from coordinate 1,184,144,607 downwards.
TAAACGAAGGCACCTTTTCAAAAGTACTTTCAAAAACCACCACAAAGAACATTTTCAAACAAAAGAAAGTGATATAGCAAGCAACTAAGAGCCCATAGATAACTATGGATTAAAAGGGTGCTAACACCTTCCCTTTTCATAATCTACCCCCCTAACTCAAGAAATAATCTTAAAGGTCTTTCTTGTCCTTTTCAACCTTTCCTTTTGAATAAAAGAAAATTCAGTGGCGACTCTTGCTAACCGCAACAATTGCGATAAAAAGCAAAACATCCCAAGTCAGTTCTTCCACCGTATTACAGAACTGGCGACTCTGCTGAGGAAAAACTTAAAAGTGGGGTTACCTTAGGGCTAGATCACCTTTATTTGCTTTCATTGTTTGACTTGCTTGCTTTACATTTTTGGTTCCTTGTTTGGGCTTGTTTTAAATCCTCTACCCGTATTTGGGATACCTTTTAGGTAAGTAGCAATACGTTATGGAAACTGTGCGGGGTATACCGACATGTTCTAAGAAATAGCTACATTAGTGTGACACATTTGTGGATACCGGTATCCCTTGAGTAGTCAAGGAGAATACGGGGCCGCTTTGTGGTGTCATGAAGCACTAACTGACTTTTAGAACCTTTACTTGACCAACTTCGCCATTAGGAAGTAGTGAGATAACCGACTTTGGTGCAGTCTGAAGTTGGTTGATACTCGATACTATACTCATTGAGATTAGACTTCTCGGGATATTTCGGTTGCCGTGAAAGAGGCTTGCGCTGAAACAATGCGCGATAAGAAAGATCAATGATATTGAGATCCCTTAGAACCATATTACTATTTCTAGGACAGGTTTGAGCCAACTAAACTTAAAGATGGTACTTACCTATGAGACTCCATGCAAGCCTAAACCTAAGGACTTGTTTGCTTCGTGTGTATATGTTTACTTGTACATAACATCATAAACATCATAACGTCATAAGCATTATCACTAACCATTTCAAGGATTTTGGGATTTATCTTTGTTCTGTTTTATAGGACATGACTTCCATCTGCAGGAAAACCATTCAAGTCAATCTCGTAATAATCCCTTCTCAACTCAAATATTTAGCATCAAAGGTCCCTGAAAATTCTTCATTCACCGAAAGACATGGTTGCCTCCTAAACTTGGTTACCTCAAGCACATATGAAGATATGATGAAGGTGTTGTTCCAGTTCTTTGATCCTATACACCATTGCTTCACTTTTCTTGATTATCAGCTTGTACCTACTATGGAAGAATTCTCTCAAATCTTGAGGATTCCCATTATTAATAAACTACCCTTCTACGGTACAGAAAGAGATCCAAGACCTGAAGAGATTTCCCGAGCACTACACTTGCAACAATATGATATCACGACCAATTAGGAAACAAGGATGTGGTGTCAAAGGTTTCTTAGCCAAGTTCTTGTTCGAGAAAGCTCAAGATTGTTGGAACTCTTTGGATCTACAAGCTTTTGAAGAAATCTTATACCTTCTCATCTATGGGATGGTTTTGTTTCCAAACCCTGACCAACTTATAGATGTAAATGTTGTCAAAATCTTCATGTCTCGCAATCTGGTGCCTACTTAGTTGGGAGATATCCTACATTCTTTTCACTCTCGCGCTATGAGGAAGAGGGGGATTCTCATGTGTTGCACTCCTCTCTTGGCTAGATGGTTTATTTCATATCTCCCCCGGTCTATGTTGAAGAACGAGCAAGGTCTGAGGTGGTCCCATAGGTTGATGAAGCTCAGACATTCGGGTATTCATTGGTGTTCTTGATCCTTAGAGAACGTTACTATCATTGACCATTGTGGGGAATTCCATAATGTCCCTTTTCTTGGCATTAGGGGAGGTATCACTTACAACCCTTGCTTAGCCTTACGACAGTTTGGGTATGCCCGGAGAGATGGTCCTCATGACATGCTCATTCAAGGAGTGGTATTCGACTACGAGAGCGACGATCAAGGTTACCGCCAGAGGTTTATACGAGCTTGGAGGATGTTAAACAAGGTGGATAGCAAGACATTGGGACACAAGAATTATATTCCACTTGAACCCTATCTTAGGTGGGTACGAGCTCGTGCTGAAGCTCGTGATGCCTTATCCCTCCATCTTACTAGTTATCATGGAACATGTGGTTGAAGGAGATGTCCCGTACACTATCCTCTATCCCGACATTCCTACTTTTCTTGAATACTTGCAAAACAGTTGGATTCAGCTGAAGGAAGAACGAGATGCCTTCCCAGCTCAATTCTACGCTAGTGAGAAAAGGGTCTTGGAGCTTACAAAGCAGCTACATGAAGAGCAAAGCGTGAATGCCTACCTTGTGCCAAAGAGGATGTGTTCGGTCTTTTTATCTTAGGGATTTATTTTGTAAGCCCAAGAGGCGTGTTGTAATCATTTTGAACTAATTAATGAAAATTGGCGTTTGTTCATTCTTTGTCTATACAAAATGAAATCTCATAAATCCTTGGAATCATTTGCATATACATCTTTCATGTGTTGTACCCCAAAATTTTCCCTCTCATTTCTCAAGTAATCTCTCACAAGATCTCCTTTAATTCAAGACTGCACAAGGGTTGATCAGCTCAAGACACCTCCTCAAGCACTGATGACTGAAAATTAGGGTTTGAGTTTGCACAAGGAAAAATGGACTTTTAATGCCTCATATGACTTTCATGGATCATTTTGGACCCTCAATATTGCTAATGTCAAGTTTCAAGTCTTGTATCACATTTTTTCTCAAGCAATTGATCAATTGACCTAAAATCGGCTGTATTAGGGAAAAAGTCAACTATGGTCAATTTACAGTCAAACCTCATAATTTTTTATCCATATCAACATCATGAACTCATATATGTCCTTTTATAAAGGTTGGACCATAATTCCAAAAGAAATTTGATCAGATCATCAAAAGGGCAAAATGGTCAAAATTAGGGTTTTGACTGAGAAGGTGCAATTTCTGATTTTTAACGTAGAAAATTACTTGATTGTTTGAGGCATGATCTAAATAATTCAAATTCTTCATTTTGATCTAATGACATGGCTCAAAACATCTCTCAAGATCAACTGATTGACAGTTGATTTTCAGTCAACTGATGAAAAGTCAATTGTATACTGAAAAGTCAAACTTTGACTTTCTGGTCAAGATCAAGTATCAAAGATCACAATTCATCAAAACATGTCAAAATATGAAAATTGTTCATCAAGAAATCAAAAAGTCAAGATTTCATTTTGAAAAGTCAAAATTTCTAAACTTAGAAATTTTTCTATGTGTTGGAAAATTCATATTTTTCCTAACTTTTAGCCAAATTTTCACCATGATGCAAGATGATTAAAAGGAAACTTCCAACATGAAATTTGTAGTCTCAATGAGATATAAAACATTGTATAACACAACTTCTTCTAGAAATGCATGAATTTCAAGTTATGATTTTAAGAAGACATGTTCATGAAACTTGGAAACTTAGTGAAATTTTGCCCTTGTTTAGGCAGGATTTTGACCTAACTTCATGGCAATTTTTCACATAGTTCCAAGATGAATTTTCAAAAATGTCCAACATATAGGTTGTATAGGATGTTAAAATCTTTCCAAAATGTCAAAGAACTCATTAAGATCATGTTTGATAAAGGAGAATCAATGGCAAGAAGTTAGGGTTTCATTCCTGAATTACAAGTCATTTCTTGATGAATACATAATGCAATTTCAATGTTAGGCTGCATAATATTGCTTTGAAGGCCTTCTAACTTATGTATCTAACCATCGTTAATGGATAACACAAACTTTTGAGCTATAATCTAAGTGATTTAAGCTTTATCCAATTCACATTGCCATTTTAGGAAGAAAGTGAAGAATGCCATTCTTGAAAAGTAAGCTTTATGCACAAAGTCAATTCTTGAGCCTCTAACTTGTTCCCTCTGATCACACTCCATCTACAAAGTCAAAAGAAAGTGTGTTTAAAGCATAACCACTCTACCATAGCAAGTACACAAGACTTTGAAACTTGGATTTCTCAAAAAATCACATGTTGAGTTTAAACATTTGTTTTTGAATTCTGATCAACAACAAGTCTCCAAACTTGTGGATTATAAATAGAGGCACTATTTGTGAGCTAAGACACGATCATTAACACCCTGAAACGCTCCCAAACTCCCTCTAGCTAGAAATTGCCTCAAAACACCATTGTTGTGCAAGTTTTGACTTTACATATCAAACTTCCATTTCCCTCGTGCATTTCTTGGCCTTTCCCTTCCAAAATCTCCTACATATAAAATACAACTCATCCACATCCTTATTCCAGAACTGTAACACCATTTACCATAACCTCCATAACCAAAAAACAAAGCATGCAACTTGACTTGTCCAGGCCATTTCAGCCATTCTCAACTCAAGCTAAGCATTGCATTAGCTTCCTAGAGACTCAAGGAAGCTAACCTGATCATTGCAATACCTTAAATTAAGCTCAAACTCATTTCACGATTTCCATTTTTGAGGTACATTTTCTGACTTTTCATCTCATTATTTAGGCATTGTTAAGCTTGCATTTGTGAAGATAAAATGTAGACATCATTGCCCTGAAACTATACATGTCCATAGATTTCATTTATATTGCTTGAGTAGTGAGAATTTTTAGTTTGATCTTCCTGGAATAATTAGGTCAGAATTTGGTACTTTTAGAAATTCTCATTCATCTTTGATTTATAGCTTATGATATTTATATGGTTGGATTCGTATGGAAAAATGGAGCAACTTTCATGTTTGCATATTTCATTATTATTGAGAAATGGTGAAGTTACATGATACATGGCTGGAGGTTGAAGATGAAGTTGATTTCTGGAACTTGTTTTGTATTATGTATTTATCATTTCAGTTAAGTTAACGGATGTACAGCCACCCTAGTGGAAAAGCTAGCACGCGTATGTATGGAAGGTCATGGGTTCAACATCCAGCGCTACCTTTTGGATAATTTTTCAACATTTTTCACCCTTTTTTGTTTCAGCTGCAGCGCCTGGGCCTCCCTCTTTGGGCTTTTGTCAGTTTTTGCTTCTTCTAACCCCCTGCCTACTTTTGCACCCATGGCCCATTATTTTCTATATTATTTCATTTTATTTTTATTTTATTTTATTTTCATTTCATATTTTCTTTATTATTATTTATTATTATTATTATCATTATTATTATCATTATTATTTTTATTAATAAATAAATCCAAAAATATTTTGTTTATTATTTTTACACTTATTTAGTTTATTTTCTCTATAAGTACAAAAGACTAAAAACATTTTTCTTAAAACAAATTAATTTCTTTTTTTCTCAAATAATAAATATTTAGACTAGGGTTTAATTATTATATTATTTTATTTTAAATTAAAATTAATTTAGTATTTAGGTTTCTTTTAATTAATTAATTTCCATCATATTATTATTAAGTTAAAACCTTTTCATAAAAACCCTAAAAAATCAATTTTTAACTTATTTCTTTCTTTAATTAGTTTAGCTTTAATTTTGTTTAATTTTTAATTAATCATTTTCTTTAATGAGGTTAAAACCCTTTAAAAAAAAATCCAAACAAAAATCATTTCTTTTTCATTTATATTCTTGCATTATTTTCTTTTCAATTTTGTACAATATTCAATATGGTTGTAATAGATAATTAGGTTTAATTTTCTTGCAAAATCCCCATTTATAAATTTGTATACCCCCTCCCCTAATGATGTAATAGCTTAGTATTTTTAGTTTCTGCAATTTATCGCTTTATATAAATGCTAGTAAATTAGGGTTTGTATGGAAAGATGAAATTAACAAGTAACAAACCCTAATTCAAGACAAAACAATGCATGTAAATCAAACACATTTGCACACTTGCACCCTTAGTGTAATTCCACTTTGTTGCCTTACAAAAATGGCCATGTTATACATGTGGGATATCTTAGAAAAAAGTAATCAAAAATACAAGATCATAGTCCCTCGATGACGCTATCAATGTGCCTTTCAAAATGATCTTAGTCCTTCAAAGAGAAATGCTAAGATATCTCACAACATTGCTATCATGAATATACGATGACCCACGCCCATCCCTTTATATCCAAAGATAAGGCTTCTTACCAAATCAATGGTAAGATAGCAATATCAAGGGAAAGGAAGAAATGAACTAAGACTTTTGGGTATGTAGATTGTTCCTAGTTGCTTGCTCATTTTCAGATCAAACATCCTTGCTTATTTTCAAAACATACACCAAACATTTTCAAAAACACTTTCAAAACATTTTCCAAACATGAAACATTTTCAAAATATCAACACTTTTTATACGTTCTTACGAACGAGAACTATTACAAAATTTGCCTAAACGAATGCGCCTTTTCAAAATACTTTCAAAAACCACACAAAGCACATTTTCAAACAAAAGCAAGTGATCTAGCAAGAAACTAAGAGCCCATAGATAAGTATGGATGAAAAGGGTGCTAACACCTTCCCTTTTCATAATCTACCCCCCCCCCCCCCCCCCGAACTCAAGAAATAATCTCAAAGGTCTTTCCTGTTCTTTTCAGCCTTTCCTTTTGGATAAAAGAAAAGTCGGTGGTGACTTTTGCTAACCGCAACATTTGCAATAAAACGCAAAACACCCAAGTCAGTTCTCTCACCGTATCACAGAACTGGCGACTCTATTGGGGATATAACTTAAAAGTGGGGTTACCTTAGGGGTAGATCACCTTTACTTGCTTTCATTGTTTGACTTGTTTGCTTTTCATTTTGATTCCTTGTTTGGGCTTGTTTTAAATCCTCTACCCGGATTTGGGATACCTTATAGGTAAGTAGCAATACATTGTGGAAACTGTGTGGGGTATGTCGACATGGTCTAAGCAATAGCTACGTTAATGTGACACATTTGTGGGTACCGGTATCCCTTGAATAGTCAAGGAGAATACAGGGCTGTTGTGTGGTGTCATGAAGCACTAACTGACTTTAGAACCCTTACTTGACCAACTTTGGCCATTAGGAAGTAGTGAGATAACCGGATTTGGTGCAGTCTAAAGTTGGTTGATACTCAATACTACCCTCATTGATATCGGACTTCTTGGGATATTTTGGTCGCCATTAAAGAGGCTCGCACTGAAACCATGCCCAACAAGAAAGATCATGGATATTGAGGTCCCTTAGAACCCGATTATTATTTCTAGGACAGGTTTGAGCCAACTAAACTTCAAGAGGGTACTTACCTATAAGACTCCATGCAAGCCTAAACCTAAGGACTTGTTTGACTTGTTTGTATATATTTACTTGTACATAACATAATAAACATCATAACATCATACTCATTGTCACTAACCATTTCAATGATTTTTGGGATTTATCTTTATTCTGTTTTGTAGGACATGGCTTCTATTCGCAGGAAAACCATTCAAGTCAATCTCGTAAGAATTCCTTCTCAACTCAAAGAGCAAGCATCAAAGGTCCCTGAGAATTCTTTATTCACCGAAAGACATGGTTTCCTCCTAAACTTGGTGACCTCTAGCACAAATGAAGATATGATGAAGGTGATGTTCCAGTTCTTTGATCCTCTACACCATTGCTTCACCTTTCCCGACTATCAATTTGTGACTACTATGGAGGAATTCTCACAAATCTTGAGGATTCCCATTCTCAATCAACTACCTTTAAACGGTACATATAGAGATCCAAGACCTGAAGAGATTTCCCCAGCACTACACTTGCAAGAATCTGATATCGCGACTAATTGGGAAACAAGGAGTGGTGTCAAAGGTTTCTTATCCAAGTTCTTTTTTGAAAAATCTCAGGACTGTTGGAACTCTTTAGACTTACAAGCTTTTTAAGAAATCTTGGCCCTTCTCATATATGGGATGGTTTTGTTTCCAAACCCTGATCAACTCATAGATGTCAATGCTGTCAAAATCTTAATGTCTCACAATCCGGTGCGTACTTTGTTGGGAGATATCCTACATTCTCTCCATACTCACACTATAAGGAAGAGAGGAGCCCTCATGTGTTGCACTCCTCTCTTGGAAATATGGTTTATTTCGCATCTTCCCAGATCTGTGTTGAAGAATGAGCAAGGTTTGAGGTGGTCCCATAGGTTGATGATTCTCAGACATTCAGATATCCATTGGTGTTCTCGATCCTTGGAGAAGTTACTATCACTGACCTTTGTGGGGAATTCCCTAATGTCCCTTTGCTTGGCATTAGAGGAGGTATCACTTACAACCCTTGCTTAGCCGTACGCCAATTTGGATATGCCCAAAGGGACGTTCCTCATGAGATACTCATCCAAGGAGTGGTATTCGACTAAGAGAGCGATGATCAAGGTTACCGCCAAAGGTTTATACGAGCTTGAAGGATGGTAAGGAAAATGGATAGAAAGACACTGGGACTCAATAATTCCATTCCCCTTGAGCCTTACCTTAAGTGGGTATGGGCTCGTGCTCAGAAACTTGTGATGCCTTATCCTTCCACCTTACTAGTCATCATAGAACACGTGGTTGAAGGATATGTCTTGTACACCTTCCTCCATCCCGACATGCCTACCTCTCTTGAAGACTTACAAAATGGTTGTATTCATCTAAAGGAGGAACGAGATACCTTCGAAGCTCAATTCTATGCTAAAGAGGATGCATTCAGTCTTTTTATCTTAAAGATTTATTTTGTAAGCCCAAGAGGCATGTTGTAATCTTTTTGAACTAATTAATGGAAATTGACATTTTTTCATGCTTTGTCTATACAAATTTAAATCTCGTTAATCCTTGAAATCATTTGCATATACATTCCATGCATCATAACATGACAGGTTTTCACACAATAGGTTTTCTTATCTTTCTGCTGTTTATTTCAGCAAGATGGATCTAGAGAAAACTGTGAAGGATCTTCAGGCGCAAAACTCTCAATTCCAAGAGACTCTACTAGCCCTAGCCAGGGGGCAGCAAGACATGATGGCATTGCTGGAAGTTAAGAAGAAATCTAAGAAGAGAGCCCTGGTCAACATGGGCAAAAGGTTCAAAGAGAGAGTATCAGTATCAGTATCAGTATAATGCCGACTTGGCGTCGAAAAGAGTTCAGTTGTAAGAGATGACAATGGGGAAGAATGAAGGGTTCAAAGAGTACGCCCAAAAGTGGAGAGACATTGCTAGTAGGGTTTAACCACCTTTGACTGATAGGGAGCACATTGACATGTTTATGGGAACTTTATTTGGTCCATTCTTTAACTTATTGGTTGGTTGTTCTTCTTTCGGTTTCACCGAACTGATCTTGACCGGTGAAAGAGTTGAAAGCGGCATCAAAAGCGGAAAGATATCCATGGAATCTGCCTCCACTTCCAATCCTGTCAAGAAACCTTTTGCTGCAAAGAAGGAAATCAATGTTGTGTATGGAGAAAGGGCCCGTACCAAGAAGACTGATCATCCGTCTGTTAATGATGTCTGAATCTCTAATCCAACTCCTACTCAAAGACGATATGCTAATCACCAATATTTTGAAACTCCGAGAAGAAAATTTACGAAGTTAGGCATGTCATTATCTCAAGCCTTACAACATTTTCTCAAGGAAAATTTAGCGACATTGCGCGATCCTCTTGTAAATCCTGATACCTCTTCACCAAAGTATAATCCGAACGCCAAATATGCTTACCACTCAAGTATCCCCAGGCATGAGACTGACCAATGTTAGGCCTTGAAGAACAAAATTCAGGATTTTATTGATAACAAGACTATTGAGTTTGATCCTCCTCCGACTCTGAATGTAATCACCGCACCTATGGCGAAGCATGACATGGGTGTTAATGTTGTTGAAGATACAATTTTTGTTGCCTCTGTTGAAGACTTGACTACTCTGCTGAATATCATAAAAAAGAATCTGTTGAAAGTTGGGATCTTCCCTGGCTGTGTAAAAGATTGTGTTTGTTGTACTAAATAACTCAATGGATGCGAAGGGCTGAAGAAAGGCATTCAATGCCTAATGGATAGCCACGAGATCCTATTTGAGAAGACTCCACTTGCCAAAAGCTTGAATGATAAATATGAAGATCTCTCCATTATAACCATCTCAAACAAACTTCTTAGGATCTTCTCCAAGGGTCCTATCAGGATTTCAAATGAACCAATTGTTGCTCCTCTAATAATTACCACTCCCGGGACAATTCCATACTCTTCCAACAAATCAGTGCCATAGAACTATGGTGCTGAGCTGTTTTACCATGGGATAAAACAAGACACTTGGATTGAAGAAGACAAAGCTGATGACGTTGGTAACATAACTAGCTCAAGTAAGATAACCAGAACTGGGAGAATCTTTTTACCCAACATCTCACCACCACTTGTTACAAAGGCGCATGTTCGCATCACTGCTGCTAAGCCAAATACTGACACAAGGGGAAAAGAGAAGGTAATTTAACCTGTTGAGACTAAAATACTCGCAAAAGACTTTACAGCTGAACAACCTTCTGCTCGTGAGATGGACGAGATCTTGAAAATTATAAAAAGGAGCGATTTCAAGATTGTGGAGTAGTTGGGGAAAACCCTTTTCAATATTTCTATGTTGTCTTTTTTACTCTGTTTCGACGCTCATGCTCGAGCATTAATCAAATTCTTGAAGAAGGCTCATGTCCCTCATGAGACCATAACTGACCAGTTTGAAAATTGTGTGGAAAGATTGACAACCGATAATGGTTTGGGGTTTTCGGATGCTGATCTGACACCACTTGGGAAGAACCATAACAAATCTCTATATGTTTATGTCGAATGCAAGGGGACCACCCTAGCACATGTTCTGGTCGACACTGGCTCTTCTTTAAACATGCTACCCAAGGGGGCTTTAGACCGTTTGGACTGTGAAGGTTTAGTTTTGAAACCAAGGAATATTATTGTGAGGGCTTTTGATGGGTCCAAAAGGACAGTTCATGGAGAGGTGGATCTCCCGATCAAGGTGGGATCATAAACTTTTAACTCTACTTTCTACATTATGGATATCTGTCCTACCTACTCTTGTCTGTTGGGTCGCCCTTGGATCCATGGAGCTAGGGCAGTAACCTTAACCCTCCATAAAAAACTCAAGTATTCGGTCAAAGGAAGGATTGTCACCGTCTGTGGTGAGGAGGAGTTCATGGTAATCCACCTCAACTCTTTCAAATACGTGGAGATGGATGGTGACTTTATAGAAACCCCGTGTCAGGCTTTTGAAGTTGTGCCACCAATGGTTGCTACTGCCAAATGTTCCTCTGATGTGTCCAAAGCTGGTAAAGTCGTGCCAAAGATGGTTTCATTCAAAGATGCTCGTGTTGCAGTCAAAGAAGGAAGCTATGATACTTGGGGGCAACTCCTCGAGATCCCATTCAAAGCGGACAAATATGGTTTGGGTTTCACCTTCAAGGCTTAGAAGGAAGTGAGGTACACTCGTGCAGGGAAGCCCCTCTTTGTATTGGAAGCCACAGAGTCAATGTTGTGGGTAATTTTGATGATGAATGTGAATTTGAAGATTGGGTATATCCTACTACAACGGAACTCAACAATTGGCAAGCAAAGGACTTCGTTCCTATCTCCTTAATTGAGGAGTAATCACTTGTTTATTGGTTTCTTCCAATTCAAGAACATTTTGTCTGTAATATTAAACAATGACTTTTAAGCCATGTGCCTAGCCCGGGGCACTTTGGTCCATTTGTCAAGGGTTTTATTTATTTTCATTTTATCATATGATCATGCAATAAAAATCATTGGACTTTTGCATCTTGTGCTCACTGTCTTTCTTTTTCTTCAAATACGTTTTTCAAAATAGCCATGTATCTTACATGCACACACACACACACACACTCTTGCAGGTCCTCATCCACTCTAGATCTCATTTCCAATGACTATACTATTGCCGACTATGATTTCAAATGTCCAATTAACCAAGCCGAAGACGAAGGTGAGGAAGATTGTGAAATACTAGGAGAACTAGCCAAACTTCTATTACAAGAGGAAAAATCTATTCAGTTGCATGAAGAAACAGTTGAATTTATCAATCTGGGTAGCGAGACAGACAAGAAAGAGGTCAAGATCGACGCTAACCTGGAAACAAGTGTCAAAAGCAGATTGCTTCAGATGTTACTGTTATACCCCAATTTTTCCCCCTAAAATACCTTCATCATACCATGTTAATTCAATCACAACAAGATCACATTAGGGCTTTTGGTTCTTCTCCCTATCTTTGGCTTTGCTCTTTTTGAGGAGTTACCAAGCACCTTGACTTGTTTTATTTTATGATCAAGAATATTTTTATTTGATTTTTCTTTTATTAATAAATATGAAATGTTGGTTTGTCTTACTTGTTAATAAGGTAGGTAAAGGCAATGAGGTTTAGTAAGTTTCTCCATGGGTTCATGAGTTTATTTCCATGCCCTAGTAAACATAGCTTGAGGAATTAAAACCTCACCATTGAAGTTGTTTTGGAAGAAATGGAATGACAAGTCTTATTTTGGTCCAACATATTTCAAAGTTATCAAAATTGATTCAAAAGTACAAGGGGTTGAGTGAAGAAGTTGTCATGATTGGACAAGGTCTTGTTCCTGTTGGTCACAAGAGCACATTTCTCTCAAATTTCAAGATATGGAAGTAGTTTTGGTGGCTATGAGTCCTCATCATCATCCTCAATAACTTCTGTTCACAAAGAAAGAATATTGGCACAAGAAGTTTGTTCAAACTTGTCAAAGTTCCTCAAAGAATTCTCTTGATCTAGAGGCTAGGGTTTTGAACTTCAAAGGGGCATATCTTGCTCACCTTTTGGTATTTTTGAGTGATTCCAAATACATATTTCTCTTCAAAGAGTTACCAACAAATAACTTCAAAAGTTCCAAGGATTTTTCATGTGGAAGGAACTTGGTGAAAAAGAAAGATTACAAGTCATCCAGACGAATCCACAATTTTCCATATGTGACTTAAAATGGTCATAACTTGGTCAACTTTTATCACCTTGAGTCCATTATTTTTCCATGATGATCTTAAATATGTGTACTTTTTTCCTTCTTTTATGTGCAAAGTGAGAAAATGGATGGAAGTTGCCTTAAATATGCAAAAGATTATAGGTCATTTCATGATTTTTGGCCAACTTCAACAAGTCATAACTTGCTCAATTTTTGGAGATTTTGAGTGGTTCAAATTTCAAAATGTCATTCAACAGGTCTACTTCATTCCGTCTTATTTGGTCAAGAGCAAATTCTAAGTGGAAGACCATGTTTGGATACAAAAGATTATTGGTCATTTTTGAAGAAGAATTTGAAATATTTCTAAGTATGAAAAGTCAACTCTTTTTCTTCAACTTTGACTCCATGTAACTTTCAGCTCAAGCATCCATTTGATTCCATTATTTTTCCATTGCAAAGCCTGTAACCTCATATTTCCAAAGCATCAAGAATTATGCCCTAAGACCCCTTGAGCTGGAAATACCATGGATTTGAATTTGGCAACTTGAAACTGAATTTTTCACAAAGTCAGGATTTTGAAATCTTTGTTTTGGTTTCTAATCAAAAGTTTTCCACGCGTTTTTGTTTCTAAACATGATTAGCAACTTTCCAAAAGTGATTAGCATCATGAAACACACGATTTAGCTGAGTTTTTATCAAAATTGAGTCACACTTTCTTCATGATGCAGACCCACACGAATTCCCTCCAAAACGCATCATTCACTCTTCCTTTTGATCCCATTTGCTTCCCTATAAATAGAGGGTCATCCCCCATCCATTTTCCCAAGCTTAGAGAGCCAAGAACACCCTGCCAAAGCCTCACACGAACCCACTTTCTTTGAATTCAGTTTTTGAAATTTAAGCTTCCTTTTCCAAAATTCTTTGTGCATTCATCATCCTTGAACTTCATACAAACTCTCCAGCACTTAAACCAATCAAAACGACCCATAATTCAAGCTACAGAAGTCCAGTTTCAGAGCTTCTTACTTGAACTTCGAAAAGGTAGAATTCTCCACCATTTGGATCCAAATCAAGCACTAATCTATTCCACTCCTTTGTCTGATTCTAATGCTGCTTATAATTTTTTAAATCCAATGAGAATTGAGAGAGAAATCTCAAATTGAAGGTGCTCGCTATTTTTTGAGTTTTTGATTCATCTCTCTCTCCATACCTTACATAAATTTAGTGTGATGGTTGTGTTAGAATCGTCTTGAAGAGACGAGTTCAATGATGCTATCCTGGGATCCTAATTTTTCCATTTGAAGGATCTCACAAAATCCCCATTGCAGGGTGTCTGGAGGTTGAAGACGATGACATGTCTCATCTCAGCCAATGATAGCGTGCCAAGCGTTTTAATTTCATTGGTTGCCCTTTTTCTGATCACACGTGTGTTTCACTAAGGTCCATATCAAGCACAGCGCATCTGGTCCATTGGATTAGCTTACTAACGCGTTTTGACTATGATCTGATGGTCCAAATCTTTTTGGTTTTATTTTATTTTCTGATTTTATATTTTTATTGATTAAATTTTCAAAAATTCATAACTCTTTTATTTTTTGTCCAAAAATTATGAAAAAATTCACAAAAATACTTTGAATTATTTCTGATCTCATGAATATTTTTTCACATTTTTATTTTAACATTTGGTATTTTTTATATTTTTTGTATTACTTACTTTCTTTTAATTACTTAAAAAATACTTTCTGACATTTTTTAATTCTGAAAAAATTCATAAATATTATTTTGCATATTTTTGACTTTCTTAATGTAGGTGTTTAGGTATTGGCTTGCATTTTTGGTAAATCCCAAGTGTATGTGTGAATGTCATGACTGATGTCATAACATTCTAGTTCGGTTTGTACTGACTCATTAGGTACTTTTGCAGAAAAATATTGTAATTCAAGTACTGATGTTTATAAGTGTGTATCTGAGCATTTTTGCAAAATGATCACATTTTGCTAAATCAGTAGACAGGTTTTCTCAGATGTCATAACAGATGTTATGACATCCTATTCTGAACTAACAGGTTTGCAGGTTGGATAAGTCAGAGTTTTTTCAGGAAAATAACTCAGTCTTTCCTGAACAGAATCCTGCGTTTTCTGAGGGGTAACCTAGCTCAACCCTAACCTGGTTAATAAAGCCCTGTGACCTGGTCTTTAGGTCAAACGGAATTAACCCTAGGTTTTTGTGGAAACCCTAACTGAAGTTGCAGCTGCTATATATTCAACAGAGCTGCTGTTTTTCAAGGCATCCCTTTTATTGATCAGAAGATCATTTGTAATCTGTATAGATTTGATTATTGTACTCCAAGCAATTATCATTGTGATAAGTGCCTTGGAATAGGTTTCTAATTGTAAGGGCTGTGTAGCACTCAAAGCTTTGAAGCAAGAGTGTTTGAATGTTCCTTGACTAAAGCTGTGAAGCAGAGTCAAGTTAGTTGTGTGCATCACTCAAAGCTGTGAAGCACGAGTGATTGTGTTGCTTGATTAAAAAGCTGTGAAGCTTAATCAAGTGTTTGTTTTGAAGAGTGTCTTCATCAATTCTTAAGTCAAATTGGTTTATGTATCACTGCTGTGATTGAGGGGGAGTGAGTAGGAACTCAGGTTTAAGTTGTACTTAGATTGGAATTGCATTGGGTAGGTCTTAAGTGAAGGAGATAAACTGGTTGGTTTATTCCTGAATTAACATCTCTTATAGTGGATTTCCTCCCTGGCTTGGTAGCCCCCAGAGTAGGTGTTGTTGCACACTGAACTGGGTAAACAATTAAATGTGTTCTTTATTGCTTTTGTATTTACTGTCATATAGTAAGTCAGATACGGTGTCATAACATTGAACGTGACATTGAGTATCTGCAGCCAGAATTTCAATTGGTATCAGAGCAGGCACCCTGCCTGTATTACTGGGTGAGATCTAGGGATATCACTTTCTGGCACTATGGACAAAGAAGGAGTTTTTGGAAATAGACCACCCATTCTGGATGGAACTAATTATGACTACTGGAAACCTTGTATGATTGCCTTCCTAAAATCTCTGGACAAAAAGGCTTGGAGAGCTGCTGACAAAGGATGGATTCATCCCACCATAACTGAGAAAGATGGGACAATCAGTCTGAAGCCTGAGGAAGATTGGAGTAAAGAAGAAGATGAGTTAGCTCTGGGAAATTCAAAAGCTTTAAATGCCTTGTTCAATGGAATTGATAGAAACATTTTCAGACTAGTACATCAATATGAACTGGCCAAGGAAGTTTGGGACACTCTCAAAACTACTCATGAGGGCACTTCCAAAGTAAAAATGTCAAGGCTTCAGATGTTGACCACCAAGTTTGAGAATCTAAAAATGATGGAAGATGAAACCATTCATGAGTTTCACATGAACATCTTGGAGATTGCCAACATCTCAGGAGCACTGGGAGAAAAGATGTCAGAAGAAAAACTGGTGAGGAAGATTCTCAGATCCTTGCCTAAAAGATTTGCAATGAAGGTAACTGCCATAGAGGAAGCCCAGGACATTAGCAAGTTGAAAGTGGATGAACTTATTGGGTCTCTTCAGACTTTTGAGATGGGGATCACTGATAATGGTGACAAGAAGAACAAAAGCATAGCACTTGTATCCAACACTGATGTTGAAAACAAGGAGGATGAAGAAGAAAATATATCAGAAGCTATTGCCATGCTTGGAAGACAGTTCAACAAGCTCATCAAAAGAATGGATCCAAAGTCAAGGTCTAATGTTCATAACATTCCCTCTGACATTGACAGTTCCAGCAGAAGACCAAGGTCAGAAGATAAGGGAAACCAAGGCAGAGGTATTCAATGCCATGGATGTGAAGGATATGGACATATTCGAGCTGAATGTCCTACCTTTCTTAAGAAACAAAAGAAAGGAATGACTGTTACTTGGTCTGACTATGATTCAGAAAGTAATTCTGAAGAAGAATCTGCCAAACTAGTTACTGCTCTAACTAGTGTTTGTACTTCTGAAAGTGACACTAGTGATGAAGAAGTGACATTTGAAGAACTGGCTGATACCTACAAGAAATTATGTATCAGAAGTGCTGAAGTCTGTGTGCAGAATGAGAAACAATCAAAACTCATTATAAAGCTGGAGGCGGAAAAGAGGGCAGATCTTGAAACTATAAGTCACCTAGAAGGGGAAGTTCAATTACTGAATTCACAACTGAACCAAATGACAAAATCTGTCAAGATGTTGACCAATGGATCAGATAAATTGGAAGAGATCCTACAAGTGGGACAAAATGTGGGAAACAAATCTGGTCTAGGATTTGTGGAAGCTAAGAAACCTGGTGCAGACAAGAAGATCAGGCATGTTAAACAATTGTCAAAGCCGATGTCTCAACACAACTCTCAACATCAGAAATACATGAATAAAAAATACCAAAGATGGAGATGTCATCCTTGTGGGAGGTATGGACACATAAAGCCCTTCTGCTTCAAATTGCATGGATACCCTAATCAAAACTCTGGTGCTAAACCTAAGCCAAAAAGGGTACCACATACTCCTCATTGGAAGAAAAAGGCTACTGCCCTGATAGCCCATACTTCCCTGAGAGTGTCTGCAAAGGAAGGCTGGTACTTTGACAGTGGATGTTCCAGACACATGACTGGATTCAAAAATCTCCTCAATAATGTTATGCCTCACACCACCAGTTTTGTGACCTTTGGAGATGGTGCTAAAGGTGAAGTCAAAGGAGTTGGTATTTTGGACTGTCCTGGAGTTCCAAGTCTGAATAAAGTACTGCTGGTAAAAGGGTTGACTGCTAATCTCATTAGTATCAGTCAATTATGTGATCTAGGATTCAAGGTCAACTTCTCAAGATCTGAATGTCTAGTAATTAATGAAAAACTAGAAGTTGTAATGAGAGGAATCAGATCCAAAGATAACTGCTACTTATGGCAGCCTGAGAATACTGATATCTCCACTATGTGTCCAATCATCAAAGAAGAAAAAGAGATGAAACTGTGGCAGCATAAGCTTTGTCCCCTTCATCTAAGAAGAATGAAAAGAGCTACTTCTATGGAAGCTGTCAGAAGAACTCCAAAACTACAGGTTGATAATATCTGTGATGTGGCAAATAAACTTGAAGAAGGATGTGTTGTCAGAACCTTAAGTCATCTTGACAAGGATGTTGGAAACAACAAGTCTAATAAATTCTGTTCTCATAACATCTGGTCAAAACAGATGCTCCCTGAGTACAATGTTACACAAGATGTTGTGACATTGTGTTGTGACAATCTGAAAATAATCAACATTTCCTTGAACCCTATTGACTTTGAAGAGAAGAAGTCATTTAAACTGGAACATAGTTTCTCTAAGCTTCAGCTGACTGATTCTTCTACCAAGGCTCTTGTTGGAAATAAACTTGAAAATTTGAGGGGCAGGTTGGGTATTCACCAACATAAGAAATTATAGCAATTAATTTTGCTTAAAACAAAGGTTGAAGGAATTAATTTTATTAAGTCTATCTTTAGTGGGTTAATCATATACTTTCACAATTCCTTCAAAATCTTTAAGAAGTTGAAGAGACTCCCTTTTACCCCCTACCTCTCTCGTCCTTGCAACCTGTTTCCTCCTCTCAATCAAAGATTTTTCTCAAACTGCTACCATTACTCAAAGTCAATCAAAATGTCTCAGACATCGTCTTCAACCATGGTGACTTCGTCATCCTCATCATCGTCATCATCTGACCAAGATTCTAGGGCAATCACCACATGCATAGAATCTGAAGTTCTAGAGGTCACTCCTCTCAGAGAGATGGCAACTGACCCAGCCAAAGTCAAAAAGCTCAGAACCAGACATGCAGGAAGAGCTCAAGCTACAGCCTCTGGTAATTCTTCTCATCCTTCGTCTTCTGTACCTAATAGAGAAGGATCAGTTCAAGTTCACCAAGCTATTGCTAGGCTGGTTACTAGTATACTGAGTGGCAACCAATATGTACCGGGGATTTCTGTCCCTTTAAATCAATCAGAAAGTCCAAATGTGGAAGTTTCTGAAAATGTAAATGTCACTGAGAATGTTGTGACACAAAAAGACAACATTCAGAACCCTTCAGAAAAGGCTGCTGATCCACCTATCATTGATGTGGATGAGGATTACTCAGATAATGATCTGATTGCTAATGTGAACCCTAGCATAGCTAGGAGATTGATGAAAAGAAAGAGTAGTCAGAATGATAAACCTAATGCTAAGAAATCCAAGGCTGAAGGCATGGCTGAGGAAAGTATTCAGACAAAAGGGAAGAAGGCCCAGGTGCATACTGCTAGACAACCAATCTCTAAGAAGAGTAAAGAACCTGAATCTTCTGATTCTGATGAGGAATCAGAATTTGAGATTGATATTGAAGAAACTCCCATCAGAAGGAAGCTCCCCTCCAGCAAAATTGCTAGAGTGCCTGAAGTGCCAACAGACAACATCTCTTTTCATCATCCTGACAATGCAAACAGATGGAAGTATGTTTGCTTAAAGAGAATAGCCTTAGAGAGAGAACTCAACAATGATGCCTTGGAGTGCAAAGACATCATGGACCTGATCAAGAATGCTGGACTAATGAAGACAGTGATAAAGTTTAACAAATGTTATGAAAATCTGGTCAAGGAGTTTGTAGTGAACTTGTCTAATGATTGTGCTGATGGAAGGTCAGCTGACTTTGAAAATGTTTTTGTTAGAGGAAGAAGGGTCAAGTTCTCTCCATCAGAAATCAACAAGTTTCTTGGAAGAACAAATGAGGACTCTCCTGATCTAGAGGCAACTGACAATGAAGTTTGTCTAACCATCACAGCCAGGCAAGTAAAGTGCTAACCCTTGAAAGGCAAGCTGAATGCTAGTAAACTCAGCATGAAATTTGCCATCTTGCATAAAATAGGTGCAGCCAACTGGGTGCCTACAAATCATAAATCAACTATCTCCATAGGATTGGGGAGATTTATCTATGCTGTGGGAACCAAGACTGCTTTTGACTATGGGAGGTACATCTTTGAACAAACTTTAAAGCATGCTGGCAGTTATGCTGTCAAAGGACCAATTGCCTTTCCCTCCCTCCTTTGTGGAATCATCCTTGCACAATACCCTGATATCCTTGTGGCAAGAGATACAGTCTGCAAAAGAGCTCATGCCCTTGGCCTGCACTACAAACTGTTTCAGGGATCTCATGCTCCAGACATTGTCATAACATCTGCTGAGACATCGTCTGTGAAGACCCAGTCCAAGACATCAGATGTCATAGCTGTTTTAAAAGAAACTTGCAAAGAGCTGGATGCTAGAAAAAGGACCCTAGAAATTCTAATTGCCAGGCTAGAAAAGGAGGAAGCTGAAGAAAACAGAAGGGAAGAAGGTGTAGAAGCTGAAGGTCATCTCAGAACTAGCTCCTCTGAGTCTGATGACAGTGCTTGAAGGTTGGTTGCTGTTTGGTTGGTGCTGATATCTGGTGGAGTTTGGAAGTGTATTCAGTTGTTTTCTGCTACTGCTCTTATTATTTTTGTTTTGGATAACTATATAATTTTATGAACATGTATCTTTGGCCCATTTGTGGCTAAAGAGGGGGAGAATATTTTGGTACTTACTTAATTAGTACTTGACATTCTATTTTTCTGCTGTCACTTATTTCTGCTGCTATCTATCTCTGATTGCTTAGGGTCTTTAGCCAAAAATCTGCCAAAGGGGGAGTTTGTAGGTGTTTAGGTATTGGCTTGCATTTTTGGTAAATCCCAAGTGTATGTGTGAATGTCATGACTGATGTCATAACATTCTAGTTCGGTTTGTACTGACTCATTAGGTACTTTTGCAGAAAAATATTGTAATTTAAGTACTGATGTTTATAAGTGTGTATCTGAGCATTTTTGCAAAATGATCACATTTTGCTAAATCAGTAGACAGGTTTTCTCAGATGTCATAACAGATGTTATGACATCCTGTTCTGAACTAACAGGTTTGCAGGTTGGATAAGTCTGAGTTTTTTCAGGAAAATAACTCAGTCTTTCCTGAACAGAATCCTGCGTTTTCTAAGGGGTAACCTAGCTCAACCCTAACCTGGTTAATAAAGCCCTGTGACCTGGTCTTTAGGTCAAACGGAATTAACCCTAGGTTTTTGTGGAAACCCTAACTGAAGTTGCAGCTGCTATATATTCAACAGAGCTGTTGTTTTTCAAGGCATCCCTTTTATTGATCAGAAGATCATTTGTAATCTGTATAGATTTGATTATTGTACTCCAAGCAATTATCATTGTGATAAGTGCCTTGGAATAGGTTTCTAATTGTAAGGGCTGTGTAGCACTCAAAGCTTTGAAGCAAGAGTGTTTGAATGTTCCTTGACTAAAGCTGTGAAGCAGAGTCAAGTTAGTTGTGTGCATCACTCAAAGCTGTGAAGCACGAGTGATTGTGTTGCTTGATTAAAAAGCTGTGAAGCTTAATCAAGTGTTTGTTTTGAAGAGTGTCTTCATCAATTCTTAAGTCAAATTGGTTTATGTATCACTGCTGTGATTGAGGGGGAGTGAGTAGGAACTCAGGTTTAAGTTGTACTTAGATTGGAATTGCATTGGGTAGGTCTTAAGTGAAGGAGATAAACTGGTTGGTTTATTCCTGAATTAACATCTCTTATAGTGGATTTCCTCCCTGGCTTGGTAGCCCCCAGAGTAGGTGTTGTTGCACACTGAACTGGGTAAACAATTGACTGTGTTCTTTATTGCTTTTGTATTTACTGTCATATAGTAAGTCAGATACGGTGTCATAACATTGAACGTGACATTGAGTATCTGCAGCCAGAATTTCACTTAAAATTTTATAGAATTTTATATTGAGGTTTACTATTTTTGATCTATTTTATGTTTGTTTTAGAAATTTTAAATAGTTTAAAAATAGTTTCTGACTTTTAAAAAATCAGCAAAATTTTTATAAAAATATTTGGATCCATTTCTGATTTTTCTATAGCCTTATTTTTCATTTCTTGATTAATTTGAACATAATCGATATTTTCCTCATTATTTTCTATTTTTAAACATTTTTAACCCTTTTAATGTATATATTAAATATATTATTATTTTTTGATTATTTTTTGGCAGTCTTGAGTTGATTTTTTGATCATGACTTTACTAACATCATTAGATCTTGGGTGTTGAGTTCAACTCCACCAAAATGGATGAATGATTTTAATAATAGTTTGATTAAATTTTTAATTCAAAAGTGGTTTATTCATCTTTTTTTACCCTAATCCTCTTCATCTCATCCCCTTCTTATTGCACTAAGTGTTGTTGGAGCATGATCTCTATGTCATGTCTCAAAACAAATGGTGCATAGATTGCTATTGAACGGCCTCAAAATAGGTGCGACTTCTATATAAGTCCACTTACGATTGCTTAACATAGCGCTAAATTTTGTCCCGATTCGAATAAATGATTATTCGTGGCCCAAACTTATGATTGCAGGCCCAAGTATGTTAATTTGATCTCTTTGATCCAATAACCTTGAGATTCATTGTGTGGAGTCTTTGGTTCTACCAATCCTCTAATGGATCTACAACATCTTTAGTCAACGCGAATCACTTAAACATCGTTGATTATTAAATGGTACTTGTGAGAATTCCAAATGGATGATATACTTGACAAAAAGCAAATGCAACTTGTTGTGTGGAGGCTTTGGTTCTACCAATCCTATAATGAGTTACAAATGCAAGTTTCAAGATGGTCATCCAACTAACCATTAACTATTGACTTGTTTTATATTATGCTTTTATTCTTTTTATACTTTATGTACTATTTATTTTTCAGCATTTACATTTCATGCCATTTTCATCTTTGCTCATTTGAGTATTTATTTTCTTGCCATTTTTAATTTTCTCACTTGAGCTTTTCTTTTCTTTTCTTAAGATACTTAATAATCAACATAAACCCTAAAAAACTCTTAATGGTACTTGGACTATTTGGTTACTATCCTTGGCATGATGGAGCATGGGACTTTTTCTTGGACTTAGGATTAGAAACATTGGCCTATCTTGGAGACCTTGTGATCTTATCTGATTATTTTGTCTGGAGTTCTTGAGGTTTACCTCAAGACATTGGGTTGGTTGTTTGTTTTTGTGTGCAGGTTTTTATGATTACATTCTATGTTTATAATCTATAATTCACGCGTATATAGCCGTTACTCTGCCCAATTTTTATGAAGACTTAATACACTTGAAGTTTGGTTCTCTCAAGAGGTCAAGTATCTTTGCTTGCTTGGTTTTACAATCCAAAGAATGGGAATTCTATCTTGGCTCATAATGTCAAGTTTTAGCTTCTTGTTGGTTAAATAGCCCTTATCCTTAGCTTTTACCTTATGCTTTAGGATAGTCTCTTCTTCTCCTCCCATTTTCTTTAATTTCAAAAATCTTCTCCCTATTTTTGAAAACTCTTCTTGTTTCTAAACTTGAAACACTTTCATAATAAACTTGGACTTAGGTCCATGCATTTTCAAAACATTTTCATAAATAAACTCCAATAAACTTAACAATACCTTGACATTTTTGTGAGAAGACTAAAAGTCAATCAATCTCATTTCAAACCATTTTGCCACTTTGGCTTTTATCTTTAAACTTTTCTCAAAAGATTAGACTCTTGTCAATCCTTGTGGTGATGCAAACAACTATACTTCTACAATATGTAGTGAAGAGAGATACTTTCCACTTGGGTGTTGAGTGAGGAATTGTTGATTTTAAGATCCAAGCCATATCCTCCACTTTGAGATGATGCAAATTCTCCTTTCTCATGATTGTGGGTAGTAAGTATGTTTTCCACACGGACAATCACGATGATGTCTTATCTCTTAAAATCAACTAACACACTTGTGTTTCAAATTTTTAAAAGAGGAACTACGTGTACCCTGATCCCCTATTGCACGAAAGGTGGTATGTAGGCACTAAAGGTTCGCAACCGCGGCGGGTGCAAAAAATCATAAAAAATATTTCTCTTCTCACCTCCACCATCCATTTTACATACAACACATTTTTATAGCCAAAATATATAGATTTTACAAAGAGGTTCCTGCGGAGTACCATAGATGTTTAGGGTGCTAATACCTTCCCTTTGCATAACCAACCCCCTTACCTTGAATATGTCCCCCTCTTTTTGGGTTATTCGCTCTTTTCCCATTCCCTTGGAAACAATAAAGTGCAGTGGCGATTTTTATTTTGATTTGTATAAAGTCTAGTCAATCCAAAGGCTTAGTCTTGAACATTTCTACCGCTACAGATACATGATTATGTGGAAGTGTTTGCATGGTTGTATAAAGATATGTCAGGGTTGGATACCGATATTGTAGTCCATCGTCTACTGACAAAGGAAGATTGTCCTCCTGTCAAACAAAAAGTTCGTCGCATGAGGCCTGACATGTCTGAGAAGATAAAAGCTGAAGTGGTGAAACAATTTGATGCAAGGTTTCTGGCTGTGACATCTTATACCCAATGGGTTTCCAATGTGGTTCTAGTGCCGAAGAAAAACGAAAAAGTTCGCATGTGCGTAGGTTACATGGATCTGAATAGGGCAAGCCCCAAGGATGACTTCCCTCTACCTCATATTGACGTCTTGGTCGATAAAAATGCTCAACATAAAGTCTTCTCTTTCATGGATGGTTTCTCAGGCTATAATAAAATTAGGATGGCTCATGAGGACATAGAGAAGACCACTTTCGTTACGCAATGGGGCACCTTTTGCTACAAGGTCATGTCGTTCGGATTGAAGAATGCAGGGGAAACATGTCAAAGGGCTATGGTAGCTTTGTTTCATGATATGATCCATCGAAAAATAGAGGTATATATGGATGATATGATTGCAAGATCACAAACTGAGGAGGAACATCTCAATCACCTGTATAAATTATTCGAGAAGCTGAAAAAGTACAAGTTGAGGTTAAACCCTAACAAGTGCACATTGGGAGTACGATCTGGAAAACTTCTAGGCTTTATTGTCAGTGGTAAAGGCATCGAATTCGATCCTGCCAAGGTAAAGGCCATCCAAGAAATGCCAGTCCCCAACTCTGAAAAGGAAGTTAGAGGATTCTTGGGTCGTCTTAACTACATTGCCCGCTTCATATCTCACTTGACTACTACTTGTGAGCCAATCTTCAAACTCTTAAAGAAAGATCAAGTAGTCAGATGGAATGACGAATGCCAAGCTGCCTTTGACAAAATCAAAGAATATCTGCAAGAACCTCCTATTCTCATGCCTCCAGTTGAAGGAAGACCCCTGATCATGTACTTGACAGTGCTAGAGAATTCTATGGGGTGTGTTTTGGGCTAACATGACGAGCCTGGCCGAAAAGAGCATGCTATTTACTACTTGAGCAAAAAGTTTACCGACTGTGAAACCAGATATTCACTGATCGAGAAAACTTGTTGCACTCTGGCATGGGCTGCTCGCCAGATAAGATAGTATATGTTGACTCATATCACTCTGTTGATTTCTAAGATAGACCCAATCAAGTCCATCTTCGAGAAACCTGCTCTTTTCGGGCGGATAGCCAGATGGCAAATGATCTTGAATGAGTATCATATTAAATACACAATGCAAAAGTCCATCAAAGGGAGTATATTTGCAGATCATTTGGCCCATCAAGATGTTGATGATTATCAGTCTATGAACTTTGACTTCCCGGATGAGAACATCATGCTAGTGACCGACTGCATGAAATCTGGACCGTATGGTGGACCTGAACAAGGATCCCGATGGACTATGGTCTTCGATGGGGCTTCCAATGCCTTGGGTAACAAAATTGGTGATGTGATCATATCCCCTGAAGGTTGCCACACTCCTCTCATTTCCAGACTATGCTTCGATTGTACGAACAATATGGCTGAGTATGAGGCATGCATTTTGCATCTGAGAGCGGCCATTGATTTGAGGATCAAGCATTTGAATGTGTTTGGAGATTTCTCTCTAGTGATTATCCATGTAAAAGGAGATTGGGACACTAAGCACCCTAATCTCATCCCTTACAAGGAGCTTGTGCTATCTATGATTCCTTAATTTGAAGAGATCATCTTTGAACACTTCCCTAGGGAAGAAAATCAACTGTTTGACGCCTTGGCAACAATGTCTTCGATGTTCAAGGTCAAATGGGACAACGAAGCTCCTATGATTACCATTGAGAGATTTGACGAACCTGCACATTGCTATGAGCTCGACACGGATGCAGAAAAGCCTTGGTACCATAAGGTGAAGAGACACCTTGAAGCACAAGTGTATCCCGAAGGAGCATCCATCAATGACAGAAAGTTCTTACGAAGATTTTCAGCCAAATTCTTCCTAAGTAACAGAATCTTGTACAAACGCAACCATGACTCTACTCTACTCTGATGTGTGGACAAGAAGGAGGCAGAGGAAATTATGGAAGACATGCACGATGGTCTATTTGGGACTCACTCAAGCGGACATACGATGGCCAATAAAATCCTGAGAGCCGGTTACTATTGGTCAACAATGGAGACTGATTGCCATTATCACTTTAGGACTTGCCACAAATTCCAAATATATGCTGACAAGGTCCATGTGCCTCATATCCCTCTGAACATCATTACCGCTCCATGGCCATTTGCAATGTGGGGCATTGACATGATTGGAGAGATCAAACCCACTGCCTCCAATGGACATCGCTTCTTTTTGGTCGCTATTGATTATTTCACCAAATGGGTCGAAGCCGCCTCATTTGCCTCAGTCACCAAGAACGTGGTAGCCAGATTCATCAAACATAACCTCATCTGCCGCTATGGTATCCCTGAGAGGATCATCACTGACAATGGGACTAACCTCAACAATGCTATAATTACTGAACTTTGCACTCAGTTCAAGATCAAACATCACAATTCTTCTCCTTATAGACCTAAAATAAATGGCACAGTTGAAGCGGCCAACAAAAACATTAAGAAGATTGTGCAGAAGATGGTAGTAACCTACAAGGACTGGCATGGGATGTTACCGTTTTCTCTTCATGGTTACCGTACTTCATCTAGGACATCAACTGGGGCAACTCCCTTTTCTTTAGTCTATGGCATGGAAGTTATTTTGCCAGTGGAAGTTTAGATTCCCTCACTAAGGATTATGAATGAAGCAAACCTGGGCGAAGACGAGTGAATTCAGACCAGATTGGATCAGTTGAACTTGATGGATGAAAAACGACTGGCTGCTATTTGTCATGGTCAGATGTACCAAAAACGCATGATCAAGGCTTTCAACAAAAAGATCAAGCCTCGAGTATATCAAGCTGGTAACTTGGTTAAAAAGTGCATCATTCTTCCACAAGGCGACCCCATGGGAAAATGGACTCCCACCTACGAAGGGCCATTTGTTGTCAAGAGAGTGTTCTCTGGTGGTGCCATGATGCTGACTACCATGGATGGCGAAGACTTCCCACATTCTGTGAATGCGGACATAGTTAAAAAATATTACACATAAGAGACCCTCTAGGTTGACACACCTAGGCAAAAATAAGGGCATCCCGGAAAACCAAAAGTTTTGAGCAAAAATTAGGGGTATATGCAAAAGATGGTACACCCGGCAAGTTGAAAACCTGAAAGGGCGACTTGGGCAAAAATGGGTATCCTGGTGGGCTGAAAACCCAAAAGGGCGGCCCAGGAAAAAAGTAAGGATTGAAAGCGTATGACTATGTCCTGTGGAACCACCACAGTCGACTTCATTACCAAGGTCCGAGTTCAAACGGTCCAAGATCAATCCAATCAACTTTTGTCAATGGCAAGAGGCATTCGAAGACATTGGGGCAATAGTAGAGTTGGAATGCAATGAGATCATTTCCACATGGCTATTTGTTTTTGTTTTCAATTTTTGTTTTCCTTTCGGAGATTTCCTCTTACTAGGATCTCCGTCTCTTTGTACAAAAAATGCATATTCATGGGCAAAATATCAATACAAATATACTTTGAAGTGCAAATTTTCTGTTTTTGTTTTGAATGCAAAAATGTCCAATGACTACAATTGAACGAACATATGCATATGAACATGATTAAAACTATTTGGCACATGTGTCTTGCTAAGCAGCAACAATCATCTCTTTAATGTATATGGAATATCCTCAGAGTTATTTCATTAGCATTATCTCCAAGATCGGCTACAGTAAACCTTTCCCATTAATAGAGTTACCCATAAAGTCTCTTTGCATAAGTTGATTCCCAGCCAGAGTCTCAATCTCTTGACATCTCTCTCCAGCTAAGTTGGTCCTAAAATAAGAAGCCTTATGGATCTCTTCCTCAAAGAACTCACCTCATCAGCATTTCATCGAGTATTCATCAACAGGGTTTATTTCCCCAACATGGTTTATTTCCCCAACAAATAACGAGTAGCAAAACTCCCTAGCTGAGTTTGTCTTCCTCAGTATAGTCTATCCTCTCCAGCTTGAGTGGGTCTCTCAAGCTATTACAAATCAGAGGGCCACGACCCCTAATCCCTAGTAAAGTCATCAAAAAATTCTTTACTATCTCCAAAAGTTGTTGTGAAGCGTGGATTCGACTAGATAACAGTCAACTTCATTCATTCAAAACACTATGAAGACCAAATCGGACCAGATAATAGAACAACTTTTCAAATGCTATGAAGACTGGACGAGACTAGATAATAGTGTAATTTCTCTAAGTACTTTGAAGCCTGGACCCGACCAGATAAAAATTTAAGCTCTTCGAGATATTGAAGAACCTGGACTCAACCAGACAAGGGATTAGCTTCTTTTCCCCAATAGAGTTTGCCTCTACCCCCAACAAGTTACTGCGAAACCTGGACCTAACCAGATATCAGTTCAACTTTATATCTTCAAGCAAGTTATTGTGAAGCATGGATCCAACCAGATAATAATTAACTTTATTCCCTCAGAAGTTCTTTGTGAAGCCTGGAAACCGACCAAATAACAACCAATCCCCAGCAAGTCACTATGAAGCATGGACCCGACCAGATAATAGTATAACTTTTGAAAGAAAAATTATGAAGCCTGGACCCGATCAGATAGTAGTTACCACCTCAAGTTACTGTGAAGCCTGGACCCGACCAGATGTCAGTTCAACTCTATCTCTTCAGACAAATATATTGTGAAGCCTAGACCCGACCAGATAACAATTAATTTCATCCACCTCAAAGATCTGTGAAGCCTGGGACCCGACCAAATAACAGTTCAATTTCAAGAAATTTTTCTACGAAGCCTGGAATCCGACCAGATAATAGTTGATTTATTCTTCCCCAATAAGTTACTGTGAAGCCTGGATTCAACCATATAACAGTTGACTCCCTCATCCTTGGCAAGTTTTTGTGAAGCTTGGACCCGACCAGATGACAGCTAGCATTCAAGAGACAATCCCCGATGGAAGCATTCTGCCAACAAAATTTGAAGATGTGTATATTCTTTATCCCCAACAACAATCCGAGATTCAGCTTCCCAAGAACTTCTCAGCAGTAGTCAGGGATTTATTTTCCCGGAAAATCATGCATCCCACATTCATACATCATAGCATATACATACGAAATGCATTTAGCATAATCTCATTCATCTTGTGAACATCATGCATACAGCTACATTTAACTAACCCTTTTTTCCCACAGGTAAAACATCAAGTTTTAGTATAAATCGACCAAAGATTTGTGT
Source organism: Vicia faba (assembly GCA_948472305.1). NCBI lineage: Eukaryota > Viridiplantae > Streptophyta > Magnoliopsida > Fabales > Fabaceae > Vicia > Vicia faba. The sequence goes on along the minus strand of OX451741.1, from coordinate 1,184,115,042 downwards.
TGATACTTCTTCCAGTATTTACCATCATTCCTCCAAATTTCATCTATAAGCCCATTCCCAATACATATTCGAGTGCAAATTTCTAGGCACTCTAGTGTTCAATCATCTTCCACCTTCAAGTCACGAATGGAGGATCCGCCAGTCTAACTCTTCAGGTTTAATAAGATTTAATAGGGGCAGCTATTGTACCCTAAAATTTGCCCTCTCATTTCTCAAATAACCTCTCACAAGATCTCCATGGATTCAAGACTATACAAGGTTTGATCAGCTCAAGACACCTCCTCAAGCACTGATGACTCAAATTAGGTTTTGAGTTTGCACAAAGACAAATGGAATTTTAATTCCCCATATTACTTTCATGGATGATTTTGAACCCTCAATATTACTCATGTCAAATTTCAAATCTTGGATCACATTTTTGCTCAGTCAATTGATCAGTTGACATAAAATTAGTTGTATTGGGGAAAAAGTCAATTATGCTCAATTTACAGTCAAACTTCATAATTTTTGGTACATATAAACATTATGAACTCATATATGTCAATTTATCAAGTTTGGATCATAATTCCTCAAGAAATTTGATCAGTTCATCAAAGGGGCAAAATGGTCAAAATTAGGGTTTTGATTGAGAAGGTGCAATTTTTTACTTTTTACCTAACCAATGACTTATTGGTTTAAGGCGTGATCTCAAGGATTAAAATATATCATTTGGACCAAATGGCATGGCTGAAAACATTTCTCAAGATCAATTGATTGATAGTTTAATTTCAGTCAACTGATGAAAAGTCAATTGTGCACTGAAAAGTCAAACTTTGACTTTTTGATCAAAATCAAGTTTCAAAGATTACAATTCATCAAGACATGTCAAAATATGAAAATTGTTCATCAAGAAATTGAAAAGTCAAAATTCATTCTTGAAAAGTCAAAATTTCCAAGACTTAGAATTTTTTAAGTGTTGAAAAATCAATTTTTTTTCATGATTTTGGACCAAATTTCCACCATGATGCAAGATGATTCAAAGGAAACTTCCAACGTGAAAGTTGTAGATCTCAATGAGATCTAACACATTGTAGGGCATAACTTTTTATAGAAATAATTGGATTTCAAGTTATGATTTTATGAAGACATGCTCATGAAACTTGAAGAGTTAGTGAAATATTGACCTAGTTTAGGCAGGATTTTGGCCTAACTTCATTGCAATTTTTCACCTAGTTCCAAATTGAATTTTCAAAAATGTCCAACATGAAGGTTGTAGGGGATGTTACAAGCTTTCAAAACTGTCTAAGAACTCATTGAGATCATACTTGAGCTAAGAGAATCGAAGCCATGAAGTTAGGGTTCCATTCTTGTATTACAAGTCAATTTTGTGATGAACACTTGATCCAATCTTCAAGCATGCTGTACAAATCTCACTTTTCAGGCTTCTAACTTGCATTTCACTCCATAATTAAATGTCTACACAGCTGTTATAAGCTTTAATCCAAGCATTCAATGCATTGCCCATGCTTAATACCATTTTAGGAAGAAAGGCAACATTGTCGTTTTGGAAAAGTGGCTTTTATGCACAAAGTCAATTATTGAGCCTCTCACTTGTTCCCTCTGGTCACACTCCATCTACAAGGTCAGAAGCAATGTGTTAAAGTGATTCAACCACTCTACATTGCTGGTACAAAACTTTGAAACTTGATACTCACTTTTCTTCAAAATCAAGTAATCTAGCCATAACCCTATAGCTCAGAAATCTGTTGTGCAAAAGTCCTCTAACCTTTTTCATATAACTATACAAATCATTTTCAAGCTAATACGCGATTTCAAGCCTTCCCAAAACTTCCCAAACTCCATATTGCCCTGAATCTGCCCAAACTTGACAATTTTGAGCCAAAACTCACCATCTCCATTTCCACTCGTGCGTTTTCATTCCTAATCATCCAAACACCTTACATTCATCATACATAAGTGATCCAAGTACCTGTTTCAAGACTCTAACCCCTCCATCACTATCCACAATTTTCAAAACTGAAGCTTGCAACTTAACTTTAGTTGGGAGTTTCAGCCATCCTCAAAACAAAGTAGGGGTTAGAATACATCCAAGAAGGTCTAGGCAAGCTACAGAAATCATCAGGCCATCTCAAAGGTTGCTCAAACTCCATACACGAATCCAGCTACAAGAGGTAAGTTTTCAAACTTCTAATTCTTCATATAAGCATCATTTGATTCTGATTTGTGAGGATAAAATATAGATATTATTTCCCTGAAACTGTACATGTCCATAGATTTCATTTATATTGATTGAGCTTAGAGAATTTTAGGTTTGAATCTCTGAAAAAAGTTAGGTCAGAATTTGGTACTTTTAGAAATTCTCATTCATCTTTGATTTATAGCTTATGATATTTATATAGTTGGATTCGTATCGAAAAATGGAGCAACTTTCATGTTTACATCTTTCATTTTTGTTGAGAAATGAGAAAGTTACAGGAACCATGGTTGGAGGTTCAAAATGAAGTCATTTTCAGGACTTGATTTATGTTATGTATTTATTGTTTCACTTATGTTAACAGATGTACAGCTACCCCAGTGGCAAGGCAACGCGCGTTTCATGTCTATGGCATGGGTTCAAGCCCCAGCGCTGCCACTTTTCATATTTTTCCACATTTTTCTTTCTTTTTTGCCACAACCAGCGCCTGGGCCTTAAGTCAGTGGACCTTGTCATTTTTGCTAACTTCTAACCCCGCTGTCTGCTCTCACACACCTGGCCCAAACATTTTTATCATTTTAATTTAATTTATTTTCTTTCTCTTATTTTATTTTATTTCATTTTTCTGTATTATTTTTTATTACTATTATTATTATTATTATTATTATTATTATTATTATTATTATTATTATTATTATTAATAAAAAATCCAAAAATATATTTATTTATTATTTTCAAACTTACTTTTTATTTATTTTCTTTATAAAGACAAAAGACAAAAAACCATTTTCTTAATGAATTTAATTTATTTTTATTAATAAATTAATAATTAGATTTAAGTTTAATTTTTTTTCTTATTTTTTTATTTTTAATTTAAAATTAATTTAGAACTTAAGTTTCTCTTAATTAATTAATTACCATATTATTTTATTAAGTTTAAACCTTTTTTCATAAAAAACCCTAAAAATGCTTCAAATTTATTTTCTTTTCTTAATTAATTTAGGTTTAATTTTATTTATCTTTAATTAATTATTTTTTCTTTTTAGAAATTAGGTTAAAACCCTTAACAAAAACCAAACAAAAATCATTTCTTTTTCATTTATATTCTTGCACATTTATTCAACTCTTGTACATTATCCAATATGGTTGTAATAGATAATTAGGTTTAATTTTCTTGCAATCCCCATTTGTAAATTTGTATACCCCCTCCCCTAATGATGTAATAGCGTAGTAATTTTACTTTCCGCAATTTATCGCTTTCATATAAATGTTAGTACCTAGGGTTTGTATGGCAAGACTAAAAATCAGCAATTAGTAAACCCTAATTCAAGATAAATAATGCATGTAAATCAAACACACTTGCACACTTGCACCCCTAGGTTTAACTTCACTTTGTTGCCTTACAAAAATGGCCATGTTATGCATATGGGATATCTTAGCAAAAACAAATCAAAAATACAAGATCACAATCCCTCGATGACGCTACAAATGTTGCCTTTCAAATGATCTTAGTCCCTCAAAGAGAAATGCTAAGATATCTCACAACATTGCTATTATGACTATACGATGACCCACGTGTGTCCCTTTACATCCAAAGATAAGGCTTCTTACCAATCAATAGTGACATAGCAATATCAAAGGAAGGAAGAAATGAACAAAAGACTTTTGAGTAGGTAGATTATTCTTAGTTGCTTGCTCACTTTCAAAACAAACATCCTTTCTCATGTTTCAAAACAAACACCAAACACTTTGCATGAAATATTTTCAAAAAGTCCAACACTTTGTATACGTTCTTACGAAGGAGAACCATTACAAAGTTTTCCTAAACAAAGGCGCCTTTTCCAAAAATACTTTCAAAAACCACCACAAAGCACATTTTCAAACAAAAGCAAGTGATCTAGCAAGCAACTAAGAGCCCATAGATAACTGTAGCGATAAAAAATGTAGCGGGGTAAATTGGAGATCGAATTATTGATTAATTCGTCTCACAAAAAGAAAGAGTCGCCACCGCGCTTTATTGTTTCCAAGGGAAAAGGGGAAAGAGCGAAATAAAACCCTAAATATGCAATGTAAATAATACTTTTTTAAAAGTAATAAAAATACAAGGCGTTTTTGAAAAAAAGATCTATGGTTCGGGGGTTAGTTATACAATGGGAAGGTATTAGCACCCAATGTATCTATAGTACTCTATAGGAACCTTTTGAAATATTTGTTTTATTAAAATTGTTCTTTTGATTGAAAAATAAATTGTTTTGGCCGAAAAGGGGTACGGACGGTTTTTTGAAGATGCGACGACCTAATGTCGAAGTTTTGACTTGAACGGTATAAGTTTTGAAAAGATTGAGTTTTGGGGGGAAAATTGTCTTAAGCTTTAATGAAATGCATAAAAAAACATTCGCGTGATCGGACTTGAGGACATGAAGTCAACAAATTTAATCGTTTTTCCCTTGGATTTAAACGTAAACAGAATAATCAAGTAAACAGAAAATTATGATAAATAAATGATATACAACAATTTAAATAAAAGACTAAGTGGTGTAAATATGCACTTTTATGTTTTTTATCTAATATTAAAACGAGCGAATTAATTAAGGGAAATAAAATATTTTTAAGTTTTCTATTTTTTATATGTTCTTAGAGTTTTTTATTTTTTATGTGTTTTTGTTTTTTATATGTTTTTCTTAATATTAATATAAGATATTGCTTTAAGAATTATTAAATAGTTAAACTAAATTAAAACTTTAAAATTATTAATTTAAGTCTAATAAAAAAAAGGGAATACCAAAATTACTAAATTAATCCTAAAGTTAATAAAATTGGTCACCTTATAAAAATTGTTAATTAAATTATCCTATTTGATTAAGTTACTAATTAATTAAACTAAATTAGTAATAGTTCTAAAAACTAAAAAAAGGATAAATAGAAAAAAAGTATTAGAAAAAAAGTTAGAGAAGCAATTTATATGGGCCAAAGGGTTCTGAGGGGCCCAAGACAAAGAGACAGGGAAGGGGGGTGCATTAAAAATTCGTTTGGGCTTTGGCAATTGAGGTTTAGTCCAATATGCTTCCTAGTCAGTTTTTAGGGTTAAACAAAATTGTTAGTTGAATTAGGGTTAATCCGAAAGTTTACAGCGCCGCTCTCTCTTGTTCATGCGTTCGTTCTCTTCGTTTCGCGTTCTTCTCCGATCGTCTTCTTCGCCTTTGCTTCGCTTCTGAATCCTTTGCCACGGCCACCAGCTTCTCCACTTTCTTCTTCCCTCCAATGGACGCTAGGGGGCGAAGAATTACGGTATAATTGTTTTCTATTTCGTGGCTTTTTGTTACAATTGCATGTTTGTGATTCTTATATCCATTGATTCTGACTTCGTATTTATGTGATTATTTGAAGAATTTGAGAGAAAAAAGAGTGTGAAATGCTACCTGGAGAAGGAGGAAGGAGGGTGGGGAAATCTAGGAGGCCGGGACGGCGAGGAGTGCGCGTGATGCTTGCTTCGGATTACCGGTATTCGTTCTTATCTTTGCTTGATGATGAGTAAAAACTGAAAGCTTGTGCAAAATATCTCTTCTCTTCCGCCTTTACCTTGCTTTGTTTAAACTGTGACCTTTGAATACTTTTCTCTCTTCTTCTCTACTGCTTCTGTATGCTTTTTTTTTGTTGCCTGGATGCCTTGAATTCTTTACCGTTGCCTGGATATGTTGAAATGATTTGACAGTGTTGATGCTTTCTATTGTTGCTTCTGAATGCTTGAATGCTACTGTTGAAAAAAAATATTTTTTGGCTAGTTTCTCTTCTTCTCTTTCTGGCCTTGCTACTGTATGTTTTTCTAATAGCCTATGATGATGTATTTCTGAGGCTGGATGGTATTGGACATTGGTTTCATGGTTTATGCTTTGTGGTTAAGGTTGATGGTGTTTTGTTTATGATTTAGGGTGGTACAGGTTTGTGGTTTTAGACCCTGCTTTTGGTTTATGCAGATGGCAGGTTTAGGTTTTTAGGCCATATGGTTTCATGGTTTATGCAAGCTTAGCATTTGGTTTAGGCCAAGATTTGTGTTTTACAGGTTATGGAATAGGTTGGTGGTTTATGAGATAGCAGGTTAATGGTTTTTAGGCCATATGGTGTGATGGTTTTGAAAATGGTTATGGTAGCAGGTTTGGTGGTATTATGCAGGTTAATGGTTGTAGGCCATAGTTGTTGTTTATGGTTATATGGTTTTATGGATTGACAGTAGGTTCTATGGTTTTTTGAAAAAAATGGTTTTAAGGTTGATGGAAATTGGTTTATGGTTTGTGTTTTGTTTGAAAATGGTTATATGGTTTTTGGTTTGACAGTAGATTCTACTGGTTCTTGTTTTGAGACTTGGAGAAAAAAGGTTTTGCTTTGATAGTTTTTTCTAAGCTTGAAGGCAAGTCTCTCTCTTTTTCTTGAAGGGGTTTCCGTTATGTTATACAGTTTGCTTGGTATATCTTTGATGGCTCAGGTTTGAATATTTTACTATATTCTCTTGGCCTTCTGCACATCTACTGCTCCAACAGTTTGTTGGTATTCTTTTTCATGCTTTCTTATTTCCTATGAGATGCTGCTGCAGTTTGTTTTTATCTCTTCCTGCCTAAACCAAACCTGTAAAACCATACTTCTATCTCTCTTCTCTCTCTCTTAGTACAATGAAACACTAAAATGTTGTGTACTTTAACTGTTCTGAAAAAGTAAAAATGCTGGAAAATGATGAAAAATGGAAAATATGCTTTGCTTGCAAATTGGTTTTAAAATTGCATATCCTCTTTGACTTGCAATGTAACAGTAGAAGAGCCTATTGTTTTGGCATCTTCCTATGTGCATGGCATGGTTTACGTTGGGATATTGACTTGGAATTGAAAATGCATGTGCTGTTTGTATTATGCATTTTATATTGATTTTGAAATATGCATGGGATTTGAAACATGCAGTTGGCTTTTTAATTATGCTGTTTTGAAAACAAAAAATGAATTTGTGCATCTTTAAATTTGTGCATTCATTTTTGAAAATAAAATTCGTCCCTTTTTGTGAACCGGGAGAAATCCCACGATTTGCAAAAAGGGTAAAACTGATTCCAGCTGTTTGCTTTTAATAATGAACACTAATAAATAATTTTCTGCTTTTAATTATTTGTTTATTTCTGACTTTTTTTCTTTTAATTGTTTTGCAGGTAAAATTAAATGAACCAACAGAGAAGCATTGGATAGAAGATTTAGAATTTAGGAAAAATTAGAATAGTTTTTATTTCATTTTGAACTTTGTAAAAATTATTATTGTAAATACGTTGTAAATAAATACAATATTTACACAACAATTGTACAATTAGAATAAAATGAATAAAATTCCAATATTTTGCCAATTAATTCTTTCCTTCTCTCTAATTATTTATTTTATCGTTTATAATTCTTTAAATTATATAATAATTGAAAATAAATTTCAATTACTTAAATTCAGAATAATAAACAATTAAATAAACATCATTTGATCAATAAACTTTTCTTCAATCTATTCCATTATTTATAATTCTCTAAATTATAATAACCGAAAAAATAAATTTCGACTATTAAACTTAGGATAATAAATAATTAAATAACATTGTTGATCAATTAATGAACTTCCTTTCCAATATTTATTATATTATTTATAAATCTTTCAATTATATAATAACTGAAAATAAATTCCAATTATTAAATTTAAGATAATAAATTATTAATAAACATTGTTTTAACATTGATCAATTAAATAAACCTAGCGTTCAAAAATAAACAGCTCTCGACTTGAAAAAGTTATGAATTTTAATCTGCTTTAAAAAAATTGATAAAAATAGGTCAAAACCCTTGCAATGCAATGATGCAGATGGGAGATGGTATCTTAGGTCAAAATTTGGGGTACAACAGCTGCCCCTATTTAAGTTTCTTCTATCCGGAGATATGAAGATTAAAATCTTCGTTTCGACGGCATTGAAGGTACTTAAATACATAATACGCAAATTTTGCTCTAAGATACCGCCATTATGTTTGATATGAATGCAGTGACTGAATTCACAGAGAAAGATATTGTATGAAACAAGACAATGCTGGAGAAATCAAACACCAACAAAACACAGAGACATGGATTATACACTACTGGGGAAACGAGCCATCGACTTCAAACGACAGACTCTTGACGGCGAATAAAATTGAGGGAATACGACCTCCGACCCTAACAAAGAAGGCATCTTGCATAGGCCATAAAACAGATTATTGACCCAAAATAACAGTGAGTTCACAACTCAAGGTCAAAGATAGACAGAGAGTATCAAATTTGCTGATGACGGATTACCGACTTCTGAAGGTAACGATTCATGACAAACTTCTCTGCGAGATTTCCGGAGATATACTCATTAATGCTGATATAATAATAAGATTGTAGATACGCAAGCTGCTCAAATAAAGAAGCTGCCACCTGCCGTCTTCCCAAAAAATATTATGACATACAAGCTGCTCAAATAAAGAAGCTGCCACTTGCTGTCTTCCAGAAAAATAATAACGCACAAGTTTCTCGTGAAGAGCTGCCGCTTATCGTTTTCCAAAAATAATAATAACGCACAAGTTGCTCGTGAAGAGCTGCCGCTTGTCGTTTTCCAAAAATAATAATAACGCACAAGTTGCTCGTGAAGAGCTGCCGCTTGTCGTTTTCCAAAAATAATAATAACGCACAAGTTGCTCGTGAAGAGCTGCCGCTTGTCGTTTTCCAAAAATAATTCAGAAGGGAATTGCAATGAAACTGGCAGAGAATAGAATCTTCGTCAAAGAAAATCATGAATCAATCCTTCCCGAGGAGATCACATATTTAAATGTGCAAAATAAATGCACCATTCGTCTAGGTCGCGACTTCACTGGGGAAAATCATGAGATAGCCTACGCAAGAGACAACAACTTCATCCAGGAATAACTAGAGAGAAAACAGTCAAACAAGACTCCACCCAATGAGAAAGCAACTCGATTGGGGAATTCATCCTATCCAGAAATGGACAAGGTGAGCTAAATCAAAAATCATCCATGAGGATTAGCTCAGTTGGGGAATTTAGAAAGGAAGCGCATTTTCTGCCTAAGCTAACCTTCTACTTGGAAAGAAACATGTACACTGTTTGAATAAACAAAGTACAACCCAAAATCAACGGAAAATGTGAATATGCATGCGTGATATGAGTGTAAATGAATAAATGAATGTTATGCTGACGAAACGAGCAGACGGAATATCCTGAAGACGATAAGATGTCACAAAAAGATTGATACTCGGCCAATCTTGAAAAAAAACGGAAAATAACTAGAACTGGGACCACACAACAACGTCGGAGCGTAACACGCTATGAGGCCAAGTCTTCTGAGGAGAAAAGCATTCAAATCCAATCTTACAATACCAATAGACCACTAGCATGAGACGAAGCGTACCGCACTTCAGAAATCTCCCAAATAAAGATAACTGAAACAAATCTTAACTGGAACAACTGGGGAGTCACCAAACTTAGTACCACGAGAGACGCAAGCTTACACAACTAACACCTCATGACGATTTTGAAACGAAACATGTTCATCATGCAAGGATAAAATACCGTACTGTTTTGCATTTCATGGTGTGACCATCCTTGGAACAACTGTTAATATTCCTTTCATTATTCACGACACATTTTTAAAATAAGAATACTTTAAGTAAATTTGTTTCAAGTATTTCCATAAAAATTAAAATTTTGCCCACAAAAGGTAAATGGTCAAATTTCATTAATAAGATGGTAGTTCGCTAACAACGCGACTCCAACGGTTTACAAAAGTTTGGGAAATAGTACATGAAAGAAAGGGTTGCATAAAAACAATGATCACTATTCTCCCTAACAACTTAGAATTCCGAAATGTGCTCAAGTGCCAGGACTGGTCTGACCAAAAGCCTGCCTAAGCCGCCCCTTCGGTTTTTCAACTTATCAAACTGTCAACTCAAGCCTAAGCGAAATATCTCTTGACTGCATCGGCGTTCATGGGACGCGGGAGTTCTTCACCGTCCATATTGGTGAGAATCAAGGAACCTCCAGAGAAAACTTTCTTGACGACATACGGTCCTTCATAGTTCGGAGCCCACTTGCCCCTAGAATCAGGTTGGAAAGATAATATCTTCTTGAGCACGAGGTCACCTTCTCTGAACTCGCGCGGTCGAACCTTCTTATCAAAAGCCTTCTTCATCCTCTGTTGATACAATTGACCGTGACACAAAGCTGTCAATCTCTTTTCTTCGATTAAATTCAACTGATCATATCTACTTTGACACCATTCAGCCTCAGAAAGTTTAGCTTCCAACAACACTCTCATAGACGGAATCTCAACCTCCACGGGGAGTACTGCTTCCATACCATAAACTAGGGAAAATGGGGTTGCGCCTGTTGAAGTTCGAACTGAAGTACGGTACCCATGTAAAGCGAACGGAAGCATTTCATGCCAATCTTTTTAAGTTACCACCATTTTCTGGACAATCTTTTTGATGTTCTTGTTAGCAGCTTCAACAGCCCCATTCATCTTCGGCCTGTAAGGAGAAGAATTATGATGTTCGATCTTGAACTCTTCACAAAGCTCCTTCATCATCTTGTTATTCAAATTCGAACCATTATCAGTGATGATCTTTCTCGGGATACCATATCGACAAATGATCTGATTCTTGATAAATCTGACTACCACCTGTCTGGTTACATTAGCATAAGATGCTGCTTCCACCCATTTAGTAAAATAATCGATCGCTACCAAGATGAAACGATGACCATTTGAAGCTTTGGTTTCAATCATTCCAATCATATCAATGCCCCACATAGAGAAAGGCCAAGGTGAAGAGATAACTTTGAGGAGGGTCGGCGGCACGTGCATCTTGTCCGCATAAATCTGGCATTTATGACATTTCTTCACATATTTGCAGCAGTCAGATTCCATTGTCATCCAATAGTAATCGACTCTCAACATCTTTCTAGCCATCGCATGTCCGTTGGCATGAGTGCCAAAGGATCCTTCATGTACTTCTTGCATCAGCATGTCTGCTTCACGTCTGTCTACACATCTGAGCAAGACCATGTCATAATTCCTCTTATACAAAACTTCTTCATTGAGGAAGAAACTGCTTGCTAATCTTCTCAACGTCTTTCTATCTTTATTGGATGCCCCAGGCGGGTACTCTTGAGTTTGAAGAACACGTTTAATGTCATAGAACCACAGTTTGTCGTCGGTGACCTCTTCTACTGAGAACACATGAGCAGGTCTGTCGAGGCGCATAACCCGGATTGTAGGCACATCGTTCCAACCATTCACTTGAAACATTGAAGACAGAGTAGCCAAAGCATCAGCCATCTGGTTCTCATCTCTAGGGATATGATGTAATTCCACTTTGTTGAAGAAAGTTAACAATCTTCTAGCATAGTCTCTGTAAGGGATCAAACCAGGATGACGAGTCTCCCATTCTCCTTTGATTTGATTAATTACCAATGCCGAATCTCCATAAATATCAAGAATCTTAATCCTTAGATCCACCGCTTCTTCGAGACCCATAATACATGCCTCATACTAAGCCATGTTGTTCGTGCAGTCAAACTTCAATCTCGCCGTGAACGGGATATGAGTACCTCGGGGAGTGACGATGATTGCCCCAATTCCATTTCCATAAGAATTCACAGCTCCGTCAAATATCAAACTCCAACGGGATTCAGGATCAGGTCCTTCTTCAGGTAACGGCTCTTCACAATCTTTAGCTTTCAAGTACATAACATCTTCATCTGGGAAATCAAAATTGATGGACTGATAATCGTCAATTGGTTGGTGAGCCAAATGGTCGGCTAAAATACTCCCTTTGATTTCCTTCTGAGTGTGATACTCAATGTCATATTCGGATAACAACATCTGCCAACGGGCTATTCTTCCAGATAAGGCGGGCTTCTCAAAGATATACTTGATCGGATCCATCTTGGAGATCAACCAAGTGGTGTGGTTAATCATATACTGGCGCAGACGGCGAGCAGACCAAGCTAAAGCACAACAAGTTTTCTCAAGCAATGAGTACCGAGACTCACAGTCTGTGAATTTCTTACTCAGATAATATACGGCATGTTCCTTTCTTCCAGTCTCATCTTGTTGACCAAGCACACATCCCATAGAGTCTTCCAATATAGTCAGGTACATAATCAAAGGTCTTCCTTCCACCGGAGGAATCAAAATGGGAGGTTCAAGCAAATATTCTTTGATGCTATCAAAAGCTTTCTGACAATCTTCTGTCCACACACATCCTTGGTTCTTTCGGAGAAGCTTGAAAATCGGCCCACAGGTAGCAGTCATATGAGATATAAATCTAGAAATATAGTTCAGTCTCCCAAGGAATCCTCTTACTTGTTTTTCCGTCTTGGGCGCGGGCATTTCTCGAATAGCTTTGACTTTATCAGGATCTACTTCAATACCTTTCTGACTGACAATGAACCCCAGAAGTCTTCCAGAACGAACACCAAAAGTGCACTTGTTGGGATTCATACGGAGTTTATACTTTCTCAAACGCTGGAATAACTTCAATAAATGTTCCAAATGATCTTCTTCAGTTTGTGATTTGGCAATCATGTCATCCACATACACTTCGATCTCCTTATGCATCATGTCATGGAACAAAGCAGTCATGTCCCTTTGGTATGTCGCACCAGCATTCCTCAAACCAAACGGCATAACCCGATAAAAAAAGTTCCCCAAGGTGTAATGAAAGCGGTCTTCTCCATATCTTCTGGTGCCATCTTGATTTGATTGTAACCAGAGAAGCCATCCATGAAAGAAAAGACTTTGAACTTGGCGGTACTGTCGACCAATACGTCAATGTGAGGTAATGGGAAGTCATCCTTTGGGCTAGCTCTATTCAGATCTCGATAGTCTACACACATCCGAACTTTGCCATCTTTCTTAGCAACAGGCACTATATTGGCTAACCACTGAGGATAGACCGATGTAACAAGGAAACCTGCATTAATCTGTTTCTGAACCTCCTCTTTGATCTTGTCAGCCATATCGGGACGAGTCCTTCTCAACTTCTGCTTAATCGGCGGACATTCAGGTCTCAACGGTAAACGATGCTCCACAATATCGTTGTCCAAACCCGGCATATCTTGGTAGGACCAAGAAAACACATCAACATACTCTTTGAGAAGCTTCAACATTTTCTCTTTGACTTCCGGGATAAGCAATGCTCCGACTTTGACTTCCTTTCTATCTTCTTCATCACCCAAATTGACTAACTCTACAAGTTCTTCAAATGGCTGGATAATCTTCTCATCATGCTCAAGCAAACGGGAAATTTCAACAGGAATCTCTTCACTATCCTCTTCTTCGGCTCTGAACACAGGGAATTCAAAGTTGGGAGAGGGCATAGGATCATTGTTTTCGATGGTTAAGTCATGGATTAATCTGCACATATGATTATGCTTTAATTTAGAAATAGATTTGTGCAAATAAAACAAAAGGTTATTATATTTCCTATTACTACCAATTAATTTTCATTATCATTTCCCAGAAAAAGTGAAAAAATAAAACAGTAGTGGACAAAATAACATTTTTATTCATTGAAGGGAAATACTTGAAACAAAGATCCCAGACATTTCTCTTTTGCCTTGGGCAGAGCAAAAGGAATTATTTTTCATAGCCCGACGCAAAATACTTTTCGCCTTGGGCATAGCGAATTTTCAAAAAACAAAATAAAACATTACTCGGAAATATGCATCACAACAGGAACATCAACAGCAATCCAATTTTGGCAAACCACTCCATGCGTCACAAAATCGGGTAAATCCTCCTCGGAATCGTCTTTCATGATAGCATCAACCTCAGGAGGAGTCGGGTGGATAAAACCAGCGCTTCAGAAAACCTCTTGAATCGGACGAGTAACCACTTCCTGCTTGACTCTCGCAGACACGGGACGAAAACCAAGGCCTTCTCCAGATTTGTTCTCGGGCAAAGTCAACACCTGGCCCCATCCTTCGGCCGAACCACTTTCCACCACTCGCCGCACATCCTCAAAAGAAGAAATGGATGCCCCTTGCTTCTTCACTTCATTCTTAACAACAGATAGACCTTGGAACTGGGTTCCAACATCCTCATCAGCATCAATAAAAGAGAAGGATGATAAATGGCTTACCACCATAGCCTGCTCTCCCCCAATCATTACTAGCTTCCCATGCCTTACAAACTTCAGTCTCTGATGGAGCGTGGAAGTGACTGCCCCTGCATCATGGATCCATGGACGACCCAATAAGCAACTGTAGGCAGCACGAATATCCATTACTTGGAAAGTGATTTGAAAAGTATGGGGACCAATTACTATAGGAAGATCTACTTCACCAATAACAGTCTTCCTAGAACCATCAAACGCTTTGACAATTACCCCACTGGGTCTCATAGGAGCACCTGGATATGAGAGCCGAGATAATGTAGTTTTGGGCATCACATTCAACTTCGAACCTGTATCTACCAACACACTTGATAAGGTATCATTTCCACAACTTACTGAGATATGCAAAGCCATATTATGGTTTCTCCCCTCCTCCGGGAGTTCTTCATCACTGAAACCAAGATTGTTACACGAAGTAATATTTCCCACAATTCCATCAAATTGGTCAACCGTCACATCATGATCCACGAACGCCTGGTCCAAGACCTTCATCAAAGCTTCTCTATGGGAACCAGAATCTCTCAGTAAAGCAAGCAAAGAAATCTTGGAAGGAGTTTGCAAAAGTTGGTCCACAATCTTATATTCACTTCTCTTGATAAGCTTCAGAATCTCATCATCCTCGGGGCGAGGGATAGGTTCACTGGATCGGCCTATCTCAACCCTTGGTTCAACATTTCTCGCTGGAATTTCCGCCGGTATGGGCCTCCTGACTTGAACTTCTGGTCTCTTCAAAGGTACTGCTGCAAAAACACG
The DNA here is from genome assembly GCA_948472305.1 of Vicia faba. Taxonomy (NCBI): domain Eukaryota; kingdom Viridiplantae; phylum Streptophyta; class Magnoliopsida; order Fabales; family Fabaceae; genus Vicia; species Vicia faba. The sequence goes on along the minus strand of OX451741.1, from coordinate 1,184,099,879 downwards.
TCCACTTCTCGTAACTCTACTCACATCAGCAATGTTAACAAAAGATGGCCGTGTCGGTATAGGGACTTCTACCCCATTCTCAATCATTGTGGCATTATACTTATATGGTACAGCTTGGTCTGAGTTGTAAGGCACATGACCAGGTGGGTAAATAATCAAAGGATCAACAGGTGCAGTCTGACTGTCGTAAACGATCTCTACTGATTTGGGCAAATTGAATTGTGGAATTATAACATTCACTTCATCCTCCAGATTTTTGTCATACGTAACAGTGATAACTCTCTGGTCTAACAACTTCTGAATATACTCCTTCACAATGGGACAATCAACCTCTCTTGAACAAAATTCACAACCATCATAATCATGCTGATGCCTAACAAAGGCAAGTCTTCTCAAACTCTGATGTAACCTGATCAACGACTCTCTTAAGTGTTCAACTTGAAAAACTCGAAACTTCCCCGGACAACCTTCCACCATATTCACTGAAGCTGCCCCATGTCGAGGCAAAGGATTATCTCTAACATTTGGGTTAACATCCTTGAAAGATAGGATACCATTCTTAATCAACCTCTGCACGTCCGCCTTCAGAGCAAAGCAATTCTCAAGGTTGTGCCCCGGCGACCCTTGATGATACTCACAAAACTGATCCGCCTTGTACCACGGAGATGTACTGTTCGGTGCGACAGGAGGAGGCTTTGTCGTTATGAGATTTTTTCTGATAAGAGCAGGGAACAATTCAGTATAAGTCATAGGAATGGCATCGAACTGCGGTTTTCTGGGTGAACGGTTCTGATTGTTGAATGGATAAGCCTGTTGTCGAGGCTGCTGCTGAAACGGCCGTTGTTGAGTTGGTGGGGTTTGATGAACTGGGGTCATCAAAGCTGGGCGGACAGTCGGAGTGACTGCCGCAACGTGAGAGTAACCTCTCCTTGGTCTCCCTGGGAACAAAGCGCTGACATCCTGCTCTTTTCTTTTCAGGAAAACACTTCCAAACTTCTTAGTACTGCTAGACGGACTTCCTTCTTTAACCAAACGCCCTTCACGAACCCCTTCCTCTAACCGCATGCCCATGCTTACCATTTCGGTGAAGTCACTGGGTGCGCTGGCGATCATTCTTTCATAGTAAAAGGAACCTAAAGTCTTCAAAAATATCTTAGTCATCTCTTTCTCCTCAAGAGGTGGATAGATTTGAGCAGCAATTTCACGCCACCTCTGGGCGTATTCCTTAAAAGACTCCATGTCTCTCTGCGACATCGCCCGGAGTTGATCCCTGTCCGGTGCCATGTCAACGTTATACTTATACTAGTGGACAAAAGCTTCGCTAAGATCGTTAAAGTTGCGGATCCGAATGCTGTCTAAACCCATATACCACCTTAGAGCAGCACCCGTCAAACTATCTTGAAAATAATGAATCAATAAGTCATGATCATCGGAATACGTAGACATCTTTCCCACGTACATTGTCAAATGACTTCTAGGACACGAATCACCCTTATATCTTTCAATGTCTGGCACTTTGAATTTTGCTGGAATCTTGACATTCGGAACTAAACAAAGGTCATCCGTGTTCTTCCCAAACAAATCCTTCCCCTTCAACGCTCTGAGCTCCTTCTGCATTTCTTGGAACTGATCTTGAAATTCTTCCATTCTATCAAAAAGACCCAAACTTTCAGCAGGCTCGGCAGGATAAGCAGGTTCATTCAAGTATGGCACGGAGTGAACCACAGGAGCGACAGTTATCATAATCGGTTGCGGAAAAGGTGTCACAGACGGAATTACCGGCGGCATGGCAGTTGTCTCTGGTTGAGGAAGAGACAAAGCAGGTTGAAATAAAGGTTGTACGACAGGATGATACCCCTCTGGCACAAAGTTGTAAGGCATTCCCCACGGAAAACCTTTCGGCATTTGATGCTGAAGAGGAGAGTTGATTTGAGTCACAGATGTTGGAACAGTGACAATCTCGGAAACCACTGGAGTTGAAGTCTGAGTCTCGGCAGCTGTAGTCGATGGCTGATTCTGAACAGCCACCAAACTTTCCACTAATGCAGTTAACTTTTCCATCTCGATACGAAGGGTAGCAACTTCCCCACGAAGCTCATGATTTTCCTGTTCCAGATCTTCCATTTTCCTCTGACGATTGGCTCGAGTGTCGTACCGGTGAGACAGCTTGACAACCTTTGGAGTGGAAAAAGAAATAAGGATAAGACTCTAGAAAACATGTGAAGTGGAATGTTGAATGATGCATGATGTGTGATGCAAATGATGATTCATTTTAATAGTTTTTTTCAAGGAAATTCGATAATTTTGCATACGTCAATGGTAAAGGAATTTGGAACAACAAAAACTCAATCCATTAATAAAAAACAGTAAATTACAACTCGCAACTTTGGAATAACAAAATAATAAATTACAACTTTGGGATAACAACCCAATAATAAAAGCAGTAAACTACAACCTTGGAACATGAAGTCCATAATAAAGCGATAAATTACAACTTCGGAGCATGAAGCCCTTAATAAAAGCAGTAAATTACAACTTCGGAGCATGAAGCCCTTTTACAGAGTTTTACAAAATGACATCAATAAAATAAAACTAAAAGCTAAAGATCACTCAGAATCATCGGATGAAGGACCAAACACCAACTGTAACCGGAGCTTCTTGATCTTCTCTTCATAAAAGTCTTCCATCTCTTTCTTCTCAGCTACCAGTCGATCAACGATTTCCTTTTGCGGATTAGGAATAAGAGCAACGCTTACCGAACCTTCCTTCTTTCTCTTCCTTTCACTAGCATACTTCTTCAATAAAGCATCCTTTTGACGAAGCTTCTCATCATGATCAATGAACCAGCCGTCTTGAATAAAGAGTAAATCCTCCTTTTCCTTTAGTTGTCGAGTCAGGACTTGATTCTCATATTCAGACATATTGTACTTTTCTTTCCAAGCATCCCTCTCGGACTTCATCCTAGCCAGGTTTCCTTGGTATTCTCCCATATTCGCGATAGGGATAACAACAGATGATGATGCAATGGTAGGGAATAAAGGTTTCTCAAGTTTATAGGGCATCTTGAGAGCACAAGCCCTAGCACGGACCCACTGTAGGTAGGGTTCCAAAGAAACGGCACCCCTATGTCCTAACATATCTCTCCCTTTCCTATGGATGTGGCGCCAAGCTCCTTCGATCTCCCTCTTAGCTGTCTGGTGATCTTGTCCTTCCTGTAGAAAGAAACCACTCACATGGATGTTGTTTGGCTTATCTCTCATCGGGTACCCAAATTGACGGCGCGCGAGAACAGGGTTATAGTTAATTCCACCTCTCGTACCAAGAAGAGGCACGTTAGGAAAAGCACCACAGCTATCGATGATCTTCACGTCATAGTAAACTCGATTATAATAATCAATGTCGAAATGAGTGAGAGCCATAATCTTTGGTGCCCAACGCGGTTCCTTCTCGAGATCCCAGAAAACATCAGACCCAGGTAGATGAGAAACATACCACTGATACAGCAACGGTGCACAACAAATAATAATTCCTCCTTGATAAGAGTTTCAAAGATGGATGGAGTAGTAGGTATCCCCTAGCAGCGTAGGGACCGGATTTCCAATCAAGAAAATTCTGATGGCGTTGATATCCACAAACTTATCAACGTTAGGGAACAAGAATAGACCATAAGCAAGTAAAGCAAAGACGTCTTCAAAGGCAACATTATCTTTTATCTCAGCGAAATGACGAGCTTTCTTCAACAAAAACTGCGCAGACAAACCTCGGATTCCCCCTTTTGTAGTCATGTTCTCCTCTATCTATGATTTCTTCAAGTGGGTGATGGTCGCTATCTCGTGAGATTTGGGTTCCTCTTCTAAGCCAGAAAAAGGAACACAGTCGGTGATCGGCAAACCAAGTATGTAGGAGTACTCTTCTAAGGTGGGCATCAACTGGTAATCCGGAAAGGTGAAACATCGGTACAAAGGATCGTAGAATTGGACCAACGTACTGAGGATGTCTTCCTTCATCTTGCGCTTCATGAGAGGTATAATGGACCCATACTTCTTCTGAAAATCCGTCGGGTTCTCGATCTTCAGAATTAAACTCTTCAGTTCTTCAATCTCGGGCTCCTTAAAACTAAAGCTTCGAGTGTTTCTCCTTCCAAATTCCATAATAACCTGAGATGTCTTCAAAAATCATTCCGAAGTTCCTTGAAAAAACAAGTTTTTCACAAAAATGTCGATGAATGCATGAATGAATGATAATGTAACAGTTACACATAAGTTTGCAAACATGGGGTTCAAAGGTTCAACGTTTCAGCATGGAGTCGAGGGTAAAGCCCACCCAAAGGTATGTGCTAATGGTTCAATCACACCTGTAAGACAAGGTTCTAAGAGTTCCCAGAGTCTACATTCCTCCTTCAGATATTACCAACGTCTTGATTACTCAATAATTAGCAATATTCTCAAGAGAAACTCGTCCGAGTGTAGCATCGCGTAACAACTACTTCCGAATTACTCCGTTATATTCTCCGCGCTACACCTAAAAAGGCCAAGATGGGTTAGGGTTCTACGGTCCTCAACTTCTCGGGCTCCTAGGCCGAAAATAATAATGTCTTCTCGATTACTCGGTAAACAAATATTAAGTTCAAGAGGGCCTTCCATTGAGTGGGGGATCTCATGCCTCCTTCTTCGGGATTACTCCCTCAAAGTTAACATGACTGTACCGCCCGTCCTATTCTTAAGTGTTACTTAATCCGGGTATAGGATTCGTCCTTTGCAAAAAACCCAAACACCCCAATTTAAAAGCATAATCAAACAAATCAAATAATAATAAAACAGATAAAACCAATTAGGCTTAACCCACTTAGGGATGGACCAGCAAGAAGTCAATCTTTCCCCAGCAGAGTCGCCAATTCTGTAGCGATAAAAAATGTAGCGGGGTAAATTGGAGATCGAATTATTGATTAATTCGTCTCACAAAAAGCAAGAGTCGCCACCGCGCTTTATTGTTTCCAAGGGAAAAGGGGAAAGAGCGAAATAAAACCCTAAATATGCAATGTAAATAATACTTTTTTAAAAGTAATAAAAATACAAGGCGTTTTTGAAAAAAAGATCTATGGTTCGGGGGTTAGTTATATAATGGGAAGGTATTAGCACCCAATGTATCTATAGTACTCTATAGGAACCTTTTGAAATATCTGTTTTATTAAAATTGTTCTTTTGATTGAAAAATAAATTGTTTTGGCCGAAAAGGGGTACGGACGGTTTTTTGAAGATGCGACGACCTAATGTCGATGTTTTGGCTTGAACGGTATAAGTTTTGAAAAGATTGAGTTTTGGGGGGAAAATTGTCTTAAGCTTTAATGAAATGCACAAAAAAATATTCGCGTGATCGGACTTGAGGACATGAAGTCAACAAATTTAATCATTTTTCCCTTGGATTTAAACGTAAACAGAATAATCAAGTAAACAGAAAATTATGATAAATAAATGATATACAACAATTTAAATAAAAGACTAAGTGGTGTAAATATGCACTTTTATGTTTTTTATCTAATATTAAAACGAGGGAATTAATTAAGGGAAATAAAATATTTTTAAGTTTTCTATTTTTTATATGTTCTTAGAGTTTTTTATTTTTTATGTGTTTTTGTTTTTTATATGTTTTTCTTAATATTAATATAAGATATTGCTTTAAGAATTATTAAATAGTTAAACTAAATTAAAACTTTAAAATTATTAATTTAAGTCTAATAAAAAAAAGGGAATACCAAAATTACTAAATTAATCCTAAAGTTAATAAAATTGGTCACCTTATAAAAATTGTTAATTAAATTATCCTATTTGATTAAGTTACTAATTAATTAAACTAAATTAGTAATAGTTCTAAAAACTAAAAAAAGGATAAATAGAAAAAAAGTATTAGAAAAAAAAGTTAGAGAAGCAATTTATATGGGCCAAAGGGTTCTGAGGGGCCCAAGACAAAGAGACAGGGAAGGGGGGTGCATTAAAAATTCGTTTGGGCTTTGGCAATTGAGGTTTAGTCCAATATGCTTCCTAGTCTGTTTTTAGGGTTAAACAAAATTGTTAGTTGAATTAGGGTTAATCCGAAAGTTTACAGCGCCGCTCTCTCTTGTTCATGCGTTTGTTCTCTTCGTTTCGCGTTCTTCTCCGATCGTCTTCTTCGCCTTTGCTTCGCTTCTGAATCCTTTGCCACGACCACCAGCTTCTCCACTTTCTTCTTCCCTCCAATGGATGCTAGGGGGCGAGGAATTACGGTATAATCATTTTCTATTTCGTGGCTTTTTGTTACAATTGCATGTTTGTGATTCTTATATCCATTGATTCTGACTTTGTATTTATGTGATTATTTGAAGAATTTGAGAGAAAAAAGAGTGTGAAATGCTACCTGGAGAAGGAGGAAGGAGGGTGGGGAAAGCTAGGAGGCCGGGACGGCGAGGAGTGCGCGTGATGCTTGCTTCGGATTACCGGTATTCGTTCTTATCTTTGCTTGATGATGAGTAAAAACTGAAAGCTTGTGCAAAATATCTCTTCTCTTCTGCCTTTACCTTGCTTTGTTTAAACTGTGACCTTTGAATACTTTTCTCTCTTCTTCTCTACTGCTTCTGTATGCTTTTTTTTTGTTGCCTGGATGCCTTGAATGCTTTACCGTTGCCTGGACATGTTGAAATGATTTGACAGTGTTGATGCTTTCTATTGTTGCTTCTGAATGCTTGAATGCTACTGTTGAAAAAAAATATTTTTTGACTAGTTTCTCTTCTTCTCTTTCTGGCCTTGCTACTGTATGTTTTTCTAATAGCCTATGATGATGTATTTCTGAGGCTGGATGGTATTGGACATTGGTTTCATGGTTTATGCTTTGTGGTTAAGGTTGATGGTGTTTTGTTTATGATTTAGGGTGGTACAGGTTTGTGGTTTTAGACCCTGCTTTTGGTTTATGCAGATGGCAGGTTTAGGTTTTTAGGCCATATGGTTTCATGGTTTATGCAAGCTTAGCATTTGGTTTAGGCCAAGATTTGTGTTTTACAGGTTATGGAATAGGTTGGTGGTTTATGAGATAGCAGGTTAATGGTTTTTAGGCCATATGGTGTGATGGTTTTGAAAATGGTTATGGTAGCAGGTTTGGTGGTATTATGCAGGTTAATGGTTGTAGGCCATAGTTGTTGTTTATGGTTATATGGTTTTATGGATTGACAGTAGGTTCTATGGTTTTTTGAAAAAAATGGTTTTAAGGTTGATGGAAATTGGTTTATGGTTTGTGTTTTGTTTTAAAATGGTTATATGGTTTTTGGTTTGACAGTAAATTCTACTGGTTCTTGTTTTGAGACTTGGAGAAAAAAGGTTTTGCTTTGATAGTTTTTTCTAAGCTTGAAGGCAGGTCTCTCTCTTTTTCTTGAAGGGGTTTCCGTTATGTTATACAGTTTGCTTGGTATATCTTTGATGGCTCAGGTTTGAATATTTTACTATATTCTCTTGGCCTTCTGCACATCTACTGCTCCAACAGTTTGTTGGTATTCCTTTTTCATGCTTTCTTATTTCCTATGAGATGCTGCTGCAGTTTGTTTTGTATCTCTTCCTGCCTAAACCAAACCTGTAAAACCATACTTCTATCTCTCTCTTCTCTCTCTCTTAGTACAATGAAACACTAAAATGTTGTGTACTTTAACTGTTCTGAAAAAGTAAAAATGCTGGAAAATGATGAAAAATGGAAAATATGCTTTGCTTGCAAATTGGTTTTAAAATTGCATATCCTCTTTGACTTGCAATGTAACAGTAGAGGAGCCTATTGTTTTGGCATCTTTCTATGTGCATGGCATGGTTTACGTTGGGATATTGACTTGGAATTGAAAATGCATGTGCTGTTTGTATTATGCATTTTATATTGATTTTGAAATATGCATGGGATTTGAAACATGCAGTTGGCTTTTTAATTATGCTGTTTTGAAAACAAAAAATGAATTTGTGCATCTTTAAATTTGTGCATTCATTTTTGAAAATAAAATTCGTCCCTTTTTGTGAACCGGGAGAAATCCCGCGATTTGCAAAAAGGGTAAAACTGATTCCAACCGTTTGCTTTTAATGATGAACACTAATAAATAATTTTCTGCTTTTAATTATTTGTTTATTTCTGACTTTTTTTCTTTTAATTGTTTTGTAGGTAAAATTAAATGAACCAACAGAGAAGCATTGGATAGAAGATTTAGAATTTAGGAAAAATTAGAATAGTTTTTATTTCATTTTGAACTTTGTAAAAATTATTATTGTAAATACGTTGTAAATAAATAAAGTATTTACACAACAATTGTACAATTAGAATAAAATGAATAAAATTCCAATATTTTTCCAATTAATTCTTTCCTTCTCTCTAATTATTTATTTTATCGTTTATAATTCTTTAAATTATATAATAATTGAAAATAAATTTCAATTACTTAAATTCAGAATAATAAACAATTAAATAAACATCATTTGATCAATAAACTTTTCTTCAATCTATTCCATTATTTATAATTCTCTAAATTATAATAACCGAAAAAATAAATTTCAACTATTAAACTTAGGATAATAAATAATTAAATAACATTGTTGATCAATTAATGAACTTCCTTTCCAATATTTATTATATTATTTATAAATCTTTCAATTATATAATAACTGAAAATAAATTCCAATTATTAAATTTAAGATAATAAATAATTAATAAACATTGTTTTAACATTGATCAATTAAATAAACCTAGCGTTCAAAAATAAACAGCTCTCGACTTGAAAAAGTTATGAATTTTAATCTGCTTTAAAAAAATTGATAAAAATAGGTCAAAACCCTTGCAATGCAATGATGCAGATGGGAGATGGTATCTTAGGTCAAAATTTGGGGTACAACAATAACTATGAATGAAAAGGGTGCTAACACCTTCCCTTTTCATAATCTACCCCCCGAACTCAAGAAATAATCTCAAAGGTCTTTCCTGTCCTTTTCCATCTTTCCTTTTGGATAAAAGAAAAGTCGATGGAGACTCTTGCTAACCGCAACAATTGCGATAAAACGCAAAACATCCCAAGTCAGTTCTCCCACTGTATTACAGTACCAAAATTGATTATCTCCAACGGCTCTTTATACGGATGAATGGTACTTTCCTCGCGCTTAAACAACCGTGAAACTTCTTTTGGAATTTCATCATATTCTTCTTCTTCAGCCACATATGCAGGATATTCAAAGTTGGGAGAGGGTGCAGGGTAATTGTATTCAACGTTTTTTTTAATTAATTTGCACATATGATTTATGATTGCTTTTGGAAACTGACACATATAGTAAGTGATTATGTAGATTTATTTACAGTTATTATTTATTTTTGAAAGGTTTTTTTCTGATTACCACTTTCCAAGAAAAAGTAGAAAATAAAGGCACAATTTGGGAATCAAAGACAAATTTTATTATTGATTTTAAAGATCACAGCAACAGATATGCCCATACAATATCAACTTTCACCTTGGGCGGAGTGAAAGATTTTTTTGAAAAGATTAAAAAAAAATTACTTTGAGACATGAATGCAAGAGGGAACGTCAATAGTGATCCAATTTTGGACTCTAACTCCATGTATCATGTAGTTCGACATTTCTTGCTTCGCTTCATCTTCCACAATAGCATTGATCCTAGGAATAGTTGGATGAAGATAACCTCCACTGTGAAAGATATCCTGATATTTTCCCAAAGCAGAGTTCGGCTTCATGTTCTCACCTTTATCATTCCTTATAGAGAATCCCAAACTAGCTCTATTCTTGTTCACGGGTGGATCCACAATCTGCCCCCATACTTTACTAGGGCCATTACGTATTACCTGTTGAGCATCCTTAAAATAAGTTATAGAATTCTCATTTTCCCTTATATTATCAATAGATAAATGTTGGAACTGTGTTCCAACAGCAGCTTCATTCGCTTTCACAACACTGAAAGAGGATAAATGAGATATTAACAAAGCCTGGTCTCCATTTATGATGACCACCTTTCCTTCACGAATAAACTTCGGCTTTTGGTGCAAAGTTGAAGTGACATCCCTTACCTCGTGTATCCATGGTCGTCCCAGTAAATAGTTATAAGCAGGAACAATATCTATAACCTGGAAAGTAATCTGAAATAAGCGCGAGCCTATATGAATAGGCAAATCTACTTCCCCGATGACAGACTTCCTTGATCCATCGAAAGCTTTCACAATTGTGCCACTTGGGCGCATGGGAGTTCCTTGGTACTTTAGCTTCATAAGCATGCTCCTCAGTATGATATTTAAAGCGGATCCATTGCCAATCATCACATTTGACAATGAATCGTTCTTACAGTTCATGGAGATATGGAGAGCCAAGTTATGATTCCTTCCTTCATCAGGAAGCTCGTCCTCACAGAAACTCAGGTTATTACAGGAGGTAATATTCCCAACAACACTATTGTATTGGTCTAAAGGGATATCACTTTCCACGATAGCTTGATCCAACACTCTCATCAAAGATTCCCTGTGGGAAGAAGAGTTCATTAGAAAGGCTAGAATATATATCTTTGATGGAGTCTGCAATAATTGATCTACAATCCTGTAGTCGCTCATCTTGATAATCTTTAATATATCGTCCACATATTTTTCCATAGTAGTACCACTAGATTCCCCCACTGCTTTCTTAGGTTCAATAATTTCAACAACCTTTTTATCAGCATTAACATTCCCTCAAATGATAGGTGCAAAAACACGGCCAGTGCGGGTCACACGATTGGCTTCAACAATATTCTTAACATCAGACAAAGGTTGGATGCGAACTTCCACACCATCCTCCAAGATTTTAGCATTATATTTGTATGGCACGACTTTGTCTGATTCATAAGGAACATGACCCGGCAAGCAAATCACCACTGGAGCAACAACTGGTTTACTATGGTGTTCAATCTCTATAGGGGCGGGAACACCAAAACAAGGCACAATAACATTCACCCCCTCTTCAAAATACTTATACATCATAGAATCATTGCTGGAAAACATATCTTCATCTGAGGAAAAGAATTCATCTGCAGAAGCATACTCATCATCTGACAAAGTCTCAACCAAACACTCTTCAATCACATTAATCCCATTGTAATCATCTCTATTGGCTGAAACTTTGATAGTACCATTTTCCAACAACAACTAAACACCCTTTCTCAATATGGAACAACCACGAGAATCTATGCAGAATACCCGACAATACCCATAATGGTGTTCTTCTTGACCATCCATGTGACAGAAGGTAGCGTGCAACTGTACCAAATCATCATTCACATGATTCTCGTTAAAAAATCGGAATTCTCCAGGACATCCAAAGAACATATTCATATCTTCTTCGTACTCTGCCCTAGGACTGGTTATATGAATGAGGCCTTCGTCCATCATTTCCTGAAGATCATCTTTTATCTTATCACATCCTTGGATATCTGTACTGCAAATACCACAACTTGTATGGTCATGCGTATAGTAACTAAACTCGCAGAGGTCAGCATGCATATTTACCAAATCTCCTCTAACCAGGTTAATATCAAAAATATGAAAGTCCCCTGGACAACCAGCAACCATGTTTATAGCATTTTCTCCTCCATGCTTTGGCAAAGGATTATCTTTCACGTTAGGGCCAACATCTTTAAAGGATAAAAAACCATATCTCACCATCTTTTGTACTTCAGATTTCAAAGGATAACAATTCTCAATATTGTGCCCTGGTGCTCCCTGATGAAAAGCACATGTCTGGTCTACCTTATAATACCAAGGTGAAGGTGATGATATAGCAGGGGGCGACCTGATTTGAACCAACTTCTTCTGAATCAAAGTCGGGAGTAACTCTACGTAGCTCATCAAAATTGAGTCAAAGGCTTCTCTTTTCTGACTTTGCCCTTGATTCCCATGAGGAGATGGTCCTTGATAAGCAATTGTGGTTGTAGATACATTGAAGACTGGAGTCACAGAAACACCCATGCTTACCATTTCGGTAAAATCACTCAGTGCACTGGCGACCATCCTTTCGTAATAAAATAATCCAAGGGTTTTCAGGAAGACCTTGGTAATTTCTTGTTCTCCCATAAGTGGCACCACCTAGGAAGCTATCTCGTGTCATCTCTTCTTATATTCTTTGGACGACTCCTTGTCTCTCTGAGCCATTGCCTTCAGCTGGTCATGGTCAGGTGCCATGAACATATTGTAATTATACTGTTTGATAAAGGCTTCTCCCAGATTATTGAAGGTGCGAATACTACTACTACTATCCAGACTCACATACCACTTCAAAGTAGCACCAGTTAAACTATCTTGGAAGAAATGAATGAGCAAACGCTGATAATCAGTATGGGTAGAAATTTTCCTGATATACATCACAAGGTGGTCACGAGGGAAATAGTTGCCCTTGTACCTCTCAAATTCCGTTACTTTAAACTTGGTTGGCACCTTTACATTGGGAACCAGGCAGAGCTCACTGACATTTTGTCTAAACAATTCTTTTCCTCGAAGGGCCTTCATTTCCTTCTGCATCTCATTGAACTAGTCTTGAAAGTCATCCAACCGGTAATAGAAACCCACATTTTTCACTTGGTGGAGGAACAAGACAATAAACTTCATCGTTAACAAACGGAATAGTATTCACCAAAGGAGGTGTAGTATAGTGGATCTCATATCTAGCAGCAGGAGTAATATGCACCTCAAGAGGTGCGAGAGTAGCAGCAACTTACACAACTGGAGTAGCTTAAGTTTCAATATTAAAACCTTCTGGCATGAAGTTTTCAAGAATTCCCCATGGGTAACCCAGAGGCATATGGTTCTGAGCAACAGTTGTTGGGGTAACAAAAACGGGAACTGACAGACCTTCAGAAGCATTTGTTGTTTGTTGAGGCTGAGCAAGTGGTGGCTGATTATGAGCAAGCACCAATGATTGCATCAAAGCAGTCATATTGGCCATACTGGCCTTCAAAGAAGTAACTTCTTCGTGTAACTCACGATTCTCTTGTTCAAGATTCTCCATTTTCTTCCTGGAATTAGCCCGAGTATTGTACCGGTGAGACAACTTGTTGAACGAAGTAGAGAAATTTAGTAAGATACCTGGGTATGAACATAAATGAAAGAAATATGTAAAAGATGATACATGATATGAAATTAACATGATTTATTTTATTATTATTAATATTTCAAAGGACTCAAAGATTTATAGGCAATTTGCAAATACTAAAGTACTAACACATTTTAAAATACTGAAAATCTCATTATAATATCTTCAAAATGGATTACAACTTTTTATTACAAGTTTCAATAATCCAAAGTACAAGAGAAAATAGAATCTAAAATCCTAAGAAAATAAATTTGATGAAGATCACTCCACACACTGGCGCTTTCCTGTGATTCTTGCAATTTGAGCCTTCAACTGCTTGTCCTCTTCTGCATACTTGTCGGTAACCACTTTCTAATCACCAGAGTCGGGAAGTGAATGACTAAGTCTTGATTGAGATTGAGAGGAAAATAAATCCTCTTTCTTATCCATCATCTCTACAACACAACTCTCAAGAATCTCAATTAGTTTATCGTTCTCCTTCAAGTCTGCTCGATAGGACATGTCTAAAGTCTGACACTTACTCTTCCAAGCCTCTTTCTCCTGTTGCATCCTAACTAGGGAAAGCTGAAGCTCTTCCACATCATATAAAAGGGGAGTATTGGTCTTCACAAACATATCAGGCATAGGTTCTTCACGGGAATATGGCATCTTCGGCCGAATTTCCCTTGCTTGTACCCACTAGAGATAAGGCTCCAAAGAAACAACTCCTCTAGGTCACAAGTCCTTTCTACTCTTCCTGTGAAAATGTCTCCAAGCCTTTGCAATGTCCTAATTAGATTTCTTATGATCCTCTCCCTCTTTGAGAAATAAACCACTCAGATGAATACTATTTGGCTTATCTCTCATAGGATACCCAAGTTATCATCGTGCAAGAATGGGATTGTAGTTAATTCCTCCCTTTGTACCTAGAAGAGGTACATTGGGGAAACTACCACAACTATCGACAATATCCACATCATGGAAAGCTTGATGATACCAAACAATATCTGAATGAGTGAGGGCCATAATTTTTGGATCCCAACGAGGTTCCTTCTTGACATCCCAGAAAGCATTGAACTGAGGTAAGTGAGAAATAAACCACTAATACAACAAAGACGTGCAATAAATGATCATCCCTCCATGATAAGAATCTCGAAGATGAGTTGAGTAATAAGCATCTCCTAATGTAGGGACTGGATTCCCTATCAAAAAGGTCTTGATGGCATTGATATCCACAAAGTTGTCGACGTTGGGAAATAAGAACAACCCATAAGAAAGCAGAGCAAAGATAGCTTCAAAGGAAATTGTACTCTTCATCCTAGAAAAGTAGCAAGCTTTCTCTAATAAAAACTGAGTGGGTAGTCCTCTAATTCCTCATTTGGTAGTCATGTGGGCCTCAACCTCAAACTTCCCCAAATGAACCATAGCAGTAATCTCTTGAGACTTTGGCTCCTCCTCCAAACCGGTGAAAGGAACACGATCGGTAATAGGTAAACCCAGTAGATAAGAATACTCTTCCAATGTAGGCATCAACTGATAATCATGGAAAGTGAAACATCGATACATCGGATCATAGAACTGGACCAAAGTCGAGAGAATACCCTCCTTCATCCTGAGCTTTATGAGAGACACGATGGATCCATACTTCTTCTGAAAATCTGTAGAACTTTCAATCTCGGGAATTAGACTCATCAAATCATCTACCTTGGGATTCTTGAAACTGTACTTCCGAGTTTTTCGTTTTCCAAAATCCATTGTCAAAAGTACCCGAGGTATTCGCAAAAAGTCAACTTTAAGTCCCTTGAACCAAAATGTTTTAAAAGATGCTCATGGGTGCATGAATGCATGATGCAACAATCACACACAAGATCACAAACATGGGGGTTCATAGGTTTGACGTCACGAGCATGAGGTTAAAGGTACTACCCACAAGGTATGATCTAAAAGTTTATCACCTGCCAAACAAGGTTCTAAGAGGTTCCCAGAGTCTACATTCTTCCTTTGGATATTACCAATGTCCTTATTGACTCGGTAATTAGTAATATTCTCAAGAAAAACTTGTCCCAGTGTAGTATCGCATGACAACCATTTCCGGATTACTCCGTAATAGTTTTAGCACTTCACCTAAAAGGACAATATGGGTTAAAGGTTTTATGGTCCTCAGTTTCAGCAAACTCCCAGGTTGAAAGCAGCACGTCTTCCCGATTACTCGGTAAACAACACTACAGTCAAAGGAGCCTCCACTGAGTGGGGGATCTCATGACTCCTTTTTTGGGATTACTCCCTCAAATTTAACATGACTATACCGCCCATCCCATCTTAAGGTTGCCCAATTATGGGTATAGGACTTATGAGAAATCACCAAGTACCCTGAAAACCAGCAAAATCCAGACAAACATATATATAACATATAATATACAACAAACAGTAGCACATACACAAATAAATAAAGATATGCTCAACCCACTTAGGGATGGACCAACAATTGGTTAATCTTTCCCCAATGAAGTTGCCATTTTTTTCTATAGCGGTAGAAATGTTGAGACTAAGCCATTGGATTAACTTGACTCGCACAGATCGAATAAAAATTGTCACCGCGCTTTATTGTTTACAAAGGAATGGGAAAAGAGCGAATAACCCAAAAAAAGGGAGAGAATTTAAGTTTGGGGGTTGGTTTTGCAAAGGGAAGGTATTGGCACCCTAAACATCTACGATACTCTGCATGAACCTCTTTGAAAATCTGTGTATTTTGGCAATAAAAGTTGTATACAAAAAATAGATTGTGGGGATGAGAAAAGAATTATTTTTTTACAATTTTTACACCCTCCGTGGTTGCGAATCTTTAGTGCCTACGTACCACCTTCCGTGCAATAGGGGATCAGGAAACTCGTAGTTCACCTTTAAAAAATTTAAAACGCGTGTGTGTTGGTTAATTTTAAGAGACGGGACATCATCATCTTATCCGAGTGAAAGAACATACTTACTATCCACGATTATGAGAAAGGAGAGTTTGCATCATCTCAAAGTTGAGGATATGGCTTGGACTTTAAAATCAAAAAAACCTCCCTCAATACCCAAGTGGAAAAGATCTCACTTCACTACATATCATAGAAGTATAGTAGCTCACATCACTACAAAGATTGATAAGAGTCTAATATTTTGAGAAAGTTTTAAGGATAAAAGCCAAAATGGAAAAATGGTTTGAATGAGATTGATTGACTTTTAGTTTTCTCACAAACAATGTCAAAGTATAATTAAGTTGATTAAGGTTTGATTAAGAAAATATTTTTTTGAAAATGTATGGACATAAGTCCAAGTTTATTATGAAAGTGATTAAAGTTTGGAAAACAAGAATAGTTTTGAAAAGGAGGGAGAAGATTTTTTGAAATTAAAGAAGATGGAAGGAGATGAAGGGACTATCCTAAAGCATACGGTAAAAGTTAGGTAAAATAACCATCTAACCAACAAGAAACCAACACTTGACACAATGAGTCAATATAGAATTCTCATCCTTTGGATTTGAAACCAAACAAGCAAAGTTGATAAACCTCTTAAGAAAACCAAGCTTCAAAGGCATTAAGTCTTCACAAATATTGGGTAGAGTAACGACTGTATATAGATGAATTCCCAATCACAAACAAAGCACATAATCATAATAACCCACACACAAAGAAAACAAACAACCCAATGTCTTAGGGTAAACCCTATAAACTCCAGACAAAATAAAAATATAAGTCACAAGGTCTCCAGGTAGGTACGGTCTCTAATCCTAAGTCCAAGAAGTCCATAACTTCATCATGCCAAGGATAGTAACCAAATAGTCCAGGTAACAATAAAGCTTTTTAATTGTTCAAGTTGGTTATTAGGTATCTTCAAAAAGAAAATGAAAAAGCTTAAGTGAGAAAAACAAAATGACATAAAGATAAATACTCAAATGAGCAAAGATGAAAATAGCATGAAATGAAAAATTCTACAAAAATGTGCTTAAAGTAAAAAGCATAAACTAAAAGCATAAAATAAAGTCAATTGTTAGAAATTAGAAATTAGTTGAATGACCATCTTGAAACTTGCATTTGAAAACTCATTAGAAGATTAATAAAATCAAAGCCTCTCAACAACATGTTTCATTTGCTTTTTGTCAAGTATATCATTCATTTCAAAATCTCAAGGCAACAATAAATGATCAATGATGTTTAAATGATTCAATTAGTTCCAAAATTTATGAAGATTCATTAGAGGATTGATAAGACCAAAGACTCCTAACAATGGACCTCAAGGTTATTGGATCAAAGGTTTCAAATTTAACATTCTTGGGCTTGCAAACATAGTTTTAGTCCACGAACGATCATTTCTCGAATCAGGACAAAATTTAGCATTGTGTTAAGCAATCGTAAGTGAACTTATATAGAAGTCGCACCCATTTTGAGGCCGGTCAATAGCAATCTATGTACCAAATGTTTAGAGAGATGATATATAGATCATCCTCTAATAACATGTAGCACAAAGTAGAAGAGGATGAGATGAAAAGGGAGGGGATACATTTGAATAACAAATTTAATAAAACTATCATTAAAATCATTCATCTATTTTAATGGAGTTAAACTCAACATTCAAGATCCAATGATGTTAATGAAGTTTATGATCAACAATCAAATAGCCAGAATATATTAAAATAACTAAATTGTATTTAATGAATAAGATAAAAAGCAAAAATAATTTTTAAATTGTTTTAAAATAAAAATAAAAGGTAAAATAGTAAACTATGTTCAAAGTATCAAAAAAAAATTTAAAGAGACCATAGAAAAATAAAAATAAAATGATCTCAAATATTTTTATAAAATTTTTGATAATTTTTTAAAACAAAAAAGTATTTTTAAACTAATTAATCTCACTCAAATAAGTGAAAAAAAGATCAAAAATAGTAAAAATAAAAATAAAATTCTAGAAAGTTAGAAATAAAGAAAATGATCTTTATAATTATTTTTAGAATTTTAAAATGCCAAGAAGTATTTTTAAAACAATTAAAATAATGCAAAAAATACAAAAAATTATGAAAACTATCAAACATTAAAATAAAAATATGAAAAAATATCCATAAAGTCATATATAATTCAAAGTATTTTTAAGAATTTTTTCAGAATTTTTTTGAGTCAGAAATGAATTTTTATGAATTTTTGAAGTTTAAATCAATTATAATATAAAAATCAGAAAATAAAAACAAACCAAAAAGATATAGACCATTAAATCAATGTCAAAAAGCGTTAGTAATCATTCTCATTAGTGAATAAACCACTGGATCAAATATTTAAAATAGATTTAAAAAATGCGTGGCAAATTCTCATTGGTTGGAGATGCCAGTGTAATTGTCTTCAACCTCCGGCCAACCTCAAAACCAGGTTCCTTAAACTGTAAAATTAGAGGTTCAGACTAATTTCATTCTCTTCGTATCATCATGATGAAGACAATTGTACCCTCACGAAAAATTTATATAAGTTGTAGCTTAGTCGATTTGGAGAAAACCAGGAGAAAAAAGTTGAATAGGGATTTGAAAATTCATGATCAAAACTCACTTTCAGTTGAAAACAAATGATACGACTAGTATCAGAATGATGAGAGCTTCATTGTGGTAACAAATTTTGAGATAATTGATGAAGGAATTTACCTATTGAAGTTCAAATTCAGATCTCTGAAACTTGACTTATCTAGCATGATTAAGGATTCTTCAAAGCTTGGTTCTTCTTCTATTAACTTCAGTGAAGTTCAAGGATGAAGAATTAGGAAAGAAAATGGATTGAAGAAGGTTGTAAAACCAAATACAAAGTTGAAGAATTGTGAGTTATGGAGAGAGTTTGACATGGTGATTTTGGATGTCTAAGCTTGAGAAAATGAGTGACATATAACCCTCTATTTATAGGGAAGAAAATTGGATGCTCAAGCGTGTGGAATAATGAAGTTTGGAGGGAATTCGTGTGAAGTTGCAAGCATGAAAAGTGTGACTCGTATTTTTCTCAAAACTCAACCAAAACTCGCGTTTCAAGGTTCTAATCACTTCTGGAAGATTGTTAAACATGATTAGAAGTAAAAACGCGCAAAAATTTAGTGACTAGGAGCTGATTGTGCATTTCAAATTCTGACTTGGAGGAAAAAGTCAGTTTCAAGGTACCAACTTTGAATCCATGGTGTTCACAGCTCAAAGGGTGTTAGGACATGATTCTTGAAGCATTTGCAAGATAAAGCTACAATCTTTACAATGTTAAAATAATGGAATCAAATGGATGCTTGAGCTAAAAGTTTTAATGAGTCAAAGTTGAGAAAAAGATGTTGACTTTTTGTACTTAGAAAAATTCTAAGTTTTTCTTCAAAAGTGACCTAAAATGTTTTGACTCCAAACAAGGCCTTTCTTCAAAATTAAGCTTTGATTTATTCTAGCTTGAATTGGACTCCTTAAAGAGTATTGTGAAACTTGAATCACTCAAAAATACCATGTATTACAAAAGTTATGGCCTTGTGAAGTTGGTGAAAATTCATGAGATGACCTATAATCTTTTGCATTCTTAGGGCATATTCCATCAATTTTAAGCTTTTAACATAAAAGAAGAGTTAAAGGTCACATCCTTAAGATCATTATGGAAAAACAATGGGCTCAAGGAGATAAAAAATTACTCAAGTTATTACTTTTTGAAGTCACATAAGAGAATTTGATGGGATATCTAGAGGACATGTAATCTTTCTTCATCATTAGGAATCTTCCACATAGGATTTTCTTGAAACTTTTAAAGTTATTGGTTGATAACTATTTAAATAGAAGCATGTATTTGGAATCACTCAAAAATACCAAAAGATGAGCAAGATATAGCCCTTAGAAGTTTAAAACCCAAGCTCCTAGAGCACCAAAATGGCTTGGAAAACCCTTTCAATTTTGACAATCTTCCTTGCATAATAACTCTTTCCATGTTAATAGAAGTTGTTGTGGATGATAATAATAACCCATAGAAACAACAACCAACTCCAAATATTAAGAATTGAGAGAGTTATTCACTTGTGATCAAGAAATCAAGAATTTATCGAATTAGGTCAAACTTCTTTAATCAACTCTTGCATCTTTTGATTTTATTTGAAAAATTGAGGCATGATAAATCATAGTAGACCTTGTCATGATATTACTTCAAAGTATCTTCAATGATGAATCTTGAACCTCAATGAATCTTTGTTGGAGAAGGCATGGAAATAAGCTCATGAACCTATAAATCAACCTGATGAAATGTGTTGTGCCCTTACCTATAATATCATCAATTAGATAAAACATTAATTGTATTTATTAGTTAAAAGTTAATCAATACAAAGCATTAATGATCTCAATATATAAATAAAGGTGTTTTGTGATTCCCCATGGGAAAACCTAGAGATAGGGAGAAGAACCAAACCCTAGTGTGATATTCTTGTGATTGAGTTGATATGAGATAGTAGAGGAATCTTAGGGTCAAAAATTTGGGTACAACAGATGCCAATGAAATGATTGAGATCTTGATGCCAATAGAACATTTGAGATCTTGATTTCTTAGAAATTCTTCTTATTGAATCTTGACTTTAGATGCCAATGATAATGAAATCAAATTGAAATCTTTGAAAATTTAATGTCACTAAGACAACTTCTAGATTTAAAAAGAAAAACATTCAGAGTTAGACATAAGTCTTGCATTGTATTTTTTGATATTCTTTAAACAGGGTTCTCATTTCCTGAAAAAGAAAAACAATTCTAACAGAAACATAAGTTTAACTGGGTTAAAACGTAAGAAAATCTTTTTAGAGAACATTTTCCAGAACTTGATTATTGAAATCAAAATTACGTTCATTTAATAACTCCCCCTTTTTGTCATAATCAAAAAGATAATTATGTGTGAAAAACATAAAAAACAGAAGAAATAACAAGAAAAGATAAGAAGTTTCATTGATATTCGAATGAGATTACAACAGAAGGAGAAACATAGACAGGGAAAACTATCTAAACTTCAAACACATCACAACTCTCATCAAATAGAGCATTTCCTCTGATGAACGTATTTCTTTGAACAGATTCAATTATACCTACTAACTCAAACAGTTCAAACAATACACGTCCATATAGAATGAATGATTTTTGGGAGTTCATGGATGCTAGGATTTATAGCTTTAGATGATTGAATATTATTTCCGAAATATGAATTGGAATATTCTTGATAAGGCAATTAAGAAGACACATATCCCTAGGAAAAACATTATCAAGATCTTCTCCTCTGGGATGAAGATTGTTCAACAAGAACTGAAATCAGATATTTGCAAGTGGTTTCAAATGATATGAATTAAGGGGCTCATGTATAAATGAAGAGTTAGGAACATTTGTAAACATGTCAACATTCACGCAAGAGTTGGGTAAAGTTTGACTATGGATCGCTTCATCAATGAATGAGCGAGTGATGGCAATCAGAATGCCAAAGATGTAAGAATGAATGATGTTTTCATCAAGACTGACAGAAACATGATGCCAGAAGTTCTTTAAGAGGTTGGGATATATAGGACCTCTCAACATTGTTGCATACCCAGACCATCCTTGATTTCAATAAACCCATTGATGAAACAATCATTGAACACATAGTTACGCATTTTCTCTTTGATTATTATTGTACCCCAATTTTTGTCCCTAAGATTCCTCTATCATCTCATATCAACTCAATCATATCAAGATTACACTTGTGTTTGTTTCTTCTCCCTATCTCTAGGTTTTCTCATGAGGGATCATCAAGCACTTTGATTTTGTATATTATGGTCATATATGTCTTGTGTTGATTAACTTTTAACTAACAAATATAATGAATATTTTCTCTAAATCATGATACTATAGGTAAGAGCACAACACATTTCATCAGTTTGATTCATAGGTTCATGAGTTTATTTCCATGCCTTCTTCAACAAAGCTTCATTGAAATTTAGGCTTCATCATTGAGATTTATATCATGACAATGTCTACTATGATTCATCATGCCTCAATTTGTCAAAGGAAGTCAAAGGATGCAAGAATTAATTGAAGAAGTTTGACCTAATTAGACAAGTTCTTGATTCCTTGACCACAAGTACATAACTCTCTCAATTCTTAATATTTGGAAGTGGTTATTCTTGCTATGGGTTCTTATTATCATCCACAATAACTTATATTCACATGGAAAAAGTGATTATGCAAGAAAGATTGTCAAAATTGAAAGGGGTTTCCAAGTTATTTTGGTGCTCTAGGAGCTAGGGTGTTAAACTTCTAAGGGATATATCTTGTTCATCTTTTGAGATTTTTGAGTGATTAAAAAGATATGATTCTCTTTAAAGGGTTATCAATCAATAACTTCAAAAGTTTCAAGCAAATTTTGTGTGGAAGATTCCTAATGATGGAGAAACATTACAAGTCCTCTAGATAGGCCATCAAATTCCCTTATGTGACTTCAAAAGATCATAACTTGGTCAATTTTTATCTCCTTGAGCCTATTATTATTACATATTAATCTTAACAATGTGAGATTCAACTCTTATTTTATGTGAAAAGCTTGAAAATGGTTGGAAGATGCATCAAAAACTCAAAAGATTATAGGTCACCTCATGGATTTTCACCAATTTCACAAGGCCATAACTTTTTCAATAATTGGTATTTTTGAGTGATTCAAGTTTAAAAATGCTCTTTGGGAAATCTAATTCATGAAAGCTTCATTTTTCAAAGCAATATTTTGGAGGAAGGCCTTGTTTAGAATCAAAACATTATAGGTCACTTTTGAAGAAGAAACTTAAAAATTTTCTAAGTATAAAAGTCAACATCTTGTTCTCAACTTTGACTCATCACAACTTTTAGCTCAACCATCCAAATAAAATATTTCTTGGCACATTGCAAAGAGTGTTACACCATCTTTCAAATGCATCAATAATCATTCCATAAATCTTCCTACATTGTGCACATCATGGATTCAAAGTTGATACCTTGAAACTGAGGTTTTCTCCAAAGTCGGAATTTGAAATCTATAATGTGCCTTATAAACACCAAATTCGTGCGCGTTTTTTATCTAAACATGTTTAACCAACTTGCAAAAGTGGATTAGAGCCTTGAAACACAAGGTTTGAGTGAGTTTTGATGCACATGGAGTCACACGTTTCTCATGTCCACGACCTCTCACGATTTCCCTCCAAACTCCACCAATTCTTTAAATTCTCATTCCCATTCACTTCCATATAAATAGATGACCACGTTGAACTCAATTACACAAGCTTTGAGAGCTAAACACACCCTGCCAAAGTTCATTTGAAACTCAGAAATTTGAAATTCCATTTCACAGTTTCAAGATCTCTCTTCACAAGTTCTTTACATATTCATCATCCTCCATAAACATACAAACTCTCCAACACTTAAACCAAGAAAGTCGAGCCATATTTTGAGTTTCAGAAGTTCACTTACAAAGATATTTTCGTGAGCTTAGTTCAGGTAGTTTTCTGAACCAAATCGTTCCAAATAAAAGCCTATTCTACTCTACTCATCCTTCTGATCCTTGTGCTTCTTACAATTTTTAAAATCGTTGAGAATTGAGTGATAAATCTCAATCTAAAGTGATCGCTATTATTTTTGTTTTCTGCACTTTTCTCATTGCTTAGTTTATATAAATTTTTCGTGAGGGTGAGGTTAGGATTGTCTTCAAGAGACGAATCCAATGTGTGAGGGAAAAAGTGAAAGAATTTAGTTTTAATGATTGCCAAAAACCTATCTGTGCAAATATGTCTTGCTTCAAACAGATGCAAGTGAGAAACATCAAAGACAAGCATTTATCTCAAAACAGACTGCATGAGCCGGCTCATGGAACCTTAGGTCGGCTCATGAGAAGAAGATTTTGGCTTGGAAACTTCCGAGAAGGCGCACACCTCCTCTATGCATCGATGCATGGTTCTGGGAGAACATGAGTCGGTGCATCAGGGAATGAGTCGGCACATGACTGAAGGAATTTCAACCTCTCTTGCTCGGGAAGGTGCACGCCTTCTCTATGCGTCAACGCATAAATTTGGGAAAACATGAGTCGGCGCATCAAACAATGAGTCAGCGCATAACTGAAGGAATTTCAACCTCTCTCGCTCGGGAAGACGCACACCTTCTGTATACCCTGCATGAGTCGATGCATCGCTAAATTGTCTCATTTTTTCTGTTATGCTGTTACATCATGGGAATGACTTATAAATATTGTTTTGGCCTCTGTTTTATGAAACAACAAGAAAAAGTGAAAGATATACACAAGAGTTCTCTTCATCTTCAACTTCTCATCAATTATCAACAACTACACACAATCATTTTTGTTGATCAAGTTCTTGGGATTGTATTGATAATGTTCGAATTGAAAGTGCAATTTTAGATTTGGGTAGAGATCTTTGTGGGTTTTTTTTATGAATAAAACCATTGGGGTTTTGTCCTCCAAAATTGGGGGGTTTTTATTACAAATCTTTGCTTCATTGAATTCAGCCGAGCTAAGGGATTGGAAGACCGTGGAGTGTTCAATCGGGTAGCAGTAATCGGAGGATTGTGAAGAAGGATTTGGGGCCAATTTTCTTGAGTACAAAATCATTCAAGGTAGAAGGAGTTTTTGTTCAAGATTTGGAATACTTGATTCATCTGGAATCCAGGGAAGAGGAGTGAAACATATAAGATTCATCAAGTGACTTTGAATTGTGGTGATTGTATCTTCTCTTATAAACTTTGCAAAATTAATTTAATATCCTAATTCTAGATTCTAGAATTGGGGGCAGAGTAGCCCACGCGAGGACGACAGGGTGAACTGCCTTAACAAATATCGTGTCCATTTTAGTTTTCGGCATTTGATTTCTATTTTCTTAAATTTGTGAGTTATCAATTTCCTCATTCATACAAAATAAATTTAGTGATAAACTAAAATTTAAAACCCATATAGCATTCATTCGAATCGCTATAATCACTACTATTTGAGTATAACCAAACCTTGTGTAGTACGTACACCAAGTGTTTGGTGAATTTACAACTCACAAATTTGCTTTATATTCTCCGCAACTAATATGTAATAACTTACACCTTGTTAAACTTTCTAAAGCGATTCATCATATTCATTTTTAATTGTGATTCTATTCTCATCATTTTCATCAAATTGGTTCGCATATCTGATCTTTCCAATACGTAAAGTTTAGACAATCAGATTCAGGGTTGCCTCTCTCTGATAAAAACAATTTTACAAAACGCGCAAATTTTTTGAAGGGATCTATTCAACCCCCACCCCCTCTTGATCCGTCACATCGTCTAACAAGTGGTATCAGAGCACTGGTTTATCCAGTGCTTCACATACAACTTCTAGAAATGGACTGTGATCTAAAAGGGGCGTACAATAGAGCACCCATTTTCACAGCTGAAAATTATAGCTATTGGAAAGATTGTGTGTGTGTCCATATCACGTCTGTTGATAGGAAAATATGGAAGGTTATCCAAGATGGGCCAGTTGCAATAACTATGCAAAATGTTGCCGATATAACCGTTCCTAAACCGGAAGCACAATGGGATGAAAAAGATGAGAAAAATTATGCCTATGACTGGAAAGCAAGAAACATGCTCATAGAAGCTCTAGGAGTTAATGAGTATTTTTCGGTCTCACATTGTGCTACGGCTAAGGAAATGTGGGACGCTTTGCAAGTCACCAATGAGGGCACAAATGATGTAAAATTATCTAGAATCAATACTTTGACGCAAGAGTTTGATCTCTTTCGTATGGAGCAAGATGAAACCATCACCGAAATGCAAAAGAGATTTTCTCATATAATGAATCGCTTGCATACACTTGGTCATGTAATTGCCAATTCTGTTGCTACTAACAAAATTTTGAGATGTCTTAGCAGGGAATGGCAACCTAAAGTTACAACAATTAAGGAAGCCAATTATCTAAATACTTTGGGTCTCACAACACTATGGGGTAAGCTTAAAGAACATGAGCAAGAGCTTATAAGCCTTGGAAAGCATGAAAAGAAAGAAAAGAAGGAAAATTCAAGGGACTTGGAAAAGAAGTCTATTGCACAAAAGGCTTCAAGCTCCAAGTCATCCACCTCAATTTTGTGTGCAAGTGAACCAAGTGATGACGATGAGAGTCTGGATGAGGATATGGGTCTGTTCATAAGAAAATACAATAGATTTCTCCAGAAAAATGAAATTCATCATTAGGATAAGAATCTCATCAATTATAGATGCCACTCTCAACCAAGCAAGCAAGATGAAAGTAAGAAGCCTAAGTCACGAGGATCATGCTACCATTGTGGCAAACCCGGTCATTACAATCCGAATTTCCCCTATTTGAAGAAAGACAAGGCCAAGGCCAAAAATCAAAAGAAACCAACCAAAGCTAGAAGAGCATACATTGCTTGGGAGAGTGATAGTGATTCCTCAAGTAACGGTTTCTTAAGTGATGAAGAAGAAACGGTCAACCTTTGTCTCATGGCTCATCATCATAAGAAAAAGAATGTAAGTCATGCTAAGTATGATCATATTGATAAAATGTCTTATTTAGAATTGTTAAATTCCTTCAATATTTTACATCAAGAGGCTAAGGAAGCTTTCAAACGCTTAACCTCAAACAAGAAAATCTTTTCATATCTAGAACAAAAGGTTTCTGATTTCGAAAAGGAATTAGAAGCTCTTAAAGCATCTATGATAGAAAATATTGAAGGAAAGTGCGAAAAAGAAGAGAGACCTTGGTTTAATTTGCATGGATATGAAACTTGTCATGTTTGGAAAAAAGAAGTTAGAACTCTCAAAGCCAAACTAGACAAAGCTTTACAACCTAAGATTACGTTTGCTATCGATCGCTCAAACTTCAGAAAAAGTATGATTAATCCATATAAAAAATATACCTATGAAGTAAGGGATCAAGATAGTAAGAGTAGTTCTCACTTAGATATGTCTTTCCTATATTGTTACGAGAAGGGACATACCATTAGTAAATGTCGATTTAGGAGACTCTTAGTTCCTAAAGGCATATACCAATGGTTCCCCAAAGGCAAAAAATGTTCAACTCACACTCAAGGACCCAATGAATGTTGGGTACCTATCTCCCATGTTTGATATTTCAGGTGGATTGTCTTGAGCCTCTCGAGAGAAGATGGTTTGTCGATAGTGGTTGCCCAAGACACATGACGAGTGACATTTCGCCGTTTTTTGACTTTGTGGCAAAGAAGAAAGGTTTTGTTACTTATGGTGATAACAACAAGGGAGCAATACTCGGTAAAGGTAGTGTAGGTAATCCCTCATCCACCAATATCTCATATGTCCTATTAGTTGAAGGCCTTAAACACAATCTTATTAGCATTAGTCAATTATACGACAAAGGTTATAAAATTTATTTTCTAAAGGATGAATACATAATCGAACATAACGATAAGAAAGAGGATGCGTTTAAGGGCTTGAGGGTAAGCAATGTATATATGCTTAACTTGAATGATGTGTCCCTAGCATGTGCTAAATAATTAGTCTCCATGAGTGAAGACAGGAAATTAGCACACGTTAACTTTGATTTGTTAAATAAAATCATATCTAAAGATCTTGTGATTGGCTTACCCAAAATCAAATTTTCAAAAGACCACCTATGTGATGCTTGCCAAATGGGTAAACAAACACGAGTCTCTTTTAAATCTAAAAATGTCATCTCTACAACGAAACCATTTGAACTCCTCCATATGGACCTATTTGGACCATCTAGAATTAAAAGTATAGGTGGAAATTATTATGGCTTCGTTATAGTTGATGACTACTCTAGATTTTGTTGGACGATGTTCTTAGCAAACAAAAGTGAGACTTTCTATGCTTTTGAAAAATTTGCCAAATTATCTCAAAACAAGTTGAGTACAAAAATTATTACCATCCAAAGTGACCATGAAGGTGAATTTGAAAATCATTTTTTTGATGAATTTTGTGAAAGAAATGGCATTGATCATAATTTTTCTTCTCCTAGAACACCTCAACAAAATGGAGTTGTTGAGCGTAAAAATTGTGTTCTAGAAGAACTTGGGAGAACTATGATCAACGAACATAGTCTTCCAAAATACTTTTGGGCCGGTGCCATTAATACGGCTTGGTATGTGCTAAATAGGATCTTGATACGTCCTATGCTCAACAAAACACCATATGAACTTTTCAAAGGAAGAAAACCAAATATTTCTCATCTCCATGTCTTTGGTTGTAAATGTTTTGTATTAAATAATGGCAAAGAAAATCTTGGCAAATTTGACTCAAAAGTCGATGAAGGTATCTTTCTCGGATACTCTCAATATAGTAAAGCTTATAGGGTATTTAATAAAAGGTTACAAATTGTGGAAGAATCCGTACATGTTACCTTTGATGAATCATGTCCAAAAATGGTCAAAAAGGGTATTTCTTTTAATGGTGCAGGTTCTTCTTCGGAAAGGATACTCAATGATCAAGATGAAAAGAGTAATGAGCCCATACTTGAGAAAGAAAAAGGGGAGATGGATCATGTATCTAGAAAAGAAGAAGAAGACACTCAACCAACAAATGAAATAAATCCTCCTTTGGAGTGGAAAGAAACCAAGGATCATCCCATTGAGAACATTCTTGGAGACATATCAAAGGGAGTAACTACACGGTCTAAAATAAGTAACTTTTGTTATCATTTCGCATTCGTCTCTCAAATTGAGCCTAAAAACCCTAAAGAAGCTTTATTGGATGAACATTGGTTTTTGGCAATGCAAGAATAATTAAACCAATTCAGGAGAAATGAGGTTTGGGACCTTGTCCCCCCTCCGCGAGACCATCGAATAATTGGTACTAAATGGGTATTTAGGAACAAAATTGACGAAAACGGAATCATAATTCGCAACAAGGCGTGTCTTGTTGCTCAAGGATATAACCAAGAGGAAGGTATCGACTATGAGGAAACTTATGCTCTGGTTGCCCGACTCGAGGCTATACGCTTGTTATTAGCTTATGCATGCTCACAAAACTTTAAGCTATTTCAAATGGATGTTAAGATTGCATTCTTAAATGGTTATATTAATGAAGAAGTCTATGTATCTCAACCTCCCGAATTTGAAAATCACGAGTTTTCTAAACATGTTTATAAATATAAACGTGCTTTATACGGTCTTAAGCAAGCCCCTAGGGCTTGGTATGATTGGCTTAGCAAGTTCTTACTAGAAAAGGGATTCTCTAGAGGGAAGGTTGATACAACCCTCTTCATTAAGCGCCAAGGAAATCACTCCATCTTAGTGCAAATTTATGTAGATGATATCATTTTTGGGTCTACTAACATCACCTTGGTCAAAGAATTTTCTAAAGTGATGCAAGGTGAATTTGAGATGAGCATGATGGGGGAGTTAAACTACTTCCTAGGTCTTCAAATCAAACAACTCGAGGAAGGAACTTTTGTTAGCCAAACTAAGTATTGCTATGAGTTGCTCAAGTGCTTCGATATGGCAAACTCAAAAGTTATTGACACTCCAATGCCTACCGCAATTAGCCTTGATCGAGATGAACATGGTAAGCCGGTTGATGTAAAAAGGTATAGAGGTATGATCGGATCTCTTCTTTATCTTACCGCTTCTCGTCCCGACATTATGTTTAGTGTTTGCATGTGTGCTAGATATCAATCTTGTCCTAAGGAGAGTCATCTAAAAGTTGTAAAACGTATACTTAGGTATATTTGTGGTACTCCTAAGTATGGGCTTTGGTTCTCCAAAGGTAGTGATTGTTCTTTGGTCGGATATTCTGATTCCGACTTTGCGGATTGCAAATTGGATAGGAAAAGCATAAGTGGCACTTGTCATTTCTTTTTAAATTCCTTAGTTAGTTGGCATAACAAAAAGCAAGTTTCAGTTGCTTTGTCAACGGACGAGGCGGAATATGTTGCAGCCGGTAATTGTTGTGCTCAAATATTATGGCTCAAACAACAATTACTCGACTATGATTTAAAACTTAATCATATTCCAATATTTTTTGATAACACAAGTTCCATCAATCTAACCAAAAATCCAGTTCTACACTCGCACACTAAACATATTAAAATTAGGCACCACTTCCTTAGGGATCATGTAGAGAAAGGTGAAGTCGTGTTTGAGCACCTTGATAGAAAAAATCAACTTGCCGATATTTTTACAAAACCACTTGCGATCGAACAATTCTTTAATATTCGTAGGGAACTCGGTGTCCTTGATATTTCAGATAGATCGCAACTCCAATGAGTTGTGTTCCCTTTATTTATCTTTGTGTCTCTATGATTCATAAATATCATCTTGGGCTGGCGACATGTGAGGGCATTGTTGTACCCCAAAATTTGCCCTCCCATATCCCTCAAGATTTGTCAAGAATGGTCTTCAAATTGCTCAAGATTGCTCAAGGGTTGTACAGTCCAAATCACCTCCTAAGACAACTGAAATTCGGGTTTTGGTTCTTTCAAGGAATTTGGGGTTTTCAATGGTTCAATCAAGTCTTATAGGCTTATATACATCCTCAAGCACCTACATGCCAAGTTTCAAGACTCACAGTGCCAATTTGCCCAGTCAAAAGCCCCATTTGATCTACAGTCAACTGCAAGGGCAAAATGGTCATTTTGCAGTCAAAAGTCAGAATTTTTGGTCAACATCTTATTTTGAGTTCACAATCATCATTGGATCAAGTCTTGATCATGATTCCACAAGAATAGCTCAAAAATCATCAAAGATGCAAAAGTTACTATTTTTGGACAGTAGAAAAGTCAATTGTACCTTGACCAGGGCATAACTCTTTCATGGTTTGTCAGAAAAATTCCATTCAAAGCTCATTTTGAAGAGGATTCAACTTCCTACAATCCATATTCACACTCCAAGTTCAAGAAATTCTCTCACACAAAGTTACCAATTTTTACGTTATAGGTCAATTTCAAAAGTCAACAAAAGTACACTTTGAGTCAAAGGCCATAACTTGAGATTGGTAAATCCAAATGACATGGGACCAAAGGCATTGGTTAGAGGACTTCAAGAGCTTTCCAAAATGTCCAAGAACATGGTCATATGATATAAATTGAGCAAGTTGTTCATTGGAGAAGTTGGGAAATATTTATGATTTTGCAAAAGTCAACTTTGCCCAAAACACCTTCTTTTTGCTAATGGGCCTCAAATCTCTTCTTGAAACTTTACCAATGACCTATGCACGACCCATCAAGATTAATTGGATTTATTTTCTTATTTTTATTGATTAATTGTATTTTTAATTAATATTAATTCATTTAATCAATTTAAATCATAAGAAAATATAAGATTTGTTTTTTAAATCTTTTTGTGAAGCAAATATGACCTAAACATGCTGGCAAATTCGTGCACAAGTCAAAGATACACAAAAATCAAATTTTGGCAACTTTGTTCAATCGTGAAGAATCATAAATATTTGATTTCCAATCAAAGATTTAAACATCAATGCAATGGATATTGGCCCAACTTCTTGACCTAATTTGTTTCCCTTATACATAAGCAACCTAACCCTGACCTGGTGGATGATTGAAAGCTGCAGAAACGGCCATAGCTAATTCAAGAAATTCCAAGAAAATTGAAAACCTGTTCTTGCATTCTAGGGCGATTCAAAGGTTTTTGTTGATTCAAATACATTGCAGGAGGTCCCAGGAGTGTTTTGCAATCCAATTCAAGCACTAAAGCTCAAAGAATCGTCATATACAGAACCACAGTTTGCCTTTTTTATTCAGAATTATATACCTTGATTCATGCGCATTTAACATGTTTTCATGATTGTTTTGCATTGCTAGGGACCATACAAAGCTAATGGCATGATTGAATTGAACTATAATGCCTTGAATCAAAAGATGCCATAACTGAATTTCTAGGGTTCTTGAGCTTTAAATTAGGGCTTTCTAAACCAGGGAAAATTAGGACTCATGAGATACATGACTGAACTCGTGTGACCAAGACGAACAAGAACCACACCTCGTGAAATATTTATATGTACTGGGCTTCTATTCGCTATTTTTCGTTGCAGGGGTTAGTGGGGGTTAAAAACCCCCGCTATCTGATGTTATTTACACAGGAAAAACAAAGAAGACGATGGTGTGTTGACATACCATTGGACAATTTGAAAAGCGCGCGTTATTTTTGTTTTATTACAGCATATTGATTATTTTCATATATAATTATTGCTCTTTATTTTAATAACAATATGAACACGTTGGCTGAGTGGTTGGGGAAAGCGTGCAAAGTCCATTGGGACCTGGGTTCGAATCCCAGGTCCCCCGAAAACCTTGTTACTTTTATTTTTCAGGTGTTCTTGTGCTGTTTGCCAAAAGAGATCCACCATATGTTTCAAACCTCAATGCGCCAGGTGTCTTCAAGCATAGATCCAGTGGCCAAAGCGGGGTATCCACCATGCGCCCTAGTCAATGAGCATGCAGGGAGTTGCAAAAGTCAAACGAGGCAGGAAGCATAATGGGCTTCAGAATTGCTGATACACTCCAGAATTAAGCCCAACACCCCCCTTCAAGTTTATTTCTTTTCTTTTCTTTTTATTTTCTTTTATTTTAATTATTAATTTATAATTATTATTAACATTAACAAATTAATATTTATTTTCATAATAAAAATCAGAAAATATAAAAAATATAATATTTTTATTTATTAGATTTAATTAGTTATTTTTGTAAATAAATACTAATATAATTAATTTAGTTTTAATTAGGTTAATTCTAACTTTTTCACAATAAATAAAATTAATATAGAATTAGGGTTTTGATTACTTTTAATCATTTTATTTTTTATTTATTTCCTTAAAATATTCAAAAACTCAAAAAATGTCCTTTTTATTCAATTAATTAATTAGTCTAGGCCTAATTTCATTTAATTCAAAAATAATAATAAAAAATCTCTTTCTTTCTCAGAAAAGGGTCAAAACCCTAAAGACTCTCCGATTCAATTTTTCCCTCGCGCATATTATTTTTTATTCATATTTTTGATCATATAATTGTATTTGCTCCGAGGATGTAATAGCTTTAATTAGGACCCTTTTTATCGCTTTTATTTATTTTCCGCAATTTACTTTTCAAGGGTTCGTTTTTGGCGATGTAAATACCCGACGCCTTGTAATAGTTTAGTTTTATTTTCCGCAATTATTAACTCTAGATGTATGCTAACTAGGCTATGCATGTCAAGATTTCTCTTAAATTAAAATCAACCGTAGCTCACCATAACATGTACAAAGATAACATAACTGAAACTTGACACACTCGCACATGCCACTCTTAGGGTACGCCTCACTTGGTTGCCTCGAAGTGGTCATTGAGTATAAGGTGTTTTAGAGGTCGCCCTCCTGTCTAAAGATCAAAGTTGCCTCGAAACGGTTGCCTTGGATAAAAATGATCTAGGACATTAGGGTTACCGCTAAGGCGTCCTACCATTGCTTTAGTGACCACATGTCCCATTAATCGAATTGACCCGAAAACTCCAACGACGATGCTACCTACTTCTCAATAGTGGGATAGCACTGTCTAAAGGACATTTACACAGCTTAATTTCTTTTGAGTAGGTAGAGGTTCTCAGGTACTTGCTCTTTCAAAATAAAACAACTTTTCGCACTTACACTTTTCCAACAAAAGTTTTCAAACAAACACTTCATACACTCTTGAGGACAGATACAAGAGTTAAATCGAAGTTTTCAAACAAAGCTTTTTCAAACCCACAAACACAAGAAAAGCAAAACTTTTTGAAAACATAGTGAGCAAGTACCTAAGAGCCCGTGGATAACCACGGATAGAAAGGGTGCTAACACCTTCCCTTTCTATAATCTACCTCCCGAACCCGAGAAACATCTCGAAAAGGAATTTTGCTGTGCTTTTGTCCTTTCCTTGTTGGAGAAAATAAAAGACGGTGGCGACTCTTGCTTACCGCGACATTTTGCAAAACGCAAACGCGAACCAGCATTCCAAAACAGTTAGTTCTCATTCCCATCGATCACAGAACTGGCGACTCTACTGGGGAATACTTATAAGTGAGGTGTACCTTAGGATTAGATCACTGTGTTTTCAATTGTATGCCTTGTTTGCTTTAACTTTGTGGGCTTGTATCGGAGTTTCATAGATCCTAACCCGGATCTGGGGTACCCTTTTTAGGTAAGTAGCAATAAACTGTGAGGGACCTTTCCGGCGTAGACCGACACGGGTGAAGCAGTAGCTACGTTGGTGTGACACCTTGGTATGTACCGATATCCCTTGTGTTGGAACAAGGAGAATATGGGTCTTCTGAGGAGTCATTAAGCACCAACTGACCTTAGAACCTTGAAATGACCAACTTGGCCATAGAACAGTAGCAGTATGCTACACTCATTGAGGCTAAACTCTTGCGATGGTTCTGGCCGCAAGAAAAGGTTGCCAAACTGGAATTATGACCGATTGAGGGTAGTCAGTGATATTGAGATCCTCTAGAACCCGGTTACTATTTTTAGGACAGGTCTTAACCAACTGAAACTGAAAGAGGGTAGTACCTAAACTTCATGCCGGCCTGAAATCTAAGGGCTCTTTTGTGTGACTTGTGTGCCTTTACCATGTTTGCCTTTTGTGAATACTTGTGGTGTGCCTTTACCATGACATCATACCATCATAACATTGCATACATCCTGCATAAGGACTAACCTATTTCAAAGACGATAAGGTTTCATCTTTGCTCTGTTTTGTAGGACATCATGATGCCCACGCGTAGGAATACTATCCGGCTCAACTTTGTTCAACCACCTACTTTGCTTAAGGAATTGGTTGACAGGATTCCAGACACTACTTCCTGCATCAGGAGGCATGGTTCTCTTCTCGGTTTAGTCGCTTCAAAGTGGGACCAACAACTGATGAGTGTCCTGGTCCAGTTTTATGATCCGCTATACCATTGCTTCACCTTCCAAGACTTCCAGCTGGTCCCTACCCTAGAAGAATTCTCTGAGTTGCTTGGTGTCCCTGTCTTGGAGCAGATTCCATTTACTGGTTGGGAAAAGACTCTCAGGCCTGAAGAGATTGCTGCAGCCCTTCACTTAACCAAAGAGGAGGTAATGGCTAACTGGGAAACTAGAAGTGGAGTTAAGGGCTTTTTGGCTAAATTTCTAGTTGGCAAAGCTAATTGTTTCTGGAATGACTTAGACTTCCAAGCGTACGAGGACATTCTGGCTCTCTTAATCTACAGTCTGGTATTGTTTCCAAATCCTGACACCTTCGTTGATGTTAATGCCATAAGGATCTTCATCTCTCGGAACCCTGTACCCACTCTCTTGGGTGATATCCTTTATCAGCTCTATACTCGTACTGCCCGAAAACGGGGAACTTTGATGTGTTGTGCTCCTTTATTGGCGAGGTGGTTTATTTCGCACCTCCCTAAGTCCGTACTGAAGAACAAAGAAGGAAGGGGCTGGGCTCATAGGATAATGTCTCTTACTGATAAAGACATTGTTTAGACTCTCAGAGGCTTAGATGAGGTGGCCATCATTGATCGTTATGGAGAATATCCTAATGTTCCATTGATCGGAACCCGTGGTGGAATCTCTTATAACCCATGCTTAGCTCTCTGTCAATTTGGGAGAGCCAGAAGAGAAGGGCCTCATGAGATGTTGATACCTCATACCGTCTTTGATTTTCAGGTAGATAGTGACGAGCTGCGTCGTAGATTCATCAGGGCTTGGGAAAGAGTTCACAAAGCTGACCCACATGAGTTGGGACCAAAAACTTCTCTGCCAATGGAGTCATATTTCAGATGGGTCCGCATCCGTTCAGAAGTTAGGTATGCCATACGAAGCTGTCAGGACTATTACTCTTGAAGTTGCTGATAAAGACGGGGTTCCTCCAACTATTCTCCATCCTCATGTGCCCACTGATGTTGGCACACTGAAAAGGTCTTGGGCACAACTACAGGAAGAACGGGATTCTTATCGGGAAAGGTTCAACGAACAAGAACAGAAAATCCAGAAGCTGACTAAGCAATTGGAGAACGAACGGAACCTGAATGATTATATCCACACTGAGAAGAAGAGGCCATGGGAACATTGATGAACCTTTGAGGATTTCTTTTACAGTTTTTATTTACTTTTCAGTATTTCCATTCTTATAACGCCTAAGGGCAATTTGTTGAGCAATTTAAGTTCCGAAGTTTAAATCTAATAAAGTGTGTTTCCTTTTTGTCTACAAAGTTGAATCCCGATTGTCTTTGAAAACATAAATCATACGCATTTCATTTCATCATATGCATAACAGGTACCCCTTTTACAGGTCACTTATCTTCTTCGATGTTTATTTCAGCAATCATCATGTCTACTGAACCTTCCACTGAACAAGCTATCAAGGCCCTCCAGGCCCAGAATGCCCAGTTCCAAGAGTTGGTTATGAGCCTAGCCAAGGGTCAACAGGAGTTGAAGACCCTGATTCTGAAGAAGAAGAAGAAGAAGAAGAGGACCGTCTTGTTCAACACTGGACACAGATTTGGAAATGGACTACAGAATGAGGTTGAGCTGACTACCTCATCTGTAGGAAAAGACAGTCCACAAGAGAGAAGGGTTCCTAGTCCCGTGGTCTCCGACAACAAGATGGATTATGATGAAGAACAATATCCTCCTGATGGGGATAGGTATAAACAGTTGGAGGACTGCTTAAGTGCTATGGAGATACAGAATGTGCCCGGGTTGGACTTTGGAGATCTAGGCTTATCCTCTGGGGTGGTGATTCCCCATAAGTTCAAGGCACCTTCTTTTGCCAAATACGACGGAACTTCCTACCGAAAGCTGCACCTCCGGTCGTATGTAAGGAAGATCCAACCTTACACTGCTGACAAGAATTTGTGGATCCATTTCTTTCAGGACAGTCTTTCAGGGACTCAACTCGAGTGGTTCTATAAGCTGGATGGGGCCAGTATCCGCAACTGGGAAGATTTGGCTACTGCGTTCTATAAGCAGTATCAATATAATTCCGACCTTGCTCCTACGCGTACCCAACTCCAGGGTATGTCACTAGGGACGGGTGAAGGATTTAAAGAATATGCTCAAAAATGGAGAGATCTTGCTGGAAGGGTGCAGCCACCTTTAACTGACCGTGAACTTGTTGATATGTTTCTAGGGACCCTGTCTGGTCCATTCTTTAACCATTTGATTGGAAATTCTTCAGCCGGGTTTACAGACCTTATCTTGACTGGTGAGAGAATTGAAGCTGGTATCAAGTCTGGGAAGATATAGAAGGGTTCCTCATCGAGCATCGAGAAGAAGCCATTCAAGAAAGAATCCAGTCCCGTCTATGGTTCAAGGAGACCAAATAGATCTGAACACCGCCAAGCTGTCAACGCGGTGGTCATTTCAAAACCTGCTGCTGCTCCTCAGCGTCACAATCAACAAAGGGAAGAGAGACCTAGAAGGCAGTTCACTCGTCTCAGCATGACCTTGTCCCAAATATTGCCACAGTTGCTGAAGACCAATTTGGTGACTCTAAGGGAAGCCCCAAAGAATCCGAATACTACATCTCCAAAGTACAATCCTAACGCCCGCTGCGCTTATCACTCTGACAGCCCGAGGCATAATACGGATGATTGTTGGGCTTTGAAGAATAAGGTTCAGGACCTAATCGATGCAAAAGAGATTTAGTTTGAGGCGCCCGAAAGGCCTAACGTTGTGACTGCTCCCATGCCAAAACATGGAGTAAATGCTGTAGTGGAAGACTTGTTCGTAGCCTCTGTGGATGATATTGTCACCCCGCTGATGACCATTAAGAAGAACCTGTTTCTAGCCGGTTTATTGCGGGGATGTAGTGAAGGTTGTCAGCTATGTTCCGCTTCACCTACTGGTTGCCCATCTTTGAAGTCAGGTCTCCAAAACCTGATGGATAATAAAGAGATCTTGTTTGAGAAGATTGTCGTTCCTGCCACCCCTACTGAAGAAGTGTCCATTGTTACTATTTTCAACAATTCTCCCAAGGCTCCCTCGAAGAAGCCTGTCAGAATCATGCCTGTTCAGAAGATTGCACCCATAATCATCACTGTTCCGGGGCCCATCCCCTATACATCCGACAAAGCTGTCCCTTGGCACTATGGGGCAAATGTTTATGTTCTTGGGGTTAAACAAGAGTTTGATACTAATACCAGTGTCTGCAACATTACCGGGCCTGCAAAAGTCACCCGCAGTGGTAGACTTTTCTCACCAGATATTGCGCCACCAACTATCCAGAGACCTATTGTCATCACACCTGCAAGTGTGCCTACTTCCCTTCCTGATCAAATTCCTATTTCTACCCCTGCTACCGAGTCATCTGACGCTCGGGGCTAAGGGATCGCCATTGATATGCCTGCCCAGGCGGAGGCACCAAAGACCATCAATGTTGAAGCTTCCAAACAGGAGATGGAAGAGATCCTTAAGATTATTAAGAAGAGTGATTTTAATGTAGTTGAGCAGTTGGGGCAAACCCCATCGAATATTTCTATGCTATCACTATTGTTGTGTTCGGAGGCCCACGCCAAGGCCCTGATTACCTTCCTGAAGACGGCCCACGTGCCACAAGAGACGTCAGCTGATCAGTTTACCGATTGTGTGGCCAATTTAACTGCTGATAATTGTTTGGGTTTCTCCGACGCTGATCTGAATGCTAAAGGGAAGAACCATAACGATGCCCTGCATGTCTCCATCGAATGCAGGGGCACTACTCTTGCACATGTGTTAGTTGACACTAGTTCTTCACTAAACGTCTTGCCCAAGAAAGCTCTAGACAAGTTGGATTGCGAAGGGTTGGAGCTAAAGCCAAGTAACATTGTTGTCCGGGCCTTTGATGGGTCTAAAAGGATGGTACATGGTGAGGTTGATATTCCAATCAGAGTTGGTTCGCAGGTCTTCGATTTTACATTCTACGTGATGGACATTCGACCGTCCTATTCTTGTTTGCTGGGTCGTCCATGGATCCATAAGGCTGGAGCTGTGACCTCCACACTACATCAGAAGATGAAATACCCGGTCAGAGGGAAGATTGGGACAGTTCAGGGGGAGGAAGAGTATATGGTCAGTCACCTCAGCTCGTTTCGGTACATAGAGATGGATGGGGAGTTCATTGAGACCCCATTTCAACACTTTGAAGAGGTCCCTCAGACACTGGCATCAGCAGAGACTGTGATCGAAGATTCTCCTTTAAAGATGGCTTCCTTAAAGGATGCTCGGGCTGTTATTGAGAAGGGTGAGTACGCAAACTGGGGCCGACTTCCTGATTTCACTCAGAAGACTGACAAGTTTGGTTTGGGTTTCACTGCAGAAACTCGGGTGTTCATCAGCAACTCGGGAGTAAATGCCATCGAAGATGACGTGGAGGAATCTGAATTCGACAGCTGGATCTACCCTACAACCAATGGTGGACCAAACAACTGGACATCGAAAGACTTCGTCCCGATTACTTTTGTTACTCAGTAATGAACTCTTTTGTTTTGAATTTGTCACAAACAATATTGTGAAACTTTATGGCCCGGTGTCCTACTCGGGGCACCGTGGCTTCATTTGTGAGGGCTTGTGTGTGTCATTTTCATATATCATTAATAAAAGCATTGGACGTTTTTGCATTTCAAATCTTGCGCTCCTTGTCTTTATTTATTATATATTACAAAACAGCTATTTACACACACTCACATATACAGGTCCCAATCCATTTTGGATCCCACTGGTAACGACTTTGCTACTGCCAGTTATGACTTCGAAAATCCGATCAACTTAGCCGAAAACGAAGGTGAAGATGGTTGCGAAGTGCCTGGTGAGCTTACAAGACTGCTACTCCAGGAAGAGAGGGCCATTCAGCCACATGAAGAGCCGGTGGAAACAGTGAATCTGGGTACTGAGACAGACAAAAAGGAAGTCAAGATCGGTGCAAATCTGGAGCTTAGTGTGAAACAACGGTTGGTTCAGATGCTGCATGACTACGTGGAAATCTTTTCCTGGTCTTACGAAGATATGCCTGGGTTGGATACCAACATTGTGGTTCATCATCTGCCTACCAAGGAGGAATGCCCCCCAGTAAAACAGAAGGTTCGCCGTATGCGCCCAGAGATGTCCGAGAAAATCAAGGCTGAGGTTATGAAACAATTTGACGCCGGTTTTCTAGCAGTAAATTCTTACCCTCAATGGGTTGCCAATGTGGTT
This sequence comes from Vicia faba, assembly GCA_948472305.1. NCBI lineage: Eukaryota > Viridiplantae > Streptophyta > Magnoliopsida > Fabales > Fabaceae > Vicia > Vicia faba. Next base: position 1,184,059,632 of record OX451741.1, on the reverse strand, counting down.
CCAGTGCCGAAGAAAGATGGTAAGGTCAGAATGTGTGTTGACTACAGGGATTTGAACAGGGCAAGCCCTAAGGATGACTTCCCTCTGCCTCACATTGACGTTCTGGTTGACAACACTGCTCAGCATAAGGTATTCTCCTTCATGGACGGTTTCTCCGGATATAATCAAATCAAGATGGCTCCTGAGGACATGGAGAAGACCACTTTTGTTACTCAGTGGGGTACCTTTTGCTACAAGGTCATGCCGTTTGGGTTGAAAAATGCTGGGGCAACGTATCAGCGTGCCATGGTTGCTTTGTTTCATGATATGATCCATCACGAGATTGAAGTATATGTCGACGATATGATTGCAAGGTCCCAAACTGAAGAGGAACACCTTGACCATCTACAAAAGCTGTTTGACCGGTTGAAGTTGTACAAGGTGAGATTAAACCCGAACAAGTGCACCTTCGGGGTGAGATCTGGAAAATTGCTAGGCTTCGTCGTGAGCGACAAAGGTATTCAAGTGGACCCTTCCAAGGTGAAAGCCATACAAGAGATGCCAGTTCCCAAGACAGAGAAGGAAGTCAGAGGCTTTCTAGGACGGCTGAACTACATTGCCCGATTCATCTCGCACCTAACTGCTACTTGTGAACCAATCTTCAAGCTACTGAAGAAAGATCAAGTGGTACGTTGGAACGACGAATGTCAGGCCGCTTTCGAAAGAATAAAAGAGTATCTCCAAAAGCCACCCATTCTTATGCCACCGGTTGAAGGGAGACCTCTAATCTTATACTTGACAGTACTGGACAACTCAATGGGATGTGTGCTAGGTCAGCATGACGAGTCTGGCCGAAAAGAGCATGCTATTTATTACCTTAGCAAAAAGTTTACCGACTGTGAGACCCGATACTCACTGCTCGAGAAAACTTGTTGCGCTTTGGTATGGGCTGCTCGTCGGCTAAGACAGTATATGTTGACTCACACTACTCTATTGATTTCAAAAATGGATCCAATCCAGTATATCTTCGAAAAGCCTGCCTTGTCCGAAAGAATAACAAGATGGCAAATGATCTTGACTGAATATGACATCCAGTACACGACTCAAAAAGCAATCAAGGGAAGTGTGTTGGCGGACCATTTGGCACATCAGGCAGTGGATGATTACCAGTCTATGAACTTTGAATTTCCAGACGAGAATATCATGGTAGTAACTGATTGTGAGATACCTGGACCAGATGAAGGACCTGAGGAAGGATCCCAATGGTCTATGCACTTTGACGGAGCCTCAAACTCTTTGGGTAATGGCATTGGCGCTGTGATCATATCCCCTAAGGGCTCTCATACTCCCCTCACTGCCCGACTATGTTTCAACTGCACCAACAACATGGAGGAATATGAAGCATGCATCATGGGTCTTCGAGCTGCAATTGACCTAAGGATTAAGTTTCTGAGTGTCTTCGGAGATTCCGCTCTCGTGATCAGTCAGATCAAATGTGAGTGGGATACGAAACACCCAAATCGTATTCCTTACAAGGAGTATGTGTTGACGTTGCTCCCCCATTTCGAGGAGATAACCTTTGAACACTTCCCAAGAGAGGAGAATCAGTTGGCGGACGCGTTAGCTACGATGTCTTCTATGTTCAAAGTCAAATGGGACAACGAGGCTCCCCGGATCATTATCTGGAAATTGGATGAACCTGCACATTGTTGCGATCTTGAGACCGAAGAGGTAACAGAAAAACCTTGGTACCATGAAGTAAAGAGGTACCTTGAAGCTCAAGAATATCCCGGGGGCGCGTCTATTAATGACAAAAAGTTTCTGAGAAGGTTCGCGACAAAGTTCTTCCTCAGCAATGACATTCTCTACAAACGTAACCATGATTCAACCTTACTGCGTTGTGTGGATAAGACTGAAGCAAAAAGGATCATGGCAGAGCTGCATGAAGGTGCCTTCAGAATGCATTCCAGTGGACATACCATGGCAAAGAAAATCCTTCGGGCAGGATATTACTGGTCCACAATGGAAGCTGACTGTTATCAACACTCTCGGACGTGTCACAAATGCCAGGTCTATGATGATAAGGTGCACATTCCTCCAGTTCCCTTGAACGTCATGACAGCGCCTTGGCCTTTTGCAATGTGGGGCATTGATATGATCGGCGAGATCAGACCTACGGCATCCAACGGACATCGCTTCATCCTGGTAGCAATTGATTACTTTATGAAGTGGGTTGAAGCAGCCTCTTTTGCCACCGTAACCAAGAACGTCGTGGCACGGTTCATTCGGCACAACCTGATCTGTCGATACGGTGTACCAGAGAGGATCATTACGGATAATGGTACCAATCTTAACAACAAGATGATCACTGAGCTCTGCGAGCAATTCAAGATACAACACCACAACTCTTCTCCCTACCGGCCGAAGATGAATGGGGCTGTAGAAGCGGCTAATAAGAACATTAAGAAGATTGTGCAGAAGATGACAGTGACCTACAAAGATTGGCACGAGATGTTACCATTTTCTCTTCATGGGTACCGTACCTCAGCACGGACGTCAATAGGGAAAACACCATACTCCTTGGTATACGGCATGGAGGCAGTCCTGCCCATTAAAGTTCATATACCCTATCTCCGGATCATGAAGGATGCAGGTTTGAGTGAAGACGACTGGATCCAGACCCGACTTGATCAACTAAACCTAATCGACGAAAAGAGGCTCACTGCTATTTGTCATGGTCAGGCGTATCAAAAACGGATGATCAAGGCATTTAACAAGAAAGCCAGACGACAAGAGTATCAAGTTGGGGACTTGGTAATCAAGCGCATCATTTCACCTCAAGGTGATCCCAAGGGCAAATGGACCCCTACGTACGAAGGGCCATTTGTGGTTAAGAACATCTTCTCAGGAGGAGATATGATTCTAACCACCATGGACGGTGACGACCTTCCTCGCCCCGTCAATGCAGACATAGTAAAAAGATACTACGCATAACTAAAGACCCGCTAGGTCGACTGGCCTAGGCAAAAATAAGGGCTTCCTGGCGAACCAAAAGGGTTCAGGCAAAAATAAGGGATGAAAATAAAATAAAAAAATCTATACACCCGGCAAGTCGAAAACCTGAAAAGGCGGCTTGGGCAAAAATGGGTATCCCGGTGGACTGAAAACCCGAAAGGGCGGTCTAGGAAAAAGTTAGGGATAAGCGTAATACTATGTCTCATTGGATCACCCTGCATCCAGACTTTGGTATCAACTATCAGGCTCAGACGGCACCAATCAATCAGATTCACCTTCAACTAAGCAGCAAAGTGATGAGATGCTTGAAGACATAAAGGCGATAGCAGAGTTGGAACCCAGTGGGATTTTTCACATAGCTGTTTTGTTTTTTTTGTTACAAACTGTATAAATCCTATTTGTTCGGCGGTGTTCTCTTACTAGGACGTCAGCCTCTTGTATAAAATGCCTATTTACAGGCAAACTCCAAAATCAATACAAGTTCATTTTTCAGACAAATTGCAAATTGTTTTTTCCTTTATCTGTTTTGTTTTACAAAGAACATCCAATGTTCATTTTTGATATATGCATTTGACATTAATTGCTACTCATAAATATTTGCACGCGAAACAAAGGACTAATTACGGGTGATATCGGAAGTAGGGGCAATAAGAATTGTCTAAGCGGTCTAGTTGCTCTGTCCACCAAGGTACCAAGGTAAGTTCGGCTGAAGAATATGACCAAGATACCTTCACTCCCCGCAGAGTAAGACAAGATTCAGCAGTACTCTCCCCAAGCAGAGTTAGTCTACTATCAGCCCTAAAGAAGTTGAATATCCCCAATAGGTTTTAATATTCCCCAGCGGAGTATACAGATATTCCTCAGCAAGCATCCCCGACAGTCTTAATATTCGTCAACGAAATATAAGAATGTTCCCCGGCGAAATACAAGATACCCCCAGTGGAGCCATTTCCCGGCGCAGTCTAAAAAAAGCTCCCCCACTAGAATTGAATCATCTTACCCAGTAGATTCTGGAAGCTTGTCCCCTGCAGAATACAAATGCATCTCCTCAACCAAATTCACAGGTTATCCCCACGAGAGTCTAACCGGGTTATCCTCAACAAGTTGCAACTGAAAGATCATCCCCAGTGAAGTTCTTTCTATCCCCAGCGGAGTCCATCATCAAAATCCCCAATAGAGCTTATCAACGGAATCCCCAGCGGAGTTATCGTTAAAATCTCAGCAAAGCATCTCCTCCCCACAGAGTAATTCCCTGCAGAGTAATCTATTCATCAAGTTTATTCCCCAACAGAGTCATCTTCTCCTAGAGGTTTATTCGCACAATCATCTTCGTTCATCATCCCCAGCGGAAATGAAGAACCCAACACTATTCTCCAGCAGCTCCGGGATTTATTTTCTCCAGCTAAAAACATCACATCTTCATACATCATGATACAGGCATATACGCATCATATCATACAATCTCATTTACTTTGAGAACATCATGACATCATGCATCTCATACATCATGACATTGCATACAGCTAACGTTTTGCCCTTTTCAGGAAAAGGACAATCCAAAGATGATTACCATCAACCTTCTTAAAGTTCCAGATTAATACCTGTAACAAGCCAGGAAAATTCTGTGGACGACGGATTGTAGATCTATACTTGTAGCAAGCCATGAAAGTTATCTACATGAAGAGATTGAAGATTAACACCTGTAATAGGCCAGGAAACTATCTTTCTTTCTCAGGTCAGAGATTAATACCTGAAACCAGACAGGACAAATATCTCCTCGACCAACCTTTCTTAAGTTCCAGATTAATACCTGTAACAAGCCAGGAAAATTCTGTGGACGACGGATTGTAGATCTATACCTGTAGCAAGCCAGGAAAGTTATCTACATGAAGAGATTGAAGATTAACACCTGTAACAGGCCAGGAAACTATCTTTCTTTCTCAGGTCAGAGATTAATACCTGAAACCAGACAGGACAACTATCTCCTCGACCAACCTTTCTTAAGTCCCAGATTAACACCTATAACTAGCCAGGAAAATTCTGTGAACGACTGATTGTAGGTTAATACCTGAAACCATCCAGGAAAACTATCTACATGAAGAGACTGAAGATTAACACCTGTAACAGGCCAGGAAACCATCTTTCTTTCTCAGGTCAGAGATTAATACCTGAAACCAGCCAGGATAACTATCTCATCGGCCAACCTTTTCAAGTTCCATATTAATACCTGTAGCAAGCCAGGAAAATTATCCGTGGGCAATTGATTGTAGATTAATACCTGAAACCAGCCAGGAAAACTATCTATGTGAAGAGATTGAAGATCAATACCTGTAGCAAGCCAGGAAAACTATCTTTCTTTCTCGGGTCAGAGATTAATACCTGAAACCAGACAGGACAACTATCTACTCGACCAGCTCAAACCACCCAACTTTCCAATACATTTCAGAGGCGCTCCAGACACAGACGCATGCTGGCAATCATCTAGTTCCAGCTTATAGATACAGTCTAGCATTCACCTCTGGATGGCATCTTTAAGCCTATCTCCACAACTATCCATTACATTTCCAGATGGCATCTATAAGCCCATCCCCGACAAGATTCCATCATCTCTCCAAATGGCATCTATAAGCCCATTCCCGACATCATAATGCTGATACTACATCATGCGAGTGCAAATTTCTGGGCACTTTAGTGTTCAATCATCTTCCACCTTCGGATCACGAAAGGCACGAAAGCCAATCTACATCCTCAGGTTTAAGAAGATTGAACAGGGGAAACTGTTGTACCCCAAAATTTGCACTCCCATATCCCTCAAGATTTGTCAAGAATGGTCTTCAAATTGCTCAAGATTGCTCAAGGGTTATACAGTCCAAATCACCTCCTAAGACAACTGAAATTAGGGTTTTGGTTCTTTCAAGGAATTTGGGGTTTTCAATGGTTCAATCAAGTCTCATAGGCTTATATACATCCTCAAGCACCTACATGCCAAGTTTCAAGACTCATAGTGCCAATTTGCCCAGTCAAAAGTCCCATTTGATCTACAGTCAACTACAAGGGCAAAATGGTCATTTTGCAGTCAAAAGTCATAATTTTTGGTCAACATCTTATTTTGAGTTCATAATCATCATTTGATCAAGTCTTGATCATGATTCCACAAGAATAGCTCAAAAATCATCAAAGATGCAAAAGTTACTATTTTTGGACAGTAGAAAAGTCAACTGTACCTTGACCAGGGCATAACTCTTTCATGGTTTGTCAGAAAAATTCCATTCAAAGCTCATTTTGAAGAGGATGCAACTTCCTACAATCCATATTCACACTCCAAGTTCAAGAAATTCTCTCACACAAAGTTACCAATTTTTACATTATAGGTCAATTTCAAAAGTCAACAAAAGTACACTTTGAGTCAAAGGCCATAACTTGAGATTGGTAAATCCAAATGACATGGGACCAAAGGCATTGGTTAGAGGACTTCAAGAGCTTTCCAAAATGTCCAAGAACATGGTCATATGATTAAAATTGAGCAAGTTGTGCATTGGAGAAGTTGGGAAATGTTTACGAATTTGCAAAAGTCTACTTTGCTCAAAACACCTTCTTTTTGCTAATGGGCCTCAAATCTCTTCTTGAAACTTTACCCATGACCTATGCACGACCCATCAAGATTAATTGGATTTATTTTCTTATTTTTATTGATTAATTGGATTTTTAATTAATATTAATTCATTTAATAAATTTAAATCATAAGAAAATAGAAGATTTGTTTTTGAAATCTTTTTGTGAAGCAAATATGACCTAAACATGCTGGCAAATTCGTGCACAAGTCAAAGATACACAAAGATCCAATTTTGGCAACTTTGTTCAATCATGAAGAATAAAAAATATTTGATTTCCAATCAAAGATTTAAACATCAATGCAATGGATATTGGCCCAGCTTCTTGACCTAATTTGTTTCCCTTATACATAAGCAAGCTAACCCTGACCTGGTGGATGATTGAAAGTTGCAGAAACGGCCATAGTTAATTCAAGAAATTCCAAGAAAATTGAAAACCTGTTCTTGCATTCTAGGGCGATTCAAGGGTTTTTGTTGAATCAAATACATTGCACGAGGTCCCAGGAGTGTTTTGCAATCCAATTCAAGCACTAAAGCTCAAAGAATCGTCATATACAGCACCACAGTTTGCCTTTTTTATTCAGATCTATATACCTTGATTCATGCGCATTTAACATGTTTTCATGATTGTTTTGCATTGCTAGGGACCATACAAAGCTAATGGCATGATTGAATTAAACTATAATGCCTTGAATCAAAAGATGCCATAACTGAATTTCTAGGGTTCTTGAGCTTTAAATTAGGGCTTTCTAAACCAGGGAAAATTAGGACTCATGAGATACATGACTGAACTCGTGTGACCAAGACGAACAAGAACCACACCTCGCGAAATATTTATATGTACTGAGCTTCTATTCGCTATTTTTCGTTGCAGGGGTTAGTGGGGGTTAAAAACCCCCGCTATCTGATGTTATTTACATAGGAAAAATGAAGAAGACGATGATGTGTTGACATACCATTGGATAATTTGAAAAGCGCGCGTTATTTTTGTTTTATTACAGCATATTGATTATTTTCATATATAATTATTGCTCTTTATTTTAATAACAATATGAACACGTTGGCTGGGTGGTTGGGGAAAGCGTGCAAAGTCCATTGGGACCTGGGTTCGAATCCCAGGTCCCCCCAAAACCTTGTTACTTTTATTTTTCAGGTGTTCTTGTGCTGTTTGCCAAAAGAGGTCCACCATATGTTTCAAACCTCAATGCGCCAAGTGTCTTCAAGCATAGATCCAGTGGCCAAAGCGGGGTATCCACCATGCGCCCTAGTCAATGAGCATGCAGGGAGTTGCAAAAGTCAAACGAGGCTGGAAGCATAATGGGCTTCAGAATTGCTGATACACTCCAGAATTAAGCCCAACACCCCCCTTCAAGTTTATTTCTTTTCTTTTCTTTTTATTTTCTTTTATTTTAATTATTAATTTATAATTATTATTAACATTAACAAATTAATATTTATTTTCATAATAAAAATCAGAAAACATAAAAAATATAATATTTTTATTTATTAGATTTAATTAGTTATTTTTGTAAATAAATACTAATATAATTAATTTAGTTTTAATTAGGTTAATTCTAACTTTTTCACAATAAATAAAATTAATATAGAATTAGGGTTTTGATAACTTTTAATCATTTTATTTTTTATTTATTTCCTTAAAATATTAAAAAAGTCAAAAAATGTCCTTTTTATTCAATTAATTAATTAGTCTAGGCCTAATTTCATTTAATTCAAAAATAATAATAAAAAATCTCATTCTTTCTCAGAAAAGGGTCAAAACCCTAAAGACTCTACGATTCAATTTTTCCCTCGCGCATATTATTTTTGATTCATATTTTTGATCATATAATTGTATTTGCTCCGAGGATGTAATAGATTTAATTAGGACCCTTTTTATCGCTTTTATTTATTTTCCGCAATTTACTTTTCAAGGGTTCGTTTTTGGCGATGTAAATACCCGACGCCTTGTAATAGTTTAGTTTTATTTTCCGCAACTATTAACTCTAGATGTATGCTAACTAGGCTATGCATGTCAAGATTTCTCTTAAATTAAAATCAATGTAGCTCACCATAACATGTACAAAGATAACATAACTGAAACTTGACACACTCGCACATGCCACTCTTAGGGTACGCCTCACTTGGTTGCCTCGAAGTGGTCATTGAGTATAGGGTGTTTTAGAGGTCGCCCTCCTGTCTAAAGATCAAAGTTTCCTCGAAACGGTTGCCTCAGATAAAAATGATCTAGGACATTAGGGTTACCGCTAAGGCGTCCTACCATTGCTTTAGTGACCACATGTCCCATTAATCGAATTGACCCGAAAACTCCAACGATGGTGCTACCTACTTCTCAATAGTGGGATAGCACTGTCTAAAGGACATTTACACAGCTTAATTTCTTTTGAGTAGGTAGTGGTTCTCAGGTACTTGCTCTTTCAAAATAAAACAACTTTTCGCACTTACACTTTTCCAACAAAAGTTTTCAAACAAACACTTCATACACTCTTGAGGACAGATACAAGAGTTAAATCGAAGTTTTCAAACAAAACTTTTTCAAACCCACAAACACAAGAAAAGCAAAACTTTTTGAAAACATAGTGAGCAAGTACCTAAGAGCCCGTGGATAACCACGGATAGAAAGGGTGCTAACACCTTCCCTTTCTAAATCTACCTCCCGAACCCGAGAAACATCTCGAAAAGGAATTTTGCTGTGCTTTTGTCCTTTCCTTGTTGGAGAAAATAAAATACGGTGGCGACTCTTGCTTACCGCGACATTTTGCGAAACGCAAACGCGAACCAGCATTCCAAAACAGTCAGTTCTCATTCCCACCGATCACAGGCATCGTATCATTCAAATATGTTAGGTAATATCCTTCCTACTATTTCTCATTAGTGATCATTTTTCTTAAATGTTGGTACTATGAAATGATTAAATTCTTTGTGTGTTATTGCTTATGTGCATGCATACTTGTTTATTGTGTTCAATTAATGTCTACAAAACCTACATGCCATGAAATTTGGAAAACTTTTGAGTTATTCCATGTTGACACTAATATTGTTAAAATCACTGACACTAAGCTTCCTGCAGACTATAACTTCAAACATGCCTTGAACTCCATGTTAAAACGACCATATCCTGAGAATTTTGTGCAAAGTAGTGTTTTTTCCAAAAACTGTCACAACAGGTCAATTGGTTCCTCTGGCTCGAATTATGCAATGGATTGTGTCAAGGATAATTCGCCCCTAAAAAGGGTGGGTTGTCCCGTATTGATCAACCTGAGGTTATGTTAATTTGGGCCATTCTAAATAAAATTAAGATAAATTGGCCATATTACATCACTAGCCGGTTATTTGCATTGAGGGATTCCCCTAGAGGATCTGCCTTGGGGTATCCATCATTCATTCATGGAATTCTAAGTCAAGCACACCTTGATCTTACTGGTATATCACCTACACCTATTCATTCGGATTCAGACTTTACCTCTAAAACTCTAGCACTTATGGGTCATCAATGGAATCCCCAGCTTGGTAAGTACAAGTACTTTGTGAAGTCTAACTCAGTAATAGCTCGAAATGAAGATGTTGAAAAGGATGATGAAATGGAAGATGCTGAGGGTGATGAGGTTGGTACTGAGAATCAAGAAAGTGCTCAAGAGGAGGAAGAAACCGAAGAAATAAATGATGACCATGAGCCTCATAGATCCTATGACGAAGTGATGCGCAAACTTGAGGAAATGCACGTCAACCATCATGAAGACATGGCATTAGCAACTGAACTAATTAACAATCTTGCTAGAATATTCAGCCTTCAAAATGTTCAGTTCAATAATTATGCTAGCCTCCAAGACCACCGATATAACACTCTTCATGAAATGATGGAAACACAAAACACAAACCTGGAAAACTTTCAGTCGACTTTCATGACTCGCTTTCCACCAAACAAACCACAAGACAATGAGGAACAACAACATTACTCAATGCTTGGAACTTTATTTCTTGCTTATTATGCTTATGTTATCATGGTTTTGTATTAAACTGTTTTACTTCCCGTACTACTTTGTGTTTTATTTTGGGTTTGTAACAATGAACATCATATTGTTTTACTTTATTGGTTATTGCTTCTATTTTCGTTTTCCCTTTCTTCATATTGTGTGTATGTTAGTTTGTGTTCTTTTTGCAAAGTTGCAAAATATTGATCACTCTTTGTTTTTGGTTCTCTTAATCCATGTCCTTGTTTCTTTTTGATGTTGTCAAAGGGGGAGAAGGAAAGGAACACAACCAAAGCAAAAATATGCAATATCTCAGGGGGGGGGATAATTGGATAATTTGCAAGACTATTCATATTTGAGGTTTTTACCATCATCAAAAAGGGGGAGTATGTGAGGGCAAAAGTGAAAGAACTGAGTTTTAATGATTGTTAAAAACCTATATGTGCAAATATGTCTTGCTTCAAATAGGTGCAAGTGAGAAACATTAAAGACAGGCATTTATCTCAAAACAGACTGCATGAGCTGACTCATGGAACCTTAGGTCGGCTCATGAGAAGAAGATTTTTGCTTAGAAACATCCGGGAAGGCGCACGCCTCCTTTATGCATCGACGCATGTTTCTGGGAGAACATGAGTCGGCGCATCAGGGAATGAGTCAGCGCATGATTGAAGGAATTTCAACTTCTCTCGCTCGGGAAGGCGCATGCCTTCTCTATGCATCGACGCATAGTTCTGGGAAAACATGAGTCGGCGCATCAAACAATGAGTCGGCATATAACTGAAGAAATTTCAACCTCTCTCGCTTGGGAAGGCGCACACCTTCTGTATACCCTGCATGAGTCGATGCATCGCTAAATTGTCTCATTTTTTCTGCTATGCTGTTACATCATGGGAATGACTTATAAATATTGTTTTGGCCTATGTTTTACACAACAAGAATAAAAAGTGAAAGATATACACAAGAGTTCTCTTCATCTTCAACCTCTCCTCATTTATCCACAACTACACACAATCATTTTAGTTGATCAAGTTCTTGGGATTGTATTGATAACGTCGGAATTGAAAGTGCAATTTCAGATTTGGGAAGAGATCTTTGTGGGTTTTTTCTTGAATAAAACCATTGGGGTTTTGTCCTCCAAAATTGGGTTTTTTTATCACAAATCTTTGCTTCATTGAATTCAGTCGAGCTAAGGGATTGTAAGACCATGGAGTGTTCAATCAGGTAGCGGTAACCGGAGGATTGTGAAGAAGGATTTGGGGTCAATTTTCTTGAGTACAAAATCATTCAAGGTAGAAGGAGTTTTTGTTCAAGATTTTGCATACTTGATTCATTTGGAATCAAGGGAAGAAGAGTGCAACATATAAGATTCATCAACTGACTTTGAATTATGGTGATTGTATCTTCGCTTATAAACTTTGAAAAATTAATTTCATGTCCTAATTCTAGATTCTAGAATTGGGGGCAGAGTAGCCCACGCGAGGACAACTAGGTGATCTGCCTTAACAAATACCGTGTCCATTTTAGTTTTCTGCATTTGATTTCTATTTGCTTAAATTTGTGAGTTATCAATTTTCTCATTCATACAAAATAATTGTAGTGATAAACTAAAATTTAAAACTCATATAGCATTCATTAGAATCGCTATAATCACTACAATTTGAGTATAACCAAACCTTGTGTAGTACGTACACCAAGTGTTTGGTGAATTTACAACTCACAAATTTGCTTTATATTCTCCGCAACTAATTGGTACAAAACTTACACCTTGTTAAACTTGCTAAAGCAATTCATCATATTCATTTTTAATTGTGATTCTATTCTCACCATTTTCATCAAATTGGTTCGCATATCCGATCTTTCCAATACGTAAAGTTTAGACGATCATATTCAGAGTTGTCGCTCTTTGATAAAAACAATTTTACAAAATGCGTAAATTATTTAAAGGGATATATTCATCCCCCCTTCTAGATCTGTCCCATCGTCTAACACAATGATACAAGTATGAGCTCCTAACTTTTCCGTTTGAAGAATCTCAGAAAATCCCACACGCAGGGTGTTTGGAGGTTGAAGACGACCTACGTGTCGTTCTTCAACCAATGAATGTTAGAAATTTGTTTTGTTTTCATTGGTTGCTTTTTTATTATTCAGCGTGTTTTGGCTGAGGGTCCATGATATGCACAGTGCGCCAGGTCCTTTGGATCTGTTTACTAACGTGTTTTGACATTCATGCAATGGAACACCTTTTTTTTTTAATTAAAATCTGATTTAAAAAATGATTTGGTGTGATTTCCAATAGTGACCATATCATGCACAACATGTCAGATCTCTTGAATCTTCTTTCTAACACGTTTTGACAATGATCTGATGGTCCACATTTGTTTGTTTTATTTTTATTTTCTGATTTTTATATTTATTTGTTTTAAACTTTAAAAGTCCATAAAAAATCATTTCTGGTCCAAAAATTATGAAAAATTTCAAAAAAATATTTTGGAATATTATCTTTCTGATTTTTAATTTTTCACAATTTTATTTTTAGATTTGATATTTTTTATAATTTTTCAATTTCTTTTGATTGTTTTAATTATTTGAAATCATTTTCTGGTTGTTAAAAATTCTAAAAAAATTATGGAAAAGTCCTTTGGTCTTTTGGAAAATTTTAATGACTTTTTTTTATTTTTAATTCTAAGTTTACTATTTTTTACCATTTTTGGGTTTGTTTTACTTATTTCTTTTATTTCTAAAAATAATTTCTGACTTAAAAAAATTTTGAAAATTTTTGTCAACTATTATTTAATCATGTTTGACCTCTGACTACTTTTTAGGATTTTTATTTGGTATTTTAATATACTTTATGTACTTTACCATTTATTTTCTTTTTTATTAACCATTTAAATATTGTTTTACTAAATATTATTTTATTATTTTTTATTTGGTTCTGACTTGGATTTCATTTGGTGACGAATTCCTCAACCTCATTGGATCTTGGGTGTTAATAGGTTGAGAAACCAAATCTACCAAAATGGATGAATGGTGTTAATGATATTTGAAACCCTAATTTCATATAATACATCCCCTCCCTCTTCATCTTATCCCTTTCTTACTTGTACTTCATGTTGTTAGAGAATGATTTACATATCATTTCTCCAAACATATGGTACATAGATTGCTATTGACCAGCCTCAAAATAGGTGCGACTTCTACAAAAGTCCAATTACTATTGCTTAACATAGCACTAAATTTTGTCCTGATTTGAGAAATGATCATTTGTGGCCCAAACCTATGTTTTTTAGCCCAAGTATGTTTAATTTGAAACCTTTGATCCAATAACCTTAAGGTTCATTGTTAGGAGGCTTTGGTCTTATCAATCCTCTAATGAACCTTCATAAAATTTGGTCTAAGCAAATCATTTAAACATCTTTGATCATATGTTGTCGCCTCAAGAATTTGAAATGAATGATATACTTGACAAAAAGAAAATGAAACTTGTTGTTGAGAGGCTTTGATTTTATCAATCTTCTAATGAGTTTTCAAATGAAAGATTCAAGATGGTCATTCAACTAACCTCTAATTTCTAATCCATTAACAATTGACTTTTATTTTTATGCTTTTACTTTACGCCTTTACTTTTACGCGCCACTTATTTTAGCATTTACATTTCACACTATTTTACGCGTCGTTTTATCGCAAATTTTTGCAGTTAGCAAGAGTCGCCACCGACTTTTCTTTTATCCAAAAAGGAAAGGTGAAAAAGCACAAGAAAGACCTTTGAGATTGTTTCTTGAGTTCGGGGGATAGATTATGAAAAGGGAAGGTATTAGCACCCTTTTCATCCATGGTTTTCCAAGGGCTCTTAGTTACTTGCTAGATCACTTGCTTTTGTTTGAAAGATGTGCTTTGTGTGGTTTTTTAAAGTATTTTGAAAAAGGCGCCATTGTTTAGGTAAACTTTGTAATGATTATCGTTCGTAAGAATGTGTACAAAGTGTTGATCTTTTGAAAATGTTTTCAAGTTTGAAAGATGTTTCTGAAAGTGTTGGTGTTTGTTTTGAAAATAGAAAGGATGTTTTGTTTTAAAAGTGAGCAAGTAACTAGGAACATTCTACCTACTCAAAAGTCTTTCATGTTTATTTCCTCTTTTCTTTGATATTGTTATCTTACCATTGATTTGGTAAGTAACTCTATCTTTGGATGTAAACGAGACGGGCATGGGTCATCGTATAACCATGATTAGCAATGTTGCAAGGTATCTTAGCATCTTTCTTTAGGGTCTAAGATCATTTTGAAAGGAAACTTTTGATAGCGTCATCGAGGGACTATGATCTTGTATTTTACTTGTCTTTTCTAAGATACCTCACATGCGTAATACGACCATTTTTGTAAGGCAATCAAGTGGATTTACCCTAGGGGTGCTTGTGTGCAAGTGTATTGATTTTCATGCTTTGTTTAGTCTTTGATTAGGGTTTTCTACTTGTTGATTTTAGTCTTTCCATACAAACCCTAATTACTAGAATTTATATAAAGCGATAAATTACGAAAAGTAAAATTACTACGCTATTACATCATTAAGGGAGGGGGGTGTACGAATTTATAAACGGGGATTGCAAGAAAATTAAACCTAATTATCTATTACAACCATATTGAATATTGTCCAAAATTGAAAATAAAATGCAAGAATATAATTGTAAAAAGAAATGGTTTTTGTTGTTTTTATAAAAGGGGTTTTTTCTTGACCTAATTAAAGAAAATTATTAATTAAAATTAAATAGAATTAACTTAAACTAATTAAGAAAAGAAATTAATTTGAAAAAGGATTTTTTAGGTTTTTTATGAAAAGGTTTTAAATTGATGAAAATAAAACAAAGATTAATTAATTAAAATAGCCTAAGTTCTAAATTAATTTTAACTAAGAAAACAAAATAATGTATTAATTTAACCTAAGTCTAAAAAACTAATTATTTAAGAAAAAGAAAAGAAATTTATTTTAAGATAATATTTTTATATTTTTGTTTTATAGAGAAAATAAATATATATAAGTATGAATAATAAATAAAAATATTTTTTTGATTTCTATTAATAAAAGTAGTAATAATATTAATAATAGTAAATAATAAAAATATTAAAGAAAATAAAATATAATAAAATAAAAAAACAGAAAAAGGAAATAATAAAAAAAAGCCACGGGGTGCACAAGCAAATCAGAGTCAGTAAAAGAAAAAAAACAAAAGGCCCAAATGTTGAAAGCCCAGGCGCTGCCTTACCACTGGGGTGGCTGTACATCCGTTTATATAATTGAAACGATAAATATATAATACAAAATGCACCCTGATTATCCTTCATCTTCAACCTCCAGCCAAATGACCTGTATCTTCTTCATCTCTCAACAAAAATGAAAAGTTCAAACATGAAAGTTGTGGCATTTCTTCCCACGAAACCAACCATGTAAATAACTTAAGCTAACAGTCAAAGATGAGTGAGAATTTTTCTGACCCAAATTCAAAACCTAAAAATTTCAAAAAACATCAACTCTAAAATTCTCTAAGCTCAGGCCATATAAATGCAAACTATGGATATGTACAGCTTCATGGCAATGGTATCTACATTTTATCTTCATAAATGCAAGCCTAACAATGCCTAAATATAAAGATAGAAGTTCAAGAAAAATACCTCAAAACTGGAAATTGTGAAATGGATTTGAGCTTGTTTCTGGAAGTGGTGATGATCAGGTTAGCTTCCTTGGACCTCTAGGAAGCTAATGCAATGTCTAGCTTGAGTTGAGAGTGGCTGAAAAGGCCTGGAGAAGTCCAACTGCAATGCTCTGTTTTTGGCTATGGAAGTTGATGAAGGTGATGTTACAGTCTGCAAACAAGGGCAAGGATGGTGTGTATTTGATATGAGGAAGCTTTTGAAATTAAAAGGCCAATAAATGCACGAGTGGTTTTGAGGATTGAAGTTCAAAGTCAGAAATGACACAAAAATGGAGGTTTTGTGCAATCTATGTTTTCAGGGAGTTTGGGAGTTTCTATATTCGTGTGTTCTCGTGCAAATAGTATCTCTATTTATAGAGGAAAGGTTTTGAGGTTTGAAATGGTCAGTGTTGTACCCCAAAATTTGCCCTCTCATTTTATCAAGATTTTCCCCACAAGACTCTTTGGACTTAAGACCAGATTAGGGTTTGCTCAGCTCAAGACCAGATTAGGGTTTGCTCAGCTCAAGACCTCATCTTGCACTGATGACCTGAAATTAGGGTTTGAGTTTGCACAAGAATTTTTGGACCATCAATGCCTCATGTGACTTTCATACTTCATGTTGGACTCCTAAGATTGCTCATACCAAGTTTCAAGCCTTGAATCACATTTTGGACCAGTCAATTGGACAATTGACCTAAAAATCAACTGTATTGGGGAAAAAGTCAATTATGGCCAATTTACAGTCAAACCTCATATTGTTTGATCCACAACAACATTATAGACTCCTATGAATCATTTGATCAAGTTTGGACCATAACTCCTCAAGAAATTTGATCAGATCTTCAAAAGGGCAAAATGGTCATTTTTAGGGTTTTGATTGAGGAAGGGCAATTTCTGATTTTTCACCTAGCCAGTGGCGAATTGGGTTCAAACATGGTTTCAAGGACCTAATGGCATCATCTTTACCTAATCACAAGGTTCAAAAGATCTCAAATGCATAGGATTGACAGATGAATTTTCCAGTCAACTGATCAAAAATCAACTGTACACTGAAAAGTCAAACTTTGACTTTTTGGTCAAATCAAGTGCCAAGGGTCATAATTCATCAAGATATGTCAAAATGTGAAACTTGATGACCAAGAAACCTAATTTTGAAAATTAGGGTTTTAATTTGAAATTTTTCATAACTTAGAATTTTTCTAAGTTATGGAAAATTCTTATTTTTTCCCAACTTTTTCACCATGATGCATTTGGATTCAAACAAAACTTCCGAAATTAAAGTTGTAGTCCTCCACAAAATCTACAACTTTTATTCACAAAGTTTTCCCAAAAGATGCTTGGATATCAAGTTATGATTTTGTGAATAGGGGTCCATAAAACTTTTAACTTAGTGAAATTTTGCCCTAGTTTAGGCAGATTTTTGACCTAACTTCATGGCAACTTTTCACCTAGTTCCAAGTGGAATATAAAAATTCATTTCAAAGATGGATTGTAAAGAATGTTACAAGCTTTCCAAAATGTCCAGGAACTCTCCAAGATCATTTATGGTTAGGGAGAATCGAAGGAATGAAAATGGAAAATTATCACTTTTGTCCAAGGCATTTTTCACAATGGTTCAAGTTGCAAATTTGTCCTAAGCATGCTTGTACTTGCATTACAGGTCCTAATCCTTTATACACTCCAAAATTGAATTCTAATTCATTGGATAATTGTCTTATTCTGATCTTTGAAGCATTGCACAAAGAATTATTCCAAAAATGGCATAAAGTGCATAATACCATTTTCATAAAGCTTGCTTTTACAACTTTGCATTTCTTGAGCCATGAACCTAATATTTTACTGCAAACAAGATCCACATTTATCAAGCAAAGTTTACCAACTATGTTCAAACCTCAAACTAGCCTGTACAGGCCTTGAGCATTGTCATCTCAAATTTTCTTCAAAAGCAAGTAAACTTGCAAAAGCCAATATAACTCATCCATATGATAAAGACAAGCCATAGGATCATTTGGAACAATCTCAGAACATGGTAACAAGCAGAATACACGAATTTCCAACTTCTCAAACACCCTCAAACACAAAAAACACCATTTCTGCCCAAAACAAGGCAACCTCTGCAAATCACTAGCCAAAACATATTTTGCTCATGTGTTTTTTGTTTCAAGGCTTCAAACACATTCCATACCTCCTACCTAAACTATCCAGGCCTTTGTTCAGCAACTGTAACCCTTGTTTCAAGCTTCACCATTTTCATTTTTTGAGTTTGCAGGTTGACTTCTACAAAGAGTTCCAAGCCACTTCAAGGCAAGCTGAGCATTGGGATAACTTGAGGGAACTTCAAGCAAGCTCACACGACCTTCAAGCCTCACTCAAAGTTCCCACATTGCCATATCCAAACTCAACTGAACAAGGTATTTGTCAAGTTTCTATCTCTCTATCTAGGCATACTTAAGCTTAGGTTTGTGAAGCAAAAATGTAGTCTTTAACATGATTGAGCTGTACATATGCTTAGATTCCATTTATATTAACTGAGATAAGAGTATTTGGATTTTGAACATGCTGAAAATTTTAGGTCAGAAATTAGGGCCATTAAAATTCTCTCTGATCTTTGAGAGTTAGGTCATGTTCTTTATATCATTGGAATCGTGTGATCATGAGCTAGATTTTTCATGTTATAAGTTTTTGATTTTATGCAAAGAATAGCAAGAACATGATTGGATTGCAGAGCGCACGCGTTTGGTCGTTTGGTTGAAGGACAAGGATGAAGCTGGCTTGGGCCTAGGCGCCTTGGGCCTGTAACTATTCACACCCCCTTTTTTGCTTCTGCACCCCTTTTGCATTTTCTTATATTTTTTATATTTTCTTGCATAATTTATATTTTATGACTTTATTATCTTTTTTTTGAACATTGAAAAATCACAAAAAATATTTTCTTTATTTTTTTGGATTTTTTCATATTTTCTTATTTTATTTTTTGCATAATAAATAATTTGTTAGGATTTTATACTTTATTTTCTTAAATAAAACTTGAAAATAATATAAAAATATCATACATTTTTATTTTTATTATTTATACACTAAAAATAATATTTTCATACAATATTCAATTTTTTAACATTTTGTATATATTATTATTATTTTTTCTTGAACAAAAAATGAATAAAAGGAATAATATGAGAATATATTTTCTATTAAACAAAAATTAGGGTTTTAACTCTTTCAAAAATAATCATTTTATTTTCTTATTCTTAAGACATAAATAAACTTATTTTTACATACATAAAATTAATACCAAAAAAAACATTTTTGCATACATACATTTAATTGCATATTTAAATATTTGCTTATTTATTTATTTGTACATAAATTCAATTTGGTTGTAATAGTTTTAGGGTTTTATTTTGAGCAATATCCACCTATTAAAAACTTGTATCCCCCTTCCCATATTATTGTTGTAATAGTCTAGATTTACTTTACGCATTTTATTGCTTTCATATACCATGATAGTAAATTAGGGTTTTGTATGCAAAGACCAAAAATCAAAATAAATAGCATGACTTAATACAAGACAAAAATGAATGAAAAATGACAACACATTGCACACAAGCACCCCTAGGGTTTCACCCACTTGGTTGCCTTATAAAATGGCCATGGTATGCATGCTAGGTATCTTGGCAAAATCAAACAAAAACAAAAAGAACATAGTCCCTCGATGACGCTAGACAAGGTTGCCTAAAAACAAATGATCTTAGTCCCTAAAACTTTCTAAGATACTTGGCACCATTGCTATATGGTCATACGATGACCCACGCCCGTCCCGTTTAACATCCAAAGATAGGGTTGTTTACCAAATGCAGTGGTAAAACAACAATGTCAAAGGAATAAAATGTACAAGAAAGAATTTTGAGTAGGTAGATGCTTCTAGTTACTTGATCAATTTGCAAACCATCCTTGCTATTTTCAAACAAACACAAACAATTTCAAAATAATTTCCAAACAACTTTCAAAACATTGAAACATTTTTCAAAAGACAAACATCTTTGTATACATTCTTACAAACGAGAATCATTACAAAGATTGCCAAAACGATGGCCTCTTTTCAAAATACTTTCAAAACCACACAAAACACCATTTCAAACAATTGGAAAAGCAAAGAAAGTGATCTAAACAAGTAACTAAAAGCCCATGGATAACCATGGATGAAAAGGGTGCTAGCACCTTCCCTTTTCATAATCTACCCCCCAAACTCAAGAAAATATCTCAAAGGTCTTTCCTGTGATTTTTGACCTTTCCTTTTGGATAAAATAAAAGTCGGTGGTGACTCTTGCTAAACAGAAACATTTGCAAACACAAACGCAAAACCTCAAGTCAGTTCTTCCACCGTATCACAGAACTGGCGACTCTGCTGGGGAGATTTAAGAAAAGTGGGGTTACCGTAGGGTTTTAGATCACCTTTACATGCTTATTTTGCTTGACTTGTTTGCTTTACACTTTGGTTTTATTGTTTGGGTTTGAATCCTCTACCCGGATTTGGGAAACATTCATAGGTAAATAGCAATACGTTGTGGAAACTGTGTGGGGTATACCGACACAGTCTAAGCAATAGCTATGTTAGTGTGACATATTTGTGGGTACCAGTAGCCTTTGAGTCAATCAAAGAGAATACGGGGCCGCTGAGTGATGTCATGAAGCACTAATGGACTTTTAGAACCTTTACTTGACCAACTTGGCCTTTTAGGATGTAGTGAGATGACCGGCTTTGGTGCAGTTCGAAGTTGGTAGATACTCGATACTATACTCATTGAGGGTTATTTTCTTGGAATATTTTGGTCGCCAGTAAAGTGGCTAAAATGAAACAATGAACACAGAAAACAATCCAGTGATATTGAGCTCCTTAGAACCCGGTTACTATTTCTAGGACAGGTTGAGCCAACTAAACTTGAAGAGGGTACTTACCTATGAAACCCCATGCAAGCCTAAACTAGGAACTTGTGTGATTTGCTTGTACATATATACTTGTGCATAACATCATGAACATAATGAAGCATCATATGCATCCACTAACCATTTCAAGGATTTTGGATTTTCATCTTTGTTCATGTTTTGTAGGTTATGGATTCACTTCGCAGGAAAACTATTCAGGACAACCTTGTAAGAATTCCTCCACAACTCAAGGAGCTTGCTTCCAAGATTCCAAAGTATTCTCCATTCACTGAGAGACATGGTCTACTTCTCAACTTAGTCACTTCCAACAAAGAGGAAGACATGGTGAAAGTTCTCTTCCAGTTCTTTAACCCCCTATATCACTGCTTCACATTTCCTGACTACCAGCTTGTGCCCACTTTGGAAGACTTTTCTCAGCTTTTGAGGATTCCTATTCTCAATCAACTACCCTTCAACGGTACAGAAAGAGATCCAAAACCAGAAGATATTGCTCAAGCCATGCACTTGCAATTATAGGATGTCACAACCCATTGGGAAACTAGAAGTGGTGTCAAAGGCTTCTTGACAAAGTTCTTGTTTAAGAAGGCCCAAAGCTACTGTAATTCTTTGGACCTACAAGCTTTTGAGGAGATTTTAGCTCTTCTCATTTATGGGATGGTCTTGTTCCCTAATCCTGACCAACTCATAGACATGAGTGCTATCAAAATATTCATGGCTCGCAACCCGGTGCCTACATTGCTTGGGGATACCCTCCACTCTTTTCACACTCGTACAATGAGAAAAATAGGTGTTCTCATGTGCTGCACTCCTCTACTAGCAAGATGGTTTATTTCTCATCTTCCCCAATCAGTCTTGAAGAATGAGCAAGGTTTGAGGTGGTCACAATGATTGATGACTCTTACACATTCAGATGTTCATTGGTGTTCTCGATCCAAAGAGAATGTTATCATCATTGAGCATTGTGGGGAATTCCCTAATGTCCCACTACTTGGCATTAGGGGAGGCATCACCTACAACCCTTGCTTGGCTCTGAGATAGTTTGGGTATGCCCGAAGGGATGGCCCATATGACATGCTGATTCCAGACTTGGTTTTCGACTTCGACAACGACAATCAAGGACTTCGACAAAGGTTCATTCGAGCTTGGAGGATTCCAAACAAGGTAGACAGTAAGACCTTGGGACACAAGAATTCCATCCCCCTTGAGCCTTACCTTAAGTGGGTACAAACCCGCGCCCAAAGTCTTATGATGCCTTACCCCTCTATTCTCCCCGTGATTATAGAGCCTGTTATGGAAGGAGAGGTTCCATACACCCTCCTACATCCTGACATGCCAACATCACTCAAAGATATGCAAAGGAGTTGGATACAGCTCAAGAGAGAACGCGATACTTTTGAAGCCCAATTCTAAGCAAGCGAGAAGAAGGTTTTGGAACTCACTTGTCAACTTCACGAAGAGCAGACTCTCAACACCTACATTGCACCAAAGAGGATGCGCAACGTCTTTTTACCTTAGAATTTTGTATTATTTTGCCCATGGGGCATTGATGTACTAACAATTCTATCTTATTAATATGACGTGTGTTTCTTTTTTGTTTAAAACAAACTTGAATTTCTGAATCCTTGAAAGCATTACATGAGTACATATCATTCATCATATGCATAAACAGGTCTTCACACCAAGTTTCCTCATCTCTCTGTTGTTTATTTCTGCAAGATGGATATTGAACAAACGGTCAAAGACTTGCAAGCTCAGAATTCACAATTTCAACAGCTACTCTTGACCTTGACTAAGGGGCAGGAGGAGCTCAAAACTCTGCTAGAAAAGGAAAAAGAGAAAAAGATGAAGAAGAGAGCTGGTGTGGCTACCATGGGCAGAAGATTTGAAGGTCAAGCCAGGAGGGTCCTAGATTTTCCATCAACCTCTGAGGAAGGAGAGAGAAAGGGTAAAGATACTGCCGTGCCCTCAGATTCTGAAGTTGAAGAAGAGGAAGATGAAGACTACTCTGAACAACCATATCCTCCGGCCGATGACAAATACAAGAACTTGGAAGAATGTCTTGCAGCTATGGAGATACAGAGAGTGCCTGGGCTGAACTTTGAAGAGTTAGGTTTGGTTTCTGGAATTGTAATCCCTCCTAATTTTAAAGTTCCACTGTTTGCTAAGTACGATGGGGTGTCTTGCCCAAAGATGCACCTACGATCTTATGTCAGGAAAATTCAACCACATTCTTCTGACAAAGACCTGTGGGTCAACTTTTTCCAGGACAGTTTGTCGGGGACGCAACTGGATTGGTTCTACCAGTTGGAGAGGTCTGATGTGCATAATTGGGAAGACTTGGCAGCCGCCTTCTATAAATAGTATCAATACAATGCAGACTTAGCACCAACCCGTACTCAATTACAGAGTATGGGCATGGTCTCAAATGAAGGTTTCAAAGAGTATGCCCAGAAATGGAGAGACTTAGCTGGAAGGGTACAACCACCTCTATCTGAGAGGGAGCTAGTGGACATGTTTTTGGGGACTCTGTCAGGTCCTTTCTTTAATCACCTGATAGGAAGCTCTTCTGCAGATTTCACTGAGTTGATTCTAACTGGTGAGAGAGTTGAAGCCGACATAAAAAGCGGGAAAATTCAAAAAGATGCATTTGCTTCCGCTGCCATCAAAAAGAATTTTCTGACAAAGAAGGAAGTATCAGATGTCTACTCCCAAAGAGGTCAAAGAAGAGTTGAGAGCTGGCCAGTGGTGGGGGTCGTAATGATTCAGAAGTCTGCAGCTGATCAGCCCAGAAACAATCAACCAAGAACCAACCAAACAAGGGTGGAAAGGCCTGTAAGGAAATTCACCCAGATAAACATGACTCCTGCTCAGGTTCTACCCCATCTCTTGAAGTTAAACCTTGCGAGTTTGAAAGAGCCCCCGAAGAACCCGAATACTGCTTCTCCGTACTACCATTCGAACGCCAAGTGTGTATATCATTTAGACAGCCTGGGGCACGACACCAACAATTGTTGGGCCCTCAAGAATAAGATTCAGGATCTGATAGACTCTAAAGAGGTTAAATTCGACGCCCCTGAAAAGCCGAATGTAATCTCTGCTCCAATGCCAAGGCATGGCCATAATTCCCATGCTGTTGAAGAGGATCTGTTTGTTGCTACTGTTGATGATTTGATGACTTCGCTACCGATAATCAAGTTGAATTTGCTGAAGGATGGGATTTTCCCAGGTTGTGAAAAAGATTGTTGTCTTTGTTCATCCTTACCAACCGACTGTCCATTGTTGAAGTTAGACATCCAATGCCTAATGGATAACCAAGAAATCCTTTTTGAAAAGACTCCTGTTACACTGACTCCTGTTAATGATGTTTCAATAATAACCATATCCGCCAATCTTTCCAAGGTCTCCAAAAGACCTGTTAAGATTACATCCGCTCCGAAGACTGCACCTTTGAAGATAACCATGCCCGGGCCCGTCCCATACAAGTCGGACAGATCAGTACCGTGGAACTATGGTGGAGAAATCTACTACCACTGTATTAAACAAATTGAATCAACTGAAGATAGTTCTGATGAAGAGACTTCCGACATTGGAAACATTTCTGGAACGGGAAAAATCACCCGCAGTGGAAGAATTTTCTCTCCAAAGATCTCCCCTCCAAAGGCAATCTTTGGACCCTCAGCTGATCTTAAGGTTACCCCTGTACCGGTAAACATATCTGCGAGAACTCCAATTATTGAAGAAGTTGTAACTCCTGTGGTTGTCCCCTCTGCTGCTGTTGATGATAGAGGGAAAGGGATCCAAGAAGAGCCCGTCAGGACGAGGGTTCAGCCATTGGTCATCCCTGAAACCTCTCAAAAAGAAATGGAAGAGATTTTGAAAATAATCAAGAAAAGCGATTATGATGTTGTGGAACAACTGGGGAAAACCCCCTCAAAGATCTCTATGTTGGCCCTGCTGCTTTGTTCAGAGGCTCATGCTAAAGCTTTGATAAGATTCTTGAAGACGGCCCACGTGCCACAGGAAACCTCCGCGGATCAGTTCCAGGAATGTGTAGCTAGCTTAACAGCTGACAATGGTCTAGGATTATCCGATGCTGATTTAAATTCAAAAGGGAGAAAACATAATGATGCTTTGCATGTCTCGATGGAATGCAGAGGGACAACCCTAGCACATGTTCTGGTAGACACTGGTTCGTCTTTAAATGTCTTGCCGAAGAAAGCCTTAGATAGACTGGATTGTGAATGCCTAACCTTGAAACCCAACAATATAATCGTCAGAGCCTTTGATGGTTCTAAAAGGATGGTCCACGGGGAGGTGGACATCCCGATTAAAGTGGGAACTGAAACCTTCAACTCCACATTCTATGTGATGGACATCCGTCCTTCCTATTCTTGCTTGTTGGGAAGACCCTGGATTCACAATGCTGGAGCCGTCACTTCCATTCTCCATCAATTGCTCAAGTACCCTGTCCAGGGGAAAATCATAATTGTTCATGGCGAAGAGGAATACATGATAAGCCATCTAAATTCTTTCCGCTATGTAGAATTGGATGGTGAATTCATCGAAACCCCTTTTCAGCATTTTGAAGAGGTAGTTCAGGAGATTGCGGTAACCAAGACAGTGTCTTCTGTACCCATGATTACCAGACCTCTGCCTCGGATTTCGTCTCTCAAAGATGCAAAGGTTGTGATTGAAGAAGGAGGAAGCACAATCTGGGGGCAGCTTCCCGACTTTCCTTTCAAATCAGATAAATTCGGCTTGGGGTTCACTTCTTCTGCTCAAAAGGTTGTACGCCACGCCCGTGCTGGAGGGCCACCAGTGAAGATCACCCATCATGGAGTCAATGTTTTGGAGGATAGTGAAGAGGAGAGTAGCCTGGAAGACTGGATTTCCAACTGTTGACGGAGGACTATGCAACTGGGAAGCAAAAGACTTTATTCTGATTACTTTCATACCGTAGTAATTTATCTTTCAAACATTTATGTTGGTTTGTAATAATTCTCAAACAATTCGTACACTTTTAACCTTGTGTCTTACCCGAGGCACATAGGTCCATTTGTAAGGGTTTGATTTTTCATCTTCATATGCCATTTTAATGAATCATGGATGTTTTCACATATAAACTTTTGTGTTCATTGTTTTTATTTTTACATTTTATTTGTTTAAAGGTGGCTATCCCTTACACACACCCACACTCACAAATGCAGGTACCCTTCCATTCCGGATTCCATGGGTAACAATTCTGTTATGGCCTTCAGTGACTGTGAAGATCTGGTCTACCATGCTGAATACGAAGGTGAGGAAGATTGTGAGGTGCCGGGAGAATTGGCTAGACTGCTACAACTGGAAGAAAGAGAAATTTTACCTCATGAGGAGCTGTTAGAGACAATCAACTTGGGTACTGAGGAAGACAAAAAAGAAGTCAGAATGGGTGCCAACCTAGAGCCAAGTGTCAAAGAGCGCCTAATTCAGTTGTTACATAAATATGTTGAGATCTTCGCCTGGTCATACAAAGACATGCTGGGACTCGATACAAATATTGTGGTTCACCGTCTACCCACAAGAGAAGACTGTCCACCAGTTAAGCAAAAGGTCCGCCTCATGAGACCTGACATGTGTGAAAAGATCAAAGCAAAAGTTATGAAGCAGTTCAATGCTGGATTTCTTGTTGTTACTTTCTATCCACAATGGGTTGCTAACATTGTGCCCGTGCCTAAGAAGGACGGAAAAGTCAGAATGTGCGTGGATTACAGAGACTTAAACAGGGCCAGCCCTAAAGATGACTTTCCACTACCGCACATGACATCTTGGTTGACAATATAGCTCAGCACAACGTATTTTCTTTCATGGACGGATTCTCAGGCTATAACTAGATCAAAATGGCCCCTGAGGACATGGAGAAAACTACTTTTGTTACACAATAGGGTATGTTCTGCTACAAAGTGATGCCATTCGGACTGAAGAATGTCGGGGCAACCTATCAACGCGCCATGGTAGCTTTGTTTCATGATATGATACATCATGAGATAGAGGTCTACGTAGATGACATGATATCCCGTTCAAAAACTGAAGAAGAACACCTCGACCATTTGCAAAAGTTGTTTGTCAGGTTGAAGGAATACAAGCTAAGATTAAACCCTAACAAGTGTACGTTCGGAGTCCGATCCGGTAAACTCTTGGGTTTCATTGTCAGTAACAAAGGCATCGAGGTTGATCCTGCCGAAGTCAAAGCTATACAAATGCCTGCTCCTCGCACTGAGAAGGAGGTCAGAGGTTTCTTGGGACACCTAAATTACATTGCTAGGTTCATCTCTCACCTAACATCTACCTGTGAACCAATCTTCAAGCTGTTGAAGAAAGATCAGGTGGTTAAATGGAATGACGAATGCCAGATTGCCTTTGACAGAATCAAAGAGTATTTGCTTGAACCTCCTATCTTGATGCCACCCGTCGAAGGAAGACCGCTAATCATGTATCTGACTATTTTGGATAATTCAATGGGGTGCGTACTGGGCCAACATGACGAGTCTGGCCGAAAAGAGCATGCCATTTATTACCATAGAAAAAAGTTTACCAACTGTGAGACCCGATACTCACTGCTGGAGAAAACTTGCTGCGCTTTGGTATGGGTTGCTCGCCGGCTAAGGCTGTATATGTTGACTCATACCACTTTGCTGATATCTAAGATGGATCCGATCAAATACATCTTTGAGAAGCCTGCTTTGTCTGGAAGGATAGCCAGATGGCAGATGATCCTGACAGAATATGACATACAGTACACGACCCAAAAATCCATAAAGGGGAGTGTGCTAGCTGACCATCTGGCCCATCAAGCTGTCGAAGATTATCAATCCATGAAGTTCGACTTCCCTGACGAAGACATCATGACATTGGATAACATTGAAGATTTCAGACCATATGATGGACCTGAACAAGGATCCTGATGGACCCTGTACTTTGATGGGGCCTCCAATGCTCTTGGCAACAGTATCAGTGCGGTACTCATCTCCCCATAAGGTTTCCATACTCCTTTCACCGCCAGACTCTGTTTCAACTGTACGAACAACATGGCAGAGTATGAAGCTTGCATCTTTGGACTCAAGGCTGCTATAGACTTAGGAATCAAATCTTTGATTGTATTTGGGGACTCAACTTTGGTCGTCAGTCAGATCAAAGGAGAGTGGGACACTAAGAATCCAAACCACATCCCTTATAAAGAATATGTCTTGACATTGCTACCACATTTCGAGCATATTACATTCGAGCGCTTCCCGCGAGAAGAAAATCAGCTAGCTGATGCTCTAGCTACAATGTCATCCATGTGTTAAACTTAACTGGTATAATGAGGCTCCCCAAATCACCATTGAGCGGATGGAAGAACCTGCACATTGTCACGAGATTAATACCGAAGAAGTAGTGGACCGACCTTGGTTTCATGAAGTCAAAAGGTATCTCGAGGCTCAAGAATATCCTGAAGGAGCTTCAGTCAACGACAAAAAGTTCTTGAGGAGATTCTCTGCCAAGTTCTTCCTGAGCAATGGTATCCTATACAAGCGCAATCATGATTTCATTCTGCTCCGTTGTGTGGACAAGATTGAAGCTGAACAGATCATGGCTGAACTGCACAATGGTACCTTTGGCACTCACTCTAGCGGGCATACGATGGCTAAGAAGATCCTAAGGGCAGGCTATTACTGGTCTACCATGGAAGCTGACTGCTATCAATATTCCAAGACTTGTCACAAATGTCAAATCTATGCGGACAAGGCACATATACCTCCAGTTCCTCTCAATGTCTTAACAGCTCCTTGGCCATTCGCTATGTGGGGAATCGACATGATTGGGGAGATCAATCCTACAGCCTCCAATGGACACCGCTTCATCCTAGTGGCCATTGATTACTTTACCAAGTGGGTCGAAGCAGCTTCCTTCACATCTGTTACTAAGAATGTTGTTGCCCGCTTCATCAAGCAGAACCTTATTTTCCGGTACGGTATCCCCAAAAGGATCATCATTGACAATGGTACAAACCTTAACAACACTATGATCACCGCCTTGTGCGAGCAGTTCAAGATTCAATATCACAATTCATCTCCTTATCGGCCAAAGATGAACGGTGCTGTCGAAGCTGCAGATAAAAATATCAAGAAGATCATACAAAAGATGACAGTCACCTACAAAGACCGGCATGAAATGTTACCGTTTGCTCTCCACGGGTATCGTACCACGGCACACACATCAACTGGGGAAACACCCTATTCATTGGTATACAACATGGAAGCTGTTTTGCCTATCGAGGTTCATATTCCCTCCTTGAGAACCATGAAGGATGCTGGTTTGAGTGAAGACGATTGGATTCAGACCTGGCTTGATCAACTTAACTTAATTGACGAGAAGAGACTTACTGTTGTTTGCCATGGTCAGACGTATCAAAAGCGGATGATCAAGGCTTTCAATAAGAAAGTCAGGCGCCAGGTATATCAAGTCGGAGATCTAGTGATCAAGCGCATCATTTTGCCGCAAAGTGATCCCAGGGGCATCCTACCTACGAAGGACCATTTGTAATCAAGAACATCTTTTCTGGTGGGGCAATGATATTAACCACCATGGACGACGATGATCTGCCGCACCCTGCGAATGCAGACATAGTCAAAAGATACTACGCATAAGTGACCCGCTAGGTTGACACACCTAGGCAAAAAAGGGCATCCCGGTGAATCGAAAACCCGAAAGGGCGGTTCAGGCAAAAGTTAGGGATAAAACAAAAATATGTACACCCGGCAAGTTGAAAACCTGAAAGGGCGGTCCAGGAAAAAGTTAGGGAATTAAAGCGTATGACTATGTCTCGTAGGATCACTTTAAGGACAATCTCTTCACAAACAAGCTCTGGGATTCTGATCAACTCAATCATCTTCGGACGAAGCAACAAATGGACAAGATATTCAAAGTTACGAAGGCTATAGCAGAATGGGAACCCCATGGAATTTTCACACATAGCCATCTTTCTTTGTATAAATTTTTCTCATTTTTATGACAACGTTCTCTTACTAGGATTTCTGTCTCCTTTGTACGAAATACTTACACAAAGTTAATACAAAGATACTTCAAAGTGCAGAAAACTATTTGCCTTTTCTTCTTTTTTACACTTGTGTTTTATTTGAAAACGTCCAATGATTTATTAATAAGCATATGCATTTGAATATAATCAATGTTTACAAATAAACAAAATGGGAAAGAATAATTACTGACAGGTTGAAAGTATAGGAAAACGTCTTTAGGCTATTCCAGGAGAAATCCCCTCCAGTACATCATCTAGATCCCTAGCGGAGCCAAAACCTTGAAATACATATCCCCAGCGGAGTCAAAATTTCAAATCCTTAATTCCCATCAGAGTTAAGATTTCAAACTCCCATTCCCCAGCGCAGTAAAAACTTTGAACTGCAGACCCTCAGCGAAGATGAAACCTTCTTCCCCAGTCGAGTCAAAATTTCCAACTACCAATCCACAGCGGAAACCATTCAGTTTCTCCATATTCCCCAGCAAGTTATCTTAAAAGTCTGAGAATCAACCAGATAACAGTTAACTTTTATCCCCAACCTAGGATAACTCCCCAGAAGAGCGGCATACAACCCAAACTCCTGAACTTTTTCCAAACAGGAATAAGCTTTTTCCCCCAGAGTCCTGAACTTACTCTCCAGCAGGAAGCCTTTTTCCCCACAGAGTTTTCACTCCCCAGCAGATTGAAGATTCTCATTCTCATTTCCCCAGTGAAGTCACCAAAGTTTCATTACTCCCCAACAGAATGAAGATTCTCATTCTTAGTTCCCCGCAGGAGTCATCAGAGTTCCCTCTATTCCCCAGCCGAGTAAGGACTCCCATTTATTTAACCTCCGGTAGAAGTCTTCAAAGTTCTCTGGATTTCCCAAGCAGATTTCTCAAGCAGTTTGGCATTACTCTCACAGCAGATTTTGTCAAATACTCCAACTTCAAGACATGAAGGATTATCACATCCCCACAGAAGTTGTCAGGGATTTTCCATCCCCAACAGTCACCAGGGATTTCTCATCCTCAGCAATCAAAGATTTTGAATCTCCAGTAGAGGTCAAGGATTTATTTTCCCCGGCAGCAGTCAAGGGTTTTATTATCTCCAACCATCAAGAATTTTTTTCCTCAGCATTACAGCTAATCAACTTACATTCGCATGCATTACATTCATGCATCATAAACATTGATAAAACACATTTTATTGCATCATACACTTCATGCAACATAACTTTGTGTTTCGGCTAACATTTTACCCTTTTCAGGATAAGATTAACAGCTATCTTTAACAAACTTTCAAAGATTTCATGATACAGTAAAGATACACTCCAGACGCGAAAGTCATTCTATTACTCATTCAGATTTCAACCTCAGATACAATAGAGATACACTCGAGACACGGAAGTCATTCTGCTACTCATTCAGATACAGCTTGGATACGCTCCAGATACGGATGCTATTACATTGCTCATTCAGACTCAGATCCCAGATATAGTAAAGATACACTCCAGACACGGAAGTCATTCTATTACTCATTCAGAATTCAAAGTCAAGATACAGTTCAGAGACGCTCCAGACACAGATGCTATTTTTTCACTCATTTAGACTTCAACAAACATGGTTCAAGTACGGATACACTACCAGGCACAAAAGTCATTCTGTTACTTATTCATATACCAGTCCAGATACGCCCCAGACACGATTTCCATTCTGTCACTTATTCTGATTTCCCCAGCTCAGAGATGCTCAAGACACGGATGCTATTCTGTCGCTTATTCAGATTTCAGATTCAGATACAATACAGATACACTCTAGACACGAAAGTCATTCTGTTATTCATTCAAATTCAAGTACCTTTACAGCTTGGATACGCTCTAGACACATACGCCATTCCATTGCTCATACAAATTCAAGTCTCCAGATACAGTTCAGATGCGTTCCAGGCACGGATACCATTCTGATACTTGTTCTATTGGCTTATAACTTACAATTCAACAAACATTCTTGGATGGCATCTTTAAGCCCATCTCCAACAAGATTCTATCACCTCTCCAAATGGCATCTTTAAGCCCATTCCCTCAACTACATTTTGATGAGTGCAAATTTACGGGCACTCAAGTGTCCAATCATCTCTTACCTTCGAGTCACGAACGGAAAAACTCGCCAATCTAACTCTTCAGGTTCAAGAAGATTGAACAGGGGAAGCTGTTGTACCCCAAATTTTTCCCTCTCATTTTATCAAGATTTTCCCCACAAGACTCTTTGGACTCAAGACCAGATTAGGGTTTGCTCAGCTCAAGACCTCATCTTGCACTGATGACCTGAAATTAGGGTTTGAGTTTGCACAAGATTTTTTGGACCATCAATGCCTCATGTGACTTTCATGCTTCATGTTGGACTCCTAAGATTGCTCATACCAAGTTTCAAGCCTTGAATCACATTTTGGTCCAGCCAATTGGACAATTGACCTAAAAATCAACTGTATTGGGGAAAAAGTCAATTGTGGCTAATTTACAGTCAAACCTCATATTTTTTGATCCACAACAACATTCTAGACTCCTATGAACCATTTGATCAATTTTGGACCACAACTCCTCAAGAAATTTGATCAGATCTTCAAAAGGGCAAAATGGTCATTTTTAGGGTTTTGACTAAGAAAGGGCAATTTCTGATTTTTCACCTAGCCAGTGGCCAATTGGGTTCAAACATGGTTTCAACGACCTAATGGCATCATCTTGACCTAATCACAAGGTTCAAAAGATCTCAAATGCATAGGATTGACGGGTGAACTTTCCAGTCAACTGATCAAAAATCAATTGTACACTGAAAAGTCAAACTTTGACTTTTTAGTCAAAATCAAGTGCCAAGGGTCATAATTCATCAATATATGTCAAAATGTGAAACTCGTTGACCAAGAAACCTAATTTTGAAAATTAGGGTTTTAATTTGAAATTTTTCATAACTTAGAATTTTTCTGTTATGGAAATTTCTTATTTTTCTCCAACTTTTTCACCATGATGAAATTGGATTCAAACAAAACTTCCAGCGTGAAAGTTGTAGTCCTCCACAAAATCTACAACTTTAATTCACAAAGTTTTCCCAAAAGATGCATGGATCTCAAGTTATGAGTTTGTGAATAGGGGTCCATAAAACTTTTAACTTAGTGAAATTTTGCCCTAGTTTAGGCAGATTTTTGACCTAACTTCATGGCAACTTTTCACCTAGTTCCAAGTGGAATCTCAAAATTAATTTCAAATATGGATTGTAGATCATGTTACAAGCTTTCCAAAATGTCAAATAAGTATCCAAGATCATTTATGGTTAGGGAGAATCGAAGGAATGAAAATGGAAAATTATCACTTTTGTCCAAGGCATTTTTCATAATGGTTCAAGTTGCAAATTTGTCCTAAGCATGCTTATACTTGCATTGCAGGTCCTAATCCTTTCTACACTCCAAAATTGAATGATAATTCATTGGATAATGGTCTTATTCTGATCTTTGAAGCATTGCACAAAGAATTATTCCAAAAATGGCATAAAGTGCATAATACCATTTTCATAAAGCTTGCTTTTACAACTTTGCATTTCTTGAGCCATGGACCTAATCTTTTACTGCAAACAAGATCCACATTTTTCAAGCAAATTTCACCAACTATGTTCATACCTCAAGCTAGCCTGTACAGGCCTTGAGCATTGTCATCTCAAATTTTCTTCAAAAGCAAGTAAACTTGTAAAAGTCAATATAACTCATCCATCTGATAAATCCAAGCCAAAGGATCATTTGAACCAATCTCAGAACATGGTAACAAGCAGAATACACGAATTTCCAACTTCTCAAACACAAAAACCACCATTTCTTCCCAAAACAGGGCAACCTCTGCAAATCACTAGCCAAAACATATTTTGCTCGTGTGTTTTTTGTTTCAAGGCTTCAAACACATTCCATACCTCCTGCCTAAACTATCCAGGCCTTTGTTCAGCAACTGTAACCCTTGTTTCAAGCTTCACCATTTTCATTTTTTGAGTTTGCAAGTTGACTTCTACAAAGAGTTCCAAGCCACTTCAAGGCAAGCTGAGCAGTGGGATAGATTGAGGGAACTTCAAGCAAGCTCACACGACCTTCAGGCCTCACTCAAAGTTCCCACATTGCCATATCCAAACTCAACTGAACAAGGTATTTGTCAAGTTTATATCTCTCTATTTAGGCATCCTTAAGCTTAGGTTTGTGAAGAAAAAATGTAGTCTTTAACATGCTTGAGTTGTACATATGCTTAGATTCCATTTATATTAACTGAGCTAAGAGTATTTGGATTTTGAACATGCTGAAAATTTTAGGTTAGAAATTAGGGCCATTAAAATTCTCTCTGATCTTTGAGAGTTAGGTCATGTTCTTTATATCATTGGAATCGTGTGATCATGAGCTACATTTTTCATGTTATAAGTTTTTGATTTTATGCAAAGAATAGCAAGAACATGATTGGATTGCAGAGCGCGAGTGTTTGGTCGTTTGGTTGAAGGACAGGGATGAAGCTGGCTTGAGCCTGGGCGCCTTGGGCCTGTTTCTATTCACACACCCTTTTTTGCTTCTGCACCCCCTTTTGCATTTTCTTATATTTTTTTATATTTTCTTGCATAATTTATATTTTCTGACTTTATTATCTTTTTTTGAACATTGAAAAATCACAAAAAATATTTTCTTTATTTTTTTGCATTTTATCATATTTTCTTATTTTATTTTTTGCATAATAAATAGTTTGTTAGGATTTTATACTTTATTTTCTTAAATAAAACTTGAAAATAATATAAAAATATCATACATTTTTTATTATTATTTATACACTAAAAATAATATTTTCATACAATATTCAATTTTTTAACATTTTGTATATATTATTATTATTTTTTCTTGAACAAAAAATGAATAAAATGAATAATATGAGAATATATTTTCTATTAAACAAAAATTAGGGTTTTTACTCTTTCAAAAATAATCATTTTATTTTCTTATTCTTAAGACATAAATAAACTTATTTTTACATACATAAAATTAATACAAAAAAAAAACATTTTTGCATACATACATTTAATTGCATATTTAAATATTTGCTTATTTATTTATTTGTACATAAATTCAATTTGGTTGTAATAGTTTTAGGGTTTTATTTTGAGCAATATCCCCATATTCAAAACTTGTATCCCCCTTCCCATAATATTGTTGCAATAGTCTAGATTTACTATACGCATTTTATTGCTTTCATATACCATGATAGTAAACTAGGGTTTTGTATGCAAAGACCAAAAATCAAAACAAATAGCATGACTTAATACAAGACAAAAATGCATGAAAAATGACAACACATTGCACACAAGCACCCCTAGGGTTTCACCCACTTGGTTGTCTTATAAAATGGCCATGGTATGCATGCTAGGTATCTTGGCAAAATCAAACAAAAACAAAAAGATCATAGTCCCTCGATGACGTTAGACAAGGTTGCCTAAAAACAAATGATCTTAGTCCCTAAAACTTACTAAGATACTTGGCACCATTTCTATCATGGTCATAAGATGACCCACGCCCGTCCCGTTTAAAATCCAAAGACAGGGTTGTTTACCAAATGCAATGGTAAAACAACAATGTCAAAGGAATAAAACTGTACAAGAAAGACTTTTGAGTAGGTAGATGCTTCTAGTTACTTGATCAATTTGCAAACCATCCTTGCTATTTTCAAACAAACACACACAATTTCAAAACAATTTCCAAACAACTTTCAAAACATTGAAACATTTTTCAAAAGACAAACATCTTTGTATACATTCTTACAAATGAGAATCATTACAAAGATTGCCAAAACGATGACCTCTTTTCAAAATACTTTCAAAACCACACAAAGCACCATTTCAAACAATTGGAAAAGCAAAGAAAGTGATCTAAATAAGTAACTAAGAGCCCATGGATAACCATGGATGAAAAGGGTGCTAGCACCTTCCCTTTTCATAATCTACCCCCCGAACTCAAGAAAACATCTCAAAGGTCTTTCCTGTGCTTTTTGACCTTTCCTTTTGGATAAAATAAAAGTTGGTGGCGACTCTTGCTAAACCGAAACATTTGTGAACACAAACAAAAAACCTTAAGTCAGTTCTCCCACCGTATCAAAGTCAGAAACAAAGAATCACATGTTATGAGTTTTTGACTTGTTTTTGAAGTTATCTTGACAAATATGGTTTCAATGTAAGGTACATGTCTTGTAGGGTGGATAGAAACTTTAAACATGTTTGTTATGAGTTTATAGAGCATGCTTGTGCAGAAAGAACAAGCGCAAAGCTCCATACAAGTTGACTTTGTGATTAAAGTTTCTTTATAAGAATGGAATGGTTACTTTCTTCCAAAAATGGAAATGCAACTTGGATAATGATTCAAATGCTTGGAAAATGGATCCATATGTTGTGTAAACATTTAATTATGGAGTGAAACACAAGTTTTAGGCCTGCAAAGTGAAGATTATGCAGCATAGGCTTGGATTTGAATTCTTGTTCTTCATGAAATGGCTTGTAATTCAAGTTTGAAAACCCTAACTTCATCTCTTCGATTCTCCTTGCTCACAAATGATATCAAGGAGTTCTTGGACATTTTGGAAACTTGCAATGTGCTCTACAATCCTTCTTTGAATCACTTTTGAAAATTCCCCTTGGAACTATATGAAAAAGTGCCATGAAGTTAGGTAAAAATCCATGACTTTGTGAATTAATAACTTGAGATCCAAGAATTTTTAGAAGAAGTTGTGTAAAGAAATGTTGTAGATATCATGGAGGTATACAACTTTCATGTTGAAAGTTTATTTTGAATCATCTTGCATCATGGTGAAAAATTGGCTCAAAGTTGTGAAAAAACGGGAAATTTTAAACACTTACAAAAATTTCTAAGTTAGAAAACTTTGACTTTTCAAAATGAAATCTTGACTTTTTGATTTCTTGATGAATGAGTTTCATATTTTGACATGTTTTGATGAATTGGGATCTTTGACATTGGATTTTGACCAAAAATTCAAAGTTTGACTTTTCAGTGTACAATTGACTTTTGATTAGTTGACTGAAAATTCACTATCAATCCAATTGATCTTGAGCAATGTTTTAGGTCATTCCCTTAGGTCAAAATGATGCAATTTAACTCTTGAAATCATGCTTCAAACCAATTGACCATTTGCTAGGTCAAAAATCAGAAATTGCCCTTTCTCAATTAAAACCCTAATTTTGACCATTTTGCCCTTTTGATGATTTGATCAAATTTCCTGAGGAATTATGGTCCAAACTTGATCAAATGATACATATGAGTTTATAATATTGATGTGGATAAAAAATTGTGAATTTTGACTGTAAATTGGCCATAGTTGAATTTTTCCCCAATATAGTTGATTTTTAGGTCAACTGCTCAATTGACTGAGCAAAAGTGTGATCCAAGGCTTGAAACTTGACATGAGTAATCTTGGGGATCCACAATGATCCATTAAAGTCATATGAAGCATTGAAAGTCCAATTATCCTTGTGCAAGCTCAAACCGTAATTTTGGTCATCAGTGCTTAAGGAGGTGTCTTGAGCTGATCAACCCTAGTGCAGTCTTGAACCAAGAGAGATCTCTGTGAGAAAATATTTGATAAATGAGAGGGAAAATTTTGGGGTACAAAAGCTTCCCCTGTTCAATCTTCTTAAACCTGAAGAGTTAGATTGGCGGATCCGCCATTCGTGACTTGAAGGTGAAAGATGATTGAACACTAGAGTGCCCAGATATTT
Source organism: Vicia faba (assembly GCA_948472305.1). NCBI lineage: Eukaryota > Viridiplantae > Streptophyta > Magnoliopsida > Fabales > Fabaceae > Vicia > Vicia faba. The sequence goes on along the minus strand of OX451741.1, from coordinate 1,184,021,581 downwards.
GAACTCGAAGATGGATGGTGAATGGGCTTATAGATGCCATTTGGAGGAATGATGGTAAACACTGGAAAAAGTGTCAGCATAAATCTCTTGCTGATTCATACTAAAATTTAATGTTTTACCTGTGAGAAAAAGAGTTAGTAAAATGCAGATGCCTGCATGATGTTCACCAGATGTGGTACTATGTTAAATGCATATGGTATGTACATATTATGATGTATGAATGTGAGATGTATGTTTTTATCCGGGAAAATAAATCTCTGACTGCTGTTGAGTAAATTCTGGGTGGTTGAATCCCTAATTGCCGTTGGGGATGAATAATATGCATATCTTCAAACTTTGTTGAAAGGATGCTTTCACTGAAGAATATCTCTTGAATGTCAATTATTATCTGGTCAGATCCAGGCTTCACAATTTGCTGAGGATGAAGTAGTCAACTGCTATCCGGTCGGATCTAGGCTTCACGACATCTTACTGGGGGAAGAGACAAATTAATTATTATCTGGTCGGATTCCAGGCTTTGTAGAAAATTTTCTTGCAATTGAATAGTTATCTGTTCGGATCTAGGCTTCACAACAACTTGTTGGGGATACGAAAGTTTAACTGTTATCTGGTCGGATCCAGGCTTCGTAGTAACTTGAAGTGGTAACTATTATTTAGTCGGGTCCAGGTTTCATGGTTTTTGGAAAGTTGTACTATTATCTGGTCGAGTCCAGTATTCATAGTGTCTTAGTGGGGATCATAGTTAGTTGTTATGTGGTTGGGCTCCAGGTTTCACAATAAAATGTTTTAAAAAAATTTATCTGGTCGGGTCCAAGCTTTGCAGATTTCTGAGGTTGATGAGGTCAATTGCTATCTGCTCGGGTCCAGGTTTCACCATAAACTGTTTGGGGATTTAGTTGTCATCTGGTCAGTTTCCAGGTTTCACAATGAATCTCTGAGGGTAATTGCTATTTGGTCGGATCCAGGCTTCACAGCAATTTGCTTAAAAAAATGAAATTGAAGACTAATATTTGGTCGGGTCCATGTTTCACAGTAATTTGTTGGGGCAGAGGCCAACTCTACTGGGGAAAATAAGTTAAACCTTGGTCGGGTTGAGTCCAGGTTCTTCTATATCTTTGAAGAGTTAGGCTATTATCTGGTCGGGTCCAGGTTTTATAGTATCTTGAAATTGAGATCAACTGTTATCTGGTCGGGTCCAGGTTTTATAGTATCTTGAAATTGAGATCAACTGTTATCTGGTCGGGTCCAGGTTTTAGTAATTCACTAAGGATAGTGGCAAACTCTACCGAAGAAGAGGAGTTTTGCTAATGATTTTGTAGGAATTAAACTGCTATCTGGTCGGGCCCAGGCTTCGGCAATTGAAGAAGTCAAACTATTATCTTGTCGGGTCCAAGCTTCAGTAATAACTTGAAAATTGTGCTAATATTTGGTCGGATCCAGGCTTTATAGTATCTTTTTGGAAATAGTAAAGGATTTGCTGGGGATCAGGGGTTGTGGCCCTATGGTATGCAATAATCTGAAAGGAAAATTCAAACTGGAGAGTGTAGACTCAGTCGAGTAGGACAGACTCAGCTTAGGGAGGATACACTCCACTGGGGAGGATATACACAGCTGGGGAATAACGGGCTCAGCTAGGGAGGATGGACTATGTCGGGGGAATACAAACTCGGTAGGGGAGGATGTACTTGGCTGGGGAATTTTGTGGTTCCTAGATTGTTGTTGGGGAAATAAAACTTGTTAGGGAAATAAACCCTGTTGGGGAAATAAACCTTATTGGGGAAATAAACCTTGTTGGGGAAGTGAGTTTCTTTTAGGAAGAGATCCACGAGGCTTCAACTTGTAAAATCGACTTAGCTGGAAAGAGAGCTACCAAGAGATTGAGACTCTGGTCGGGGATTATCCTATGCAAAGTGACTTTGTAGGCAACTCCGTTGGGGAAAGGTTTATTGTAGCCATCTTTGTGGGGATAATGATAATGAGATAACTCTGTGGGGATATTTCATACACATTAAAGAGATGCTTGTTGCTGCTTAGCTAGGACACATGTGCCAAATAGTTTTAATTATGTTCATATGCAAATGTTCATTCAATTTTAGTCGTTGGACAAATTTGCATTCAAAATAAAGACATAAATTTTGCACTTCAAAGTATATTTGTATTGATATTTTGCACATGAATAGGCGTTTTTGTACAGAGAGATAGAGATTCTAGTAAGAGGAAATCGTCAAAAGGAAAACAAAATTGATAATGAAAACAAATAGCCATGTGAAATGGTCTCATTGCCTTCCAACTGTACTATTTCCCCAATGTCTTCAAATATCCCTTTCCGTTTATAGAAGTTGATTGGATTGATCTTGGACCGTTTGAACTTAAACCTTGGTGATAAAATTGACTGTGTTGATTCCATGGGACATAGTCATACACTTTTAATCCTTAACTTTTGCCTGGACTGTCCTTTCGGGTTTTCAGCCCACCAGGATACCCTTTTTTGCCCAAGTCTCCCTTTCGGGTTTTCAACTTGCCGGGTGTACAATCTTTTGCATATATCCCTAATTTTTGCCCAAACCTTTTGGTTTGCCGGGATGCCCTTATTTTGCCTAGGTGTGTCAACCTAGCGGGTCTCTTATGTGTAGTATTTTTTTAACTATGTCTGCGTTTATAGGATGTGGGAAATCTTCACCATCCATGGTAATCAGCATCATGGCACCGCCATAGAAAACTCTCTTGACAACAAATGGCCCTTCATAGGTGGGAGTCCATTTGCCTATGGGGTTTCCTTGTGGTAAAATGATGCGTTTTATCACCAAGTCACCAGCTTGGTATACTCGAGGCTTGATCTTTTTGTTGAAAGCCTTGATCATCCGTTTTTGGTACGCCTGACCATGAAAAACAACAGCTAATCATTTTTCGTCGATCAATTTCAGCTGATCCAATCTCGTTTGAATCCACTCGTCTTCGCCTAGGCCTACCTCATTCATAATTCTCAGCGAGGAAATCTGAACTTCCACCAGCAAAACAGCTTCCATGACATAGACTAGACAAAAGGGAGTTACCTCAATTGATGTTCTAGCTGAAGTACGGTAGCCATGTAGAGCAAACGGCAACATCTCATGTCAATCCTTATAGGTTACTACCATTTTCTGTACAATCTTCTTGATATTTTTGTTGGCCTCTTCGACTGCGCCATTAATTTTTAGTCTATAAGGAGAATAATTGTGATGCTTTATCTTAAACTGAGTGGAAAGCTCAATGATCATAGCATTGTTGAGGTTAGTCCCATTGTCGGTGATGATCCTTTCGGGGATACCGTAACGAAAGATAAGGTTGTGTCTGATGAATCTGGCTACCACATTCTTGGTGACTGAGGAAAATGAGGTGGCTTCGACCCATTTGGTAAAATAGTCGATAGCAATAAGAATAAAGCGGTGGGCTTGATCTCTCCAATCATATCAATGCCCCACATTGCAAATGGCCACGGAGCAGTCATGACATTCAGAGGTATAGGAGGCACATGGACCTTGTCAGCATAGATTTGGCATTTGTGACAAGTTCTTGAATGTTGATGGAAATCAGTCTCCATCGTTGACCAATAGTAACCGGCTCTTAAGATTTTCTTAGCCATCGTATGTCCACTTGAGTGAGTACTGAAGAGACCATCGTACATGCCTCCCATGATCTCCTCCGACTCCTTCTTATCCACACATCGGAGTAAAGTTGAATCATGGTTGCGCTTGTACAACACTGCATTACTTAGGAAGAATTTGGCTGCAAATCTTCGCAAGAACTTCCTGTCATTGATAGATGCCCCCTCTGGATACTCTTGTGCTTCAAGGTATCTCATTACCTCATGGTACCATGGATTTTCTACATCAGTGTCAAGCTCATAGAAATGTGCAGGTTCATCGAATATTTCAATTGTTATCATAGGGGCTTCATTGTCCCATCTGACCTTGAACAATGAAGACATGGTTGCCAAAGCATCAGCCAACTGGTTTTCTTCCCTAGGGAAGTGCTCAAAAGTGATCTCTTCGAAGTAAGGAATTAGGGATAGCACAAGTTCCTTGTAAGGGATAATATTAGGATGTTTAGTGTCCCAATCTCCTTTTACTTGGCTGATCACTAGGGCGGAATCCCCGAACACATCCAAATGATTGATCCTTAAGTCAATAGCAGCTTTCATACCTAAGATGCATGCTTCATACTCGGCCATATTGTTTGTGCAATCAAGCATAGTCTGGCAGTGAAAGGAGTGTGGCAACCTTCAAGAGAGACGATCACAACAACAATTTTGTTACCTAAGGCGTTGGAAGCCCCATCGAATACCATAGTCCATCAGGATCCTTGTTCAGGTCCGTCATATGGTCCAGGTTTCTCACAGTCGGTTACTAGCATGATATTCTCATCAGGGAAGTCGAAGTTCATTGACTGATAATCATCCACAACTTGATGGGCCAAATGATCTGCTAGTACACTTCCTTTGATGGCCTTTTGAGTCGTGTATTGAATGTCATACTCAGTCAAGATCATTTGCCATCTGGCTATCCGTCCAGAATGTGCAGGTTTCTTAAAGATGTACTTGACTGGGTCCATCTTAGAAATCAACAGTGTGGTATGAGTCAACATATACTGTCCTAGCCGGCGAGCATCCCATGCCAGAGCACAGCAAGTTTTCTCAAGCATTGAATATCTGGTTTCACAGTCAATAAACTTTTTGCTCAGGTAATAAATAGCATGCTCTTTCGGCCAGACTCGTCATGTTGACCCAAAACACATGCCATAGAGTTCTCTAATACTGCCAAGTACATGATCAGGGTCTTCCTTCAACTGGAGGCATGAGGATAGGAGGTTCTTGTAGATATTCTTTGATTTTGTCGAAGGCAACTTGGCATTCATTGTTCCATCTGACTACCTGATCTTTCTTCAAGAGTTTGAAGATTGGCTCATAAGTAGCAGTCAAGTGAGATATGAAGCGAGCAATGTAATTGAGACGACCCAAGAATCCTCTGACTTATTTTTCAGATTGAGGGACTGGAATTTCTTTGATGGCCTTTACCTTGGCAGGATCAACTTCAATGCCTTTATTGCTGACAATAAAACCTTGAAGCTTTCCAGATTGTACTCCAAACCTGCACTTGTTAGGGTTTAACCTCAGCTTATACTTCTTCAGCCTCTCGAATAATTTGTATAGGTGATCGAGATGTTCTTCTTCGGTTTGCGATCTAGAAATCATATCTTCCACATAGACCTCTATTAAATGATGAATCATGTCGTGAAATAAAGCTACCATATCCCTTTGATATGTTTCCCCTGCATTCTTTAATCTGAATGGCATGACCTTGTAGCAGAAGGTTCCCCATTGCGTAACGAAAGTAGTATTCTCCATGTCTTCAGGAGCCATCCTTATTTGATTATAGCCTGAGAAGCCATCCATGAAAGAGAAGACTTTATGTTGAGCAGTATTATCAACTAAGACGTCAATGTATGTGTCATACCCCAAATTTTGACCTAAGATCCCATTTTTATTTTTTGCATTTTTTATACAAAAGTCAAGGTCACTAAATACAGTCGGTTTTAACCTCTCACCTTCGAGCATTGATTATGCAGAAATTGTCAAGTGTTTTGAACATTCATAGCCTATGTATCACTAACTTCTAATCAAGCACGAAATGTGTGTTTTTTGTTTCTTTGATTTCATGTGCTGACAGGTCTCCTTTGATTCAGCCTTTCGATTGGACAAGTTTACTGCCTGCAAGCCTGCTTCGACTGGACAAGTTTGCTGCCTGCAAGCCTGCTTCGATTGGACAAGTTTACTGCCTGCAAGTCTGCTTTCGATTGGACAAGTTTACTTCCTGCAAACATGCTTCGATTGGGAAATATTGCTTCCTTCGAACACGGGCTTTCGATTGGGCAATATGTTTGTTTCAATCCACATGCTTCGATTGGGAAACATTGCTTCCTTTGAACACGGGCTTTCGATTGGGCAATATATTTGTTTCGATCCACATGCTTCGATTGGGCAATATTGCTTCCTTCAAACACGGGCTTTCGATTAGGCAATATATTTGTTTCGATCCAAGATTCATTTGGGCATGTGGCTCCCTTCGTACAATTCTTTGTTTGAGCATTGACCTTTTTGTGTGCTTGCTTGGATTCACAAAGTTTAGACCTCCTCCATGCAGGCTTCGACTATGTTTGTACTAGCTTCGACTGGACAACATTTCTCTTTAGTATGCTGCATTTCCATCCTTGACAAACTTCAGCACATGGTTGATGGCCCCCTCAAAATACATATAGTGGTGGACTTGAGGGGCATACATATGAGTCCCTGTCGAAGGGTACGCCTTACTAGTCCATTCGAAGCACACATTTAGCCCCTTCAAATGATGCACAAAGATGATTCGTTTGAAGGACACTTGTTGGAGGAAAGTCAAACAATGTGTTGGAAGAAGAATCTGGTCGAAGGAGGGTCAAAATGAAAGGATAAAACTGCTGCATAGCAGTCCTGCACTGCCCAATTCCTTGCACCAAAATGGCAATAAAGCACTGTCCCTCGAAGGCTGCAAAGAGCAGTTTACTCAAATTGTTCAAATTATTTTGTTTTCCCTCCAAAAGCTTCAGCCAACTTTGCCTATAAATAAGAGGCTCCAACACATGTTTAAGGGAGGATCTTTGGGACCAGAGGAACGAATCCCCCAAATTTTCTCAAACACAAAAAATCTCTCAAGTCCCTTCAATACTTGTGAGAACAAACCCAGAATCACATCCTTACTTCCTTCGATTCTGAAGAACAAATAATCTTCAGTATCCTTTGAATCCAGTTTGGAAAGAAACATAAGACTTGTTTCTTTCCTTCCTTCGAATCCAGCATTCCCAGCGCAACTGTTGGCCCCCTCTTTCAAATCCAGAACCCTGGGCCTCCACTCAAGGTCCCACACCCATTCAAAGCCTCCATCAAGGTAAGTCACTCTTACCCTTGAACCTTTCATTTCATGCCATAACATGTAAATAATCTTTTTGTTCGTTTCAAGCATGTACATATTATTGTTCCTTTCGTTTCCACCCTGTTAACATGTTTTTAAAAGTTAACCCTTTCGTTTTGCTTTCTATTTATCTGAACTAGCTTTAATTATTAAACTGTTTGAAAGATAAATACTAGCATGGCCTCAGGCCATGTTGTCATTTAATGCTTGAAATGAAAGAAACAGGAAACAGGAAATAGGGAACGAAGCTTCTGGCTTCTACCCTCTTTCTCCAGGTCAAACGAAAGAGACAACCAGGACGATAAACATGCCTTCACTGATTCCATGCTCAGTCGAAAGGCATTCCCTCACTGCTTTCCACCTTCAGTCGAAGAAGGCAACAAGGCAGAACCAGAAGGCTTCGCTATACATTGACTTCCAGGCCCCAGTCGAAGGATACAACTTGCTGCTGCCTTTGCCCAATCAAAGGACAGGACCTCGCCCCTGCCAAAGCCTCAGTCGAAAGTCATGCCTTCACCCTTTTCAGGCCAAATCGAAGAGGGCCAACAGAATGCAAATCGAAGAGTGCTACTGCCTGGGTCGAAAGACACTCACTTTTCTTACTTTTATCTTAGTTTTTCCTTCATATTTTTTTATGCCTTTTGATATGGTTGTAATAACGTAGAGTTTTATCTTTCCACATTTTATTTACATTGTACAAATGCTAGTAATTAGGCGTGTATGGCAAGATAAAATAAACAAGTAAACAAACCAAAAAATCCAAAAAAAACACTCTTTAATCCTTACTTGAATATATCTTAAAACCCGCAAAACACTCAACAAATCAAAACTCCCCCCAAGGGCATGTTATCTCCATTCTACCGCGATACCGACAATTCCTATTGCTAGAATGCGTGTGTTAATGTCGCCCACTAAAAAACACAAACAAATCAACTTTTTTCTAGAGGAACTACAGTGTTTTGATTCCTTCATTGGATACGTTTGCAAAAGGGTCGCGAAACCCTTACGAACGCAATAATAAAAACTCATTTCTTTCCCCTTAAGCAAACATAGTTGTAGATAAATAAACCCTTGTATATAACAAACAATTTTAACCAAAAACAGATATTCCAAAAGGTTCCTGCGGAGTACCGCAGATGCATTGGGTGCTAATACCTTCCCATTGCATAACCAAACCCCGAACTTTAGATCTCTTTCAAAAAAGCATTGTATTTCAATTACTTTTAAGTATTATTTTACATTGCATGTTTTAGGGTTTTATTTCGCGCTTTTCCCTTCCCCCTTGGAAATAATAAAGCGCGGTGGCGACTCTTGCTTTTGCGAGTTGAGTTAATTAATAGCTCGATCTCCGATTTTCACCGCTACAGAATTGGCGACTCTGTTGGGGAAATCATTGACCTCTTGCTGGTCCATCCCTAAGTGGGTTAAGCCTAGTTTGTTTTATCTGTTTTATTATTATTATTTATTTGATTATGTGTTTATATTGGGGTTGTTTGGGTTTTTTACAAAGGATAAGTCATATACCCGGACTAAGTTACACTTAGGAATAGGACGGGCGGTATAGTCATGTTAACTTTGAGGGAGTAATCTCGAAGAAGGAGGCATGAAATCCCCCACTCAGTGGAAGCCCCTTTGAACATAGTACTTGTTTACCGAGTAATCGGGAAGACATTATTGCTTTCAACCTGGGAGCCAGAGAATCTGAGAACCGTAGAACCCTTAACCCATCTTGGCCTCTTAGGTGTAGTGCGGAGATTATAACGGAGTAATCCGGAAGTAGTTGTCACGCGATGCTGCACTTAGACGAGTTTCTCTTGAGAATATTGCTAATTACTGAGTAATTGGGACGTTGGTAATATCCGAAGGAGGAATGTTGATTCTGGGAACTTTTAGAACCTTGTTTTACAGGTGTTATTAAACCTTTAGTACATACCTTGGGGTTGGTCTTTACCTTTGACTCCATGCTCGTGATGTTGAACCTTTCGACTTTATTTGTGACCTTGCTTGTGGTTGTTGCATAGCCATGCCTTCATGCATCCATGAAACCCTTTTCACTTGATTTTCAAGGAATTTGGAGGTCTTTCTTTGTAAACATCACAAGTTTCGTCAAGCTCAATGGATCTTGGGTGTTGATAGGGTGAAAACCCTAATCCACCAAAATGGATGATTGATTTTGATGATAACTTGATCAATGCTTTGATCCAATTTAAAATTCATCTTTTATCGTCATACTTTGATGTTTATAACTTAATATCTCGAGTTCCTTGAAAGTCAAATAAAAACTTTCTTTTGCATATCATGCATCATTCTACATTTTTTTGTTTCACTTTCAAAGGTCTTTTTCCAAGTCTTATTTTTCCTTTGGTCTCACCAGTACAACACTCGTGCTAAGAGAACAATGGAGAATATCAAGCAAGAGGTTTCTGAACTCCGTAGAGAGATGACTATTTTGAAAGCTAGTGTGGAGCACTTAACTGGTTTGGTTGAAAATTTGGTTGCTGCCCAAGTCAATCCTTCTAGGAGGGAGGAAGCGATGATAAAAGTCTTCACTGAAACTCTAAAATCATTCTCTCATGAGAGGGTGATGGTTAATGCACCTAATGACTTTCCTGATAGTGGTATCTTGTCATTCAAGGATGTTGGTTTTGAAGTTCAAATCAAGCATGCGCCGAAGAGTAAACACGATTGATGGTGACTTTGATTTTTGAAGGATGTTTTCGGTAATTCAATTCCAGATGGAAAGCCTTCCCATATTATTAACTTATTTCTGCTTTTTGTAATTTTTCTTGTTTATCAAAACATTGTTTGCATGTAAGAACTTGTTTGCATCTGAATGATTATCTTAATGAGTATGTTTGTCTTGAAGAAATTCATTCGTTTCACTCATATTTGTTTTCAAATTTTAAATTTCTTTTTGCATTATGATACCAACTTGTTGCCCATTCTCTGGCCTAGGCAGAGATTGAAGGGAGGATGATGATCTGAAAAACACAAAATCTCTGGTTGTATGCTTTTTGAATAAAATCTTGCTGACGATGTACAGGCATTGTTTCAAATCCCTAAACACTAGAGATATAAGGAAGATAATACCTTGCTAACCCCTTTTGAGCCTTGAAGTAGGAGTTTCTTTTCTATACGAAAAAACCCTCAAATTTTAACCTGGGGTAGGGTAGTTTTCAGTTAGTCTGATTGAGTGTTCAAAATTCATAAGGAAGATATTTCTGAAGAGAAACTACGAGGGCTATCCTTCATGTACAATGAAGCCAGAAGATGTGGAATCACAATGTTATCCCTCATTCATCAAGAAACGAGGCAGTCACAATCCTCTCAACAAGTAAAGACAAGCTAATGTCACACATTTTGTTCAAAAATCAAAAATCAAGAAAAAAAATAGAAAAAATCCTGCTAAGTCGAAAACTTGAAAACGTGCGGCTTAGGCAAAAATTAGGGCATCCCGCTGGACTATCAATTCAAAAGAATTAGTTCAGGAAAAAGTTAGGGAAAATAAAAATTGCAAGGAAAGGAATACAAAGAAAATTCCTCAGCAAAGAACAAACTGGTGACTACAAACACGAAGACATAAGGGTGGTTGCTACTCCAAAAGCCTCGTTGTTTCCTTAACTGTCACAAAGTCCTTTTGATAGATGAACACTCATGTTGAATTAACTGAACATAGGGTTGGAGAACATCATGAAGAATGGGTGGGCACCTATAAATTTTGAGCCTTAAAAATCTTTTTTCTAAAAACCATGAACCAGGCCACGTTACAACCTTCAAAAGTCCTAATTGAAGCAAGGTTATTTTGAAAGCATACTTCAATGAGATAGTGTTCCTGACTCCCATGAATGTTTGTTAAATAGTTATGTTGGTATCATATGTTCTTCCTATACAAAAATAAATGGTGCTCTAACTCGCAAAATTTGTGCGATATCTTTTCAAAACCTTCAAGACTTACATAACTGTTGCATTAGAATTTTCATTCTCATAATAAACTTTTCTAACTGCAAAATATTTGTTTGATATCAAGGAAGCTCACATATAAGCACTAGTGATGAGTTTATTCTTTTAAGGCCTGAAACTATGTTGAGTAATTGGCGAATCACGTCAAGAAAAATCATATCAGGGGGCATGTCACATGAAGACCTTAAGCACGAACATGTTGCTTCTCCTAGTTAATGCTTTCCCAACTTGTTTACTCTTTTGGGGCAAAATTTGAAGACTTTGTTGTGCCAACTACAGTCAATCCGGGGAAATCACGTCGAGATTTGATGAATCTCTCTAAGAGTTTGAAGACACCAGAGCATGGTGAATGCCAGGTCTTTTGTAAAATCCTCTTGAGACGATTTCTCCTCATCAACCATATAGCTTGGGGGCATTTTAGAAGTGAATTTATTCGCAAGAATTGTCGTGCAACATGCGGCTTATCAGCAGTAAACTTGGGGCATCCAAAATTAGTCCCAGGGGCAATCCAGATTTGTTAAGATATGTGATATGTTTTGCACACATTATCAGAGGGTTGTGTTCTTAGTATCTTCAGCTAAGCATGACTTTTTCCAGCTGAAACATTGTTTGTGGTGTTATCCTTTCAATGGATTGTTGACGATAGAAGACTGGACTTTGGGTTTTCACTGAAAAACATCTTCCTCTCCATAGATATTTTAAGCCTTGTAAAAGGACTTTGCTCCAATGAGGGTTTTTGCTCTATCTCCACTAATGTTCCCATCTTGTTGAGATTAGCTGAGTGCCGGGTTGTGCTGTGATGTCTTATCATCTTCTGTCTATCTCCTCTATCTGTTTTGTCAGCATATACATGACATTCATTTATTCATTCACACTTACATCATGCATGCACATTTGTATTTGTTAATGTCATTGAGTTCATATGCCTTATTTATGTCTATTGAAATAGTGTATTTTCTCTTTCCAAATAGAGTGTCAACTTAAGCAGAAAGTGCACCCCCTTTCTAATTCCTCACTGAGTTAACTCTCATGGAAGAATCTTGCTTTAGCTTTCCTTTTCCATCTCTAGATAGGATAAATCCCATTTGAGTTGTTTCCTCATTGGGTGGAGTCTTGTTTGACTGTTTTCTCTCCAGTTTATTCCTGGATTGAGCTTTGTCTCTTGTGAATGATACCCTGTGGATCTCTCTAGGCTGTGAAACCTAGATGGAGAGTTCATTTATTTTTCAATCTAAATACTTGGTCTCCTCAGGAAGGATTTATTCATGGTTCCCCATTGAAGATGAACTTTATTCCCTAGTAGTGTTATCATAACCTTCTTCTGGAATATCAACATGACAACAAGCGACTGACTCTTTATTTGAGCAGTTTGATTATTTCTGAATTTCTTTATGTTATGACAAGCGGCGGTCTCTTCATGAGCAGTTTGTCCATCCCCGATGAAATTATTGATTCTCACCTCCAGCAATATCTTCATGATATTTTGGTGATACCTTTGGAAAACAACAAGCGGTGGTCTCTTCATGAGTAACTTGTATTGTTATTAATATCTTTGAAAAACAACAAGCGGCGGTCTCTTCATGAGCAACTTGTATGTTATTGTTACCTTTGGAAAAAAAAAACAGCAAGCGGCGGCCTCTTCATGAGAAACTTGTGTGTTATTGATACCTTTGAAAAATAGCAAGCAGCGGTCTCTTCATGAGCAACTTGTATGTTATTGACACCTTTGAAAAACAGCAAGCGGCGGTCTCTTCATGAGCAACTTGTATGTTATTGACACCTTTGAAAAACAGCAAGCGGCGGTTTCTTCAGGAGCAACTTGTATGTTATTGACACCTTTGAAAAACAGCAAGCGGCGGTCTCTTCATGAGCAACTTGTATGTTATTGACACCTTTGAAAGATAGCAAGTGGCGGCCTCTTTATTTGAGCAGCTTGTGTATCCCCAACAATAATGTTTACTCAGCAAACGACACCTCTTCGGAAAATTTCCATGGGGAAACTTATATTTTATCCTTTTCAAGCGATATCTTGGTTAAAAAAGGATTGTGTTACCATTCTTGGTAAAATTCAGAAGACATAGATGTTTATTTCCAGTCACAGTGCTGATGTCAATCATATGCTTTTCCAGTCACAGTACTGATGTCAATCATTTCCTTTTCCAGTCGCAGTACTGATGCCAATCATTCGCCAGTCTCTGTACTGATGTAAATCATTTCTTTTTCAGTCTCAATACTGATGTAAATCATTCAAGAGTCTCTCATTTGAAGCCTATGACTCTATTTCCCCAGTGGAGTTATAATCTCTTCCCCTGTGGGATTACTGTATAATGTGATTGGTTTCTCCAATAGTAGTTTGTCACATGTGGCATCATTCCTCGTTAAATTCAAAATCTTACATTGATACCATATCATAAACATAATTGAGGTATCTTAAAGCCAAAAATTATGTATTCTATATTTAAGTCCCTTCAATCTCGTCGAAATGAAGATCCCAATCTTCATATCTCCAGATAGAAGAAACTTAAATAGGGGCAGCTGTCATACCCCAATTTTTGACCTAAGATTCCATTTTTATTTTTTGCATTTTTTATACAAAAGTCAAGGTCACTAAATACAGTCGGTTTTAACCTCTCACCTTCGAGCATTGATTATGCGGAAATTGTCAAGTGTTTTGAACATTCTTAGCCTATGTATCACAAACTTCTAATCAAGCACGAAATGTGTGTTTTTTGTTTCTTTGATTTCATGTGCTGACAGGTCTCCTTCGGTTCAGCCTTTCGATTGGACAAGTTTACTGCCTGCAAGCCTGCTTCGACTGGACAAGTTTGCTGCCTGCAAGCCTTCTTCGATTGGACAAGTTTACTGCCTACAAGCCTGCTTTTGATTGGACAAGTTTACTTCCTGCAAACATGCTTCGATTGGGAAACATTGCTTCCTTCGAACACGGGCTTTCGATTGGGCAATATGTTTGTTTCGATCCACATGCTTCGATTGGGCAACATTGCTTCCTTCGAACACGGGCTTTCGATTGGGCAATATATTTGTTTCGATCCACATGCTTCGATTGGGCAACATTGCTTGCTTCGAACACGGGCTTTCGATTAGGCAATATATTTGTTTCGATCCAAGATTCATTTCGGCACGTGGCTCCCTTCGTACAAGTCTTTGTTTGAGCATTGACCTTTTGTGTGCTTGCTTGGAGTCACAAAGTTTAGACCTCCTCCATGCAGACTTCGACTATGTTTGTACTAGCTTCGACTGGAGAACGTTTCTCTTTAGTATGCTGCATTTCCATCCTTGACAAACTTCAGCACATGGTTGATGGCCCCCTCAAAAGACATATAGTGGTGGACTTGAGGGGCATACATATGAGTCCCTGTCGAAGGGTACGCCTTACTAGTCCATTCGAAGCACACATTTGGCCCCTTCAAATGATGCACAAAGATGATTCGTTTGAAGGACACTTGTTGGAGGAAAGTCAAACAATGTGTTGGAAGAAGAATCTGGTCGAAGGAGGGTCAAAATGAAAGGATAAAATTTTCAAAGATGCTTGCTGCCAAGTTCAGACATGGTACACTGGCCAAAACTGCTGCATAGCAGTCCTGCACTGTCCAATTCCTTGCACCAAAATGGCAATAAAGCACTGTCCCTCGAAGGCTGCAAAGAGCAGTTTACTCAAATTGTTCAAATTATTCTGTTTTCCCTCCAACAGCTTTAGCCAACTTTTCCTATAAATAAGAGGCTCCAACACATGTTTAAGGGAGGATCTTTGTGACCAGAGGAACGAATCCCCCAAATTTTCTCAAACACAAAAAATCTCTCAAGTCCCTTCAATACTTGTGAGAACAAACCCAGAATCACATCCTTACTTCCTTCAATTCTGAAGAACAAATAATCTTCAGTATCCTTCGAATCCAGTTTGGAAAGAAACATAAGACTTGTTTCTTTCCTTCCTTCGAATCCAGCATTCCCAGTGCAACTATTGGCCCCCTCTTTCAAATCCAGAACCCTGGGCCTCCACTCAAGGTCCCACACCCATTCAAAGCATCCATCAAGGTAAGTCACTCTTACCCTTGAACCTTTCATTTCATGCCATAACATGTAAATAATATTTTTGTTCGTTTCAAGCATGTACATACTATTGTTCCTTTCGTTTCCACCTTGTTAACATGTTTTTAAAAGTTAACCCTTTCATTTTGCTTTCTGTTTACCTAAACTAGCTTTAATTATTAAACTGTTTGAAAGATAAATACTAGCATGGCCTTAGGCCATGTTGTCATTTAATGCTTGAAATGAAAGAAACAGGAAACAGGAAATAGGGAACGAAGCTTCTGGCTTCTACCCTCTTTCTCCAGGTCAAACGAAAGAGACAACCAGGACGATAAACATGCCTTCATTGATTCCAGGCTCAGTCGAAAGGCATTCCCTCACTGCTTTCCACCTCCAGTCGAAGAAGGCAACAAGGCAGAACCAGAAGGCTTCGCCATACATTGACTTCCAGGCCCCAGTCGAAGGATACAACTTGTTGCTTCCTTTGCCCAATCGAAGGATAGGACCTCGCCCCTGCCAAAGCCTCAGTCGAAAGTCATGCCTTCACCCTTTTCAGGCCAAATCGAAAAGGGCCAACAGAATGCAAATCTAAGAGTGCTACTGCCTGGGTCGAAAGACACTCACTTTTCTTACTTTTATCTTCTTTTTTCCTTCATATTTTTTTATGCCTTTTGATATGGTTGTAATAGCGTAGGGTTTTATCTTTCCGCATTTTATTTACATTGTACAAATGCTAGTAATTAGGCGTGTATGGCAAGATAAAATCAACAAGTAAACAAACCAAAAAATCCAAAAAAAAACACTCTTTAATCCTTACTTGAATATATCTTAAAACCCGTAAAACACTCAACAAATAAAAACTCCCCCCAAGGGCATGTTATCTCCGTTCTACCGCGATACCGGCAATGCGTATTGCTAGAATGCGTGTGTTAATGTCGCCCACTAAAAAACACAAACAAATCAACTTTTTTCTAGAGGAACTACGGTGTTTTGATTCCTTCATTGGATACGTAGGCAAAGGGTCGCGAAACCCTCACGAACACAATAATAAAAACTCATTTCTTTCCCCTTAAGCAAACATAGTTATAGATAAATACACCCTTGTATATAACAAACAATTTTAACCAAAAACAGATATTCCAAAAGGTTCCTGCGGAGTACCGCAGATGCATTGGGTGCTAATACCTTCCCATTGCATAACCAACCCCCTAACTTTAGATCTCTTTCAAAAACGCATTGTATTTCAATTACTTTTAAGTATTATTTTACATTGCATGTTTTAGGGTTTTATTTCGCTCTTTTCCCTTCCCCCTTTGAAATAATAAAGCGCGGTGGCGACTCTTGCTTTTGCGAGTCGAGTTAATTAATAGCTCGATCTCCGATTTTCACCGCTACAGTATGGTAGAGGGAAGTCATCCTTAGGGCTCGCCCTATTCAGATCCATAGTCTACGCACATGCGAACTTTCCCGTCTTTATTTGGCACTGGCACCATATTGGCAACCCATTGAGGATAGGATGTCACAGCTAGGAACCCTGCATCAAATTGTTTCATCACTTCAGCTTTGATCTTTTTAGATATATCAGGCCTCATGCGACGAACCTTTTGTTTAACAGGAGGGAAGTCTTCTCTTGTCGCCAGATGATGAACTATCATGTCGGTATCTAACCCACGCATATCTTCATAATACCAAGCAAATACTTCCACATGATCATGCAACATCTGAACCAACCTGCTCTTGAGACTGCTCTCCAAATTAGCATCGATCCTGATTTCCTTCTTATCTGACTCAATACCCAGGTTGATAACTTCAACTGACTCTTCGTGCGGTTGAATAGATTTTTCCTCTTGTAACAGAAGTCTGGCTAGTTCTCCAGGTATGTCACAATCTTTCTCGCCTTCGTCTTCGGCTTGGTTGATAGGACATTCAAAGTCATAGTCGGCAATAGTAGAGTCATTGGCAATAGGATCCAAAGTGGATGTGGACCTGCGAGAGTGTGTGTGTGCATGTAAGATACATGGCTTTTTTTTTGAAAAATGTGTTTGCAAGAAAGGAAAGATAATGAACACCAATATTTGAATGCAAAAGAGTCCAATGTATTGAATGATCATATGATTAGATGAACATAAATAAAACCCTTAACAAACGGACCAAAGTGCCCCGGGCCAGGAAAATGGCTGAAAAGTCATTATTAAAATATTACAGACAACATGTTCTTGAATTGAAAGAAAAGCAATAACAAGTAGATTACTCCTCAATGAAGGAGATAGGCACAAAGTCCTTTGCATGCCAATTCTTCAGCTCCGTTGTAGTTGGATACACCCAATCTTTAAATGTAGCTTCTTCATCAGAATCACCCATGGGTTTGACTTCATGTCTTCCAATGCGGAGAGGTGGCTTTCCAGCACGAGCATGCCTCACTTTCTTCTGAGCTTTTATGGTGAAGCCCAAACAAAACTTGTCCGCTTTAAATGGGATATCAAGTAGTTTCCCCCAAGTATCGCAGTTTCCTTCTTCAATTGTTGCACGATCGTCTTTGATTAAAACCATCTTCGGCATGGCCTTAACAGCTTTAGACTCATCAGAAGATGATTTGGTAGCAGCAATCATCGGTGGTGCAACCTTAAAGGCTTGACAGGGGGTCTCAATGAACTCTCCATCCATCTCTACATACATCAAGGAGTTAAGATGGCTCACCATGAACTCTTCTTCTCCACAGACGGTGACTATTCTGCCCTTCACTGGATATTTGAGTTTCTGGTGGAGGGTTGAGGTTACTTCCCCATCTTTATGGATCCACGGGCGACCTAACAGACAATAATAGGTAGGTCGAATATCCATAATATAGAAGGTTGAGTTGAAGATTTGGGAGCCCACTTTGATTGGAAGATCTACCTCCCCATAAATAGTCCTCTTTGATCCGTCAAATGCCCTTACAATGATATCGCTTGGCTTTAAGACTAAACCTTCACAGTCTAGACGGTCTAACGCCCCCCTTGGGTTATACATTCAGAGAAGAACCAGTGTCAACTAGCACATGTGCTAAGGTAGTCCCTTTGCACTCGACATAAACATGTAAAGCTTTATTGTGATTTTTTCCCAAAAGGTGTTAAGTCAGCATTTGAAAATCCCAAGCCATTATCAGCTGTCAGGCTGGCCATGCAATTTTCAAATTGGTTCGTTTTTGTCTCATGGGGGACATGAGCCTTTTTCAGGAACTTGATTAATGTTCGAGCATGGCCATCGAAGCAAAGCAGCAATGACAACATTGAAATCTTAGAAGGGGTTTTCCCCAAATATTCTACAATCTTGAAGTCGCTTATTTTTATGATCTTCAAAATCTCATCCATCTCGTGAGCTGAGGGTTCTTCATTAGCTACGTCCTTGGAGGGTAATTCAATCATATCAGGCTCAACAACCTTCTCCTTCCCTCTTGTATCGGTACTTGGCTTGGCATCAGTAATGCAGATGGGCGTCTTTGTAACAACTGGTGGTGAGATATTGGGTGAAAATATTCTCCCAATTCTAGTTACCTTGCTTGAGTCAGCTATGTTACCAACATCAGTATCTTTTTCTTCTTTAATCCAGGCATCTTATTTAATCCCATGATCGAACACCTCAGCACCGTAATTCCATGTTACTGCTTTATTTGAAGAATATGGAATCGGTCCGGGATTGGTAATTATTAAGGGAGAAACATTGGGTTCGTTTGAAATCCTAATAGGACCTTTGAAGGTGATCCTAAGAGGCTTGTTTGAGATAGTAATAATGGAGAGGTCTTCACATTTGTTAGTCAAACTTTTGGCAAGTTGGGTTTTCTCAAATATAATTTCGTGGCTATCCATCAGGCATTGTATGCCTTTCTTCAGTCCTACACAAACATTGAGTTGTCTTGTACAACATACAGAGTCTTTTTCACAGCCAGGGAAGATCCCAACTTTCAACAGATTGTTCTTGATTACATTCAGCAGAGTAGTCAATTCTTCAACAGAGGAAACAAAAATTGTATCTTCAACAGCATTAACACTCTTGTCATGCTTTGGCATCGGAGCGGTAATTACATTCGGCGTTGGACGAGGATCAAATTCAATAGTTTTGTTATCAATCAAATCCTAGATTTTGTTCTTAAACGCCTAACATTGGTCAGTCTCGTTCCCGGGGCAGCTTGAAGGGTAAGCACACTTAGCGTTCGGATTATACTTTGGTGACGAGGTGTCAGGTTGGTGGGAGGATCACGAAATGTCACTAAATTATCCTTGAGAAAATGTTGAAGGGCTTGAGACAGTGACATGCCTAACCTCGTAAATTGTCTTCTTGGAGTTTCAAAACATTGATGATTTGCAGATGGTCTTGGAGTAGGAGTTTGATTGGAGATTCAGACAACATTGACAGACGGGTGATCGTTCTTCTTGGTATGTTCCCTTGCCACGTACACAACGTTGACTTCCTTATTTGCATCAAAAGGTTTCTTGATAGGATTGGGAGTGGAGGTAGATGCCACAGAGATCTTCCCACTTTTGATGCCACTTTCAACTCTTTCGCCAGTTAAGATCAATTCGGTGAAACCAGAAGAAGAGCAACCAACCAACAGATTAAAGAAAGGATCAGATAAAGTGCCAATGAACATGTCGATGTGCTCCCTATCAGTTAAAGGAGGTTGGATCCTACTAGCAAGGTCTCTCCACTTTTGTGCATATTCCTTAAATCCTTCATTCTTCCCCATGGTCATATCTTGCAATTGAACCCTCGTTGGTGCCAAGTCGGTGTTGTACTGATACTGATGGTAGAAGGTAGTAGCTAAATCCTCTCAAGTATTGATACGAGAACCATCTAACAAATAAAACCATTCAAGTTGCATTCCAGCCAAACTCTCTTGGAAAAAGTGAACCCATAGCTTCTTATCAGCAGTGTGCGGCTGTATCTTGCGCACATAAGATTTCAAATGGAGTTTTGGACAAGAAACCCCATCATACTTTGAAAAGTTTAGTATTTTTGAATTTGAGGGGAATGACTACCCCAAAGATCAAACCCAAATCATCAAAATCTAAACTGGAGACAGCTTGGATTTCAACAGCTTTCGATTTGTCTTCTAACTGCTTGTATTTGATATCAGTGGGTGGATACTGCTCGTTGAAATAATCATCATCGGATACTTGATCATTGACACAGTCATCCTGAGTACTCTTGACCTCACCAATCTGGTTCTCGTCCTCTTCAGATGAATCTCCTCCCACTGGGATTTGACGGACTGTCTCCTTGAACCTTCTACCTATGTTGATTAGAGATTTCTTCTTTGGCTTCTCCTTAACGGCCAACAAAGCCATCATATCTTTCTACCCCTTGGCTAGGGCTAGTAGAGTCTCCTGAAACTGAGAATTTTGGGTTTGGAGATCCTTCACAGTTTTCTCTAGATCCATCTTGCTGAAATAAATGGCAGAAAGATAAGGAAATCTGTTATGCGAAAACCTGTCATGTTATGATGCATGGAATATGTACATGCAAATGATTTCAAGGATTAATGAAATTTAAATTTGTATAGACAAAAGAATGAACAAACATTAATTCTCATTAGTCAAAACAAGAAAGATTACATCATGCCTCTTGGGCTTACAAAATAACTTTCTAAGATAAAAAGACCGAACGCATCCTCTTTGGAGCGAGATAAGCGTTCACACTTTGCTCTTCTTGTAGTTGCTTCGTAACCTCCAAGACCCTATTTTCACTAGCAAAGAACTGAGCCTCGAAAGTATCTCGTTCTTCCTTTAGCTAGATCCAACCCTTTTGTAAGTCTTCGAGAGAGGTAGGCATGTCGGGATGGAGGATAGTGTAGGGAACATCTCCTTCGACCACAGGCCCCATGATGACTAGTAAGATGGAGGGATAAGGAATCACAAGTTTCTAAGCATGAGCTTGTACCCATTTAAGGTAAGACTCAAGAGGAATGGAGTTCTTGTGTCCTAGTGTATTTCTATCCACTTTGGTCACCATCCTCCATGCTCGGATAAACCTCTGACGGTAACCTTGATTGTCATTCTCGTAGTCGAATACCAATCCTTGGATAAGCATCTCATGGGGACCATCCCTCTGGGCGTAACCAAATTGTCGTAGGGCTAAGAAGGGGTTGTAAGTGATACCTCCTATAATGCCAAGAAAAGGGACATTAGGGAATTCTCCACAACGGTCGATGATAGTAACATTCTCCAAAGAGCGGGAACACCAATGAATATCTGAATGTCTGAGCGTCATCAACCTACGTGACCACCTTGAACCTTGCTCGTTCTTCAATACAAATTGGGAAAGATGCGAAATAAACCATCTTTCCAAAAGAGGAGTACAACACATAAGGGCACCTCTTTTCCTCATAGTACGAGTGTGAAAGGAATGTAGGATGTCCCCTAGCAAAGTAGGCACCGGGTTACGAGACATGACGATTTTGACGGCGTTCACATCTATGAGTTGGTTAAGATTTGGAAACAAAACCATCCCAGAGATGAGGAGAGCCACAATTTCCTCCAAGGCTTGCAAATACAAAGAGTTCCAACAGTTTTGGGCTTTCTCAAACAAGAACTTTGCTAGCAAACCTTTGACACCACTCCTTGTTTCCCAATTAGTTGTGATATCAGATGGTTGCAAGTGTAGAGCTTGAGAAATCTCTTCTGGTTTTGGATCTCTTTCCGTACCGTTGAAAGGTAGTTGATTGAGAATGGGAATCCTCAAGAGTTGGGATAATTCTTCCAAATTCGAAACAAGTTGATAATCGGGGAATGTGAAGCAATGGTGTAATGGATCAAAGAACTGAAAGAGCAGCTTCATCATGTCTTCATCAGTTTTGGAGGTGACCAAGTTTAGTGGGCGACCATTTCTTTCGGTAAATGGAGAATTTTCAGGAAACCTTGATGCTAGTTCTTTAAGGTGAGGAGGGATCCTTACAAGATTGACTTGAATGGTTTTCCTGTGAATAGAATCCATGTCCTACAAAACAGAACAAAGATAAATCCCAAGATCCTTGAAGTGGTTAGTGAGTATGAGTATGATGTTATGATGTTTATGATGTTATGTACAAGTAAATATATACAAACAAAACAAACAAGTCCTTAGGTTTAGGCTTGCATGGAGTCTCATAGGTAAGTACCCTCTTGAAGTTTAGTTGGCTCAAACCTGTCCTAGAAATAGTAACCGGGTTCTAAGGAGTTCAATATCACTGATTTGTTTCCTTGGGCATTGTTTCAGCGCAAGCCTCTTCAATGGCGACCGAAATATCCCAAAAAACCAAACCTCAATGAGTGTAGTATCGAGTATCTACCAACTTTGGACTGCACCAAAGCCGGTCATCTCACTACGTCCTAATGGCCAAGTTGGTCAAGTAAAGGTTCTAAAAGTTCATTAGTGCTTCATGACATCACTCAGCAGCCCCGTATTCTCCTTGACTACTCAAGGGATACCGGTACCCACAAATATGTCACACTAACGTAGCTATTGCTTAGACCATGTCGGTATACCCCACACAGTTTCCACAACGTATTACTACTTACCTATAAGGTATCCCAAATCCGGGTAGAGGATACAAATTCAAACAAAGAACCATAATGTAAAGCACACAAGTCAAATAATTAAAGCAAGTAAATGTGATCTAACCCTAAGGTAACCCCACTTTTAGAATTTTCCCCAACGGAGTCGCCAGTTCTGTGATACGGTGGGAGAATTGACTTGGTTGTTTTACGTTTTATCGCAAATGTTGCGGTTAGCAAGAGTCGTCACTGAATTTTCTTTTATCCAAAAAGGAAAGGTGAAAAAACACAGGAAAGACCTTTGAGATTGTTTCTTGAGTTCGGGGGTAGATTATGAAAAGGGAAGCTATTAGCACCCATTTCATCCATGGTTTTCCATGGGCTCTTAGTTACTTGCTAGATCACTTGATTTTGTTTGAAATATGTGCTTTGTGTGGTTATTGAAAGTATTTTGATAAGGCACCATCGTTTAGGCAATCTTTGTAATGATTCTCGTTCGTAAGAATGTGTACAAAGTATCAATCTTTTGAAAATGTTTTCTAGTTTGAAAGATGTTTTTGAAAGTGTTGGTGTTTGTTTTGAAAATAGCAAGGATATTTTGTTTTCAAAGTGAGCAAGTAACTAAGAACATTCTACCTACTCAAAAGTATTTCATGTTTATTTCCTCTTTTCTTTGATATTGTTATCTTACCATTGATTTGGTAAGTAACCCTATCTTTGGATGTAAATGAGACGGGCATGGGTCATCGTATAACCATGATTAGCAATGTTGCAAGGTATCTTAGCATCTTTCTTTAGGGACTAAGATCATTTGAAAGGCAACTTTTGATAGCGTCATCGAGGGACTATGATCTTGTATTTTTCTTCTCTTTGCGAAGATAGCTCACATGAGTAATATGGCCATTTTTGTAAGGCAACCAAGTGGATTTACCCTAGGGGTGCTTGTGTGCAAGTGTATTAATTTTCATGCTTTGTTTAGTCTTTGATTAGGGTTTGCTACTTGTTGATTTTAGTCTTTCCATACAAACCCTAATTACTAGAATTTATATAAAGCGATAAATTGCGAAAAGTAAAATTACTACGCTATTACATCATTAGGGGAGGGGGTGTACAAATTTATAAATGGGGATTGCAAGAAAATTAAATCTAATTATCTATTACAACCATATTGAATATTGTACAAAATTGAAAATAAAATGAAAGAATATAATTGTAAAAAGAAATGGTTTTTGTTGTTTTTATGAAAGGGGTTTTGTCTTGACCTAATTAAAGAAAATGATTAATTAAAATTAAATAGAATTAACTTAAACTAATTAAGAAAATAAATTAATTTGAAAAAGCATTTTTAAGATTTTTTATGAAAAGGTTTTAAATTGATGAAAATAAAATGAAGATTAATTAATTAAAATAACCTAAGTTCTAAATTAATTTTAACTAAGAAAATAAAATAAGGTATTAATTCAACCTAAGTCTAAAAAATAATTATTTAAGAAAAAGAAAACAAAATTATTTATTTTAAGAAAATATTTTTTATCTTTTTGTTTTATAGAGAAAATAAATATATATAAGTATGAATAATAAATAATTTTTTTTTATTTCTATTAATAAAAATAATAATAATATTAATAATAATAAATAATAAAAATATTAAAGAAAAAAATATAGTAAAATAAAAAAAAAAAGAAAAAGGAAATAATAAAAAAAAGGCCAGGGGGTGCAAAAGCAAATCAGAGTCAGTAAAAGAAAAAAAACAAAAGGCCCAAATGTTGAAAGCCCAGGCGCTGCAAACAAACAAAAAAATGTGAAAATATGAAAAGAAAAAGCAAAAGGCAGCGCTGGGTCTTGAACCCGTGACCTTGAGGTTACCAGCGTGGTGCCTTACCATTGGGGTGGCTGTAC
The DNA here is from genome assembly GCA_948472305.1 of Vicia faba. Lineage (NCBI taxonomy): Eukaryota > Viridiplantae > Streptophyta > Magnoliopsida > Fabales > Fabaceae > Vicia > Vicia faba. The sequence continues at coordinate 1,183,997,184 of OX451741.1, read as the reverse complement.
ATCCGTTTATATAACTGAAACGATAAATATATAATATAAAATGCGCCCTGATTACACTTCATCTTCAACCTCCAGCCAAAGGACTTGTATCTTCTTCATATCTCAACAAAAATGAAAAGTTCAAACATGAAAGCATTTCTTCCCATGAATCCAACCATGTAAATAACTTAAGTTAACAGTCAAAGATGAATGAGAATTTTTCTGGCCCTAATTCAAAACCTAAAAATTTCAGAAAACTTCAACTCTAAAATTCTCTAAGCTCATGCCATATAAATGCAAACTATGGATATGTACATCTTCGTGGCAATGGTATCTACATTTTATCTTCACAAATGAAAGCCTAATAATGTCTAAATATGAAGATAGAAGTTCAAGAAAAATACCTCAAAACTGGAAATCGTGAAATGGATTTGATCTTGTTTCAGGAATTGGTGATGATCAGGTTAGCTTCCTAGGACCTCTAGAAAGCTAATGCAATGGCTGGCTTGAGCTGAGAGTGGCTGAAAAGGCCTGGAGAAGTATAACTGCAATGCTTTATTTTTGGCTATGTAAGTTGATGAAGATGATGTTACAGTCTGCAAACAGGGACAGGGATGGTTTGTATTTGATATGAGGAAGCGTTTGAAACTAAAAGGCCAAGAAATGCACGAGTGATTTTGAAGATTGAAGTTGAAAGTCAGAAACGACACAAAAATGGAAGTTTTGTGCAATCTGAGTTTTCAGGGAGTTTGGGAGTTTGTATATTCGTGTGTTCTCTTGCAAATAGTATCTCTATTTATAGAAGAAAAGTTTTAAGGTTTGAAATGGTCAGAAACAAAGAATCACATGTTATGAGTTTTTGACTTCTTTTTGAAGTTATCTTGACAAATATGGTTTCAATGCAAGGTACATGTCTTGTAGGGTGGCTAGCCACTTTAAACATGTTTGTTCTGAGTTTATAGAGCATGCTTGTGCAGAAAGAACAAGTGCAAACCTCCATACAAGTTGAGTTTGTGATTAAAGCTTCTTTGCAAGAATGGAATGGTTACTTTCTACCAAAAATGGAAATGCAACTTGGATAATGATTCAAATGCTTGGAGAATGGCTCCATATATTATGTAAGCATTTAATTATGGAGTGACAAACAAGTTTTAGGCCTTCAAAGTGAAGATTATGCAGCATAGGCTTGGATTTGAATTCTTGTTCATCATGAAATGGCTTGTAATTCAAGTTTGAAAACCCTAACTTCATCTCTTTGATTCTCCTTGATCACAAATAATCTCAAGGATTTCTTGGAAAATTTGGAAATCTTGCAATGTGCTCTACAACCCCTCTTTGAAACACCTTTGAAAATTCCCCTTGGAACCATATGAAAAAGTGCCATGAAGTTAGGTCAAAATCCTAACCAAAACTAGGGCAAAATTTCACTAAGTGTTCAATTTCCAGACCATGACTTTGTGAATTAATAACTTGAGATCCAAGAATTTTTAGAAGAATTTCTATAAAGCAATTTCGTAGATATCATGGATATATACAACTTTCATGTTGAAAGTTTATTTTGAATCATCTTGCATCATGGTGAAAAATTGGCTCAAAGTTATGAAAAAACAAGAAGTTTTAAACACTTGGAAAAATTTCTAAGTTAGAAAACTTTGACTTTTCAAAATGAAATCTTGAATTTTTGATTTCTTGATGAATGAGTTTCATTTTTTGACATGTTTTTGATGAATTGGGATCTTTGACATTCGATTTTGACCAAAAAGTCAAAGTTTGACTTTTCAGTGTACAGTTGACTTTTGATCAGTTGATTGAAAATTCACTATCAATCCAAATGATCTTGAGCAATGTTTTAGGTTATTCCATTAGTTCAAAATGATTCAATTAAACTCTTGAAATCATGCTTCAAACCAATTGACCATTTGCTAGGTCAAAAATCAGAAATTGCCCTTTCTCAATCAAAACCCTAATTTTGACCATTTTGCCCTTTTGATGATTTGATCAAATTTCCTGAGGAATTATGGTCCAAACTTGATCAAATGATACATATGAGTTTATAATATTTATGTGGATCAAAAATTATGAAGTTTGACTGTAAATTGGCCATAGTTGACGTTTTCCCCAATACAGTTGATTTTTAGGTCAACTGCTCAATTGACTGAGCAAAAGTGTGATCCAAGGCTTGAAACTTGACATGAGTAATCTTGGGGGTCTATAATGATCCATGAAAGTCATATGAAGCATTGAAATTCCAATTATCCTTGTGCAAACTCAAACCGTAATTTTGGTCATCAATGCTTAAGGAGGTGTCTTGAGCTAATCAATCCTAGTGCAGTCTTGAACCAAGAGAGATCTGTTAGAACAATGTTTGAATCTACTACCCTATATTTGAGTTTTGATGATAACAAAGTGAAAAGATATAGTATTTATAAGTTTCATGAATGAACTATCTGCTGCCTAAAATTATTATGTTCTGACTTGCAGATACTCTGATTGATATAAGCAAGATCACGCTTATTCAGCATCAGAATTTGATTTCATACACCAGCATCAGAAGTTGCTACATCAGAACGTCAAGATCAGATGATCAACTCACGTACATGCTGAAGTCTGATGAACAAGACTGCGCTCAAACACTCTGATACAGAAACACAATAGTTCATCAGCAGCGAAGCAGAATCAGAATGAGCCAAGCCAGAACTTGCGTTAAAGAAGCAACGGTACTGTGCATTGAAAGCTAATTAATTCCAACGGCCTCATTCTAGACAAGATCTGCTCAAAAAGGAAAGCTTGTTATTAGCATTGAATCAAGAATATTGCATTCAACGTTCATCTTCTCAAGTGCTATATAAACAAGGCTTCGAAGATTATAATGGATAATGCTCTCCAAATCTCTACACGCACAAAGCTGAACCATAATCTTCATTCTACCAGTTTTGCTAAACCACATACTCTGATATTCCATTACAGTTTAGCAATCTAGTTTCTAAGCTTCATTTTGTGTATACATCACAGTTGTGATAAAGTTTTGTAGAAAACATCCACACACATTGTTTTATACCTTTGTAAGAAAGTGTTGCCTTGACAAACCGGGTTGTGGTTTGAATCAAGAAGGCTTTAGCAGTTGTTAAAGCAGTCTGTAATATTCAGTTGAATATAGTGAATTAAGACCTCGTTGGAGAGAGGCGAAATCACCTTGACGGGTGGACTGGAGTAGTTTGAGATCAAACGAACCAAGATAAAAATATCTTGTCAATTGCTTTAGATTTCAGTTTTACAATTCAACCCCCCCTTCTTGTGTTTTTCACCCCTTCAATTGGTATCAGAGTGCCTGGTTCTGAGCTAAAACACTTAACCGTGTCAGTACAAGATCCAGCGTCAGAAAAACACAATGGCAGGAAACAATTCTCACTTCAGCAATGACAATAATGAGGACAGAGACAGATTCAGTGGCAAACCTCCAGTCTTTGATGGAGAAAACTTTGATTACTGGAAAGACAGAATTGAAAGCTTCTTTCTAGCACATGATGCTGATCTGTGGGATATGGTGACAGATGGATACACGCACCCTGTGAATGCAAGTGGTCAGAAGATTGATAGAAAATCAATGACTGATCAACAAAAGCGTGACTTCAAGAATCACCATAAGGCCAGAACCATCCTCCTCAGTGCCATCTCCTATACTGAGTATGAAAAGATCTCCAACAGAGACACAGCAAAGAACATCTTTGATTCTCTCAGAATGACGCATGAGGGCAACGTTCAAGTCAAAGAAACAAAAGCTCTGGCGCTCATTCAGAAGTATGAGGCGTTCAAAATGGAAGAATCTGAATCCATTGAAACTATGTTCTCTAGATTCCAGATTCTGGTAGCTGGTCTCAAAGTTCTGGACAAAGGATACTCTACTGCTGACCATGTCAAGAAAATAATCAGAAGTTTACCCAAGCAGTGGAGGCCTATGGTTACTGCTCTGAAGCTAGCTAAAGATCTCAACAAAATCACTCTGGAGGAACTTATAAGCTCCCTCAGAAGTCATGAGATAGAGCTAGAAGCTGATGAGCCTCAGAAGAAAGGTAAGCCTTTAGCATTAAAATCTAACAAAAAAATTTGAGTCTAAAGTTTTGCAGGCAGTTGAAGAAACATCTGATGGATCCTCATCAGAAGAAGACGAACTTTCCCTTCTCTCCAGAAGAGTAAATCAACTGTGGAAGCAAAGACAAAGGAAGTTCAGGAATCCCAGAAGATCTGATCAGAACGAGTCTTCTTCCAGATACAGAAGGACAGATTCTTCCTCTGGATACAGAAGATCTGAAGGCTCCTCCAGTAGCAAGAAGCCAAATACCAAAGACATCATCTGCTATGAGTGTAATGAGCAAGGACACTACAAGAGTGACTGCCCAAAGCTTCAGAGGGAAAAGCCCAAAAAGAAGTTTGGAAGAGAGAAGAAGAAAAGTCTCATGGCCACATGGGATGACTCTGACTCGTCTGAAGCTGACTCAGAATCAGATGATGAAAGGGCAAACATAGCTCTCATGGCAAACATTTCAGAAGATAGTGAAGCTTCTGAATCAGACTCAGAATCAGACACAGAAGAGGTATTTCCTAACTTCGCTGTTAACTTTACAAAGGCTGAACTTGCTGAAAGCCTTAATGAGATTCTGGAACGTTATCAGCAGATTAGAGCTAAATTCAGAGACCTGAAAAGGAATCTTGAATCTGACTCTAATAAGTCTGAGAGTCTCAAATTGGAAAATTCTGAGCTGAGAGATAAAATTTCAAAATTAGAAAACACTTTACAAAACTCTCAGAAGGAACCAATTTCTGAAACTCCCAGCAACGCTGATGAGATCATCAAGGAGTATGATCACAGTTTCCAGAAGTTCCTAGCTAAAAGCATAGATAGAAGCAGAATGGCTTCAATGATCTATGGAGTTAGCAGAAACAGCGGGAAAGGAATAGGATACCAAGGTAAGGTTCCTACACCAAAGAATGTCATGGACTTAACCATTAAACACACTCCTCTAAATTCACACTTTGTGTATGGTCACACACATGATATAAAATATACTAGCAGTAAGCACTCTGTGAAACCAAAATTCAACCAGAGTTTTGGTAAAACTAACAAATCAGGACCCAAGAAAATCTGGGTACCTAAGGATAAAATAATACATGTTGCAGATATCTTTAGCAGCAAGTCAGAAACACCAGTCATGGTACCTGGACTCTGGCTGCTCACGACACATGACGGGAAGAAGGCATATGTTCCAAAGCCTGGAACTTAAGCCTGGAGGCCACGTTGGCTTTGGAGGCAATCAGAGGGGAAAGATAATTGGCTCTGGAACTGTAGGTAATGGAAATCTTCCCTCTATTAATAATGTTCTGCTAGTAGATGGATTGATGCATAATCTGTTATCCATAAGTCAATTAAGTGATAACGGTTATGATATAATCTTTAATCAAAAATCATGTAAAGCTGTTAGTCAGAAAGATGGGACTATCCTGTTTAATGGTAAGAGGAAAAACAACATTTACAAAATCAAACTTTCTGAACTAAAGAGTCAGAATGTAAAATGTCTTCTGTCTGTTAACAACGAGCAGTGGATCTGGCACAGAAGATTGGGGCATGTTAGTATGAGAAGAATATCTCAGATTAACAAACTCAATCTGGTCAGAGGACTTCCTAATTTGAAGTTCAATTCAGATGCTCTGTGTGAAGCATGTCAGAAAGGCAAATTTGCAAAACCTTCTTTTAAATCCAAAAATGTTGTTTCCACCTCTAAGCCATTAGAACTTCTGCACATTGACTTATTTGGACCAGTTAAAACTGCTTCAGTCAGTGGTAAGAAGTATGGGTTAGTAATCGTAGATGACTATAGCAGATGGACATGGGTAAAGTTCTTAAGACACAAGGACGAGTCACACTCTGTGTTTGTTACCTTCTGTAACCAAGTTCAGAATGAAAAAGATCTTAGAATCGTTAAAGTCAGAAGTGATCATGGTGGAGAATTTGAAAATAAAGATTTTGAGTCATTCTTTAATGACAAAGGCATTCTGCATGATTTCTCTTGTCCTAGAACTCCCCAACAAAATGGAGTTGTAGAACGAAAGAACAGAACATTGCAAGAAATGGCCAGAACCATGATCAATGAGACAAACGTTGCTAAGACTTTCTGGGCAGAGGCAATAAACACAGCGTGTTACATTCAGAATAGAATCTCAATAAGACCTATTCTAGAAAAGACTCCATATGATTTGTGGAAGAACAGAAAGCCCAACATTTCATATTTTCATCCATTTGGATGTACTTGCTTTATATTAAATACTAAGAATTATTTGAACAAGTTTAACTCTAAGGCACAGAAGTGTATTATGTTAGGATACTCTGAACGCTCAAGAGGGTACAGAGTATACAATACAGAAACACAGATTGTGGAAGAATCAATCAGTGTTCGTTTTGATGACAAGCTTGACTCTGAAAAGTCAAAGCAGAATGAAATTTTTGCAGGTATAGAAATTGAATTTGCAGGTTCTGAAGACAAGTCATCAGAAGCTCTCAACACAGACATTCCTTCAACGTCTGAAAGGAGCACTGCTAGAAATCCTTCAACAACTGCTGATCAACCTCAGAAGAGATTACCCAGAAGCAGCCTGGATCACCCAGAAGAGACTATCCTAGGAAGAAAGGAAGATCCAATCAGAACAAGAGCAAGCTTCAGAAACTCTGAAGAAACCCTTATGGGACTTGTGTCTCTGATTGAACCTTCTTCTATTGATGAAGCACTTCTGGATAATGACTGGATTCTGGCAATGCAAGAAGAGCTGAATCAATTCACCAGAAACGACGTATGGGATCTCGTTCCCAGACCAAAAGGATTCAACGTCATTGGAACAAGATGGGTGTTCAGAAACAAGCTAAATGAACAAGGTGAAGTCATCAGAAACAAGACACGACTGGTTTCACAAGGTTATAGTCAGCAAGAGGGGATATACTATACAGAAACCTTTGCCCCAGTCGCCAGGTTAGAATCTATCAGACTTTTAATTTCATTTGCTGTTAATAGAGGCATCACTCTGTATCAGATGGATGTCAAAAGTGCATTCTTAAATGGTTATATAGAAGAAGAAGTTTATGTTCACCAACCCCCAGGTTTTGAAAATACAAAACATCCAGAACATGTTTTCAAACTAAAGAAGTCACTGTATGGTCTGAAACAAGCTCCCAGAGCTTGGTATGAAAGGCTAAGTAACTTTCTGCTTGAAAACGAATTCACCAGAGGGAAAGTGGACACTACTCTATTCTGTAAAACAGTTAAGAGTGACATCTTAGTCTGTCAAATTTATGTTGATGATATCATTTTTGGTTATACTAATCCTTCTCTTGGAAGAAAATTTGCTAAGTGTATGCAGGCAGAATTTGAGATGAGCCTCATGGGGGAACTGAAATTCTTTCTAGGAATTCAGATCAATCAAACTCCAGAAGGAACTTACATTCATCAGAGCAAATACATCAGAGATCTTCTGAAGAAATTTTACCTCTCAGAATGTAAGCCATCAAAGATTCCAATGCATCCCACGTGCATTCTGGAAAGAGAAGAGGTAAGCAAAAGTGTAGAACAGAAAGTCTACAGAGGTATGATTGGTTCTCTCCTCTATCTGACTGCTTCAAGACCTGACATATTATTCAGTGTTTGTATCTGTGCTAGATTCCAATCAGATCCTAGAGAATCTCACTTAACAGCTGTTAAGCGAATTTTCAAGTATCTGAAAGGTACTACTAATCTGGGTTTGTTTTATAGAAAATCTAGTGATTACAGCTTAGTAGGCTACTGTGATGCTGATTTTGCTGGAGACAGAGTGGAACGTAAAAGTACTTCTGGAAGCTGCCAGTTTCTGGGAGAAAATCTGATCTCTTGGTCCAGCAAAAGGCAATCAACAATTGCTCTGTCAACAGCAGAAGCTGAGTACATAGCAGCAGCAGGATGTAGCACACAAATGCTCTGGATGAAAAGTCAGCTTGAAGACTTCCAGATTTTTGAGAGTAACATTCCTATACTTTGTGATAATACTTCTGCTATTTGCTTAAGTAAGAATCCTATTTTACATTCTAGAGCTAAGCATATAGAAATAAAGCATCATTTCATTAGGGACTATATTCAGAAAGGTATTTTGAACTTAAAATTTATAGATACAGACCATCAATGGGCTGATATCTTTACGAAACCCCTTTCAGAAGATAGGTTTAATTTCATTCTGAAACATCTCAGCATGAAAGTGTGCCCAGAGTGAAAATGTTTTAGTTCCATATATTTACCTTCAGAATGTAATTATTTTACTGTGAACTTCTGATCAATCTTCTTTCAGAAAGATAGAACATGCAGATTGTATCAGATGCAAGTCTAAAGATCTGAGAGTCTAATCTCAAAGGCAGACGTGCTGATCACTACATCAAACAAGTGTCATCCAATCATCAGCATATCTCTGAAGCAGAACGCGTGCACGCTTCTGAGAAGGCAAAGCGCTGATTGGGTGCATTGAGACACATGTCTGGTAACCGTTTTTAAGTATCTTTCTCAAATCCCCCAAAATCAGCAAGCATTTAATGAAAAGTAATCATGCTTTTAAATGGCAATCATGATTTTTTTTCTCTCTCTTAAAAACGTTTATCTTTTCAAAATAATTTTGAAAACTCTATTTAAGCACATTAATCTCTCATTCTTATTCTTTACGCTTTCTCACTATCACTCAAGCTTTTTCTGCATATTTCTGAGTTCATCTCTTGCAAACCTTTTTTTTCTCAATTCATTCTCAAAGCTTTTTTTTTTTGTGTGAACAATGGCATCCTCCAGCATTTCTGCAGGCAATCAGAAGAAAGAAACTTCTGAGCAATATCAGGTGCCACTCAGAACTCTCCTCACTCCGGTGAAGAACCTTGAAGTGCTCTCTGAGTTAATCATTGACTTTGAAAGCTTGAAGGAAAATGGCTTTGACCTAACTGAAGAAATTAGGGCTCAAAAATGGGAAAGGTATTTCGATAGGTTGGTTGGACCAACATTCCCAGCGCTGGTCAAGGAATTTTGGATTCACGCCAAGGTTTCAAAACATCGAGTCATCTCTTCTGTCATGGGGAAGAAGATTGTGATTTCTGAAGATCTCATTGCAAGGCTAATCGGTCAAAGTGGTGGTGGAGTCCGTTGTGTGGACATGGCTGAAAGATGCGCTGATGTAGGTGTGGTAGCTAACAGGATTTTCACTCTTGGGATGCCCAGCAGCAAGATTAAGGATCTGAAGGATCACTGCAGAGTATGGGCTAAGATTGTTCTGGGATGCTTCAACCACAGGAAACCAACAAGTTCTCCTGATTATATAAATGTGGATCAGCAGTTTCTGATCTACTTTATTGATCAGAAGATTAAGATCAATCTGGCTCACTTCTTGTTCAACCATCTCAAGACCAGTGTGAAAGAAACAAGGGAAGAAGAAAGAACCAAGAGGGACTGGATACCGTTTGGAAGGCTAATATCAGATATTCTGACAGAGAATAGACTGATTGAACATCTGATAGAAGCTCAGGAGCTGAGCACTATTGAACCAACAATTGGGAAACCTCTGAACGCAAAGAATCTGAAAAAGATGAAGCTGATAGAAAATATTCAGAAGGAACCCAGAGCTACTTCCACTGCTGATATCTCCAGCAGAAGAGTGCCTCTGAGTGATTTTCCGGTATTTTCTGAAATGGAATCCAAACCAGAGATGTTTCTCAGGTACCCAGATGCGTACAAGGCAGAAGATACAGGTTCAAAGCTGAATATCAAAGATCTGAGTCAACCCCAACCAGAAGTGACTCTGAAGAAGACAAAGAAGAGGAAAGCGCCATCAGAAGGATCATCTCATCAGACTCCAAAGAAAAGAGGTATTTCATCTGCTGCCCCTATTTCAAATTCTTTTACTATTCCAGCATCTATCCCTCCTCAAACCTCTCACAGAATATCAATCCCAATCCCTACCATTGATGAAACCATACAAGAAGAAGACCCTTCTGAGGCATTAAAACTCAGAAGACCCAGAACCAAACTCCCCAAACAACCAACAATTTCAACAACCAGAACCAGAACAACAACAACAACAACCAGAACCAGAACCACAACAACAACAACCACTCTCAGAAGAACCTTTGATCCCTGAGCAATCAGAGATTCCAACTCCCTCTCCCCAACCAGAAATAAATCCACCTTCACCACAAACAGAGTTTCACCATTCTGAAACCCCTTCTCCTCATAAATCTGACCCTCACTCACCTCAACCTTCACCGCTGGCAATCCAGTTGCCATGTGGAACCACTATTGTCATGCCCCAGTTACCATCCTCAGAAGAATCAACACCACCAAAGACTCCCAAAACACCACCCACTCCAATCGAAATATCTGACTCTGATACCCCTCCTCCAAAACAAACAGCCTCTCAGAAAACCGCTGAAAACCCCAGCAGGACTTTCATTGACTTAACCAGTCTTGACCGTCTTGCTGATCTAAAACACAAAATTGCCATCCCAAAACCAAAACAACCACATGTTGGCTCTGGTATTTTGAATTTTGAAACAGGTGTGCTGCAATGGATTGCTTCTTTGAAGCAAGTCTGTCCTGGGATGATTGACCCAGCTGCTTCTGATCAGCTTTGGTCACAGTTCAGATCTTGGGTACGTGTTGAAGCCCTCAAGTTGCAGGATATCAACTATGAGCAGGCACAACAGAACTTCAGCAAGCTGCTGAAGGAAGTTGAAAGTCAGCTGCCTCAGGAAGTTGTGCTCCCTCTGGACAGTGAACCTTGGTCTGAGAAACAGCAAGCTGCAAAGGTGCAACCTTCAGAAGAAGACAAGACTATTCAGGCTGAAGAAAATCAAGCAGAGGATGTCGCTGAAAGTTCTGAGAAGCCTCCTCCTTCTGATGCTTCTCAAGCTGCCTTGGACAGGCAGACTCTGGAAGAATTAAGGCTGAATGACTTGCGTCTACAGCAGCGGATGGATGAAAACGATCAGAAGATGAAAGCAAGAATGGATGTGCAGGACAGCAAAATTGACACTGTTGTCAGCATGGTTCATAAGCAAAATGAAACTTCTGAAAAGATTCAAGCGATGCTGGAGCGCCTATTCACACGCTTGCCTCCTCAACCTTAAATCTTTTTTCATGCATGACCTTTTTCATGTTTTCTTGATTTTCTGATGTACTGTTTTGATTATGTTTTGTAATATTTTCTTGCTCTGATTCTGAACTATCTTAATATAATCCGTTTTTCTAATCTTAATTGTTTTAGCACATCACCAACACTTTTTGATTGCTGACAAAAAGGGGGAGAACAAGAATGATATTTAAATCAATAACGGCTAACTAGATAACGGCTAACTAGACAGAAATTCTCAAACATTCTAACTCTATTACTTGAAATGTTTTTTCTGTTTTGTTTAAAGTCTACAGGCACAAGGAAGCTCCTAGACACTCTGAAGACTAGAAGCTCTGATCAATGTTGCTCTGATCAATATGAAGTTCTGATCGTCCTAATACTCTGATCCAAAGCAAAGCTCTGACAATAAAAGCTCTGAAGCTCTGCTCTCTGATAAGTCAAAGACTCTAATAATCTAATGTTCAAAGAAATAAAAAGATCTTATCCTGAAGAACACGTATAATCAAAGGGAAGTAATCAACTCAGGGGGAGTATCTCTTAACTCTGACTTCTCCGTACTTCTTACTCTGATACTTTTTCCAGATACCTTTTCACGTTAATTTTCATTTAAAATATCTAGTTTTTGTCATCATCAAAAAGGGGGAGATTGTTAGAACAATGTTTGAATCTACTACCCTATATTTGAGTTTTGATGATAACAAAGTGAAAAGATATAGTATTTATAAGTTTCATGAATGAACTATCTGCTGCCTAAAATTATTATGTTCTGACTTGCAGATACTCTGATTGATATAAGCAAGATCACGCTTATTCAGCATCAGAATTTGATTTCATACACCAGCATCAGAAGTTGCTACATCAGAACGTCAAGATCAGATGATCAACTCACGTACATGCTGAAGTCTGATGAACAAGACTGCGCTCAAACACTCTGATACAGAAACACAATAGTTCATCAGCAGCGAAGCAGAATCAGAATGAGCCAAGCCAGAACTTGCGTTAAAGAAGCAACGGTACTGTGCATTGAAAGCTAATTAATTCCAACGGCCTCATTCTAGACAAGATCTGCTCAAAAAGGAAAGCTTGTTATTAGCATTGAATCAAGAATATTGCATTCAACGTTCATCTTCTCAAGTGCTATATAAACAAGGCTTCGAAGATTATAATGGCTAATGCTCTCCAAATCTCTACACGCACAAAGCTGAACCATAATCTTCATTCTACCAGTTTTGCTAAACCACATACTCTGATATTCCATTACAGTTTAGCAATCTAGTTTCTAAGCTTCATTTTGTGTATACATCACAGTTGTGATAAAGTTTTGTAGAAAACATCCACACACATTGTTTTATACCTTTGTAAGAAAGTGTTGCCTTGACAAACCGGGTTGTGGTTTGAATCAAGAAGGCTTTAGCAGTTGTTAAAGTAGTCTGTAATATTCAGTTGAATATAGTGAATTAAGACCTCGTTGGAGAGAGGCGAAATCACCTTGACGGGTGGACTGGAGTAGTTTGAGATCAAACGAACCAGGATAAAAATATCTTGTCAATTGCTTTAGATTTCAGTTTTACAATTCAACCCCCCCTTCTTGTGTTTTTCACCCCTTCAATTTGTTTGAATCTACTACCCTATATTTGAGTTTTGATGATAACAAGATCTCTGTGAGAAAATATTTGATAAATGAGAGGGAAAATTTTGGGGTACAACACTCTACTTTAAGATGGTGCAAATTCTCCTCTCTCATAATCGTAGGTAGTAAGTATGTTTTCCACTCGGATACGACGATGATGTCTTGACTCTTAAAATTAACCAACACACTTGTGTTTTAAAATTTTTTAAAGGTGAACTACGATTACCCTGATCCCCTATTGCACAAAAGGTGGTACATAGGCAGTAAAGGTTCACAACCACGGCAGGTGAAAAATTGTAAAAAATATTTCTTTTCTCATCTCCAGTATCTATTTTTTATACAACACTTATAGCCAAAATACACAAATTTTCAAAGAGGTTCCTGCGGAGTACCGTAGATGTTTAGGGTGCTAATACCACCCCTTTTCATAACCAACCCCCACACCTAGATTTTTCCACTTTTTTGGGTTATTCTATCTTTTCCAATTCCTCTGGAAACAATAAAGCGCGGTGGCGATTTTTATTTGATCTGTGTGAGTTAAGCCAATCCAATGGCTTAGTCTCAACATTTCTACCGCTACAATTACCTCGAGAAGATTTTCATCTCCTTTAAAGGTTCTAACAACCTTGATGTGCATACAATATTGAAGATAAGAGACGATAGAAGATAATACAAATATTATGACTTGATGAATGACTATAGATGAGAGGAGATATAAATAACCAGTCAAGTAGTTCACAAGGTAAGATGATTGAAACACTCAAATGACGCCATAGACTTATAAAACAAGGAAATGAAAATAGAAGTAAATCAAATGTTAATATGAGAGAACACGAAAACATTTAATTAGAACACAACAGGGAGTATCAGACAAAGGCATAGGGGTATGACATGAAATGATTGTTTGCAAGACATAGTGAAAAGGAGTAGTTAAATAAATGTAATCATGATTAATCAATTTCAAGAAAAATAAATGCTCGTGCATGACCTAGGTAGAGTGTGATAGATACTAAGTCTATTTAGGTGATACGTTTGATATTCTCAGCATCTGGAAAACCACGGAGATTTCCATTTGCTCAGGAACATTTCTGACCGAAACATCTTCTGACGACTAAGATAAAACAAATTAGAAGTCTTTTGTTTAAGTCAAGATTTTACCCCTTCAGACTACGACTAAAACATGTTTGATTCTAGTTACATCTTACTCTGGACATAGACCCATTTTCATATTCTTTAGAATAAACATAAATCTATCTTCAGCTAAGGTTTTTTTAAAAATATCATCCCACTGATGGTCTTTATCTATGAATTTCAAAGATAGGATCCCTTTCTGAACATAGTCTCTAATAAAATGATGTTTGATTTCTATGTGTTTATCCCTAGAGTGTAGGATATGATTATTACTTAATAAAATAGCAACGGTATTGTCACAGAAAATAGGAATGTTAATCTCATAAATTTAATAATCTTCTAGCTGATTCTTCATCTATAACATCTGAGTACTGCATACTGCTGATGAAATGTACTCTGCTTCTGCTGTTGAAAGAGCAATTGTTGATTGCGTCTTGATTAACTATGAGATCAAATTCTTGCCTAGAAACTAACAGTTTCCAAAAGTACTCTTTCTCTCTAGCTGATCTCCAGCGTAGTCTGCATCACAGAAACCAGAAAGAGAATACTTTGATGTTTTCTCATACATCAAGCAAAGATTTAAGGTTCCTTTTGGATACCTTAGAATTCTCTTAACAATAGTTAAATGAGATTCCCTAGGATCATATTAGAATCTAGCGCAAAGATGAACACTGAATAAGATATCAAGTCTAGATGCAGTCAGATACATAAGAGAGCCTATCATACCACGATAGAGCTTCTGACAAACCTTTCCACTTACCTCTTCTTTCTCCATAATACATGTTGGATGCATTCGAGTCTTTGCTACAGTGTAGTTTATCATTTTAAATTTCTTTAGAAGTTCTTTTATGTACTTACTTGGATGTATGTAAGTAGCCTCTGGTTTTTTATCAATCTGGATTCCCATAAGGAACTTCAGTTCTCCCATTATGCTCATTTCAAGTTCATCCTCCATTAGCTTAGAGAATTCCTCACAGAGAAATGGATTAGAAGAACCAAAAATAATATCATCAACATAAATTTGAACAATTAGAATATCATTTTTGAGAAGAGTATGTTGTCAACCTTTTCTCTGGTAAATTTGTTTTCTAGAAGAAAATTACTCAATTTGTCATACCAAGCTCTGGGAGGTTGTTTCAAGAATTAAAGATATTCTTTAGTTTAAAAACAAAGTCTGATTTCTCAGAGTTTTCAAAGCCAGGAGGTTGTTTGACATACACTTCTTCTCAAATATAACCATTCAGAAATGCACTCTTGACATCCATAATAAAGAATAATGTTATGATTTACAGAAAAGAAACTAACAATCGAATAGCTTCTAACCTGGCGAATGGTGCAAAGGTTTCTATATATTCTATCCCTTATTGTTGACTATAACCTTGTGTAGCCAGTCGTGCTTTATTTCTGACAACTTCACCCTTCTCATTGAGCTTGTTTCTGAACACCCATCTGGTTCCAATAACATGGACACATTTAGGTTTCTGAACAAGATCCCATACATCGTTCTTTGAGAATTCATCCATTTCTTATTCCATAGCCAGAATCCAATCTTTATCTAGAAGGGATTCTTCAATAGATGAAGGTTTTATTAAGGAAACTAAACCCAAAAGCACTTCATCATAAGGTTTGAGAGCTGATCTTTTATGACTGGAGCATCTTAACTTCCAAGGATAATGTCTTTAGGGTGAGAGGATATGATTCTGTTCTTCCTTGGTAGAGGTTGATTAGAAGAACTATCACCAGTATCAGAAGAAGGAGCTTCTGATTCTTTATCTTCTTGAATCTTCTCCTTTAGTTCAGCAAACATTATGGTTATATCTACAAGCTTTTCATACAACTTTGACTTTTCATAGTCAAGCTTATCATTAAACCTAACATGGATTGATTCCTCCATCATTTGTGATTCTGTTTTATAAATTATGAATCCTTTAGAGCGTTGAGTATCCTAATAGCATACACTTATGTGCCTTGGAATCAAACTTACCCAGATTCTCTTTAGTGCTTAACATATAACAAGTACATCCAAATGGATGGAAATAAGAAATATTTGGCTTTCTATTCTTCCATAATTCATAAGGAGTCTTACCCAAAATAGGTCTTATGGAGATTCTATTTTGAATATAACACGCTATATTCACTACTTCTTCCCAAAAGTTCTTAGCCATCTGAATTTCTTAAATCATGGTGCGAGCCATTTCTGGCAGTGTTCTATTTTTCCTTTCTACAACCTTATTTTTTTGTGGAGTTCTAGGACAAGAAAAACCATGTACTATGCCATTTGAATCAAAAAAAATTTCAAATTCTTCACCATGATCACTTTGAACTCTGACTATTTTGTAATCTTTTTCATTTTGCACTTGGGAACAGAAGGAAGCAAATACATAGTACAACTCATGCTTGTGTTTCAAGAATTTTACCCATGTCCATCTACTATAATCATCAATGTTGACAAGTCCGTATTTCTTACCATTAACAGAAGCAGCTTTCACTGGTCCAAATAAGTCAATGTGAGGAAGTTCTAATGGCCTAGAAGTAGAAACAATCTTTTTAGATTTGAAAGACGTTTTTGAAAATTTGCCTGTCTGACAAGCTTCACAAAGGGCATCTAAAGTATACTTCAGATTGGGTAAGCCTCTGACTAATTTAAGTTTATTTAGTTGAGAAATCTTTCTCAAGCTAACATGATCAAACGTCAATGCCAGACCCATTACTCTTCTTAAACAGTCATAAGACATTTTACATTTTGATTTTTCGAGTCTAATAATCTTATTTTGTAAATATTGTTCTTCCTCTCACCATTGAACATAATTGAGCCATCCTTCTGACTAACCGCTTTACAGGATGTTTGATTAAAACTAATTTTATAACCATTTTCACTAAGTTAACTGTTTGACAATAGGTTATGCATCCGACCCTTGACTAAAAGAACATTGTTAATAGAAGTGATTTACCAATACCAATCGTTCCAGAGTCGATGATGTTTCCCTTATTATTGCCTCTGAACCCAACAATGCCTCCAGGCTTAAGTTCCAAATCTTGGAACATATTCCTTTTGCCCGTCACGTGTCGTGAGCATCCAATGTCTATATACCATGACTGGTGTAATATGGTGGGAGAATTGACTTTTGGTTTTGCATTTGATTGCAAATGTTGCGGATAGCAAGAGTCTCCACCGACTTTTCTTTTATCCAATAAAGGAAAGGGTGAAAAGAACAGGAAATACCTTTTGATACTTTCCTGAGTAAGGGGGTAGATTTTTAAAAGGGAAGGTATTAGCACCCTTTTCATCAGTAGTTATCTACGGGCTCTTAATCGCTAGCTCACTTTTGAAAATGCTTTGTGTTTGAAAAATATTTTGAAAAATGCCTAAGTGCGGAAAACTTTGTAATGATTCTCATATCGTTGAGAATGCATAAAAAGTGTTTGTTTTGAAAATATTTTAGAAAAATAATGTATGTGTGAAAAATGTTTTTGATTTGTGAGCAAGCGATTAAGAACTATCTACCTACACAAGAGTCTTTTATTCTTTTCCTCCTCCTTTAGATAGTGCTATCCTACCATTAGTTAGTATGAAGCCCTATCATTGGATGTTTGAGGGACAAGTGTAGGTCATCGTACAATCATAAAGGCAACTTGTAGGGCGCTTTAGCAATTTTTATCGTAAGTGTAATATGGTGGGAGAACTGACTTGGGTGTTTTGCGTTTGATCATAAATGTTGCAGATAGCAAGTGTCGCCACCGAATTTTCTTTTATCCAATAAAGGAAAGGGTAAAAAAACAGGAAAGACCTTTGAGATATTTTCTTGAGTTCGGAGTGTAGATTATGAAAAGGGAAGGTGTTAGCACCATTTTCATCCATAGTTATATATGTGATCTTAGTTGCTTGCTAGATCACTTTGAAAAATGCTTTGTTTGAAATGTGTTTGTGGTGGGTTTTTTAAAATTATTTTGAAAATGCCTTTGTTGCGGAAAACTTTTTAATGATTCTCGTCTCTATAAGAATTTATACAAAGTGTTGGTTTTGAAAATAGTTCAAAGAGATGTTTGTTTTTTGAAGATGTTTTAAAAGTGTAAGTGTGGAAATGGTTTTAGTTTCTGAGCAAGCAACTGCGAGCGTCCTACCTATTCAAAAGGTCTTTGTTCCTTTCCTCCTCCTTTAGATGTTGCTATCTTACCATTGATTTGGTAAGAAGCCCCATCATTGGATGTGAAGGGACGGGCGTGGGTCAACCGTATAGTCATAGAAGGAAACTTATGATACGTTTTAGCAATTTTCGTAAGGGACTAGATCGTTTACCGGAGGCAACATCGAGGGATATCGAGGGACTATGATCTTTTTATCGGGGGTCTTTTCTAAAACGTCCATATTCAAGGGACATGACTATTTTCCGAGGCAACAAGTGAGGTTACCCTAGAGGTGCACGTGTGTGAATAATGTGTTTGATTGCATGCATTTTTGTCTTCGAAATTAGGATTTTCTAACGGTTGATTTTATCTTGCCATACACACCTTAATTTTTAAAAATTTATATTTGAAAGCGGTAAATTGCAGAAATGTAAAGTCCTACCCTATTACAATATTTGGGGGATTGGGATACAAATGTACAAATGGGGATTACAAGAAGTTTAACTCCTAGATATCTATTATAACTATATTGAATTGAATAACGTATAGGGAATATAATGTACAAGACAGAATGGAAAAAGGAATACATTTGTTTTGTTTTTGTTAAGAAAATATTTTTATCCTATTAAAAAAAAGAAATAATTAGTTAATAAAAGAAATTTAAACTAATTTGATTTAAAAAAGGAACATATTTTTTATGTCTTTTTTATATCAATAAAAATAATACTAATGATAATAATAGAGAAAATAAGAAAGAAAAAATAAAATAAAGAAAATAAGTCAAGAAGGGGTAAAAGTTGAATTTGAGGTGTTTTTGTGTAGAAAATAGTTTTTTTGTGTTTAAAACAGTTTTTTTGTAGAGAATAGTTTTGTGTTTGGGTCCAGGGTCTGTTTGTTAGTTTGTAAGCAGGGGTTCAGAAACATAAAAAAAAAATTGCCGAAGCCCAACTTTAGAGGTCCAAGTGTGCTTCCTTCGACAAGGCAAGCTTTAGAGTGCGCTGTTTGTACCACTGAAGTGGTCTGTTTTATCCGTTTGTAGAACGAACTCGTTTCTTAATGGCGAAATGTCCAACTTTCTCTCCCTTGTACACATAGGCCATGATGACTCCATTTGTTAAGATTCTAAAAGCCTCATTTCTCAGTCGAATCAAAAAAATGTAAACATCAAATCTTCCTAAGATTTAAATATGAACCTAACCACATAATTCTCGACAACTGTGGATCTAAGGCTAGCATGAATTTTGTTCAATACCAAATGATGTTTGAATGAAGAGTTCCAAGTTTAAGAAAAAACTTACCTCTTGTAGTGAAACTTGAGGGACTTCGACAGAATATCCAGGAACGGTTTGATGATGGATTAAGCCTGCTTCGACCTCCCTGAAGCTATTCTAGATGCTACTTTGCTTTGAGGACGGCGTCAGGAAACAAGGTGTGAGGTCATATGTAGATAGTGTTTAGGAGTTCTTGGAAGCAAAAGGCCAAGAGACATAACAAGTGAGGTCGAATTCAAAACTCAGTAGTGGTAAGTTTTGAAGTGTTTGATGATTTTGTTTGAGAGTGTTTTAAGGGTTTCAACTTCCCGTTTTTTACTCTCTCTTTTTTGCCTCTCTTTTTTCTTCTCCAAAAGCCCCCCCTTTGTGTGTTGTGAAATAAACTATTTATAGAAGAGTCTTGTTGGGGTTTTTGGGGGAAAAACAAATAAAATTTAAACATTTTGGGTATGTTCTTTTCATAGCTTTCAAGGTGCAGCTCTTATATGCTAGTTTGGTGCAAATATGGGACTGGTTTAGGGGCAGCATAGCAGAACTATTTTGCAGCAGTTTTGGAGTGTTGTGGAAGCTTGGTGCAGGGCTGTTTCATAGAAGTATAATGGACTGTTTTTGACATGGTTTTAGGCTGTTATGTGGATAGTACAACAAACTTGGACTTGGCAGCATATAAGACTTTGTTCAACATCCTTCGACCAAACTCATCAAAACACAAGACAATATTTGTTTCCACCAGTTGTGTGTCCTTCGAATGGAATACCCAACCTTCGACCAGAATCAATAACAAATGAAGCAATATTTGTTTCTAACAAATATGTGTCCTTCGAATGGACCACACAACCTTCAACCATACTCAACAACAGACGAAACAATATTTGTTTCCAACAAATGTGTGTCCTTCGAATGGACCACAAAACCTTGACCATACTCAACAATAGACGAAACAATATTTGTTTCCACCAAATGTGTGTCCTTCGAATGGACCACATTCATCTGAATGTACCACTTTGAGCATGAAAGATGATCTCAATGGCATAGTTAAAATGAAAGAATTTATGGATTACTTTCCTACCAGTAACCATCAATTAATTAAGTGGTCTAAAGTTTAAATGTCCATACCTCCAATTGTAATTCATAGTGTAGAAACTATGCTTGTAGAAGGGTTTAGAGGTGGAATCGAAGCAAGCATGAAGGAAGCCACTACTTTATGGGTCGAAGCAAGCATGAATGAAACCATTTCCTTGTGGATCGAAGCAAGCATGAAGGAAGCCACTGCTTTGTGGATCGAAGCAGGCATGAAGGAAGACGTTACCGTGTGGATTGAAGCAAGCATGAAGGAATCCACTGCTTTGTGGATCGAAGCAAGCATGAAGGAAGCCATTGTCTTGCGAATCAAAGCAAGCATGAAGGAAGCCATTGCCTTATGGATCAAAGAAATCATGAAGGAAGCCATTTCCTTGTGGATCGAAGCAAGCATGAATGAAGCCACTACTCAGTCAAAGCTTATGGACCGAATCTTCTTCTTCGATTTGTCCAAATCTTCCAACCATTCCTTTCAATCAGTCATGTATCCTGAACCAGATTTTGAATTCAACATAGTTACCTGCATCTGCACACCCTTTTTGTCTGCTTTGTACTTGTGCAAACTTGAGCTTTTGAAAATCTTGGTGAGAAATGTCTTAAGAAAAGAGAGGGAAAATTTTGGGGTACAACAGCTGCCCCTGTTCGATCTTCTTAAACCTGAGGAGTTAGATTGACGAGTCCACCATTCATGACTTGAAGGTTGAAGATGATTGAACACTAGAGTGTCAGAAATTTGCACCCGACCATGTGTTAGTTGATTGTGTATCGAATGGGCTTAAAGATGCCATTTGGAGAGATGATGAAGAGTTGTCGGAGATGGGCTTACAGATGCCATCCAGAGTGACTGTTGGTAGAAACTGGAAGAAGTATCCGAATAAATCTTTGCTTGAGTTATACTGAAATAGTAGATGTCTTGAAGGAAGTGCTAGTCATGTAGATAGTTATTCTGTCTTGTTTCAGGTATTAATCTCTGACCTTAGAGAAAGAAAGATAGTTTCCTCGTCTTATTTCAGGAGTTAATCTTTAATCTGCTCATGTAGATAGTTGTCTTGTCTTGTTTCAGGTATTAATCAACAATCAGCCGCTCACAGATAGTTGTCCTGTCTTGTTTCAGGTATTAATCTGGAACTTGTTTTTTGTTGGCCGTAGAGATAGTTGCCCTGGCTTGTTTCAGGAATTAATATCTGACCTTAGAAAAAGAAAACATAATTTCCTCGGTGTTGTACCCCAATTTTTGCCCCTAATATCCCTTCATCATACCATGTTGATTGACTCACAACAAGATCACACTAGGATTCTTGGTTCCCCTCCCTACTTTGAGTTTTGCTCCTTTTGAGGGATTACCAAGCACCTTGACTTATGTTCCTTTTGTGATCATGAATATTGTTTTGATTTCTTCACTTAACTAATAAAATACAATGTTGGCTTGTCTTGCTTGTTGTCCATGTAGGTAAGGGAAATGAGATTTAACAAGTTACTCCATGGGTTCATGAGTTTATTTCCATTCCCTAGCCAATAAAAGCTTGAGAAGTTCAAACCTCACCATTGGATTGGTTTTTGGAGAATTGGCATTGCAAGTTTTCTTTGGTTCATCACATTTCAAGGTTATAATATTTGACTCAAAAGTACAAGGGGTTGATTGGAGAAGTTGTCATGTTTGGACAAGGCCTTGTTCCTATTGGTCACAAGAGCATATTTCTATCAAAATTCAAGATATGGAAGTGGTTTTGGTGGCTATGAGTTATCATTATCATCCTCAACAACTTCTATTCACAAAGCAAGAATATTGGTACAAGAAGTTTGTTCAAACTTGTCAAAGTTCCTCAAGGCATTTTCTTGATCTAGAAGCTAGGGTTTTGAACTTCAAAGGAGTATATCTTGCTCATCTTTTGGTATTTTTGAATGATTCCAAATACATTCTTCTCTTTAAAGGGTTATCAACAAATAACTTCAAAAGTTCCAAGTATTTTTCATGTGGAAGAAACTTGATGAAGAAGAAAGATTACAAGTCCTTCAGATGAATCCCCAATTTTCCATGTGTGACTTCAAATGATCATAACTTGGTTAAATTTTATCACCTTGAGCCCATTATTTTTCCATAATTATCTTGAAGATGTGAACTTTATGCCTTCTTTTATGTTAAAAGTGGTAAAATGGATGGAGGTTGCCTTAAATATGCAAAAGATTATAGGTCATTTCATGATTTTTGGCCCACTTCAACAAGTCATAACTTGCTCAATTTTTCGATATTTTGGGTGGTTCAAGTTTAAAAATTTCATTCAAGAGATCTACTTCATTCTATCTTTTTTGGTCAAGAGCAAATTTCAAGTGGAAGGCCATGTTTGGATGCAAAATATTATAGGTCATTTTTAAAGAAGAATTTGAAATATTTCTAAGTATGGAAAGTCAACCCTTTTTCTTCAACTTTGACTCAATGCAACTTTCAACTCAAGCATCCATTTTATTCTATTCTTTTTCCGTTGCAAAGCTTGTAACCTCATATTTCTAAAGCATCAAGAATCATGCCCTAAGCCCGCTTGAGATAGAAATGCCATGGATTTGAATTTGGTAACTTGAAACTGAGTTTTCCACAAAGTCAGAATTTTGAAATCCATAATGTGACTTCTAAACACAAGATTTATGCGTGTTTTTGATTTAAACTTGATTAGAAAACTTGTCAGAAATGATTAGCACCCCAAAACGCAAGATTTGGTTGAGTTTTGATGGAAATGAAGTCACACTTCACTCGTGCTCGACCTTCATTCAATTTCCCTTCAAACTTCCTTGTGTCTTCCAATTTTCATTCTCATTCACTTCCCTATAAATAGAGGGTCATCCCCCATTCATTTCTTAAAGATTTGAGAGCCAAAAACACCCTGCCAAAACCTCACACGAACCCATCTTTTTTGAATTCAGTTTTTGAGATTTAAGCTCTCTTTTCCAAAATTCTTTGTGCATTCATCATCCTTAAGCATCATACAAAATCTCCAGCACTTAAACCAATCAAAACGAGCCATAATTTAAGCTACAAAAGTCCTGTTTCATAGCTTCTTCCTTGAACTTTGAAAAGATATAATTATCCACCATTTGGATCCAAATCAAGCACTAATCTATTCTACTCCTTCTTTGATACTAATGCTACTTACAATTTTTAAATCCATTGAGAATTGAGAGAGAAATCTCAAATTGAAGGTGCTCGCTATTTTCTGAATTTTTTATTCATATCTCTCTCCATACCTTATATAAATTTGGTGCGATGGTGGTGTTAGAATCGTTTTGAAGAGACGAGTTTAATGATACTAGCCTGGAATTATAATTTTTCCATTTGAAGGATCTCACAAAATCCCCATTGCAGGGTGTCTGGAGGTTGAATATGATGACATGTCTCATCTCAGCCAATTATAGCGTGCCAAACGTTTTAATTTCATTGGTTACCCTTTTTCGGATCCTATGCGTATCTCACTAAGGTCCATATCAAGCACAACGCGTCTGGTCCACTGGATTAGCTTACTAATGCATTTTGACTATGATCTGATGGTCCACATCTTTTTGGTTTTATTTTATGCTCTGATTTTATATTTTTTGTTTATTAAATTTTCAAAAATTCATAACTCTTTTATTTTTTATCCAAAAATTATGAAAAAATTCACAAAAACACATTAAATTATTTCTGATCTCATGACTATTTTTTCATATTTTTATTTTGATATTTGATATTTTTTGTATTTTTTTGAATCATTTGCTTTCTTTTAATTAATTAAAAATACTTTCTGACATTTTTTAATTCTGAAAAAATTCATAAATATTATTTTGCATATTTTTGACTTTCTGAAAATTTTATGGAATTTTATATTGAGGTTTACTATTTTTGACCTATTTTTCTATTTGTTTGAGCAATTTTAAATAGTTTAAAAATAGTTTCTGACTTTTAAAAATTACCAAAAAAATTTAAAAATTTTTGGATCCGTTTCTGATTTTTCTATGGTCTTACTTTTTATTTCTTGATTAATTTGAACATAGTTGATATTTTTCTCTTTATTTTCTATTTTTAAACCTTATTTTTTAACCCTTTTGTATATATTAAAATGTGATATTATTTTGTGACTATTTTCGGGTTGATCTTGGGTTAGATTTTGGATCATGAACTTTATTAACATCATTGGATCTATGGTGTTGAGTTTAACTCCACAAAAATGGATGAATGATTTTAATAATAGTTTGATTAAAATTTAATTCAAATCTGGTTTGTATATTTTTTTCCTAATCCCACTTCATCTCAATCCCTTCTTATTGCACTAGGTGTTATTGAAGCATGATCTCTATATCATGTCTCAAAACAAATGATGCATAAATTGATATTGACTGGCCTCAAAATAGGTGCGACTTCTATATAAGTCCACTTACGATTGTTTAACATAGAGCTAAATTTTGTCCCGATTCTAATAAATGATCATTCGTGTCCCAAACTTATGATTGCAAGCCCAAGTATGTTAATTTGATCTCTTTGATCCAATAAACTTGAGATTCATTGTGTGGAGGCTTTGGTTCAACCAATCCTCTAATGGATCTACAACACCTTTGGTCAACGCGGATCACTTAAACATCGTTGATCATTAAATGGTACTTATAGCATTCCAAATGGATGATATACTTGACAAAAAGCAAATGCAACTTGTTGTGTGGAGGCTTTGGTTCTACCAATCCTCTAATGAGTTCAAAATGCAAGTTTCAAGATGGTCATCTAACAACCACTAATTATTGACTTGTTTTACCTTATGCTTTTATTCTTTTTTATGCTTTATGTACTATTTACTTTTAGCATTTAAATTCCATGCCATTTTTATCTTTGCTCATTTGAACATTTATTTTCTTGCCATTTTTACTTTTCTCACTTGAGCTTTTCTTTTCCTTTCTTAAGATACTTAATAATCAACATAAACCCTAAAAAATCTTTAATGGTACTTGTACTATTTGGTTACTATCCTTGGCATTATGGAGCATGGGACTTTTCTTGGACTTAGGATTAGAAACCTTGGCCTATCTTAGAAACCTTTTGATCTTATCTGATTATTTTGTCTGGATCTCTTGAGGTTTACCTCAAGACATTGGGTTTTTTGTTTGTTTTGTGTGCAGGTTATTGTGATTACACCCTTTGTTTGTAATCTGGAATTCACCCGTATACAGCCGTTACTCTGCCCAATTTTTATGAAGACTTAATACACTTGAAGTTTGGTTCTCTCAAGAGGTCTAGTATTTTTGCTTGCTTGGTTTCAATCCAAAGAATATGAACTCTATCTTGGCTCATAATTCCAAGTATTGGCTTCTTGTTTGTTAGATGGTTCTTATCCCTAGATTTTACCTTATGCTTTAGGATAGCCTCTTCTTCTCCCCCCTCTTCTTTAATTTCAAAAAATCTTCTCCCTCCTTTTGAAAATCCTTCTTGTTTTAAACTTGAACCACTTTTATAATAAACTTGGACTTATATCCATGTATTTCTAAAAACACATTAATAAATAAACCCCAATCAACTTAATGATACCTTGACATTTTTGTGAGAAGACTAAAAGTTAATCAATCTCATTTCAAACCATTTTTCCACTTTGGCTTTTTATCTTTAAAACTTTTCTTAAAAGATTAAACTCTTGTCAATCCTTGTAGTGATGCAAACAACTATACTTATACAATATGTAGTGAAGAGAGATATTTTCCACTTGGGTGTTGAGTGAGGCATTGTTGATTTTCAAATCCAAGTCATGTCCCCCACTTTGAGATGATGCAAATTCTCCTTTCTCATGATTGTGGGTAGTAGGTAGGTTTTCCACACAGACAATGATGATGATGTTTTATCTTATAAAATTAACCAACACATTTGGGATTTAAATTTTTGAAAGAGGAACTACGTGTACCCTAATCCCCTATTGCATGAAAGGTGGTACGTAGGCACTAAAGGTTCGCAACTGCGGCGGGTGCAAAAATCATAAAACATATATATATATATATATATATATATATATATATATATATATATATATATATATATATATATATATATATATATATATATATATATATATATATATATATATATATATATATATATATATATATATATATATATATATATATATATATATATATATATATATATATATATATATATATATATATATATATATATATATATATATATATATATATATATATATATATATATATATATATATATATATATATATATATATATATATATATATATATATCTTTTCTCACCTCCACCATCCATTTTATATAACAGTTTTTATAGCCAAAATATACAGAATTTTACAAAGAGGCTCCTACGGAGTACCGTAGATGTTTAGGGTGATAATACCTTCCCTTTGCATAACCAACCCCCTTACCTTGAATCTTTCCCCCTCTTTTTGGGTTATTCGCTCTTTTCCCATTCCTTTGGAAACAATAAAGCGTGGTGGTGATTTTTATTTTGATTTGTATAAAGTTTAGTAAATCCAATGACTTAGTCTTGAACATTTCTACCGCTACACCCGGCTTGTTTCGGGAGTTAATCTTCAATCTGTTTATGTAGATTAATACCTGAAACAAGACAGGACAACTATCTACATAAACAGATTAAAGATTAACTCCCGAAACAAGCCGGGTGTAGCGGTAAAAATGTTCAAGACTAAGCCATTGGATTTACTAGACTTTATACAAATCAAAATCAAAATAGCCACCGCGCTTTATTGTTTCCAAAGGAATGGGAAAAGAGCGAATAACCCAAAAAAGGGGAAAAATTCAAGGTAAGGGGGTTGGTTATGCAAAGGGAAGATATTAGCACCCTAAACATCTACGGTACTCCACAGGAACCTCCTTGTAAAATATGTATATTTTGGCTATAAAAATGTGTTGTATGTAAAATGGATGGTGGAGGTGAGAAGAGAAATATTTTTTTATGATTTTTTTTGCATCCGCCGCGGTTGCGAACCTTTAGTGTCTACGTACCACCTTTCATGCAATAGAGGATCAGGGTACACGTAGTTCCTCTTTTAAAAATTTAAAACACGAGTGTGTTGGTTGATTTTAAGAGATAAGACATCATCGTCATTGTCCGTGTGGAAAACATACTTACTATCCACAATCATGAAAAAGGATAATTTGCATCATCTCAAAGTGGAGGATATGGCTTGGATCTTAAAATCAACAATGCCTCACTCAACACCCAAGTGGAAAATATCTCTCTTCACTACATATTGTAGAAGTATAGTTGTTTTCATCACTACCAGGATTGACAAGAGTCTAATATTTTGAGAAAAGTTTAAAGATAAAAGCCAAAGTGGTAAAATAGTTTGAAATGAGATTGATTGACTTTTAGTCTTCTCACAAAAAATGTCAAGGTATTGTTAAGTTTATTGGAGTTTATTTATGAAAATGTTTTAAAAATGCATGGACCTAAGTCCAAGTTTATTATGAAAGTGTTTCAAGTTTAGAAACAAGAAGAGTTTTCAAAAGGAGGGAGAAGAATTTTGAAATTAAAGAAAACGGGAGGAGAAAAAGAGACTATCCTAAAGCATAAGGTAAAAGCTGAGGATAAGGACTATCTAACCAACAAGAAGCCAAAACTTTACATTATGAGCAAAGATAGAATTCCCATTCTTTGGATTAAAAATCAATCAAGCAAAGATACTTGACCTCTTGAGAGAACCAAACTTCAAATGTATTAAGTCTTCACAAAAATTAGGCAGAGTAACGGCTGTATACGAGTGAATTCCAGATTACAAACAGAGAATGTAATCACAAAAACCTGCACATAAAAACAAACAAGCAACCCAATGTCTTGAGGTAAACCTCAAGAGCTCATGACAAAATAATCAGATAAGATCACAAGGTCTCCAAGATAGGCCAAGGTTTCTAATCCCAAGTCCAAGAAAAAG
Source organism: Vicia faba (assembly GCA_948472305.1). Classification (NCBI taxonomy): domain Eukaryota; kingdom Viridiplantae; phylum Streptophyta; class Magnoliopsida; order Fabales; family Fabaceae; genus Vicia; species Vicia faba. Next base: position 1,183,968,868 of record OX451741.1, on the reverse strand, counting down.
TCTCATGCTCCATAATGCCAAGGATAGTAACCAAATAGTCTAAGTTCCATTAAAGGTTTTTTAGGGTTTATGTTGATTATTAATTATCTTAAGAAAATAAAAGAAAAGCTCAAGTGAGCAAAGTAAAAATGACAAGAAAATAAATTCTCAAATGAGCAAAGATGAAAATGGCATGAAATATAAATGCTGAAAAATAAATAGTACATAAAGTATAAAAAGAATAAAAGCATAAGATAAAACAAGTCAATAGTTAGTGGTTAGTTGGACGACCATCTTGAAACTTGTATTTGGAACTCATTAGAGGATTGGTAGAACCAAAGCCTCCACACAACAAGTTGCATTTTATTTTTGTCAAGTATATCATCCATTTGGAATTCTCACAAGTACCATTTAATGATCAACGGTGTTTAAGTGATCCGCGTTGACCAAAGGTGTTGTAGATCCATTAGAGGATTGGTAGAACCAAAGCCTCCACACAATGAATCTCAAGGTTATTGGATCAAAGAGATCAAATTAACATACTTGGGCTTGCAATCATAAGTTTGGGCCACAAATGATCATTTATTCGAATCGGGACAAAATTTAGCGCTATGTTAAGCAATCGTAAGTGGACTTATATAGAAGTCACACCTATTTTGAGGCCGGTCAATAGTAATCTATGCACCATTTATTTTGAGACATGACATAGAGATCATGCTCCAATAACACTTAGTGCAATAAGAAGGGGATGAGATGAAGAGGATTAGGGCAATAAAAGATGAATAAACCACTTTTGAATTAAAAATTTAATCAAACTATTATTAAAATCATTCAACCATTTTGGTGGAGTTGAACTCAAAACCCAAGATCTAATGATGTTAATAAAGTCATGATCAAAAAATCAATTCAAGACAGCCATAAAATAATCACAAAATAATAATATATTTAATATATACGTTAAAAGGGTTAAAAAATGTTTAAAAATAGAAAATAATGAGGAAAATATCAATTATGTTCAAATTAATCAAGAAATGAAAAATAAGACCATAGAAAAATCAGAAATGGATCCAAATATTTTTATAAAAACTTTTCGTGATTTTTTATAAGTCAGAAACTATTTTTAAACTATTTAAAATTGCTAAAACAAACATAAAATAGACCAAAAATAGTAAACCTCAATATAAAATTCTATAAAATTTTCAGAAATTCAAAAATATGCAAAATAATATTTATGAATTTTTTCAGAATTAAAAAATGTGAGAAAGTATTTTTTAAGTAATTAAAAGAAAGTAAATAATATAAAAAATATTTAAAAAAATACCAAATGTTAAAATAAAAATGTGAAAAAATATTCGTAAGATCAGAAATAATTCAATGTATTTTTGTGAATTTTTCATAATTTTTGGACAAAAAATAAAAGAGTTATGAATTTTTGAAAATTTAATCAATAAAAATATAAAATCAGAAAATAAAATAAAATCAAAAAGATGTGGACCATCAGATCATAGTCAAAACGCGTTAGTAAGCTAATCTAATAGACCAGACACGCTGTGCTTGATATGGACCTTAGTGAAACACACATGTGATCAGAAAAAGGGCAACCAATGAAAATAAAATGCTTGACACGCTATCATTGGCTGAGACGAGACATGTCATCATCTTCAACCTCCAGACACCCTGCAATGGGGATTTTGTGAGATCCTTCAAATGAAAAAATTAGGATCCCAGGCTAGCATCATTGAACTCGTCTCTTCAAGACGATTCTAACACAACCATCGCGCCAAATTTATGTAAGGTATGGAGAGAGATATGAATCAAAAACTCAGAAAATAGCGAGCACCTTCAATTTGAGATTTCACTCTCAATTCTCAATGGATTTAAAAATTGTAAGCAGCATGAGAATCAGACAAAGGAGTAGAATAGATTATTGCTTGATTTGGATCCAAATGGTGGAGAATTCTACCTTTTCGAAGTTCAAGTAAGAAGCTCTGAAACTGGACTTCTGTAGCTTGAATTATGGATCGTTTTGATTGGTTTAAGTGCTGGAGAGTTTGTATGAAGTTCAAGGATGATGAATGCGCAAAGAATTTTGGAAAAGGAAGCTTAAATTTCAAAAACTGAATTCAAAGAAAGTGGGTTCGTGTGAGGTTTTGGTAGGGTGTTCTTGGCTCTCTAAGCTTGGGAAAATGGATGGGGGGTGACCCTCTATTTATAAGGAAGCAAATGTGATCAAAAGCAAGAGTGAATGATACATTTTGGAGGGAATTCGTGTGGGTCTGCATCATGAAGAAAGTGTGACTCAATTTTGATCAAAACTTAGCTAAATCGTGCGTTTCATGATGCTAATCACTTCTGGCAAGTTGCTAATCATGTTTAGAAACAAAAACGCGTGGAAAACTTGTGATTAGAAGCCAAAATAAAGATTTCAAAATCCTGACTTTGTGAAAAATTCAGTTTCAAGTTACCAAATTCAAATCCATGGCATTTCCAGCTTAAGGGGTCTTAGGGCATAATTCTTGATGCTTTGGAAAGATGAGGTTACAAGCTTTTCAATGGAAAAATAATGGAATCAAATGGATTCTTGAGATGAAAGTTACATGTAGTCAAAGTTGAAGAAAAAGAGTTGACTTTCCATACTTAGAAGTATTTCAAACTCTTCTTCAAAAATGACCTATAATCTTTTGTATCCAAACATGGCCTTCGACTTAGAATTTGCTCTTGACCAAAGAAAGATGGAATGAAGTAGACCTCTTGAATGACATTTTGAAATTTGAACCACTCAAAATCTCCAAAAATTGAGCAAGTTATGACTTGTTGAAGTTGGCCAAAAATCATGAAATGACCTATAATCTTTTGCATATTTAAGGCAACTTCCATCCATTTTCTCACTTTGCACATAAACGAAGGCAAAATGTACACATATTCAAGATCATCATGGAAAAAGAATGGACTCAAGGTGATAAAAGTGACCAATTTATGACCATTTGAAGTCACATATGGAAAATTGTGGATTCATCTGGATGACTTGTAATCTTTCTTTTTCACCAAGTTCCTTCCACATGAAAACTCCTTAGAACTTTTGAAGTGATTTGTTGGTAACACTTTAAAGAGAAATATGTCTTTGGAATCACTCAAAAATACCAAAAGGTGAGCAAGATATGCCCCTTTGAAGTTCAAAACCCTAGCCTATAGATCAAGAGAATGCTTTGAGGATCTTTGACAAGTTTGAACAAGCTTCTTGTTCCAATATTATTTCTTTGTGAATAGCGGTTATTGAGGATGATGATGAGGACTCATAGCCACTAAAACTACTTCCATATCTTGAAATTTGAGAGAAATGTGCTCTTGTGACCAACAGGAACAAGACCTTGTCCAATCATGACAACTTCTTCACTCAACCCCTTGTACTTTTGAATTAATTTTGATAAATTTGAAATATGTTAGACCAAAATAAGCCTTGTCGTGCCATTTCTTCCAAAACAACTTCAATGGTGAGGTTTGACTTCCTCAAGCTATGTTGACTAGGGCATGGAAATAAACTCATGTACCCATAGAGCAACTTGCTAAACCTCATTGCCTTTACCTACCTTATTAACAAGTAAGACAAACCAACATTGCATATTTATTAATAAAAGAAAAATCAAAGCAAGATATTCATGATCATAAAAGAAAACAAGTCAAGGTGCTTGGTAACTCCTCAAAAAGAGCAAAGCTAAAGATAGGGAGAAGAACCAAAAGCCCTAATGTGATCTTGTTGTGATTGAATTAACATGGTATGATGAAGGGATTTTAGGGGCAAAAATTAGGGTACAACAGCTGCCCTTATTTAAGTTTCTTCTATCTGGAGATATGAAGGTTAAAAATCTTCGTGTCGACGCGATCGAAGATACTTAAATATAAAACAAACTCTATTTTTGGCCCTAAGATGCCATGCAAATGCTTATGCATATGAATGCATATGAACAGTACCAAAGAGACGCAAAGTATCACTGGGGATGCCACAAAAATGAAGAATCAAAGGAGCAACCCCACCAGGAAAATAAATCATTGGTGGACCAAAAGAATTGAATCAGAGAGGAAGATGACAAGCATCAACGTTCACTGTCGATGGTCCTACCAATGTTCACTGAAGGTAGAAAGAGGAAATATCATATCATCGCCCTTCACTGATGATGAACTATCAACATTCACTGAAGATAGCAAAAAGATAATAAACATCAGCGTTCACTTCCGATGGTCTACCAACGTTCAATAAAGGTAGAAGGAGAAAATATCATATCACCGCCATTCATTGATGATGAACTATCAATGTTCATTAAAGATAGAAAAAAGATAACAAACACCAACGTTCACTGCCGATGGTCTGCCAACATTCACTGAAGGTAGAAGGAGAAAATATCATATCACCGTTGTTCACTGATGATGAACTATCAACGTTCACTGAAGATAGAAAAAAGATAACAAACACCTACATTCACTGCCGATGGTCTATCAACGTCCACTGAAGGTAGAAGGAGAAAATATCATATCACCGCCGTTCACTGATGATGAACTATCAACGTTCACTGAAGATAGCAAAAAGATAACAAACACTGACGTTCACTACCGATGGTCTACCAATGTTCACTGAAGGTAGAAGGAGAATATATCATATCACCGCCGTTCACTGACAATGAACTATCAACATTCACTGAAGATAGCAAAAAGATAACAAACACCGACATTCACTATCGATGGTCTACCAACATTCACTGAAGGTAGAAGGAGAATATATCATATCATCGTCGTTCACTGACGATGAACTATCAACGTTCACTGAAGATAGCAAAAAGATAACAAACACCAACATTCACTGCCGATGGTCTACCAACTTTCACTAAAGGTAGAAAGAGAAAATATCATAAGTTTTCCCAAAATTCCGGTGTTTCACCTAGAACGGGTCTCATCTTCTTCTTGACCAAGGAAATCTGCCTGGAAAAGATCAAACATAAGCTGTCTCAAATAAAGAGACTTGTTACTTGTTTTCATGCAGAATTGCAAAAAGAAATGACTTTCTAGGGAAATAAATATGACTTCCCGGGGAAATTCCACGATATTCCTGCTGAGGAGATAAAGTCTTCTCGTGCAAAATAAATGCACAAACCAAAACTCGAAGTTTTCAAAACTCCAAAGTAAATAATATTGTCACACGAACAAAAATCCAAATCAGAAATAAACTAGAGCAAGACGGTCAACGAAGATACATCCTTTGAGAAATAAACTCAAGAGGGAGAACCAAATCCATCTAAGCAAAGAGCGCTGCAGGAAGGTCAGAACACAATGTCAATGAATAATGATTTGTAAATTTTAGCCATGCATGATGTATGTATGAATGTATGAGTGTTATCGTGCATATGCTGGTAAAACAGATACACAAACAATAGGAACAAACAAACAAAACCACCTCAGGTACTAACAACACTTAGCTAAACTTCAACCAAAAAGATCATTCCAATAAAGGTAAAGGCCAACTGCGGAAACCAAACCTATTGACTGCCTTTATCTTTACTAAAGAGAAACATAAATCGGAGGTAGATAAACCAAACAGATACCGAGATAGAACATCCTTCTTCCGGATTCATCAGAGAAACCAGTTTTTCTTAAAAAGTAACGCACCTACTGGAGATTGCAAGACCAGCCTCAAATAAAGTAGACTTATCTTGAAACAATTAGACCTCACTGCGGAATTCAAGCCTACCTCCTTGGAGAAAAATGCGGATTGAAACTTTACATCATGAACACTTATTCCAACAAAAGATGCTCTGGGATAGCCTTCCCGAGGAATCAAAAAGTCATCAATATAGAAAGAGGTCAAACCCATGGGGATTTTAAATCCAACCCAGCACTTGGTGGGTGAAAACCCACAGGTTGATAATCATTTTAACACTTCTCAAAAAAGATATTGCCTTGGTCTAGTTGCCTAGGAAATAAATACAAATAATAATACCAATACTGCAGAAAGAGCGACATCTCAGCACACCAAAGGAATAAAACCTTTCATCATATGAGGGAAGACTTTGCTGGGGAATCTAGGATAGAGGCTTCTGACCATGCAAACCCAAAATCAAAAGTGAACCAAGACTTGACTGGAGCCAATGGGATCACAAACCCAATACTGCATCTTACACCGATTGTTATCGTCTATAACTATCTGAGAAACATACAAAGATCGTGGGCATACCAGCAAAATGACGTGAGAGAACCTTCATGAGGGAAATAAAACTTCTCAAAACAACCGGAGTTTTGTTCATTCATGGGATCACCATTTTTGTTGTCACTGTTTCATCATAAATCTCAAAGTAAAAGTAAATTGTAAAAATCTCTTCTTTTTTTTAAAGTCAATTTTGCTTTTTAATCTTTTTGCTTTGAAAGTTATTATCAGTAATAAATGGAGTCTTTGCAAGCTAAATAAAATAAGAACACAAAGAAATGGGTAAAAGCTAGAATTTCATTAATAGAATGGTAGTCTGCGAATGGCGAGACTCCATGGATGATTATAAAGTTTAGGAAATGGTAATACATAATGGAAAATATACATTGAGATACAATGACCATTATCCCCCCTAGCAACTTTTGAAATCCTGAGCAGCAGCTTTTGTTGAAGTATGGTGAGAACCTAAGAAGATTATTGCTTCAACGATCAAGTCTTGTCTAACGTAGTTACTTGCCAAGAAAAAAATCATAACTTTTGCCTAAACTGCCCTTGCGGGTTTTCAACTTAGTGGGAAATTTATTCTGTTTATGTCTCTAATTTTTTCCTAGACCGCCCTTTCGGGTTTTCGGCCTACCGAGATGCTCCTTTTTGCCTAAGCTGCCCTTTCGGGTTTTCAACTTAGTGAGCTATTCTTTTATTTATTTAGGCGAAGTATTTCTTGACTGCGTTAGCATTCATGGGACGTGGGAACTCCTCACCATCCATAGTTTCAAGAATTAATGCACCACCAAAGAAGGCTTTATTAACAACATACGGGCCTTCAAAATTGGGAGTCAATTTGCCCCTAAAATTAGTGTTGAAAGACATGATCTTCCTTAGCACGAGGTCACCTTCTCTGTATTCACGAGGTTTGACCTTTTTATCAAATGCTTTCTTCATTCTTCTATGATATAACTGCCCATGACATAAAGTTGTCATTCTCTTTTCCTCAATCAAATTCAATTGGTCAAACCTGTTCTGGACCCATTCAGCCTCTGTCAACTTGACTTCCATTATCACACGCAACGAGGGAATCTCAACCTCGACAGGGAGTATAGCTTTCATTCCATACACCAGGGAGAACGGGGTTGCTCGTGTTGAAGTGTGAACAGATGTTCGATATCCATGCAGAGCAAAAGGGAGGATTTCATGCCAATCCTTATAAGTAACAACCATTTTCTGGATAATTCTCTTGATATTCTTATTAGCAGCTTCAATAGCCCCCATTCATCTTTGGCCTGTATGGGGATGAATTGTGATGGACAATCTTGAATTCTTCACACAGTTTTGTCATCATCTTGTTGTTCAAATTTGAGCCATTGTCGGTGATGATTCTGCTCGGCACACCATACCGGCATATAAGATTATTCTTGATGAAACGCACAACCACTTGTTTAGTAACATTGGCATATGAAACAGCCTCTACCCAATTGGTGAAGTAGTCAATTGCTACCAAGATAAAATGGTTCCCATTCGAAGCTTTGGGTTCTATCATCCCGATCATGTCTATACCCCACATAGAGAAAGGCCATGGGAAGGAAATCACATTGAGAAGTGTTAGAGGCACATGGACCTTATCTGCATAAACTTGGCATTTATGGCACTTCTTTGCAAATTTGTAACAGTCAGATTCCATTGTCAACCAATAATAACCTCCGCTTAGCATCTTTTTAGCCATCGAGTATCCATTAGCATGAGTGCCAAATTAACCTTCATGAATCTCATGCATGAACGTGTCTGCTTTGTGTCTATCCACGCATCTGAGCAAGACCATGTCATAATTTCTCTTGTATAACACATTTTCATTGAGGAAGAAACTGCCTGCCAATCTTCTCAGTGTCTTTCTATCTTTCCTCGATGCACCAATCGGGTATCCCTGAGTCTGAAGAAAATGCTTGGTATCATAATACCAAGGTTTTTCATCTGCTACCTCCTCTGTCGTAAACACATGAGCGGGCATATCTAGCCGTCGAGTTGTAATTCGGCATATATCATTCCAAGTATTCACTTGGTACATGGAAGCAAGAGTTTCCAGAGCATCCGCTATTTGATTTTCATCTCTAGGGATGTGATGGAATTCAACTTTATTGAAGAAGGGTAATAATCTTCTAGCATAATCTTTGTAAGGGATCAAGCCAGGGTGACGAGTGTCCTATTCTCCTTTAATCTGATTTATTACCAAAGCTGAATCACCATACACATCTAGAATTTTGATTCTGAGATCAATAGCTTCCTCAAGACCCATGATGCAAGCCTCATATTCTGCCATATTATTAGTACAATCAAATGTCAACCTTGCAGTAAAAGGAATGTGCGATCTGTGAGGAGTGACAATCACAGAACCAATTCCTTTACCATAAGCATTCACCGCTCCATCAAAAATCATACTCCAATGAGATTCAGGGTCATGGTCTTCCTCAAGCAATGGTTCATCACAATCTTTCACTTTCAGTAACATCACATTCTCATCGGGGAATCCATATTTTGTAGACTGGTGATCTTCCACCGGTTGGTGAGCAAGGTAATCTGCCAACACACTACTCTTAATCACCTTTTGAGTGCGGTACTCGATATCATATTCAAATAACAACATCTGTCAGCAGGCAATTCTCCCGGTAAGAGCGGGCTTTTCAAAAATGTACTTGATTAGATCCATTTTGGAGATCAACCAAGTGGTATGATTCAACATATACTACCGCAAACGCTTTGCCACCAGGCCAAAGCACAACATGTCTTTTCCAGCGTGGAATACCGTGACTCACAATCAGTGAAGTTTTTGCTAAGATAATAAATGGCGAACTCCTTCTTCCTTGTTTCATCCTGTTGTCCCGGAATACAACCCATGGATTTATCTAACACTGTTAGATACATAATCAACGGTCTTCCTTCTATGGGAGGGAGCAAGATAGGAGGTTCAAGCAGATATTCTTTAATACTATCAAATTCCCTTTGGAAGTCATCCGTCCACACACAACCTTGATCTTTCTTTAACAACTTAAAGATCGGTTCACATGTTGCAGTCATGTGGGAAATAAATCTGGAAATATAATTCAAACGCCCGAGGAAACCTCTGACTTTCTTTTCAGTTCTTGGTGCTAGAATTTCTTGAATTGCTTTAACTTTATCAGGGTCAACTTCGATTCCTTTCTGGCTAACAATGAAACCCAACAATTTCCCCGATCGAACACCGAAGATGCATTTATTTGGATTCAAGCGGAGACGATACTTCCTCAAACGCTGAAACAACTTCAATAAATCTTCTATATGCCCTTATTCAATCTAGGATTTGGAAATCATATCATCAACATATACTTTGATTTCTTTTTGTATCAGATCATGGAATAGGGTTGTCATAGCCCTCTGGTACGTTTCACCAGTGTTCTTCAACCCAAAGGGCATCACTTTGTAACAGAATGTTCCCTAGGGTGTGATAAACATTGTTTTTTCCATGTCCTCTAGAGCCATTCTTATTTTATTATACCCGAAAAATCCATCCATGAACGATAATACTTTGAATTTTGCTATGCTATCCACTAACATGTCGATGTGAGGCAATGGAAAATCATCTTTTGGATTAGCTTTATTTAGATCTCTGTAATCTACGCACATGTGGACTTTTTCGTCTTTTTTCGGTACTGGGGAAATATGGAAATCCATTGAGGATACACTGACGTCACAAGAAAACCAGCATTAATCTGCTTTAGGACCTCCTCTTTGATTTTTACTGCCATATCTAGGTGAGTTCTTCTCAACTTTTGTTTAACTGGAGGACACTCTGGCTTCAACGGAAAACGATGCTCGACAATATCTGTATCTAGACCAGGAATATCTTGATAAGACCAAGCAAAAATATCCATATACTCTTTCAACAACTCAATCAACCCGCTCTTCACATCAGGATGCAACGATGTTCCAATCTTGACTTCCTTCGGATCTTCTTCTGAACCCAAATTGATCACTTCCAAAGGCTCCTTATATGGTTGAATGGTATTTTCCTCGTGCTCAAGCAACCGTGAGACCTCTTCTGGAATCTCATCATAACCTTCTTCTTCATCCCCAAATACAGAACATTCAAAGTTGGGAGAGGGTGCAGGGTCATTGTATTCAACGGTTTTTTTAATTAATCTGCACATATGATTTATGATTGCTTTTAGAAACTGACACATATAACAAGTGATCATGCAGATTAATTTTCAGTTATTACTTATTTTGAAAGGTTTTTTTATTACCATTTCCCAAGAAAAAGCAGAAAACAAAGACATAATTTGGGAAGCAAAGACAACTTTTATTAATGGTCTTAAAAGTCATAGCAAATAGATAAGCCCTACAACATTAATACTTCCACCTTGGGCAGGGTGAAAGCTTTTCAAAAGAAAGAAACAGATTAACAAAACAAATTACTTTGAAACATGTATGCAAGAAGGAACATCAATGGTGACCCAGTTTTGAACTCGGACTCCATGCGTCACATAATTCGGTACTTCCTGCTCTGCTTCATCCTCTTCAACAGCATTAATTCCAGAACCAATGGGATGGAGGTAGCCTCTGCTGCGGAAAACATCCTGATAACTGTTCACAGTAGACTTTGACTTCAAACTTTCGCCTTTTCCAATCCTCGAAGAGAAACCTAAACCAGTTTTGTTCTTGTTCACGGGTGGATCCACAAGTCGTCCCCAAACTGTATTATGACCATTACGCACAACCTGTTACGCATCCTTCAGCGAAATCACAGAATTCTCATTTCTCCTTATGTTGTCAATGGATAGGGCTTGGAACTGGGTTCCAACAGCAGCCTCATCTGCTTCTACGATACTGAAAGAGGATAGATGGGATATCAACAACTCCTTCTCCCCATTGATGATCACTACCTTCCCTTCACGCACAAACTTTAGCTTCTGATACAGAGTTGAAGTGACAGCCCCTGCTTCGTGTATCCATGGCCATCCTAGAAAACAACTATATGCGGGAATAACATCCATAACCTGGAAGGTTATCAGGAACAAATGCGGTCCTATATGGATGGGTAAGTCCACTTCACCGATGACAGATTTCCTCGACCCATCAAATGCCTTCACGGTGATGCCACTCGGGCACATAGGTGCTCCTTGATATTTTAACTTCATGAGATTACTCCTCGGTATAACATTCAGCATGGATCCATTATCAATTAGCACATTGGACAGCGAATCATTCTTGTAGTTCATAGATATGTGGACGGCCAGGTTGTGATTCCTCCCTTCATGTGGTAACTCGTCATCGCAGAAACTCAAGTTGTTACATAACATAATGTTTCCAATTACGTTGCCGAATTGATCTAATGACATGTCACTCTCCACAAAAGCTTGGTCTAGTACTCTCATCAGTGATTCTCTATGAGCAGAGGAGTTCATCAATAAAGCTAGGATGGATATCTTTGAAGGAGTATGTAGTAGATGATCTACAATTCTGTAGTCGCTCATCTTAATTATCTTCAAAATATCATCCACTTCTTTCTCTAATGTAGCTCCACTAGTCTCTCCTGTAGCCTCCTTAGGATCATCATTCTCAACAATTTTCTTTCTAGCAACAACATCTTTTCGTACAACCCGTGCAAACACACGACCGCTACGGGTCACTCTACTATTTTCTGCTATATTTCTAACATCAGGCATTGGCTGGATGGGAACTTCCACCCCATCTTCTAAGATCGTAGCGTTGTATTTGTAAGGCATAGCCTTATCTGATTTGTAGGGAATAGGACCTGGCAAACTAATTACCAATGGGGTAACAACTGGTTTGCTATGGTACTCCACTTCCAAATGAGAAGGTGCACCAAAACAAGGCACAATGACGTTTACCCCTTCCTCAACACAATCAGTCATCAAAAAGTCATTTCTAGGAAACAAATCTTCATCTGAAGAGAAATACTCATCCGCAGAAACATACTCTTCCTCTGACTCTTCTTCCATTAAACAAACTTCAACCATATCAATCTCATGATAATCATCTCTCTGACCTGTGATCTTGATAGTTCCATTGTCTAACAGCAACTGAACACCCTCCCTCACAATTGAACATCCTAGGGGATTTCGGCAGCAAACTATGCAAGACACATATTGGTGTTTCACCTAACCAACAGTATGGCAGAAGGTAGCATGCAACTGCACAAGATCCTCATTCAAATACTCCAAATCAAAAATTCTGAATTCACCAGGACATTCAGAAACCATATTCACTTCCTCTTCATACTCTTCCCTAGGCCTGATTATATGGATTAAATCATCATCCATCATCTCCTGTAAATCAGCCTTTATCTTCTCGTAACCCTGTATGTGTGTACTACAAACATCACAACCGGCGTGGTCATGTGTATAGTAGCTGAATTCATAGAGGTTTGCGTGCATTCTCACCAAATCTCTTCTAACCAGATTAATGTCAAAAATTCGGAAGTCGACTGGATAACCGACCACCATATTTACAGCATTCACTCCCCCATGCTTGGGTAGAGGATTAGCTTTCACATTAGGTCCCATGTCCTTGAAAGATAGATTTCCAGACTTCACCAACCTTTGCACTTTAGTCCTTAAAGGATAACAATTCTCAACATTATGTCCTGGTGCTCCCTGATGAAAAGCACACGTTTGGTCTGCCTTGTAATACCAAGGTAATGGTGATGGTACGGCGGGAGGTGGTCGTGTCTGAACCAACTTCTTCTGAATCAATGTCGATAGTAGCTCTGCATAGCTCATGGGAATAGGGTCATAGTTCTCCCTTCTCTGATTATTCCCTTGGTTTCCCTGGTGGGACGGTCTTTGATAAGCAATGGTAGTCGGAGCTGCATTCATAACAGGAGTAACCGAGGCGACTTGCTGGTGACGCTGATAATTCCTTCTAGGAGCGTTACCCTTCTCTCTTGTATAACAACATTTGTATCCCCTTCTTTCTTCTTGGTAAACCCATAAGATGGCTTCTTCATGCCTCCGGATATTTCACTCTTTGTCAAACGACCTTCTCTTACAGCCTCTTCTAGGCGGACACCCATTCCTACCATCTCTGTAAAATCACTTGGCGCACTTGCTACCATCCTTTCGTAGTAGAAAGCACCTAGCCCCTCAAAAAAATCTTAGTCATTTCTTTCTCTTCCATGGGAGGAATCACTTGGGCAGCTACTTCGCTCCATCTCTGCGCATACTCTTTGAATGATTCCCTGTCTTTCTGAACCATGGCCCTGAGTTGGTCACAGTCGGGCGCCATGTCCACATTGTACTTGTATTGTTTGATGAATGCTTCTCCCAAATCATTAAAAGTATGGATGTTAGCGCTGTCTAAACTCATATACCATTTCAGTGCTGCACCGGTCAAACTATCCTGAAAAAAGTGGATCAACAGACGCTGATCATCAGTGTGGGTAGACATTCTTCTTACGTACATCACCAAGTGAGCACGAGAGCAAGTGTTTCCCTTGTACTTCTCAAATTCTGGGACCTTGAACTTAGCAGGTATCTTTACATTCGGGACCAAACACAACTCATTCACATTCTGCCCAAATAGCTCTTTCCCCTAAGAGCTTTCATCTCTCTTTGCATTCTATCAAACTGCTCTTGAAAATATCCATTATGTCATAAAGACCCAAGTCTTCACTCGGCGAAGGGAAAGGACCACACACATCTTCATTAACAAACGGAACCAAATTCACCGAAGGAGGTGCAGCAGGAACAATATGCACCACAGGAGGTGCAGGAGTAACAACAGTCTGAACCACTGGAGCATCTTGAGGGCCAAGATTGAAATATTTAGGTGCAAAATTCTCTGGCATTCCCCGTGGATAACCTTGAGGCATACGGTTTTGAACAACAACCGGAGTAGCAGATACAGGAACAGTCAGAACTTCAATAGTTAACCTTGTTGGTTGAGGTTGAACACTCGATGGCTGATTCTGAGCAACCACCAGAGCTTCCATCAGAGTAGTCAAATTGGCCAAGTCGGCCTTCAAAGAAGAAAACTTCTTCACGCAGCTCGCGATTCTCCTATTCTAAGTTGTCCATCTTCTTTTTAAAATTAGCCTGAGTGTTGTAGTGATGAGTTAGCTTGCTGAATGAAGTAAAGAAGCTGGGTAAGACACCTGGGTATGCATAACAAATGCAAGAAATATGTGCAATATGATGCATGATATGCAATGCACATGATTATTTTTACTTTATTATTTAATATTTCAAGGGATTTAAGATTTATAGACATATTGCAAACATCAAAGTAATAAAGCTTTTGAAATACTGAAATTTTTTATTATAATAACTTCAAAATGGATTACAAGTTTCAATGATCCCTTGTACAAGATGAAAATACAATCTAAAATCCATAGAAAAGGAACTGATGGAGATCAATCTATACGCTGGCGCTTCCCTTGTGAGCCTGGAAATCTGAGCCCTCAACCTCTGGTTTTCTTCCACATGTCTGATGGCAACCTCCTCCGATCATCTGGATCAGAAAGTGAGTAATCAGCACCTGTTTGAGGCTTAGGGGAAAATAAATCCCCTTGCCTCTCCATAGAATCTACCGCTCGACTCTCAAGGATCTCGATCAAATCGTCTTTCTCCTTCAAGTCTGCTATGTAGGAACTCTCTAAAGTCTAGAACTTGTTCTTCCAAGCATCACTTTCCTGTTGCATCCTAACCAAAGCGAGTTGCATCTCTTCTAGATCACCTAATAAGGGAGGGGTGGTCTTCACAAATAGGTCAGGCATGGGTGTCTCCCGAGTATATGGCATCTTCAACTGAATGGCTCTCGATCAGACCCACTGAAGATATGGCTCCAAAGAAACAGCACCCCTAGGTCCCAAATCCTTCCTACTCTTCTTATTAATGTGACGTGATGCTAGGCTTTCGCAATCTGCTCCCTAGCTTCCATGTGGTCTTCTCCTTCCTTCAAAAAGAAACTACTCAAATGAATATTGTTCGGTTTATCCCTCATCGGATAACCAAGCTGTCGCCGTGCAAGAACAGGGTTATAGTTAATTCCTCCCTTTGTACCAAGAAGAGGCACATTGGGGAAACTACCACAATTGTCAATAATCTTCACATCCTGATAAGCTCGATGGTACCAATCAATATCCGAATGAGTAAGTTCCATGATATTAGGAGCCCAACGGGGTTCCTTCTTGACATCCCAAAAAGCATCAGACTGAGGCATATAAGAGATGAACCACCGGTACAACAAAGGCGTGCAACAGATAAGCGTTCCCCTATGATAAGAACTCCAAAGATGAACAGAGTAATAAGCATAACCCAACAGTGTAGGAATCAGGTTTCCAATCATGAATATCCTGATAGCATTAATATCGACAAACTTGTCCACATTAGGAAATAAGAACAATCCGTAAGCAAGTAGATCAAAGATGGCCTCAAAAGCAAATGTACTCTTCATTTTGGCAAAGTAACGAGCTTTATCCAATAAGAACTGAGCTGGTAATCCTCTAACCCCTCCTTTGGTTGTTATATTGGCTTCCACCTCAGACTTTCCCATATGAATCAAAGCATCAATCTCATGTGGTTCTGGCTCTCCCTCCAAACCAGTAAAAGGGACACGATTGGTAACAGGTAAATTTAATAGATAAGAATACTCCTCCAGTGTAGGCATCAACTGATAATCTGGAAAAGTAAAGCAGTGATACACCAGATCATAGAACTGGACCAAGGTCGAGAGAATACCCTCCTTCATCTTCAGCTTCATGAGAGGAATAATGGATCCATACTTCTTCCGAAAGTCTGTAGAACACTCGATCTCTGGAATTAGACTGACCAACTCATCTATCTTAGGATCCTTGAAACTATATTTCCTGGTTTTTCTCTTTCCATAATCCATGGTTAAAAGTACCTGAGATATTCACAAATAGTCGACCTTTAAATCCCTTGAAATATTGTTTTCTTCAAAAGATGCTTATGAGTGCATGGATGCATGATGCAACAATCACACACAAGATCACACATATAGGGTTCATAGGTTCAACGTCACGAGCATGAAGTTGAAGGTACTACCCATAAGGTGTTGGTCTAAAAAGTTATCACCTTCCAAACAAGGTTCTAGAGGTTCCCAGAGTCTACATCCTTCCTTCGGATATTACCAACTTCCTGATTAACTTGGTAATTAGTAATATTCTCAAGAAAGACTCATTCGAGCGTAGTATCGCGTGACAACTATTTCTGGATTACTCTGTCATGGATTCCGCACTACACCTAAAAGGCCAAGATGGGTTTGGTATTCTACGGTCCTCAATTTCAGCATGCTCCCATGTCGAAAGAAGTATGTCTTCACGATTACTTGGTAAATGACACTACAGTCAAAGGGGCCTCCACTGAGTGGGGGATCTCATGCCTCATTTTTTTTGATTACTCCCTCAAAGTTAACATGACTATACCGCCCGTCCTATCTTAAAGTTTGCCCAAGTCCAGGTATAGGACTCATAAGTAATCACCAAGCACCCTAAAAACCAAGAAAATCCAAACAAACATATATACAAAATATAACACATAAACAACAATAGCACATATACATATATAAACAAATATAGGCTCAATCCACTTAGGGATGGACCAGCAAGAGGTCAATCTTTCCCCAGTGAAGTCGCCATTTTTCTGTAGCGGTAGAAATGTTCAAGACTAAGCCATTGGATTGACTAGTCTTTATACAAATCAAAATAAAAATCGCCACCGTACTTTATTGTTTCCAAAGGAATGGGAAAAGAGCGAATAACCCAAAAAAGAGGGAAAGATTCAAAGTAAGGGGGTTGGTTATACAAAGGGAAGGTATTAGTACCATAAACATCTACCGTACTCCGCAGGAACCTCCTTGTAAAATCTGTATATTTTGGCTATAAAATGTGTTGTATGTAAAATGGATGGTGGAGTGAGAAGAGAAATATTTTTTTATGATTTTTTTTTGCACCCGCCGCGGTTGCGAACCTTTAGTGCCTACGTACCACCTTTCTTGAAATAGGGGATCAGGGTACACGTAGTTCCTCTTTTAAAAATTTAAAACACAAGTGTGTTGGTTGATTTTAAGAGATAAGACACCATCGTCATTGTCTGTGTGGAAAACATACTTACTACCCACAATCATGAAAAAGGAGAATTTGCATCATCTCAAAGTTGAGGATATGGCTTGGATCTTAAAATCAACAATGCCTCACTCAACACCCAAGTGGAAAATATCTCTCTTCACTACATATTGTAGAAGTATAGTTGTTTGCATCACTACAAGGATTGACAAGAGTCTAATCTTTTGAGAAAAGTTTAAAGATAAAATCCAGAGTGGCAAAATGGTTTGAAATGAGATTGATTGACTTTTAGTCTTCTCACAAAAAATGTCAAGGTATTGTTAAGTTTATTGGAGTTTATTTATGAAAATGTTTTGAAAATGCATGGACCTAAGTCCAAGTTTATTATGAAAGTGTTTCAAGTTTAGAAACAAGAAGAGTTTTCAAAAGAAGGGAGAAGATTTTTGAAATTAAAGAAAATGGGAGGAGAAGAATAGACTATCCTAAAGCATAAGGTAAAAGCTAAGAATAAGGACTATCTAACCAACAAGAAGCCAAAACTTGACATTATGAGCCAAGATAGAATTCAAATTCTTTGGATTTAAAACCAAGAAAGCAAAGATACTTGACCTCTTGAGAGAACCAAACTTCAAGTGTATTAAGTCTTCACAATGATTGGGCAGAGTAACGGATGTATACGGGTGAATTCCATATTACAAATAGAGAATGTAATCACAAAAACATGTACACAAAAACAAATAAGCAACCCAATGTCTTGAGGTAAACCTCAAGAGCTCCAGACAAAATAATCATATAATATCACAAGGTCTCCAAGATAGGCCAAGGTTTCTAATCCTAAGTCCCAGAAAAGTCCCATGCTCCATAATGCCAAGGATAGTAACCAAATAGTCCAAGTACCATTAAAGGTTTTTTAGGGTTTATGTTGATTATTAAGTATCTTAAGAAAATAAAAGAAAAGCTCAAGTGAGCAAAGTAAAAATGACAAGAAAATAAATGCTCAAATGAGCAAAGATGAAAATGGCATGAAATGTAAATGCTGAAAAATAAATAGTACATAAAGTATAAAAAGAATAAAAGCATAAGATAAAACAAGTCAATAGTTAGTGGCTAGTTGGATGACCATCTTGAAACTTGCATTTGGAACTCATTAGAGGATTGGTAGAACCAAAGCCTCCACACAACAAGTTGCATTTGCTTTTTGTCAAGTATATCATCCATTTGGAATTCTCACAAGTACCATTTAATGATCAACGATGTTTAAGTGATCCGTGTTGACCAAAGGTGTTGTAGATCCAATAGAGGATTGGTAGAACCAAAGCTTCCACACAATGAATCTCAAGGTTATTGGATCAAAGAGATCAAATTAACATACTTGGGCTTACAACCATAAGTTTGGGCCACAAATGATCATTTATTCGAATCGGGACAAAATTTAACGCTGTGTTAAGCAATCGTAAGTGGACTTATATAGAAGTCGCACCTATTTTGAGGCCGGTCAATAGCAATCTATGCACCATTTGTTTTGAGACATGACATAGAGATCATGCTCCAACAACACTTAGTGCAATAAGAAGGGGATGAGATGAAGAGGATTAGGGCAAAAAAAGATGAATAAACCACTTTTGAATTAAAAATTTAATCAAACTATTATTAAAATCATTCATCCATTTTGGTGGAGTTGAACTCAACACCCAAGATCTAATGATGTTAATAAAGTCATGATCAAAAAATCAACTCAAGACAGCCAGAAGATAATAACAAAATAATAATATATTTAATATATACATTAAAAGGGTTAAAAAATGTTTAAAAATAGAAAATAATGAGGAAAATATCAATTATGTTCAAATTAATCAAGAAATGAAAAATAAGGCCATAGAAAAATCAGAAATGGATCCAAATATTTTTATAAAAAATTTGGTGTTTTTTTAAAAGTCAGAAACTATTTTTAAACTATTTAAAATTGCTAAAACAAACATAAAATTGATCAAAAATAGTAAACCTCAGTATAAAATTTCCAAAAAGTCAAAAATATTCAAAATAATATTTATGAATTTTTTCAGAATTAAAATATGTCAGAAAGTATTTTTTTAAGTAATTAAAATAAAGTAAATAATACAAAAAATATAAAAAATACCAAATGTTAATATAAAAATGTGAAAAAATATTCATGAGATTAGAAATAATTCAAAGTATTTTAGAGAATTTTTTCATAATTTTTAGACAAAAAATAAAAGAGTTATGAATTTTTGAAAATTTAATCAATAAAAATATAAAATCAGAAAATAAAATAAAACCAAAAAGATGTGGACCATCAGATCATAGTCAAAACGTGTTAGTAAGGTAATCCAATGGACCAGACGCGATGTGCTTGATATGGACCTTAGTGAAACACACATGTGATCAGAAAAAGGGCAACCAATGAAATTAAAACGCTTGGCACGCTATCATTGGCTGAGACGAGACATGTCATCATCTTCAACCTCCAGACACCCTGTAATGGGGATTTTGTGAGATCTTTCAAATGGAAAAATTAGGATCCCAGGCTAGCATCATTGAACTCGTCTCTTCAAGACGATTCTAACACAACCATCGCGCCAAATTTATGTAAGGTATGGAGAGAGATATGAATCAAAAACTCAGAAAATAGCGAGCACCTTCAATTTGAGATTTCTCTCTCAATTCTCAATGGATTTAAAAATTGTAAGCAGCATGAGAATCAGACAAAGGAGTAGAAATATTAGTGCTTGATTTGGATCCAAATGGTGGAGAATTCTACCTTTTCGAAGTTCAAGTAAGAAGCTCTGAAAGTGGACTTCCATAGCTTGAATTATGGATCATTTTGATTGGTTTAAGTGTCAGAGAGTTTGTATGAAGTTCAAGGATGGTGAATGCGCAAAGAATTTTTGAAAAGGAAGCTTAAATTTCAAAAATTCAATTCAAAGAAAGTGGGTTCGTGTGAGGTTTTGGCAGGGTGTTCTTGGTTCTCTAAGCTTGGGAAAATGGATGGGGGATGACCCTCTATTTATAGGGAAGCAAATGGGATCAAAAAGAAGAGTGAATGATGCGTTTTAGAGGGAATTCACGTGGGTCTGCATCATGAAGAAAGTGTGACTCAATTTTGATCAAAACTCAGCTAAATCATGTGTTTCATCATGCTAATCACTTCTGGCAAGTTGCTAATCATATTTAGAAACAAAAACGCGTGGAAAACTTGTGATTAGAAGCCAAAACAAAGATTTCAAAATCCTGACTTTGTGAAAAATTCAGTTTCAAGTTACCAAATTCAAATCTATGGCATTTCCAGCTCAAGGGGTCTTAGGGCATAATTCTTGATGATTTGTAAAGATGAGGTTACAAGCTTTGCAATGGAAAAATAATGGAATCAAATGGATGCTTGAGCTGAAAGTTACATGGAGTCAAAGTTGAAGAAAAAAAGTTAACTTTCCATACTTATAAATATTTCAAATTCTTCTTCAAAAATGACCTATAATCTTTTGTATCCAAACATGGCCTTCCACTTAGAATTTTCTCTTGACCCAAAAAAGGTGGAATGAAGTAGACCTCTTGAATGACATTTTGAAATTTGAACCACTCAAAATCTCCAAAAATTGAGCAAGTTATGACTTGTTGAAGTTGGCCAAAAATCATGAAATGACCTATAATCTTTTGCATATTTAAGGCAACTTCCATCCATTTTCTCACTTTGCACATAAAAGAAGGCAAAAATTACACATCTTCAAGATCATCATGTAAAACGAATAGGCTCAAGGTGATAAAAATTGACCAAGTTATGACCATTTGAAGTCACATATGGAAAATTGTGGATTCATCTGGATGACTTGTAATCTTTCTTTTTCACCATGTTCCTTCCACATGAAAACTCCTTGGAACTTTTGAATTGAGTTGTTGGTAACATGAGCAAGATATGCCCCTTTGAAGTTCAAAACCCTAGCCTCTATATCAAGAGAATGCTTTGAGGAACTTTGACAAGTTTGAACAAACTTCTTGTGCCAGTATTCTTTCTTTGTGAAAAGAAGTTATTGAGGATGATGATGAGGACTCATAGCCACCAAAGCTACTTCCATATCTTGAAATTTGATAAAAATGTTCTCTTGTGACCAACAGGAACACGACCTTGTCTAATCATGACAACTTCTTCACTCTACCCCTTGTACTTTTGAATTAATTTTGATAACCTTGAAATATGTAAAGATGTGAAAAACACAAGAAGGGGGGTTGAATTCTAAAACTTTAAAACAAATGCTTAGACAACACTGTATTTTTATCCTGGTTCGTTTGATCTCAAACTACTCCAGTCCACCCGTCAAGGTGATTTCGCCTCTCTCCAACGAGGTCTTAATCCACTATATTCAAAGGATTACACAACTACTTTAACAACTGTTAAAGCCTTCTTGAGTATAACCACAAACCGGTTTATCTCAAGGAAATCTTTTACAAATAATATGAACAATGATGTGTTTAACATTTTCAAATAAAATAATATATCACAACTGTGATAATAACACAATTTTAAGCTTGGAATAAACTGAATTGCTAAAGCGTTTGAGTAAGCATGGTTTGAAGGCTTTGCAAATTGTATGAGTGCATGCGTGCCTATTTTCTCAGGCAGGCTTGTTTATATATAGGCAAGGCAGAGACATTGTCCATAAAGCCATTTTAATGATAATAACGTACTTTCCTTTTTGAGAAGATCTTGTCTGAAGAGAGTCGTTAGCATTAATTCTGTCTTGAATACATAGTAACGCTTCAGAGTCTTCTTTTCTTATAATAACGCTTTCGAGTGCTGATGACTTGGTAAGGATCTTTGATCAGAGTCAGAGTGTATATGTTATGCGCAGATTCTGGTCATCAAGCTTCAGCGTGTAGCACATGTTACTGATCTTCTGATGCTGATATATTACTGATCTTCTGATGCTGATTCCATCAGAGCTTCTGCATATATAATACATAATTTTAAGAAGCATATTTGTTCTATATATATAACTTTTGAATTTATTTATTCTTTGTATTTTGTTATCATCAAAACTCTAATTAAGGGTTGTAGAATCAAACTATGTTCTAACAATCTCCCCCTTTTTGATGATGACAAAAACCAGATTTTTCAATTAAAAATAAAGAATAAAAAGTAAAGAATTAAGAAGAGAAAACTCCCCCTGAGTTGATTACTTCCCTTTAATTCCATGAGTCTTTGAGCATCAGAACTTTACTGTATCTTTCATCAGAGTTTTGTACCTGTAAGCTTTTCAGAAGAGAAAAATTTAAATAGATCAGAATGTTTGAGACTTATGTCTCAGTAATCCGTTATTGAAAAGTATCATTCTTTCTCCCCCTTTTTGTCAGTTATCAAAAAGAACACAAGATCAGAGCTAAAATGCGTTTATATTAGAAACCAGAAGCAATGATAAGTTCAGAACAATGTAAGAAAATTATAGATAAACAAGTTTTTTAAAGACAAGGAAATTCTAAGAGGGAGGAGGTAGACGCGTGAACAAGTTTTCCAACAAGATCTTGATCTGAATGTTGGTTTCCTGTTGCTGGGTTAACATGCTCTTGATTTCCTCAATTTTGTTGTCCTGTTTATCCATTCTTTCATTCATCAACATATCAGATCTTTTCAGGTCTTCTAGAGTCTGCCTGTCATGGTAGGAAGCTTGAGGATCTTCAGAAACTAGATGCTTCCCAGAGCCTTCTGCAGTATCCTCTTTATGACCCAGAGCTTCAGCAAGAATCATCTGTCTTTGAGTATCATTCAGATTGAGATCTTCTGACTCTGGTTGAACCTTGGATGCTGGTCGATGTTCAGACCAGGGAGCAATGTCCAGAGGGAGAACTTCTTCTTTAAGCAGTTGGCTCAGAACTGGTTCTTCAATTTCTTTCAGCAGATTGCTGAAGTTCTGTTGAGCTTACCCGTAGCTCTGTCCTTGCAACTTGTAAGTTTCAAAATATACCCATCTTCTGAACTTTGTCCAAAGGTAGTCTGATACAGCAGGATCAATCAGCTCAAGACTAGCTTGTTTCAGAGAAGTGATCCACTTCTGTACTTCTGTTTCAAATGTCAATAAGCTGGTACCAACATCTGGAGAGGGTTAAGATGGTTTTGGTTTTGGGATTTCAGTTTTGTGGGTTATGGCAGCAAGACGTTCAAAAACTGTTAAATCAATGACAATCTTACTGTGGTCATCTGGACTGTTCTTTGGTGAGGGAGTGGGAGAATCAGGAATTATTATTGGACTTGATGGGGTGTTAGGTGGAGTTGATTCTGGTGAGGAGGGAAGTTGGGGAAAATTCACAATGGTACCAAGGGGCATACGAATGGCCAGAGGTTCTGTGATTCCAGGAATGGGATTGGTATCAAAATCAACAGTTTGGTTTGATTGATCGTTAAGAGTTTCTGGTTCACATGATTCAGAAGGTTGAGCCTCAGAAGTTTGAACTTCTGGTTGAAATGGTTCAGGTTGTGGAGAAGGTGGATGAATTTCTGGTTGAGGAGATGGAGGTAGTGGGATTTCTGGTTGTGGAGAGAGGGGAATTTCTGGTTGTGCTTTTATGGTGGTTTCAGCGTTTGGATTTTTTGGCATGGGAGCAGAAGTATTTTGGTCAAAGGTATCTATATCAGATAGAACTTTTGCAAGTTCTTTCTGGGTTGCTTCAGTATTTGGATTTGGAGGTTGGGAGCGAGATCTTCTAAGAGTTAATGATTCAGAGGGGTCAAAATCAATGTCAAAGTCATCAAAAGTTTGTGGTGTTGGGTTTTCTGATTGAGTTGAAATTGGGATAGATGTTGATATAGAAATTGAATTTAAAACAGTTACAGAAGAAGGATTACCTCTCTTTTTAGGAGTCTGCTGGGATGATCCTTCTGCTACAGCTTTCCTTTTCTTGGTTTTCTTTAGCACAACTTCTGGATCCTTCTGCTGGAGATCCTGAATGTTCAAAGCTGGTGATGTCCCATCCGCCTTGGATGCATCCAGATATCTTAGTATTATATCAGGTTTCGAATCAATCTCTGAGAACAGAGGAAAGTCATCCAGAGGGGCTCTTCTGCTAGAGATTGCTGCAAAAGGAGTGACGCTGGGTTCCTTCTTGATGTTCTCAATCAACTTCATTTTCTTCAGATTCTTTGCATTCAGCTGTTTGCCAACAGTAGCTTCCAAAGAGCTGATTTCCTAAGCCTCTGTAAGATGATCAATCAGCTTATTCTCTGTTAGAATGTTTGATATAAGTCTTCCTAGGGGTATCCAATCCCTTTTTGTGCGCTCCTCTTCTCTGGTTTCCTTAACACTGGTCCTTAGATAGTTAAACAACAGATGAGCCAGATTTACCTTAATCTTCTGAGAGATGAAATAGATCAGAAATTGCTGATCAATATTGATGTAGTCAGGAGAGCTGGTAGGCTTCCTGTGGTTTATGCATCCCAAAATGATCTTGGCCCATATTCTGTGTTGGTCTATTAAATCCCTTATCTTGCTGGAGGGAAGTCCCAGTGTGAAGATTTCTCTAGCAATTAGGGCAGCATCAGCGCATCTTTCAGCCATGTCAATGCAACGAACACCACCACCACTGTAGCCTATTAGTCTTGCAATGAGGTCCTCAGTAATAACTATCTTCTTCCCCATAATGTATGAAGTAACTTGATGGTTGGAAGATGAAGCATGAATCCAAAATTCCTTTACCAGAATTGGGAATGTTGGACCCACCAGACGGTCAAAATATCTTTCCCAACCTTGAGCTTTAACTTCTTCAGAGAGATTAAACCCATTCTCTTGAAGGCTGTTTAAATCCACGATCAATTCTGAAAGAACCTCTAGATTTTTGATGGGTGTAAGAATAGTTTTGTAGGGTTCTTCGTATTGTTCAGTGGAATCTGATTTCTGAGAACTTGAAGTAGGAATGCTTGAGGAAGCCATGTTCACACGAAGGTTTTGAGAAGAAAATGAAAGGGTTTTTGAGAAAGGATGCAAACTGAAAACAATAAGATTGAGAGAAAATGAAAGTGAAGGTAAAAGAGTGTAAATGGTGAGAAATGTGTTTAAATAGATTTCTAAACAATTTTGAAAACATAAACGGCAAGAGAGAGAAATTAATTATAATGATTATAAGCATTTAATGATAGCTGATTTAGGGGGATTCAGAAAGATATTTGGAACGGTTACCCATGACATGTGTCTCAATGCAACCAATCATCGCTTTTGACCTTTCAGAAACTTGAACGCGTGTTCAGCCTCATAAAGTAACTGATGACTGGATGACACTTGTTTGCTTGAGTGAACAGCACATTTCTATCCTTGATTGTGATAGATTCTGATACAATCCGTGCTTCTAAAGATCTAAAGAAAGATTGATCAGTAGTTCACGAAAAAACTAAATAAAGTTCTGAAGGTTAAGATATGGAATCAAAACAGTTTTATTCTGGGAAGAGCTTCATGCTGAGATGTTTCAAAATGAAGTTGAACCTATCTTCAGAAAGAGGTTTTGTAAAGATATCAGCCCATTGATGGTCTGTGTTAATAAATTTTAAATTTAGAATCCCTTTCTGAATATAGTCCCTAATAAAATGATGTTTTATTTCTATATGCTTAGCCCTAGAATGCAAAATAGGATTTTTACTAAGGCAAATAGCAGAAGTATTGTCACAGAGGATAGGGATGTTACTCTCAAATATCTGGAAGTCCTCAAGTTGACTTTTCATCCAGAGCATTTGTGTGTTGCATCCAGCTGCTGCTATGTATTCAGCTTCTGTTGTTGATAGAGCTATTGTGGATTGTCTTTTGTTGGACCATGAGATCAGATTTTCTCCCAGAAACTGGCAGCTTCCAGAAGTTCTTTTACGTTCTACTCCGTCTCCAGCGAAATCAGCATCACAGTATCCTATCAAACTGTAATCACTTGATTTTCTATAAAACAAACCCAGATTAGTAGTACCTTTCAGATACTTGAAAATTCACTTAACTGATGTTAAGTGAGATTCTCTAGGATCTTATTGGAATCTAGCACAAATGCAAACACTGAATAGAATGTCAGGCCTTGAAGCCGTCAGATAGAGAAGAGAACCAATCATACCTCTGTAGACCTTCTGTTATAGCTTTTTACTTACCTCTTCTCTTTCCAGAATGCACGTGGGATGCATTGGAATATTTGATGGCTTACATTCTGAGAGATCAAATTTCTTCAGAAGTTCTCTGACATATTTTCTCTGATGAATGTAAGTTCCTTCTGGGGTTTGATTAATCTGAATGCCCAGAAAGAATTTTAGTTCCCCCATTAGGCTCATCTCAAATTCTTCCTACATACATTTAGCAAACTTTCTTCCCAGAGAGGGTTTAGTGGATCCAAAAATGATGTCATCAACATAAATCTGACATACTAAAATTTCATTCTTAACTGTCTTACAGGACAAGGTTGTGTCCACTTTCCCTCTGGTGAATTCCTTTTCTAACAGGAAGTTACTTAGTCTTTCATACCAAGCTCTGGGAGCTTGTTTCATACCATAGAGTGACTTCTTTAGTTTGAAAACATATTCTGGATTTTTGGAACTTTCAAAACCAGGGGGTTGGTGCACATATACCTCTTCTTCTATATAGCCATTTAAGAATGCACTCTTAACATCCATCTGATACAGAGTGATGCCTTTATTAACAACAAATGAAATTAAGAGTCTGATAGATTCTAACCTGGTGACTGGAGCAAAGGTTTCTGTATAGTTTATCCCCTCTTGCTGACTATAACCTTGTGCTACCAGTCGTGCTTTGTTTCTGATGACTTCACCTTGTTCGTTCAGTTTGTTTCTGAATACCCATTTTGTTCCAATGACGTTGAATCCTTTTGGTTTGGGAACTAGATCCTATACGTCATTTCTTGTGAATTGATTTAGCTCCTCTTACATTGCTAGAATCCAGTCATTGTCCAGAAGTGCTTCATCAATTGTTGTTGGTTCAATTAGAGAAACCAGTCCCATGAGAGATTCTTCAGAGTTTCTGAAGCTAGATCTTGTTCTGATTGGATCTTCCTTTCTTCCTAAGATTGTTTCTTCTGGGTGATCCAAGCTGCTTCTGGATAGTCTTTTCTGGAGTTGATCAATAGAAGGTGCTGGATTGCTTGCAGTTACTCTTTCTGATGTTGAGGGAGTGTCTCTGTTGAGAGCTTCTGATGATTTGTCTTCAGTACCTATGAGTTCAACTTCCATACCTGCAAGGAATTTATTCTGCTTTGACTTTTGAGAGTCAAGCTTATCATCAAAACAAACATTGATTGACTCTTCCACAATCTGTGTTTCTGTATTGTATACTCTGTACCCTCTTGAGCGTTCAGAATATCCTAACATAATACACTTTTGTGCTTTAGAGTCAAACTTGTTCAAATAATTTTTTGTATTCAGAATAAAACATGTACATCCAAATGGGTGAAAGTAGGAAATGTTGGGCTTTCTGTTCTTCCACAATTCATATGGAGTCTTTTCCAGAATAGGTCTTATGGAGATTCTATTCTGAATGTAACACGCTGTGTTTATTGCCTCTGCCCAGAAGATCTTAGCAACGTTAGTCTCGTTGATCATGGTTCTGGCCATTTCTTGCAATGTTCTGTTCTTTCGTTCTACAACTCCATTTTGCTGGGGAGTTCTAGGACAAGAGAAATCATGCAGAATGCCTTTATCATTAAAGAATAACTCAAAATCTTTGTTTTCAAACTCTCCACCATGATCACTTCTGACTTTGACGATTCTAAGATCCTTTTCATTCTGAACTTGGTTGCAGAAGGTGACAAACACAGAGTGTGACTCGTCCTTGTGTCTTAAGAACTTTACCCATGTCCATCTGCTATAGTCATCTACGATTACTAACCCATACTTCTTGCCACTGACTGAAGCAGTTTTAACTGGTCCAAATAAGTCAATGTGCAGAAGTTCTAATGGCTTGGAGGTGGAAACAAAGTTTTTGGATTTGAAAGCTGGTTTTGCAAACTTGCCTTTCTGACATGCTTCATGTTGTACCCCAAAATTTGCACTCTCATTTCATCAACATTTTCTCAACACAAGACTCTTGGAACTCAAGATCAAGTTAGGGTTTGCTCTGCTCAAGACCCCTCCTTGCACTGTTGACCCAAATTAGGGTTTGAGTTTGCACAGGGATGTTTTGACCTAAAATTCCCAAAGTGACTTTCATGCTTCATTTTGGACTCACAAGTTTATCCATACCAAGTTTCAAGCCTTGATTCCAATCTTTGCCCAGTTAATTGGACAGTTGACCTAGAAATCAACTGTATTGGGGAAAAAGTCAATTGTGGCCAATGGACAGTCAAACCTCATGAAATTTGACCAACATCAACATTATGAACTCATATGAATCATTTGATCAAGTTTGGATCACAATTCCACAAGAAATTTGATCAGATCACCAAAAGGGCAAAATGGTCATTTTTAGGGTTTTGACTGCACAAAGGCAATTTTTGACTGTTTGACCTAACCAATGGCAAACCAAGCTCATATATGGACTCAAGGACTCAATGACATTGTCGTGACACATTCAACAAGTTCAAAAGATCTCCAATGCATAGGATTGACAAATGAATTTTTCAGTCAACTGATCAAAATTTGACTGTATACTGAAAAGTCAAACTTTGACTTTTTGGTCAAAATCAAGTGCCAAGATTCATTTTTCATCAAGACATTTCAATTTATGAAACTTGTTCATCAAGAAATCAAAAATTACAAATTAGGGTTTAAAATGAAAATTTTCATAACTTAGAATTTTTCTAAGTTATGAAATTTCTTTATTTTTTCCTAACTTTGTCCCATTTTTTCACCAAGATGAAAATGGATTCAAACAAAACTTGAAACATGAAAGTTGTAGTTCATTGCAAAATCTACAACTTTGATTCACAATTTTTTCTCAAAGGAAGCTTGTATCTCAAGTTAGGATTTTTGGAACAAGGGTGCAAAACACTTTTAACTTAGAAGAAATTTGACCTATTCTAGGCAGGATTTTTGTCCAACTTCTTGGCCATTTTTAACATGGTTCCACTTGGAGTTTCAATTTGCATTACAAAGATAGATTGTAGTACACATTCCAAGCTTTCCAAATTATCCAAGAACATCTCAAACACCCTTGTGGTTAGAGAGAATCGAATTTGCAAAGTTGGCCAAAACTCACTTTTGTTCATGGCCAAGGCATGTTCATGGCAACTTGCATTTTCAAATCAGCTTGTACAATGCTAGCTTGCAGGCCTCAAAACCAGTTTTACACACCATAATTTAATGCATAACCATTGAGTTGAGGGTTTATTTTGTTCATTTGGACAATACATGCAAAATTAACCCTTAATTGGAAAAAAGCACATTTGCCATTTTGATAAAGTATCACTTTATGTCAAATTCAAAAATCCTTGGCCATGGGGGCCAGATCTTAGCGACAAAATCAAGTCCACAAATTTGTGTTATCAAGAACAAGAGATGCAGCATGGCTGGCAGGCTTGGAGAGGTCTATAACATCAACACACTTTCTTTGCTTCACATAGAAGAAACCTTGCAAACTCAAGCCAACTTTCATTTCCTGTAAACACAAGCCAAAGCAAACTTTGTTCTCATCTTCCATACATCCCAACTGACCTAAAACACGATTCAACCATCCCTCATACCTCCCAAAACACAAAAAACACCATCCTACTGCAAAAACATGGTACCTGCTGCAGATTGAGGTCCATAACTCAATCCACTCATGCACTTTGGCTAAAAACCTTTCAAACACATTCCATACCATCTACTGAAACTATCCCAAGCCTTGAACTCAAGCTGTAACACCCCTAACCACGTTTGCCATTTTCACTTTCAAGCTGTGCAGGTGAACTTCTATAGCACGATACAGAGTGATTCAAAGCAAGTTAGGTGTTGGAGAAGCTTCCTTGGACTTCGGGCAAGCTGTACAGAAGCTCAAACTCCATTGAAGTTGGCCACATTGTTGTACACGATTCAAGCTGAAACAGGTAATCTATGAACTTTTATCTCTCAATCTAGGAAGAGTTAGGCTTATGTTTGTGAATGAAACATGTCCTACTCATAGCCCTGAAGCCATACATATGATCACTTTTCATTTATATTAAGCATGCTGTGAGAATTTTAACCATGAACGTTGAAGAAAAACTAGGTCAGAAATTGGGGGTGAAAAAATTCTCCCTGGTTTCTTAGAGTTAGGTCAAGTTTTTTACATATTTGAAATCGTGGCTTGATGCTCTACAATGTTTGTGTTATGAGATTTGGCTAAAAATCAAGGAATCAGGAGATGGTAGTTGTACAAGGAAACGCGCGTTTTTTGATTCAAACAGAGTTGGAGGTTGAAGAAGGTTGGCTTGGGCTGGGCCTGAGTCTGTTTTACTTTTTGCACCCTTTTTTTTATTTGCACCCCACTGGCCCATTGTGTGAAATATTTGTCATTTTTGCATTTTTCTTTTTGATTCTGATTTTATATTTTTTGCTCAAACATAAAAAATATTAAAAATATTTTTCCATATTTTTTTTACATTTATTTGGCATTTATTTACTTTATTGAACATATACACATAAATAATATAAAACTTTTTATTTAAAACCCTAAAATATAATACAAAAATATTCATTTTTTAGTTATTATTTTTTATTTACATTTTGAAAACATTTCCTAAAATATACATTTTTTGTAAATAATTAATATTTTATTTTTTGTACATATTTAGCATATTAAATATATATAATATATACTTATACATATTTATTAAATATTTAGGGCAAAAATAAAAAAATAATACCTTTTATTTTTTGTTTAATATTTGACATCAAAAATACTTTTTCTACAATATACTTCCTTTTTATTATTTTTTGTATAAATTAATATACCTTGTACATAATTAATAAATAAATACATACTTTATTCAAAAATTAGGGTTTGGTCCTAAAACCACAAAAATAATCAAAAATGACTTTTTTTATTTGTTTATACTTCAAACATGAAAACCTTTTTTTACATACATGAAAAATCTTTTTTGCATAATACATTGCATTTTGATATTTATTTAATTATATTTACTTAATTGTTAAATATTAATTTGTATATTCGATATGGTTGTAATAACTTAGCTTTTATTTCCTTGTCAAATATCCCCCAAATTCAAACTTGTACCCCCCTCCCTATATCTTGTTGTAATAGCTTAGCATTTAAATTTTCCGCATTTAAAAACTTTCAATTATGCCATGTTTAGACTTAGGGTTTGTATGCAAAAATCAATCAACAAATAGTTTGACTTAATCCAAGATAAATATGCATGAAAAACAAACAATACACACTTGCACCCCTAGGGTTACTCCACTTGTTGCCTTCAAAAATGGGCCATGTTTGCATGTCAAGTGCTTTGGCAAAACAAAACCAAAAACAAACAAAATGATCATAGTCCCTCGATGACGCTATCTTGTTGCCTAAACAAAATGATCATAGTCCCTCAAGAAAAATTGCTAAAATACTTGACACTATTGCATTCATGGTCTATACGATGACCCGCACCCGTCCCGTTAACATCCTAACACAAGGTTGTTCACCAAATACAATGGTGAAACAACACTGTTAAAAGGGTTAAAACATGAGAAAGATCTTTGAGAAATTTAAGGTAGATAGCTCTTGGTTACTTGATCAATCTTGCAAAACAATCCTTGCCATTTTCAAACACACTTCACAAACACAATTTCCAAAACAACTTTCAAAAACATTGAAACATCTTTTCAAAAAGACAAACACCTTTGTAAAACATTCGAGTAAAGAATTGTTACAATGGTTTCCTAGACAAGGAATCTTTTTCAAAACATTTTCAAAACCACACACAAAGCACCATTTCAAACAATTGAAAAGCAAAAGCAAGTGATCTAAGCAAGTAACTAAGAACCCATGGATAACCATGGATAGAAAGGGTGCTAATACCTTCCCTTTCTATAATCTACTCCCCGAACCCAAAAAAACATCTCAAAGGTTTTTCCTGTGCTTTTTAACCTTTCCTTAGGATAAAATAAAAAGTCGGTGGCAACTCTTGCTCAACCGAAACATTTGCGAACACAAACACAAAACCTCAAGTCAGTTCTCCCACCGTATCACAGAAATGGCAACTCTGCTGGGGAAAACTTTAAAAGTGGAGTAACCTTAGGGCTTAGATCACCTTTTGCATGACTAATTGTTTGCTTTGATTGCTTTACATTTTGGTTCTCTTGTTTGGGCTTGAAATCCTACACCCGAATTTGGGAAACATTCATAGATAGCAATACGTTGTGGAAACTATGCGGGGTATACTGACACGGTTGAAGCAATAGCTATATTAGTGCGACATATTTGTGAGTACCGGTAACCCTTGAGTTTAATCAAGGAGAGCACGGGGCCGCTGAGTCATGTCACTAAGCACTAATGACCTAGAACCTTACTTGACCATCTTGGCCTTTTATTAGGGGTAGTGAGATGACCGGCTTTGGTGCAGTCCGAGTTGGTAGATACTCGATACTACACTCATTGAGGGTTGTTTTCTTGGAATATTTTGGTCGCTAGTTAAGTGGCTAAACCAAAACAATGAACATGGAAAACAATCCAATGATATTGAGCTCCTTAGAACCCGGTTACTATTTATAGGACAGGTTTTTAAGCCAACTACACTCAAGAGGGTACTTACCTATGAAACCTCATGCAAGCCTGAAACTAGGGTTTTGTGTGAATTGCTTGTACATGTGTTTGTGCATACATCATGAACATCATAAAGCATCATATGCATCCACTAACCATTTCAAGGGTTTGGATCTTCATCTTTGTTCTTGTTTTGTAGGTCATGGAAACTCTTCGCAGGAAAACTATCCAAGTCAACCTTGTGAGAATCCCTCCTCAACTCAAGGAGCTTACATCCAGAATTCCAGAAAGTTCTCTCTTCACTAAAAGACATGGTAGACTTCTCAACCTAGTCAACACCAGCATTGAAGAAGACATGGTGAAAGTGTTGTTCCAGTTCTTTGACCCCCTTCACCATTGTTTCACATTCCCCGACTACCAATTGGTGCCTACTTTGGAGGAATTTTCTCAACTCCTGAGAATTCCTATTCTTAATCAACTACCTTTCAACGGTACGGAAAAAGAACCAAAGCCTGAAGATGTTGCTCAAGCACTACACTTGCAACCATCTGACATCAAGGGGCATTGGGAAACTAGAAGTGGTGTCAAAGGCTTCTTGGCAAAGTTCTTGTTCGAGAAGGCACAAGAGTGTTGGAATTCCATGGATTTGCAAGCCTTTGAAGAGATTGTGGCACTCCTTATTTATGGGCTGGTCTTGTTCCCAAATCCTGATCAACTTATAGATGTGAATGCTGTTAAGATCTTCATATCCAGGAATCCCATACCTACATTGCTTGGGGACATCCTCCACTCATTTTACACACGAACAATGAGGAAAAGAGGTGTTCTCATGTGCTGTACTCCTCTCCTTGCAAGGTGGTTTATTTCTCACCTTCCACAATATGTTTTGAAGAATGAGCAAGGTTCAAGGTGGTCACAACGATTGATGACCCTCACACATTCTGATGTACATTGGTGTTCCCGGTTCAGAGAAAATGTCATCATCATCGATCGCTGTGGTGAGTTCCCTAATGTTCCATTACTTGGCATTAGGGGAGGCATTACCTACAACCCCTGTCTAGCTTTGAGACAATTTGGATACGCTCGGAGGGATGGCCCTCCTGACATGCTGATTCCTGACCTAGTTTTTGACTTCGACAATGATGCGCAAGGACTTCGCCAAAGATTCATCAGAGCTTGGAGGATGCCTAACAAGGTAGATAGCAAGACAATAGGACACAAGAACTCCATCCCTCTTGAGCCTTACCTCAAGTGGGTACGAACCCGCGCCCAGAGTCTTATGATGCCTTACCCTCACATTCTCCCTTTGATCAAAGAGCCTGTTAAGGAAGGAGAGGTTCAATACACCATCCTACATCCTGACATGCCAACATCATGGGAGGAAATGCAGAAGAGTTGGATCCAACTCAAGGAAGAAAGGGATACTTTTGAAGCCAGCTTCTACGCTAGTGAGAAGAAGGTTTTGGAGCTTACCCGCCGACTTCACGAGGAGGAGACCCTCAACACCTACATCGCATCAAAGAGGATGCGCAACGTCTTTTTACCTTAAGAAGTTTTTGTAATATTTGGCCCTTGGGGCATTTATGTACTGACAAAATTTCTTCTTAATAATATGACGTGTGTTCTTTTTGTTTGCAACAACTTTGAATTTCTAAATCCTTGAATGCATTACATGAATAAACATATCATTCATCATATGCATAAACAGGTCTTCACGCCAGGTTTCCTTATCTTTCTGCTGTTTATTTCAGTAAGATGAATATTGAGCAGACGGTCAGAGATCTGCAGTCACAAAACTCGCAGTTTCAACAGCTCCTTATGACCTTGGAAAAGGGTCAGGAGGATCTTAAAGCACTGTTAGGAAATAAAGAGCAAGAAAAAGGAAAAAATAAGAAGAAAAGAGTTGGGGTAGCTACACTGGGAAGAAGATTTGAGAATGAAGCTAGGAGAGTTCTTGAATTCCCCTCCACATCTGATGAGGGGACCGGTAAGGGAAAAGGAGCTGCATTACCTTCTGAGTCTGAGGCTGAAGAGGAAGAGGTTGAGGAAGATGAAGATTATTCAGAGCAGCAATACCCGCCAGCAGACGACAAATACAAAAACCTGGAGGATAGACTGGCAGCTATGGAGTTGCAAAGAGTTCCCAGGTTAGATTTTGAAGAATTGGGATTGATTGCTGGGATTGTGATCCCTCCAAAGTTTAAGGTGCCAATTTTTGCAAAATACGATGGTCTGTCTTGCCCGAAGATGCACCTAAGGTCGTATGTCAGAAAAATTCAACCTCATTCATCCGATAGAAATCTCTGGGTACACTTTTTCCAGGACAACCTGTCTGGTACACAACTAGATTGGTTTTACCAGCTTGAGAGGTAAGAAGTGCATAACTGGGAAGACTTGGCAGTTGCCTTCTACCTCCAGTATCAATACAACGCCGACTTGGCGCCAACCCGTACTCAGTTACAAAGTATGGGGATGGCCTCAAATGAGGGATTCAAAGAATACGCCCAGAAATGGCGTGACTTGGCCAGAAGGGTACAACCACCGCTTTCAGATAGGGAGCTAGTTGATATGTTCTTGGGGACCCTATCTGGCCCTTTCTTCAACCATTTGATCGAGAGCTCTTCCGCAGGGTTTACTGAATTAATTCTGACTGGCGAAAGGGTGGAAGCTGGTATTAAGAGTGGGAAGATTCAAAGGGATGCCTCTGCATCCACAACTGTTAAAAAATAATTCCCGGCCAAGAAGGAAGCAGTTGTTATATACTCTCAGAAAAGATTGGGAAGAACTGAGCATTGGCCGACTGTAGGGGCCGTGATGATTCAAAATTCATCAAATGATCAGCCTCGTAACAATCAGTCCAGACCTAAACAGCAATGGGGAGAACGGCCACAACGGCAGTTCACCCGCATCAATATGACGCCCGCACAAGTTCTTCCCCATTTGTTGAAGCTGAATCTCACCAATATCAAAGAGGCGCCAAAGAATGTGAATACCACTTCCCCATATTATCATCCCAACGCAAAGTGTGCCTATCATTCTGACAGCGCCGGGCATGACACCAACGATTGTTGGGCGCTTAAGAATAAAATTCAAGATTTGATAGATGCAAAAGAGGTTGAGTTCGACGCCCCCGAGAAGCCGAATGTAATATCCGCTCCAATGCCAAAGCATGGTCGCAATGTCCATGCTGTTGAAGAAGATCGGTTTGTTTCTACTGTTGATGATCTGATAACTCCACTACTGACAATCAAGTTGAATCTGTTGAAGGCTGGGATTTTCCCAGGTTGTAAAGAAGATTGCTACCTTTGTTCCTCCCTACCAATGGACTGTCCATTGCTGAAGATAGGCATCCAACGCCTAATGGACAACCAACAAATTCTTTTCGAAAATATTCTTGTTACTCCAACTCCTATCAATGAGGTTTCAATAATAACCATTTCCACCAATCTTTCCAAGGTCCCCAAAAGGCCTGTTAAGATTACATACGCTCAAAAGACTGTACCGTTGAGGATAACCATGCCTGGGCCCGTCCCCTACAAATCTGACAAATCGATACCGTGGAATTATGGTGGAGAAATCTACTACCACGGTGTTAAACAAATTGAGATAACTGAAGAAAGCTCTGATGAAGAAACTACCGACATTGGAAACATTGCTGGTACGAGAAAAATTACCCGAAGTGGAAGAATTTTCTCTCCAGTTATTGCCCCTCCAAAGGCAATCTTTGGACCCTTAGCTGCTCCCAAGGTTATCCCTGCACCAGTAAAACTATCTGCAAGAACGCCAATGATCGAAGAAGCTGTTACTCCTGTGGTTGTCCCTCCTACTTCTGCTGATAAGGGGAAAGGGATCCAAGAAGAGCTCGTCAGGACGAGGGCTCAACCATTGGTCATCCCCGAAACCTCTAAGAAAGAAATGGATGAGATTCTGAAAATAATAAAGAAAAGTGATTATGACGTTGTAGAACAACTGGGGTAAACCCCCTCGAAGATCTCCATGTTAGCCCTGCTGCTTTGTTCGGAGGCTCATGCCAAAGCCTTGATAAGGTTTTTGAACGCAGCCCATGTGCCCCAAGAAACCTCAGCCGATCAATTTCAGGATTGTGTAGCCAGCCTTACCGCTGACAACGGTCTGGGTTTCTCTGATGGTGACCTGACTCCGAAGGGAAGAAAGCACAATGACGCACTGCATGTGTCAGTTGAATGCCGAGGAACCACTCTCGCCCATGTCTTGGTCGATACTGGTTCTTCTCTAAATGTGTTGCCTAAGAAGGCTCTGGACCAGTTGGATTGTGAAGGCTTGGAGCTGAAACCAAGTAATATCATTGTCAGGGCCTTTGACGGGTCTAAAAGAATGGTGCATGGGGAGGTCGACATTCCCATCAAGGTAGGAACTGAAGTGTTCCACTCAACCTTCTATGTGATGGAAATCCGCCCATCATACTCTTGCTTGCTAGGAAGACTGTGGATTCATAATGTTGGGGCAGTCACTTCCTCTCTACATCAGATGCTGAAATACCCTATTAAGGGTAAAATCATAACTGTACATGGTGAGGAGGAGTACATGATCAGTCATCTGAACTCCTTTCGGTATGTAGAAGTGGATGGCGAATTCATTGAAACACCCTTCCAACACTTAGAGGAAGTTTCTCCCGAGGTTGCAGTAGCAAAGGCAGTAACTGAGGTACCCAAGCAGGTGGCCAGGATGGCATCTCTGAAAGACGCGAAGGCTGCAATTAAGGAGGTAAAGAGCTCAGCATGGGGACAGTTGCCTGACTTTCACCACAAGACAGACAAGTTTGGGTTGGGGTTTACCGCTGCGGGGCAAAAGGCTATGCGTCGCTCAAAAATTGAAAAGACACCCATCAAGATTTCTCCTCATGGAATCAATGCTTTAGAAGACGAAGACGAAGAGGGTAACATTGAAGATTGGATCTTCCCAACCATTGAAGGGGGACTGCATAACTGGGAGGCAAAAGACTTCGTTCCCATTACTTTCATTAATCAGTAATTTATCTTTCGAACATTTCCTGTTGGTCTGTAATAATTACTTAAACAATCCGCATACTGTTTTTTACCTCATGCCTTGCCCGGGGCATGTAGGTCCATTTGTAAGGGTTTTGATTCTCTTCATAATCATATGCCATGTTTAATGAATCATTGGACGTTTTTCATTTATAAATTGTTGTGTTCATTTTATTTCCTTTTTCATTTTGTTTGTTTAAGGATGGCTATGCCTTACACACACCCACGCTCACAAATGCAGGTACCCATCCACTCCGGATTCCATGGGTGACTATTCTGTTGTATCCTTCAATAACTCTAAAGATTTGGTCAATCAGGCTGAGTACGAAGACGACGAAGATTATGAAGTACCGGGAGAGTTAGCCAGACTTCTACAACAAGAAGAGAGGGCCATCTTACCTCATGAAGAGTTGTTGGAAACCGTCAATTTAGGAACAGAGGAAGACAGGAAGGAAGTCAAGGTGGGTGCCAATCTGGAACCAAGTGTCAAGGAGCGCTTAATACAACTGTTGAATGAATACGTTGAAATCTTTGCCTGGTCTTATGAGGACATGCCAGGGTTAGACACAGATATTGTGGTTCACCGTCTCCCTACAAGAGAAGACTGTCCACGATCAAGCAAAAAGTCCGCCGAATGAGGCCCGACATGTCTGAGAAGATTAAAGCTGAAGTAATGAAGCAATTCAACGCTGGCTTTCTAGCTGTTACATCCTATCCGCAATGGGTTGCTAACATTGTGCTTGTTCCCAAAAAAGACGGCAAGGTCAGAATGTGTGTGGACTATCGGGATTTGAACAGGGCTAGCCCTAAAGATGATTTTCCGCTGCCACATATCGACATCTTGATTGACAACACAGCTCAGCACAAAGTATTTTATTTCATGGACGGATTCTCGGGCTACAACCAGATTAAAATGGCCCCCGAGGACATGGAGAAAACAAACTTTGTTACACAGTGGGGTACCTTTTGTTATAAGGTGATGCCGTTCGGACTGAAGAACGCAGGGGCAACTTATCAACGCGCTATGGTAGCTTTGGTTCATGATATGATACATCATGAGATTGAAGTTTACGTAGACGACATGATAGCTCGATCACAAACAAAGGAGGAACACCTTGAACATTTGCAAAAGCTGTTTGCCAGGTTGAAGGAATACAAACTCAGGCTGAATCCAAGTAAGTGAACTTTTGGAGTTAGGTCTGGTAAACTTCTAGGATTTATTGTCAGCAACAAAGGCATTGAGGTCGATCCAGCAAAAGTAAAGGCTATACAAGAAATGTCTGCCCCCCGTACTGAAAAGGAGGTTAGAGGATTCTTGGGACGCTTGAACTATATCGCCAGGTTTATCTCTCACCTGACATCTACCTGTGAGCCAATTTTCAAATTATTAAAGAAAGATCAGGTAGTCGAATGGAACGATGATTGTCAAATTGCTTTTGATAAGATCAAGGAGTATTTGCTAGAACCTCCTATTCTGATGCCACCCGTCGAAGGAAGGCCGGTGATCATGTATCTGATTGTTTTGGACAACTCAATGGGGTGTGTACTGGGCCAGCATGACGAGTCTGGTCGAAAAGAGCATGTCATTTATTACCTTAGCAAAAATTTTACCGACTGTGAGACTCGCTACTCACTGTTCAAGAAAACTTGCTGCGCTTTGGTATGGTTTGCTCGCCGACTAAGGCAGTATATGTTGACTCATACCACTTTGCTGATCTCCAAAATGGATCCTATCAAGTATATCTTCGAGAAGCATGCTTTATCTGGAAGAATCACTAGATGGAAAATGATCCTGACTGAGTATGACATCCAGTATACTACCCAAAAAGCTATAAAAGGGAGCGTACTAGCTGACCATCTAGCTCATCAAGCTATCGAAGATTATCAATCCATGAGATTCGACTTCCTAGACGAGGACATCATGACTTTGGACAACATTGAAGGTAACGGACCGTATGACGGACCTGAAAGTGGATCCCGATGGACCCTGTACTTTGATGATGCTTCAAATGCACTTGGAAACGGTATCGGTGCGGTACTCATTTCCCCAGAAGGTTGCCATACACCTTTCACTGCCTGACTTTGTTTCAGCTGTACAAACAACATGGCCGAATATGAAGCTTGCATCTTTGGTCTCAAGGCTGCTATAGACTTGGGAATCAAATCTTTGGTCGTATTTGGGGACTCGGCTTTGGTTATCAGTCAAATCAAAGGAGAATGGGACACCAAACATCCTAATCTTATCCCATACAAAGAACATGTTTTGACATTACTGCCTCATTTCGAGCGGATTACTTTCGAGCATTTCCCGCGAGAAGAAAATCAGCTAGCAGGCGCTCTGGCTACAATGTCTTCCATGTTTAAACTCGACTGGGATAACGAGGCGCCCCAAATCACCATCGAGCGAATGGACGAACCTGCGCATTGTCATGAGATTAATACCGAAGAAGTAGTGGAACAACCCTGGTTCCATGAAATCAAAAGGTATCTCCAGACTAGAGAGTATCCTGAAGGAGCTTCCATAAATGACAAGAAGTTCTTAAGGAGGTTTGCTGCCAAGTTCTTCCTAAGCAATGGCATCCTTTATAAACGCAGTCATGATTGTGTTTTACTTTGTTGTGTGGATAAAGCTGAAGCAGAGTTGATCATGACTGAGATACACAGTGGCACATTTGGCACCCACTTGAGCAGACATACGATGGCTAAGAAGATTCTAAGGGCATGCTATTACTGGTCTACCATAGAAGCTGATTGCCATCAACATTCCCGTACTTGCCATAAATGTCAAGTCTACGCTGACAAGATACATATTCCTCCTGTCCCTCTCAACGTTCTGACAGCTCCTTGGCCATTCGCAATGTGGGGCATTGACATGATTAGAGAGATCAAACCCACGGCATCCAACGAACATCGCTTCATCTTGGTTGCTATTGACTATTTCACCAAGTGGGTCGAAGCAGCTTCCTTTGCCTCTGTTACAAAGAATGTGGTTGCCCGCTTCATCAAGCAGAACCTCATATGCCGGTATGGTGTCCCCGACAGGATCATCACAGACAACGGTACAAATCTGAACAATACCATGATCACCGCTCTATGCGAACATTTCAAGATTTATCATCACAATTCATCTCCATATCGGCCGAAGATGAATGGTGTTGTTGAATCTGCGAACAAAAACATCAAGAAGATCATTCAGAAAATGATAGTCACCTACAAGGACTAGCATGAGATGTTACCGTTTGCTCTGCATGGATATCGTACCACGGCACGTACTTCA
Source organism: Vicia faba (assembly GCA_948472305.1). NCBI lineage: Eukaryota > Viridiplantae > Streptophyta > Magnoliopsida > Fabales > Fabaceae > Vicia > Vicia faba. The sequence goes on along the minus strand of OX451741.1, from coordinate 1,183,927,683 downwards.
ACAGGGGAAACCCCATTTTCTTTGGTATATAGCATGGAAGCTGTCCTACCCATGGAAGTTCAGATTCCTTCTTTAAGGATTATGAAGGACTCTGGTTTGAGTGAAGACGATTGGATTCAGACCCGATTTGATCAACTCAATTTGATCGACGAGAAATGACTCACTACTGCTTGCCATGGTCAGACGTACCAAAAACGGATGATCAAAGCTTTCAACAAGAAAGTTAGACGTCAAGTATATCAAGTCGGAGATCTTGTAGTCAAGCGGATCATCTTACCGCAAAGTGATCCCAGGGGCAAATGGACTCCTACTTACGAAGGACCATTTATGATCAAGAGCATCTTTTCTGGTGGGGCAATGATTCTGACCACCATGGACGACGACGATTTGCCACACCCTGCGAACGCAGACATAGTCAAAAAATACTACGCATAAAACAACCCGACAAGTCGAAAACCCGAAAGGGCGACTTGGGCAAAAATGGGCATCCCGGTGAACCGAAAACTCGAAAGCGTGATTCAGGCAAAAATTAGGGATAAAACAAAAAAAATCTGTACACCCGGCAAGTTGAAAACCCGAAAGGGCGACTTGGGCAAAAAAGGGTTTCCTGGTGGATCGAAAACCCGAAAGGGCGATTCAGGCAAAAGTTAGGGAATTAAAGCGTATGACTATGTCTCGTCGGATCACTTTAAAGAACAATCTCTTTATCAACAAGCTCCGAGCTTCTGATCAATCCAGTCATCGGCGAACGAAGCATTGAATGGACAAGATATTCAGAGTTATGAAGGCTATAACAGAATGGAATCTCATGGAATTGTTACACATGGCCATCTTTCTTTTGTATGAAATTTTCAATTTTTTACGACAACATCCTCTTACTAGGATGTCTGTCTCCTTTGTACAAAGATACTCATAAAAAGTTAATACAAACACTTTTCCAAATACAGAAATTTGCTTTGTCTTCCTTTTTCTTTTTTACACTTATGTTTTATTTGAGAAACGTCCAATGTTTTGTTAAATAGGCATATGCATTTGAACATAATCATTTCCTTACAAATCAAGAAAGATGATTGCTGATAGGTCGAAGGTACAAATAGATATCTTGACGCCCTTTCAGAAGGAATCCCCAGCGGAATTAAACTCCAAATTCCTCAACAAAGTTAAAATCCAGAACTTAATTCCCCAAACAGAATTAAACTTCAGGATCCTCAGCAGAACAAAAGCTTTCTCAAAGCTGATTTCCCCAACCAGAGAGCCTTCCAGAATCTAATTCCCCTCAGAGTCAAGTTTCAAGATCCCCAATGGAGTCAAAACTGTTAATCCCCAATGGAGCTAAAGCTTCAAACTATCAATCCCCAGCAGAACCGGATTAGTAAACATTCTCCCCACAGAGATACTTCCCATCGGATTGAAGATTCTCAGTCTCACTCCTCCAGCATGAGTCTACCAGGTTATGGACTCCCCAGTTGAGATCGTCAGAATTCTCATTCCCCACAAGTCACCAAGGATTTTCAATCCCCAGCAGTGGTCCTAAACAATCGAAGATCTGGTTCCCCAAGCAGTCAGCAGTCGACGAGGATGTCTCAGCTTCAGCAATCAAAGATTCTTGCAATCCCCTGCAGCAGACAAGGATTCACTTTCCCCGGAAGTAGTCAAGAATCCATTATCCCTCGCTATCCAGATTCATCTATCCTCGGCAAGGCAGCTCATCAGCTTACATGCGCATTCATTACATTCATGTCATAAACATTGATATAACATATATTGCATCATACATTTCATGCAACATAACTTTGTGTTTCAGCTAATATTTTACCCTTTTCAGGATAAGATTAATAAGCCAAGACTTCTGAAAACAGTTTACGGATTCTCCAAACACAGATGTTAATCTATCGCTTGTTCAGATTCAACTTTTGAAAACAGTTTACGGACGCTTCCCAACATGGATGTTGATCTATTGCTTATTCAACTCCAAGACTTCTGAAAATAGTTTACAGATTTTCCAAACACGGATGTTAATCTATCGCTTGTTCAGATTCAACTTTTGAAAACAGTTTACGGACGCTTCCCAACATGGATGCTGATCTATTTCTTATTCAACTCCAAGACTTCTGAAAACAGTTTACGGATTCTCCAAACACGGATGTTAATCTATCGCTTGTTCAGATTCAACTTTTGAAAACATTTTACGGACGCTTCCCAACATGGATGCTGATCTATTGCTTATTCAACTCCAAGACTTATGAAAACAGTTTACGGATTCTCCAAACACGGATGTTAATCTATCGCTTGTTCAGATTCAACTTTTGAAAACAGTTTACGGACGCTTCCCAACATGGATGCTGATCTATTGCTTATTCAACTTCAAGACTTCTGAAAACAGTTTTCGGATTCTCCAGACACGGATGATAATCTATCGCTTGTTTAGATTCCAAAACCTCTGAAAATAGTTTACGGATGCTTCCAAATACGGATGTCAATCTATTGCTTATTCAGACCCCCAGCTCAGAGATGTTCCAAACATGGATACCTTTCTCATACTCACTCACTCATCAACGACATACAGTTCAACAAACATTCCAGATGGCATCTTTAAGCCCATCCCCGACAAGATTATGTCTCCCCTCCAGATGGCATCTTTAAGCCCATCTCCAAATGGCATCTCTAAGCCCATTCCCGCATCCATGTTTTGACGAGTGCAAATTTAAGGGCACTCTAGTGTCCAATCTCCTTTTACCTTCGAGACGCGAAAGGCAAACTTGCCAATCTAACTCTTCAGGTTCAAGAAGATTGAACAGGGGCAACTGTTATACCCCAAAATTTTCCCTCTTATTTCATCAACATTTTCTCATCATAAGACTCTTGGAACTCAAGATCAAGTTAGGGTTTGCTCTGCTCAAACCCCTCCTTGCATTGTTGACCCAAATTACGGTTTGAGTTTGCACAGGGATTTTTTGACCTAAAATGCCCAAAGTGACTTTCATGCTTCATGTTGGACTCACAAGTTTATCCATACCAAGTTTCAAGCCTTGATTCCAATCTTTGCCCAATCAATTGGATAGTTGACCTAGAAATCAACTGTATTGGGGAAAAAGTCAACTGTGGCCAATGGACAGTCAAACCTCATGAAATTTGACCCACATCAACATTATGAACTCATATGAATCATTTGATCAAGTTTGGATCATAATTCCACAAGAAATTTGATCAGATCACCAAAGGGGGAAAATGGTCATTTTTAGGGTTTTGACTGCACAAAGGCAATTTTTGACTGTTTGACCTAACCAATGGCAAACCAAGCTCATATATGGACTCAAGGACTCAATGACATTGTCTTTACACATTCAACAAGTTCAAAAGATCTCCAATGCATAGGATTGACAAATGAATTTTTCAGTCAACTGATCAAAATTTGACTGTATACTGAAAAGTCAAACTTTGACTTTTTGGTCAAAATCAAGTGCCAAGATTCATTTTTCATCAAGACATGTCAATTTATGAAACTTGTTCATCAAGAAATCAAAAATTACAAATTAGGGTTTAAAATGAAAATTTTCATAACTTAGAATTTTTCTAAGTTATGAAATTTCTTTATTTTTTCCTAACTTTGTCCCATTTTTTCACCAAGATGCAAATGGATTCAAACAAAACTTGAAACATGAAAGTTGTAGTACATTGCAAAATATACAACTTTGATTCACAAAGTTTTCTCAAAGGAAGCTTGTATCTCAAGTTAGGATTTTTGGAACAAGGGTGCAAAACACTTTTAACTTAGAAGAAATTTGACCTATTCTAGGCAGGATTTTTGTCCAACTTCTTGGCCATTTTTCACATGGTTCCACTTGGAGTTTCAATTTGCATTACAAAGATGGATTGTATTACACATTCCAAGATTTCCAAATTGTCCAAGAACATCTCAAACACCCTTGTGGTTAGAGAGAATCGAATTTGCAAAGTAGGCTAAAACTCACTTTTGTTCATGGCCAAGGCATGTTCATGGCAACTTGCATTTTCAAATCAGCTTGTACAATGCTAGCTTGCAGGCCTCAAAACCAGTTTTACACACCTTAATTTAATGCATAACCATTGAGTTGAGGGTTTATTTTGTTCATTTGGACAATACATGCAAAATTAACCCTTAATTGGAAAAAGCACATTTGCCATTTTGATAAAGTATCACTTTATGTCAAATTCAAAAATCCTTGGACATGGGGGCCAGATCTTAGAGACAAAATCAAGTCCACAAATTTGTGTTATCAAGAACAAGTGATGCAGCATGGCAGGCAGGCTTGTACAGGTCTATAACATCAACACACTTTCTTTGCTTCACATAGAAGAAACCTTGCAAACTCAAGCTAACTTTCATTTCCTGTAAACACAAGCCAAAGGAAACTTTGTTCTCATCTTCCATACATCTCAACTGACCTAAAACACGATTCAACCATCCCTCATACCTCCCAAAACACAAAAAAACACCATCCTACTGCAAAAATAGGGTACCTGCTGCAGATTGAGGTCCATAACTCAATCCACTCATGCACTTTGGCTAAAAACCTTTCAAACACATTCCATACCATCTACTGAAACTATCCCAAGCCTTGAACTCAAGCTGTAACACCCCTAACCACGTTTTCCATTTTCACTTTCAAGCTGTGCAGGTGAACTTCTATAGCACGATAGAGTGATTCAAAGCAAGTTAGGTGTTGGAGAAGCTTCCTTGGACTTCAGGCAAGCTGTACAGAAGCTCAAACTCCATTGAAGTTGGCCACATTGTTGTACACGATTCAAGCTGAAACAGGTAATCTATGAACTTCTATCCCTCAATCTAGGAAGAGTTAGGCTTAAGTTTGTGAATGAAACATGTCCTACTCATAGCCCTGAAGCCATACATATGATCACTTTTCATTTATATTAAGCATGTTGTGAGAATTTTAACCATGAACATTGAAGAAAAACTAGGTCAGAAATTGGGGGTGAAGAAATTATCCCTGGTTTCTTAGAGTTAGGTCAAGTTTTTACATATTTGAAATCGTGGCTTGATGCTCTACAATGTTTGTGTTATGAGTTTTGGCTAAAAATCAAGGAATCAGGAGATGGTAGTTGTACAAGGAAACACGCGCTTTTTTGATTCAAATAGAGCTGGAGGTTGAAGAAGGTTGGCTTGGGCTGGGCCTGAGTCTGTTTTACTTTTTGCACCCTTTTTTTCATTTGCACCCTCCTGGCCCATTGTGTGAAATATTTGTCATTTTTGCATTTTTCTTTTTGATTCTGATTTTATATTTTTTGCTCAAACATAAAAAACATTAAAAATATTTTTCCACATTTTTTTACATTTATTTGGCATTTATTTACTTTATTGAACATATACACATAAATAATATAAAACTTTTTATTTAAAACCATAAAAAATAATACAAAAATATTCATTTTTTAGTTATTATTTTTTATTTACATTTTGAAAACATTTCCTAAAATATACATTTTTTTGTAAATAATTAATATTTTATTTTTTGTACATATTTAGCATATTAAATATATATAATATATACTTATACATATTTATTAAATATTTAGGGCAAAAATACAAAAATAATACCTTTTATTTTTTGTTTAATATTTGACATCAAAAATACTTTTTCTACAATATACTTCCTTTTTATTATTTTTTGTATAAATTAATATACCTTGTACATAATTAATAAATAAATACATACTTTATTCAAAAATTAGGGTTTGGTCCTAAAACCACAAAAATAATCAAAAATGAATTTTTTTTATTTGTTTATACTTCAAACATGAAAATCTTTTTTTACATACATGAAAAATCCTTTTTGCATAATACATTGCATTTTGATATTTATTTAATTATATTTACTTAATTGTTAAATATTAATTTGTATATTCGATATGGTTGTAATAACTTAGCTTTTATTTCCTTGTCAAATATCCCCCAAATTCAAACTTGTACCCCCTCCCTATATCTTATCGTAATAGCTTAGCATTTAAATTTTCCGCATTTAAAAACTTTCAATTATGCCATGTTTAGACTTAGGGTTTGTATGCAAAAATCAATCAACAAATAGTTTGACTTAATCCAGGATAAATATGTATGAAAAACAAACAATGCACACTTGCACCCCTAGGGTTACTCCACTTGTTGGCTTCAAAAATGGGCCATGTTTGCATGTCAAGTACTTTGGCAAAACAAAACCAAAAACAAACAAAATGATCATAGTCCCTCGATGACGCTATCTTGTTGCCTAAACAAAATGATCATAGTCCCTCAAGAAAAATTGCTAAAATACTTGACATTATTGCATTCATGGTCTATACGATGACCCGCGCCCGTCCCGTTAACATCCTAACACAAGGTTGTTCACCAAATACAATGGTGAAACAACACTGTTAAAAGGGTTAAAACATGAGAAAGATCTTTGAGAAATTTAGGGTAGATAGCTCTTGGTTACTTGATCAATCTTGCAAAACAATCCTTGCCATTTTCAAACACACTTCACAAACACAATTTCCAAAACAACTTTCAAAAACATTGAAACATCTTTTCAAAAAGACAAACACCTTTGTAAAACATTCGAGTAAAGAATTGTTACAATGGTTGCCTAGACAAGGCATATTTTTCAAAACCACACACAAAGCACCATTTCAAACAATTGAAAAGCAAAAGCAAGTGATCTAAGAAAGTAACTAAGAGCCCATGGATAACCATGGATAGAAAGGGTGTTAATACCTTCCCTTTCTATAATCTACTCCCCGAACCCAAGAAAACATCTCAAAGGTTTTTCCTGTGCTTTTTAATCTTTCCTTAGGATAAAATAAAAAGTCGGTGGCGACTCTTGCTCAACCGAAACATTTGCGAACACAAACGCAAAACCTCAAGTCAGTTCTCCCACCGTATCACACTTCACACAGAGCATCTGAATTGAACTTTAGGTTAGGAAGTCCTCTGACCAGATTGAGTTTGTTAATCTGAGATATTCTTATCATACTAACATGTCCTAATCTTCTGTGCCAGATCCATTGCTCGTTGTTAACAGACAGTAGACATTTTACATTCTGACTTTTTAGTTCAGAAAGTTTTATTTTATAAATGTTGTTTTTCCTCTTTCCATTAAATAGGATAGTCCCATCTTTCTGACTAACAGCTTTGCATGAATTTTGATTGAAGATTATATCATAATCGTTATCACTTAATTGACTTATGGATAATAGATTATGCATTAATCCATCAACTAGTAAAACATTACTTATAGAGGGAAGATTTCCATTACCTACTGCTCCAGAGCCAGTGATCTTTCCTCTCTGATTGCCTCCAAAACCTATGTGGCCTCCAGGCTTAAGTTCCAGGCTTTGGAACATATGCCTTCTTCCCGTCATGTGTCGTGAGCAGCCAGAGTCCAGGTACCATGATTGGTGTTTTTGCTTTGCTGCTAAAGATATCTCTTCTGTATCTGATTCAGATTCTGACTCATAAGCTTCAGTGTCTTCTATTATGTTTGCCATGAGAACTATGTTTTCTCTTTCATCATCTGATTCTGAGTCAGCTTCAGATGTGTCAGAATCATCCCATGTAGCCATGAGACTTTTCTTCTTTTCCTTGTCAAACTTATTTTTGGGCTTCTCCTTCTGAAGCTTTAGGCAATCACTTTTGTAGTGCCCTTGCTGGTTACATTCATAGCAGATGATGTCTTTGTTGTTTGGCTTTCTGTTTCCTGAAGAACCTTCGGATCTTCTGTGTCCAGAGGAGGATTCTGACCTTCTGTATCTGGAGAAACATTCATTCTGAGTTTATGATCTTCTGGGATTCCTGAACTTCCTTTGCCTCTGCTTCCGCAGTTGGTTCACCCTTCTGGAGAGGAGAGATAGTTCATCTTCTTTTGATGAGGACCCATCAGAGGTTTCTTCCACAACCTGCAAAACTTTGGAGTCAGATTTCCTGTTAGATTTTAAAGCTAATGGCTTACCTTGCTTTTGAGGTTCATCTGCTTCTAGCTCTATCTCGTGACTTCTGAGGGAGCTGACAAGTTCCTCCAGAGAGATTTTGTTAAGATCCTTGGCTAGCTTAAGCACTGTGACCATAGTCCTCTATTGTTTTGGCAAGCTTCTGATGATCTTCTTAACGTGATCAACAGTAGAATACCCTTTGTCAAGAACTTTTAGACCAGCAACAAGAATTTGAAATCTTGAAAACATAGTTTCTATTGATTCACTCTCTTCCATCTTGAATGCCTCATACTTTTGAATGAGTGCAAGGGATTTGGTTTCTTTGACTTGAATGTTACCTTCATGCGTCATTCTCAGAGAGTCAAACATTTTCTTTGCAGTGTCTCTATTTGATATCTTCTCATATTCTGAATAAGAGATGGCGCTGAGAAGAATTGTTCTTGCCTTGTGATGATTTCTGAAATCACGCTTTTGCTGATCATACATTGTTTTCCTGTCAATCTTCTGACCACTTCCATCCACTGGGTGCGTGTATCCATCAGTCACCATGTCCCACAAATCAGCATCATGGGCCAGAAAGAAACTCTGAATTCTATCTTTCCAGTAGTCAAAGTTCTCTCCATCAAAGACTGGAGGTTTGCCACTGAATCTGTCTCTTTCTTCATTGTTTTCATTGCTGATGTTTTGATTTGGTCCTGCTATTATGTTTTTATGACGCTGGATCTTGTACTGACACGGTTAAGTGTTATAAGCTCAGAACCAGGCGCTCTGATGCCAATTGAAGATGTGAAAAACACAAGAAGGGGGGTTGAATTATAAAACTTTAAAACAAATGCTTAGACAACCCTGTACTTTTATCCTGGTTCGTTTGATCTCAAACTACTCCAGTCCACCCGTCAAGGTGATTTCGCCTCTCTCCAACGAGGTCTTAATCCACTATATTCAAAGGATTACACAGCTACTTTAACAACTGTTAAAGCCTTCTTGAGTATAACCACAAACCGGTTTATCTCAGGGAAATCTTTTACAAATAATATAAACAATGATGTGTTTAACATTTTCAAATAAAACAATATATCACAACTGTGATAATAACATAATTTTAAGTTTGGAATAAACTGAATTGCTAAAGCGTTTGAGTAAGCGTGGTTTGAAGGCTTTGCAAATTGTATGAGTGCATGCGTGCGTATTTTATCAGGCAGGCTTGTTTATATATAGGAAAGGCAGAGACGTTGTCCATAAAGCAATTTTAATGATAATAACGCACTTTCCTTTTTGAGAAGATCTTGTCTGAAGAGAGTTGTTAGCATTAATTATGTCTTGAATACATAGTAACGCTTCAGAGTCTTCTTTGCTTATAATAACGCTTCTGAGTGCTGATGACTTGGTAAGGATCTTTGATCAGAGTCAGAGTGTATATGTTATGCGCAGATTCTGGTCATCAAGCTTCAGCGTGTAGCACATGTTACTGATCTTCTGATGTTGATATATTACTTATCTTCTAATGTTGATTCCATCAGAGCTTCTGCATATATAATACATAATTTTAAGAAGCATATTTGTTCTATATATATAACTTTTGAATTTATTTATTCTTTGTATTTTGTTATCATCAAAACTCTAATCAAGGGTTGTAGAATCAAACTATGTTCTAACAATATGTTGGACCAAAATAAGCCTTGTTGTGCCATTTCTTCCAAACCAACTTCAATGGTGAGGTTTGAATTCCTCAAGCTATATTGACTAGGGCATGGAAATAAACTCATGAACCCATGGAGCAACTTGCTAAACCTCATTGCCTTTACCTACCTTATTAACAAGTAAGACAAATCAACATTGCATATTTATTAATAAAATAAAAATTAAAGCAAAATATTCATGATCATAAAAGAAAATAAGTCAAGGTTCTTGGTAACTCCTCAAAAAGAGCAAAGCTAAAGATAGGGAGAAGAACCAAAAGCCCTAATGTGATCTTGTTGTGATTGAATTAACATGGTATGATGAAGGGATTTTAGGGGCAAAAATTGGGGTAGAACAGGTAAGGAGAAGAATTATGATATTGAATCTTGAATTATGCACAGAGCTCAGTGATCATAGTATTATTGAGATTGGTACCTGTTGTACCCCAAAATTTGCCCTCTCGTTTGTTAAGTATTTTCTCACAAGATCTTCTACGACATCAAGTTTGCAGCACTGATGCATCAATTTAGGCTTGGAATGGGCAAAAGGGCAAAATGGTCAATTGCATACTGGAAAGTCAAACTTTGACTTTTTGGTCAACATTACATTCAAAAGATCAAATTTCATCAAGACATTCAAGAATATCAAGTTTGATCATCAAGAAGTCAATAAAGTCAAAAGTCGACTTGAAAAGTCAAGATTTCCAAGACTTAGAAATTTTCTAAGTGTTTTTATACATGATAATTTCATCACTTCATGCCATTCTTTCACCAAGATGCAAGACGGTTCAAGGGAAACTTTCATCATGAAAGTTGTAGATTTCCATGATATCTACAACATTGCTTTACACAACTTCTGCTAAATATGCATGGATATCAAGTTATAAATTCATGAAGTCGTGACATTTTCATTTAATACTTAGAGAAATTTTCAACAGTTTTGGTCAGGTTTTTATCCCAACTTCTTGGCCAATTTTCATCAAGTTCCAATTTGATTTAACAAAAGTGGTCAACATGAAAGTTATAGAGGGTGTTTCAAGCTTTCCAAAACATCCAAGATCATGAATTTATCATACTTGAGCTACGAGATTCAAGGGCATGAAGTTGGGCATCCACCCTTGATTTGCAAGTCATTATATTGAAGAACACATAACAAAACCCTTATGCTATGCTGCATAATCTTATGTTGCAGGCCTTCTTGCTTTCAAATCTCTACATAATTTAATTTTTACACCCACTTTTGAGCTATTACCCAAGTGTTTAAGCCATTGTCCAAAGGATCTTTCCATTTATGGCATAAAGGCACCATTGCTATTCTTGAAAAGCAAGTTTTTTGTACAAAACTTGTCTTGAGCCCATACTTTGTTTGTTTCTGATTTTACTCCACCATAAAACATGGAAATCAACCCCTCTAAACCAGCAACTTTGGTACTTCATCTTGGAACCATGGAGTACTTGACATAGTTTGATACTTACATCCCAACCAAACCATAACATGTTGTCTTGTAAACCTATTCAGCCTTTGTTCATAAGTCCTTTGCCTATAAATAGAAGAAGCATTTGTAAGACAAAGAGGTTAGAAAAAATAGAGAGAAAGGCCAGAAAAATAGGAGGGGAAACTAACACTCAAAATCATTTTTGCTGTCAAAAACCAGATTTATACACAAAACCTCCATTTTTGAGCTTTGAAGTCCAAATCTTTGAATCCCATACCTTGCAAGTTTTCTCCAAACAAACCATCCAAACACTTCATATACACCATATAGAAGTTGTTCAAACATAAGAATAACTTATGTAACATCATTACCACCATCTTCTAAACTAAAAAAAAACATACATTGCAACTTGACTTGGTTGGAGTGGTTCAACCATTTTCAGTATAAAAGGAAGGTTGGAGTTACTTCAAGAAGGTTCAAAGGAGCTCGATCAATCACCACTTTAAACTCGGAAATATCCGTACGTGTTCTAAAGCTTCCGCTTCGAGAGGTAAACTTTCCTAAACTTTGATATAATTGGTCATACATCATTTGATTTTGCGCTCAAAAGATATAACAAGACAGATCAAAGAGAAAAAACAAACAAAAATCTAGACCAGAGGCTGACACGGGTGCCCGTGTCACACGACACAGCCCGTGTCACACGACACGGTCCGTGTCAGCTTAGTTGGGTTTAAAAAACATGATAATATGTAGGGATAGAGGCTGACACGGGTGCCCGTGTCAAACGACACGGCCCGTGTCAATATTATTGGTGCGTATATGAGCAGAAAAAGATGAACAGGGGCTGACACGGCCCATGTCAGCTCGGGTACCAAATTTCTTGATTTTTGGATATTTTTAGGTTACTTTGGACATATTGCATTGCTTGGAAATGACCTAACTTTATAAAACCTTTTTGTTCAAATGAAACCTCAGAAAACAATTTTCTGAACAATTAACTTAGACTTAGGTTTTTCTTCAATGAAATTAATTACAAAACCTTTTTTTTCTACAAAGAACCCTAAAAAGCAATTTATCTCACTTTACATCTTCTTGCATATTTTATTTTTGCATTATAAATTATGTAATTGTCAAAGCCTTGTAATAGTAATTAGGGTTTACTTTACTTGTCATCCCCATTTGTAAATTTGTATTCCCCCCTCCCATAAAATGTTGTAATAACGTAGTAACCTTTAAATTACGGAATTTACCGCTTTTATATACCATGATAGTAATTAGGGTTTGTATGACAAGACAAAAACAAATCAAATAGAAAACCCTAAATCCAAGACAAAATCAAGCATGAAAATAATAATCTTGCACACAAGCACCATTAGAGTTACTCCACTTGGTTGCCTTACATAAAAATGTCCATATTACGCATGTGAAGTATCTTGGCAAAAAAAACAAATAAATATAAGATCATAGTCCCTCGATGACGCTATTCAAAGTTGCCTTACAAAATGATCTTGGTCCCTCAAAATGCTAAGATACTTTGCAACATTGCTAATCATGGTTATGCGATGACCCACGCCCGTCCCGTTTACATCCAAATATAGGGTTACTTATCAAATCAATGGTAAGATAACAATGACAAAGGAAAAAGGAAATGAACATGAAAGACTTTTAAGTAGGTAGAACGTTCCTAGTTACTTGCTTAATTTCAAAACAAAAACATCATTGCTATTTTCATGAAAAAACAAACACCTACACTTTCAAACATCTTACAAACTTGAAAACATTTTCAAAAGATCAACACTTTGTATACATTCTTACGAACGAGAATCATTACAAAGTTTTCCTAAACAATGGCATCTTTACAAAATACTTTCAAAAACCACACAAAGCACATTTTCAAACAAAAGCAAGTGATCTAGAAAGTAACTAAGAGCCCATGGAAAACCATGGATGAAAAGGGTGCTAACACCTTCCCTTTTCATAATATACCCCCCGAACTCAAGAAATAATCTCAAAGGTCTTTCTTGTGCTTTTTCACATTTCCTTTTGGATAAAAGAAATGTCGGTGGCGACTCTTGCTAACTGCAATATTTGCGATAAAATAGAAAACGCCCAAGTCAGTTCTCCCACCGTATCACAGAACTGGCGACTCTGCTGGGGAATTTATAAAAGTGGGGTTAGCTTAGAACTAGATCACATTTATTTGCTTACATTGTTTGACTTGTTTGCTTTACATTATGGTTCTTTGTTTGGGTTTGAATCCTCCACCCAGATTTGGGAGACATTATAGTAAATAGCAATACATTATGGAAACTGTACGGGGTATACCGACATGGTCTTAGCAATAGCTATGTTAGTGTGACATATTTGTGGGTACCAGTAGCCTTTGAGTCAATCAAAGAGAATACAGGGAAACTGAGTGATGTCATGAAGCACTAATGAACTTCTAGAACCCTTTACTTGACCAACTTAGCCTTTAGGATGTAGTGAGATGACCGAGTTTGGTGCAGTCCAAAGTTGGTAGATACTCGATACTACACTCATTGAGTGTTGGTTTCTTGGGATATTTCGGTCGCCATTAAAGAGACTTGAACTGAAATAATTACCAAGGAAACAATCCAGTGATATTGAGCTCCTTAGAACCCGGTTACTATTTCTAGGACAGGTTTAAGCCAACTAAACTTCAAGAGGGTACTTACCTATAAAACCCCATGCAAGCCTAAACTAAGAACTTGTTTGTTTTTCTTATATTTGCATACTTGTACATAACCTCATGGACATCATGAGAATCATATGCATCCACTAACCATTTCAAGGATTTTGGAGATTCATCTTTATTCTTGTTTTGTAGGATATGGATTCATTTTGCAGGAAAGTTATCCAAGTCAACCTTGTAAGAATTCCTCCACAACTTAAGGAGCTAGCTTCAAGAATCCCTGAGAACTCTCCATTCACCGAGAGGCATGGTCGTCTACTCAACTTGGTCACCTCCAACACAGATGAGGATATGATGAAGGTGCTCTTCCAGTTCTTTGATCCTTTGTGCCATTGCTTCACATTTCCTGACTATCAGCTTCTGCCCACTTTGGAAGAATTCTCTCAACTCTTGAGGATTCCTATTCTCGATCAACTAACTTTCAACGGTACGGAAAGAGACCCAAATCCAGAAGAGATTGCTCAAGCTCTACACTTGCAATCATTTGATGTCACAACTCATTGGGAAACTAGAAGTGGTGTCAAAGGCTTCTTAGCAAAGTTCCTGTTTGAGAAAGCCCAAAGTTGTTGGAACTCCTTAGACTTTCAGGCTTTTGAGGAAATTGTGGCTCTTCTCATCTATGGGATGGTCTTATTTCCCAATCCTGACCAACTCATAGATGTGAGCGCCATCAAAATCTTCATATCACGCAACCCGGTGCCTACATTGCTAGGGGATATCCTACACTCTTTTCACACCCGCACAATGAGGAAAAGAGGTGTCCTTATGTGTTGCACTCCTCTCCTGGAAAGATGGTTATATCTCATCTTCCCCAATCAGTCTTAAAGAATGAACAAGGTTCAAGGTGGTCACAAAGGTTAATGACGCTCAAACATTCAGATATTCATTGGTGCTCCCGATCCAAAGAGAACATTATCATTGTTGACCGTTGTGGGGAATTCCCTAATGTCCCTCTACTTGGCATTAGGGGAGGCATCACCTATAACCCATGCTTAGCTCTAAGACAGTTTGGTTATGCCCGAAGGGATAGCCTACATGAGATGTTAATTCAAGGCTTGGTATTCGACTACGACCACGACGATCAAGATCTTCGCCAGAGATTCATCCGAGCATGGAGGATGCTAAACAAGGTGGATAGAAAGACTTTGGGACACAAGAATTCCATCCCACTTGAGCCTTACCTCAAGTGGGTACGAACCCGCACTCAAAGTCTTATGATGCCTTATCCTTCCATTCTCCCGATGATCATTGAGCCTGTTAAGGAAGGAGAAGTTCCATACACTATCCTACATCCTAACATGCCGGCATCTCTTGAAGACCTACAAAGGGATTGGATACAGATCAAAGGAGAGCGAGATACTTTCGAAGCCCAATTCTACGCAAGAGAGAAGAAGGTTTTAGAACTCACTAGGCTACTTCATGAGGAGCATACTCTAAATGCCTACATTGCACCAAAGAGGATGCGCACTACTTTTTTATCTTAAAGTGTTGTATTATTTTGCCCAAAGGGCATTGATGTACTCAAACTCTATCTTATTAATATAACGTGTGTTTCTTTTTGTCTAAAACAAACTTGAATCTTTAAAAATCCTTGAAAACATTACATATGCACATATCATTCATCATAACATAAACAGGTCTTTTGCAACGAGTTTCCTCGTCTCTCTACTATTTATTTCAGTAAGATGGATCTCGAACAGACAGTCAAAGATCTTCAAGTTCAAAACACGCAGTTTCAACAGTTACTCATGACCCTAGCCAAGGGGCAAGAAGAGTTGAAGACTCTGTTAGCTGAAGAAAGAAAGAATAAAACAAAGAAGGTCACTGGGGTTTTTAACATCGGGAGAAGGTTTCAAGGACAGACTAGAAGAACCTTGAATTTCGCAACAACATCTGGTGAAGGAGAAGGGAAAGGAAAGGAAACAGCGGTTCCGTCAGAATCTGAAGAGGAGGAAGAAGAGGAAGACTACTCCGAGAAACAGTATCCTCCAGCAGATGATACGTACAGACATCTGGAAGAGTGTTTGAGTGTTATGGAAATACAAAAGGTGCCAGGTCTAGACTTTGAAGAATTGGGACTAGTGTCTGGAATTGTGATCCCACCGAAGTTAAAAGTTCCGTTGTTTGCAAAATATGATAGGGTGTCATGTCCTAAGATGCACCTCCGATCATATGTGAGAAAGATCCAGCCGCACTCCACCGATAAAGACCTGTGGGATCATTTTTTCCAAGATAGCCTATCTGGAACACAACTAGATTGGTTTTACCAATTGGAAAGGGACAACGTCCACAACTGGGAAGATCTTTCTGCATCTTTCTATATGCAATACCAATATAATGCAGATTTGGCGCCTACCCGTACTCAACTTCAGAGTATGGCCATGGCTTCCAATGAGAGTTTCAAGGATTACGCGTAGAAATGGAGAGATCTAGCTGGGAGAGTTCAACCCCCTATGTCTGAAAGGGAGTTGGTGGATATGTTCTTAGGCACTCTATCGGGCCCTTTCTTCAACCATCTGATTAGAAGCTCATCTGCAGGATTTACTGAGTTAATACTAACCGGAGAGAGGGTGGAAGCTGGCATAAAAAGTGGAAATATTCAGAAGGATTCATCTGCCTCTACAGCTGTGAGAAAGCCTTTCATTGGGAAGAAGGAGGTATTTGTTGTTTATCCATAAAGGAACCGAGGGAGAGCTGAACGCCGACCAATGGTGGGGGCTGTCATGATCCCAAAGCCTACATCTGATCAACCAAGAAGTAATCAACCGAGGGTGGAGAGGTCAGTCCGGAAATTCACCAGAATCAATATGACTCTATCCCAGGTTTTACCGCACCTTCTGAAATCCAATTTGGTAACTTTAAAGGAAGCTCCAAAGAACCCCAACACAGCGTCCCCTTATTATCACCCAAACGCCTGATGCGCATATCATTCTGAAAGTTCGGGTCATGACACTAACAACTGTTGGGCCCTGAAAAACAAGATTCAAGACCTTATAGAGGCAAAAGAGATTGAGTTTGATGCTCCCGAGAAGCCAAACGTCATTTCTGCTCCTATGCCCAGGCATGGTCACAACACCAATGCAATTGAAGAAGATTTGTTTGTTACCATAATTGATGAACTCTTGACTCCACTCCCAATCATTAAGATAAATTTGTTAAAAGCCGGTGTATTCACGGGTTGTAATGAAGACTGCCATCTCTGCTTATCCTCACCAACTATTTGCCCTTTGTTGAAAATAGGCATTCAACGCCTGATAGACAACAAAGAGATTCTGTTTGAAAGTACTCCTGTTTCACCTGTTCTTGTTGAAGACGTTTCAATCATCACCATCTCCGCCAATTCTTCTAGGGTCCCCAAAAGACCCGTTAGAATTACATCGGTTCCAAAAACTACTCCTCTTATAATCACAATGCTTAGGCCAGTCCCGTATGAATCAGATAAAACTGTATCGTGGAATTATGGTGGGGACATCTACTACCATGGCATCAAACAAGATGGGCTGGCCGCCGAAGAAATCAACTCCGAAGAAGAAGACTCCGACATTAGTAATATTTCCAGAACCAGTAAGATTACCCAAAGCGGTAGAATCTTCTCTCCAGCAATTGCCCCCCCAAAGGCAGTTTTTGGACCCGTGGCTGCTCCAAAGGTTACCTCCGTACCAATAATCATATCTGGAAGTGCTCCTATTGACAAAGACGACACAATCCCTGCTGTTATCCCTACCAACACTCATACTGCTGAAACTCGAGGAAAAAGTATTCAAGAAGAGCCTGTCCAGATGAAGGCTCAACCACTAACTATCCCCGAAACCTCCAAGAAGGAAATGGAGGAGATCCTGAGAATAATAAAGAAGAGCGACTACGACGTAGTTGAACAGTTGGGGAAAACTCCCTCCAAAATCTCCATGCTGGCATTGTTGTTGTGTTCCAAGGCACATGCGAAAGCTCTAGTAAAGTTCCTAAAGACAGCCCATGTGCCTCAAGAGACATCGGCTGACCAATTTCAAGATTGCGTGGCCAGCTTGATGGTGGATAACGGCCTAGGCTTCTCGGATGTTGATCTGACACCAAGGGGAATAAAGCACAACGAGGCATTGCATGTCTTTATGGAATGTAGAGGAACAACTTTGGCCCATGTCTTGGTAGACACTGGTTCATCTTTGAATGTTTTACCAAAGAAAGCACTCGACAGACTAGACTGCGAAGGACTTACGTTGAAACCCAGTAACATAGTTGTAAGGGAATTCGATGGCTCAAAGAGGATGGTGCACGGGGAGGTTGATATCCCCATAAAGGTTGGGACTCAAACTTTCAACTCAACCTTCTATGTAATGGACATCCGCCCCTCTTACTCTTGTCTGCTAGGACGGTCGTGGATCCATAATGCCGGTGTTGTCACCTCTACACTACACCAGATGCTGAAATATCCGGTCCAAGGAAAGATTATCACTGTCCACGGAGAAGAAGAATATATGATTAGCCACCTCAATTCCTCCAGGTATGTGGAATTGGATGGCGAGTTCATTGAAACTCCTTTTCAACATTTCAAGGAAGTCCCCCAAGAGGTAGCAGTAACCAAGACTGTGTCCCAGATTTCCAAGATTATGAGACCTCCGCTCCAGATGTCATCTCTAAAAGACGCCAAGGCAATAGTAGAGGAGGGTGGATGCACCATTTGGGGGAAACTTCCGGATATTCCGTATAAATATGACAAGTTTGGTCTAGGGTTCACTTCAAATGCTAAGAAGGTTGTGCGTCGTGCCCGTGCTGGAGGGCGATCCTTGAAGATTAGCAACCGAGAGGTCAATGCGGTAGAAGGTGGTGAAGAGGATTGCAGCTTGGAGGATTGGATCTTTCCTACTGTCAATGGAGGACTTCACAATTGGGAAGCCAGAGACTTTGTCCCAATAACTTTCATCCCTCAGTAATTTATATTTACATTTCTGTTGGACTTGTAATATTCACAAACAATTCGCACATTTAAACCTTGTGTCTTGCCCGAGGCACAATGGTCCATTTGTAAGGGTTATTATTTCTTCATATGACATTCAATGAATCATGGACGTTTTTCACATACAAACTTTTGTGCTCATTATTATTCTTTTACATTTTATTTTTTAAAAAGATGGTTATACCCTTACGCACACCCACACTCACAAATGTAGGTACCCCTCCATTCTGGATCCCATGGGTAAAGATATTGCTATGGCCTTTTATGACTCTGAAGATCTAATCTACCAAGCCGAAGACAAAGGTGAGGAAGATTATGAAGTACCAGGGGAACTGGCCAAACTACTACAACAAGAGGAAAGAGCCATTCAGCCTCATGAGGAACCTGTGGATACAATCAATCTGGGCACCGAGGAGGATAGAAAAGAGGTCAAGGTGGGTGCCAATCTGGAGCCCAGTGTAAGGGAGCGTCTGATTCGGCTATTGCATGATTATGTTGAGATCTTTGCCTGGTCATATGAAGACATGCCAGGACTTGATACAGACATCGTGGTACATCGTCTGCCAACAAGAGAAGACTGTCCACTAGTAAAACAAAACGTTCGCCGCATGAGACCTGACATGTCAGAGAAGATCAAAGCGGAAGTCATGAAACAATTCAATGCTGGATTCTTGGCTATCACTTCCTATTCCCAATGGGTTTATAACATTGTTCCCGTGCCTAAAAAGGACGGCAAAGTCCGAATGTGCGTGGACTATAGAGATTTGAATAGGGCCAGCCCTAAAGATGATTTCCACTCCCCCACATAGATATCCTGGTGGACAATACGGCATAACACAAAGTGTTTTCCTTCATGGACGGATTCTCAGGTTACAACCAAATTAAAATGGCACCTGAGGACATGGAGAAAACTACATTTGTCATACAGTGGAGCACATTCTGCTACAAAGTGATGCCATTCGGACTGAAGAATGTTGGGGCAACCAATCAGCGCGTCATGGTAGCTTTGTTTCATGACATGATACATCATGAAATAGAGGTCTACATAGACGATATGATAGCCCGATCACAAACTGAAGAAGAGCACCTTGATCACTTGCAAAAGCTGTTTGAGATATTGAAGGAGTACAAGTTAAGGTTGAATCCAAACAAGTTCACATGTTGAGTACGGTCCGGTAAACTTTTAGGTTTTGTCGTCAGTAACAAAGGCATTGAGGTTGATCCTACAAAGGTTAAAGCAATCCAAGAAATGCCTGTTCCTCGTACTGAGAAGGAAGTCAGAGGATTCTTCGGGCGCCTGAACTATATTGCCAGATTCATTTCTCACCTAACAGCTACTTGTGAGCCAATCTTCAAACTATTGAAGAAAGATCAAGTAGTCAGATGGAATGATGAATGCCAGGTTACTTTTGACAAAATCAAAGAGGACTTACAAGAGCCTCCTGTTTTGATGCCACCAGTTGATGAAAGACCACTGATCATGTATCTGACTATTTTAGAGAACTCAATAGGGTGTGTATTGGGGCAGCATGACGAGTCTGGCCGAAAAGAGCACGCTATTTACTACCTGAGCAAAAAGTTTACCGATTGTGAAACTAGATATTCACTGCTCGAGAAAACTTGATGCGCTCTGGCATGGGCTTCTCACCGGCTAAGATAGTATATGCTGACTCATACTACCTTTTTGATATCTAAGATGTATCTGATAAAATACATCTTCGAAAAGCCTGCTCTGTCTGGGAGCATAGCTAGATGGCAGATGATCCTAACAGAATATGACATACAATATACTACCCAGAAATCTATAAAGGGAAGTGTATTGGCTGATCACCTTACTCACCAAGCTGTAGAAGACTATCAGTCCATAAAGTTTGAATTCCCAGATGAAGACATCATGACATTAGACAACTGCGAAGAAATCAGACCATATGACAGACCTGAACAAGGATCCCGATGGACCCTGTTTTTTGATGGGGCATCTAATGCACTTGGTAATGGTATCAGTGCTGTACTCATATCTCCAGAAGGGTGTCATACTCCTTTTACTGCCAGACTTTGCTTCAACTGTACGAACAACATGGCGGAATACAAAGCGTGCATCTTTGGTCTCAGATCTTCCATAAACTTGGGAATCAAATCCTTAGACGTGTTTAGAGATTCAACTTTGGTCATCAGTCAGATCAAAGGGGAATGGGACACTAAGCACCCAAATCTTATCCCTTACAAAGAACATGTTTTGACATTGCTACCACATTTTGATAAGATTACCTTCGAGCTTTTCCCGCGAGAAGAAAATCAGCTAGCAGACGCTCTAGCCACAATGTCATCTATGTTTAAACTTAATTAGGATAATGAGGCTCCCCAGATCACCATCGAACGAATGGATGAACCGGAACACTATCACGAGATTAATATCGAAAAGGTAGTGGACCAGCCTTGGTTTCAAGAAGTCAAGAGGTATCTCGAGGCTCAAGAATATCCAGAAGGAGCTTTAATCAATGATAAGAAGTTCTTAAGGAGATTCTCTGCTAAGTTCTTCCTGAGTAATGGCATCCTGTACAAACGTGATTATGACTCCATTCTGCTTCGGTGCATGGGTAAGATGGAAGCGGAAAAGATCATGGCTGAATTACATGAAGGTACTTTTGGCACTCACTCCAGTGGACATACGATGGCGAAGAAAATCCTACAGACAGGTTGTTATTGGTCTACTATGGAAGCAGATTGCTATCAACTCTCTCGGACCTGTCATAAGTGTCAAATTTATGCTGACAAGGTGCACGTACCTCCAATTCATCTGAATGTCTTGATGGCTCCTTGGCCCTTTGCTATGTGGGGAATTGATATGATTGGGAAGATCAAGCCAACAACCTCCAATGGACACTGTTTCATCCTAGTGGCCATTGATTACTTTATAAAGTGGGTCGAAGTAGCTTCCTTCGCTTCCGTTACTAAGAACGTTGTTGCCCGCTTCATCAAGAAAAATCTCATTAGCCGGTACGGTATCCCGGAAAGGATCATCACTGACAATGGTACAAATCTTAACAACACTATGATCACCGCCTTGTGCGAGCAATTCAAAACTCAGCATCATAATTCTTCTCCCTACCGGCTAAAGATGAATGGTGCTATTGAAGCTACAAATAAAAATATTAAAAAGATCATACAAAAGATGTCAGTCACGTACAAAGACTGGCATGAGATGTTACCATTCGCTCTCCACGGGTACCGTACCACGGCTCGCACATCAACTGGGGAAACACCTTATTCTTTGGTATATGGCATGGAAGTTGTTTTGCCTATTGAGGTCCAAATCCCTTCTCTGAGGATTATGAAGGATGCAGGTTTGAATGAAGATGATTGGATCCAAACTCGACTTGATCAACTGAGCTTAATTGATGAAAAGAGACTTACCGCTGTTTGCCATGGTTAGATGTATCAAAAACGGATGATCAAGGTTTTCAACAACAAAGTCAGACGCCAAGTATATCAAGTTGGGGATCTAGTGATTAAATGTATCATTTTGCCACAAAGTGATCCCAGGGGAAAATGGAATCCTACCTATGAAGGACCGTTTGTAATCAAGAACATATTCTCCGGTGGGGCAATGATCTTGACCACCATGGATGGCGACGACCTTCCACACCCTGCGAACACGGACATAGTCAAAAGATACTACGCATAAGAGACCCGCTAGGTTGACACACCTAGGAAAAATTTGGGATAAAATATAAAAAAATTGTACACCCGGCAAGTTCAAAACCCGAAAGGGCGACTTGGGCAAAAAAGGGTTTCCCGGTGGACTGAAAACCTGAAAGGGAGGTCCAGGAAAAAGTTAGGGAATCAAAGCGTATGACAATGTCCCGTCGGATCACTTTACGGACAACCTTTGACTTCTAACTGACAAACTCAGAGTTTCTGATCAATTCAATGATCTTTGGACATGGCAAATAGACAAGATATTTGGAGATATGAAGGCTATAGCAGAATGGGAACCCCATGGGATTATTACATATAACTATCTTTCTTTATATAAATTTTTCTTGTTTTATGACACCATTCTCTTACTAGAATGTTTGTCCCCTTTGTACAAAAAAATACTTATTCAAAATCAATACAAAGATACCCCTTTGAAAGTGCACAAACTATTTGTCTTTTATTTACGATTGTGTTTTGTTTGCAAAAACGTCCAATGATTCTTTGATGAACATATGCATTTGAACATAATTACTATTTACAAATAAACAAAATGAGAAAGACAATTACTAATAGGTGGAAAGAATAGGAAAATGTCTCTAGGATATTATCCAAGAAATCCCCACAGTACGTCATTTGAATCCCCAGCGGAACTAAACTTCAAATTATTAATCCCAAATAGAAATCTTCAAATTTCTCAAGATTCCCCAAGCAGATCTTACAAGCAGTACATGCCATTGCCCTCACAATAGAATTTACTTCTCTCAACAAGAGTTCGTCAGTACTTCAACTCCAAGACATGAAAGTTCAACATATCCTCAGCAACTTTCAAGGATTTATTTTCCTCAATCAAACAGCAATACAGCAGATCAGCTTACATGCACGTACATTGCATCCATATATCATAAACATTGATAAAGCAAATACATTGCATCATACATTTCATGCAACATAACTTTGTGTTTCAGCTAACATTTTACCGTTTTCAGGATAAGATTAATAGCTACCATTAACAATATGCAATCAGATACAGTACGGATACGCTCTAGACATGGATGCCATTCTGATACTCATTTAGATACAACTTTCAAATACAGTACGGATATGCTCCAGACAGGGATGCCATTCTGATACTCATTCAATTTCAACCTTTTGATACAGTTCTGATACGCTCCAGATACTGATGCCATCCTGATACTCATTCAATTTCAACCTTTTTATACAGTTTAGATACGCACCAGATACGGATGCCATCCTGATACTCATTCAATTTCAACCTTTTGATACAGTTCAGATATGCTCCAGATACGGATGCCATCCTGATACTCATTCAATTTCAACCTTTTGATATAGTTCAGATACGCTCCAAATACGGATGCCATCCTGATACTCATTCAATTTAAACCTTTTGATACAGTTCAGATACGCTCCAGATACGGATGCCATCCTGATACTCATTCAATTTCAACCTTTTGATACAGTTCAGATACACTCCATATACGGATGCCATCCTGATACTAATTCAATTTCAACATTTTGATATAGTTCAGATACGCTCTAGATACATATGACATCCTGATACTCATTCAATTTCAACCTTTTGATACAGTTTAGATACGCTCCAGATACGGATGCCATCCTGATACTCATTTAATTTCAACCTTTTGATACAGCTCAAATACGCTCCAGACACGGATGCCATTCTGATACTCATTCAGATACAACTTTCAGATACAGTACGGATACGCTCCAGACACAGATGTCATCCTGATACTCATTCAGTTCAGATATGCTCCAGACACGGATGCCATTCTAATACTCATTCAGATTCAACTTTCAGATATAGTACGGATACGCTCCACACACGGATGCCATTCTGATACTCATTCAGATACAACTTTCAGATACAGTACGGATACGCTCCAGACAGGGATGCCATTCTGATACTCATTCAATTTTAACCTTTTGATACAGTTCATATACGCTCCAGATACGGATTCCATCCTAATACTCATTCAATTTCAACCTTTTGATACAGTTTAGATGCGCTCCAGATACGGATGCCATCCTGATACTCATTCAATTTCAACCATTTGATACAGTTCAGATATGCTCCAGATACGGATGCCATCCTGATACTCATTCAATTTCAACCTTTTGATACAGTTCAAATACGCTTTAGATACGGATGACATCCTGATACTCATTCAATTTCAACCTTTTCATACAGTTTAGATACGCTCCAGATATGGATGCCATCCTGATACTCATTCAATTTCAACCTTTTGATACTTATTCAGATACGCTCCAGACACGGATGCCATTCTGATATTCATTCAGATACAACTTTCAGATACAATACATATAGGCTCCAGACACGGATGTCATCTTGATACTCATTCAGTTCAGATACGCTCCAGACACGGATGCCATTCTAATACTCATTCAGATTCAACTTTCAGATACAGTACGGATACGCGCCACACACGGATGCCATTCTTATACTCATTGAGATACAACTTTCAGATACAGTATGGATACGCTCTAGACAGGGATGCAATTCTGATACTCGATCAATTTCAACCTTTTGATACATTTCAGATACGCTCCAGATATGGATTCCATCCTGATACTCATCCAATTTCAACCTTTTGATATAGTTTAGATGCACTCCAGATACGGATGCCATCCTGATACTCATTCAATTTCAACCATTTGATACAGTTCAGACACGCTCCAGATACGGATGTCATCCTGATAATCATTCAATTTCAACCTTTTGATACAGTTCAGATACGCTCCAAATACGGATGTCATCCTGATACTCATTCAATTTCAACCTTTTGATACAGTTCAGATACGCTCCAGAAATGGAGGTCATCCTGATAATCATTTAATTTAAACCTTTTGATACAGTTCATATACGCTCTAGATACGGATGCCATCCTGATACTCGTTCAATTTCAACCTTTTGATACAGTTCAAATATGCTCCAAATACGGATGTCATCCTGATACTCATTCAATTTCATCTTTTGATACAGTTCAGATACGCTCCAGATACAGATGCCATCCTGATACTCATTCAATTTCAGCCTTTTGATACATTTCAGATACGCTCCATATGCGGATGCCATCCTGATACTCATTCAATTTCAACCTTTTGATACAGTTCAGATACGCTTCAAATACGGATGCCATCCTGATACTCATTCAATGTCAACCTTTTGATACAGTTCAGATACGCTCTACATACGGATGTCATCCTAATACTCATTCAATTTCAACCTTTTGATACAGTTCACATATGCTCCAGACACAGATGCCATTGTGATACTCCTTCAGATACAACTTTCAGATATAGTACGACCCCAAATGACACAGCCCCTGTCAATGTTACTGGTGCGTATATGAGCAGAAAAAGATGAACAGGGGCTGACACAGCCGTGTCAGGTTGGCTGGAACCAAAAACTGCATAAAAGTCATGGGCAGGTCCTGACACGGGTGCCAGTGTCCCCTGACGCAGCCCGTGTCAGCTCGGGCACCAAATTTCTTGATTTTTGGATAATTTTTAGGTTACTTTGGACATATTGCATTGCTTGGAAATGACCTAACTTTATAAAACTTTTTTGTTCAAATGAAACCTCAAAAAACAATTTTCTGAACAATTAACTTAGACTTAGGTTTTTCTTCAATGAAATTAATTACAAATCCTTTTTTCTACAAAGAACCCTAAAAAGAAATTTCTCTCACTTTACATCTTGCATATTTCATTTTTGCATTATAAATTTTGTAATTGTCAAAGCCTTGTAATAGTAGTTAGGGTTTACTTTACTTGTCATCCCCATTTATTAATTTGTATTCCCCCCTCTCATAAAATGTTGTAATAGTGTAGTAACCTTTAAATTATGCAATTTACCGCTTTTATATACCATGCTAGTAATTAGGATTTGTATGGCAAGACAAAAACAAATCAAATACAAAACCCTAAATCCAAGACAAAATCAAGCATGAAAATAATACACTTGCTCACAAGCACCCTTAGGGTTACTCCACTTGGTTGCCTTACATAAAAAAGGCCATATTACGCATGCGAAGTATCTTGCAAAAAAACAAACAAATATAAGATCATAGTCCCTCGATGACGCTATTCAAAGTTGTCTTACAAAATGATCTTGGTCCCTCAAAATGCTAAGATACTTTATAATATTGCTAATCATGGTTATACGATGACCCACGCCCGTCCCGTTTACATCCAAATATAGGGTTACTTACCAAATCAATGGTAAGATAACAATGCCAAAGGAAAAAGGAAATGAACATGAAAGAATTTTGAGTAGGTAGAACGTTCCTATTTAGTTGCTCATTTTCAAAACAAAAACATCCTTCCTATTTTCAGAAAAAACAAACACCTACACTTACAAACATCTTACAAACTTGAAAACATTTTCAAAAGATCAACACTTTGTATACATTCTTACGAACGAGAATCATTACAAAGTTTGCCTAAACGATGGAATCTTTACAAAATACTTTTAAAAACCACACAAAGCACATTTTTAAACAAAAGCAAGTGATCTAGCAAGTAACTAAGTGCCCATGGAAAACCATGGATGAAAAGGGTGCTAACACCTTCCCTTTTCATATTCTACCCCCCGAACTCAAGAGATAATCTCAAAGGTCTTTCCTGTGCTTTTTCACCTTTCCTTTTGGATAAAAGAAAAGTCGGTGGCGACTCTTGCTAACCGCAACATTTGCGATAAAACGCAAAACACCCAAGTCAGTTCTCCCACCGTATCACAGTACCATTATCTGTGATGATTATTTCTGGAGTACCATACCGATAGATAAGGTTATGTCTGATGAACCGGGCCACAACATTCTTGGTAATAGAAGCAAATGAGGCTGCCTCGACCCACTTTGTGAAGTAATCAATGGC
This sequence comes from Vicia faba, assembly GCA_948472305.1. Taxonomy (NCBI): domain Eukaryota; kingdom Viridiplantae; phylum Streptophyta; class Magnoliopsida; order Fabales; family Fabaceae; genus Vicia; species Vicia faba. Next base: position 1,183,900,308 of record OX451741.1, on the reverse strand, counting down.
AACAAGGATGAAGTGGTGCCCATTAGAAGCGGTAGGTCTAATCTCTCCTATCATATCGATTCCCCACATTACGAAAGGCCAGGGAGCAGTCAAGACATTTAAGGGAACTAGAGGCACATGTACTTTATCAGCATAGATCTGGCACTTGTGACAAGTTCGAGAATGTTGATAACAGCCTGCTTCCATAGTGTACCAGTAGTATCCTGCCCTTAGAATCTTCTTAGCCATTGTGTCCCCACTAGAATGGGTGCCAAAGGTACCTTCTTGCATATCCGCCATAATCCTCTTTGCTTCACTCTTGTCTACACACTGAAGTAAAGTAGAATCATGGTTATGCTTGTAGAGGATTATGTTACTGAGGAAAAACTTGGAAGAGAACCTTCTTAGGAACTTCTTATCATTGACGGAAGCTCCCTCAGGATACTCTTGGGCCTCGTGGTATCTTTTCACTTCATGGAACCAAGGTTTGTCCCCTACTTCTTCAGTATCCACCTCATAAAAGTATGCTGGTTCATCCAAAATCTCAATGGTGATATGAGGAGCTTCATTATCCCATATTACTTTAAACATGGATGACATAGTAGCTAGTGCATCTTCTAATTGATTTTCTTCTTGTGGAAAATGCTCAAAGGTAACTTCTTCAAAGTGTGGAATCAGCTTCAACACATGCTCTCGGTAAGGGATGAGATTAGGATGCTTCGTGTCTCATTATCTTTTGATTTTACTGATCACCAAGGCCGAGTCTCCAAATACGCTCAAGAATTTTATTCTCAAGTCGATAGCAGCTTTGAGACTCGTAATCCATGCTTCATATTCAGCCATATTGTTGGTACAGTTGAAACATAGCTTGGCAGTGAAAGAAGTATGACAACCTTCGGGAGATATGATCACAGCACCGATGCCATTTCCAAGTGCATTGGAAGCTCCGCCAAAAACCATAGTCCATCAGGATCCTTGTTCAGGTCCGTCATACGGTCCAAGTTTTTCATAATCATTCACTAACATCATGTCCTCGTCCGAGAACTCAAAATTCATGGATTGATAGTCGTCCACAGCCTGATGAGCCAAGTGATCAGCTAGTACACTTCCTTTTATTGCTTTTTAGGTAGTGTACTGAATGTCGTATTCGGTCAGGACCATTTTCCATCTTGCTTTTCTTCCAGAGAGCGGGCTTCTCGAATATGTATTTGATAGGATCCATTTTAGATATCAATAAGGTAGTGTGAGTTAGCATATATTGTCTTAGTCGGTGAGCAGCCCATGCTAGAGTGCAGCAAGTTTTCTTGAGCAGTGAATATCTGGTTCCACAGTCGATAAACTTTTTTCTCAGGTAGTATATTGCATGCTCTTTTCAGCCCGACTCGTCATGCTGCCCTAACACACACCCCATTGAATTTTCTAATACAATTAAGTACATGATTAGAGGTCTTCCTTCAATCGGCGACATCAAAATTGGAGGTTCTTGAAGATACTCCTTTATTTTCTCAAAGGCAGTCTGGAAGTCTCCATTCCACCTTACCACTTGATCCCTTTTTAGTAATTTTAAGATTGGGTCACAAGTAGCGGTTAGGTGGGAAATGGATCTGGCAATGTAGTTTAGACGTCCCAAGAATCCTTTAACGTCCTTCTCGGTGCAGGTAGTTGGCATCTCTTGGATACCTTTAACCTTTGCAGGATCTACTTCGATATCATTATTGCTGACAACGAAACCTAATAGCTTACCTGATCTTACTCCAAAAGTACACTTGTTCGGATTTAGTCTTAACTTGTACTTCCTCAGTCTTTCAAACAGCATTTTCAGGTGATCAAGGTGTTCTTCTTCAGTATGAGACATAGGTATCATATCATCAATGTAAACCTCTATCTCGTGATGGATCATATCATGAAACAAAGCTATCATAGCATGCTGATAGGTTGCCCCAGCATTTTTCAATCCAAATGGCATAACTTTGTAGTAGAATGTGCCCCACTGCGTGACAAAATTCGTTTTCTCCTTATCTTTAGGTGCCATTTTAATCTGGTTATACCCGGAGAAACCATCCATGAAGGATAACACCTTATGTTGCACGGTGTTATCAACAAGAACATCAATATGGGGAAGCGAAAAGTCTTCCTTGCGGCTCGCCCTATTCAAATCTTTGTAATCCACACACATGCGCACCTTGCCATCCTTTTTAGATACTTGTACCTAGTTTACAACCCATTGTGGATAAGAAGTAGCAGCTAAGAATCCGGTGTTAAACTATTTCATAACCTAGACCTTGATCTTTTCTGACATCTCAGGATGCATACAGAGAACTTTTTGCTTCACTGGAGGACAGTCTTCTTTCATTGGTAGACAACCACAATATCAGTGTCCAACCCCAGCATGTCTTTCTATGACCAGGAGAAGATCTCAATATAGTCATATAACATCTGGATTAAACGTCCCTTGACGCTATGCTCCAAGTTGGAACCTATCTTGACTTCCTTTTTATCTTCTTCAGTACCCAAGTTTATTATCTCGTCTGGCTCTTCATGAGGCTGTATCGCTCTTTTTTCTTGTTGTAACAGTATAGCAAGTTCTCTTGGTACTTCACAATCTTCCTCACCTTCGTACTCAGCTTGGTAGATTGGATTTTTAAATTCATAACTCGTAGTAGAAGAATCATTATCAATGGGATCCATAGTGGATGTGGGTCTGCAATTTTATATGTGGGTGTGTGTAAGAGAGCATAGCTATTTTGATAAAGTAAAAGCAGAAAAGAAAGACAAAGAGCACAAAATTTGTATGCAAAACGTCCAATGATTTATTTATGACATATGAAAGTGAAATGATAACCCTCAAAAATAAACCATTGTGCCTCGGGTAAGACACATGGCTTTAGAGTTTAAATTGTTCAAATATTACATATCCCAAAAGAAAACAAAAAGACAATTACTCCTGGATGGACGTAATGGGAACAAAGTCTCTAGCTGTCCAATTGCTGAGTCCACCGTTGGTAGTAGGGAAGATCCAATTGTCCAGGTCGCAGTCACTGCCATTGCCTTCTACAGCATTGACTCCATGGTTGTTGATGTGTAATGGTGGTCCTCCGGCACGAGCACGACGAATGGCTTTTTTAGCTCCTGAAGTGAAAACCAAACCAAACTTTTTGAGCTCATGATTGTGGGTAGTAGGTAGGTTTTCCACATGGACAATGACGATGATGTTTTATCTTACAAAATTAACCAACACATTTAGGTTTTAAATTTTTTAAAGAGGAACTACGTGTACCCTGACCCCCTATTGCACGAAAGGTGGTACGTAGGCACTAAAGGTTCGCAACCGCGGCGGGTGCAAAAATCATAATATATATATATATCTTTTCTCACCTCCACCATCCATTTTATATAACAGTTTTTATAGCCAAAATATATAGATTTTTACAAAGAGGCTCCTGCGGAGTACCGTAGATGTTTAGGGTGCTAATACCTTCCCTTTGCATAACCAACCCCCTTACCTTGAATCTTTCCCCCTCTTTTTGGGTTATTCACTCCTTTCCCATTCCTTTGGAAACAATAAAGCGCGGTGGCGATTTTTATTTTGATTTGTATAAAGTCTAGTCAATCCAACGACTTAGTCTTAAACATTTTTACCGCTACAGAAAAATGGCGACTTCACTAAGGAAAGATTGACCTCTTGCTGGTCCATCCCTAAGTGGGTTAAGCCTATCTTTGTTTATATTTGTATATGTGTTATTACTGTTTTTTGTGTTATATGTTATATGTATGTTTGTCTGGATTTTCCTGGTTTTCAGGGTGCTTCGTGGTTACTCATAAGTCCTATACCCGGACTTGGGCAAACTTTAAGATAGGAAGGGCGGTATAGTCATGTTAACTTTGAGGGAGTAATCCCAAAAAAGGAGGCATGATATCCCCCACTCAGTGGAGGCCCCTTTGACTGTAGTGTTGTTTACCAAGTAATCGGGAAGACGTACTGCTTTCGACCTGGAAGCCTGCTGAAACTGAGGACCGTAAATACCAAACCCATCTTGGCCTTTTAGGTGTAGTGCTGAAGCTATGACGGAATAATCCGGAAATAGTTGTCACGCGATACTATGCTCGGATGAGTTTTTCTTGAGAATATTACTAATTATCGAGTTAATCGGGAAGTTGGTAATATCCGAAGGAAGGATGTAGACTCTGGGAACCTCTAGAACCTTGTTCGGCAGGTGATAAATTTAGACCAACACCTTATGGGTAGTACCTTCAGCCTCATGCTTGTGACGTTGAACCTATGAACCCTATATGTATGATCTTGTGTGTGATTGTTGCATCATGCATCCATGCACTCATAAGCATCTTTTGAAGAAACCATATTTCAAGGGATTTTAAGGTTGACTATGTGTGAGTATCTCAGATAATTTCTAACCATGGATTCTAGAAAGAGAAAGAACGGCAAATATAGTTTCAAGGATCCCAAGATATATGAGTTGATCAGTGTAATTCCTGAGATCAAGTGTTCTGCAGACTTTTGGAAGAAGTATGGATCCATTATCCCTCTCATGAAGCTGAAGATGAAGGAGGGTTTTCCCTCAACAATGGTCCAGTTCTATGATCCGATGTATCATTGCTTCACTTTTCTCAACTATCAGTTGATGCCTACACTGGAGGAGTATTCTTATCTATTGGATTTACCTGTTACTGATCGTGTTCCTTTTACTGGTTTGGTGGGTAAGCCAAAACCACATGAGATTGTTGCTTTGATTCATTTGGGGAAGTCTGAGGTGGAAGCCCATATGACTACTAAAGGAGGTATTAGAGGATTACCAGCTTAGTTCTTATTGGAGAAAGCTCGTTACTTTTCCAGGATAAAGAGTACAGTCGCTTTTGAGGCCATATTTGCTCTACTTGCTTATGGGTTGTTCTTATTTCCTAATGTGGACAAGTTTGTTGACATTAATGCTATCAGGATTTTCATGATTGGAAACCCAGTTACTACAATGTTGGGTGATGCTTATTACTCTATTCATCTTCGGAATTCTTATCATGGGGGGATGATTATCTGTTGCACGCCTCTATTGTACCGGTGGTTTATCTCTCATATGCCTCAGTCTGATGCTTTTTGGGATGTCAAGAAGGAACCCCGTTGGGCTCCTAAGATCATGCCACTTACTCACTCGGATATTGATTGGTATCATTGAGCCTGTCAGAATATAGAGATTATTGATAGTTGTGGTAGTTTCCCCAATGTACCTCTTCTTGGTACAAAGGGAGGAATTAACTATAACTCTATTCTTGTACGGTGACAGCTTGGTTATCCGATGAGGGATAAATCGAATAGTATTCATTTGAGTAGTTTATTTCTAGAGGAAGGGGAATACCATAGGGAAGCTAGGGAGAAGATTGCGAAGGCCTGGCGTCACATTCATAAGAAGGGTAGGAAGGATTTGGGACCTAGGGGTGTTGTTTCTTTGGAGCCATATCTTCAGTGGATCCGATCAAGAGCCATTCAGTTAAAGATGTTGTATACCCGAGAGACACATATGTCTGATCTGTTTGTGAAGACCACTACTCCCTTGTTAGATGATTTGGAAGAGCTGCAGATTGCTTTAGTTAGAATGCAACAGGAAAGGGATGCTTGGAAGAACAAGTTCTAGACTTTAGAGAGTTCCTATAGAGCAGACCTGAAGGAGAAAGATGACTTGATTGAGATCCTTGAGAGTTGAGCGGTAGAGTCTATGGAGTGGCAAGGGGATTTATTTTCTCCTAAGCCTCAATCAGGAGCTGATCACTTACTTTTTAATTCAGATGATTGGAAAGAGGTTGCCATTAGGCATGCGGAAGAAAACCAGAGATTGAAGGCTCAGATTGCCAGGCTCACAGGGAAGCGCCAGCGTATAGAGTGATCTCCATCAGTTCTTTTTCTCAGGATTTTAGATTGTATTTTCCTCTTGTACTTGAGATCATTGAGACTTGTAATCCAGTTTGGAATTATTATAATAAAAATTTTAAGTATTTCAAAAGCTTTATTACTTTGATGTTTGCAATATGTCTATAAACTTTAAATCCCTTGATATATTAAATAATGAAGTAAAAATAATCATATGCATTGCATATTTTGCATCATATTGCACATTTCTCTTGCATTTTTTATGCATATCCATGTGTCTTACCAAGCTTCGTTACTTCAATCAGCAAGCTGGCTCATCACTACAATACTCAGACTAATCTCAAGAAGAAGATGGATAACTTAGAACAAGAGAATCGCGAGTTGCACGGAGAAGTTGCTGCTTTGAAGGCCGGCATGGCCAATCTGACTACTCTGATGGAAGCTCTGGTGGCTGCTCAGAATCAGCCACCGAGTGTTCAACCTCAACCAACAAGGGCAACTACTGAAGCTCTGACTGTTCCCGTATCTGCTACTCCAGCTGTTGTTCAAAACTGTATGCCTCAAGGTTATCCATGGGGAATGCCATAGAATTTTTCACCTGAAGGTTTCAATCTTGATAATCCAGTGGTTCATACTATTGTTACTCTGGCACCTCCTATGGTGCATTCTATTCCTGTTGCACCTCCTTTGGTGAATATGGTTCCGTTTGTTAATGATGATGTGTGTCGTCCTTTCCCTTCCCCGAGTGAAGACTTGGGTCTTTATGACAGAATGTATGATTTTCAAGAGCAGTTTGACAAGATGCAGAGAGAGATGAAGGCCCTCAAGGGAAAAGAGATATTTGGGCAGAATGTGAATGAGCTATGTTTGGTCCCAAATGTTAAGATACCTGCTAAGTTTAAGGTTCCGAAATTTTAGAAGTATAAGGGCAACACTTGCCCTCGTGCTCATCTGGTGATGTACGTGAGGAGAATGTCTACCCATACTAACGATCAATGTCTACTGATTCACTTTTTACAGGATAGTTTGACTAGTGCTGCATTGAAGTGGTATATGAGTTTGGACAACGCTAATATCCATACTTTAGTGGTTTGGGAGAAGCATTCATCAAACAATACAAGTACAACATGGACATGGAACCTGACCGTGATCAACTTAGGGCCATGGTTCAGAAAGACAGGGAATCGTTCAAAGAGTATGCACAGAGATGGCGTGAGGTAGCTGCCCAAGTGATTCCTCCCATGGAAGAGAATGAGATGACTAAGATTTTATTGAAGATGCTGGGTGCTTTCTACTACGAGAGGATGGTAGCAAGCGCGCCAAGTGACTTTACTAAAATGGTAGGAATGGGTATCTTCTTAGAAGAGGCTGTAAGAGAAGGCCGTTTGACGAAGAGTGAAGGATCTGGAGGTGTAAAAAAGCCATCTTATGGGTTTACCAAGAAGAAATAAAGGGATGCAAATTTTGTTATACAAGAGAGGAGGGTAAACGCTCCTAGAAGGAATTATCAGCGTCATCAGCAAGTCGCCTCAGTTACTCTTGTTGTAAGTACAGCTCCAACTACCGTTGCTTATCAGAGACCGTCCCAGCAGGGGAATCAAGGGTATAATCAGAGAAGGTAGAGTTATGGCCCTATTCCCATGACCTATACAGAATTGCTACCGGCCTTGATTCAGAAAAAGTTGGTCCAGACATGACCACCTCCCGCCGTACCATCACCATTGCCTTGGTATTACAAAGCAGACTAAAGATGTGCTTTTCATCAGGGAGCACCAGGGCATAGTGTTGAGAATTGTTTTCCTTTGAAGAATGAGGTGCAGAAATTGGTAAAATCTGGTGTTCTATCTTTCAAAGACATGGGTCCTAATGTGAAAGATAATCCTCTACCCAAGCATGGGGGAGTAAATGCTGTAAATATGGTGGCCGGTTGTCCAGGTGACTTCCGGATTTTTGACATTAATCTGGTTAGAGGAGATTTGGTGAATATGCACGCGGACCTCTGTGAATTTAGCTACTACACGCATGACCATTCCGATTGTGCTATTTGTAGCATAAATATACAGGGTTGTGATAAGATAAAGGCTGATTTACAGGAGATGATGGATGAGGGCCTCATTTACATAATCAAGCCTAGGGCAGAGTATGAAGAGGAAGTGAATATGGTTTCTGGATGTCCTGGTGAATTCAGAATTTTTTATGTGGAGCATTTGAATAAGGACCTCGTGCAGTTGCACACTACCTTCTACCATACGGCAGGTCAGTTGGAGCACCAATATGGATCTTGCCTAGTTTGCTGTCGAGATCCCCGAGGATGTTCAATCGTGAAGGAGGGTGTTCAGTTGCTGTTAGACAATGGAACTATCAAGATCACGGGTCAGAGGGATGATTATCATGAGGTTGGTACGATTGAAGTTTGTTTAATGGAAGAAGAGTCAGAGGAAGAGTATGCCTCCGCGGATGAGTATTTTTCTTCAAATGAAGATTTGTTTTCCATAAATGACTTATTGATGACTGGTTGTGTTGAAGAAGGGGTAAACATCATTGTGCCTTGTTTTGGTGCACCCTCTCATTTTGAAGTGGAGTACCATAGCAAGCCAGCTGCTACCCCATTGGTAATTAGTTTGCCATGTACTACCCCCTACAAGTCATATAAGGTTGTGCCTTACAAATACAACGCTACAATCTTAGAAGACGGGGTGTAAATTCCCATCCAGCCAATGCCCGATGTTGGGAATATAGCTGAAAATAGCAGGGTGACCCGTAGCGGTCATGTGTTTGTGCCCGTTGTTCCGAGAGATTTTGCTGCTGGAAAGAAATTTGCTGAGAATGATGAACCTAAGAAGGCTACAGGAGAGACCAATGGAGCTACACTAGAGAAAGAAATGGATGGTATTTTGAAGATAATTAAGATGAGCGACTACAAAATTGTAGATCAGCTAATGCAGACTCCTTCAAAGATATCTATCTTAGCTTTATTGATGAACTCCTCTGCTCATAGAGAATCCCTGATGAGAGTACTGGACCCAACTTTTGTGGAGAGTGACATGCCAATAGATCAATTCAGCAGTGTAATTGGAAACATTACGTCATGTAATAACTTGAGTTTCTGCGATGATGAATTACCAGATGAAGGGAGGAGTCACAACCTGGCCCTTCACATATCTATGAACTACAAGAATGATTCGTTATCCAATGTGCTAATTGATAATGGATCTGCATTGAATGTTATATCGAGGAGTACTCTCATGAATTTGAAATACCAAGGAACACATATGCGCCCGAGTGGCATCATTGTAAAAGCATTTGATGCATCGAGGAAATCTGTCATCGGTGAAGTGGACTTACCCATCCATATAGGACCACATTTGTTCTAGATAACCTTCCAGGTCATGGACATTATTCCCGCATATAGTTGTTTGTTAGGACGGCCATGGATACATGAAGCAGGGGCTGTCACTTCAACTTTACATCAGAAGCTAAAATTTGTGCATGAAGGGAAGGTGGTGATTATAAGTGGGGAGTAGGAATTGTTGATATCTCACTTGTCCTCCTTCAGTATTATAGAAGTAGATGAGGCTGTTGTTGGAACCCAGTTCCAAGCCCTATCCGTTGACAACATAAGGAGAAATGAGAATTCCATGGTTTCGCTGAAGGACGCGCAGTAGGTTGTGCGCAATGGTCATAATGCAATTTGGGGGCGAATTGTAGATCCACCCATGAACAAGAACATAAATGGTTTGGGTTTATCTTCGAAGAATGGCAGAGTCGAAGGTTTGAAGTAAGTGTCTACTATGAGCAGCTATCATGATGTTTTCCGCAGCGGAGGTTACCTCCATCCAACTGATTCTGGAATTAATGTTGTTGAAGAGGATGAAGCAGAGCAAGAAATACCTAATTATGTGACGCATGGAGTCAGGGTTCAGAACTGGGCCACCATTGATATTCCCTCTTGCACACATATTTCAAAGTAATTTGATTTTATTAATCTTTTTTTTTAAAGGCTTTCACTCTGCCCAAGGTGGAGGTATTAATGTTGTAGGGCTTATCTGTTTGATGTGACTCTTAAGATCATTAATAAAAGTTGACTTTGTTTCCCGAATTGTGTTTTTATTTTTTGTTTTTTTCTTGGAAATGGTAATAAGAAAAACCCTTTCACAATAAATAATAGCTGAAATTCAATCTGCATGATCACTTGTTATATGTGTCAGTTTCTAAAAGCAATCATAAATCATATGTGCAAATTAATTAAAAAACCGTTGAATACAATGACCCTGCACCCTCTCCCAACTTTGAATGTCCTGTGTTTGGGGCTGAAGAAGAAGATTATGATGAGATTCCAGAAGAGGTCTCACGGTTGCTTGAGCATGAGGAAAATACCATTCAACCATATAAAGAGCCTTTGGAAGTGATCAATTTGGGTTCAGAAGAAGACCCAAAGGAAGTCAAGATTGGAGCATCGTTGCATCCCGATGTGAATAGAAGTTTGATTGAGTTGTTGAAAGAGTATGTGGATATTTTTGCTTGGTCTTACCAAGATATGCCTGGTCTAGATACAGATATTGTCGAGCATCGTTTGTCGTTGAAGCCAGAGTGTCCGCCAGTTAAACAAAAGTTGAGAAGAATTCACCTAGATATGGCAGTAAAGATCAAAGAGGAGGTTCTAAAGCAGATTAATGCTGGTTTTCTTGTGACGTCAGTGTATCCTCAATGGATTGCCAATTTTGTCCCAGTACCGAAAAAAGACGGAAAAGTCCGCGTGTGCGTAGATTACAGAGATCTAAATAAAGCTAGTCCAAAAGATGATTTTCCATTTCCTCACATCGACATGTTAGTGGATAACACAACAAATTTAAAAATATTATCGTTCATGCACGGATTTTCCAGGTATAATTTAATAAGAATGGCTCTAGAGGACATGGAAAAAGCAACGTTTATCACACCCTGGGGAACATTCTGTTACAGATTGATGCCCTTCGGGTTGAAGAACGCTTGTGCAACGTACCAGAGGGCTATGACAACCCTATTTCATGATCTGATGCACAAGGAAATCTAAGTATATGTTGATGATATGATTTCCAAATCCCAGACTGAAGAAGGGCATATAGAAGATTTGTTGAAGTTGTTTTAGCGTTTGAGGAAGTATCGTCTCCGCCTGAATCCCAATAAATGCACCTTTAGTGTTCAATCAGGGAAGTTGTTGGGTTTCATTGTTAGCCAGAAAGGAATTGAAGTTGACCCTGATAAATTTAAAGCAATTTAAGAAATTTCATCACCAAGAACTGTAAAGCAAGTCAGAGGTTTCCTCGGGCGTTTGAATTATATTTCTAGATTCATTTCCCACATGACTGCAACATGCGAACCGATCGTTAAGTTGTTAAATAAAGATCAAGGTTGTGTATGGATGGATGACTGCCAAAGGGCATTTGAAAGTATTAAAGAATATCTTCTTGAACCTCCTATCTTGCTCCCTCCCGTAGAAGGGGGACCGTTGATTATGTATCTGATAGTGTTAGATAAATCCATGGGTTGTATTCTGGGACAACAGAATGAAACTGGGAAGAAGGAGTTCGCCATCTATTATCTCAGTAAAAAATTCACTGATTGTGATTCGCGGTATTCCATGTTGGAAAAAACATGTTGTTCTTTGGCCTGGGCGGCAAAGCGTTTGCGGCAGTATATTTTGAATCACACCACTTGGTTGATCTCCAAAATGGATCCAATCAAGTACATTTTTGAAAATCCTGCTCTTACTAGGAGAATTTCCCGCTGGCAGATGTTGTTATATGAATATGATATCGAATACCGCACTCAAAAGGCTATTAAAAGTAGTGTGTTGGCAGATTATCTTGCTCACCAACCAGTGGAAGATCACAAGTCTGCAGAATAAGAATTCCCCGATGAGGATGTGATGTTCCTGAAAGTAAAAGATTGTGATAAACCATTACCTGAGGAAGGTCCTGACCCTGATTCTCGTTGGAGTATGATATTTGATGGAGCCGTGAATGCTTATGGTAAAGGAATTGGTGTTGTGATTGTCACTCCTCATGGATCGTACATTCCTTTTACTGCAAGGTTAACATTTGATTGCATTAATAATATGGCAGAATACGAGGCTTGCATCATGGGTCTCGAAGAAGCTATTGATCTCAGAATTAAAGTTCTCGATGTGTATGGCGATTCAGCTTTGGTAATAAATAAGATTAAAGGAGAATGGGACACTCGCCACCCTGGCTTGATCCCTTACAAAGATTATTCTAGAAGATTATTACCATTCTTTAATAAAATTGAATTCCATCACATCCCTAGAGACGAAAAACAAATGGCGGATGCTCTGGCAACTTTGGCTTCTATGTACCAAGTGAATACTTGGAATGATATACCCCGAATTACGGTTCGACGGCTGGATAGGCCCACTCATATGTTTACAGCAGAGGAGGTAGCAGATGAAAAACCCTGGTATTATGATATCAAGCATTTTCTTCAGACTCAGGAATACCCGATTGGTGCATCGAGGAAAGATAGAAAAACATTGAGAAGATTGGCAGGCAGTTTCTTCCTCAATGAAAATGTGTTATACAAGAGAAATTATGACATGGTCTTGCTCAGATGCGTGGATATACACGAAGCAGACATGTTGATGCACGAGATTCATGAAGGTTCATTTGGAACTCATGCCAATGGACATTCAATGGCTAAAAAGATGCTAAGGGCAGGTTATTATTGGCTGACAATGGAATATGATTGTTACAAATTTGCAAAGAAGTGCCATAAATGCCAGATTTATGCAGACAAGGTCCATGTGCCTCTGATACTTCTCAATGTGATTTCCTCCCTATGGCCTTTCTCTATGTGGGGTATCGACGTGATTGGGATGATAGAACCCAAAGCTTCGAATGGGCACCGTTTTATCTTGGTAGAAATTGATTACTTCACCAAGTGGGTGGAGGCTGCTTCATATGCCAATGTTACTAAGCAGGTGGTTGTGCACTTCATTAAGAATAATCTTATATGCCGGTATGGTGTGCCGAGAAAAATCATCACTGATAATGGCTCGAATTTGAACAACAAGATGATGACAGAACTGTGTAAAGAATTCAAGATTGTCCATCACAATTCATCTCCATACAGGCCAAAGATGAATGGGGTTGTTGAAGCTGCTAATAAGAATATCAAGAGAATTATCCAGAAGATGGTTGTTACTTATAAGGATTGGCATGAAATGCTTCCTTTTTCTTTGCATGGATATCGAACATTTGTCCGCACTTCAACAGGAGCAACCCCGTTCTCCTTAGTATATGGAATGGAAGTTGTACTTCCAGTCGAGGTAGAGATTCCCTCGTTGCGTGTGATAATGGAAACCAAGTTGTCAGAGGCTGAATGGGTCCATAATAGGTTTGACCAATTGAATTTGATTGAGGAGAAGAGGATGATAACTTTGTGTCATGGCCAGTTATATCAAAAAAGAATAAAGAAATATTTTGATAAAAAGGTCAAACCTCGTGAATTCAGAGATGGAGACCTTGTGCTCAGGAAGATCATGTCTTTCAACACTGATTCTAGGGGAAAGTGGACTCCCAATTTTAAAGGCCCGTATGTTGTCAAGAAATCCTTCTCTGGAGGTGCATTAATTCTTTAAACTATGGATGGCGAGGAGTTCCCACGTCCCATGAATGCCGAAGCAGTCAAGAAATACTTTTCCTAAAGAAATAAAAGAACAACTCGCTAAGTTGAAAACCCTAAAGGGCGGCTTAGGCAAAAAGGAGCGTCTCGGTAGGCCGAAAACCCGAAAGGGTGGTCTAAGAAAAAATTAGAGACATAAACAGAATAAATTTCCCGCTAAGTTGAAAACCCGCAAGGGCAGCTTAGGCAAAAGTTAGGGATTTTATTGGCAAGTAACTATGTCAGACAAGACTTGATCGTTGAAGCAACAATCTTCTCGGATCCTCAGCATACTTCAACAAAAGCTGCTACTCTGGATTTCAAAAGTTGTTAGGGGGGATAGTGGTAATTGTATCTCAATGTATCTTTTCCATTATGTATTACCATTTCCCAAACTTTGTAATCATCTATGTAGTCTCGCCATTCACAGACTACCATTCTATTAATGAAATTCGAGCTTTTACCCAATTCTTTGTATTTCTTATTTTATTTAGCTTGCAAAGACTCCATTTATTATTGATAATAACTTTCAAAGATAAGAGATTAAATAACAAAATTGATTTTTCGAAAAAAAAGAGATTTTTACAATTTACTTTTACTTTTAGATTTGTGATGAAACAATGACAACAAAAATGGTGATCCCAGAAATGGACAAACTCCGGTTTTTTTGAGAAGTTTTGTTCCCCTCGAGAAAGTCTACTCGGGTTTTTTTCTCCGTATTGGGTTTATGGTTCTGGTATCCTTGGTCAAGTTTGGATTTGTTTCTCCTCTTTTCTTAGATTTCATGATGTGAAGCTTCAATCCGCATTTTTTCTCTAGCCAAGTGGGTCTGAATTCCCCAGCGAAGTTTGATTGTTTCGGTGTTAGTCTGCTTTATTTGAGTTTGGTTTTGTAATCTCCAGTAGGAATGTTACTTTTGAAAAACACTGGTTTTCTCGATGAATCCTGAAGAAGGATGTTCTACCCCGGTATCTGTTTGATTTGTCCACCTCCGGATTATGTTTCTCCTCGGTAAAGTTAAAAGCAGGAAGTATGTTTGGTTTCCATAGCTGGCCTTTACCTTTCTTCGAATGATCATCTTGGTTGAAGCTTAGTCGAGTGTTGTTAGTGCCCGAGGCAGTTTTTCCTGGTTGTTCCCCTTGTTGTGTATCTGCTTTGTCAGCATGCACACGAAAACACTCATACATTCATACATGTATCATGCATAACTAAAATTGAAAAATTATTGTTCATTGACATTTGTTAATATTTTTGTTGACATGTTACCCTGTTTTGCAGAGATAAGTTACCCTCTTTTCATTAGAGCGTTGGTCTTAAGCAGAAAACGTACATTCTTTCAATTTCCCTACTAAGTCATCCCTCGTAGAGGATTTTTGCTTTAGCCTTCCTGTACAGTTCCTTGTTTGGATGGATCTTGTTTTCCCTATTGAGTTTATTTCTCAAAGGATGTATTTTAGTTGACTGTTTCATTCTAGTATATTTCTGGTTTGGATCTGTGGTTCCCTGGCAATGTTATTCACTTTGGATTTCTGAAAACTCCAAGCTTTGGTTGGTGCATTTAGTTTGCACAAGAAGACTTTATCCCCTTAGCGATAATATCATGGCATCTCCCCAGGAAGTCATACCTCTTGCCCAAAAAAAGTCATTTCCTTTTACGATCCTCCGTGACCATAAATAGCAAGTCTCTTTATTTGAGACAGCTTATGTATTATCCTTTCCAGGCAGAGTGCCTTGGTTAAAGAAGAAGTTGAGACCCGTTCTAGGCGAAACACCAGAATCTTGGGGAAACTTGTTATCTTTCTGCTATAGTCAGTGAACGGCTGTGATGATATATTCTCTTTCTACCTTCAGTGAAAGTTGGTAGACCATCGGCAGTGAACGTTGATGTTTGTTATCTTTTTGCTATCTTCAGTGAATGTTGATAGTTCATCGTCAGTGAACGGCGATGATATGATATATTCTCTTTCTACCTTCAATGAAAGTTGGTAGGCCATCGGCAGTGAACGTTGATGTTTGTTATCTTTTTTCTATCTTCAATGAATGTTGATAGTTCATCGTCAGTGAACGGCAGTGATATGATATTTTCTCTTTCTACCTTCAGTGAGAGTTGGTAGGCCATCGACAATGAACGTCGATGTTTGTTATCTTTTTGCTATCTTCAGTTAACGTTGATAGTTCATCGTCAGTGAACGGAGGTGATATAATATATTCTCTTTCTACCTTCAGTGAAAGTTGGTAGACCATCGGCAGTGAATGTCGATGTTTTATATTCTCTTTCTACCTTCAGTGGAAGTTGGTAGACCATCGGTAGTGAACATTAATGTTTGTTATCTTTTTGCTATCTTCAGTGAACGTTGGTAGTTCATCGTCAGTGAATGATAGTGATATGATATATTCTCCTTCTGCCTTCAGTGAAAGTTGGTAGACCATCGGCAGTGAACATCGATGATTGTTATCTTTCTCTCTGCCTTTAGTAAACGTTGGTAGCTTCGCCTTCAGTAGAAGTTGGTGTGCCATCCTACCATCCTCTTTGATTCAGTTCTTTTGGTCCACCAGTGATTTATTTTCCTGGTGGGGGGTACTCCTTTGTTTCTTTATTGTTGCGTCCCCTGTGTTATTTTCGCGTCTCTTTGGTCCTATTCATATGCGTTCATGATCATAAGCATTTGCATGGTATCTTAGGGCCAAAAATAGGGTTTGTTTTATATTTAAGTATCTTCGACCGCGTCGACACGAAGATTTTTAACCTTCGTATCTCTAGATAGAAGAAACTTAAATAAGGGCAGTTGTTGCACCCCAATTTTTTCCCCTAAGATCCCTTCATCATACCATGTTGATTCACTCACAACAAGATCACACTAGGATTATTGGTTTCCCTCCCTACTTTGAGTTTTTCTCCTTTTGAGGGATTACCAAGCACCTTGACTTATGTTCCTTTTGTGATCATGAATACTGTTTTGATTTATTCACTTAACTAATAAAATACAATGTTGGCTTGTCTTGCTTGTTGTCCATGTAGGTAAGGGCAATGAGATTTAAGAAGTTACTCCATGGGTTCATGAGTTTATTTCCATGCCCTAGCCAATAAAAGCTTAAGTTCAAACCTCACCATTGGATTGGTTTTAGGAGAATTGGCATGGCAAGGTTGCTTTGGTTCATCACCTTTATAGGTTATTAGATTTGACTCAAAAGTACAAGGGGTTGATTGGAGAAGTTGTCATGTTTGGACAAGGTCTTGTTCCTATTGGTCACAAGAGCATATTTCTCTCAAAATTCAAGATATGGAAGTGGTTTTTGTGGCTATGAGTCCTCATTATCATCCTCAACAACTTCTATTCACAAATCAAGAATATTGGTACAAGAAGTTTGTTCAAACTTGTCAAAGTTCCTCAAGGCTTTTTCTTGATCTAGAAGCTAGGGTTTTGAACTTCAAAGGAGTATATCTTGCTCATCTTTTGGTATTTTTGAATGATTCCAAATACATCCTTCTTTTCAAAGGGTTATCAACAAATCACTTCAAAATTTCCAAGGATTTTTCATGTGGAAGAAACTTGATGAAGAAGAAAGATTACAAGTCCTTCAGATGAATCCCCAATTTTCCATATGTGACTTCAAATGATCATAACTTGGTCAATTTTTATCACCTTGAGCCCATTATTTTTCCATAATGATCTTGAAGATGTGAACTTATGCCTTATTTTATGTGCAAAATGGGAAAATGGATGGAGGTTTCCTTAAACATGCAAAAGATTATAGGTCATTTCATGCTTTTTGGTCAACTTCAACAAGTCATAACTTGCTCAATTTTTGGATATTTTGGGTGGTTCAAGTTTCAAAATTTAATTCAAGAGATCTACTTCTTTCCATCTTTTTTGGTCAAGAGCAAATTTCAAGTGGAAGGCCATGTTTGGATGCAAAAGATTATAGGTCATTTTTAAAGAAGAATTTGAAATATTTCTATGTATGGAAAGTCAACCCTTTTTCTTCAACTTTGACTCAATGCAACTTTCAGCTCAAGCATCCATTTGATTCCATTATTTTTCCATTGCAAAGCTTGTAACCTCATCTTTCTAAAGCATCAGGAATCATGTTCTAATACCCCTTGAGTTGGAAATTCCATGGACTTGAATTTGGTAACTTGACACTGAGTTTTCCACAAAGTCAGAATTTTGAAATCCATAATGTGACTTCTAAACACAAGATTTATGCGTGTTTTTGATTTAAACTTAATTAGCAAACTTGCCATAAGTGATTAGCACCCCAAAACGCAAGATTTGGTTGACTTTTGATGGAAATGAAGTCTCCCTTCACTCGTGCTCGACCTTCATTCAATTTCCCTCCAAACTTCCTTGTTTCTTCCAATTTTAATTCTCATTCACTTCCCTATAAATAGAGGGTCATACCCCATTCATTTCTTCAAGCTTTGAGAGCCAAAAACACCCTGCCAAATCCTCACACGAACCCATCTTTTTTGAATTCAGTTTTTGAGATTTAAGCTCCCTTTTCCAAAATTCTTTGCGCATTCATCATCCATAAGCATCATACAAACTCTCCAACACTTAAACCAATCAAAACGAGCCATAATTCAAGCTACAGAAGTCCAGTTTCAGAGCTTCTTCCTTGAACTTCGAAAAGGTAGAATTCTCCACCATTTGGATCCAAATCAAGCACTAATCTATTCTAATCCTTCTCCTGATTCTAATGTTGCTTACAATTTTTAAATCCATTGAGAATTCAGAGAGAAATCTCAAATTGAAGGTGCTCGCTATTTTCTGAATTTTTGAAAAAATTATGAAAAAATTCATAACTCTTTTATTTTTTATCCAAAAATCATGAAAAAATCACAAAAATACTTTGAATTATTTCTGATTTCATGACTATTTTTTCATATTTTTATTTTGATATTTGATAATTTTTCTATTTTTTTGAATCATTTGCTTTCTTTTAATTACTTAAAAAATACTGACATTTTTTAATTCTGAAAAAATTCATAAACATTATTTTGCATATTTTTTACTTTCTGAAAATTTTATGGAATTTTATATTGAGGTTTACTATTGTTGACCTATTTCTTTATTTGTTTGAGCAATTTTAAATAGTTTAAAAATAGTTTCTGACTTTTAAAAATTACCAAAAATTTTATAAAAATATTTGGATCCATTATTGATTTTTCTATGGTCTTACTTTTTATTTCTTGATTAATTTGAACATAGTTGATATTTTTCTCTTTATTTTCTATTTTTAAACATTATTTTTTAACCCTTTTGTATATATTAAAATGTGATATTATTTTGTGACTATTTTCGGGTTGATCTTGGGTTAGATTTTGTATCATGAACTTTATTAACATCATTGGATCCATGGTGTTGAGTTTAACTCCACAAAAATGGATGAATGATTTTAATAATAGTTTGATTAAAATTTAATTCAAATGTGGTTTGTATATTTTTTCCCAATCCCTCTTCATCTCATCCCCTTCTTATTGCACTAGGTGTTATTGGAGCATTATCTCTATATCATGTCTCAAAACAAATGGTGCATAAATTGCTATTGATCGGCCTCAAAATAGGTGCGACTTCTATATAAGTCCACTTACGATTGCTTAACATAGCGCTAAATTTTGTCCCGATTCAAATAAATGATCATTTGTGGCCCAAACTTATGATTGCAAGCCCAAGTATATTAATTTGATCTCTTTGATCCAATAACCTTGAGATTCATTGTGTGGGGGCTTTGGTTCTACCAATCCTCTAATGGATCTACAACACCTTTGGTCAACGCGGATCACTTAAACATCGTTGATCATTAAATGGTACTTATGAGGATTCCAAATGGATGATATACTTGATAAAAAGCAAATGTAACTTGTTGTGTGGAGGCTTTGGTTCTACCAATCCCCTAATGAGTTCCAAATGCAAGTTTCAAGATGGTCATCCAACTAACGACTAATTATTGACTTGTTTTACCTTATGCTTTTATTCTTTTTTATGCTTTATGTACTATTTACTTTTAGCATTTACATTTCATGTCATTTTTATCTTTGCTCATTTAAGCATTTATTTTCTTGCCATTTTTACTTTTCTCACTTGAGCTTTTCTTTTCCTTTTTTAAGATATTTAATAATCAACATAAACCCTAAAAACTCTTTAATGGTACTTGGACTATTTGCTTACTATCCTTGGCATTATGGAGCATGGGACTTTTCTTGGACTTAGGATTAGAAACCTTGGCTTATCTTGGAAGCCTTATGATCTTATCTGATTATTTTGTCTGGATCTCTTGATGTTTACCTCAAGACATTGGGTTGTTTGTTTGTTTTGTGTGCAGGTTATTGTGATTACACCCTTTGTTTGTAATATGGAATTCACCCGTATACAGCCGTTACTCTGCCCAATTTTTATGAAGACTTAATACACTTGAAGTTTGGTTCTCTTAAGAGGTCTAGTATTTTTTCTTGCTTGGTTTTAATCCAAAGAACGGGAACTCTATCTTGGCTCATAATGCCAAGTATTGACTTCTTGTTGGTTAGATGGTTCTTATCCCTAGCTTTTACCTTATGCTTTAGGATAGCCTCTTCTTCTCCTCCCCTCTTCTTTAATTTCAAAAAATATTCTCCCTCCTTTTGAAAACCTTTCTTGTTTTAAACTTGAACCACTTTTATAATAAACTTGGACTTATGTCCATGTATTTCTAAAAAAACATTTTTTTATAAATAAACCCCAATCAACTTAATGATGCCTTGACATTTTTGTGAGAAGACTAAAAGTCAATCAATCTCATTTCAAACCATTTTTCCACTTTGGCTTTTTATCTTTAAAACTTTTCTTAAAATATTAAACTCTTTTCAATCCTTGTAGTGATGCAAACAACTATACTTCTATAATATGTAGTGAAGAGAGATATTTTCCACTTGGGTGTTGAGTGAGGCATTGTTGATTTGAAAATCCAAGCCATATCCTCCACTTTGAGATGATGCAAATTCTCCTTTCTCATGATTGTGGGTAGTAGGTAGGTTTTCCACACGGACAATAACGATGATGTTTTATCTTATAAAATTAACCAACATATTTGGGTTTTAAATTTTTGAAAGAGGAACTACATGTACCCTGATCCCCTATTGCACAAAAGGTGGTACATAGGCACTAAAGGTTCACAACCGCGGCGGGTTCAAAAATCATAATATATATATATATATATATATATATATATATATATATATATATATATATATATATATATATATATATATATATATATATATATATATATATATATATATATATATATATATATATATATATATATATATATATATATATATATATATATATATATATATATATATATATATCTTTTCTCACCTCCACCATCCATTTTATATAACAGTTTTTATAGTCAAAATATACAGATTTTTACAAAGAGGCTCCTGCGGAGTACCGTAGATGTTTAGGGTGCTAATACCTTCCCTTTTCATAACCAACTCCCTTACCTTGAATCTTTCCCCCTCTTTTTGGGTTATTCGCTCTTTTCCCATTCCTTTGGAAACAATAAAGCGCGGTGGCAATTTTTATTTTGATTTGTATAAAGTCTAGTAAATCCAATGGCTTAGTCTTGAACATTTCTACCGCTACACCCGGCTTGTTTCAGGAGTTAATCTTCAATATGTTTATGTAGATAGTTATCTTATCTTGTTTCAGGTATTAATCTACAATCAGTCGTTCACAGATAGTTGTCTTGTCTTATTTCAGGTATTAATCTGGAACTTATTGAAAATTGATGATGATATTTGTTTGTTGATCTTTCATGAAAAGGTAAAGAAATAGTTGTATGCAATGTCATGATGCATGAAACTCATTGTGTAATAATGTTCTAAAAAAGAATGAGATTGTGCTACTGTATTTGTTATGCATATGTTATGATGTTTGTAAAGTAATGTATGGATGCAACATATGAACTGATCAGTTGTTCATCGTAGCATCATTGAATTGAGGGAAAATAAATCTCTGACTGGTGTTGGGGATGAAGAGTATGTGCATCTTCAACCTTGTTTAGAATGTTTCCACTGGGAATTCCTGTTTTGTTGTTTGAGGAGAAATCCGCTGGGGGACATTGATTTTGCTTGAGGGAAAAATGTTCAGGAGTTTTAATTATTTGCTGCTCTACTGGGAAGTTATCTCTTGATTAAAGAGAATTAAATCTAACAACTTGTTGGGGATAAATAAGTTAACTATTATCTCATCGGATTCCAGGCTTTGCAGCAACTCACTGGGAATAGTGGAAAACTCTACTGGGGAGGAGGAGTTTCATCCATTGAGTTGTAGACGTCTAAGAAATAAACTCAAGATGGGGAATTTATAGGTTGTTGGGGAAATAGACCCTGTTGAAGAGAATATTTTGACGACCTGCTGGGGAGGTGTTTCCTTTAGGGAGAAACCCGTGCGTTTCCCCTCTTTTTTTAAAGACCAACTCAGCTGGGGATGAAGAATGTGATTCTTCGTTATTTTTTGAAATTGAATTGTCGCGAGATGGACTTTCGTGGCTAGAGAAATAAACTCCATTAGGGAAAGAAAACTATGTAACCTGCTTGGGGATTTGCAGATGGCTTTTTTAGACATTGTTTCATTTCTTAAAGCCATTAATAACTGGCTTTCTGTTTTTTATGTGTGTATTTGTAAACGGTGATTATATTTAAATGCATATGTTAAAAATAAACAATGGACATTTTTTGAAAAACAAAACAGGAAAATAAAACAGATAGTTTATGCACTTTCAAAGAGGTAGTCTATATTAATCTGAAGAAGTATGCCTATAACAGCCATTTTTGTACAAGGAGACAGACATCCTAGTAAGAGAATGTCGTCGTAAAAATGAAAACTATACAAAGCAGTATACAAAGAGAAAACAACTATGTGAAATGATCCCATTGGATTCCCATTCTGTTATTGCCTTTATATCTTTGAGCGTCTCATCATTTTGTTGCTTGACCAAAGTTGACTGGATTAATTAGTACCATTTAAATTTGACACTTGATATTGAAGTTTTTCTATGAGGTGATCCAACGGGACATAGTTGTACGCTTTTAATCCCTAACTTTTGCCTGGACCACCCTTTCGGGTTTTCAGTCCAGCGGGATACCCTTTTTTGCCAAAGCCGCCTTTTCAGGTTTTTGACTTGTCAGGTGTCCATATTTTTCATATATATCTCTAACTTTTTCCCGAACCCTTTTCGTTCGCTTGGATGCCCTTATTTTTTCCTGGGCCAGTCAACCTAGCAGGTCTCTGTTTATGCGTAGTATCTTTTAACTATGTCCGTGTTTACAGGATGTGGAAGGTTGTCACTGTCCATAGTGGTTAATACCATGGCTCCACCAGAAAATATGTTCTTAATCACAAATGGTCATTCGTATGTGGGAGTACATTTTCCCCTGGGATCACTTTGTGGCAGGATAATGCGTTTGATTACTAGGTCGCCAACTTGATATTCTTGACGTCTGACTTCTTGTTAAAAACTTTGATCATACGTTTCTAGTACATCTAACCATGACAAACATCCGCGAGCCTTTTCTCGTCAATGAGGTTCAATTGGTCAAGTCGAGTCTGAACCCATTTGTCTTCATTCAAACCTGCATCCTTCATGATTCTCAAGGAAGGGATCTGGACTTCGATGGGTAGGACAGCTTCCATACCGTATACCAGAGAGAAAGGAGTTGCCCTTGTTGATGTGCGTAATGAGGTACGATAACCATGAAGATCGAATGGTAACATTTTGTTCCAGTCTTTGTATGTCACCGTCGTCTTCTGCATGATCTTCTTGATGTTTTTATTGGAAGCCTCTATAGCGCCATTCATCTTTGGTCGGTAAGGAGAAGAATTATGATGTTAAATCTTGAATTATGCACAGAGCTCGGTGATCATAGTATTATTGAGATTGGTACCATTATCTGTGATGATTCTTTCTGGAGTACCATACCGACAGATAAGGTTATGTCTGATGAACCGGGCCACAACGTTCTTGGTAACAGAAGCAAATGAGGCTGCCTCGACCCACTTTGTGAAGTAATCAATGGCAACAAGGATGAAGCAGTTCCCATTAGAAGCGGTAGGTCTAATATCTCCTATCATATCGATGCCCCACATTGCGAAAGGCCATGGCGCATTCAAGACGTTTAAGGGAACTAGAGGCACATGTACTTTATCAGCATAGATCTGGCACTTGTGATAAGTTCGGGAATGTTGATAACAGTCTGCTTCCATAGTGTACCAGTAGTATCCTGCCCTCAGAATCTTCTTAGCCATTGCGTCCCCACTAGAACGGGTTCCAAAGGTACCTTTGTGCATATCCTCCATAATCCTCTTTGCTTCACTCTTGTCTACACACTAAAGTAAAGTAGAATCATGGTTATGCTTGTAGAGGATTCTGTTACTGAGGAAAAACTTGGAAGATAACCTTCTTAGGAACTTCTTATCATTGACGGAAGCTCCCTCAGGATACTCTTGGGCCTCGAGGTATCTTTTCACTTCATGGAACCAAGGTTTGTCCCCTACTTCTTCAGTATCCACCTGATAACAGTATGTTGGTTCGTCTAATCTCTCAATTATGATCTGAGGATCTTCATCATCCCATATTACTTTAAACACGGATGACATAGTAGCTAGGGCGTCTGCTAATTGATTTTCTTCTTGTGGAAAATGCTCAAAGGTAACTTCTTCAAAGTGTGGAATCAGCTTCAACACATGCTCTCGGTAAGGGATGAGATTAGGATGCTTTGTGTCCCATTCTCCTTTGATTTGACTGATCACCAAGGATGAGTCTCCAAATACGCTCAAGAATTTTATTCTCAAGTCGATAGCAGCTTTGAGACTCGTAATGCGTGCTTCATATTCAGCCATATTGTTGGTACAGTTGAAACATAGCTTGGCAGTGAAAGGAGTATGACAGCCTTCGGGAGATATGGTCACAGAACCGATGCCATTGCCAAGTGCATTGGAAGCTCCATCAAAAACCATAGTCCATCGGGATCCTTGTTCAGGTCCGTCATACAGTCCAAGTTCTTCACAATCATTCACTAACATGATGTCCTCGTCCAGGAACTCAAAATTCATGGATTGATAGTCGTCCACAGCCTGATGAGCCAAGTGATCAGCTAGTACACTTCCTTTTATTGCTTTTTAGGTAGTGTACTGAATGTCGTATTCAGTCAGGACCATTTTCCATCTTGCTTTTCTTCTATAGAGAGCGGGCTTCTAGAATATGTATTTGATAGGATCCATTTTAGATATCAATAAGGTAGTGTGAGTCAGCATATACTGTCTTAGTCGGCGAACAACCCATTCCAGAGTGCAGCAAGTTTTCTTAAGAAATGAATATCTGGTTTCACAGTCGATAAACTTTTTGCTCAGGTAGTATATTGCATGCTCTTTTCAGCCCGACTCGTCATGTTGCCCCAACACACACCCCATTGAATTTTCTAATACAGTTAAGTACATGATCAGAGGTCTTCCTTCAATCGGCAGCATCAAAATTGGAGGTTCTTGAAGATACTCCTTGATTCTGTCAAAGGTAGTCTGGCAGTCGCCATTCCACCTCACCACTTGATCCCGTTTTAGTAATTTTAAGATCGGGTCACAAGTAGCGGTTAGGTGGGAAATGGACCTGTCAATGTAGTTTAGACGTCCCAAGAATCCTCTAACATCATTCTTTGTGCGGGTAGTTGGCGTCTCTTGGATAGATTTAACCTTTGCAGGATCTACTTCGATACCATTACTGCTGACAATGAAACCTAATAGCTTACCTGATCTTACTCCAAAAGTACACTTGTTCAGATTTAGTCTTAACTTGTACTTCCTCAGTCTTTCAAACAGCATTTTCAGGTGATCAAGGTGTTCTTCTTCAGTCTGAGACATAGGTATCATATCATCGACGTAAACCTTTATCTCATGATGGATCATATCATGAAACAAAGCTACCATAGCACACTGATATGTTTCCCCATCGTTTTTCAATCCAAATGGCATAACTTTGTAGCAGAAGGTGCCCCACTGCGTGATGAAATTTGTTTTCTCCATATCATTAGGCACCATTTTAATTTGGTTATACCCGGAGAAAACATCCATGAAGGAGAACACCTTATGTTGCACGGTGTTATCAGCCAGAACATCAATATGGGGAAGCGGAAAGTCGTCCTTGGGGCTCGCCCTATTCAAATCTCTGTAATCCACACGCATGCACACCTTGCCATCCTTTTTAGGTACTTGTACCTAGTTTGCAACCCATTGTGGATAAGAAGTAACAGCTAAGAATCTGGCGTTAAACTGTTTCATAACCTAGACCTTGATCTTTTCTGACATCTCAGGACGCATACGGAGAACTTTTTGCTTCATTGGAGGACAGTCTTCGTTCGTTGGTAGACAACCACAATATCAGTGTCCAACCCCGGCATGTATTCGTACGACCAGGCGAAGATCTCAATATAGTCATATAACATCTGGATTAAATGTCCCTTGACACTATGCTCCAGGTTGGAACCTATCTTGACTTCCTTTGTATCTTCTTCAGTACCCAAGTTTACTGTCTTATCTGGCTCTTCATGAGGCTGTATCGCTCTTTTTTCCTGTTGTAACAGTATAGCAAGTTCTCTTGGTACTTCACAATCTTTCTCACCTTCGTACTCAGCTTGGTAGATTGGATTTTCAAAGTCATAACTCGTAGTAGAATAATCATTATCAAAGGGATCCATAGTGGATGTGGTTCTGCAATTTTATATGTGGGTGTGTGTAAGAGAGCATAGCTATTTTGATAAAGTAAAAGAAGAAAAGAAAGACAAAGAGCGCAAAATGTGTATGCAAAACATCCAATGATTTATTTATGACATATGAAAGTGAAATGATAACCCTCACAAATAAACCATTGTGCCTCAGGTAAGACACATGGCTTTAGAGTTTAAATTGTTCAAATATTACATATCCCAAAAGAAAACAAAAAGACAATTACTCCTGGATGGACGTAATGGGAACAAAGTCTCTAGCTATCCAATTGCTGAGACCACTGTTGATAGTAGGGAAGATCCAATTGTCCAGGTCGCAGTCACTGCCATTGCCTTCTACAGCGTTTACTCCATGGTTGTTGATGCGTAATGGTGGTCCTCCGCCGCGAGCACGAAGAATGGCTTTTTGAGCTCGTGTAGTGAAAATCAAACCAAACTTGTCAGACTTATAGGGGATGTCAGGTAGTTGACCCCAAATAGTGCACCAACCATCTTCAATTACAGCCCTGGCATCCTTTAGAGAAGCCATCTTTAGTGGAGGTCTGGTAATTTTTGGAAAAGTAGTGGCATTTTTGGTAACAACAATTATCTGAGGAACCTCTTCAAAATTCTGGAAGGGGGTCTCGATGAATTCGCCGTCCATCTCGACATATCGGAGAGAGTTCAGGTGGCTCACCATATACTTTTCTTCGCCATGGACTGTAACAATCTTTCCCTTAACCGGATACTTTAACATCTAATGCAAAGAGGAAATGACAGCACTGGCCCCATGAATCCAAGGGCGTCCCAACAAACAAGAGTAAGACGGGTGAATGTCCATCACATAGAAAGTTGATCCAAAAGTTTGGGAACCAACTTTAATAGGAATGTCCACCTCCCCGTGTACAATTCTCTTAGAACCATCAAAAGCCCTTACCACAATATTACTAGGCTTCAAAGTCAATCCTTCACAGTCCAATCTGTCTAAAGCACCCTTGGGTAGAACATTTAGTGATGAACCTGTATCAACTAGAACATGAGCCATGGTAGTGCCCTTGCACTCAATAGAGACATGCAGGGCATCATTATACTTTCTTCCTTTAGACGCCAAATCAGCATCGGCGAAACCAAGTCCATTGTCAGCAGTTAGACTAGCGACACAGTTCTCAAATTGGTCGGCGGAAGTCTCTTGTGGTACATGAGCAGATTTGAGGAACTTCACCAAAGCCTTAGCATGGGCTTCAGAGCATAACAGTAAGGCCAGCATTGAAATTTTTTAGGGGGTCTGCCCCAATTGTTCCATAACATTGTAGTCACTTTTCTGTATGATTTTCAGTAACTCCTCCATTTCTTTTTAGAGGCTTCAAGAATGGTTTTTTTAGGTGCCTCCGTCCGAGAAGGCTCAACCAATACTTCTTTGCCTTGAGTCTCGGCTGACTCAGTAGCAGGAATAGAAACAAGAGTGACAGTAGGAGTAGAAACAAGAGTAACAATAGGAACATTAGCAGGAATAACCAAAGGAGTTGCAATAGTCCTCGGAGAGATCTCAGGAGAGAAGATCCTTCCGCTTCTAATAATTTTACTGGTCTCGAAAATGTTGTCGATATTAGGATCAGTCTCTTCAACAACTTCATCTTTGATAGCCAATAGGTCTTGCTTGATGCCATGGTAATAGACGTCAGCTCCATAGTTCCAAGGAACAACCTTATTGGAGGAATATGGTATCATCCCAGGAAAAGTGATAATTAAAGGAGCAACCATAGGAGTGGATGTAATCCTGACAAGTCTTTTGGAGGAGACCCTGGGAGGATTGTCGGAAATGGTAATAATTGATATATCTTCACACAGACTTCTCGTAGAGGGAGTCTTCTCAAACAGAATTTCCTTGTTGTCTATCAGGCGTTGGACACCTATCTTCAACAACAAGCAACCATTGGGTAGAGACGTACACAGGTGGCAATCTTCGCCATAACCCATAAATAAACTGGCTCGCAAGAGATTCTTCTTAATACTCGGTAGAGGAGTAGCTAGTTCATCAACAGAAGAAACAAACGGGTCGTTATCAACGGCATTAACACTCTAACCATGCTTGGGCATTGGTGCAGTTATCACATTAGGGGTCTCGAGAGGGTCAAATTCAATCTCCTTTTCCTCAAAAAGATCCTGAACTTTATTCTTTAGAGCCCAACAATCATTTGTATCATGCCCCGTACTGTTGGAGTGGTAGGCACAAGGGGCATTTGGATTATAACAGGGAGATATAGTGTTTGGATTTTGAGGAGGCTCCTTCAGAGTGACCAGATTATACTTCAACAAGTGTGGCAAAACCTGAGATAAGGACATGTTAAGTCGGGAGAATAGTCTTCTAGGTGCATCCTACCTATGCTGATTGTTTTGTCGTTGAGTTGATACAGGGTTGGAGATCATTACAGCTCCCATTATTGGACGGTGTTCAGCTTTGCTTTGATTCTTTTGATCGTAGGCAACACTTACTTCTTTCTTCCCAGAGAATGGTTTCTTTAATGTACTTGAAGATGCATCTCTCTGAATCTTACCGCTCTTGATACCAGTTTCTACTCTTTCTCCCGTCAATATCAGCTCAGTGAACCCAGCTGAAGAGCTCCCAATCAGATTTTTGAAGAATGGGCCTGGCAAAGTACCCAAGAACATATCTACCAGCTCTCTATCAGACAGGGGAGGCTGGAATCTTCCTACAAGATCTCTCAGTTTCTGGGCATAATCTTTGAGACCCTCACTGGAACCCATAGACATGCTTTGAAGTTGTTTATGAGTTGGAGCAAGGTCAACATTGTATTGGTACTGCCTATAGAATGCAGCAGCCAGAACCTCCCAGTTGTGGATGTTGGTTCCCTCCAGCTGATAGAACCACTCCAATTTAGTCCCCGATAAACTTTCCTAGAAAAAATGCACCCACAAATCCCAATCAGCAGTGTGAGGTTGGATCTTCCTGACATAGGACCTCAGATGCAGCTTAGGACATAGGACCTATAGTAAATGCGGGAACTTTAAACTTTGGGGGAATGATAACTCCAGAAACCAACCTTAATTCTTCAAAATCCAGACCAGGTACTCTCTGAATTTCCATGGCGTTGAGACGATCCTCCAGTTGTTTGTATTTGTCATCAGTAGGAGGATATTGTTCTTCAGCGTAGTCAGCCTCTTCTTCATCAGACCCCAGACTGTGGTCCCCTTCTTTTGTCTTCTCTTCCTGATTGTCTCCCTCATTTGACGAAGTTACAAATTCTAGGGCTCGTTTTGCTGGTTCTCTGAACCTCCTTCCCATATTCAAGACACCCACTGTTTTCTTTGTCTTTTTCTTCTATTCTTTGATCATGATAGACTTCAGGTCATCTTGTCCTTTAGCTAGAGCCAGGAATATCTGTTGGAACTTAGAATTATGTGCTTGAAGATCCTTCATTGTTTGTTCGATATCCATCTTACTTAAATAAATAGTATAAATATAAGGAAACCTGTTGTGGAAAACCTGTTTATGTTATGATGCATGAACATGTGTATGCAAATAATTTCAAGGACTTAGAAGATTTAAATTTGTTTAGACGAAAGGGAACAAACATTAATTGTATTAATAAGTTCAAATTGATTACAACATGCCTCTTGGGCTTACATTGACACAAAAGAAACTAAATGAACTAAAATACAATAACAATTGCTCAAATATCCTATGGATGCTTCCTCCTTGGAGCGATATAGGAATTCAGGCTCCTCTCCTCATGAAGTTGTCTTGTGAGCTCCATTGTCTTCTTCTCGCTTGCATAGAACTAGGCTTCAAAGGTGTCTCTCTCCCCCTTTAACTGAATCCAAGCTCTTTGTAAATCTTCAAGAGAATTAGGCATATCAGGATAAAGAACAGTATATGGAACATCTCCTTCGACAACAGGCTCCATGATGATTGGTAAGATGGAGGGGTAAGGCATCACGAGACTTTAAGCACGAGTTCGTACCCACTTAAGGTAAGGCTCAAGGGGGGTGGAATTCTTATGTCCCAATGTCTTACTATCCACTTTGTTTATCATTCTCCAAGCTTGTATGAACCTTTAACGATGGCCTTAGTTGTCGCCCTCGTAATCGAATACCAAACCTTGGATGAGTGCATCATGGGGACTATCTCTTCGTGCATACCCAAATTATCATAAAGCCAAAAAAGGGTTGTAGGTAATACCTCTCCTAATTCCAAGAATAGGGACATTAAGGAATTTCCCACAATGGTCGATGATAGTAATGTCCTCCAAGGATCGAGAACACCAGTGAAT
This sequence comes from Vicia faba, assembly GCA_948472305.1. NCBI lineage: Eukaryota > Viridiplantae > Streptophyta > Magnoliopsida > Fabales > Fabaceae > Vicia > Vicia faba. Next base: position 1,183,869,761 of record OX451741.1, on the reverse strand, counting down.
ATCAGAATATGTGAGTGACATCATCCTTTGAGACCATGTCAAGCCTTGCTCATTCTTCAACATTGGTCGAGGTAGGTGTGAAATAAACCACCTAGAGAGTAAGGGAATGCAACATAAAATAATACCTCTTTTCTCCATGGTGTGAGTGTTAAAACAATGTAGAATGTCTCCAAGCAGGGTAGGTACGGGATTGCGAGAGAGGAAAACCTTGATGGCATTCACATCTATGAGTTGGTCCAGAACTAAACCATAGATTAGAAGGGCCAAGACATCCTCAAAATATCTAAAATCCATATCTTTCCAGAACGAACGAGCCTTCTCCAACAGAAACTTGGCTAAGAAACCCTTAACCCCATTGCTTGTCTCCCAATTTATCATAATGTCAGACTTCTTCAGATGCAAGGCTTTGGCGATAACTTCGGACTTTGGAGTATCCTCTAAACCGGTGAATGGTATTTGATCAAGCACATGCACTCCTAGCAACTGAGAGAACTCTTCTAATGTAGGAACCAATTAGTAGTCAGGAAAGGTGAAGCAGTGATGCATGGGATCAAAGAATTGGAAAAGCACACACACCATTTCTTCTTGGAAGTTTGAGGTAGCCAAGTTGAGAAGTTGGCCATATTTCTTGGTGAAGGAAGAATCTCCGGGCACCCTTGATGCTAATTCTTGAAGTTGAGGATGTGCTTTCACGAAGTTGACTCGGATGGTATTCCTATAAATGGGAATCATGGCCTACAAAATAGAACAAAGATGAATCCCTAAGTCATTGAAATGTTTAGTGAGAATTCTTATGATGTTTATGATGTTATGTACAAGTATACACACAAATCAAACAAGTCGTTATATACATGTACACACCAAGCAGACAAGTCCTTAGGTTTAGGCTTGCATGGAGTTTATAGGTAAGTACCCTCTTTAAGTTTAGTTGGCTCAACCTGACCTAGAAAGTAAACGGGTTCTAGGGGATCTCAATATCATTGATCTTTCTTCATTGGACATTGTCTCAGAACAATCAATCTTTTGTTGCAGCCGAAATATCCCAAAAGTCCGATCTCAATGAGTGTAGTATCGAGTATCAACCAATCTTCAGCTTTACACCAAAGTCGACTATCTCACTACTTCCTAATGGCCAAGTTGTTCAATTAAGGTTCTAAGGTCAGTTAGTGCTTCATGAAACCGCTCAGAGGCACCGTATTCTCCTTGATTCAACACAAGGGATACCGGTACTAACAAATGTGTCACACTAACGTAGCCATTGACTCAACCATATCGGTCTATGTTATACAATTTCCACAATCTATTGTTACTTACCTAAAAGGTGCCCCAGATCCGGGTGTAGGATCAATACAAACTCAAACAAGGACCCATAAATATAAAGCAATCAAGTCAAACAAAGAAAGAAAATAAATGTGATCTAGTTTAAGATAACCCCATTTTTAAGTAAATTCCGCAGCAGAGTCACCAGTTCTGTAATACGGTGGAGAACTGACTTGGGTTTTTTGTGTTTGATTTCAAATGTTACAGATAGCAAGAGTCGCCCCCGACTTTTATTTTATCCAATAAAGGAATGGGTGAAAAGAATAGGATATACCTTTGAGATATTTTCTTGAGTTCGGGGGGTATATTATGAAAAGGGAAGGTGTTAGCACCCTTTTCATCCATAGTTATCTATGGGCTCTTAGTTGCTTGCTAGATCACTTTGAAAAATGCTTTGTTTGAAATGTGTTTGTGGTGGGTTTTTTGAAAGTATTTTGAAAACGCCTTTGTTGCGGAAAACTTTGTAATAATTCTCGTCTCTATAAGAATTTATACAAAGTGTTGGTTTTGAAAATAGTTCAAAGAGATGTTTGTTTTTTGAAGATGTTATGAAAGTGTAAGTGTGGAAATGGTTTTAGTTTGTGAGCAAGCAACTACGAGCGTCCTACCTATTCAAAAGGTCTTTGTTATTTTCCTCCTCCTTTAGATGTTTCTATCTTACCATTGATTTGGTAAGAAGCCCTGTCATTGGATGTGAAGGGACGGGCGTGGGTCAATCGTATAGTCATAGAAGGCAACTTATGAGACGTTTTAGCAATTTTTGTAAGGGACTAGATCGTTTACCGGAGGCAACATCGAGGGACATCAAGGGACTACGATCTTTTTATCGGGGGTCTTTGCTAAAACGGCCATATTCAAGGGACATGACTATTTTCTTAGGCAACAAGCGAGGTTACCCTAGAGGTGCACGTGTGTGAATAGTGTGTTTGATTTCATGCATTTTTGTCTTTGAAATTAGGGTTTTCTAACGGTTGATTTTATCTTGCCATACACAACCTAATTATTAACAATTTATATTTGAAAGCGGTAAATTGCGGAAATGTAAAGTCCTACGCTATTACAATATTTAGGGGATGGGGATACAAATGTACAAATGGGGATTGCAAGAAGTTTAAATCCTAGTTATCTATTACAACTATATTGAATTGAATAGTGTATAGGAAATATAATGTACAAGACAGTATGGAAAAAGGAATAGATTTGTTTTGTTTTTGTTAAGAAAAGATTTTTATCCTATTAAAAAAAAGAAATAATTAGTTAATAAAAGAAATTTAAATTAATTTGATTTAAAAAAGGAACATAATTTTTATGTATTTTTTATATTAATAAAAATAATACTAATGATAATAATATAGAAAATAAGAAAGAAAAAATAAAATAAAGAAAATAAGTCAGGAAGGGGTGAAAGTTGAATTCGAGGTGTTTTTGTGTAGAAAATAGTTTTTTGTGTTTAAAACAGTTTTTGTGTAGAGAACAGCTTTGTGTTTGAGTCCAGGGCCTGTTTTTTAGTTAGTAAGCAGGGGTTCAGAAACATTAAAAAAATGTCGAAGCCCAACTGTGGAGGTCCAAGTGTGCTTCCTTCGACAAGGCAAGCTTTAGCGCACGCTGTTTGTACCACTAGGGTGGTCTGTTTCATCCTTTTGTAGAACGAACTTGTTTATGAATGGCGAAATGTCAAGCTTTCCCTCCCTTGTACGCATAGGCCATTATGAGTCCATTCGTTAAGCTTCTAAAAGCCTCATTTCTCAGTCGAACAAAAAAAATGTAAATAGCAAATCTGAATAAGATTTAAATATGAACCTAACCACGTAATTTTTTATAGTTATGGATCTAGGGCTAGCATGAATTTTGATCAATACCAAATGATGTTTGAATGAAGAGTTCCAAGTTTAAGAAAAAACTTACCTCTTGGAGTGAAACTTGAGGGACTTCGACAAGTCTCCAGGAACGGTTTGATGATGGATTAAGACTGCTTCGACCTCTCTGAAGCTATTCCAGTTGCTACTTTTCTTTGAGGAAGGCGTCAGGAAACAAGGTGTGAGGTCATATGTAGATGGTGTTTAGGAGTTCTTGTAAGTAAAAGGCCAAGAGAAATAACAAGTGAGGTCGAATTCAAAACTCAGGAGTGGTAAGTTTTGAAGTGTTTGATGATTTTATTTGAGAGTGTTTTAAGGGTTTCAGCTTCCCGTTTTTTACTCTCTCTTTTTTCTTCTCCAAAAGCCCCCCCTTTATATGTTGTGAAAAAAATTATTTATAGAAGAGTCTTGCTGGGGTTTTGAGGGGAAAAACAAATAAAATTTGAACAGTTTGGGTATGTTCTTTTCATAGCTTTCGAGGTGCATCTCTTATATGCTAGTTTGGTGCAAATATGGGATTGGTTTAGGGGCAGCATAGCAGGACTATTTTGCGGCAGGTTTAGAGTGTTGTGGCAGCTTGGTGCAGGGCTGTTTCATAGCAGTACAACGGACTTTTTTTGACATGGTTTTAGGCCATTATGTGGAAAGTACAACAAACTTGGGCTTGGCAGCATATATGACTTTGTTCAGAAGCCTTCGACCAAACTCATCAAAAGACAAGACAATATTTGTTTCCACCAATTGTGTGTCCTTCGAATGTAACACCCAACCTTCGACCAGACTCAATAAAAGACGAAGCAATATTTGTTTCCAACAAATGTGTGTCCTTCGAATGGACCATATAACCTTCGACCGTACTCAACAACAGACGAAACAATATTTGTTTCCAACAAATGTGTATCCTTCGAATGGACCACATAAACTTCGACCATACTCAACAACAGATGAAATAATATTTGTTTCCACCAAATGTGTGTCCTTCGAATTGACCAAATTCATCTGAATGTACCACTTTTAGCATGCAAGATAATCTCAATGGCATAGTCAAAACAAAAGAATTTCAGGATTACTTTCCTACTAGTAACCATCAGTTGATTAAGTGGTCTAAAGTTCAAATGTCCAAACCTCCAATTGTAATTCATAGTGTAGAAATTATGCGTGTCGAAGGGTTTAGAGGTGGAATCAAAGCAAGCATGAAGGAAGCCACTGCTTTATGGATCGAAGCAAGCATGAAGGAAGTCATTGCCTTGTGGGTCGAAGCAAGCATGAAGGAAGCTACTACTTTGTGGATCGAAGCAAGCAAGAAGGAAGCCATTACCTTGTGGATCGAAGCAAGCATGAAGGAAGCCATTGCTTTGTGGATCGAAGCAAGCATGAAGGAAGCCATTTCCTTGTGGATCGAAGCAAGCATGAAGGAAGCAATTGCCTTGTGGATCGAAGCAAGCATGAAGGAAGTCGTTGCCTTGTGGACCGAAGCAAGCATGAAGGAAGCCATTGCTCAGTCGAAGCTTGTGGATCGAAGCTCTTTCTTCAATTTGTCCAAATCTACCAGCCACTTCTTTCGATCAGTCATGTAGCCTGAACCAGGTTTTGAATTCAACATAGTTACCTGCATCTGCACACCCTTTTGTCTGCTTTGTACTTGTGCAAACTTGAGCTTTTCAAAATCTTTGTGAGAAATATCTTGAGAAAAGAGAGGGAAAATTTTGGGGTACACCAGTAAGGAACTAAGATCTTTTATCGAAGGCAGCATCGAAGGGTCATCGAGGGACTATGATCTTTTTAACTCGAGGGTCTTTGCTAAAGCGTCCCACGTTCGAGGGACATGACTGTTTTTTATCCGAGGCAACAAGTGCGGGTCACCCTAGAGGTGTGCGTGTGCGAAGTGTGTTGAGATTTAGTTAATTTGATCTTGGATTTATGGTTATCTAGCGTCTGTTTTTAGTCTTTTCCATATAATTCTATTACTAGCAGTTAAATATATACATACATTTATACATAAGTGCAGAAAGTAAAAATGCGGGAAATAGAATCTACACTATTACAATGCTTCGGGGATGGGGAGTACAAACCATAAAACGGGGGAAAGAGTACAGTAAACCCTAATTTATCTATTACATCCCTTAACAGTTACATAATTTATGAAAAATAATAATGAAAAAATGAATAAGCGCGTGAAGATTGAAAAAGGGAAAAATATTAAAACCTAAAAAAAAATTTCTAAGTGTTAGAAAAGTATTTTTGGTTTTTTGTTTAGAAAAATATTTTAAAGTGATTAACCCTAATTCTAAATAATTTACAAATTAATTAATAAAATCAAATCAAAATGTGATTAAATTAAATTAATTTTTTATTTATAAAAATTAAATTAATTGATCAAAAATCTGAATTTAGTGATTTTCTGTGATTTTTTTATTAAAATAAAATTGATTAAAAAAGAAAATAGTTAATTAAAACACAAAAAAGAAATGAAAATGGACCTACTGAGAACAAGTAAATGGGGGGTGTGAATCTGTAATTTCCAAGCCCAACAAAAGAGCCCAGATTACTTGTGCTGGATCCAGTGAGGGTGACTCCCTAGGGTGCATCGTGGGGAGGCCTTCAGCAGCGTTGGATCTGGCTTGGGGAGCATCTGATGGTGAGGAATTGGAGATCCATAGTGCATGCATGAACCTGCTTGGTACTGGATCTGCAAGAGCAAAGTATTGAAAAATAATATGCCAGGGGCAGGGATCGAACCTATGCACTGGCATACCAATGCTTTAACACACACCCACGCTTACCGTTGGGACAGCCACTACATCTGATACCTAAATCAAACAAAAACATTATATTTGAAAATGAAAACTAATGTCAGCCAAACAAAAAAGCTTGTGCTGTAGGACCCTATTATTTTGAACCAAAGAATTAGAAGACAATTGGATGCCATGCAAGTCTTCAGGCGAGTCAGACCACGCCTCACGGTGGTCAACTCTTTCTTCTCCTGTTGGCCCAAAATTTAAACTATATGGATGTTCAGGAGATGATTTCAAGGCTTAGTTTGGATTGAAATCGCTTGGAGTTTGCAACTCGAATGCTTTCACTTTTTTGAGAAATCTCATGAATTTGGAGATCTTTCTTAGGCAGTGTTTTCGTGGTCTTCTGAGATCCGAGGCTTGCACTTATATAGAGGAAGAGAATGTCTCAATATACATGACAAAGAATCAAGAAATCAGACCATGATAAAACAAAAATCAAACATATTGAAAATTTTCCATTTTTGAGCTTGTTCTTGCCATTTTGAGCCTTGTGCAATTTTAACATGTTTTGTGACAGGCTTGCATGAGTTGTTTGGGCCTCCAAGAGTTTAGACCATAAGCCTTCATGCCTTGTCCATTAAGCTTGCATTTTATTTGATTTAACTTTGATTTTAAATAAATAAATAAAATTAAATTAAATAAAAACTAAAATAATGCATGAATGCACTTAAGGATCTTTAAATATGTTATGAAAACATTTGAATTCCAAAACCTAGGCCCAATAGCCCAAAATCACAAATTTTCTCAATTGAGATTTCATGTATTTCTCAAAAATTTCCCAACTTGTGCATCTCATAACTTGCTCAATTTTCATATTTTAAAAGTGATCCTTGACTTTTTGGAAATCTCAAAATGTCCTCTACAATTTCTCTTTTGATCATTTTTGCATTTGGAGATTTTATCTTGATGTAAGTTGCCTTGACAAAAAATGTCTTTTGGTTGACTTTTGAAATGAGCTATAATGTATGAGCTCATATCTTTCAAATGAAGCACTTTTTGGACTTGAGCATCCATATACAAAGTTGTATAGAATTGAATTTCCTTCGAGATGGGCTTTGGTTAGGGAAAAGTTGATGAAGCATGTAAAAGTTATGTTTGGTCAAAGTTCAGTTGACTTCTCCTAAGGAAACCTTAATTTGGCAATTTTTGACCTTTGATGATTTGAGGGCTTTCCTTGAGGAATCATGATGAAACCTTGATCAAATGATGGATATCACTTCAAAATGTTGATTTTAACCAAAAACATTGAATTTTGACTGTATGTTGACCATAGTTGACTTTTTTACCCAATATAGTTTATTTTCAATCATTTGAGCCATTGACTGAGCAAACTTGTGATGTAAGACTTGAAACTTGACATGAGCATTGTTGAAGACCTATGATGAACCATGAAAACCATTTGAGACCTTTTTAACTCAAATTTCCTTGAGAAACTCAAAACCCTAGTTGTAGACCCTTTGCTTAGGAGGAGCATTTTGACCGGTCAACCCTTGAGTAACTTTTAGTATTTGAGACCTTTGTGAGCATGTCTTGAAGAAAAATGGGAGGGAAATTTTTTGGGTACAACAGCTGCCCCTGTTCAATCTTCTTAAACATGAAGAGTTAGATTGGCTTGTCTTCCGTTCGTGACTTAAAGGTAGAAGATGATTGAACACTTAAGTGCCCAGAAATTTGCACTCGTCGGTGCACGAAGTGGCGCTGTTGGTTGATTATACCAGGAATAGGCTTAAAGATGCCATTTGGACAGGTGACAGAGAGTCTTCAGAGATGGGCTTATAGATGCCATCCAAAGTAACCTTTGATAGAAATTAGACTAAGTTTACGCTCGACTTCAACTGGGAGAAGTATTAGAATAAATCTATGCTCGATAAAATCTGAGCTAGAAGATGTCTACGCTCGTCTTCAAATGGAAGAATTATCAGAATAAATATACACTTGATTTAATCTGAGCCAGAAGATGTCTCTTTGAGAATGACCCTCTGAGGAAATGGCTTAAGTAGCTATTTGTTAGATGTAGCCTTTGAGAATACTGTCTGGTCATATAAGTAGTTGATGATGTTTGTCTGTTGAGTGATCTTTCCTAAAAAGGTAAAGAGTTAGTTGTATGCAATGTCATGATGCATGAAATGCATTGCATAATGATGTTCTCAAAGTAAATGAGATTATTCTATATGCGTTTTGTATGCATATGCTATGATGTTTGTAAATGATGTATAAATATGAAATGTTGTTGAAACGTATTGGTAGCTCAGTATAATATCTTGCTGGGGAAAATAAATCCATGACTAGTGTTGGGGATGAAGAATATGTGTAATCTTTGGTCTTGCCTAGAATGTTTCTACTGGGGATTCCTGCTCTCTGTTTGAGAAAACTCCGTTGGGGAATGTTGATTTTTGTTTGGGGAGAAGAGTCTAAGAACATTGGTTATTCATCGCTCTTCTGGGGATTATAGTTCTCGTATACCCTGACTAGGGATAAAAGAGATGGATAAACCTTCGAGGTGTTGCCTGACCGAGTCTCTGATATGGATACCGACTCGTCTGGAGAGAATAAGGTTGAACGATATCTGATCCAGTTTCAGATACAGTAGCAACTCTCTGGGGATAGCAACCCAGACTGTCCTTAGTTAAGTTTTGGAACTAAAAATTGAACATCAAAGAGAAGCTTAAAGATTTTGAATCTGAAGAATCAAAACATGAGCATAAGACTCTAAAGACTCTGACTTTGAAGAGGTTAACTTTTGAGGACCGTACTCTGAATAAAGTCAACCTCTGAAGATCCAGACATTAAAGACTCAAAATATAAATTTGGTCAACATAAAGATTAAGAAGACTCTAAAAGGTCATTATCTAACTCAAATGTCATTTTGTCTTCTTCTAATCACGTGTAGAACCAAAGAAAAATATGCACAGACAGTAGGGATAGAACAAATAATTCCTTTTGGTGAAAAGGATTTTCAAATTTATTTTGCAAGGCATTAATCATATAAAGTAGCATTCTAACGTCTTTGATCAAAGCTTCTCCAAGACTCACTTATGCATGGAATCTTCTTCAACGAGTCTTTTATGTCTTTCTATATAAGGAACATGAGACTTAAAGAAAAATAAAACTAACTATTGACAAACAAATAATGGCTTATAACACCCGAGGTTGGCGAGGGAGGGGAGTCGTTGTCGGTGCACGAGGCATGAAAATGAGTGGCTCCTGACAACTTATAGGAAAAAACCAAATTCACATTAGAATGAGAGGGATCTTGAGAATGTGTAGGTATGGAACTACATGGTTGAATGAAGGCATATAAGGATTGATTGGTATTACATATACCAACAAGATGCATATTCTTTTCGGTAGCCTAACAAATAAGAACTCCATAGTTAAGGATGCTTGAATTTTAGTAGTATTTGGAAGGGTGGCCTTTTGGGAAGTTTCATAGAAAGTGTGTGAGTAAGGATAAATCATACTGAAAAGACTCGTGTTGGTTTATGAGGTCACTCAGTAATCCTGGAATCTATATGGGGCGTTACAAATGGTATCAGAGAATACCTCTCCCAGTACGACGTGGTTCGGGGAAGAACCAAGCAGAAGCTGGTGGGCATGTAACACCCGAGATCGACGAGGGTGGGGAGTGGTTGTTGGTGCACGTGGAATGATAATAAGAATCTCCTAAAAGCTTCTATGCAAAAATCAAATTCACATCAGAATGTGAGGGATCTTGAGGTTGTGTAGGTATGTGATTTCTTGGTTGAAGGAAGGCTTATAAGGAATAATTTGTACTACCTATGAAAACAAGATGTATCTTTGTTTTGGCCACTGACAAATAAGAACTCCATAGTTAATCATGCTTGACTTGGAGTAGTATTTAGATGAGTTACCTTCTAGGAAATTTCTCAAAAAGCATGTGAGTGAGGACGAAGCATGTTGAAAATACTCGTGTTGGTTTGTGAGATCAGTCGGTAACCCTGAAAGTAGTATGAGGTGTTACACTGTTACTATGTCAAAAGCACAAGTTTAACTTCGAATATCTTAAAACTTGTATATCTTAGAAATTCTCAAGTCTTAAGAGTATTTTTGTGTTGTATTTTGTTTACTCCTATGATTGTATATCAAGTGTAATACTCAAACAATCTTTCATTTGTAAGTTAGCTTGTTAGAAGTCTCTTTCTTGTGTGCTCGAGCATCTTAAGTCTCTTACTTGTGTGCTTGAGCATATGAAGTCTCTTGCTTGTCTGCACGAGCATCTAAAGTCTCTTGCTTGTTGTTTGACGATTAGAAGTCTCTTGCTTATATGCTTGAGAAATTGTAATCAAAAGTGATTATAGTGAAAGCATAAGTTTAACTTATAATATCTTAACACTGTATATCTTGGAAATTATTAAGTCTTAAGAGTCTTCTTATGTTGTACTTTGTTTACACCTATGATTGTAAATCAAGTGTAATACTCGAATAATCTCTCATATGTAAGTTAGATTGTTAAAAGTCTCTTTCTTGTATGCTCGAGTATCTGAAGTATCTTGCTTGTATGCTTGAGCATTTGAAGTCTCAAGCTTGCATGTTTGAGAATCTGAAGTCTTTTGCTTGTTGTTTGAGGATTATAAGTCTCTTTCTTTTATGTTTGAGCAATTGTAATAAGAAGTTATTATAATGAAAGCCCTTGAAAGTACAAGGGGATTGGACTACTCTTGTTTTATGGGAGGAACCAAGATAAACTACTTGTGTATCTCTTTATCTTTCTATCTAACTCTAATATTGTTTTTATCTGCCGCAAACAACTTACTTTGAATCAGATTTTATATCGTATGTTTAGAATTTGATTTGAGTGTTTTGAAAAAGAAAGAAAAACCCTACATAATTCAACCCCCCTTCTTGTGTTTTTCTCACCTCCACTCGCCACTTACATCCATTTGCTTCCAATCACCATTTTTTCCCATGTAATCTAACAATCCCAGAAGCATTATTTTTAAACTAGAGTTGACTCTACTTGCTTTCGAATGTCTCCCTGAAGGTCATTATTTCTAAAATTTGCAACTCAACATCTACATTCAAAGCATAACACCCAAGCATAGCATAATCACCTTTTTGAGATGTTATAGTCCCCCCCTTAACTTATTGTCATACCCTAATTTTTTACCTAGGATCTCACTTCCTTTACATCATTGCATCAAAAGATCATCTCATTCATCTCTGCATCACTAAACTCATGAAAGTGCAAGGGTTTACCATGTTTTGTTTGTTTCTTGTGCAAGATATGTGTTTTGGATCAAGGAGCATAAGTAATGTATTGATAAAATACATATGTATTCCTCAATGATTCAAACTTCTCATTCATTCATGATGGTCATTATTTGCATCACAATCTCACCATATTTTGGTTTCATCACGGGTTCATCAAATGCTTGAAGAGAAATAGAGTTTTTGGTACCCTCAGTTGAAAATTAATAATTAGGGTTTCAAAGGTTGATCTCCAATGTACATCACTTAAGGGTTATTCAATACCATTATATCATGGTCTTCAAGATACCTCAATGTGTTAAAGATTTCATTATCGTCACAAGGTCTCACTAAAATTGGAAGATTTGAATTCATCTGGAAAATTCAACTACTCAAAGTCAAATTTTGACTTTTGAGATTCTTAGTCAAATATGGACTCCTCAAGTTAAATTTCATGAAAAGGTGATTGATATTTGAATTTTATCAAGTTAAATCACAAATTTGGAGGTAACTTGCAAAAATGGTAAAGTTGAAGATGTTGAAAATTTCACTGTGTCAAAAATTTGTGTTCAAGTACATGATTGTCCAAGCTTGTAACTTCTTCCTCAAGCAATCACTTTTCATGTCAAAAGGATGTAGTTGAAGATGATCCTACATAATTCAACATTGTAGAAGGAATTGACTCGAAAGATCATGAGAATTTTAAGATATGAAGTGATAAAGTTGGCATCTCCAAGTTGTTAAAATGTTTAAAGACTAAGAAGAATTCTCTAAGTGTTTTCAGCTTAAAACTCCATTTTTGGTAGGCATTTTTCTTCATGATCCTAATTGATTAAAAACAAGCGATCAACATGAAAGTTGTAGAGGATTCTCCCATCTTTCCAAGGGTTCCAAGAGCATGATTTTTTTACTTGAGCTCTATGAGTTTCGAAGAGATGAACATGGCTTTCCAAAACTGCATTATAAGTCAATGGCCAAGGTAAGCTTCATGATTTTCCAAAGTATAAGTTATACAATCTTCTATTCAGTCTATATTACTTGCAAATCTCAACATAATTGAGAAATTACACAGATCCTTAATGCATTACACAAAAAATTGAGCTATTAACCATTTCATGATACCATATTTGGAGAATTTTGCAAAAAGCATGGTATCCACTTTGATAAAGATCCACTTTTCAAACAACTATCTCCTTTTAGCTTGCAACTTACTTCCTTAATATTGCTTATAATCTTTATTGCCAGAAGCAACCTCCTAAAGTCAGGAAAGCATGGCTAAGACCATTGATTCACTATACCTTTTCATCATAAAACCAACATGCATTTTTGTGTAAATTCAAACAAAATGGCCAAACCAACTCTACAATTGAACTAAACATGATTTCTCCAAGTTTTGAGAACCAAATGCATCATCTATAAATAGGCCTGAATGCCCAGAACTCAACGACACGAAAATTTGCATACAAAACTCTATTGTTGCAACTTCTAAACCTTAAATTCCAAATTTTCCTTTCTGTCGTGCATCCTCTAAACTTTCACTTCAAACACCTTCCATAGGTCCATTATACGCTAACCATAAATCCCTTACACAAGTGTAACACACGAAACACCATATCTATTTCAAAAAATCTGAAGCTTGTATATTGACTTGGGTGGAAGGATTTGTAGAATTTTAAAGCAAGCCAACACATCAACAGCTTCAGGGAGACTCAAGGAAGCTAGGGGATCATTTTCTTACTTCTGGAACCATTGAAACAAGCATTGGACCTTTCTCCAATAGGTAAGTTTCTTCTTGACTTGTTACTCTATCATACATGTATCATTAGTGTTTAGTTTCTAAAGCAAAATTGTACATTTAATATGCTGATTGATAACCCTAAACCACTTGAAAATGATCAGGCTTGTATTTGGATTTTCGTACGATTGAAATAATTAGGTTTTTTTGTTTCTAGCTAAATTCTTAAGTTACAGTTAAAATTAATTCATTCTAAGCACATATTTGAATTCCTTGAGAAAATTTAAGCATGTTTGCTTTTAACACTTTCTGATTTGGTTGAGAAATGAGAAAGATCACAAAACCACCATTAATGAATTCTTGAGGTTGAAGATTATGGTGGCTGGTGCAAAAAATGGATTTTAAAATGTTAGTTTATAATTTATTTAATGGAATTAGTTATTAAACTAGAATGGCATTGCTCCCATTGGTAACAGCGTTGGTTTTAAGAGTCTCGCATCCATAAGGTCTGGGGTTCGAATGCCCCTCGCCCCAGACTTTTGTCATTTTTTATATTTTTCCATTTAGAACTTTGTTTCACATATTACTCAATGCGCTCATCACACTAGCACCATGCAGCGCATGGCCTGAGGGCTAGTTTTTTGTATTGTAACCACAAGGGCGTGGGTCTAACCCCCTTTGGCCACAAACTAATTTTTTTTACCAATTTTGTTGTTCTATTTTATTCCCATTTTCTTTTAATTATTTCTATATGGAATTTTTATATTTTTAAGATGATTTTTTACACACTTGTCATTTATCCCCTCTATTTTATGGATCCATGAAAAAAATAATATTTATTTTGTCTATTTTTATTAGTTAAAACTAGTCCTTTTATGTGTTTTTATGGCTTCTTTCTTGTTGTTTCTTTGATTGATTCTTCGGAAAAAAATTAATTATATGTTTATGTGATGATAATAGTCTTTGATTGAGTACTTTTTGATGTTTTTCATGATATGATCACATTGATTTCTACTTAGGTTTATCATACTTTAATGTTTGACTTAGTGTTTGATGTTTTAAAACCCTAAGTTGATCATGATGTTTTCCCATTGCCTTTGGTGCATGATATAGATGCTTTTGCTTATTCCTTCATACGATGATGATGTCTTGATGAGTTTTTGCCATGAGTTTAAGCTTCCTTTGATCACATTCTCACATGTTCTCCTAACTTTGATACCATGACTTTATTTTATTCTAAAACATTGATGCTTACCATATTTAAAACCTCTTGATGTTTAGAATTGATTGTTGTCATGATGAACCTATAGCATGGATTCTTTGATCTTTATCTTTCCATGTTTCAATGTTTATTATTTCTTGAAAAATACTTTTGCTTGATGAACAATATCATGATTTCTTACTTCTTTCAATACCATGACAAACATTTTGATTTAATGGTTTATCTTAACATGTTTTGATATTTCCTTCATAAACTCTTGATTGTTAAAAACTTGCTTGATGTTTGTCCATATTTGATCCTTTCCATGTGTTACTTTGAGATTGTTAAAAGATAGTTTCTTTGTATTTGACTTATGGTTTGATTAACTAAATCCCTTGGTTTTGCATTTTTTTTCTTAAATGACTCTCTTAAGAGTCATGCCACTTTGTGATCTCACCCTCAACCTTTGTGCCATGTGTGATTGAAATTTGTTTTACTAGTAATCCTAACATTCATTTATTAATAATTGATGTTTATACTCCATTTTGTTAACACTTGTGTCAAAATCCAAGGAAAGGGTTGTAGTGTTGACTTAACAGTCATGTGCATATCTAATGTTCATCTTCATTGTGTTTACCTTTGTATGTTACCTTTTGTAGATGTTTACCTTGTGTCCACCCTTTGTACACCTAAATTCAAATCTTGTTTTCAAACTTAAACCACTTTCACTAAAAAACTGTAGCTTTTTCATTGCGTTTTTCAAACTTTCTTTCTTTAATAAATGCTTCAATGCACTTAAGCTTATTAAAAAAATACCAAAATACTAAAAGAGATTTAATCTCACCCAAACCTTTTTTCCACTTTGGCTATTCAATTTAAAATCCTTTCTAAAATAGATTAGACATGAGTCATCTTCATAGTTGAGACATGATTCTCTTATCCCCGTAGTAATGAATGAAGTAAATCTTGATTCTTTCCACTTGAGGGAGCTAGTTGCAACTTGTTGATATTATATCTAATTTAAGAGTCCTTCCTTCATGATGATTCAAGATCCATCTTCTCATACTTGTGGGTTTATTAGTTGAGTATTCTCCTTAAGATGAAAACATGTCTCTTCTCATAAAATCAACCAACAAACTCTTTTGTTATTTTTACCATGAACTACGAGGTTTTGATCCTTCATTGATACGTAGGTATAAGACTGTATCTTTCCAAACAAAAATATAATAAAAATTATATTTCTCTTCCCATCTCCATGCTCTTTTAACAAACAAACCATTTTTAAACAAAAAAAATAGATATTACAAGAGGTTCCTATAGAATACTATAGATACATAGGATGTTAATACATTCCCTTTGTATAATCAACCCTTGTACCTTATATCTCTTACTTGCTTTGCTTTTAGTTTTTGCTTCTTGCATTGCATATTTTATTATGGGTTTTGATCTTTTCCATTTCCTTGGAAATAATAATGTTCGATGGTGATTTCTTAATTTTATAAGTGAATTTAGTCAATAGCTTGGTCTCCCTATTTTTAACCGTGACAGAAATGGAGACTTCGCTGGGGAACTAACCTCAAGAGGGTAAAACCTAACTTATTTTATCTATTTTTGTTATTATTATTTTTTGCTTATTTTATGTGATATTTTATGATTCTTTGGGTGTTGGTTATCTCTACAAGGACAAGTCTTATACCCGGACTAAGTTACACTTTATGATTAGGATGGGTGGTATAGTCATGTTGGCTTACTGGGAGTGAGTCCTTACTAATATGACATGATATTCCCCGCTTAGTGAAGGCTTCCTTGGGGTAATAGTGTTGAACAAGTTAATTTTGAAAGCATTACTATTTCAACTTGAGAGCCCGTGAAGCTGAGGATCGTAGAACCCCTAACCCATCTTGACCTTTTAGGATGTAGTATGGTGACTATCCAAGAGTAGTCCTGATTTAGTTGTTACGCGATACTGCACTCAGATTAATTTCTCTTGAGAATATTATTGGACCACGAATAACTCGTGTAAGTTAGTAATATTCGAAAGATGGAATCACGACTTTGGGAACTTTTTAGAACCTTGTTCTACAGGTATAATAAACCCTTAGAACATAAATTATGGGTGGTTCTTACCCTTGGCTCCATGCTCTTGATGTTGAACCTTTCAACCATGTTTATGACCTTCTTTGTGAACATTGCATAATCATGCATTCATGAAATTTCTTTTCACTCAAAATTTCAAGGAACTTAGAGGCTCTCTTTGTGAACATTATAAGTTTTATGATCATGGATACGGGAAGGAGGAACACTAAGAAGTACAGTTTTAGATCTCCTGATCTAGAAGAGTTGAAAGATCTAGCATCTTTAATGGAGGATCCTACAAAGTTCAGAAAATGTTATGGAAGATTGTAGGCTATTATGAGCACCAAGGTTAAAGAGGGACTTCTCAATACATTGATTCAGTTTTATGATCTTGTCTACTGGTGTTTCACCTTTTCAGATTATCAAATTTTTCCTACTTTGGAGGAGTATTCCTATCTTGTGGGTTTACCAGTTTCTGATCAGATTCCCTTTAGTGGTTTGAAGCAATTCCCAAATCATAAGTTATTGCAGAAACTATCCATTTAGGGAAATATGATATAGATGCCAATCTCATTGTCAAATGAGGTATCCAAGGTTTAACTTTAGTGTTTCTTATTATGAAGGCTTCTCATTTTTCTCAGGCATGTAGCATGGCAACATTTGAGGCTATTTTAGCTTTACTCATTTATGGATTGGTTCTTTTCCCTAACATTGACAAATTTGTTGATGTTAATGCCATAAGGATCTTCTTGATCGGGATCCCTGTTCCTACCTTGCTTGGAGACACTTACTTATCTATCCATCATAGGACTTCTAAGTGTAATGGGTCTATTGTATGCTGCTTACCTCTACTATGTAATTGGTGTATTTCACGCTTGCTGTAATGTCTCGTCTTTAAAGAAAACAAGGGTTGGTTGAAGTGGTCTCAAAGGCTCGTGAATTTTACCAGTGCAAATATTACTTAGTATTCCATATTTTATGATGGTGTTAGTATTATTGATAGTTACATGGAGTTCTCTAATGTGCCTCTCATTGGTACACAAGGAGGAATCAACTACAATCTGACTCTAGCACGTCGTCAACTTGGGTTTCCTTTGAAAGAAAGCCTTAAGGAGTTTGGTTGGAAGGTTATTTCTACCAAGAAGGTAAATACATGAAAGGATTAAAAAGAAGGATGGTGAATTCTTGGGATAATATTCATAGAAAGGAAGAGGCTCAACTTGGAAAGAAGAATTGTGTAGCTATGGAACCTTATACTCGTTGGGTGAAGGAAAGAGCAAGGGAGCTCAAGGTGCCTTATATTTGTGAGAAGATCGTGATTATAGTGACTAGACCACCTCTTATCCCTATTGAAAACATGGAGGAAGGTTAAGGTACTAGGATGAAGATACAAAGAGATGATTTGGAGAAGAAATTTCATGCCTAAGAGCTTGAGAAAGAGGAATTGAAGAAAGAATTGAAGGAGAAGGAAGATGTGCTTTTTCTTCAGGATGGGTGGCTCCTTGAGAAGGATGAGAAGCTTCTTTGAAAGGATGCTTTTCTTAAGAAATATTCTAAGGAAATAAATAGGAAGCAAGAAGATTTGATAAATTTTACCCCTGCTTCCGATGCATGGAAGAAAGATGTTGATCAGTTGGTGGCTGAGAAAACCGAAATGAAAGCTTTCTATGAAGAGAAGATTAGGAAGCTCAAGCTACAAGGAGAATTTGGTTCTTCATTAGATGAGGGTTCCCGATACCCATAGATCCTAGCTTTCACTTTTATTTATTGTTGATATTTTGTGAAGCTCTTTAGAGCTCTTTGTTGTAATATTTTCCCATTATCAATGAAATAAAGTTTTTGTTGTTCCAAATTATTTCTACCTTATGATGTTTGCAATAGTTATTGAGTTCCTTGAAAATAAAAATAAAATCATTGCATATCATGCATTTAAAAACTTGTCTTTTCTAGATTCTCATCCATTGACTTCTTTTTCAATAGATTAACAAACTGAATCGACAAGTACAATACTTGGGAAAATTCTCAAAGATGGATATAACACTAGAAAAAGAGAATTATGAGCTCCGATATGAGGTGACTACCCTTCGGGCTGGGATGGAAAGATTGACCGCTATGGTGGAGAACTTGGTGATTATTCTGAATTAGTTATTGACCCCTTCATCTCCTCGTTCTACTTAAGATCAAGTCAAAACTATTGCAATCTCTAAAATTTTCACCACTCCCATCTCTGTGGCTCCAGTTAGTGTTTCACAACATCAGATGCTACAGAGGTATCCTTGGAGCATGCCTCTTAACTTTACGCCAGAGGGATACCAACATATTATAGGAGTTCCTACTATGCCGCCTGGAGTATCTACTCATCAGCCTGTAATGACTATTGCACCTCCTGTGGTGCATACTGTTCCACTTTTCAACGAACCTGTCTATCATGTCGAACCTTCTGAAGGTGTCGAGGTTTTTGAAAGGATGAATGACTTTCAAGACCAATTTCAAGAAATGCATAGGGAACTCAAGGCCCCTATAGGTAAAGGTCTATTTTGGAAAAACACTCGGGACTTATGCCTGGTGCTGAATGAGAAAATACCAGTGAAGTTCAAAGTACCTGAATTTGAAAAGTACAAAGGCAATTCTTGTCCAGAAAGTCACTTGATCATGTGTGCCATAAATATGTCAACACAAGATGATAATGACCAACTGTCAATCCACTATTTTCAGGATAATTTGACTGTTGCTTCTCTTAAGTGGTACATGGGTTTAGATAGCACACAGATCCATACTTTCAGAGACCTCGGGGAGGCATCTGTTCGCCAGTATAAGTATAATGTTGACATGGATCCGGAAAGAGATCAACTACGAGCTATGTCCCTAAAATACAAAGAAAGCTTCAAGGAATATGCACAAATATGGCATGAGGTTGCCGCCCAAATCTTTCCTTATGGAAAAAATATTTATGAATACCTTTAGCCCATTTTACTACGAAAGAATGATTGCGAGTGCACCAAACAATTTCACTGAAATGGTGAATATGGGAATGCGATTCGAGGAGGATGTCTGTGAATGATGTTTAACCAAAGAATGTGGTTCATCAAGTGGGGTCAAAAGGTTTGGAAGTAGTTTCTCCAAGAAAAAGGAGCAAGATATCAGTGTAATTTCACATAGAAGATCAAGAAGAATGTATCAAAAATAACATGTTGCGGCTATCACTGTCGTCATTAATCCAACACCTATGGTTCCAGATTACCAGTCACAGTTCCCGTAACAACTAGAACACAACATCCTCAGCAACAGGCTTACAACAATCAACAATCAACATACAACAACCAATAGAACAAGGTAAGAAGTGCGTTGCATTTTGACTTTATCCCAATGACATATGTTGAATTATTACCTAGATCATGTCAAAAGAATCTGGTTTAGACAAGAGCACTACCTCATATCCCAAAAGACATTCCATATTGGTATAAAGCATATTCTCACTGTGCCTTTCACCAAGGAGCTCCAGGCCACAACACGAAGAATTGTTTCCCATTGAAGGTTGAACTCAATAAATTGGTCAGTAGTGGCCTCTTATCATTCAGAGACGTCTCCCCAAATGTTCAAGTTAATCAACTTCCTAACCACAAGGGTCACAATGTGAATGTGGTATATGGATGTCCTGTCGAGTAGCATATCTTTGATGTCCATTGGATGAGAGAAAATTTGGTATAAATGCATGCTACCTTTTATGGTATGAATGGTCAAGAACGGCATAATTATGGTTCTTGTCGGATTTGATGTAGAAACTCTCGCGGATGCTCCATTGTGAAGAGATGCTTTGAATGCCTACTAGATCAGGGTATCATTCAAGTAACCATAAACCAGAATGATAATGGGGTGAACATGATTGAAGGTTATTAAGATGAATGTGTGACTTCATATCTTAACATTATAACTCCTTTAGATATACATGCCAAGTTCATTTAATTGAGGTTGATTGATTTCATCCATGATAATTGTCGAAAATATGAAGAAATACCTCATGGGTGCGCTACAATGAGGAAAGACCTTTAGATATTGAAGAACATAGGTCTGTTTAGGGATCAAGCAATGGCTATTATTATTGATAAAAGAGAAGTCTCACCTGATCCTGTGCCATCAGTTGAGGATTTTCTTGATACAGATATTGAGATCACCATTTATAGGGGAAGAGATGAGGACGCTGAAATAAATGTCATAGTCCCCCATTTCAACATACCTGGGCCTTTGTAAGTAACGTATAAAAGACAAAGAGCTCTCGTTTCTCCTATGGTTGTTTACTTGCCAGGACCGGTTCTCTACAATTCTAATAAAGTTGTGCCATAAAAATACAATGCTACCATAATTGATAATGTAAAAAGAGGTTCCCATTCACTCACCTTATTCTGTTGTTAACATAGATGATGTTAGTGCTCTGACCCACAAAGGTCGTGTGTTCTCCGTTGTACCTCCAAGAAAAGTTGGGAATGTCTCGGTTGAAGCTCCTATTATGATTCCTAATTATGGGGTAATGAATGGACAATCCAGTAAGACCAATTTTAATGATGATGTTGATGAAATCCAGAGGTTGATTAAAAAGAGTGAATACAAACTGATAGATCAGCTTTTGCAGACACCTTCCAAAATCTCTATACTCACTCTGCTAATGAATTCTGAAACCCACAGGGAAGCACTGATGAAAATGCTAGACCAAGCATTTTTTGACCATGATGATACAATTGACTAATTTAGCGGGATAGTGGGAAATATCATTGCATGTAACAACCCGAGCTTTATTGATGAAGGCCTCCTAGAGGAAGGAAGGAATCACAATTTTGCATTGCATATCTCTATGATATGTCTTTCAGATGGTTTGTCCAACGTGTTGGTAGACACTGGTTCATCATTAAATGTCATGCCTAAATCTACACTCTCTAGACTCTCGTATCAGGGCACACTCATGAGGAGTAACAGGGTTATCATTAATGCATTTGATGGTTCCAAGAAGACAGTAATTGGCGAAGTGGACCTCCCAATGAAAATTTGTCCTCACTCATTCCAAAATACATTTTAAGTAATGGGTATCCATGCCGCTTACAATTGTTTATTGGGACGGCCATGGATTCATGATGCGGGATCCATCACTTCAACGCTTCACCAAAAGCTGAAGTTTGTGAAAAATAGAAAGTTGGTTGTGGTAGGCAGAGAGCAAGCTTTAATAGTGAGTCATCTCTCGTCATTATTCTACATTGATGTTAGTGAAGATGTTGGCACTCAGTTTTAGGAACTTTCTATTGCCTACGCTGATGATTTTGTTGTTGTTGTACTGGTGCAGGATTAGAGATCAGCACTGCCCCCACAGATTGATTGTGATCACTCTTATTATGCCCCTTTTGGCCGTATATAGAATTGGATTCTCTCTTACCATTATAAGCCTTCTTCACAATATTCGAAGATGTAGCCACCTGAATTTTACCTCTTTTGATTCCATTCTCAACATGTTCCCCTGTTAATATTAGTTCAGTGAAGCCAACCAAAGAACTTCCAAGTAGGTGATTATAGAAAGGACATGTCAGCATACTCATAAACATGTCAACCAGTTCCCTATCAGCCAAAGGAAGTTAAACTCTGCCTACAAGATCTCTCCATTTCTGTGCGTACTCTTTGAAACCTTCCTCAGAACCCATGGACATACTCTACAATTGCATGCGGGTTGGTGCCAGATCAGAATTATATTGATATTATTTGTAGAAGGCTGCAGCCAAATCTTCCCAAGTACTAACATTGATCTCCTCTAGTTGATAGAACTGTTCCAATTGTGTTCCAGACAGACTCTCTTGAAAGAAATGAACCCATAGCTTCCTTTCAGCAATGTGCGGTTGGAATTTCCAAACATAAGACGTCAAATGCAGCTTTGGGCAAGAAATGCCATCATACTTAGCAAAGACATGAGTTTTGAATTTAGGAGGAATGACAACTTCTGAAACCAAACCCAAATCATCAAAATTCAATCCAGTCACTTTCCGGATTTCCATAGCTCTCAAACGCTCTTCCAGAAACTTATACTTCTCATCAGCAGGGGGATATTGTTCATCTAGGTAACCATCTTTCTCTTCATCAGGAAATTTTTCAAAACCGAGATTGCTTCTTTCAGTTCTCACACTATTACCATCTTTATCATGTTTGTCATCTTCATCCAATGGGATATTAAGGTCTCGAGCTTGCTTGATTGGTCCTCTGAAACTTCTCCCCGTGTTAAGGACGCCAATTGGTTTCTTTGTCTTCTTCTTTTTCTCACTTGTGACAAGTGCCTTCAATTCTTCCTGCCCCTTGGCTAAGTTCGGGAACATCTGTTGAAATTGGGCATTATGAGCTTGGAGATATTTTTCTCTCTGTTCAAGAGCCATTTTTCTTCTGAAATAAATAGCAAGAGGATGAGAAAACCTATCTTGAGAACACCTGTTATGTAATGATATGCATGACATATATATGCATATGCAATGTTTTCAAGGATCTCATGGGATTAAAAATTTGAAATAGGATCTGGTTGCAGCTTTATCTCAAAGAACTTTGAGTCTTTCCCTTTAAACATCCTTCTATAAGAATCAAGCTTACCATATCAAGTGGGTCCTAGCCTTTAATTCAAGAGAATGTACCTTGATCTTGACGGCATCTGACTAGAGGAAAATAAATCCTCTTGCCCCTTGCTAGAAATTCGGCTTATGATAATCATGCACCAAAGATCCCTAAGATCCATAAAATGGTTAGAAAAAATGCTATGTCATGATGATATGATGTTATGATGTCATGTTCGTGTTAGATAGATAGAAAACACAAACAAGTCACACAAGATCCCTAGGTTTAAAGGCTTGTATGAAGTCTATAGGAAAGTACCCTTCCCCATTAAAGTTTAGTTGGCTCAACTTTTCCTAAAAATAGTAACCGGGTTTTAGGAATATCACATCACCGATATTTCTCGTAGGCTTTATTTTAGCACGACAACTGACTTTCCACTAAAACATCCCAAAAGTTGAATCTCGATGAGTGTAGCATCGAGTATCAACCAACCTTGGACTGCACCAAAGCCGACTAACTCACTACTTTATAATGGCCAAGATGGGTCAATTAAGGTTTTAAAAGTAAGTTAGTGCTAATGACACCATGCGGAAGCCTAATGTTATCATTGACTAACTCAAGAAACATCAGTACAAACCAAAGTGTCACACTAACCGTAGCCATCACTTCAACCATATCGGTCTACACTGTACAATTTTCATGATCTATTGCTACTTACCTAAGGCATCCCTAGATTAGGGTGTAGCATCTTGAAAGTAAATAAACCCAAACAAAAACCCTTAAATTAAAGCAAGAAAAATAATCAATTAAAGCAAATAAAGTGATTTATCCTTAAAGTAACCCCTCTTTTTTAAGTACTCCCCAGTAGAGTCGCCAGTTTTATAATATGGTGAGAGAACTGACTTTTTTGATTTTATCCAAATTTGCAGATAGCTAAAGTCGTCGCCAATTTTTATTTTATCCAATATTTAGGAAAGGCTGAAAAGAACAGGAAAGACCTTGATAGATTTTGAGTTCGGGGGGTAAGTTATGAAAAGGGAAGGTGTTAGCACCCTTTTCATCTGTAGTTATCTACGGGCTCTTAATCGCTAACTCACCTTGAAAATTTGCTTTGTGTATGTGATTTGTTTGAAAATATTTTTGAAAAGCCAAAGTACGGCCAACTTTGTAATGATTCTTGTATCAGTCCTCAAGAATGCGTACAAAGTGTTTGAAAATATTTTGTTTAAAAGTTCTTACCCACTCAAGGCCGTTCTTATTCTTTTCCTTCTCCTTTAGAGATAGTGCTATATGTACCATTAGTTGTTAAGTAGCCCTATCTATTGGATGTGAAGGGGCAGATGAAGGGTCATCTAATGGTCATTAAAGGCAACATATAGATATATTTAGCAATTTCGTATTGGAGGGACTAGATCATTTTTCGTAGGTAACTTTGAAGGGTCATCGACGGACTATGATCTTTATTTGAAGGTCTTTTTCTTAAAGTATCCCTATTTTCGAGGGACATGACCATTATTTCCGAAGGCAACGACGAGAGGTTACCCTAGAGGTATGAGTGTGAAAAGTGTGTTCAGTTCAATTATATTATCTTGAGAATTAGGGTTTTCTATTGATTAATTTTAGATCTTGCCATACACGCCCTAATTACTAGCAGTTAAATATGTACAGGAAAAGTAAAGGTGCAGAAAGTAAATCCTATGCTATTAAAAGGCTTTGGGGCAATTACATAAGAAAATGTGGGAAAAGTAAAGTACGGAATTTAAACCTAAACTATAACATCCTTTGAGCACTTACATAATAGATAAAAACGTGAAAATGCGAGAATGTAAATCTACGGTATTACAAGAAAAAGGTTGTGCAACCTATACCATTTCTCTAAGGAAATAAATATAAAAGAAATAAGAAAATGTCGGAAAAATGTTTGAGTGTTTTTTTGTATTTTTTTATGACAAATAATTTGAATGATAATAATAATTAAAAAGTAAATTCTAATTGATTTTAATATTTAAGGGAAAAAAACTTAATAAATTTAATTAATTAGTAAAAATATAATTCAAAATTTATTAATTAAAATGAAAACCTTAATTCTAATTTATTAATATTAAAAAAAGAATTAGGTTAATTGGTTGTTTTAGAAAATAATTAGGGTTAATAATAATTAGGTTTAATAATTTAAAAAAAAAAGAAATGAAAATAGGTTAACAAAAATAAGGAAAAAAGGATTTGTATGGGGTGGATGTTGAACCCACGCCCTGTAGCTTCATAAACGCACTCTTCTACCACTGCACCAAGCTGTTGTTGGTGTTAAGAGACAGGCGTTGCATAATATATTGTAAACATGCGTGTTAAATAGAAAATAACAAAAAAAATTGCAAACGCGTGGATCGAACCCACGCCCTTACGTTCATAACTCAACACCTTGACCAGCGGTGCTACGCTCTCACCCGGTATCATAATTGAAACAAATAAATATATTATAAAAGTGGATCGGAGAGGCGCCGAAGCCCTAGCTCCAGTCATCTTCTCCGATGAGATCTTTTCTTTAACATGTAAAATAACACATGTTAGAGAGTGAAAATAACCCTACCCCCTAAATCGACCCTTGTGTATCCATTGGTGGCCTTAGTTTTTGCTAAATCATCCTGTTCAAAGAGATGTGATCAAAATAATTCAAAAAGGTTTAAACATGTTGATGTACGATTCTGGCATCATGGGTCTCATGCAAGGGATTAAACCTGCATTATTACATCTCAGGAACACATTAGAAACGTTAGTTCGCATCAAAACATCGCAAAAATTAAAATACAAGTTTCATGTAAATGCAAAACCGACCATGTGTGGAATCCGTGTTTCAGGAACTTTTGATCATCAAGAATGATCAAGACATACTATATAACACCTCGGGAGTTGATTTGAATGGATGGTTTGCTTTGAGAAGGGCTGGAAATAGGATTTCGAGTTTGCCTTAGTTTTTGAGAATTTTTGTGATTTTGGAGTTTGCTTGGAGGAAATAGTTTATAGTCTTGAGTGTATGAATATCTTGTGTATTTATACAATAAAGTATTAGGTCAACCAAACTGAATTGAGTCTAAGTCTTTCATGCTGCAATATTTGATTTGGAATTTGTATGAAAAGTTGCTAAATTTGCTTCAATCATGTATCAGTTATCTCCACACAGCTTCTTCATGATTGTCACGAAATATTGGGCCTCCATGTGACTGAAATCAAAAGCCCCATGCGCCTTGATCTAATGCTTCATATTTTATTTTATTTTATTTGCATTTAAATGAATTAAAATTCAAATAAAAGAAATAAAAATCATAAAAAATATGTGAATGGTTTTGGGGGTCCCCTAATATGTCATAAACACGTTTGAACTTCAAAAGTTATGCCCATTACTCCAAAAGCCCAAAATTGTTCAATGGAGGTTTCATGCAATTTCATAAATTTTGTCATATGAAGGTGATCTTGTACTTTTTGGAAAGCTCAAGATGTCTCCTACAACTCTCATGTCGGTCATTTTTCTATTGGAAGATTTTAACTTGATGTGAATTGCTTTGACAAAAAGTGTCTTTTTGTTGACTTTCAAAATAACCTATAATGTTTTTGCCCATATCTCTCAAATGAAGCATTTTTTGCCTTGATCTTAAAGAGACAAAGTTGTAGAGAATTGAATTTTCATCAATAAACTTCTGAAGGAATGCTTTTCAGAAGGAGATGCTTGTGATTAAAAATTCAGTCTCTGGGGGGAATGCTTTTCAGAATAAACTTCTGAAGGAGAATGCTTTTCAAAAATCGGTCTCTGAAGGGGAAATGCTTTTCAGAATAGAGGCCCTGAAGGGAAAATGCTTTTCAGAATAAACCTCTGAAGGAAAAATAATTTTCAGAATAAACCTTTGAAAGAAATGCTCGCCAAAATTCGGTCTCTATGGGGAATGCTTTTCAGAATAAACTTTTGAAGGAGAACATTTTTCAGAACTCGGTATTTGAAGGGGAAATGATTTTCAAAATGAAGGCCCTGAAGGGAAAATTCTTTTCAGAATAAACTTCGAAGGAAATGCTCGCTAGAATTCAGTCTCTGGGGGAATGCTTTTCAGAGTAAACTTCTAAAGGGGAATGCTTTCAGAACTCGGTCTCTGAAGGGGAAATTCTTTTCAGAACTCAGTCTCTGAAGGGGAAATACTTTTCAGGATGAAGGCCTTGAAGGAGTTGCTTTTCAGAATAAACTTCTGAAGGGAGATGCTTTTCAGAATTCAGTCTCTGAAGGAGTTGCTTTTTAGAATAAACTTCTGAAGGAAATGCTGGTTATGTAGATTGACTCCCCGTCCTGTTTCGGGAATTGATCCATAACCTGTTTATAAGCTCCTGATAATATTTGTTTGTTTGTGAACTTAACCTGAAAAGACAAAGTTAGTTCTATGCAATTCCATGATGTATGTAATGTGTTGCACAATGATGCTCTCAAAATGAATGAGAATGTCATACGTGTTACATATGTTATGATAATTTGTAAATGATGTATGGATGAAATATGTTATTGGAGTGTATCGGTAGTCTCCATATAATAATGTCTGGCTGGGGAAAATAAATTCCTGACTGTTGTTGGGGATGAAGATAGTAATTCTTCAATTTTTTTAGAATGCCTTTACTGGGGATTTCTGCTTTCTGTCTGAGGATATTCTGTTGGGGATATTTGACTTCTATTTGGGGATAGGGGCTCTCAAGAAAAGTCGGTCATTCCTTATTCTTTGAAGGATTTGATTCCAGAATGGGGATAAAAGAGATGGATAATCCTCTAATGTGTTGTCTGACCAGGTTTCAGATATGAGTATTAACTCTTCTTGGGAGGACAACATTGGATGATATCTGGTCAGAGAAGAGAATCTTGTCGGGACACTTGCAATATTGGAGAAATAAACTTCATTGGGGAAATAAACTCTATAGACCGTGCTGAGGAGATAAACTTTGGCGGGGATTAGCTTGTGAAAAAAAGATCTGAAGAAATTGCTATGTGGGAGTTTATGGTCAACTTCGAACGTTATACCAACTCCGAGAGTATTTCATAAATTCTAATCATGTTTTCATGCATATATTTGTAAATGGTAATCATATTCAAATGCATATGTTCATTCGATGTAACCATTGGACGCTTTTGCAAGCAAAACAGAGACAATAAAGAAAACAGTTTTGAATTTGAAATTTATTGTATTGATTTTAGAAGGTTCGCCTATAAACAAACAATTTTATACAAAGAGACAAAAATCCTAGTAAGAGGAAGTCATCGTAAAAGAAAAAAGTGTACAAAGGAAACAAAGAAAAACAACTATGTGGAAATGACCCCATCGATTTCCAACTCTACTATTGTCCCTATGTCTTCAAGCATCTCATCCCTCGTTATTGGAAGAAGTTGATTAAATTGATTTGTACCATTTGAACTTGACATCGGTAATTATGTTGGATTTAAGTAGATGGGTGATCCAACGGTACATAGTCGTACACTTTAATCCCTAACTTTTTCCTGGACCTCCCTTTCGGATTTTCAGTCCACCGGGATATCCTTTTTTGCTCAAGTCGCCTTATCAGGTTTTCAACTTGCTGGATGTACATTATATATATATATATATATATATATATATATATATATATATATATATATATATATATATATATATATATATATATATATATATATATATATATATATATATATATATATATATATATATATATATATATATATATATATATATATATATATATATATATATATATATATATATATATATATATATATATATATATATATATATCCCTAATTTTTTCCCTAACCCTTTTGGTTCGAGGGGATTCCCTTATTTTTGCCTAGGTCAGTCAACCTAGCGGGTCTCTTTTATGCGTAGTATTTTTTTACTATGTCTGCGTTCATAGGATGCGGGAAATATTCACCATTCATGGTGGTAAGTATCATAGCACCATCAGAAAATACCTTTTTGATTACAAATGGCCTTTCGTATGTGGGAGTCCATTTTCCCCTGAGGTCACCTTGTGGTAGGATGATGCTCTTTATGACAAAATCATCAGTCTGGTAGACTTGTTGTTTGAATTTATTATTAAAGGCCTTGATCATGAGCTTCTGATATATCTGACAATGACAAACAACCACGAGCCTTTTCTCATCAATCAAATTTATCTGGTCAAGCCTAGTCTAAATCCACTCGTCTTCATCTAAACATGTGTCTTTCATAATCCTTAGGGAAGGAACCTGGACTTCAACAGGTAAGGCAGCCTTCATACCATAGACTAGAGAGAACGGGGTTGCCTCGGTTGATGTACGTGCTGAAGTGCAGTAACCATGAAGAGAAAATGGTAACATCTCATGCCAGTCTTTGTACTTCACTGTCATCTTCTACAAAATCTTCTTGATATTCTTGTTAGTAGCTTCCACTGCACCATTCATCTTTGGTCGATATAGAGAATAATTGTGATGCTTAATTTTGAATTGCATGCAGAGTTCTGTGATCATAGTATTGTTAAGATTGGTACTATTATATGTGATGATCCTTTCGGGTATGCCATACTGTGATCGGTGGAAATAGAACTGACTGTTTTGGAATGCTGGTTCGCAAAATGTCGCGGTAAGCAAGAGTCGCCACCGTCTTTTATTTTCTCCAACATGGAAAGGACAAAAGCACAGCAAAATCCTTTTCGAGATGTTTCTCGGTTCGGGAGGTAGATTATAGAAAGGGAAGGTGTTAGCACCCTTTCTATCCGTGGTTATCCACGGGCTCTTAGGTACTTGCTCACTATGTTTTCAAAAATGTTTGCTTTTCTTGTGCTTGTGGGTTTTGAAAAAAGTTTAGTTTGAAAACTTCGATTAGCTCTTGTATCTGTCCTCAAGAGTGTATGAAGTGTTTGTTTGAAAACTTTTGTCAGAAAAAGTGTAAGTGCGAAAAGTTGTTTTTGTTTTTTGAAAGAGCAAGTACCCAGGAGAAATCTACCTACTCAAAAGAAATTAAGCTGTGTAAATGTCCTTTAGACAGTACTATCCCACTATTGAGAAGTAGGTAGCACCGTCGTCGGAGTTATTCGGGTCAATTCGATTATAGGGACATGTGTGGTCACCAAAGCAATAGTAGGACGCCTTAGTGGTAACCCTAATGTCCTAGATCCTTTTTATCTGAGGCAATCGTTTCGAGGCAACTTGGATCTTTAGACAGGAGGGCGACCTCTAAAACACCCTATACTCAATGACCACGTCGAGGCAACCAAATGAGGCATACCCTAGGAGTGGCATGTGCATGTGTGTCAGATTTCATGTTAAGATTATCTTTCCACAAGTATTACGGTGAGCTACGAGTTGGTTTTATTTTTCAGGCTAGTCTTGCATGCATAATTAACAGTTAATAATTGCGGAAAATAAATTGCGGAACGTAAATCTACGCTATTACAAGGCGTCGGGTATTTACATCGCCAAAAACATAACCCTTGAAAATAAATTGCGGGAAAATGAAAGAAAGCGATAAAAATGGTCCTAATCATCTATTACATCCTCGGAGAAATTACATAAATATGATCAAAATAATAATCAAGAATAAACATGCGCGAATAGAAATTGAATCGGGAAAAGTCTTAGGGTTTTGACCCTTTTTTGAGAAAAGAATGGAATTTTGGTCCTTTTACATTTAATTAAACCTAATTCTAATTAATTAAATTAATTAAAAGAAAAAGTATTTTTTGGTTTTTTAATGTCTTAATAAAAATAAAAAATAAAAGAATTTAAAAGTATCAAGAAAACCCTAATTCTATGTTAATTTTATTTATTGTGAAAACAATTAAAGTTAACCTAATTTAAAAGACTAAATCAATTTTGTTAGTATTTATTTACAAAAATAATTAAGTGAAATTAATAAATAATAATAATAAATAATACTTACATTTTTAGTTATCTGAATTTATCATGAAAAATATTAATTTGTTAATTAAATACTAATAATAATAATTAATAATAATAATTAGTAAAAGAAAATAAAAGGAAAAGAAAAAAAAAAGAATAATAAACCAGGGGGGTGATGGCCCAATATGGAGGCAAATTAACAATTCTGGGCCCAACAAACTATGCAGCCGCGTTTGACTTTCTTGCTTGTCTACGCGTGGGTTGACTAGGAGCATGGTAGTCACTCACGTTTGGCTTTCAGATCTGAGCTTAGAGACACATGGCGCTTGGATATTTGCAGTGCATGGTAGACACTATTAAGGAACCTGCATGTGAACAAATTATGAAAAATATGACAAGAGTTTTGGGGGACCTGGGACTCGAACCCAGGTCCCAATGAT
This sequence comes from Vicia faba, assembly GCA_948472305.1. Lineage (NCBI taxonomy): Eukaryota > Viridiplantae > Streptophyta > Magnoliopsida > Fabales > Fabaceae > Vicia > Vicia faba. The sequence continues at coordinate 1,183,838,663 of OX451741.1, read as the reverse complement.
CAACGTCCAGCGCATCTACCACCAGGCCATTTGCTTGCTTTGATATTATAATGAGAAACAAATATAATATATAAAAACTAATCACTATGCTGTAAACATAAAAACAAACGCGCATTTTTTGAATTGCCCAATGGTATACCAACGCGTCATCATCTTCCTCATTGAACCTGCATAAAACACATTAGATAGCGGGGGTTTTTAACCCCCACAAACTGTAACAAGGAAAAATAGCGATTAGCCCTAGGATGAATATAAATATTTCGCGATGGTTCCACTAGGTTCGTCTTGTTCTGACGGTCTCAGCCATATGCATTAGAGGTCTCAATTTTGCCTGGTTACTGAATCCCTAAATTCAAGGTTTATGAACCCTAAAATTTGTCAATGGCAATTTTTAATTCCGCGCATTATAATCCAATTAGCTTATGCGATTAGTTTCCTGTGAGTTCTAGCAATGTAAAACCAACAAAAAATCATATCAAATATGCATGAATCATGATTTACGATTATGAAAAAAGTATGCAAACGTGAATCTGTTTAGAGTGATTTCTTAAGCTTTAGCGTGTGGTTTTGATTGCAAAACGTTCCTCACACCTCCAGCAACGTGTTTGAATCCACAAATTGCTTTGAATTGGCCTGGAACCTGGAAAACAGTTTTCACTTTTCTTTGGATTTTCTTGAATGTGATTATGGTTTTTCTGCAGCAAATTCTCGTCCAATGCATTAGGGTTCACTTGTGTACTTATAGAGGAAGAGAATTAGGTTAAATCCTTGGGCAAAGATCCATGAAATAATGGTTTGAATATTTGATTTGCAATCATATATTTTTGAATCTTTTTGATTGGAAAAACTTTCCAAACTTGGAGATTCTTGTCCCTTTGATTTGCACACGAATTGCCAGCATATCTTGAGCTTGTTTGCTTCACAAAAAGATTGAAAAACCATATCTTTATATTTTCCTACAATTTTAAATCAATTAAATGAATTAATATTAATAAAAAATCCAATTAATTAATAACAAATAAGAAAATAAATTCATTAGGCTTGATGGGTCGTGCATAGGCCATGGATAAAGTTTCAAGAAGAAATTTGAGGCCCATTAGCAAAAACAAAGTGTTTTGAGCAAAGTTGACTTTTGCAAATTCACAAAAATTTCCCAACTTCTCCAATGCATATCTTGCTCAATTTTGATCATATGAACATGTTCTTGGACATTTTGGAAAGGTCTTGAAGTCCTCTAACCAATGCCTTTGGTCCCGTGTCATTTGGATTTACCAATCTCAAGTTATGGTCTTTTACTTAAAGTGCATTTTTGTTGACTTTTGAAATTGACCTATAATGTAGAAATTAATAACTTTTTATGAGAGCATTTCTTGGACTTGGAGTGTGAAGATGAGTTGTAGGAAATGTCATCCCCTTCAAAATGAGCATTGGATGGGATTTTTCTGATGAACCATGAAAACGTTATGCCCTGGTCAAGATATAGTTGACTTTTCTACTATCCAAAAATAGTAACTTTTGCACCTTTGATGATTTTTGAGTTATCCTTGTGGAATCATGATCAAGACTTGATGAAATGATTATTGTGGACTCAAAATAAGATGTTGACCAAAAGTTCTGACTTTTGACTGCAAAATGACCATTTTTCCCCTGTAGTTGATTGTGGATCAAATAAAGCTTTTGACTGTGCAAATTGGCACTGTGAGTCTTGAAACTTGACATGTAGATGCTTGAGCATGCATATAGGCTTATGAGACTTGATTGAGCCATTGAAAACCTCAAATTCCTTGAAAGAACCAAAAACCCTAATTTCAGCTGGCTTAGGAGGTGGTTTGACTGTGCAACCTTTGAGTAATCTTGAACCTAGTTGAAGATGATTCTTGTCAAATCTTGAAGAATATGGGAGGGGAAATTTTGGGGTACAACAAATACCATCAGATGAGGTTATTCTTAATGAATCGGGCCAGAACATTCTTGGTAACGGAGGCAAACGAGGCTGCTTCAACCCACTTTGTGAAATAATCAATAGCGACTAGGATGAAACGATGCCCATTAGAATTGGTAGGCTTAATCTTTCCAATCATATCAATACCCCATATTGCAAATGGCCAAGGAGTAGTCAAGACATTCAAAGGAACCAGAGGCTCGTGTACTTTATCAGCATAAATCTAGCATTTATGACAAGTTCTAGAATCACGACGACAATCAATTTCCATAGTTGACCAATAATAACCCGCTCTCATAATTTTCTTAGTCATCATATGCCCACTGGAATGAGTACTAAAGACTCCTTCGTGCATATCTTTCATAATTTTCTCAGCTTCCTTCTTGTCTACACAACGAAGCATAGTTGAATCGTGATTGCTCTTGTACAAAATTTCGTTACTGAGAAAGAATTTGGCAGAGAACCTTCTTAGGAATTTATTATCATTAATAGATTCCCCTTCAGGATACTCTTGAGTCTCAAGGTATCTTTTTACTTCGTGGTACAAAGGCTTTTCCTCTACACCGCCAGTATCAACTTCGTAGTAATGTGCCGGTTCATCTAGTCTCTCGATAGTAATTCGGGGAGCTTCATTGTCCCATCTGACTTTAAACATAGATGACATGGTAGCCAATGCGTCTGCCAATTGATTCTCTTCTCATGGAATGTGTTCAAAAGTGATTTATTTGAAGTACATAATTAATGTCAACACATGCTCTCGATAAGGAATGATATTTAGATGTTTCGTATCCCATTCTCCCTTAATCTGACTGATAACTAGGGCTGAGTCCCCCATATACACTCAAAAATGTAATTCTTATATCGATAGTAGCCTTGATACCCATGATGCATGCTTTGCACTCTGTCATGTTGTTGGTACAGTCAAAACATAATCTGGTGGTGAAGGGCGTATGGAAACCCTTGGGGGATACAATCACAACACCAATTCCATTATTAAGCGCATTGGAAGCTCCACCAAAAACCATAGTCCATCGGTATCCTGGTTCAGGTCCTTCATACGGTTTAGGTTCTTCATAATTTGTAACAAGCATAATATCATCATTCGAGAACTCTAAATTCATAGACTGATAGTCATCTATAATCTGATGATCCAAATGATCATCCAGTATACTTCCTTTGATCGCCTTCTGAGTAGTGTACTGAATGTCGTATTCTGTCAAGACCATTTGCCATCTTGCTATTCTTCCAGAGAGAGCAGGCTTCTTGAATATGTATTTTATTGGATCCATCTTAAAGATCCACAAAGTAGTATGAGTCAACAAATATTGTCTGAGTCGGTGCACAACCCAAGCCAAAGCGCAATAATTCTTCTCGAGCAGTGAGTATCTTGTTTCACAGTCAATAAACTTTTTTCTAAGGTAGTATATTGCATTTTGTTTTCGACCAAACTCGTCATGTTTCCCCAATACACACCCCATTGAATTCTCTAATACTGTTAAGTACATGATCAGAGGTCTTACTTCAACCTGTGGCATTAGAATCAGAGGTTCCTGGAGATATTCCTTGATTTTGTCAAAGGCTATCAAAAAATCGTTGTTCCATTTCACTACTTGATCTTTCTTTAGTAACTTGAAGATTGGCTCACAAGTAGCGGTCAAATGGGAAATAAATCTGGAAATGTAGTTCAATCGTCCCAGGAAACCTCTGACTTCCTTCTTAGTACGGGGAGCTGGCATTTCTTGAATGGCTTTAACCTTGGCAGGATCAAATTCAATACATTTACCACTGACGACGAAACCTAGGAGTTTATCGGATCTTACCCCGAAGGTGGACATGTTTGAATTCAACCTCAACTTGTACTTCTTCAGTCTTTCAAACATCTTGTACAGGTGGTCAATGTGTTCTTCTTCAATTTGGGATCTGGCTATCATGTCATCAACGTAAACCTCTATCTCGTGATGGATCATATCATGGAACAAAGCTACCATAGCACGTTGATACGTTGCACCATCATTCTTCAAACTAAAAGGCATCACTTTGTAACAGAAAGTGCCCCACTGTGTGACAAAAGTAGTCTTCTCCATGTCTTTAGGTTCCATCTTGATTTGATTATAATCGGAGAAACCATCCATGAAGAAAAACACCTTATGTTGAGCGGTGTTGTCAACCAGAACATCAATATGTGGAAGCGGAAAGTCATCTTTGGGGCTTGCTCTATTCAGATCCATGTATTTTATACACATACGAACCTTACTATCTTTCTTAGGTACTGGAACCACATTTGCAACCCACTGAGGATAGGACTAACAACTAAGAAACATGTATTGAGTTTCTTCATAACCTTAACTTTCATTTTTTCAGACATTTCGGGATACATACAACGAACCTTCTGCTTTATAGGAGGACAACCTTCCTTCATCGGTAGACTATAAACCACAATATCAGTATTGAGCCCTGGCATGTCTTCGTACGACCAAGCAAATATCTCAACATCGTCACGCAACATTTGGATTAATCTCTTTTTGACATTGTCCTCTAGGTTGGCACCTATCTTGATTTCTTTCTTGTTCTCTTCAGTACCCAAGTTCACAACCTCGATTGGCTCTTCATGTGGTCGTATGGCTCTTTCTTATTACATTAACAACCTAGCAAGGTCTCCAGGTATTTCACAATCTTCCTCGCCATCATCCTCAGCTTGGCAGATCGGATTTTCGAAGTCATAATTGGCAATAGCAGAATTGTTATCAATGGGATCCAGGGTGGATATGAATCTGCAATTTGTTGTGTGAGTGCGTGTAAGAATACATAGCTATTTTGAAAACAATAAAGAAAGGCAAAGAGCATAAAATTTGAATGCAAACGTCCAACTATTTATTAAATGAAAATATGCAGATGAATAATGACAACCCTAACCAATGGACCGTTATGCCTCGGGTAAGGCACAAGGCTTAAAGTTTATTGTTTAAATTACATAACCAAAAATACTTGAAAGCAAGAAAATAGAAAATAGAATTTACTCCTGACTAAAGGAGATTGAGATAAAGTTTTCAGTATTCTAATTATTGACCCCACTATCGGTAGTAGGGAAGATCCAATTGTCTATGTCACAGTCACTATCGGCGTCTTCCACAATGTTGATATGATTGTTGTGAACTCCATTGTTGTTGATGCAGAATGGCAGTCTCCCAGAATTAGCACGAGCACAACAGCCAACCCTTTAATCCTGAGAAGTGAAACCTAAACCAAATTTTCCAGAATTATAAGGAATGTCGGAGAGCTGACCCCAAGCAGTGCAACCACCTTCTTCAACCACAGCCCTATCGTCTTTCAGAGAAGCCATTTTTGATGGGGTCTTAGGAATAGCAGGAGCAGCTTTACTAACAACTTCAAAGGTCTGGAAAGGGGTCTCGAAGAATTCACCATCCATCTCGACATACTTGAAAGAGTTCAAATGGCTCACCATGTATTCTTCTTCACCGCAAACTGTAAAAATCTTTCCTTTCACGAGATACTTCAATTTTTGGTGTAAAGTAGAAGTAACAGTGTCTGCCCCATGAATCCAAGGGAATTCAAGCAAACATGAATAGGATGGATGAATTCCCATCAATAGAAAGTAGAGTCGAAGACCTGGGAACCTACTTTGATTGGAAGATCAACCTCCCCATGCACCATTCTCTTCGAACCATCAAAAGCTCTTACCACAATGTCATTGGGTTTTAGCATAATCCTCATGCAGTCAAGTTTGTCTAAAGCAACTTTTGGCGATACGTTCAATGAGGAACTTGTTTCCACCAACACATGAGATAAGGTAGCTCCCCTACATTCAATAGAGACATGCAGGGCCTTATTATGATTCCTTCCTGTGGGAGTTAAGTCTGCGTCAGAAAAGCCTAGCCCATTATCAGTTGTCAGACTAGCAACATAATTTTTGAACTGATCAACAGAGATTTCCTGGGGTACATGAGAACTTTTTAGAAATTTCACCAAAGCCTGAGCATGGGCTTCAGAGCATAAATAACAACAAGGATAGAATAGATATTTTGGAGGGTGTCTGCCCCAACTATTCAACAATCTTGTAGTCACTCTTTCGGATAATCTTTAATATTTCCTCCATCTCTTGCTTGGAGGTGTCTTCAACAGTGACCTTTTTCGGTGCCTCAATCTGGGAAGACTCAGTCATATGTTCTTCATCTCAGGTCCCATTAGTAGTAGTGATACGAACCAGTGTAGTAACAATCTTCGGGGAAATCTCTGGAGAGAAAACGCTTCCACTTCTAGTAACCTTACTAGTCCCAGCAATATTTCCAGCATCATGATTAGTAACTTCAACACTTTCATCTTCGTCAGTCAATTGTTCTTTCTTGACGTCATGGTAGTAGACATCAACTCCATAATTACAAGGGATAGCCTTATCATAAGAATATGGAATTGGACCATGTGTAGTAATGATCATAGGAGAAACTCTAGGTTCGGCAGTAATCTTCACAGAACCGTTAGAAGTGATCTTTATAGGAGTATTGGAAATTGTAGACACGTCTTCAAGCTTTAGGTCTTGGGATGTACTCTCCACAGAAGGAGTATTCTCAAAAGTAATTTTCTCAAATAGAATCACACGGTCATCCATCAAACATTGAATACCTTCTTTTAGCATTGCACAACCATTTAATTGGGATGCATAATAGTAGCAGTCTTTAGCACAACCCGAAAATAAACTAGCTTGCAGCAGCTTTTCCTTAACAATCATCAAAGGAGTAGTCAAAGAATTCACAGTAGGAACATAAGAAACATCTTCAATAGCATTAACGCCCTTGTCATGATTAGGCATAGGTGCAGTAATCACGTTAGGAATTTTTGGAGGATCAAATTCAATTTCTTTAGTGTCAATCATGTCTTGGATCTTACTCTTCAGAGCCCAACAGTTGCTAGTACCATGCCTGGGACTGTCGGAGTGGTATGCACACCTTGCATTGAGATTATAACGGGGAGAGGAACTGTTGGGATTCTGAGGAGGTTCTCTCAATGTAACCAGCCCGGCCTTCAACATGTGTTGCAATGCTTGAACCAGTGACATGTTGATTTTCATGAACTGTCTCCTGGGTGCATCCTGCCTACGCTGATGATTTTATTGTTGTTGTTGTACTGACGTATAATTAGAGATCAGCACTTCCCTCACGGATTGATTGCGATCACTATTATTACGACCCTTCTGGCTGTACACGGTATTGGGTTCTCTCTTACCATTATAAGCCTTCTTCATAGTATTCAAAGATGTAGCCAGCTGAATTTTACCACTTTTGATTCCATTCTCAACATGTTCCCCTGTCAATATCATTTCAATGAAGCCAGTTGAAGAACTTCAAAGTAGGTGATTATAGAAAGGACCTGACAGCATACTCATAAACATGTCAACCAATTCCCTATCAGCCAAAGGAAGTTGAACTCTGCCAGCAAGATCTCTCCATTTATGTGCGTACTCTTTGAAACCTTCCTCAGAACCCAAGGACATACTCTGCAATTGCATGCAGGTTGGTGTCAGACCAAAATTATATTGATATTGTTTGTAGAAGGTTGCAGCCAAATCTTTCCAGGTATGAATATTGGTCCCCTCTAGTTGATAGAACCATTCCACATGTGTTCCAGACAGACTCTCTTGAAAGAAATGAACCCATAGCTTCTTGTCAACAGTGTGCGGTTGGATTTTCCGAACATAAGACCTCAAATGCATCTTTGGGCTAGAAACGCCATCATACTTAGCAAACAGAAGAGTTTTGAATTTAGGAGGAATGACAACTCCTAAAACCAAACCCAAATCATCAAAATTAAATCCAGGCACTTTCTGAATTTCCATAACTCTCGTACGCTCTTCCAGCGACTTATACTTCTCATCAGTATAGGGATATTGCTCATCTAGGTAATCATCTTCCTCTTCATCAGGAAATTTGTCAGAACCGGGACTGCTTCTTTTAGTTTTCACACTCTTACCATCTCCATCTTGTTTATCATCTTCATCTGATGGGATATTAAGGTCTTAGGCTTGCTTTACTGGTCCTCTGAACCTTCTCCCCATGTTAAGGACGCCAATTTGTTTCTTTGTCTTCTTCTTTTTCTCACTGATGACAAGTGCCTTCAACTATTCCTACCCCTTGGCTAAGTTCAGAAACATCTATTAAAATTGGGCATTCTGATATTGGAGATCTTTGACTGTCTGTTCAAGAGCCATTTTTCTGCTGAAATAAACAACAAGAGGATGAGAAAACCTGTCTTGAGAACACATGTTATGTAATGGTATGCATGACATGTAGATGCATATGCAATGTTTTCAAGGATCTCACGGGATTAAAAATTTGAAATAGGATCTAGTTGCAACTTTATCTCAAAGAAATTTGAGTTATTCCCTTTGAATGTCCTTCTATAAGAATCAAGCTCACCATATTAAGTGGGTCCTAGCCTCTCATTCAAGAGAATGTACCTTGATCTTGACGGCATCTGGCTAGAGGAAAGTAAATCCTCTTACCACTTGCTAGAAATTCGGCTCATGATAATACTGCACCAAAGATCCATAAGATTCTTGAAATGGTTAGTAAAAATGCCATGTCATGATAATATGATGTTATGATGTCATGTTCGTGTTAGATAGATAGCAAACACAAACAAGTCATACAAAAGCTCTAGGTTTAAAGGCATGTATAAAGTCCATAGGTAAGTACCCTTCCCCATTAAAGTTTAGTTGGCTCAACCTGTCCTAAAAATAGTAACCGGGTTATAGGAATCTCATATCACCGATCATTCTCGCAGGCTTTATTTTAGCACAGCAACTGGCTTGCCACCAAAACATCCCGAAAGTCCAATCTCAATAAGCGTAGCATCGAGTATCAACCAACCTTGGACTGTTAAAAGCCAGCTATCTCACTACTTTCTAATGGACAAGATGGGTCAATTAAGGTTCTAAAAGTAAGTTAGTGCTAATGACACCACGCAGAAGCCTAATGTTATCCTTGACTGACTTAGAGAACATCAGTACAAACCAAAGTATTGCACTAACTGTAGCCATCACTTCAACCATATCGGTTTATTTCATACAGTTTTCATGATCTATTGCTACTTACCTAAGGTATCCCTAGATCCGGATGTAGGATCGTGCAAGTAAATAAACCAAATCAAAAATCTTAAAGTAAAGCAAGCAAAACAATCAATTAAAGCAAATAAAGTGATATATTCCTAAGGTAACCCCTCTTTTTTAAGTACTCCCCAGCAGAGTCACCAGTTCTGTAATATAGTGGGAGAAATGACTTTTTTGGTTTTATCCAAATGTGCGAATAGTTAGAGTCACTATCGACTTTTATTTTATCCAATATTTAGGAAATGGTGAAAAGAACAGGAAAGACCTTTATAGATTTTGAGTTCGATGGGTAAGTTATGAAAATTGAAGGTGTTAGCACCCTTTTCATCCGTAGTTATCTACGGGCTCTTAATCACTAGCTCACTTTGAAATTTTGATTTGTGTATGTGATTTGTTTGAAAATATTTTTGAAAAGCCAAAGTATAACCAACTTTGTAATTATTCTTGTATCAGTCCTTAAGAACGCGTACAAAGTGTTTGAAAATATTTTGTTTGAAAAGTGTGATGTGTAAAAATGTTTTGTTTGCGAAAAATTGTGAGCAAGTGATTAAAATTTATTACCCACTTAAGTTTGTTCTTATTATTTTCCATCTTCTTTAGAGATAGTGATATTCGTACCATTAGTTGGTAGGTAGCCCTATCTATTGGATGTGAAGGGATAGGCGAAGGGTCATTGAATTGGTCATTGAAGGAAACATATAGAGATACTTTAACAATTTTGTATAGGAGGGACTAGATCATATTTTGTAGGCAACTTCAAAGGGTCATCGAGGGACTATGATCTTTACTCGAGGGTCTTTTGCTTAAAGTATCCCTATTTTAGAGGGACATGACTATTATTTTCGAAGGCAGCGAAGAGAGGTTACCCTAGAGGTGTGAGTGTGAAAAGTATGTTCAGTTTAACTATATTATCTTGAGAATTAGGGTTTTTTATATATTGATTTTAGATCTTGCCATACACGCTCTAATTACTAGCAGTTAAATATGTACAGCAAAAGTAAAGGTGTGGAAATTAAACCCTATGTTATTACAAGGCTTTGGGACAATTACATAAGAAAATGTGAAAAAGTAAAGTGCGGAATTTAAACCTAAATTATTACATCCTGTGAGCAGTTACATTATAGGTAAAAATGAGAAAACACAAGAATGTAAATCTACGGTATTTCAAGAAAAATGTTGTTCGACCTATACAATTTCTCTAAGGAAATAAATAGCAAAAGAAATAAGAAAATGTCAGAAAAATGTTTGAGTGTTTTTTTGTATTTTTTGTGAAAAATAATTTGAATGATAATAATAATTAAAACCTAAATTTTAATTGATTTTAATATTTATGGAAAAAAACTTAACTAATTTAATTAATTAGTAAAAATATAAGTCAAAATTTATTAATTAAAATAAAAAACTTAATTCTAATTTATTAATATTAAAAAAAGAATTAGGTTAATTGGTTGTTTAAGAAAATAATTAGGGTTAATAATAATTAGGGTTAATAATAATTAGGGTTAATAATTAAAAAAAAAAAAATAGGTTAACAAAAATAAGGAAAAAAGGATTTGTATGGGGTGGGTGTTGAACCCACGCCCTCTAGCTTCACAAACGCACCATTCTACCACTGCACCAAGCTGCTTTTGGTGTTAAGAGACAGGCGTTGCATAATATATTGGAAACCTACGTGTTAAATAGAAAATAACAAAAAATATTGCAAATGCAGGGATCGAACCCACGCTCTTACATTCATAACTCAACACCTTGACCAGTGGTGCTTCGCTCTCACCCGATATCATAATTGAAACAAATAAATATATTATAAAAGTGGACCGGAGAGGCATCGGAGCCCTAGCTCTGGTCGTCTTCTCCGGTGAGCTCTTTTCTTTAACTTGTAAAACAACACACGTTACAGAGTGAAAAGAACCCTACCCCCTAAACTGACCCTTGTGTATCCATTGGTGGCCTTAGTTTTTGCTAAATCGTCCTGTACAAAGAGATATGATCAAAATGATTCAAAATGGTTTAAACATGGTGATGTACGATTCTGGCATCATGGGTCTCATGCAAGGCATTAAACCTGCATTATTACATATCAGGAACACATTAGAAATGTTAGTTCACATCAAAACATCACAAAAATTAAAATACAAGTTTCATGTAAATGCAAAACCGCCCATGTAAGGAATGTGTGTTTCAGGCACTTTTGATTATCAAGAATAATCAAGACTTACTCTATAACACCTCAAGAGTTGATTTGAACGGATGGTTTTCTTTGAGAAGGGCTGGAAATAGGATTTCGAGTTTGCCTTAGTTCTTGAGAATTTTTTCTGATTTTGGAGTTTGCTTTGAGCCAATAGTTTGTGGTCCTCAGTGTATGAATATCTTGGATATTTATAGGATAAAGTATTAGGTCGACAAAACTGAATTGAATCTAAGTCTTTCATGGTGCAATATTTGATTTGGAATTTGTATGAAAAGTTGCCAAATTTGCATCAATCATGTATCAGTTATCTCCACACGGTTTCTTCATGATTGTCACGAAATATTGGGCCTTTGTATGACTGAAATCAAAAGCCCCATGCGCCTTGATCTAATGCTTCATATTTTATTTGATTTAATTTGCATTTAAATGAATAAAAATTCAAATAAAAGAAATAAAAATTATAAAAAATATGTGAGTGGTTTTGAGGGTTCCCTAATATGTCATAAACATGTTTTAACTTCAAAAGTTAGGCCCATTAGTCCAAAAGCCCAAAATTGTTCAATGGAGGTTTCATGCAATTTCATAAAATTACCCAACTTGTGCAACTCATAACTTGCTCAATTTTTGTCATATGAAGGTGATCTTGGATTTTTTGGAAAGCTCAAGATGTCTCCTACAACTCTCATGGCGGTCATTTTTCTATTGGAAGATTTTAAATTGATGTAAATTGATTTGACAAAAAGTGTCTTTTTGTTGACTTTCAAAATGAACTATAATGTTTTAGCCCATGTCTCTCAAATGAAGCATTTTTGGCCTTGATCTTATAGAGAAAAAGTTGTAGAGAATTGAATTCCAATCAAGTTGGTCTTTGGTTAAATGTGAAAGTTATACTTGGTCAAAGTTCAGTTGACTTCTTCTTAAGAAAACCCTAATTTAGTAACTTTTGACTTTTGTTGAATCTTGAGTTTTCTTGAAGAATCATGATCAAACCTTGATCAAATGATGAATATGAGTTCAAAATGTTGATGTTTACCAAAAATCTTGAAGTTTGACTGTATGTTGACCATAATTGACTTTTTGTCCAATACAGTTGATTTTGAATCATTTGATCAGTTGACTGAGCAAATTTTTTATGTAAGGCTTAAAACTTATATGAGGATTCTTTGAAGCATATGAGGAATCATGAAACTCAGTTGAGGCATTAGAAGTCCAATTTTCTTTGAGAAAACTAAAACCCTAATTGTAGGCCACTGCTTAGGAGGAGGGTTCATCTGATCAATTCTTGAATTATCTTGAGTACTTGAGAACCTTAGGAGAATGAGAATATATCTTGAATCATATTGTATTGAAAATGGGAGGGAAAATTTTAGGGTACAACACCCATATTGACATTTTGGTTGATAACACTGCAAAGTTCAATGTCTTTTCATTCATGGATGGTTTCTCCTGCTACAATTAAATCAAGATGGCACCTGAAGATATGGAGAAAACTACTTTCATTACACGATGGGGAATATTCTGCTATAGAGTGATGCCTACCGGTTTGAAAAATGTTAGTGCAACGTATCAAAGGGCTATGACAACTTTGTTTCATGATGTGATGTATAAGGAGATCGAGGTTTACATGGATGACATGATTGCTAAGTCACAAACTAAAGAAGACCATATGGAACATTTTTTGAAGTTATTTCAGCGTCTGTGGAAGTATCAACTCCATTTGAACCCTAATAAGTGTACTTTTGATGTTTGTTCCAAAAAGCTGCTAGGCTTTGAAACAATCTGCTAAAAATAATCAAACAATGAAGTCACCATCGAACGTCTTTATCCCATATGAAGGGAAAGGTAAACATCGATAAAACCTAAGAAGGGAGAAGTCACAGTCTTGCAACCAAGAGATCGAGTAAGGGAGTCTATTACGCTTGGAGAAGATATTATCACCCCACACGCCTGTAATACTCTATGATATCCATTCTTGTTGTTATAACCTTATGGGTGTGTTTAATATATGCTTATTGTTTACTGAGAAAGAATGCATGCAAGAGAAATGAGAAAATAATGTAGGGAAAATAAATTTGTGCTCGCTTGGGCCCTACCCCCAATGCCTACGTATCCTTTTTGAGGAATCAGAGTTACCGTAGTTTGGCTCACATGTTTTTGTTTGTTTGTGTTTTTTATGAATAATGTTAATTCCGCCTTTTGCCGCAGCTCAACCTTTGGATACTCACGCGTTAAATTAATAATGTCATTACTTGAAAAAGTTTTTGAGTTATGCCCTCAAGGCAAGATGCCACATTTGGTTGGTTTGTGTTTTGTTACCTTGAAAAGGGGTTTAAGTGTTATTAGAGTGTTTTTGATTTGCTAAGAAAAATGAGGTTTTAGTTTTAAATGCAAGGATTCAAAAAGGGAAGAAAAAAGTCTATGGGAGACAAACCTTTTCTAATCCTTATGTTATCATACAATGGTATCCCTAATATTTGGATTAAAGGTAAATCTCTACCTAATGTTAGCATGCATGGTTCGCCACCTAAGGTCTAACTTGCATCCAAAAGGAGCAAGCACATCTTAAGGGAACATGGTATGTACAAGGCGAGTAAACAAACAAGCTCGAAGGAACACACACATAAAATACTAAAGAAAAGAAGAGAAATGCTTTAGCCAAGGGGAGCGTATCACCCGAGACAAACAAGCGGGAATAGGATGTAAAACAAAAATGTGATATCCAAAGTGACTGAACACCTAACCAAGATATAGAGGATCGAGGTAGGCGGTAGAACATGATATGAACAATCACGGAATGTCAGCATTGGCCAATGAAAACTCCTGACAAAGCGTGGGGGTTTGATTACAAAACCCTTCCCCACTTGACGAACTCGATACCAAGATCAAGCACAACTCTGAACCATCGTGGTGCGTCACAATCTAAGGATAACACATAAGAAATTGTGGGGGTTGATTACGAACCCTCCCTGCTCGCCTCTTTTGAGGACTTATCATCTGTATATGTGTGGGCACAAAAGTAAACACACATGCGGAATACCTACTTCAAAGTTAGGGTTTTAAACAAACACATATAGCAGACAGAATGCACACAATGCGGAATTTCCCTAAACGGGTCTTTAAATAAACCAGAGGGGTTCCTGACATGCTCAAAAACTGAGATCCCCGTCATACATCTTTACCCTACTTATCATGGCATCAGAAAGTAGTAAATTTCCTACTTCTCATGATCTCTAGAAAAGTGGTAAAGAAATACGATAAAGTGCGGAAATGAGGAATAAAATGAAGCCACGATAATACCTAACTGAGAAGGTCTATTGCCTCTTCAAAACCATACAAGTGATAAGAAAACTCTACAAAAGTTGCTTTGCACAAGTGATCAAACAAACGAATTCTCAAGCATTGCATATCGCCTAAGTCGCATCAATATTTTATCACAAAATTAATCATGAAAAGTGGAGGAAAATAATGACAAACTTTCGATTAAATTCTAAGGAAAAATCCTAAAATCAATTCTAAAATATTCTACTGTTTTGTATCATTTTTTATCAACAAAAAATATAGAAATAAAATTGATGTAGAAACCAAATTCCAAAACATTGTGGGTGCATAGTTACATTTGTAATACTGCAGGCAACTGAATTGATACTAAGCCCAATCTGAATGAGTCTGTTAGCCATTTTTTACACAATTCATATGCTCTCAAAAAATTCCTTATGGGCCAAGGACGAGGGTGGATCGGTTCAAGAATCATCCAATTTCCTATTATATCTTCTTTATTTCAAATTCACCATGTTATTAAAATATAAAATAAAAAACAAATAAAATTCAAGAGTGAAGAAATTGTGTTAGGGTTGAGAAAACAGAGTAACTTCACTCTTCTTCTTTGTCTTGTAAAACAGCATTATTCACCTCCATGTCTTTGCTTTAGACTCTATTCCAGCTTCATCATTCAACTTCCATACAAAACTTTGTTCGATTCACCTCAGTCTATCTCACTTCGATCACCTCACGATTTCCAACACCTCCGCGACCCTGGTTCCGAATCATGAGCGGCTTTCCTCCATCTTCAAAGCGACTTCGAGCAACTGATTTATCTTGTTGCTTCTGATTCAATTTTGGCATTGTGAACCAAAAACCTTCACCTTTACACACCGGTGCGAGACGTTGTTACTCCTTCTCCGACCTCCGTCACGATCTCCTCCCCGTCGCAATTCAACGCCTTGTTTTCAACTCAGATATGTTCGTTCTTGATTCTTCTTGAAATTCTGGCTGCAGATACTCAATGTCACGTTCAATGTTATGACACCGTATCTGACTTACTATATGACAGTAAATACAAAAACAATAAAGAACACAGTCAATTGTTTACCCAGTTCAGTGTGCAACAACACCTACTCTTGGGGCTACCAAGCCAGGGAGGAAATCCACTATAAGAGATGTTAATTCAGGAATAAACCAACCAGTTTATCTCCTTCACTTAAGACCTACCCAATGCAATTTCAATCTAAGTACAACTTAAACCTGAGTTCCTACTCACTCCCCCTCAATCACAGCAGTGATACATAAAACAATTTGACAAATGAATTGATGAAGACACTCTTCAAAAACATACACTTGATTAAGCTTCACAACTTTTTAATCAAGTAACACAATCACTCTTGCTTCACAGCTTTGAGTGATACACAACTTAACTTGACTCAGCTTCACAGCTTTAGTCAAGAAACATTCAAACACTCTTGCTTCAAAGCTTTGAGTGCTACACAACCCTTACAATTAAAAACCTATTCCAAGTCACTTATCACAATGATAATTGCTTGGAGTACAATAATTAAACCTATACAGATTACAAGTGATCTTCTGATCAAAAAGGGATGCCTGCAAAACAGCAGCTCTGTTGAATATATAGCAGCTGCAACTTCAGTTAGGGTTTCCAAAAACCTAGGGTTAATTCCGTTTGACCTTAAGACTAGGTCACAGGACTTTATTAACCAGGTTAGGGTTGAGCTAGGTTATCCCTCAGAAAACGCAGGATTCTGTTCTGGAAAGACTGAGTTATTTTCCTGAAAAAACTCAGAATTAACCAACCTGCAAATCTGTTAGTTCAGAACAGGATGTCTTAACATCTGTTATGACATCTGAGAAAACCTGTCTACTGATTTAGTAAAATGTGATCATTTTGCAAAATGCTCAGATACACACTTATAAACATCAGTACCTGAATGACAATATTTTTCTGCAAAGGTACCTAATGAATCAGTACAAACTAAACTAGAATGTTATGACATCAGTCATGACATTCACACATACACTTGGGTTTTACCAAAAATGCAAGCCAATACCTAAACACCTACAAACTCCCCCTTTGGCAGATTTTTGGCTAAAGACCCTAAGCAATCAGAGATAGATAGCAACAGAAATAAGTGACAGCAGAAAAATAGAATGTCAAGTACTAATTAAGTAAGTACCAAAATATTCTCCCCCTCTTTAGCCACAAATGGGCCAAAGATACATGTTTATAAAGATTATACAGTTATCCAAAAAGATAATAAGAGCAACAAAACACATTCTGAACACACTTCCAAACTCCACCAGATATCAGCACCAACCAGCAACACCACCAAACAACAACCAACCTTCAAGCACTGTCATCAGACTCAGAGGAGCTAGTTTCTTCAATGTTGAGATGACCTTCAGCTTCTACACCTTCTTCCCTTCTGTTTTCTTCAGCTTCCTCCTTTTCTAGCCTGGCAATTAGGATTTCTAGGGTCTTTTTCCTAGCATCCAGCTCTTTGCAAGTCTCTTTTAAAACAGCTATGACATCAGATGTCTTGGACTGGGTCTTCACAGACGATGTCTCAGCTGATGTTATGACAATATCTGGAGCATGAGATCCCTGAAACAGTTTGTAGTGCAAGCCAAGGGCAGGAGCTCTTTTGCAGGCTGTATCTCTTGCCACAAGGATATCAGGGTATTGTGCAAGGATAATTCCACAAAGGAGGGAGGGAAAGGCGATTGGTCCTTTGACAGCATAACTGCCAGCATGCTTTAAAGTTTGTTCAAAGATGTACCTGCCATAGTCAAAAGCAGTCTTGGTTCCCACAGCATAAATAAATCTCCCCAATCCTGTGGAGATAGTTGATTTATGATTTGTAGGCACCCAGTTGGCTGCACCTATTTTATGCAGGATGGCAAATTTCATGCTGAGTTTGCTGGCATTCAGCTTTCCTTTCAGGGGCCAACACTTCACTTGCCTGGCTGTGATGGTTTGACACACTTCATTGTCAGTGGCCTCCAGATCAGGACAATCCTCATTTGTTCTTCCAAGAAACTTGTTAATTTCTGATGGAGAGAACTTGACCCTTCTTCCTCTAACAAAAACACTTTCAAAGTCAGCTGACCTTCCATCAGCACAATCATTAGACAAGTTCACTACAAACTCCTTGACCAGATTTTCATAACATTTGTTAAATTTTATCACTGTCTTCATCAGTCCAGCATTCTTGATCAGTTTCATGATGTCTTTGAACTCCAAGGCATCATTGTTGAGTTCTCTCTCTAAAGCTATTCTCTTTAAGCAAACATACTTCCATCTGTTTGCATTGTCAGGATGATGAAAAGAGATGTTGTCTGTTGGGACTTCAGGTACTCTAGCAATTTTGCTGGAGGGGAGCTTCCTTCTGATAGTAGTTTCTTCAGCATCAATCTCAAATTCTGATTCCTCATAAGAATCAGAAGATTCAGGTTCTTTTCTCTTCTTAGAGATTGGTTGTCTAGCAGTATGCACCTGGGCCTTCTTCCCTTTTGTCTGAATACTTTTCTCAGCCATGCCTTCAGCCTTGGATTTCTTAACAGCAGGTTTATCATTCTGATTTCCTTTTCTTTTCATCAATCTCCTAGCTATGCTAGGGTTCACATTAGCAATCAGATCATTATCTGAGTAATCCTCATCCACATCAATGATAGGTGGATCAGCTGCCTTTTCTGAAGGGTTCTGAATGTTGTCTTTTTGTGTCACAACATTCTCAGTGACATCTACATTTGAGCTTTCTGATTGATTTAAAGGGACAGAAATCCCCGGTACAGGTTGGTTTCCGCTCAGTATACTAGTAACAAGCCTAGCAATGGCTTGATGAACTTGAACTGATCCTTCTCTATTTGGTACAGAAGAAGAAGGATGAGAAGAATTACCAGAGGCTGTAGCTTGAGCTCTTTCTGCATGTCTAGTCCTTAGCTTTTTGACTTTGGCTGGGTCAGTTTCCATCTCTCTGAGAGGAGTGACCTCAAGAACTTCATATTCTATGCATGTGGTGATTGCTCTAGAGTCTTGGTCAGATGATGAAGATGATGAGGATGATGAAGTCGCCACGGTTGAAGACGATGTCTGAGACATTTTGATTGACTTTGAGCAACGGTAGCAATTTGAGAAAAATCTTTGATTGAGAGGAGGAAACAGGTTGCAAGGACGAGAGAGGTAGGAGGCAAAAGGGAGTCTTTTCAACTTCTTAAAGATTTTGAAAGAATTGGCAAAGCATATGATTAACCCACTAAAGATAGACTTAATAAAATTAACTCCTTCAACTTTTGTTTTAAGCAAAATTAATTACTATAATTTCTCATGTTGGTAAATACCCAACCTGCCCCTCAAATTTTCAAGTTTATTTCCAACAAGAGCCTTGGTAGAAGAATCAGTCAGCTGAAGCTTAAAGGAACTATGTTCCAGTTTAAATGACTTCTTCTCTACAAGGTCAATGTGCTTGTTCCAGTTATGCTGAATAGGGTTCAAGGAAATATTGATTGTATTCAGATTGTCACAACACAATGTCACAACATCTTGTGTGACATTATACTCAGTGAGCATCTGTTTTGACCAGATATTTTGAGAACAGTTTTTCCTAGCAGCAACTATTTCCGCACAGAGTTGGGAAGGCATTCTTTTGATATGAATCATAGTTCTGGTTGATTCTTGAATAATTTTCTGTTTGTCCAGTCCATTTTGATGGAGAGTTATAGGAGAGGAGACTTCAAGCCTCATTTCTTCAGGGAAACAGAATTTGTTAGACTTGTTATTTCCAACATCCTTGTCAAGATAACTTATGGTTCTGACAACACATCCTTCTTCAAGTTTATTTGCCACATCACAGACATTATCAACCTGTAGTTTTGGAGTTCGTCTGACTGCTTCCATAGAAATAGCTCTTTTCATTCTTCTTAGATGAAGAGGACCAAGCTTATGCTGCCACAGTTTCATGTCTTTTTCTTCTTTGGTAATTGGACACATAATGGAGATATCAGTGTTCTCAGGCTGCCACAAGTAGCAGTTATCTTTGGATCTGATTCCTCTCATTACAACTTCTAGCTTTTCATTAATTACTAGACATTCAGATCTTGAGAAGTTGACCTTGAATCCTAGATCACATAATTGACTGATACTAATGAGATTAGCAGTCAGCCCTTTTACCAGCAGTACTTTATTCAGACTTGGAACTCCAGGGCAGTCCAAATTACCAACTCCTTTGATTCACCTTTAGCACCATCTCCAAAGGTCACAAAACTGGTGGTGTGAGGCTTAACATTATTGAGGAGATTTTTGATTCCAGTCATGTGTCTGGAACATCCACTGTCAAAGTACCAGCCTTCCTTTGCAGACACTCTCAGGGAAGTATGGGCTATCAGGGCAGTAGCCTTTTTCTTCCAATGAGGAGCATGTGGTACCCTTTTTGGCTTAGGTTTAGCACCTGAGTTTTGATTAGGGTATCCATGTAATTTGAAGCAGAAGGGCTTTATGTGTCCATACCTCCCACAATGATGACATCTCCATCTTTGGTATTTTTTCTTCATGTATTTCTGATGTTGAGAGTTGTGTTGAGACATCTGCTTTGACAATTGTTTAACATGCCTGATCTTCTTGTCTGCACCAGATTTCTTAGCTTCCACAAATCCTAGACCAGATTTGTTTCCCACATTTTGTCCAACTTGTAGGATCTCTTCCAATTTATCTGATCCATTGGTCAACATCTTGACAGATTTTGTCATTTGGTTCAGTTGTGAGTTCAGTAATTGAACTTCCCCTTCTAGGTGACTTATAGTTTCAAGATCTGCCCTTTTTTCAGCCTCCAGCTTTATAATGAGTTTTGATTGTTTCTCATTCTGCACACAGACTTCAGCACTTCTGATACACAATTTCTTGTAGGTATCAGCCAGTTCTTCAAATGTCACTTCTTCATCACTAGTGTCACTTTCAGAAGTACAAACACTAGTTAGAGCAGTAACTAGTTTGGCAGATTCTTCTTCAGAATTACTTTCTGAATCATAGTCAGACCAAGTAACAGTCATTCCTTTCTTTTGTTTCTTAAGAAAGGTAGGACATTCAGCTCGAATATGTCCATATCCTTCACATCCATGGCATTGAACACCTCTGCCTTGGTTTCCCTTTTCTTCTGACCTTGGTCTTCTGCTGGAACTGTCAATGTCAGAGGGAATGTTATGAACATTAGACCTTGACTTTGGATCCATTCTTTTGATGAGCTTGTTGAACTGTCTTCCAAGCATGGCAATAGCTTCTGAAATATTTTCTTCTTCATCCTCCTTGTTTTCAACATCAGTGTTGGATACAAGTGCTATGCTTTTGTTCTTCTTGTCACCATTATCAGTGATCCCCATCTCAAAAGTCTAAAGAGACCCAATAAGTTCATCCACTTTCAACTTGCTGATGTCCTGGGCTTCCTCTATGGCAGTTACCTTCATTGCAAATCTTTTAGGCAAGGATCTGAGAATCTTCCTCACCAGTTTTTCTTCTGACATCTTTTCTCCCAGTGCTCCTGAGGTGTTGGCAATCTCCAAGATGTTCATGTGAAACTCATGAATGGTTTCATCTTCCATCATTTTTAGATTCTCAAACTTGGTAGTCAACATCTGAAGCCTTGACATTTTTACTTTGGAAGTGCCCTCATGAGTAGTTTTGAGAGTGTCCCAAACTTCCTTGGCCAGTTCATATTGATGTACTAGTCTAAAAATGTTTCTATCAATTCCATTGAACAAGGCATTTAAAGCTTTTGAATTTCCCAGAGCTAACTCATCTTCTTCTTTACTCCAATCTTCCTCAGGCTTCAGACTGATTGTCCCATCTTTCTCAGTTATGGTGGGATGGATCCATCCTTTGTCAGCAGCTCTCCAAGCCTTTTTGTCCAGAGATTTTAAGAAGGCAATCATACGAGGTTTCCAGTAGTCATAATTAGTTCCATCCAGAATGGGTGGTCTATTTCCAAAAACTCCTTCTTTGTCCATAGTGCCAGAAAGTGATATCCCTAGATCTCACCCAGTAATACAGGCAGGGTGCCTGCTCTGATGCCAATTGAAATTCTGGCTGCAGATACTCAATGTCACGTTCAATGTTATGACACCGTATCTGACTTACTATATGACAGTAAATACAAAAACAATAAAGAACACAGTCAATTGTTTACCCAGTTCAGTGTGCAACAACACCTACTCTGGGGGCTACCAAGCCAGGGAGGAAATCCACTATAAGAGATGTTAATTCAGGAATAAACCAACCAGTTTATCTCCTTCACTTAAGACCTACCCAATGCAATTTCAATCTAAGTACAACTTAAACCTGAGTTCCTACTCACTCCCCCTCAATCACAGCAGTGATACATAAAACAATTTGACAAATGAATTGATGAAGACACTCTTCAAAAACATACACTTGATTAAGCTTCACAGCTTTTTAATCAAGTAACACAATCACTCTTGCTTCAC
Source organism: Vicia faba (assembly GCA_948472305.1). NCBI lineage: Eukaryota > Viridiplantae > Streptophyta > Magnoliopsida > Fabales > Fabaceae > Vicia > Vicia faba. The sequence continues at coordinate 1,183,816,649 of OX451741.1, read as the reverse complement.
AGCTTTGAGTGATACACAACTTAACTTGACTCTGCTTCACAGCTTTAGTCAAGAAACATTCAAACACTCTTGCTTCAAAGCTTTGAGTGCTACACAACCCTTACAATTAAAAACCTATTCCAAGTCACTTATCACAATGATAATTGCTTGGAGTACAATAATTAAACCTATACAGATTACAAGTGATCTTCTGATCAAAAAGGGATGCCTGCAAAACAGCAGCTCTGTTGAATATATAGCAGCTGCAACTTCACTTAGGGTTTCCAAAAACCTAGGGTTAATTCCGTTTGACCTTAAGACTAGGTCACAGGACTTTATTAACCAGGTTAGGGTTGAGCTAGGTTATCCCTCAGAAAACGCAGGATTCTGTTCTGGAAAGACTGAGTTATTTTCCTGAAAAAACTCAGAATTAACCAACCTGCAAATCTGTTAGTTCAGAACAGGATGTCTTAACATCTGTTATGACATCTGAGAAAACCTGTCTACTGATTTAGTAAAATGTGATCATTTTGCAAAATGCTCAGATACACACTTATAAACATCAGTACCTGAATGACAATATTTTTCTGCAAAGGTACCTAATGAATCAGTACAAACTAAACTAGAATGTTATGACATCAGTCATGACATTCACACATACACTTGGGTTTTACCAAAAATGCAAGCCAATACCTAAACACCTACACTTCTTATACTTTTCTTTGATTCTGTTTATCGCGTATGTGTTGATGATGTTGTTGCGGTTCTTGCAGTGTTGCTCAATGACACAGAGAAGTTACAACAATGAGAACTGTCGCGGTTGTTTCAATGTTGTAGGTTGTTGATGAGTGGTGAATATGTGAAGCGGTGAGTTACAGAAGAAAGGTTGACATTGACGAAGCTCATTGTTGCAACTGGTTTTTAAATCAGAGTCTCCGCCCCTAATTTTTATCCTAAGGAATGGAACATAAAGGGATAACCCTACAGAGTTCAAAGATTCTAGATTTGGACTCGATTCTAGACGAGGGGAAGGTGTTAGGTACCCCTTATCTACCTTGTTCACAAGGATACTAGGTTTAGAAGCGTGATTTCTAGGAAATAGGGTTTTAATATTTATTAGGGGAACTCGCCTAAATTTTATTCATATGCTTATGTATCCTCTTAGGAGGAATCAGAGTCTCATTTCGTAGTTCGTAGTTGGTTTGTGTCTTTTGTGGATTACGAAGATATTTGCATTTTCCGCACGTTTAGTCTAGATATCGTGAATAGCGGAGATTGTTAGACTAAGCGTGCAGTCGATTCGAACGTATTCGCAATCCTTTTGGAAAATTGTTTATTGAATTAATTTTATTTAAGAAAATAAATTGTGGTTGATTAAATTTTTGTTTGTATATAATTATTGAAAATACTTTATTTAAATGCCTGATTAAAAATAAAATTTAATGCAATAAATAACATAATAATTTTGATAAGTTTGGAAAGTAATATATTCATATGTTAATGATAATATAGTAGCATTAAATATATTAAATGTGTTTAAAATAGGAAATATAAAAATAAATATAATAAAAAAACAATTCAAGCTAAGTAGTTACCATCCGCCGTGATTTATTTCTTTCTCTTTGTGTTCCCTCCGTGACTCTTTCTGATCTTTCCTTTTTTCTCCTTGTCTTCGCAGGTATGGCGATGGTGTTTTGGTGATGATGACGACGACGTGAAGGGGAGAGCGGCATGGATTTAGGGTTTCAGATCTTGAAACCCTAAATCGGAGTTATAGATACGGGTCTGCGGCGACGATGGAGACAAGGGTTTGATGGTGGCGACAGAAACAAAGCTCCCTTTGTTTTATAATTTATTCTTTCCTTTTCCTTCCTCTGTAACTTTTTTTCTCCCCCATGTACTATTCTTCGTTTGGGTTTTCATAGAAATTTTGAATTAGTTGATTAGGAAATAAAATTATTGTTTTGATTGTAATTTAGGAAGTTTTTTAATTTGTCTATAATTTGTATAAACCTTTAATGTGTTTCTATATTTAGTTTGTATCAGTTCTGGAAAGTTATGAATGTAAGATTTGTTTGTTTAATGAATGAAAATATCCTGACAGTAATTGTTTATTGAATCATGCATTTTTCTTCATGAATTCGTACAGTAGTCGTTTGCTCATTAAAACGTGCATTATTCTTTCCCCAATTCACACAATAGCTATTTGGTTTTTGGAACATGCTTTTTTGGGTTTGGACTATAAAGGTTGGGCTTCACGTTGTGAAGTTTGGGCTACGCAATATCTCTTGTTTTGGGCTTGTTCTTGATGGAAAAGATTGGACCGTGTAGAAAGGAGAAAAAAAAAGCCTCTTCATTATTACCTTTCTTTTTTCTATGCATAAATGGGCCACGCAAAATTAAAAAAAAAAACATTTTTCAAATCTGACTTTATTAGTCCATTTTTTATTTAATAAAACAAAAAGTTTTTTTTAATTAAGTTTGCAAAAAATGATGATTTAATTACAAAAATATTAGTATAATTAATAATAATAAAAATAATTATGTTGTTGATGATAATAATAATAATAATAATAATAATAATAATAATAATAATAATAATAATAATAATAATAATAATAATAATAATAATAATAATAATAATAATAAAACAAAATAATTCTCAAAACGAAACACAAACTAAACGGGCCTCATTGTAGTTGGGTCTTAACAAAAACGAATTGTTCACACCTCCCTGATTAAAACAATACACCTCCCATTTTAACTTGAAATGGACCTTTAAAAAACCTAATGGGCCATCAGATATTGATGGTCCATTTTGGATCAACACACCCCTCTTCCATGTTTTACTCCCCCAGAGAAATAAAAAAAATCATATAATACGATTTATTTAAAAGAACCCTAAATATAATATAAGGGTAGGGAAAATTTGGGGTATGACACTCATATGACATGAAAAGATATCGAAGGTTTAGAGGAAAGGAGAATGAATAAGAGAAGATGAGGAAGAATTTGCAGATGATTGCGGAAGGTTAAAGAAGATGAAGCATATGAATGAAGCAGAAGATTGATGAGAGAAAGAGAGAGTCTGGGAGATAGACTCATAATTGAAAGGTGAATCTTCTTGATTTTTTGTGATTTTTAAAACGGATCATAGAATGCTCAAGATCGTGGAAGCAGTAATTGTATACAGTTGGAGGAAGGTTGAGTAGTTGTTGTAGAGATGAGAGGGACGAGGATGAAGATGGTGATGGAGTATCAAAGTAAAAGCTGAGAGAATTTTTAGATTTTATGAGTGATTCTTCTGAAAATATTGAAGAATCCATGAATCAAGGTGAGAATCAGTTTTTATATTTTGTTTTCCTCTCTTTTTCTCCTTTAGTTCTCTCCCTCCAATCTGTTATATGCTGTTATTTCTGGTGAATGAATCATATATTTCTTCTGAGTTTTTTCTCTCAATTTCATTTTGTTTTTTGTTATGTTTCTGTTGAGAAGTTGGTTATAAAAAATTGGAAAGTTAGTTACAAGATTCTGTTATGAAGTCAGTTTGGTATTTTTGTTAACCCTGTTAGTTCTGTTAGAAGTTAGAGGTTGGAAAAGTTTTGATTCGATTATGAAATGGTTAAGAGAAGTTTTGTTATGGTAGTTGGAATTCGGTTAAGTGTTTGAGAGTTTGTTAAATTCTATTTCTGGGATTTTCGGTTAGGATTGTTATCTATTCTCTCCTGCTGGAAGTTTGTTAGAGGCGATTAGGAGGTTAGAAACAATTAGGAATTTTGTTATGCTGTTTTCTGTTGCAAGTTAATTTCCTGATTTTCACAAGTCCTCCTTCTGATTTTCTTCTATTTTGACTAAAGCCTAGTTTTTTGTTTCTGATTATGAGGTTGATCTGATATTTTAACTGATGTAGGGCCATTTATTGTAGATCTTGAATGGTCAGCAGACCTTTAGACAATATGTATGTATTGGAATTTTCGGACTGTACTGATATGAGCATAACTTTTCTTGACAGCATGTTTGGATTGGAATTTATGCAGGCCAATCTTGTTTATCACTATTGATGATGAATGATAGCTTTAGGCAGGACATGGAGAATGTGGGAAACACGAAGATTTGTCAAGATTGTTCATGGATTATTTGAGAGAATCAAGGAATGGTGAAGATAAAAGATGGAACCAAAGCTAGGGAATTAGGCTTAGGCTAGTTTTGTAACCATTTCTATGTAATTTTGAGACGATACGTGATATATTGATGATTTTGGAATGGTGTTAATGTAATAGAAATGGTGTAGTGGTAGTGGTTTTGTAAATGTAGTGACTTTTCAAAGTAGTTTTGAGTTCCCTCATGATCTCCCCATTTCTTAATTAGAAGTTTCAATCTTGCAATGTGAAAGAATGGCATAAGATAGCTCTTGAAAGCATAAGTAACATGATACATTTTTTAACACTCATAAAGAATGTTTCTCATATTAATTTCACTTGGATATCAAACCACCCTTAACGTAATGTACTTGAGATGGAAACTTGCAAATGAACACTTGTAGGATATTGAGATGTTTATGAAATAGATAATGCCCCACTTGATTCTTGGTGATGAACCAAATCGTGACCTAATTTCTTCCAATATTCGAATCAAAATCATATTGCTCCAAGGATTCAAAGTTCATGTTATCTTGCAATCATTCCTCCAACCCGTTCAATTTGTACCAAAATAACCACTTGTGTGATGAATGAACAACTTTGAACATGTCTTGTAATTTTGATACCAACTTGAACGTTGTCGGCTGGAACTTTTGACAAACTTATAAAGAAGAACGATATTGCATGATTTTGAAAATGACAACTTGAACCACGCCTTAGATGACGTTGTCTTCAAACCTTGAGCGACAAATAACTTGCAAATTGCTCTGTCCAGAAGAACCCATAAGCTCAGTATATTATGTCATGGCCCAAAGTTTTGGTAATTCAATCCTCATGACAACTTATCTTGTAAACTAGTAACCTCAACACAAGGCTAATGCCCACAAAGGACTACTTTGATAAGTCTTGAAGCTCATAATAATACCCTGGCCGTGAAATCTCTCCTCAAAAGAGGAAGTGGTGAAACCCTAGAAATCTTGCCTTGAAATTCTTAAAAAATAAGAGTAACTTGAGGTATAAAAGAAGAAGGCCCAAGACATCTTAAAAACCCTAATCTTAGATCTTTTTCTCTTAAGTTGAAATAACTAACCAATGGTTTTTACACAGAAATTTAGCAGTTATTTTAGATATTATTTTGTTTAATTGATTGATGTTTTATTTCTTATTAGCGTATTTTATGCTTTGGTTTTCTCTTTTAGTGTTTTAAGGTTCAAAATAATAAAACATGACAAATCAGGGAGAAAAAAGTGCATAAGTCCAAGTTTCGGAGGAATTGCTACAAGAGCCCTAACACGGGTGGCCGTGTCGCTTGACATGGGCCATGTCAACGGGAAGAAATGGGAAGACGTAGAGCACAGAGGCTGACACGGGTGCCCGTGTCAGAAATCCTGGGCGAAAGTATTGTTGGGAGCAATGGACAGAGCATGACATAGGTGTCTGTGTCAGGTGACACGGCCCGTGTCGGCCAGGACACTGATTTTGATTGCTTTTATGATTTTTCATGATTTGAGACCTGGAGGGGAATTTTAAGCATTTCAGACCGAGTCAAATGGATTTTTCATTATAAAAACCTATTTGTGAGAAGAAGAAAGGGACTTTTTGACTACTGGAGAATTTGACGATAAAAGACTGAAGTCCGTGCAAGTTTTGGGAGAACAAAGACCTTTAATGAGCGAAAGCAATTGAAGATCAGAGTTCACCATTAATTTGTGTAATGTCTATCGTTATTATTCTTGAAATCTCTTTGAATATTATGTGCGGCTAAACCCCCCAATGCTAGGGGGTGTCCCTGATTTGGGAATGTATTGACTATGAATTATTGATTTTTAATACAGTAGTTTCCTTTCAATTTAATCGTTCAAGGTTTCTAATGCTTTCCTGATCAGACCAATTAGGATTGAATTACGGTTAACAACCAGATGGACCACGGTTGTTAAGGTTTTTATACGATTAGGCTATAGTAGATATCACCTAGGACTAGGGATACCCTATAGTCACCAGATTTAACCCTTGATAAGATAAAGGCTTGACTCCATCATATATTTCTAAGGACTTAGGATTTAGGATGGAGGGTTAAAGGTTTTCTCACTAAGGACTTAGGAGAAAATAATCTAAAGGGTCGGGAGTTAAAGGTAATGAACTTGTAGAAGAGATTAATAGTGAAGGTCATTAAAGGGAAAACCACACACTCACCCCTAGCATAGTATTCACACTAGTAAAAAGGTCATAATTTACCTTCGCATATTTTTTAATTACTGTTAAGAACAATAACCAAACCAAACCCCAAAGTGAGTTTTCTTTAATTGAACCTCACACTAAACTCGTTAATTCTGTGCAGTCCTTGAGATCGACATTTGGAGAATTTTCCCTGTTATTACAGGAGTCAAAATAGTACACTTGCTATTTTACCGATCAAGTTTTTGGCTTCGTTGTCGGGGACTTCCTAATCATTGAGTTTATTTGGAGTTCAATTAAAATTTTGTTGCTCTGCAACTAAAATTTCTTTTCTGTAATTTCCATATTTTTGTTTTAATGACTTTGCCTAACCTTTGCATGTGAGGAAAGCCCTCAGCTGAATTTTCGTTTGACGCAAAAATAGAAATAAATTTTCACGCGAGGTGCAGACTAGCTCGATTAGATAGACAACAGTCAGTAGGTTCGTCAGATCCTTCAGATTCAGAGTCTGAAGAGTTAAAGCCAATGGCTGAAAATCCGCCACCAAAGAGACTCCTTGGGGACTATGGAAGAGCAAATGCTCCAACAGGTCGGTTGACTATTGTGAACCAACCAGTCAATGTTGCAAAATTTCAATTGCATCCTTCAACCATCTGCCAGCTCGAGAACAAATCTTTCACCGGAAAGATCAATGAAGAGGCAAATAAGCATTTGCGGCAATTCCTCACCATGAGCACTACTTTGAAGATTGAGGGGCACTCTAAAGAAGCCAAGAAATTAAGGATGTTCCCGTTCACGCTATCTGAAGATACTGAAGAGTGATTATACTCATTGCCTACTGGAAGTATCACCACTTGGGAATAGATGGAGCAGACTTTTCTTGATGATTACTTTCCTGCTTCCATTTACATTCGTAAAAGATATGAAATTGTGAATTTTAAGCAGAAAGAAAGAGATCACTAGGCGATGCTTACAAGAGATTCAAGAGGTTACTAGTAGCTTGTCCAACGTACAACATGAGTCAAACTGAGCAAATGCAGATGTTTGTAAATGGTCTCTGAATGAAGACAAAGCAGCTTATTGATACAGCAGCCAATGGCTCAGCCAACTTTGCAACAACCACTGGTGTGAAGAAAATTATTGAAGCAATTGCTGCAAATGTGCATCTGGAGCTATATGACAGAGTTATAAGCAAACTAGAGGGAGTGATTAATCTGAAATTGGAAACCAATCAGCAACTAAAAATTGAAGAAGCCATTGCTACAGAAGTAGAGAAAAAGCTGAAAGCAATGAACATGGGTACTCAACAGGTAGCTCAAGTTCAACAGGTACAGAAGATAGCTTGTGAAATTTGTAGTGGACCACACAATATTGTATAATGTCTGGAAACACCACAATAAATTGAGGAGATAAAATTATTTAGGTAAAACAACTCATATTCTAACACCTATAATCATGGGTGGAAGAATCGTCCTAATTTCTCCTGGAAAGATCAGCAACAACAAACTTCTCAAAAGGCAGAATGGGAGGTGGCTATTGAAAAGATGGCTGCCCATACGTCTCAGTTTCAAGAAGAGACGAGGAGAAATCATAGAAATACCACAGCTGCAATCAAAAATTTGGAAGTTCAAATGGGACAGATTGCACAACAGGTAGCTCTACAAGCACAAGAAAGATAGAAAAGTCATGAGAATGTGAATGTTGTCAAAACAAGGAGTGAGAAAGTGGATAGAGAAAAACCAGATGAGGTGAAGTTTGACGATAATATCATAGAAGTAGAGCTGTAAGTGAGAGAGAACAAGAAAAAAAGGAAGAAGTGCCATCTCCTGTAAAGTCGGCTGAAGAGAAGACTAAACCAGAAATTAAGTTGTCGTATCCATCTCGAGTGGCAAAGATGGACACGAAATAAAAAGATTTTGAGAAATTTGTCAAAATTTTCAAGAACTTAGAAATTCACATACCGTTCTTTGAAGCACTCGACAAAATGCCTTTGTACCAGAAATTCATGAAGGAGATAATTTCCAAGAAGAGAACAATAGAAGATGGACATGTACCCATTGATGAGAAATTATGTACAATTGTGCCAGAGAGAAAAATACATGTCAGGAAAAGGGATTTGGGGTCAGTTGCAATATCGTGCACAATAAAAGACAAAGCTTTCAAGAGGTTCTGGTAGATTTTGGATCTAGTGTGAGTTTAATGCCATTATCGATTTTTAAGAAGCTCGGTATTCAGAAGATAAGCGGGAGTGGAACAAAATTGAAATTTGCAGATCACACCGTCAAGCAGTCATATGGGATAGCTGAAGATGTATTAGTAGAAATTGACAATTTTGTTTTCTCAGTTGATTTTCAGATCATGGACATACCTGAAGATGAAGATACCCCTATCATTCTTGGTCAACCATTTATGCTGACTAATCGATGCAATTTTGATATCGAGATAGGTAATCTGACACTAAAATATTTTGATGAGGAGATAACTTTGAAGTTGTTGGAGATCAAAAAGCAAGGTGTAGGTGAAAAGAATCAAGCTTTAACTGGTATGATAAAATTAGCAGGAGACAACAACATTTTAAAATCACCCATAGAAAAAGTCTACAGCATAAGCTCTCAGGTGGCATCAACAAAAACTTCTAAGTTCAGTCCAGAAGTCAAGAAGAGAAAGAAAAGGAAACTCAAAGGTGAGAAGACAGAAGTTGGAAGGGACTGGAAGTACAAAGTTGCCAATGTTTTTGGTCTAGATGAGTTCTGGTTTGCGGAAGAAACAAGCAACAAGGTGTGGAAGAGGAATTACTCCCCATAAGGGGATGACCCATCGAGCCATGCGATGTTAAACGCAGTGCTTCGTGGGAGGCAATCCACGCTTTTACTAACTTAATTTTTCTTTTTGTTTTTTATTGCAGGTAATAAAAAGGGAGTCTTACTGGTAAGAGCTAGGAGGCTGCAGTATGTGTTGCATTACCCTCTGTGAGTCACCTTCTCGAGCTTGGTCCGAAACATTAGGGTCAATGTTCAGTTCAAGTTTGGGGGGGGGGGGGGGGGGGGGGGGGTATTTCTTTTCTTCTTTTTGAATTATTTGTTAGGCTCTGCGAATTTTTGTGTAAAGCCACGAGTTGAAGTTCGTCAATTTGGCCAAAAAAATTTGTTTTAATCAAGAAATTGAGTCTCATAGAGTTCGAGAATAGTAAATAGAGACAAAGAGATAGTTATTCGAGGGTAGGAAGTTTGGAATAACGTGACATGATACGAGTCTGTGATACGGTGGGAGAACTAACTTGAGGATTTGCATTTGTGTTTGCAAATGTTACGGTTAGCAAGAGTCGCCATCGACTTTTCTTTTATCCAAAAGGAAAGGTGAAAAAGCATAGGAAAGACCTTTGAGATTGTTTCTTGAGTTCGGGGGGTAGATTATGAAAAGGGAAGGTGTTAGCACCCTTTTCATCCATGGTTTTCCATGGGCTCTTAGTTACTTGCTAGATCACTTGCTTTTTGTTTTAAAATAGTGTTTTGTGTGTTTTTTGAAAGTATTTTGTAAAAGAGGCCATTTGTTTAGGAAATCTTTGTAATGATTCTTGTTCATAAGAATGTATACAAAGATGTTTGTCTTTTTTGAAAATGTTTTCAATGTTTGTAAGTTGTTTGGAAATGTGTGTGTTTGTTTTGAAAATAGCAAGGATAGTTGTTTGAAAGTAGAGCAAGTAACTAGAAGCAATCTACCTACTCAAATGTATTTCTTGTTCATTTTCTATTCCTTTGACATTGTTGTCTTACCATTGATTTGGTAAGCAACCCTATCTTTGGATGTAAACAGGACGAGCGTAGGTCATCATATAACCATGATTAGCAATGTTGCAAAGTATCTTAGCATTTTTGAGGGACTAAGATCATTTTATAAGGAAACTTAGAATAGCGTCATCGTGGGACTATGATCTTTTGATTTTGTTTGTTTTACCAAGATACTTTGCATGCGTAATATGGCTATTTTTGTATAAGGCAACCAAGTGGAGAAACCCTAAGGGTGTTTGTGTGCAAGTGTGTTTGATTGCATGCTTGATTTTTATCTTGAATTATGGTCTTCTATTTGATTGTTCTTTTACTAGCATTTACATTTGAAAGCGATAAATTTCATAAATGTAAAGTCCTACGCTATTACAATATTTAGGGGGTGGGGGTACAAATTTATGAATGGGGATTGCAAATGAAAATAAAGCCCTAAATTACTATTACAACCATATTGAAATACATACAAGAAAATATTAAATGAACTTGTTTTATTTTAAGAAAATATTTTTTTGTCTTTTTTTAAGAAATAAAAATAAAGTATGAACGAAATATTTTTGGTGTTTTGCTGATTAATGAAAGGGAGAGTGCCAGCGAGAAAAATAAAGAAAAAGAAAACAAAAATGGGAAGAAAAAAGGAGGATCAACGTGCTGCTAAAAGGAAGTCAGAGGTTCTGACCCTAGAGTGCTGTAGAACAGAAACTTGTTAGTGAAAATGTATAGGTCAAAGGTTCTGACCCTGGCACGCTGCAAAACAGAAACCTGTTAGTGAAAATGTATGAGGTCAGAGGTTCTGACCCTGCTGGGGACACAGTAATTTTCAGAAGTTCTGATATTACTGATAACAAAACAGGCTCCAGAAGTGCTAGTGCCAATGTCAGAACTTGGTCTCTCTCTATGCTAGTCAGAACATCTGTAATTTGATTATTTCTCCAGAAAACAGAAGACATGCCTAGGACAGTTTCAGGAGGTGTCATAGCGCTTCAGAAATAAAGAGAATCAGAACCATAAATCAGAGGCTAGTATGCCTTTGCTAATCCTAACTCTGAGTTTTAGTTTCTTCAGGAAAATTCTGAACTGATTCATTCTCTACTTAAGCATACAGATGCGTGAAAATCTCAGAACATGTACAACATCAGAAGCATGATATCTACATTGTGTTTTTGAGCATGAAAATATGGTGATGCTTAAGCAATATGGTGATAGTCAGCAGATGCTTACCTTGCAGCTGGAAGAAGTTCTGTGAATTGGAGTTAGCCTCAACTCTGATGATGTTCTGAACAACTTCTTTGAATGGATGGATGGAGGGTATATAATATTATGAATACATAAGTTATGGCAGTTTCCAACGTGTGGGTAAGAAACTGTATGGGTGGTTTTTAGTCAAGAAATATTTTGAGAACAAATGGAGTTTGAAATCAAGGGATCCAAAGTTAATGGTTTGTATGTTGTGTTTACAGTTTTTGAAACTCTAGGAATTTTGGGCAGAGATTTAAGGTTTTTTTTCTTGCTCAAACTTTCTGTCTCTTTTCAGCAATTTTTTCTCTGGGCCTTTCTCAGTGACCAATGGCATTCTATTTATAGGCAAAGCTTTGTGGGTTTTAAAATGTAAAGTGGCGCCAATATCAAGCACTAGATGCTGACTTACTCTTGAAGAAAGTTCAAAAAGGGTTGTGATGATTGACAGCTTTTAGCCTAGGCTGGATTAGTAAGCAAGGATTAAGGAAAAGTGACACCCATAAGCGAAAAGTAGCGCATGGACCCATACCTAAATTTATACAAAGGTATTTCTATGCTACACGTGGAGAGACCCTTTGGACAAAGACTCAAAAGTGGTTGTGGGCATTAATGAGCATTAAATGGTGATGAGATTTGTCAAAATCAGAAATCTTGTAATATGAGATTTGCATCATTACTTAAATCTGAGCCAACAGTTCCACTTTAGCATAGTCCAAAACAACGCACCCAAGTTCTGATCTTGGTATCCTGTTGCCTCAGCAAGTTCTGAGGGATCCCCAGGCTTTCCATCATGTTCTGAAAGAGCATTCATATTTTCATCACGTTTTATAATCTTCTGGAAACTTCTGACTGAGCTGGCATAGATGCCGAAGAGCCACATTCTGACTGAATGTTATGTGCTGAGCTAAGTTTGCATCTTATGACTGCTTCTGCCTGGAGGTTGGTTCAGAAGTTCAGAAGTGTCATTTTTTTTCTTAAATACTTAGAAAAATCCCAAGTATTTAGAAGTGTGGCTTTTCCATAGTAAAATTGACTTTTGAACTTTAGATGGAACAAACTTCCTGTTTCAACATGTTTTGATGAAATATGATTTTTGAGATTTGATTTTGATCAAAATGTCAAAGTTTGGTCTTTCAGCATGTAAATGACCATTTTGCCCTTATGAGTGATCTTCATGAAAAATTTGTAATTCAAAGCTTGGGATTGGATGGAAGTAAACCTGTGGATCCAGGGTGATTTCTTGAGAAAAATGAGAGGGAAAATTTTGGGGTACAACAGCTGCCCCTGTTCAATCTTCTTTAACCTGAGGAGTTAGATTGGCGAGATTTACCATTCGTGACTCGAAGGTGGAAGATGATTGGACACTAGAGTGCCCAGAAATTTCCACTCGGCGATGATAGGAGGAATGGGCTTAAAGATGCCATTTGGAGAGGTAATAAAATCTTGTTGGGGATGGGCTTGTAGATGTCATCCAAGAATTCTTATTGAGATGTAATCTGTAAGTTGAACATCAAAATGACGTTCGCGTCTGGAGCGTACCTAAAGGCGTCTTTGAATGAGTATCAGAATGGCTTCCGTGTCTGGAGCGTATATGAACCGTATCATGAGTAGGATCTAAATCAGTACCAGAATGGCTTCCGTGTTTGGAGTGTATCTGCACTGTATCAGGAGGTATCTTTGAATGAGTATCAGAAAGGCTTCCGGGTCTGGAGCGTATCTGAACTGTATCATGAGTAAAATCTGAATGAGTACCAGAATAGCTTCCGTGTCTGGAGCGTATCCGCACTGTATCAGGAGGTGTCTTTGAATGAGTATCAGAAAGGATTCCGGGTCTGGAGCATATCTGAACTGTATCATGAGTAGAATCTGAATGAGTACCAGAATGGCTTCCGTGTCTGGAGCGTATCCGCACTGTATCAGGAGGTGTCTTTAAATATGTATCAGAATGGCTTCCGGGTCTGGAGCGTATCTGAACTGTATCAAAAGTAGAATCTGAATGAGTACCAAAATGGCTTCCGTGTCTGGAGCGTATCCGCACTGTATCAAAATTGCATATTGTCGATGGTAGCTGTTAACCTTATCCTGAAAAGGGTAAAATGTTAGCTGAAACACCAATTTATGTTGCACAAAATGTATGGTGCAATGTATTGGCTTTATTGATGTTTATGATATATGGATGCAGTGTATGCGCATGTGAGATGATTTACTGTATTATTGTCGGATTAGGGAAAATAAATCCCCGACTGCTGATGAGGATATGTAAGTCTTCATGTCTTGAAGTCGAAGTGTTGATGAATTTCTGCTGAGAGAAATAAACTCTTGTTGTAAGGGAAATGCCATTGTGATGCTCGTAAGATCTGCTTGGGGAAACCTGAGAATCTTGACGACTTCTACTTGGGATTAATCATTTGAAACTCCGTTTCACTTGGGGATTAATGAAAACCCTGTGGGGAGAATGTTTTGTTCCTGCTTGGGAAAAAGAATTCAGGAGTCTCGGTTGTCCGTTGCTTTACTGGGGAATTATCCTTGGCTGGAGAGAATCAAAAGTTAGTTGTTATATGGTTGGATTCCAGGCTTCACAACAACCTGTTGGGGAATTCGGAGAAATTGGGCGATTTCCAACGAGGATGGATAAACCAGAAGCTTCGTTCTGCTGGGGAGCTGGGAGTTTTGTTCCGCTGGGGATTTATTGAAAACTCTATGGGGAATATGGAGTGGTCTAGGAATGTTTTCCTGTCTTTTCAACCTATCAGTAATTGTCTTTCTCATCTTGTTTATTTGTAAACAGTGATTATGTTCAAATGCATATGTTCATCAATGAATCTTTGGACGTTTTTGCGAACAAAACACAATTGTAAAGAAAAGACAAATAGTTTTTGTACTTTCAAAGAGGTATCTTTGTATAAACATTTTGTACAAAGGAGACAAACATTCTAGTAAGAGAATGGTGCCATAAAAATAAGAAAAATTTATGCAAAGAAAGATAGCTATGTGTAATAATCCCATGGGGTTCCCATTCTGCTATAGCCTTCGTATCTCTGAGCATCTTGTCTATTTGTTGCTTCGTCCGAAGGTGATTGAATTGATCAGAAATTCTGAGTTTGTCAGTGGAAGTCAAATTTTATCCATTAAGTGATCCGACGGGACATAGTCTTACACTTTTATTCCCTAACTTTTGCCTGGACCACCCTTTCGGATTTTCAATCCACCGGGAAACCCTTTTTTGCCCAAGTCGCCCTTTCGGGTTTTCAACTTTCTGGGTGTACAGATTTTTATTTTATCCCTAATTTTTGCTTGAACCTTTTTGGTTCGCCAGGATGCCCTTGTTTTGCCTAGGTGTGTCAACCTAGCGGGTCTTTGATGCGTAGTATCTTTTGACTATGTCCGCGTTCGCAGGGTGCGGCAGGTTGTCACCGTCCATGGTGGTCAAGATCATCGCCCCACTGGAGAAAATGTTCTTGATTACAAATGGTCCTTCATAGGTAGGAGTCCATTTGACCCTGGGATCACTTTGTGGCAAAATGATACGTTTGATCACCAGATCCCCAACTTGATATACTTGGTGTCTGACTTTCTTGTTGAAAGCCTTGATCATCCGTTTTTGATACATTTGACCATGGCAAATAGCAGTAAATCTCTTTTCATTAATTAAGTTCAATTGATCAAGTCAAGTCTGGATCCAATCATCTTCATTCAAACTTGCATCCATCATAATCCTCAGAGAGGGGATCTGATCCTCAATAGGTAAGACAACCTCCATGTCGTAAACCAAAGAATAGGGTGTTGCCCCAGTTGATGTGCGAGTCGTGGTACGGTACCCGTGGAGAGCGAATGGTAGCATCTCATGCCAGTATTTGTATGTAACTGTCATCTTTTGTATAATCTTTTTATTTGCAGCTTCGACAGCACCATTCATCTTGGGCCGATAGGGGGAAGAATTGTGATGCTGAATCTTGAATTGCTCGCACAAAGCGGTGATCATAGTGTTGTTTAGATTCGTACCATTGTCAGTGATGATCCTTTCCGGGATACCATACCGACAAATGAGATTTTGCTTGATGAAACCGGAAACAACATTCTTAGTAACGAAAGTGAAGGAAGATGCTTTGACCCATTTGGTAAAATAGTCAATGGCCACTAGGATGAAGCGGTGTCCATTAGAGGTTGTCGGCTTGATCTCTCCAATCATATCAATTCCCCACATAGCGAAGGGCCAAGGAGCCGTCAAGACATTCAAAGGAACCGGAGGTACGTGCACCTTGTCAGCATAAATTTGACATTTATGACAGGTCCGAGAGTGTTGATGGCAATCTTCTTCCATGGTAGACCAATAATAGCCTGCCCGTAGGATTTTCTTCGCCATCGTATGCCCACTGGAGTGAGTGCCAAAAGTACCTTCATGTAATTCAGCCATGATCTTTTCCGTTTCAACTTTATCCACACACTGAAACAGAATGGAGTCATGATTACGTTTGCATAGGATGCCATTACTAAGGAAGAACTTAGCAGAGAATCTCCTTAAGAACTTTTTATCGTTGATTGAAGCTCCTTCTGGATATTCTTGAGCCTCGAGATACCTCTTGACTTCATGAAACCAAGGCTGGTACACTACCTCTTCAGTATTAATCTTGTGACAGTGTGCCAGTTCATCCATTCATTCGATGGTGATCTGGGGAGCTTCGTTATCCCAATTAAGTTTAAACATAGATGACAGTGTAGCTAGAGTGTCGGCTAGCTGATTTTCTTCTCGCGGGAAATGCTCGAAGGTAATCTTCTCAAAATGTGGTAGCAATGTCAAAACATGTTCTTTGTAAGGGATAAGGTTTGGGTGCTTAGTGTCCCATTCCCCTTTGATCTGACTGATGACCAAAGCTGAATCTCCGAACACATCTAAAGATTTGATTCGCATATCTAAGGCAGCCTTGAGGCCCAAGATGCATGTTTCGTACTCTGCCATGTTGTTCGTACAGTTGAAGCAAAGTCTGGCCGTGAAGGGAGTATGATACCCTTCTGGAGATATGAGAACGGTGTTGATACCATTACCTAGTGCATTGGATTCCCCATCAAAGAACAGGGTCCATCGAGATCCTTGTTCAGGTCCGTCATATGGCTTGATTTCTTCACAGTTGTCTAATGTCATGATGTCTTCATCCGGGAAATCAAACTTATGGACTGATAGTCTTCAATAGCTTGGTGAGCAAGATGATTATCCAATACACTACCCTTTATAGACTTTTGGGTAGTATATTGTATGTCGTATTCCGTTAGGATCATCTACCATCTAGCTATCCTCCCAGACAGAGCAGGCTTTTCGAAGATGTATTTTATCGGATCCATCTTAGATATCAACAAAGTAGTATGAGTCAACATATACTGTCTTAGCCGGCAAATATCCCATGCCAGAGCGCAACAAGTTTTCTCGAGCAGTGAATATCTGGTTTCACAGTCGGTAAATTTTTTGCTCAGGTAGTAAATAGCGTGCTCTTTTCGGCCACACTCGTCATGCTGCTCCAATACACACCCCATTGAGTTCTCTAAAACGGTCAGATACATGATCAACGATCTTCCCTCGATTGGTGGTATCAACACAGGAGGCTCTTGTAAATACTCCTTGATTTTGTCAAAAGCAACTTGGCATTCATCATTCCATCTGACTACCTGGTCTTTCTTCAATAGTTTGAAGATTGGCTCATAAGTAGCTGTTAGGTAAGAAATGAATCTGGCAATATAGTTCTGGCATCCCAAGAATCCTCTGACTTCCTTCTCCATACGAGGAGCAGGCATATCTTGTATTGCTTTAACTTTGGCAGGATCAACCTCGACGCCTTTGTTACTGACGACAAAACCTAGGAGTTTACCGGATCGTACTCCAAATGTGCACTTGTTTGGATTCAACCTCGGCTTATACTTTTTCAGTCTCTCAAACAACTTTTGCAAGTGATCGAGGTGCTCTTCTTCAGTTTGTGATCGGACTATCATATCGTCTACGTAAACTTCTATTTCATGGTGTATCATATCATGAAACAAAGCTACCATGGTGCGCTGATAGGTGGCCCCAGCATTCTTTAGTATGAATGGCATCACTTTGTAGCAGAATGTGCCCCACTGTGTGACAAAGGTAGTTTTCTCCATGTCCTCGGGTGCCATTCTGATTTGATTGTAACCTGAGAATCAGTCCATGAAGGAAAACACCTTGTGCTGGGTTATATTGTCAACCAAGATATCTATGTGGGGAAGTGGAAAATCATCTTTAGGGCTGGCCCTATTCAAATATCTAGAGTCCACGCACATTCGTACTTTGCCGTCCTTTTTAGGCATGGGAACAATGTTGGAAACCCATTGGGGATAGGAAGTGACAGCCAAGAATCCAGCATTGAATTGTTTCATGACCTCTTCTTTGATATTCTCAGACATATCAGGTCTCATGCGGCGGACTTTTTGTTTCACTGGTGGACAGTCTTCTCTTGTTGGCAGATGATGTACCACGATGTCTGCATCAAGTCCCGGCATGTCTTCATATGACCAGGCAAAGATCTCAACATAGTTATGTAACAGCTGAATCAGACGCTCCTTGACACTGACCTCTATATTGGCACCTACTTTGACCTCTTTTATGTTCTCCTCGGTACCCAAGTTGATTGTATCCACCGGTTCCTCATGAGGCTGAATAGCTCTTTCCTATTGTTGGAGTAGTCTGGAAAGTTCCCCTGGTACCTCACAATCTTCCTCACCTTCATCTTCGGCTTGGTAGATTAGATCCTCAGAGTCATGAAAGGCTATAGCAGTATCGTTACCCATGGGATCTAGAGTGGATGGCTACCTGCATTTGTGAGTGTGGGTGTGTGTAAGGGTATAGCCATCTTTTAAAAGGAAAATAAATGTAAAAGAAAAACAATGAGCATAAAAGTTTGTATGCAAAACGTCCGTGATTCATTGAATGTCATATGAAGATGAAATGACAACCCTTACAAAGGGACCATTGTGCCTCGGGAAAGACACAAGGTTTTTAAAATGTGTGAATTGCTTGCGAATATTACAAGTTCAACAGAAACGTAAAAGATAAATTACTGAGGGATGAAAGTTATTGGGACAAAGTCTCTGGCTTCCCAATTGCGGAGTCCTCCGTTGACAGTAGGAAAGATCCAATCCTCCAAGTTGCAATCCTCTTCACCATCTTCCACTGCATTGACCTCTAGGTTTCCAATCTTCAAGGGTGGCCCTCCAGCACGGGCACGACGCACAGCCTTCTGAGCACTTGAAGTAAACCCTAAGCCAAACTTGTCAGATTTGTAAGGAATATCCGGAATTTTTCCCAGATGGTGCATCCACCCTCCTCTATTACTGCTTTGGCGTCCTTTAGAGATGACATCTGGAGCGAAGGTTTTGTAATTTTGGGAAACGGGGACACAGTCTTGGTTACTGCTGTTAAATTGTAATTCATATGTGTCAAAATTAGATTTGATTTTGTTTTAGATTTAAATAGATTTGAATTTAAGTCTAGAATAGATTTGATTAGATTTGATTTAGTAAAAAGATATTTTGGGCTTGGGTTTTAGCTTAGGGAGCAAGCTAACCTAAATCTATAAATAGAGGGAGTAACCCCTATTTTGTAATCAAGTCATTCACAGTATTTTGCAGTTGCAAAGTGAATAATAAAATTTCCACAGTTTGTGGGCAGAGAGAAACTCTGCAGAAATATCTCTATTGTCTTTTCTTTATTTGTCTCATAACTAATCATCAGTGGTGGTCGAAATTCATCATAGAGTATTGGTGGATTTCCAACGTCTGGTATCAAGAGCTTGTGTTTCGATTCGAGGGAAGTGTCAATCAAGAACGATTGAAGAATTCACGATGACAAGTTATGGGAATGCAAACTATCCAGCAACGCTGCCAATTCTGAAAGTTGACAAGTATGAGAATTGGTGCAAACAGATGAAAGTCATATTAAGGTGTCAAGGCCTTTGGGACCTTGTAAAAGATGGAGTCGAAGCGCTTGGCGAAAACGCTTCAGAAGAAGAAAATAAGAAATATACAGAATCTGAGAAGAAGAGTTATAAAGCATTATTTATAATTCATCAATGTGTGAGCCCAGACAATTTCGAAAAGATTAGTGATTCAGAATCTGCAAAAGAAGCTTGGGAGATCCTTGAGAAGACTTTTGGAGGCGCTGAGAAGGTGAAATAAGTGAGGTTACAAACTCACAAAAGGACCTATGAACTGCTTCAGATGGAAGACAGTGAAAACATATCTGATTTCTTCACTAGAGTTACAAAACTAGTGAATCAAATCAAGGCATGTGGAGAAACATTAACAACAAGAGCTGTTGTTTCGAAGATCTTGAGATCTTTAGCTCCTAAGTTCGACCACATAGTGGTGGCAATCGAAGAGGGGAAAGACTTGTCGAAATTGACAAAGGAAGAGCTTCAAGGGACGCTCGAATCTCATGAACAAAGAATGAACGAAAGAGCTGCAGGAAAATCGAAGAGTGATGTGGCCTTACAGGCACATTCAGCAAAAGAGACCAAAGGCAAAGGAAAGTATTTCGACAGAAGTAGAGGTGGCTACAACAAATCGAATGGTAGAGGAAACCAAATCGAAGGAGACGTGTCGAATCAAAGAAGACCACACCAAGGCAACCAAAGAGGTGGTGCTACAAACAGAGGAAGAGGTGGTGGTCGAAAACCTGATAAAAGTCACATTCAATGTTACAATTGTCAGAAATATGGACACTATTCGAGTGATTGTCCAGAAAAATGAAAGAATTAAGAAAGTGATGCAAAGCTTGCAAAACATGAAGAAGAAGAAGAAGAAGAGATGATGCTGATGGTCACAACAAAATATGAAGATAGATTCAAGGACCAATGGTACTTAGATTCAGGATGTTCATCATATATGTCTGGAAGGAAAGACTGGTTCGTCAATATAAAACCCTCAACGAAAAATATGGTAAAATTTGCAAATGACAACACCCTAGAAGCTGAAGGTATTGGTGATGTTATGATCATGAGGAAAGATGGCAAGAAGTCAGTAATTTCGAATGTATTGTACATACCAGGCATGAAGAGCAATTTGCTCAGTATAGGGCAGTTGGTCGAAAAGAATTATAAAGTGTCAATCGAAGATAAGTTGATGAGTGTTGTTGGTGCAAATGGGAGAGTAATCTTGAAGGCTCCTATGTCTCAGAATCGAACCTTCAAGATTGAACTAAATGTGATGGAGCACAAGTGCCTTTCGACTTCAGCTAGCAGAGATGAATGGATATGGCATTATAGACTAGGTCATCTCAACTTCAGAGACATCAGAGATTTAAAGATAAGAAATATGGTTTTAGGATTGCCTGAAATTGACATTCCAAATGAAGTATGTGAAGAATGTGTGCAGGCGAAGAAACACAAGAATAGCTTCAGCAAGGATGCAGGAAGAAGATCGAGGCTAGTCTCTAAGTCATATACTCTGATGTATGTGGACCAATCCAGGTGGATTCGATGGGAGGTAACAAATACTTTGTTACATTCATAGATAATTTCAGTCGAAAGCTATGGACTTACCTGATCAAAAAGAAAAGTGAAGTGATCGAAGTATTTACCAAGTTTAAGTCCATGGTCGAAAGACAAAGTGGTCGAAAGCTCAAAGTTTTGAGAACTAATGGTGGTGGAGAATATGTGTCAAAAGACTTTGACAGATTATGTGAAAAGGAAGGGATTGTGCATGAGGTGGTGCCACCCTATACTCCACAGCAAAATGGAATTGTAGAAAGGAAAAATAGAACCATCATGAATATGGTGAGAAGTATGTTGAAAGGCAAGAATTTACCTAAAGAGTTTTGGGGTGAAGCTGTTTCGACTGCAACTTATATTTTGAACAGATGTCCTACAAAGAAGCTAGAAGGAATTACTCCAGAAGAATGTTGGTCTGGTGTGAAGCCTAGCTTAAGCCATCTTAAGGTATTTGGATCTATTTCACATAGACATGTTCCAGATCAGTTGAGAAGAAAACTTGATGACAAGTCAAGTCAAATGATCCTAGTTGGATATCATTCGACAGGAGGCTACAAGTTGTTCGATCTAGAGAACAAGAAGATTGTGATCAGTAGGGACATGGTCATAGATGAGTTTAAAGAATGGGATTGGACTGCAAATGTCAAGAAAGATTCAGTGGGAATCTTATTCGATGATCCAGAAACTCAAGTCGAAAGAGAAGTTCGACAAGAGGAACCAGCAGATATACCAAGCACAAGCAGGCCTCAAAGAAAAAGATGCATGCCTGCAAGATTGCAAGATTGTGTGATTACATCAGATGATGTAATAGATGATGAAGGTGAGCTGGTACATTAAGCTTTCTATGCAGATGTCGAACCTGTTAATGCAGCTGAAGCATTAAAGGATTCGAAGTGGGTGAAAGCAATGAACGAATAAGTAAAATCTATCGAAGACAGCAACACTTGGTCACTTGTCGAATTGCCTCAAGGCAAGAAGGAAATTGATGTCAAGTGGGTATACAAAGTGAAGATAAATTCGAAAGCTGAAGTAACTCGACACAAAGAAAGACTTATGACGAAAGGATTTCTACAGAAAGAAGGAATAGACTTCGACGAAGTCTTTGCACCTGTTGCTAGGATCGAAACAATCAGGCTGGTTGTTGGTCTAGCAGAAATCAACAGTTGGCACATATGTCAGATGGACGTGAAGTGTGATTTCCTAAATGTACCCTTAGATGAAGAAGTTTATGTTAAATAACTAGTTGGGTTTGTGAAACATGACGAAGAAAGAAAGGTGTACAGGCTACATAAAGCCCTGTATGGATTGAAACAAGCTCCAAAGGCTTGGAATAAGAAAATTGATAGTTTTCTAAGGGAGAAGGAATTTGTGAAGTGCATAACTGAACATGGAGTATATGTAAGAAGAAGCAAGAGTAAATTGCTTATACTATGTCTCTATGTAGATGATTTGTTGATAATAGGTAGCTGCAAGAGTGAGATCGAAGACTTCAAAGGTGATCTCAGTAAGGAATTCGAAATGTCTGATTTGGGTGAGATTTCATACTTCCTTGGTATCGAATTCTACAAGAGCAGTAGAGGTTTGATGATGCATCAAAGAAGATATGCAGGAGAAATTCTCAAGAGGTTTGAGATGGAAGAATGCAACTCAACTTCAACACTTGCAGAACCAAGACTGCAACTGTCGAAAGATGCATATGAAGATGATGTTGATCCAACCCAATACAGAAGACTTATTGGATCATTAAGATATCTTTGTCATACAAGGCCTGACTTAGCATACAGTGTAGGTATGGTAAGTAGATTCATGCATAAGCCAAAGGTATCACATCTAGCAGCAGTGAAGAGGATACTAAGGTATCTCAAAGGAACTTTCGATTATGGCATTTTGTTTCCTGCAGTTGATAAAGGAAAAGAATGCAAGTTAGTGGGATACACTGATTCGAGTTGGTGTAGTGATGTTGAAGATCGAAAGTCAACAGCAGGATATGTGTTTATGCTAGGTGGTGCACCAATTGCTTGGAATTCAAGAAAGGAACCGGTAGTGGCATTATCATCATGTGAAGCAGAATACATAGCTGCTTCTCTTTGTGCATGTCAAGCAACTTGGATGATGAGCTTGGTCGAAGAGATAACAGGGAAAAATCATGGAGCAATTACCATGAAGATAGACAGCATGTCAGCTATTAATCTGGCGAAGAACCCAATAGCACATGGTCGAAGTAAGCACATCGAAATGAGGTTCCATTATCTTCGAGAGCAGGTAGCAAATGGGAAGATGAATTTGGAACACTGCAGAACTGAGAATCAGATTGCAGACATCATGACGAAGGGAGTGCAAGTCGAAGTATTCAGAAAGCTAAGGGCCATGATGAACATAGACAGTTTAGACACAATGAATTAGGTGGTGTGTTCAATTGTAATTCATATGTGTCAAAATTAGATTTGATTTTGTTTTAGATTTAAATAGATTTGAATTTAAGTCTAGAATAGATTTGATTAGATTTGATTTAGTAAAAAGATATTTTGGGCTTGGGTTTTAGCTTAGGGAGCAAGCTAACCTAAATCTATAAATAGAGGGAGTAACCCCTATTTTGTAATCAAGTCATTCACAGTATTTTGCAGTTGCAAAGTGAGTAATAAAATTTCCACAGTTTGTGGGCAGAGAGAAACTCTGCAGAAATATCTCTATTGTCTTTTCTTTATTTGTCTCATAACTAATCATCAGTGGTGGTCGAAATTCATCATAGAGTATTGGTGGATTTCCAACAACTGCTACCTCTTGGGGAACTTCTTCGAAATGTTGAAAAGGAGTTTCAATGAATTCGCCATCCAATTCCACATACCTGAAGGAATTGAGGTGGCTAATCATATATTATTCCTCTTCGTGGACAGTGATAATCTTTCCATGGACTGGATATTTTAGCATCTGGTGCAATGTAGAGGTGACAGCACCGACATTGTGGATCCACGGCCATCCTAGCAGACATGAATAAGAGGGGAGGATGTCCATTACATAGAAGGTTGAGTTGAAAGTTTGAGTCCCAAACTTTATGCGGATGTCCACTTCCCCGTGGACCATCCTCTTTTAGCCATCAAATGCTCTTACAACTATGTTACTGGGTTTCAACGTCAGTCCTTCACAGTCTAGTCTGTCAAGAGCCTTCTTCAGTAAAACATTCAAAGATGAGCCAGTGTCCATGAAGACATGAGCCAGAGTTGTTCCTCTACATTCCACAGAGACATGCAATGCCTCATTGTGATTTCTTCCCTTTGGTGTCAGATCAGCATCCGAGAAGCCTAGGCCTTTATCTGCTATTAGACTGGACATACAATCTTGAAATTGGTCAGTAGACGTCTCTTGAGGCACATGGGCTGTCTTCAGAAACTTCACCAGGGCTTTCGCATGTGCCTCGGAGCACAGTAACAATGCTAGCATGGAGATTTTGGATGGAGTTTGCCCCAACTGTTCAACTACGTCATAGTCACTCTTCTTTATTATTCTCAGGATCTCCTCCATTTCCTTTTGGGAGGTTTCGGGGGTAGTCAGTGGTTGAGCTTTCATCCGGACAGGCTCTTCTTGAACACTTTTTCCTTGAATTTCAGCAGTAGGGATATTGGTAGGGATAACAGTAGGGGTTGTGTCATCTTTTTCAGTAGGAGTACTTGTAGATATGATTATTGGTACGGAGGTAACCTTTGGAATAGCCACGGGTCCAAAAACTGCCTTTGGAGGGGCAATTTCTGGAGAGAAGATTCTACCACTACAGGTAATCTTACTGGTTCAGGCAATATTGCTAATGTCGGAGTTTTCTTCTTTGGAGCTCATCTCTTCGGCGGAAAACCCATCTTGTTTGATACCATGGTAGTAGATGTCTCCACCGTAATTCCACGACACTGTTTTGTCTGATTCATACGAGACCGGCCTGGGCATTGTGACTATAAGAGGAGTAGTTTTTGGAAGCAATGTAATCCTAACGGGTCTTTTGGGGACCCTGGAAGAATTGGCAGAGATGGTTGTGATTGAAACGTCTTCAACAGGAACAGGTGAAACAGGACTACTTTCAAACATAATCTCTTTGTTGTCTATCAAGCGTTGAATGCCTGTCTTCAACAAAAGGCAAGCAGTTGGTGAGGATAAGCAGAGATGGAAGTCTTCATTACAACCCGAGAATATACCGGCTTTCAACAAGTTTATCTTAATGATTGGGAGTGGATTGAAGAGTTCATAAACTATAGTAACAAACAAATCTTCCTCTATTGCATTAGTGTTGTGACCATGCCTAGGCATAGGAGCAGAAATGACGTTTGGTTTCTCGGGTGCATCAAACTCAATCTCTTTTGCATCTATGAGGTCTTGAATTTTGTTTTTCAGGGCCCAACCGTTATTGGTGTCATGACCCGGACTTTCGGAATGATATGCGCAGCGGGAATTTGGGTGATAATAAGGGGACGCTGTGTTGGGGTTCTTGGGAGCTTCTTTTAAAGTTGCCAAATTGGATTTCAGAAGATGGGGTAAAACCTGGGCTACAGTCATATTGATTTTTGTGAATTGTCGGATTGGCCTCTCTACCCTCGGTTGATTACTTCTTGGTTGATCAGATGTAGGCTTTGGGATCATAACAGCTCCTACCATTGGTCGGTGTTCAGCTCTCCTTTGGTTCCTTTATGGGTAAACAGCAGATACCTCCTTCTTCCCAGTGAAAGGCTTTCTTACAGTTGTAGAGGAAGATGAATCCTTCTGAATCTTTCCACTTTTTATGCCAGCTTCCACCCTCTCTCTGGTTAGTATTAACTCAATAAATCCAGCAGATGAGCTTCCAATCAGATGGTTGAATAAAGGGCCCGATAGAGTGCCTAAGAACATATCCACCAATTCCCTTTCAGACAGAGGGGGTTGAACTCTCCCAGCTAGATCTCTCCATTTCTGTGTGTAATCTTTGAAACCCTCATTGGAAGCCATAGCCATACTCTGAAGTTGAGTACGGGTAGGCGCCAAATTTGCATTATACTGGTATTGCTTATAGAAAGCTGCGGCAAGATCTTCCCAGTTGTGGACGTCGGCCCTTTCCAATTGGTAAAACCAATCGAGTTGTGTTCCAGATAGGCTATCTTGAAAAAAATGCACCAACAGGTCTTTGTCGGCGGAGTGCGGCTGGATCTTTCTTACATATGATTGGAGGTGCATCTTAGGACATGACACCCCATCATATTTTGCAAACAACGGCACTTTGAACTTTGGTGGGATCACAATTCCCGACACTAGACCCAATTCTTCAAAGTATAGACCTGGTACCCTTTGTATTTCCATAACGCTCAGACGCTCTTCAAGATGTATGTACTTGTCATCAGCTAGCGGATACTGTTCTTCGGAGTAGTCTTCCTCTTCTTCCTCTTCCTCAGATTCTGACGGGACCGCTATTTCCTTTCCTTTTCCTTCATCAGATGTTGTTGCGAAATTCAAGGTTCTTCTAGTATGCCCTTGAAACCTTCTCCCCATGATTACAACACCGGTTGGTTTCTTCTCTTTCTTCTTCTTCTATTTGGCCAACAAGGTCTTCAACTCCTCTTGTCCTTTGGCTAGGGTCATGAGTAACTATTGAAACTGCGTGTTTTGTACTTGAAGATCTTTGACTGTCTGTTCGAGATCCATCTTACTGAAATAAACAGTAGAGAGATGAGGGAACTTGTTGTAAAAGACCTGTTTATGTTATGATGAATGATATGTGCGTATGCAATGTTTTCAAGGATTTCAAAGATTCAAGTTCGTTTTAGACAAAAAGAAACAAACGTTATATTAATAAGATAGAGTTTGAGTACAACAATGCCCCTTGGGAAAAATAATACACTCTCTAAGATAAAAAGGTGGTGCGCATCCTCTTCGGTGCAATGTAGGCATTTAGAGTCTGCTCTTCACGAAGTAGGCTAGTGAGTTCCGAAACCTTCTTCTCGCTTGCGTAGAATTGGGCTTCGAAAGTATCACGCTGTTGGCTCCTAAATTCGACACCTTTGTTTTGATTGATGGCAGCCATTAAAAGCTGAAAGATGCTTTCGACTGGCTAGGCCTGTCGAAGTGCCCGTCGAAAGATGGCAAAATACTTAGAAGATTTCTTCCAAGGAAGAAGGCCGATTGCCTTCGACGTCGAAGGAGTTTTCGTCGAAGACGTCTCTTGATGAAAGTGTTCGATGGTCCAGAGGGGAGCAGTTTGAAATTCAAAGCTTTGGAGGGAAAACGGTTTCCAGCAGTTACTACGTGCAAACGTGCAAGGATCTGGAGCGTCGAGCATGGAGAACGTGACAAGTGGCTTAATCTCGAAGCAGTGTAACTGCCCGACGGTTACTTGGAATGTTTTGTATAAATAGGAGTAGACATGTAGTTTCTCGCGTGTGTTCACAATAAATACATAGTCACTCATTTAGATTCAAGTACCCAGTGTGAGCGAACGAATTGTTGAGAAATGTATGTGTGAAACACCAATTTAATCAATTCAAGTCATTTACTTTTCCAGTATTTTACTTGCTTTTCTCCTTTAAATTCCTGTCGAACCTTTACATTCAAGCCTTGTTTATTTTACCAAGCCTTTCCTTTATGCAATTTACTTTAAACAATTTACTTAAAGCCTTATCCAACTTAATCAAACTTCAAAATCAACCTATGTCCATAGGATCAATCTGATCGATCCTGCAAGTAACCAAATAAGTAACCATTCGGAGGATCAGCGGTTGTTTACCAAAACCCTAGGTAAACAAATTGGCACACCCGGTGGGACTGTGTGTTGATTGTTGAAAATTATCTCATCTTTTCGAGTTGTATGTTATTGAGGAGTGGTAGAATATACACCAACGATAACAATACTGCCAGAAGAAGGGAAGAGATGGCGAATCCGCCAAACAACAATGAAATTCCACAAACGAGTGTGGGAGCGACGGTTAATATGACCGTGAGTGAAGCGACGAATGTTGGTTCGATACCAGCAGGATCGGTCACAACCACGGGGCCAATAACTTCGTTAACAGGCCCCAGAATGCCTTTGGGAACCCCCCCACCAAGGGGAAATATAGGCACAAGGCCTGTGGTTCCCCCAGGATTTATTCCATTCTATGGTATGCCAACTTCTGAAGTGGCAAGCCTGACGAATGCTGCGTCCACTTATTCAGACCCTTTCGTGAGTGCTTCTTCGCCACTCCAAGGCTCTGGAGTAGGCATGGCGAATAGAAATAGGACCCAACTCTTAGGAGGAACGTCCCAAGTAGCCCATGGCCTTACAAATGCCTCGACAGCAGTCTTGAGGCAACAGATGGACGAAAGCAACCATGATATGGTGCAAATGTTGGCACAAACTTTGAGTACAGTGCTAAATCCTCTAATACAAAATACTACTCAATCGAATCAGCAAGTTACAGCGCAAATGACGCGTTTGGCTGACTTCTTTGGAGTACCCCCACCTATTCGACAGCCCCAAAGGGCGCAAATAAGAGGAAATCAGGGGATATTTGTAGAGGAAGAAACCACCATTAATCAGGCTCAACAGCCTGTAGAACAACCTGTCGAAGAACCTAGGGTAATAGCCCCAGAGGTAAGATTAGTTAACAGAAACCAAAATGCTGACGAAGTGGTTCAGCATGTCCAATACCAAAACATGGGTTTGGAAAACAATCTGGCAACCATGATCGAAAGAATCATGACTCAGAATGGAATGAACATGGGCTTTCGAAGGCCCAACTTTACATCTCCATTGTCAGAATATGTGTTACAAACTGATCTACCTCCTAGGAGCAAAGTCCCCAAATTTACTAAGTTCTCTGGGGACACGACAGAATCTACTGTCGAACATGTGGCGAGGTATTTGATCGAAGCAGGAGACATTTCAAATAATGAAAACCTAAGGATCAAATACTTCCCAAGTTCCTTAACCAAGAACGCTTTTACTTGGTTCACAACTCTACCCCCCAATTCGATCCACCATTGGACCCAGTTGGAAAGATTGTTCCATGAACAATTCTATATGGGGCAAACCAAGATAAGCCTGAAAGAACTGGCAAGTGTGAAGAGACGTTTCACTGAACCTATAGACGAATATCTGAATAGGTTTAGGTTGCTTAAGGCGAGATGTTTTACACAAGTGCCAGAACATGAGCTGGTCGAAATGGCCGCAGGCGGTTTAGATTATTCCATTAGGAAGAAGCTAGATACCCAGTACCTAAGAGACATGGCCCAACTGGCCGATAGAGTTCGACAAGTCGAACGCCTCAAAGCTGAAAAAGCTAAGGCAACTAAGACTCACAAAAGAGAGAGAATAGCGTACGTTGAGATGGACGACGAAGATCTAGAATCCTTCGACGATACTTTAGCTGTCGAAGAAGGAGAAGTCGATTTAGCAGAACTAAAGCAAGGGCCACCATACTCTTGTAAACAATTAGTCCCCTCAAATGGGAAAAACCCCATTGGTCCAGATAGGACCAACGATAGGTTCCCAAAGAAGACTTATAGTTTTGACATCACAAAGTGTGATGAAATATTCGACTTGCTAGTTAAAGATGGCCAAATGATAGTACCCCCTGGAGTAAAAGTGCCTCCTCTTGATCAAAGAAAGAAGAGAGGTTTTTGCAAATATCATAATTTTCTGGGCCATAAAACTTCTCAATGTTTTCTTTTCAGGAATCTTGTGCAAGACGCTATTGAGGAAGGGAGATTAAAATTTGCTGACAAATCCCCCATGGCTGTCGACTCCAATCCACTGAAGGCTGAAGCCCATTATGCAGAACCCTCTGAGGTGAACATGATAGAGGCAACCAGGATCCAGTCGAAGAAGCCAGGCATTACCATGGTCGAAGTCTCAAAGGACCACATCAACATGCCAATCTTTGGCAGTTTTTCTGGAAATTTATCCAGGAAGACAATTGAGGCTGTCCAGAAAGCGGTCGAAGACCCGAAGTCGAAGACTGCTGAAGCACAAAAAGCTGGACCAAAGTCCAGTTCCCACTTGGCCACTGTTCAAGGCCAGACGGAGAATCTGGAGATACAAATGAAGCAACTAACTCTTGCTAATAAGGATACAATGAATATCAACATGGTTGAACTTTCTGACCCTAAGGCATCAGAAGAAGCCATAAGGCAAGAGCAGGCAAATAAAACGGCTTTCCCTAGGGAAAACGAAAACTTGGCAGATTTTTTACAAAGATGCCAGAAGAAGAAATCAGAGGTTATGCTGTGTCCAAGATGCAGTTCTATCTTTGATAAAAAAGCTGCTGAGCACATACAAGGCGTGAGAGCAGCGAACAAGAGAAGGGAGAATGCTGACCTTCGACATGATCCCAGAAGGGGTTCTAATCAAGACAAGAGGCCTTTGACTTTTAGGCCTCCAACAAATGTACCAGTAGACACTTGGTACAAAACATCTGGCCGGAAAAGGCCAAGTGAAGACAAATGGCATTCTTTCGAAGTGCCAAGAGGTTCCTCTTTAATTCAGAAGAAAGAGCCTCAAGTTGCTGCACCCAAGGTTGCTCAAGTGTCCAGCAACTACAAGGGAAAAAATCCTATGTCGAGATCCCAATGGAGGAGATATCAAAGAAGGCGAAAAGCTGAAAGGGAGGCTGCCAACGAACCTAAGGCAGAAACTAGTTCGAATGTGCCTCAAAGGAAACAAAGAAAGCCTCTTGAAAGAGAACCAGTTACCAACAGGCTAGTCTGGCCTAACCAGAGCGAAGTCGAAGACGAAGATGATGCTGAGTCCGACGATACTTTGGATATAATGGTGAACATTGTTTCAGTACTGCCCAGGGAATTCAATCGACAAGTAGAAGTCGAAGCAAGTGACTGGGAGGTGGAACAAGAAATGGCCAAACATAGGCCAGTGTGCTATTTTGTCATGGACAATGGCACTACAGAGGAACAAAATGGCTTCTTCGAGCCACCTACAGAGGCGATGAAGAATCACCTCAAACCTTTGTTCATAAGGGCTAAGCTCGAGGAGACCACTGTGAACAAAATATTGGTCGACTGTGGGGCCACTATCAATAGTATCCCTCATTCTGTGCTAATAAAGATTGGCAAAAGGGATGAAGAAATTAAACCTCACAATATGGTCCTATCCAACTATGAGGGAGGCATTGGGACCACCATGGGAGTGATCCAGCTCGACATAAAAGTTGGGTCGATCCTTCGACCAACAATGTTCATGGTCATATCGGACAAACCTAACTACAACCTTTTGTTAGGCCGTGAGTGGATTCATGGTGTAGGTGCTGTGCCTTCATCGATGCATCAAAGACTGCTTCTATGGCGTCCAGATGGGATGGTCGAAAACATAGAGGCGGACCAAAGTTACTACCTTGGCGAAGTGAATCACTTGGGTGTAACAGATTTCGACAAAAACTTGGCTCACATAGGGCCATGTCCAACTCCTGACTTCGACATGGCGCCAGCGCCAAACACCTTTTGTTCCCTATACCTGCATCCTGAGCATGGTTTCCAATGGGACAAAGAAGACTTGTCCCACATAGACTTCAGTGGGCTGACTGATATCCAACCAACTGGTTGGGGAAGTGAATTCAGTGATAATGACTGAGTCACAATCTCTGAAGCGAATTTCGGCTTATGTGGCCGAAACCAAGATGATAACGGCTCTCGAAGCCGAAGTAAAGTACATGGCCACACAGGCCAATGATCAACAATTATCTGCTGTTGGCCCAGGAAAGGATTTCGATCCAAGACCCCCTGATATCATGCCAGATGAAATGCAGGAACAGAGGCTCGACGCCATCTATGACGATGAGCCTTTGGGCTTCGAAAAGGACCCCTTGGCGAACAACATTAAGATGTTAGCACAAGACCCTTTAGAAGAAATCAACTTAGGCGAAGGATCAGAGAATAGGCCAACTTACATCAGCGCCAAAATTGATCCAGAACTTAGGTTGGAAGTAATCCAATTGCTGAAAGAGTTTAAAGACTGTTTTGCATGGGATTACGACGAAATGCCTGGTCTCGACAGAGGATTGGTAGAACTTCAGTTGCCAATCAAACCTGGAAAGAAGCCAATCAAGCAAAATCCAAGACGCTTCGCTCCAGAAATTTTGTCGAAGATCAAAACGGAGGTCGAAAGACTTCTGAAATGCAAGTTCATCCGTGTTACAAGGTATGTCGAATGGATTGCAACTATTGTGCCAGTAATTAAGAAAAATGGCACATTAAGGGTGTGCATAGATTTCAGAGATCTGAATGCTGCCACCCCCAAAGATGAATATCCTATGCCTGTGGCGGAAATGCTAGTCGATTCTGCCGCTGGCTACGAATACCTGAGTATGCTCGATGGTTATTCAGGATATAATCAAATATTCATTGCTGAAGAAGATGTGTCGAAAACAGCTTTTCGATGCCCAGGGGCCTTAGGCACTTACGAATGGGTAGTGATGCCTTTTGGCCTAAAGAACGCTGGGGCAACGTACCAGCGAGCAATGAATACTATCTTCCATGATTTTATTAACACTTTTATGCAAGTTTATATTGATGATATTGTTATAAAATCTGTTTCCAGGAAGAGTCACATTGACCACCTTCGACAATCATTCGAAAGAATGAGAGAACATGGTCTGAAGATGAACCCTTTGAAGTGTGCGTTCTGTGTGAAAGCTGGAGATTTCTTGGGCTTCGTTGTCCACAAAAAAGGAATCGAAATCAATCAGAACAAGACGAAGGCAATTTTGGAAGCGAAAGCGCCATCGAATAAGAAGGAGTTGCAATCTCTCTTAGGCAAGATAAATTTCTTGAGAAGGTTTATATCTAATCTAAGTGGGAAAGCTCAGGCCTTTTCACCCTTACTTCGACTGAATAAAGAGGGGTTCGAATGGGGGCAAGAGCAACAAGAAGCCTTCGACAAAATCAAAGGGTACCTAACTAAGCCACCTATTTTGGTGCCTCCTTGTAGCAATAGGAGTATGAGATTGTACATAGCTGCATCTGACAAAACTCTGGGAAGTATGTTAGCCCAAGAGGATGAGAATGGAGTCGAAAGACCCATTTATTATCTCAGTCGAGTTTTGAATGATGCAGAAACTAGATATAGCGAAGTTGAAAAATTGTGTCTATGTCTGTATTTCTCTTGTACAAAGCTCAAACAATATATAAAACCAGTTGATGTTTATGTTTCGTCTCATTTTGATGTTTTCAAATATATGTTGTCGAAACCTATCTTGCATAGTCGAATTGGCAAGTGGGCATTAGCATTAACTGAATACTCCTTGACCTTTATGCCTCTTAAGGCAGTAAAAGGACAAGTGGTTGCAGACTTCATAGTCGACCACTCAATTCAAGTCGAGGATATTAATTATGTGGAGATAGAACCTTGGAAGTTCTACTTCGATGGTTCCAGCCATAAAAATGGAACAGGAGTAGGAGTCTTGATTATTTCTCCAGATAAAATTCCAACAACATTCAAGTACCAAATAGAAGGTTCTTGTTCGAACAACGAGGCTGAGTATGAAGCTCTAATTACTGGCCTTGAAATATTGTTGGAATTGGGGGCAACTCGAGTCGAAATAATGGGAGACTCAGAGTTAGTCATCAAGCAAGTCACAAAGGAATATAAATGCATAAGAGAAAATCTCATTATGTACTTTGTGATAGCAAATCGTTTGTTGAAAAAGTTTGAAAGTGTCAATATTCGACACATACCCAGAGTCGAAAATCAAATAGCCAATGACTTGGCACAGATTGCATCTGGGTATAAGATTTCAAAAACGAGATTACAAAGAGCAATCGAAGTTCGAGAGAAGATAAGAGCAACTTGTCTATCACCAACAGACTTGGAATCGACGAGGCTAGGATATGCTGATCACTCAAACTTCGAGATTTCGTTCATTGATAATTTGTCAGAACAGGATTGGAGGAAACCCATTGTGGACTATCTTCAAAATCCAGGAGCTTCGACAGAACGAAAAACAAAATACAGGGCGTTGAGTTTTGTACTCATGGGTAATGAGTTATTCAAGAAGACGCCTGAAGGGGTGTTGCTGAAATGTTTAAGTGAAACTGAAGCATACATAGCCCTTTCGACTACGCATGCTGGGGCATGTGGGGCTCACCAAGCAGGCCATAAGATGAAATGGTTGTTGTTTCGACAAGGACTGTATTGGCCCACCATGCTGAAAGATTGTGTTGAGTTCGCCAAAGGTTGCCAAGAGTGTCAAGTTCATACAGGCATCCAGCATGTACCAGCAAGCGAACTTCACTCGATAGTGAAGCCTTGGCCCTTTCGAGGATGGGCGTTGGATCTCATTGGAGAGATTCGACCAGCATCATCAAAGAGTCAGAAGTACATATTGGTAGGCATTGATTATTTCACTAAGTGGATCGAAGCTGTCCCTTTAGTCAATGTAGACCAAGAAAATGTCATTGAATTCATTCAAAAGAACATTATATTTAGGTATGGAATCCCTGAGACAATAACAACTGATCAAGGTTCAGTTTTCACTGGTCGAAAGATGCAGGAATTTGCTCAGGAAACATGTTTCAAACTCCTAACATCCACGCCTTACTATGCACAGGCGAATGGTCAAGTCGAAGCAGCTAACAAAGTAGTGATTGGTTTGATAAATAAGCATGTTGGGAAGAAACCAAAGAATTGGCATAAGACGTTAGACCAGATTTTATGGGCTTGTCGAACGTCCCCAAAAGAAGCCATTGGTACAACACCATATAGGCTAACTTTTGGCCATGATGCAGTGTTGCCAGCAGAAATTTGTCTTCAATCTGCAAGAGTTCAGAGGCATTATGATATTCCTTCTGAGGTTTATTGGAATATGATGTTAGATGAATTGGTGGATTTAGACGAAGAGAGATTACACGCTCTCGACCTACTCAGGCTTCAGAAGAAAAGAGTAGAAGACTCTTATAATAGAAAGGTAAAACCTAAGGTATTTTTGCCTGAAGATTTAGTTTGGAAGGTAATTCTTCCCATGGATCGACGGGATCGAAGCATGGGGAAATGGTCACCCAAATGGGAAGGACCCTTCAGAGTTATCCAAACTTTTTCTGGTGGAGCCTATGAGGTCGAAGAGATAAGTGGTGATAAAAGGCTCTTGAGAGTAAATGGTAAATATTTGAAAAAATACAAGCCTATACTTCAAGAGATAAAAATAAAATAATAAAAGAACAAACTAAAATAACCATAAAAATGCCAAAATGGAAATTTTATTAATTTCAGCCAAAATGGCAATTGTTGTCGAAAACGATTACAGAAGATGGTTACAAAAGAGAATCAATCAAAAGGACAGAGAATTCTTGAGTCGAAGATACTTGGCATACTGCAGCTCCAACCTCTTTTTGCACCAAGATTTTTCTTGCACCAGTTTGGCAATTTGAGCGTCGAGGCTTTGAGCCCTCTCAACGAATTCCAGGCCTTGCTTGATCTCAGTCTGGCTCTCAGCATCTGGGATGGTCGAAAGAATTTCCTCCTGGAGTACAGTGTTGGCGTTTATCTTCGCCTCTATCTCTGCAATTTGTGCTCGGAAGGAGACATTCTCTCGCTCAATAGCATCGACCCTTTCCTGTGCAGACGCTTTCTGTTTCGACAACTCGGCAATTCGAGAAGTCGAATCTGAGACAGCTGTCCACGCAGATGAGCTTTTGCCATGCAGCACTTCGAGTTGACTGTTAAAAGTTCGTTGGCGCCTGTAATCCGCCGAGACTTGATCAATCATAGAATGTAATTCCATGATTAAGTCTGAGATTTCTGGGGCTACAGCTTCGAAGTCAACAGCATTCAAAACCTCTTTCAAGCATGATGGAGCAGTGGGGTCCCCCTCTAAAGCCTTCATTAAATCTCTCTTGAAGAACTGGGCCTTAACCTTTGCCAACGCATCATCAAGAGGAGAAGTCTCAGTAGATTTCCCCGACAGGGTAGGAATTTCCTGACTAGTGTCAGAAGAACTCTTACTCTCGATGATTGCATTAAGGTAACTGACAGGGTCAGTTTGTTTCAAGATTTCCAAGTCCTCTTTTGACCTGTGCTTTGAGGAGGTGACCCTTGCTACAGTATTATCTTGGGCTTGAGGCTCTTGAATGCTGAGTGCCTCGTTTGGTTGCTTTTCGACTTGGACTGAGGCGGTACTAGCGTCGACTTGTGGTTCTTCGTTAACATCACCTTGGGGTCCTTCGCCAGCGTCATTTCGTGGCTCTTCGCTAGCGTCACCCTGGGGTTCTTCGCCAATACCACCTTGGTGCTCTTCGTCGACAGCATCTTGATTCTCTTCGCCATTGCCTTGGTCTCTTCCTTCAGGATTCTCTTCTGACGACAAGTCCACCACAGGAACCGTTTCTGGATGTGTTGCCTCCACCACAGGTTCTTCTGTTGTCTTCTCCACTGTTTCAGCATTGGCCTCATTCTCAGTGTGGGCTTCGTCATTGCCCAAATCTTGCACCTGAGGCCTGCTAAGGTCAGCAGATTCTAGAGTTTCTGAAGTCCTTGGTGGGGAACTTTCAGTAGTGTCCTGAAAAAGAGAAAGAAGACAAATCTTCAGATGTCGAAAGAGACAAAATCAAATACTGGTATCTATGCCTAAGTTATAAGAAGGGTCCAATAGATTACCTGTGGATTGAGTTCAGCCCCAGGGCTGGAATTATCACTTTCGACAGGCTTGGTAACAAGAGCGTTCAGTTCCTCCTCAGTTGGTTCCTCGATGACCACTGCAGGTGGCCTAGGCTTCCTCACAGCGACCTTTATTCTGACGGTTCGACCTTCAGGAGCAGGAGTAGGAACAGAAGCGTCCTTCGTTAACTTTCGCCTCTTTAAGGGAGTAGGAGGGGAATCACTGTCGTCATCACTCCCCGATTCGACCACCAATGCTGCCCTTTTCTTGGGCGAAGGGGCCTAGAAAACCAATAGGAATTCGATTGAATAATTACATCGAAAATAAAAAATAGAAAGCCAGAAGAAAAATGAAGAAAATCTGGTTACCGATGCAGGAGGCCTCCTCGAAGAGCCTTCCCCCTGTTGGTTGCCCGTTGTCTTCGCCGGCGCTATAGTCTTCGCCGGCGGTGGAGGTTTTGTCGAAGGGACTCTTCCTTGTGGGCCTTCTGTAGCCTTCTTGGCTAGGGGTTTTCGAACAACTGAAAGCGACAAGGAAAAGTTAACAGGCTAACAGTCGAAGAGAAAGATAAAAAGTAATGTGAGAGTATGAACTTACATTTCTTTACTTTGTCAAACACAAGGACAAAAGACTTCTGCAACTCCGCTATGAAGTCCTTCTCGTCGAAGAAGTACTCAGCATAATAGCTTCTCCACCACTCTTCAAAAGATGGTGAGCAAAGGAAGTTAAGCTGGTAGTTAAACAGCGAGAGGATTGTTCGACCAGCATATCTTCCGATGTGCTTGGTGGCAGCTTCTTCTGTATAATCGTTGCAGAAGTACAACATTGACTTCTCTCTTTGAAAAATAGGAGAAGGCAGGGTTTGGATGATACCAAACTGGCGAGATACCAGATTTGGTTGATAGGCAAGCAGACTCAGATGAGTCTTAGAACTCTTAAATCGAAGAGGCATAATCCTTGGGGTAAGGAATGCCTCCCACAGTATGGTGTGCTCATCAACATTGGGACCACTCGACTCCTTGGGATGTGGCCTTGTGAACCATGCTGGCCCCACCTTTCGTTGAGCAAATGGAGCCATAGTTGAAACAAATTCCTTCCTTCGAGCGAACATCAGAACGAAGTTAGTGAAGGTTTGTTGGAACTCCAGCCCATCTTCCACAGGTGTCAGTAGAGCCAGCCTAATTCCTTCGATACGTCTATTAGCTATCGCTGGGGCTTGTTCATTTATCTGATTCTTCTTGGGTAAGAAGGATTCGAAAGTGGCATTGAGCCACAGTTGAAGTAGCCAGAAAGGCCCAGCGAGTAGCAAACTGTTCCTATCTTCGACATGTTTCAAGAGAGTAACCCCATTGCTGATTGAGTCATAAAGACTGGCCAGAATTAGTTCTGCCAAACAAATGTTTTGGCGGTGATGCAGTTGGGTGGCAAGAGTGACCATCTTTTTGGTCACTTGAAAAGACTTCGAGCAAAACACAAAGCGAGTTAGCCATAAGGCTAGAAACGCTATGTGTTCGACATCCGACACTGTATCCGTCGACCTGTCGTGATAATGGTTGATAAAGGTAGTGTATGTTGGCTTCGTCTCAGAAAAGCCAATTTGGTCCTCCGACATCTCCTCCGGGTCGAAGTAATCTCCGGTTGGTCGAAGGCCAGTAATGGCCGCTACGTCGAAGAGTGTGGGGGTTAACATCCCACATGGAAGGTGAAAGGTGAAGTGAGAGTTATCCCAGAACAACAGCGAAGCTATAAGCATCTCTGGGGAGTAGTTTAAACCTGTCTTCGACAGCATTACTAGGTCAAAGATTCCCATTTCCTTCCAGACTGGAGTTTGATGTTTCTCCAACTTTGTTAGCCAAGCAACATAGTCAGAAGTCAGATTAGGGCAAGACCTGAAGACCCTAACACTTCTGTTGAAGAAACGAAGGTCGATCTTCTCGTGTGTAGGGTCTTCGTTATCTTCTGCGTCCTTCTTGGCGCATGCTACTGGCTTGAGTTTCTCGACGATGGGGAAATAGCTCTTGATCTTCAGAGCTTCAGAGATGCTTGGGTTCATGGGTCCAGACATTGCGAAGATTTGGTTGGAGTATCCAACCGGAATCATCAAGTGACGCGAGTAAGCATCGCGAACGGAGATGTCAGAAGGTTCGGGGACCCTTCGTTTCCCTGTAGCGTTCACTACCGGAGCAGTAACGAAGACCTTGGGCTTAGCAAGTTGTTCAGTTGGCGCGTTAGTCTTGGGGGCAGTGGAAGCAGAGGCCATTGTTGAGGATGAAGATGAAGTTGGAAAAGGAAGAAGTTTTTCTGCAAAGAGAACAAGTTTGTAAGAAAGCAAGGGAGTTTGAAGGCTAGTTTGCGTAAAAAATCCCACAATGGGATATTCACCACTATTTATAGTAGTGGGAGAAATTCCCAATAACGAGGACATTAAATGTCATTTAATGCTGCAGGAATTAGTGGGACGCGTGGCAGCATCCTGTTGTTTTGGCCGTTTCTGCAGAAACAGAGAGACGCAGCGTGCGTCCTCGTTTTTGGGATTTGTCATAATGACAAATTCTGAAGTGATGTTTGGTTCTGCACGCCGTACTGAAAGTGACGTCCTAGGATCAAATCAATGATGGTTTCTTGGGATTGCCAATAGTTGGTAAAAAGCAACAAAAAGTGCACAAGTTAACTTGTGACTAAGCGTGGAAAAACAGGTGTCGAATGGCGTTTTCAAAGAATGCCTTTTTCTTTCAGAGTCGAAATAAGGCATTCTTGGGGGGCAATTTGTTGGCTCCTAAATTCGACACCTTTGTTTTGATTGATGGCAGCCATTAAAAGCTGAAAGATGCTTTCGACTGGCTAGGCCTGTCGAAGTGCCCGTCGAAAGATGGCAAAATACTTAGAAGATTTCTTCCAAGGAAGAAGGCTGATTGCCTTCGACGTCGAAGGAGTTTTCGTCGAAGACGTCTCTTGATGAAAGTGTTCGATGGTCCAGAGGGGAGCAGTTTGAAATTCAAAGCTTTGGAGGGAAAACGGTTTCCAGCAGTTACTACGTGCAAACGTGCAAGGATCTGGAGCGTCGAGCATGGAGAACGTGACAAGTGGCTTAATCTCGAAGCAGTGTAACTGCCCGACGGTTACTTGGAATGTTTTGTATAAATAGGAGTAGACATGTAGTTTCTCGCGTGTGTTCACAATAAATACATAGTCACTCATTTAGATTCAAGTACCCAGTGTGAGCGAACGAATTGTTGAGAAATGTATGTGTGAAACACCAATTTAATCAATTCAAGTCATTTACTTTTCCAGTATTTTACTTGCTTTTCTCCTTTAAATTCCTGTCGAACCTTTACATTCAAGCCTTGTTTATTTTACCAAGCCTTTCCTTTATGCAATTTACTTTAAACAATTTACTTAAAGCCTTATCCAACTTAATCAAACTTCAAAATCAACCTATGTCCATAGGATCAATCTGATCGATCCTGCAAGTAACC
The DNA here is from genome assembly GCA_948472305.1 of Vicia faba. Taxonomy (NCBI): domain Eukaryota; kingdom Viridiplantae; phylum Streptophyta; class Magnoliopsida; order Fabales; family Fabaceae; genus Vicia; species Vicia faba. Next base: position 1,183,776,778 of record OX451741.1, on the reverse strand, counting down.
AAATAAGTAACCATTTGGAGGATCAGCGGTTGTTTACCAAAACCCTAGGTAAACACACGCTCCCCTTTAAGCTGTATCCAATCCCTTTGTAAGTCTTCAAGAGATGTGGGCATGTCAGGATGTAGGATAGTGTATGAAACTTCTCCCTCCTTAACAGGCTCAATGATCACCGGGAGGATGGAAGGATAAGGCATCATAAGACTTTGAGCGTGGGTTCGTACCCACTTGAGGTAAGGCTCAAGAGGGATGGAATTCTTGTGTCTCAAAGTCTTGCTATCCACCTTATTAGTGTCCTCCAAGCTCAGATGAATCTCTGGTGAAGACCTTGATCGTCGTTGTCGTAGTCGAATACCAAGCCTTGAATCAGCATCTCGTGCGGGCCATCCCTTCGGGCATAACCAAACTGTCTTATAGCTAAGCATGGGTTGTAGGTGATGCCTCCCCTAATGCCAAGTAGAGGGACATTAGGAAATTCCCCACAACGGTCAACAATGATGACATTCTCTTTGGATCGGGAGCACCAATGAATGTCTGAATGTTTGAGCGTCATTAACCTTTGTAACCACCTCAAACCTTGCTCATTCCTTAAGACTGATTGGGGAAGATGAGAAATAAACCATCTTGCCAGGAGAGGGGTGCAACACATAAGGACACCTCTTTTCCTCATTGTACGAGTGTGAAAAGAGTGTAGGATATCTCCAAGCAATGTAGGCACCGGATTGCGTGACATGAAGATTTTGACGGTGCTCACATATATGAGTTGGTCAGGATTGGGGAACAAGACCATCCCATAGATAAGAAGAGCCACAATTTCCTCAAAGGCTTGCAAGTCTAAGGAATTCCAACAGATTTGGGCTTTCTCAAGCAGAAACTTTGCTAAGAAGCCTTTGACACCACTCCTAGTTTCCCAATGAGTTGTGACATTAGACGAGTGCAAGTGTAGAGCTTGAGCAATCTCTTTTGGCTTTGGGTCTCTTTCCATACCGTTGAAAGGTAGTTGATTGAGAATGGGAATCCTCAAGAGTTGAGAGAATTCTTCCAAAGTAGGCACAAGCTGGTAGTCGGGAAATATGAAGCAATGGTGCAAAGGATCAAAGAACTGAAAGAGAACCTTCATCATATCCTCATTTGTATTGGAGGTGACCAAGTTGAGTAGACGACCATGTCTCTCGGTGAAAGGAGAGCTTTCAAGGATCCTTGAAGCTAGCTCCCTAAGTTGTGGAGGAATTCTTACAAGGTTGACTTGGATAGTTTTCCTGCGGAGTGAATTTATATCCTACAAAATAAGAACAAAGATGAATCTCCAAAAATCCTTGAAATGGTTAGTGGATGCTGTTGCACCCCAAAATTTTCCCTCCCATATTCTTCAAAAAATTGCCAAGTCAAGTCACAAAATTCCCCAAGGGTTGTGCAGTACAATAGTCTCCCATACAGTCAAAACTAGGGTTTGGTTTCTGATCAAGAAAAGGAAGTTTTCAAAGGCCCAATCAAGTCTCATATACCTACAAAGATGGTCAAACATCCTCATATCAAGTTTCAAGGCATTCAGCTCAAAATTGCACAGTCAAAACCCTAGATTGCACTACAGTCAACTGTAGGGGCAAAATGGTCATTTGACAGTCAAAAGTTCAAATTTTTGGTCAACATATCATTTTGAAGCCACAAACATCATTTGATCAATGCTTGATCATGATTCTCAAAATTTGGCTCAGAAATCATCAAAGATGCAAAAGTTGCTATATTTGGACAGCTGAAAAAGTCAACTGAAATTGACCAGGGCATAACTTTCACATGGATTATCAGAAAAATTCCATCCAAAGCTCATTTTGAAGAGAAAGACATTTCCTACAACTCATCTTCATATTCCAAGTCCAAGAAATGCTCTCACAAAAAGTTATCAATTTCAACATTATAGGTCATTTTCAAAAGTCAACAAAAAGGGACTTTACGTCAAAGGCCATAACTTGAGATTGGTAAATCAAAATGACATGGGACCAAAGGCATTGGTTAGAGGACTCAAAGACCTTTCCAAAATGTCCAAGAACATGTGAAAATCTTAAAAATTGAGCAAGTTATGCCTTGTGGAAGTTGGGAAATTTTTGGGAATTTTGAAAAGTCAACTTTGATTCAAATGGTCTAAAATTGCCAATGGGCCTACTTTTCTTCCATGATTCATCATTCCAAGCCTATGCACGACCATTGGGCCCAAAGGGAAGTATTTTCTCATTTTTTATTTTTTTATTTGAATTTATATTAATATTAATTCATTTAAATTATTTAAATATATAGAAAATATCTAACTTGACCTAATGAATCTTTTTGTACATATTTTAGGCTCAATAATTCGTGCCTAAGCCAATTTGGAAAGATTTGGAGCATTGGGATATGATTTGCACAAAATACACATGAAAAGATATGGAAGATCCTTAAGGAAAATCAAATATTGGAATCCTTGAATGCAAGAGATTTTGGCCAGTTTTGTTGACCTAAATTATTCACTACAAATGCTTGAGTCAAAACCTAATGGCATGGGACTAGAAGCTGCGCTCAGAAGCCATACACAACATTGAAAATTTTCCATAAAAATACAAAACTGATTTCAAGGTTATAGGTGGTTTTAAGCCCTAATACTCATCCCAAAAGCTTGCTCGTGGACTCCTGATCATATCCCAACTCCAAACATCCTTCAAAACTCCAGGAATTGGTAGAGATAACTCAAACTGTAAAGCAAAATTCTTGAAATCGTATAGCATAATTCAAGCATCTTTTTGCATTTTTCTTTATTGATTCATGCTCATAATGATGTTTCTAAGCTAACCAACGTATTCAATTGTGTTTTTGTGCCACATACGCGAATCTACCATGTTTGGATATTAGGGTTTGCAGGTTTTAAAATTGGGGCTTTCATAACAAGGCAAAATTAGACCATCCCAGCACCACCACTGCAATCAACGCGTCTGGACGATTAGAATGGTGTACTCGCGATGAATTTATGACCAATAGAGCCCTATTCGCTATTTTTTGATATGGCCTCTATGGCAACGGGTCAAAACCGTTGCTTTTTGTTTTTATGTTTCAGAAAATAAAAAGAGAACGAAGACGATGATGCGTTGGCAAGCAGTGGTTGGGTGTTTCAAATTTGCGCGCGTTCCAAATAACTAACCCACGTTTTCTCTTATTATATTCATTGTTTATTTATATATCAATTAAGTCAATTGGCACAGGTGGTTGATGCAAGCGCTAGCAATCCCCTTGACCTGGGTTCGAACCCCAGGTCTTTCACATGTTCCATATTATTTTTCATCAATTAATCTCATGCAGCACACCCTTGTGGATCACCATACGTTCACTATCTCAAGCCACACACGCGTCCAGTTCCATCAATCAAAAGGCCAAGGTTCAAGGAACACGCTATACTCCCAGTCAACGCATCATACAGGATTCAAAAAGTCCAACGAGGCCAATGCTTAATGGGCCAATGTTCTTGGGTCAACACCTCCTGAATTGGGACTGAAACCCCCTGGTTTGACTTTACTATCTTTGTTTTATTTACTTATTTTTATTCTTGTTTTAATTGTTAGTTTTATTTTAATTACTGTTTATTTAATTAATTATTTTTTAACAAATTATAAACTACACAAAAAATTCAGAAAAGACTAAATATTTAATAATTATTTTATCTTAACTATTTTTCTAAATAAATGTATGTAAATATTTAGTTTTAATTAGGATTTTGCAATTTTAATTCTTTTCATATAAAAATGTAAAAATATAGAATTAGGTTAATTGATAATTTTTATATCTTTTTAATTTTTTCCTTTTTATCACAATAGTATTTATTTATTTATTTTATTTTTATAATTAAATGTCCATAAGTAAAAATTAGGGTTTAATTTAGGTTAAGATAATATTTTCACAATAAACTTAAAAAACATTAGAATTAGGGTTTGACGCTTCCTTTTTAATTTTAATTAATTTCTCCTTTTAAATCTTAAAAAACCCAAAAAATACCAAAAACATTTAATTTTTTCATTTTTTATTTTAATTCCTTATTAATTTAATATTTTGCAAAAGGGTCCAATGCCCGTCGCTTTAATCATTTTGTTTCGCGCATTTTACTTTGTCGCTTATTATAATTATGTACATGTCCCAAAGCCTTGTAACAATTTTATTTCTCGCACTTTTATTCGCTTTATTTATTTTTCAGTCAAATCGGGTCCGGTTTAATTTCGGCGATGTGGACCCGCGCCTTTGTAATAGCCTTAGATTTATTTTCCCGCAAATATTTTAACTGTTAAAAAGCATGCAAGAATGAATGTCTTAATTAAAATCAAGCGTAGAACACAAATAAACTTGACAAAAGACAAATGCAAATGAAAATGACACACAATTCGCACACACCACCCCTAGGGTACGCCTCACTGTTGCCTTTCGAAAGGTGGTCGTCGAGTAGAGGACGTCTTAGTAAGTCCTCGTGATCCGGGAACCTGGCATGAGGGTAGCTTCTAAGGTGTCTTCCCATTGCTCTGGTGATCACCATGTCCCTAACCTCGAATTGACCCGAACACCTCCAACGGTGGTGCTACCTACCTCTCAATGGTGGGATGGCACTACTTTAAAGGACATCTACACAGACGAATTCCTTAGGGTAGGTAGGTTCTCAAGGATACTTGCTCTAATTTTAAACAAACCAAAACATACTTTTCACACCGACACTTTTCAAAAGCTTTCAAAGCAAACTTTTCAAACACTCTGACGCACGAGTCGATCTGAAATTTTTCAAAGAAACTTTTTTAAAACCCACATTGAAAAGCAAACAAACCATTTTTGAAGACACAAATGAGCAAGTATCTAAGAGCCCATGGATAACCATGGATAGAAAGGGTGCTAACACCTTCCCTTTCTATAACCTACCTCCCGAACCGAGAGCAATCTCTTTAAGGAATTTTTCTGTGCTTTTGTCCTTTCCATTTGGAGAAAATAAAAGACGGTGGCGACTCTTGCTTCCGCGACATTTCGCGATCCAGCTTTAAACAGTCAGTTCCAGATCCACCGATCACAGAACTGGCGACTCTGCTGGGGATAAACTTAAAGTGGGGTGTACCTTAGGACTAAGATCACTATGTTTTCAATTGTCTTCTTTGCTTGCTTTATTATTGTGGGTTGCTTGGGAGTTCTATAGATCCTAACCCGGATCTGGGGATACCCTGTTTAGGTAGCATAAGCTGTGAGGGACCTGTCCGGCGTATACCGACATGGGTGAAGCAGTGGCTACGTTGGTGTGGCGCCTTGGTCTGTACCGATATCCCTCGTGTTGAAACGGGGAGAATATGGGTCTTCCAAGGAGTCATTAAGCACCAACAACCTTAGAACCTTAATTGACACAACTTGGCCTTTAGAACAGTAGCAGTATGCTACGCCCATTGAGGCTAAACTCTCGTGATGGTTCTGGCCGCAAGAAAAGATTGCGATGCTGGAGTTATGACCGATTGAGGGTAGTCAATGATATTGGGATCCTCTAAGAACCCGGTTACTTCTGATAGGACAGGTCTTAACCAACAAACTGAAAGAGGGTAATACCCAGACCCCATGCTGGCCTAAACCCTAAGGGTTTCTCTGGTGTGACTTGTGTGCCTTTGTACTTGCCTACTTGTGTACTTGTTACCTGACACTTGTTTCTTGCAGGTCTTGTTTATAGTCCTTAACTAGGACTCATAACAGGGTACTAAGTTTCTTGCAGGTCTTGTTTATAGTCCTTAACTAGGACTCATGACAGGGTTTACCAAATTTCTTGCAGGTGTTGTTTATAGTCCTTAACTGGGACTCATAACAGGGTTTACTAGATCTTTTGCAGGTTTTGTCTATAGTCCTTAATTGGGACTCATAACAAAGTATACTGAATTTCTTGCAGGGTTTGTTTATAGTCCTTAATTGGGACTCATAACAGGGTTTACCTACTTCACCCCATGCATAGCATGACATCATACCATTGCATACCATTGCATACATCCTAACCCATTTCAAGGATCTCAAGGGCTTGTGATGCAGGTCATGATGAACCAACTGTATAGCCAGGGGCAAAGAGGATTTATTTTCCTCTAGCCAAGGTTGTCAGGGGCTATGACCCACTGGATATGGTGAGCCTTTGACCCTTGAAGAAGGACTCTCCACAACATGAAGTTCCTTCAATCAAGTTACCGGTTCTCAACTCTAACAAGTTTCTCTGTTTACCCTGCGAGGTCCTTGAAATCATTGCATGCATGTCATACATCTCATTGCATTGCAGGTATCCCTTTGACAGGTTGCTTACCCTTCTCCGCTGTTTATTTCAGCCGATCGTCATGAATCCTGAATCATCAGCCGAGCAGACTATCAAGAACCTCCAAGCTCAGAACGCCCAGTTCCAAGAGCTGATCATGAATCTGACCCAGGGGCAACAAGATCTGAAGGCTCTGCTCTTGAAGAAGGACAAGAAGAAGAAGAGGACTGTTTTGTTCAGCCCTAGACGTAGATCTGGGAATACACCGCAAATTGAAACTGAGAGGACAACCCCATCTGTGGGAAAAAGCAGTCATCAAGAGGAAAGGGTGCCCAGTCCAGAGGTCTCTGACAATGAAACAGATTTCGACGACGAACAGTACCCTCCGGCGGAGGACAAGTACAAACAGTTGGAGGATAGGCTGAATGCTATGGAGACCCAACAAGTACCTGGGCTGGATCTTGGAGATTTGGGTTTGTCAACTGGTGTGGTTATTCCCCGGAAGTTCAAAGCACCATCCTTTATTAAGTATGACAGGGCGTCTTGCCCCAAGCTGCATCTAAGGTCCTATGTTCGGAAGATTCAGCCATATACGGTGGACAAGAATTTATGGATCCACTTCTTCCAGGAGAGTCTTTCAGGGACTCATCTCGAATGGTTCTATCAGCTAGATGGGACCAAAGTTCGTAACTGGGAGGAGTTGGCAACTGCTTTCTATAAGCAGTATCAATATAATGCCGACCTTGCCCCTACGCGTACCCAACTCCAGGGTATGTCGTTAGGATCAAGCGAAGGTTTTAAAGAATATGCGCAGAAATGGAGGGACCTTGCTGGAAGGGTACAACCACCTCTGACTGACCGGGAACTTGTTGATATGTTCTTGGGGACCCTGTCTGGTCCGTTCTACAACCACCTAATTGGGAATTCGTCTGCTGGATTAACAGATCTTATCTTGACTGGAGAGCGAATAGAAGCTGGCATCCGGTCTGGGAAAATTCAAGAAGCTGCACCTTCTGATAAAAAGCCTCATCATGGGAAGAAAGAATCCAATGCTGTGCATGGTAAAAAGAGCCGTCATGAGGCAGGGGCAATCCAGATCTCTAATCCCGGACCTGCACAACAAGGACAGGGGCAGCAGCGCAAGGAGAAACGGCAGTACACCAAACTCAACATGTCGTTGGATCAAGCACTGCAACAAATGTTGAAGGCAGGGCTGATCACCTTAAGGGCTCCTCTTCGGAATCCGAACACTTCTGCTCCCAACTATCATCCCAACGATAGGTGCGCGTATCATTCTGATAGCCCGGGGCATACTACAGACAACTGCTGGCCTCTCAAGAACAAGATCCAAGATATGATTGACGCCGGAGAGATTCAGTTTGAAGTGCCAGAGACTCCGAACATAATCACTGCTCCGTTGCCCAATCATTGAAGCCTTTTGTTTATTTGAATTTTTGAGTTGTATTTTTCTTTGCTTATACAAACAATTAATGTCATAGCAAACTCTTTTATTCTATCAATGCATCGCATATGTCTGTTTTGGAAATTAATACAATTATTTTCATTATGTTCAAATATCTTTTCATATTTTTTCTGATGTCAACTCTGGATCTAAAATTCTAAGCCTCTTGAGGGAGGATGACGAAAACGATACCACGATCTTTACAGTATGCTTTTGAACAGACCCCGCTGATGAGGTACAGGCATTGTTTCAATTCCTAAACACTGGAGTTATAAGGAAGATAATCCCTCGTCAACCCCTCTGAGCCAAAGAAGTAGGAGTTTTATTTTCGAAAATCAAAACCCTTAATCACAACCTGGGGCAGGGTAGTCTCTCAGTGGATCCAAGTGCATAACGAATGGCACCGAAGAGATCTTTACAAAACGAACAAAGACAGTGATGGTTCAGAACAATCAAAAGGACAGGCAGTCGTTATCAAAAAAAATTTCATAAATGAAAAGCCCAAAAAGTCTAAACCTACAAAGGGGACTTATGAAGCTGGGGCATCCCGCTGACTGTAAAAAAGGAAACAGTTCAGGCAAAAAGAAAGGGATAACAAAACTCAGACAAGAAAGAGGGCCTACAAACCCTCAACAAGAAAGGAATGACTGTCTATCCAACATAAACATTCAACATCTGAACCATCGCTGGTATATCAAAGCAAAGACTCAAGCAAGGTCTAACGTATGATCAACTGAGTTTAGGTTTGGAGAACATCACGAAGAGCGGGTGGGTACAAATAAAATTTGAGCCTTTATCCTTTGTTTCTTAAACCGTGAACCAGGCCACGTTATAACCCTTAAAAGTCCTAGCTGAAGCATGGGTTAGTTCGAAAGCATACTATTACGAAAGGTATCCTGACTCCTTAAGGCTCACGGTAAAATACGGAGTTGACATCATGTCTTTACAAACATTTACTTGTTTTATGAGGAATGCATTTTCAAAATCTTCAAGACAGACATAAGCTTTGCATTTTTAACATAACTTTGTTGCATATGACTTTTTGTTTGAACAGCAGGGAAATTCGCACGATGAATGCCTAATGAACAAAAGTACCCCCAATCAAGGGGCAGACATGACCATGGTCCATTATCTGGGGCAGCCCAATCAAGATTCGGAGAATCACTAAAAGGCCAAGTAGCCTGGGGCAAATCTCCGCATGAGTCACTTGGGGCACTCCAGCAACGAATCTTGCACGATCAGACATCTTCTGGTAATACAAGCAGCCAGGGGCACCTACCTGCATTCTAAGAACATGGACATAGTCGGAAAATACTACGCAAAATCAAAGACCCGCTAGGTTGACATACCTAGGCAAAAATAAGGGCTTCCTGGCGAACCAAAAGGGTTCGGGCAAAATGAAGGGATGAAATGAAAAATCTATACACCCGGCAAGTCGAAAACCTGAAAAGGCGGCTTGAGCAAAAATGGGTATCCCGGTGGACTGAAAACCCGAAAGGGCGGTCCAGGCAAAATTAGGGATTAAAGCGTACGATTATGTCCCGTTGTCCTGCTACCTGTTTACCAGAAGGAGGTTTGTCCGCCAACAATTATCAGCACCCCACAAGAAACAGGGGCAATAAAGGTTGGTTTGAGCAGTCTGGTTGTTCTATCCTCCAAGGTATCAGGGTAGGTCCTGTTGAAGAACGTAACCAATACAGTTCAATACCTCCCCAGGAGAGTCCAACCCAGCTTCCCCAGAAAAGATGGAATTCATATCCCCAAGCAGCAAGCTTATCCCCAGACTATCCGGGAAGTTTATCCCCTAGCAGGGCACGAACGCGTCGTCCGGCGTGATTTAAAGAGTTATTTCCTTAACAGGATATAACTGGGTTATCCTCAGCCAAAAGCCACGGAAAGAACGTCGTCGCCGAAGTCTTCTTATCCCCAGCGAAGTCCATTCATACTTCCAATACAGCAAGGTATCCTCAGCGAGTCATCCTCAACAAATCAGCAAAAGCATCTCCCCATAGAGTATTTCTTCCCAGCATGGTCGCTAGAATATCTTTTTCTCCCCGCAGAATCCTCCATTCGCCAAGTTTATTCCCCAACGGAGTTATCTTCGTCTATTGGAATTCTTGCAACTATTCTTCAACATCAGCCCAGGATACGACTTCCCGGCACCCGTCAAGGATTTATTTTCTTAGACAAACATACATTCATAAAACGTCACATACATCATTATAGCATGCATATGCATCATACTACACGAATCTCATTGATTTTGAAGACATACAGTTCATGCATCATGATTTTGCATCCAATTATGTCTCGCCTTTTCAGGAAAAAGATCAATACAAAAATGACTACTATCAACTAATCGCAATTCATTCTAGATATAGTTTCGGATATGATCCAGATATGGTGACGTTCTGATGCTGCTTCCAGAATTCTTTCTCGATATAGTTTCGGATATGATCCAGATATGGTGACGTTCTGATACTGCTTCCAGATATTCCTTCTCGATATAGTTTCAGATATGACCCAGAGATGGTGACGTTCTGATGCTGCTTCCAGGTATCCTTCAGATATAGTTTCAGATATGATCCAGACATGGTGACGTTCTGATACTGCTTCCAGGTATCCTTCAGATATAGTTTCAGATATGATCCAGATATGGTGACGTTCTGATACTGCTTCCAGGTATCCTTCAGATATAGTTTCAGATATGATCCAGACATGGTGACGTTCTGATACTGCTTCCAGGTATCCTTCAGATATAGTTTCAGATATGATCCAGACATGGTGATGTTCTGATACTGCTTCCAGGTATCCTTCAGATATAGTTTTAGATATGACCCAGAGATGGTGACGTTCTGATGCTGCTTCCAGATATCCTTCTAGATATAGTTTCGGATATGATCCAGATATGGTGACGTTCTGATACTGCTTCCAGATATCCTTCTAGATATAGTTTCGGATATGATCCAGATATGGTGACGTTCTGATACTGCTTCCAGAATTCCTTCTCGATATAGTTTCAGATATGATCCAGATATGGTGACGTTCTGACACTGCTTCCAGAATTCCTTCTCGATATAGTTTCGGATATGATCCAGATATGGTGACGTTCTGATACTGCTTCCAGAATTCCTTCTAGATATAGTTTCGGATATGATCCAGATATGGTGACGTTCTGATGCTGCTTCCAGATTTCCTTCCAGATATAGTTTCAGATGTAAACCAGATATGGTGACGTTCTGATACTGCTTCCAGAAGTCCTTTTTAGATGTTTCCCTCTCCGACGATGAGTGTGAGGTGATATTCTCCCTATGGTTCCCTCTCCAACGGTGTGTGAGGTGGTAATTCCTTTTTTAGATGTTCCCCTCTCCGACGATGAGTGTGAGGTGATATTCTCCTATGGTTCCCTCTCCAACGGTGTGTGAGGTGGTAAGTCCTTTTTAAGATGTTTCCCTCTCCGACGATGAGTGTGAGGTGATATTCTCCTATGGTCCCCTCTCCGACGATGAGTGTGAGGTGGTAATTCCTTTTTCAAGATGTTTCCCTCTCCGACGATGAGTGTGAGGTGATAGTCCCCTATGGTTCCCTCTCCGACGGTGTGTGAGGTGACAATTCCTTTTCAGATATTTCCTCTCCGACGATGAGTGTGAGGTGATCATTCCTTTCAGATTATAATTCTATGGTCCTCTTCCCGATGCTGCAAAGATGGTAATTTCCCACCAAGATTTTCTCAACGAGCGTTGTTGAAGTTAAAGTCGCCCAAGGTTCTCTTACCGTTCATGCTAAGGCAGTAACCATCCCTGGTTCATTCATCGCCGTTTGAAGCTCCAGACTCAGCTCCTGTAACCAGTCAGGACATATCTATGCTAAGCATCTGAAATCAACCCCTGCGACGTGTCAGGTACTCATTTTCTTTTGCAGGTATGCAGGTTCTCGCTAAGGAATCTCCTACGTGATCAACATCCAGATGGAATCTATAAGCCCATCATCCTATCCAGCAATCCCCAAATGGCATCTATAAGCCCATTCCCCCATCACACTGCTAACATGTGAGCGCAAATTTCTGGGCACTCTAGTGTCCAATCATCTTCTACCCTCGGATTACGAAAGGCACGTCAGCCAATCTGCATCCTCAGGTCTAAGAAGATTGAACAGGGGCAACTGTTGCACCCCAAAATTTGCCCTCCCATATTCTTCAAAAAATTGCCAAGTCAAGTCACAAAATTCCCCAAGGGTTGTGCAGTACAACAGTCTCCCATACAGTCAAAACTAGGGTTTGGTTTCTGATCAAGAAAAGGAAGTTTTCAAAGTCCCAATCAAGTCTCATATACCTACAAAGATGGTCAAACATCCTCATATCAAGTTTCAAGGCATTCAGCTCAAAATTGCACAGTCAAAACCCTAGATTGCACTACAGTCAACTGTAGGGGCAAAATGGTCATTTGACAGTCAAAAGTTCAAATTTTTGGTCAACATATCATTTTGAAGCCACAAACATCATTTGATCAATTCTTGATCATGATTCTCAAAATTTGGCTCAGAAATCATCAAAGATGCAAAAGTTGCTATATTTGGACAGTTGAAAAAGTCAACTGAAATTGACCAAGGCATAACTTTCACATGGATTATCAGAAAAATTCCATCCAAAGCTCATTTTGAAGAGAAAGACATTTCCTACAACTCATCTTCATATTCCAAGTCCAAGAAATGCTCTCACAAAAAGTTATCAATTTCAACATTATAGGTCATTTTCAAAAGTCAACAAAAAGGGACTTTAGGTCAAAGGCCATAACTTGAGATTGGTAAATCAAAATGACATGGGACCAAAGGCATTGGTTAGAGGACTCAAAGACCTTTCCAAAATGTCCAAGAACATGTGAAAAGCTTAAAAATTGAGCAAGTTATGCCTTGTGGAAGTTGGGAAATTTTTGGGAATTTTGAAAAGTCAACTTTGATTCAAATGGTCTAAAATTGCCAATGGGCCTACTTTTCTTCCATGATTCATCATTCCAAGCCTATGCACGACCATTGGGCCCAAAGGGAAGTATTTTCTCATTTTTTATTTTTTTATTTGAATTTATATTAATATTAATTCATTTAAATTATTTAAATATATAGAAAATATCTAACTTGACCTAATGAATCTTTTTGTACATATTTTAGGCTCAATAATTCGTGCCTAAGCCAATTTGGAAAGATTTGGAGCATTGGGATATGATTTGCACAAAATACACATGAAAAGATATGGAAGATCCTTAAGGAAAATCAAATATTGGAATCCTTGAATGCAAGAGATTTTGGCCAGTTTTGTTGACCTAAATTATTCACTACAAATGCTTGAGTCAAAACCTAATGGCATGGGACTAGAAGCTGCGCTCAGAAGCCATACACAACATTGAAAATTTTCCATAAAAATACAAAACTGATTTCAAGGTTATAGGTGGTTTTAAGCCCTAATACTCATCCCAAAAGCTTGCTCGTGGACTCCTGATCATATCCCAACTCCAAACATCCTTCAAAACTCCAGGAATTGGTAGAGATAACTCAAACTGTAAAGCAAAATTCTTGAAATCGTATAGCATAATTCAAGCATCTTTTTGCATTTTTCTTTATTGATTCATGCTCATAATGATGTTTCTAAGCTAACCAACGTATTCAATTGTGTTTTTGTGCCACATACGCGAATCTACCATGTTTGGATATTAGGGTTTGCAGGTTTTAAAATTGGGGCTTTCATAACAAGGCAAAATTAGACCATCCCAGCACCACCACTGCAATCAACGCGTCTGGACGATTAGAATGGTGTACTCGCGATGAATTTATGACCAATAGAGCCCTATTCGCTATTTTTTGATATGGCCTCTATGGCAACGGGTCAAAACCGTTGCTTTTTGTTTTTATGTTTCAGAAAATAAAAAGAGAACGAAGACGATGATGCGTTGGCAAGCAGTGGTTGGGTGTTTCAAATTTGCGCGCGTTCCAAATAACTAACCCACGTTTTCTCTTATTATATTCATTGTTTATTTATATATCAATTAAGTCAATTGGCACAGGTGGTTGATGCAAGCGCTAGCAATCCCCTTGACCTGGGTTCGAACCCCAGGTCTTTCACATGTTCCATATTATTTTTCATCAATTAATCTCATGCAGCACACCCTTGTGGATCACCATACGTTCACTATCTCAAGCCACACACGCGTCCAGTTCCATCAATCAAAAGGCCAAGGTTCAAGGAACACGCTATACTCCCAGTCAACGCATCATACAGGATTCAAAAAGTCCAACGAGGCCAATGCTTAATGGGCCAATGTTCTTGGGTCAACACCTCCTGAATTGGGACTGAAACCCCCTGGTTTGACTTTACTATCTTTGTTTTATTTACTTATTTTTATTCTTGTTTTAATTGTTAGTTTTATTTTAATTACTGTTTATTTAATTAATTATTTTTTAACAAATTATAAACTACACAAAAAATTCAGAAAAGACTAAATATTTAATAATTATTTTATCTTAACTATTTTTCTAAATAAATGTATGTAAATATTTAGTTTTAATTAGGATTTTGCAATTTTAATTCTTTTCATATAAAAATGTAAAAATATAGAATTAGGTTAATTGATAATTTTTATATCTTTTTAATTTTTTCCTTTTTATCACAATAGTATTTATTTATTTATTTTATTTTTATAATTAAATGTCCATAAGTAAAAATTAGGGTTTAATTTAGGTTAAGATAATATTTTCACAATAAACTTAAAAAACATTAGAATTAGGGTTTGACGCTTCCTTTTTAATTTTAATTAATTTCTCCTTTTAAATCTTAAAAAACCCAAAAAATACCAAAAACATTTAATTTTTTCATTTTTTATTTTAATTCCTTATTAATTTAATATTTTGCAAAAGGGTCCAATGCCCGTCGCTTTAATCATTTTGTTTCGCGCATTTTACTTTGTCGCTTATTATAATTATGTACATGTCCCAAAGCCTTGTAACAATTTTATTTCTCGCACTTTTATTCGCTTTATTTATTTTTCAGTCAAATCGGGTCCGGTTTAATTTCGGCGATGTGGACCCGCGCCTTTGTAATAGCCTTAGATTTATTTTCCCGCAAATATTTTAACTGTTAAAAAGCATGCAAGAATGAATGTCTTAATTAAAATCAAGCGTAGAACACAAATAAACTTGACAAAAGACAAATGCAAATGAAAATGACACACAATTCGCACACACCACCCCTAGGGTACGCCTCACTGTTGCCTTTCGAAAGGTGGTCGTCGAGTAGAGGACGTCTTAGTAAGTCCTCATGATCCGGGAACCTGGCATGAGGGTAGCTTCTAAGGTGTCTTCCCATTGCTCTGGTGATCACCATGTCCCTAACCTCGAATTGACCCGAACACCTCCAACGGTGGTGCTACCTACCTCTCAATGGTGGGATGGCACTACTTTAAAGGACATCTACACAGACGAATTCCTTAGGGTAGGTAGGTTCTCAAGGATACTTGCTCTAATTTCAAACAAACCAAAACATACTTTTCACACCGACACTTTTCAAAAGCTTTCAAAGCAAACTTTTCAAACACTCTGACGCACGAGTCGATCTGAAATTTTTCAAAGAAACTTTTTTAAAACCCACATTGAAAAGCAAACAAACCATTTTTGAAGACACAAATGAGCAAGTATCTAAGAGCCCATGGATAACCATGGATAGAAAGGGTGCTAACACCTTCCCTTTCTATAACCTACCTCCCGAACCGAGAGCAATCTCTTTAAGGAATTTTTCTGTGCTTTTGTCCTTTCCATTTGGAGAAAATAAAAGACGGTGGCGACTCTTGCTTCCGCGACATTTCGCGATCCAGCTTTAAACAGTCAGTTCCAGATCCACCGATCACAGATGCATATGATGTTCATGATGTCCATGATGCTATGTACAATATGCATATACAAGCAAAGCAATCAAGTTCGTATTTTAGGCTTGCATGGGGTTTTATAGGTAAGTACCCTCTTGAAGTTTAGTTGGCTTAAATATGTCCTAGTAATAGTAACCGGGTTCTACGGGGCTCAATATCACCGGATTGTTTCCTTGGTCATTGTTTCAGCTCAAGCCTCTTTAATGGTGACCGAAATATTCCAAGAAACCAACCCTCAATGAGTGTAGTATCGAGTATCTACCAACTTTGGACTGCACCAAAGCCAGTCATCTCACTACATCCTAAAGGCCAAGTTGGTTAAGTAAAGGTTCTAAAAGTTCGTTAGTGCTTCGTGACATCACTCAGCGGCCCGGTATTCTCTTTGATTAACTCAAAGGCTACCGGTACCCACAAATATGTCACACTAACATAGCTATTGCTTAGACCATGTCGGTATACCCCGCACAGTTTCCACAACATATTGCTATTTACCTATAATGTATCCCCAAATCTGGGTAGAGGATTCAAACCCAAACAAAGAACCGTAATGTAAAGCAAACAAATCAAACAATGTAAACAAGTAAATGTGATTTATCCCTAAGGTAACCCCACTTTTTTTTTCAATTTTCCACAGCAGAGTCGACAGTTTTGTTCAGTTCAAGTTTGGGGGGGGGGGGGGGGGGGTTATTTCTTTTCTTCTTTTTGAATTATTTGTTAGGCTCTGCGAATTTCTGTGTAAAGCCACGAGTTGAAGTTCGTCAATTTGGCCAAAAAGATTTGTTTTAATCAAGAACTTGAGTCTCATAGAGTTCGAGAATAGTATATAGAGACAAAGAGATAGTTATTCAAGGGTAGGAAGTTTGGAAAAACGTGACATGATACGAGTCTGTGATACGGTGAGAGAACTAACTTTAGGATTTGCGTTTGTGTTTGCAAATGTTACGGTTAGCAAGAGTCGCCACCGACTTTTCTTTTATCCAAAAGAAAAGGTGAAAAAGCATAGGAAAGACCTTTGAGATTATTTCTTGAGTTCTGGGGATAGATTATGAAAAGGGAAGGTGTTAGCACCCTTTTCATCCATGGTTTTCCATGGGCTCTTAGTTACTTGCTAGATCACTTGCTTTTTGTTTTGAAATTGTGTTTTGTGTGTTTTTTGAAAGTATTTTGTAAAAGAGACCATTTGTTTAGGCAATCTTTGTAATGATTCTCGTTCGTAAGAATGTATACAAAGATGTTTGTCTTTTTTGAAAATGTTTTCAATGTTTGTAAGTTGTTTGGAAATGTGTGTGTTTGTTTTGAAAATAGCAAGGATAATTGTTTCAAAATAGAGCAAGTAACTAGAAGCAATCTACCTACTCAAATGTCTTTCTTGTTCATTTTCTATTCCTTTGACATTGTTGTCTTACCATTGATTTGGTAAGCAACCCTATCTTTGGATGTAAACGGGACGGGCGTTGGTCATCGTATAACCATGATTAGCAATGTTGCAAAGTATCTTAGCATTTTTGAGGGACTAAGATCATTTTATAAGGCAACTTAGAATAGCGTCATCGAGGGACTATGATCTTTTGATTTTGTTTGTTTTACCAAGATAATTTGCATGTGTAATATGGCTATTTTTGTATAAGGCAACCAAGTGGAGAAACCCTAAGGGTGTTTGTGTGCAAGTGTGTTTGATTGCATGCTTGATTTTTATCTTGAATTATGGTCTTCTATTTGATTGTTCTTTTACTAGCATTTACATTTGAAAGCGATAAATTGCAGAAATGTAAAGTCCTACGCTATTACAATATTTAGGGGGTGGGGGTAAAAATTTATGAATGGGGATTGCAAATGAAAATAAATCCCTAATTACTATTACAACCATATTGAAATACATACAAGAAAATATTAAATGAACTTGTTTTGTTTTAAGAAAATATTTTTTTGTCTTTTATTTTAAGAAATAAAAATAAAGTATGAACGAAATATTTTTGGTGTTTGCTGATTAATGAAAGGGAGAGTGCCAGCGAGAAAAATAAAGAAAAAGAAAACAACAAGGGGAAGAAAAAAGGAGGATCAGCGTGCTGCTAAAAGGAAGTCGGAGGTTCTGACCCTGGCATGCTGCAGAATAGAAACCTGTTAGGGAAAATGTATAGGTCAGAGGTTCTGACCCTGCCACGCTGCAAACCAGAAAACTATTAGTGAAAATGTATGAGGTCAGAGGTTCTGACCCTGTTGGGAACACAGTAATTTCCAGAAGTTCTGATATTACTGATAACAAAACAGGCTCCAGAAGTGCTGGTGCCAATGTCAGAACTTGGTCTCTCTCTATGCTAGTCAGAACATCTACAATTTGGTTATTTCTCCACAAAACAAAAGACATGCCTAGGACAGTTTCAGCAGGTGTCATAGCGCTTCAGAAATAAAGAGAATCATAACCATAAATCATAGGTGAGTATGCCTTTGCTAATCCTAACTCTGAGTTTTAGTTTCTTCAGGAATTTTCTGAACTGATTCATTCTCTACTTAAGCATACAGATGCGTGAAAATCTCAGAACATGTACAACATCAGAAGCATGATATCTATATTGTGTTTTTGAGCATGCAAATCTGGTGATGCTTAGACAATATGGTGATAGTTAGCATATGCTTACCTTGCAGCTGGAAGAAGTTCTGTGAACTGGAGTTAGCCTCAACTCTGATGATGTTCTGAACAGCTTCTTTGAATGGATGGATGGAGGGTATATAATAGTATGAATACAGAAGTTATGGCAGTTTCCAACGTGTGGGTCAGAAATTGTATGGGTGTTTTTTAGTCAAGAAATATTTTGATAACAAATGGCTTTTGAAAGCAAGGGATCCAAAGTTAATGGTTGTATGTTGTGTTTACAGTTTTTAAAACTCTAGGAATTTTGGGCAGAGATTCAAGGTTTTTTTTCTTGCTCAAACTTTCTGTCTCTTTTCAGCAATTTTTTCTCTGGGCCTTTCTCAGTGACCAATGGAATTCTATTTATAGGCAAAGCTTTGTGGGTTTTAAAATGTAAAATGGCGCCAATATCAAGCACTAGATGCTGACTTACTCTTGAAGAAAGTTCAAAAAGGGTTGTGATGATTGACAGCTTTTAGCCTAGGCTGGATTAGTAAGCAAGGATTAAGGAAAAGTGACACCCATAAGCGAAAAGTAGCGCATGGACCCATACCTAAATTTGTACAAACGTATTTCTATGCTACACGTGGAGAGACCCTTTGGAAAAAGACTCAAAAGTGGTTGTGAGCATTAATGAGCATTAAATGGTGATGAGATTTGTCAAAATCAGAAATCTTGTAATATGAGATTTGCATCATTACTTAAATCTAAGCCAGCAGTTCCACTTCAGCATAGTCCAAAACAACGCACCCAAGTCTGATCATGGTATCCTGTTGCCTCAGCAAGTTCTGAGGGATCCCCAGGCTTTCCAGCATGTTCTGAAAGAGCATTCAGATTTTCATCACGTTTTATAATCTTCTGGCAACTTCTGACTGAGCTGGCGTAGAGGCTGAAGAGCCACATTCTGACTGAATGTTATGTGTTAAGCTAAGTTTGCATCTTCTGACTGCTCCTGCATGGAGGTTGGTTCAGAAGTTCTGAAGTGTCATTTTTTTTCTTAAATACTTAGAAAAATCCCAAGTATTTAGAAGTTTGGCTTTTCCATAGTAAATTTGACTTTTGAACTTTAGATGGAACAAACTTCCTGTTTCAACATGTTTTGATGAAATATGATTTTTGAGATTTGATTTTGATCAAAAGGTCAAATTTTGGTCTTTCAACGTGTAAATGACCATTTTGCCCTTATGAGTGATCTTCATGAAAACTTTGTAATTCAAAGCTTGGGATTGGATGGAAGTAAACCTGAGGATCCAGGGTGATTTCTTGAGAAAAATGAGAGCGCAAATTTTGGGGTACAACAGAGTCTAACGTTTAGATTTGTACCATAGTTCTTAAATCTTGAGAAGTACTCCTAAAGTAGTTTATCCTCATAGTCTGGCATAACATAGATTCACATGTATGTACGATTGAAGGAGAAAGAAAGAAGAACCAAATGATGAAGAGGCGGTAAAAGGCAACTGTCTCGCTAAGTTTGGTAGCCCTCACCAGGTCTCATCCCAAAGGGGGTTGATCCCTAAATGTCGTCCATAAGGACAATATATAAACTGAAAATTTTTGAAAATTTCATCTGAATTTATAAATGAGAAAAAGCTCTTATTTGGTGCCTGAGCCAAAAATATCTCTTAATCAGTCTTGTGCGTGTGATAATCATCAATAATTATTATTGCCTTAATTTGACTGTCCGAATGAAAAAGGAAGAAATTGGAAAGAGGCTTAAGTACAAAGCATAGTTAGAGAGGTATCTGAAGAAGAAATCTCAAGTTAAAGATTCTTAAGCAAACTCTTCGCATCATGTGAACATCGGACAAACTACTTTTTGATCGATTTGAACGGATGTCTCACGTATGAATATCTAGCTAATGTGATTTTCATGAGTTCTTGTAATGTTCGCTTGAGGTCAAGCAACAACTTAAGTTTGGGGGAGTTTGACAAGTGGTTTTTACACTGGAATTTAGCAGATATTTTAGCTATTATTTCGTTTAATTGATTGATGTTTTATTTCTTATTACCGTATTTTATGATTTGGTTTTCTATTTTAGTGTTTTCAGGTTTAGAAGAATAAAACAGGACAAATTGGGGCAGAAAAAGTGCATAAGTCCAAGTTTCAGAGGAATTGCTACAGGAACCCTGACACGGGTAGCTGTGTCGCCTGACACGGGCCATGTCGGGGGGAAGAAATGGGAAGACGTGGAGCACAGAGGCTGACACGGGTGCTTGTGTCAGCTAACACGGGTCGTGCCAGAAAGCCTGGGTGAAAGTATTGTTGGGAGAAATGGACAGAGCACGACATGGATGCCCGTGTCAGGTGACACGACCCGTGTCGGCCAGGACACTGATTTCGAGTGCATTTATGATTTTTCATGATTTGGGACCCGGAGGGGCGTTTTAGGCATTTCAGACCAAGAAAAATGGATTGTTCATTATAAAAACCTATTTGTGAGAAGAAGAAAGGGACTTTTTGATGACTGGAGAATTTGACAATAAAAGACTGAAGTCTATGCAAGTTTTGGGAGAACGAAGACCTTTCATGAGCGAAAGCAATTGAAGATCAGAGTTCACAATAATTTGTGTAATGTCTATCGTTATTATTATTGAAATCTCTTTGAATATTATGTGCGGATAAACCCCCCAATGCTAGGGGGTGTCCCTGATTTGCAAATGTATTGACTATGAATTATTGATTTTTAATATAGTAGTTTCCTTTCAATTTAATCGTTCAAGGTTTCTAATGCTTTTTTGATCGGACCAATTAGGACTGAATTATGGTTAACAACCAGCTGGACCGCGGTTGTTAAGGTTTTTGTACGATTAGGCTATAGTAGATATCACCTAGGACTATGGATACCCTATAGTAACCGGATTTAACCCTTGATAAGATAAAGGCTTGACTCCATCAGATATTTCTAAGGACTTAGGATTTAGGATGGACGGTTAAAGTTGTTCTCACTAAGGACTTAGGGGAAATAATCTAAAGGGCCGGTAGTTGAAGGTAATGAACTTGTAGAAGAGATCAATAGTGAAGGTCATTACAGAGCAAATCAGACACTCACCCCTAACATTGTATTCACACAAGTAAAAAGGTCATAATTTACCTTTGCACATTTTTTAATTACTTTTAAGAACGATAACCAAACCAAACCCCAAAGTGAGTTTTGTTTAATTGAACCTTGCACTAAACTCGATAATTCTGTGCAGTCCTTGAGATTGAAATTCGGGGAATTTTCCTTGTTATTACAAGAGACAAAATAGTACACTTGTTATTTTACCGATCAATAACCTTGCAAAAGAAATAAGACCCTGATGACAATGTGAAACCCTAATTCCATGACCCTTAACTCCAAAGACCAAGCCTTAATGAAATTGGATGGAGAAGACATTGTATCTTGATGCAGAAGAAATCTACAAACACTGAACCAAAACCCTAATTCCACAGTCCAATCTTCAAGGAAGAACCAGATGAACCAATCTTATTTGACATGTACACCTCAAACCAAACTAGAACCCTAATTTGCAAAGTCCTCGATCCCAATGCCAAGTTTTATGTTGTTAATGAATGTAAGATGTTGTTAAATGACCTAATGGAAGGCATGCAGATGAAATGAGAAGTGTAAAACACATAAACCAGATAAAAATGAAAGGGTAGGAAAATTTTTGGATATTACATGCTTCATTGTCAGTCAAAGAGGTATTGAGGTAGACCCTGACAAAGTCAAAGCTATTCAGAAGATGCCTGCACCTAGAACAGAGAAACAATTGAGAGGTTTCCTTGGATATTTGAACTACTTATCCAAGTTTATATCACATATGACAACTACTTATGGGCCGATCTTCAAGCTTCTCAGAAAGGACCAAGGTTATGTCTAGACTAAAGATTGCCAAAGGGCATTTGATAGTATCAAGGAGTATCTGCTTAAGCCTCCCATTCTGATCCCTCCAGTAGAAGGAAGACCATTGATCAAGTATCTAACCTGTTGGAAGATTCTATGGGTTGTGTGTTGGTCCAACAAGATGAAACTGGAAGAAAATAGCACGCCAACTATTATGTAAGTAAGAAATTCACAGACTGTGAATATCTTTACTCCATGCTTGAGAAAACTTGTTATGCTTTGGCTTGGGCTGCTAAACGTCTTTGTCAATACATGATTAATCACACTACTTGGTTGATATCCAAAATGGATCCAATCAAGTATATTTTCGAGAAGCCTGCACTGACCGGAAGAATTTCCCATTGGCAAATGCTATTAACAGAGTATGATGTTGAGTATTGCACTCATAAGGCTATAAAAAGAGGTGTTCTAATTGACCATTTGGTGCACCTACGTATTAATGATTACCAATCTATCAGATATGATTTTCTAGATGAAGACATGATGTTCCTCAAGGTTAAAGATTGTGATGAACTTGTGTTTGGAGAAGGGCTTGATCCTAAATCTCGATGGGGTTTAATTTTTTATGGAGTTTTTAATGCTTATGGAAATGGAGTTGGGGCAGTTATCATTACCCCTAAAGGCGCTCATATTCCTTTCTCTACAAGATTAATGTTTGAATGCACCAATAATATGACAAAGTACAAGACTTACATTATGGGTCTTGAAGTAGCGATCAATCTCAGAATCAAGATCCTCGACATATACAGGGACTCAACTCTTATGATTAACCAGATAAAAGGAGAGTGGGAGACTCACCACCCCGACTTAATCCCTTACAAAGATTATGCAAGGAGATTGTTAACTTTCTTTAACAAAGTTGATTTATACCATATTCCTCATGAAGAAAATTAAAAGGCTGACGCTTTAGCCACTTTGTCTTCCATGTATCAAGTGAATCATCACAATGATATTCCTACAATCATAATCATGCATCTGGAAAGGCTTGCTCATTTATTTGTAGCAGAAGAGGCCACAGATAAAAAGCCTTAGTTCCATGGCATTAAATGTTTCCTTCAAACTCAAGAGTACCCACCTGGGGTATCCCGTAAAGATGAAAAGATTCTGAGAAGACTATATGGAAACTTCTTCCTAAATGGTGATGTATTATATAAAAGAAACTTTGACATGGTTTTACTGAGATGCGTGGATATAAATGAAGCAGATTTTCTGACTCAAGAAGTCCACAAATGGTTCTTTGGTACCCATACCAATGGGCATGTGATGACTAAGAAAATGTTAAGAGCAAGTTCCTATAACAAGGCTTTGCTTCATCGGTAGCTCTACTTTTATCCACAAGTGATGTTGAGATTACCCAAGTATCCTGTTGTACTATGATTTGCCATCTCTAGCTCATCTGTTTTGTCTATTATATATGTTTTGTCTATATACGCATGACACTCATCCATTCATCGTGTACATTTTGCATTTCTTGATATTTTTACTTTGTTTGTACCAAGATGTATATCTCCTCTCTCCGATAGAGTGTCAACTATAAGCAAAAATGTGCACCCTTTTCCAAATTCCCCTGTTGAGTTTACCCTCGTGGAAGAACTTTTCTTTAGCTTCCTTACCATCTCTGGATATGATAAATCCTTGATTGAGTTTATTCCTATTTGGGAAGAGTCTTGTTTGACTGTATCTCTCTGGTATATTCCTAGATTGAACCTTGTCTCTAGAAAATATGTTTGTTTGGACCTCTCTATGCAGTAAACCTTAGATTGAGAGTGCATTTATTTTTACACGTGTGAAGACTTTATCTCCTCACCAGGAATCTGTTTGCAGTTCCCCAAGAAGTGGAATTTATTTCCCAACAGCATTCTGGAAATACTCTCAAAATTATTAACCGACTACAAGTGGTGGTCTCTTTATTTGAGAAGCTTGTATGACCCAGGATTCCCTTTTGGATGGAAAGTATACAATCTCATTAGAGTCGTCTGTTAATTCACAGAAAAGTTGTCCCCAATTATCAAGTTTATTTACTCCAATGGATGGTTGATCTCTTCGATATGATAAAGATAGTTCATTGCAAAATCCCTAGACAAGTAGTTACCTTTTAAGGAGCATGTCTATTATCCTTTTCAAGTAGAAGAATTGATTAAAGAATAAACAGAGATCTATTTGTCGTGGAGCTTGTCTATTACCCTTTTCAATTAAAAGACTTGATTAAAGAAGAAATTGAGACTCGTTCATCGTCGAGAGGTTTATTACCCTTTTCAAGTAGAAGACTTGATCAAAGAAGAAACTGAGACCCGTTTGTCGTGGGAAGGTTTATTACCCTTCTCAAGTAGAAGACTTGATCAAAGAAGAAACTAAGACTCGTTCATCATGGGGAGGTTTATTACCCTTCAATAGAAGTTGGTATTCGTTAAAGTTTTATTTTGTCTCTCTACCTTCTGTAAAAGTTGGTAGTCAACTGTCAGTAAAAGTCGGTATATTTCTTGGTAGTCAACCATTAGTAAAAGTCTATATATTCCTTTATATTATCATTCATCGGTAAAATTCAGTGTATGCCTTTGTTTCTCAACCTCCAGTAAAAGTTAGTATTTTATCCAGAGATCTAATGTTTCCTCTTCATCGCTTAAATCCATTCTCTAGTAAGTTGGATTCCATTCCCCAATGGGTTTGATTTCCCTTTGATGTTTTCTTATCCACACAGGGATCTTTTCTCTCTTTATACCTCTGTGGATTTCCTATTGTCCGTGTTCATGCCTTTTATCTTCTTTGGCATCCTAGGGCAAAAAATTGGGCTTTTTATTGTATCTAAGTCACTTTAATCATGTCAAGACGAAGATTCCACTTCCTTCACATCATTGCATCAAGATATCATCTCATTCATCTCTGCATTACTAGCCCCATGAAAATGCAAGGGTTTGCCTTGTTTCGTTTGTTTCTTGTACAAGATAGATGTGTTGGATCATAGAGCACAAATAATGGATTGATCAAATACATATGGATTCCTAAATTATTCAAACTTCTAATTCATTCATGATGGTCATTATCTTCATCACAATCTCACCACATTAGGGTTTCATCATGGATTCATCAAATGCTTGAAGAGAATTAGGGTTTTTGGTACCCTCAATTGAAAATTAAGAATTAGGGTTTTGAAGATTGGTCTCCAATGTGCATCACTAAATGGGTCTTCAATACAATCATCCCATGGTCCTAAAGATACCTCAATATGTTAAAGATTTCATTATGATTACAAGGTCTCACTGAAATTGGAAGATTTGAATTCATCTAGAAAAGTCAACTGCTTAAAGTCAAACTTTGACTTTTGAGGTTTTTAGTCAAATATGGACTCCTCGAGTTAAATTTCATGAAAAGGTGATTGATATTTGAATTTGATTAAGTGAAATGAAAAAGTTGGAGGTAACTTGGAAAAAGGGTAAAGTTTAAGATGTTGAAAATTTCAGTGTCAAAAGTTTATTTTCAAGTACATGACTTTCCAAGCTTGTAACTTCTTCCTCAAGCAATCATTTTTCATGCCCAAAGGATGTACTTGAAGATGATCCTACATACTTTAATATTGTAGAAGGAATTGACGCAAAATATCATGAGAATTTAAAGATATGAAGTGATTAAGTTGGCATCTCCAAGTTGTTGAAGATATGAATTCTCTAAGTGTTTTCAGCTTGAAAATCCATTTTTGTAAGGCATTTTCTCCGTGATCCCAATTGATTCTAAATAAACGATCAACATGAAAGTTGTAGAGGATGCTCTCATCTTTCCAAGGGTACCAAGAGCATGAATTTCTTTTATTTGAGCTATGAGTTTCAAAGAGATGAATATGGCTTCCCAAAACTACATTACAAGTCATTTTGGCCTAGGAAAGCTTCATGATTTTCCAAAGCCTAAGTTATGCAATCTTCTTTTCTGGCTATATTACTTGCAAATCTCAACATAATTGAGCAATTATACATATCCTTAATGCATTACACAAAAAATTGAGCTATTAACCATTTCATGATACCATATTTGGAGCTTTTTGCAAAAAGCATGGTATCCACTTTGATAAAGATCCACTTTTCCAACAACTCTCTCCTTTTAGCTAAAAACTTGCTTCCTTCAGATTTCATACAATCTATATCCATAATCAACTTCCTAAAGTCAGGAAAGCATGGACAAGACCCTTGATTCACTCCACCTTTTCATCATGAAACCAACATGCATTTTTGTGCAAATTCAAACCAAATGGCCAAACCAGCTCTCCAATTGAACCAAACATAATTTCTCAAAGATGTGAGAACCAAATGCATCCTATATAAAGAGCCCTTAATGCCCAGAACTTAAGGACACAAAAATTTGCATACAAAACTCCATTGTTTCAACTTCCAAACCTTAAATTCCAAAATGTTTTTTCTGCCGCGCATCCTCCAAACTTTCACTTCAAACACCTTTCATAGGTCCCTTATAAGCTAACCATGAATCATTTGCATGACTGTAACACCCCAAACACCATATACATTTCAAAAATCATAATCTTGAATATTGACTTGGGTGGAAGGATTTGTAGAGTTTCAAAGCAAGACAAACACATCAACAACTTCAGGGAGACTCAAGGAAGCTAGGGGGATCATCTTTTTGTTTCTAGAACCATTGAAATATGCATTGGACCTTTCTCTAATAAGTAAGTTTCTTCTTTACTTGGAACTTAGTCATACACGCATCATTACTGTTTAGTTTCTAAAGCAAAAATGTAGCATTTGATATGTTGATTGATAACCCTAAACCAATTGACAATGATCAGGCTTGTATGTGGATTTTGTGTGACTGAAACAATTTGGTTTTTTCTGTTTCTAGATAAATTCTTAAGTTACAGTTTAAATTAAGGCAAAATACTCATTTTGGTCCCTTAACTATAATTCATGGTTCAATTTAGTCCCTTAACTTTTTTTCATGCCAAATTAGTCCCTTAAGCTTCAAAATGTAGCCACGTTAGTCCTTCCGTTAGTGAAACGTTAGTCAAATTTAAAAAAATAGGCTCCAGACGACATTTGTCTTGCTAAAGTGGCTTGCTGGAGGCATGATGGAAAAGAATAAGGAAAGGCAATCTCCAAAAGCAAACGAAAGGATATTGCATGTTCCTTTTTTCCAAGTCTAAAGCCAAAACCAAAAGAAAGGTGAAGAACGAGAATCTGCAGAGGCGATTTTGAAGGTGCTTGAGAAGGTGGTTGCGTAGGTGATTACGAAGGTGATTGTATTCCAGGTAACTATTCTCATACTCGTTGGTAACTGGATTAGGGCTTTGTATGCTGCGATTTAGGGATTATGAATGTTTGTTCTGGGATTTTTGGATTTAGGTATTCTATTGTTGTTTGTTCTAGTATTTAGGGGTTTAGGTATTCCATTCATTATTTGTTCTGGGATTTAGGGATTTAAGTATGTTATTCTTGTTTGTTCTATGTTTCTTCGTAACTGAATGTTTTTTATGGGATTTAGATTTAATGGACGAATTTTTGAAACTCGTAATTCACCGCAGTGGTGAATTCGTTGATCCAGAACTTAGTGTCTATGAAGGAGGCTTAGTATCTAATTTGTCAGTAGATATTGATAGGCGGAGTTTCTTCGAGTTAGTTGGTGTATTGAAAGACTTAGGTTATACGGACAATATAGAGAAAATGTATTAAATAGACCCATAATTTAGGATGAATGAACTAGTTGATGACAAATATGCTCTAAAAATTGCAGACCTATATAGGGTGCACCATAGTGTTCAAGTTTACATTCAACACAGTTTATCTCAACCTGAGTATTGTGATGGTCCTGTTGAGGAGCCTGAGAACATTGTAGATGAGATGGAGGAGTTTCTTAGCAAGTTGCATGATGACATTGAAGAAGGTAATGTTGGATTTAATGACGTTAATGTTGGATTGAATGATGCAAATGTTATTGTGGAAAAAAGTAACGCTGGATTGAATAATGCAGATGTTGGAGTGGAAGCAACAAGTGTTGAAGTGGAGTCAAACAATTTTGAGGTGGAGCCATATACTAATGGTCAGGTGCATGACGAATCTAATTCTGATGACAGTGAGGATGAAAGCTACCAGTATGATAGTGCCCTAGAAGTATCCTTTGACGATGAAATTGATGGTTATGAGGATATTGATGAAAATGAAATTGCAGACCTGAATGTGTATGAGAGTAATGAAATATCAAAAGGAAAAGGAAAGTGCAGAAAAGATACAGAGGAATATAAGGGGAGTGACAATGACAGTGATGATCTTCAAAGTGGTTGTGACAGTGATGACAGTAGTGGGGTTAAAAGGAAGAAATGCCCAATTTTCAAAGAGATAAAGGACATGTCCAATTACAAATGGGAAGTAGGAATATATTTTACTTCAAAGGATGAGATTAAGGAAGCAATGGCCTCATATGTTGTTCAAAATGGAAGAGCCCTCAAGACCATAAAAAATGGTAAGAAAGGGGTGAGGGTGGGATGTAATAAAGGTTGTGAGTGGGAGGTTTATTTTGCCAAGTTATTTAACAAGGAAACCTAGAAAATAAGGAAATTAATTGAAAATCATAACTACAATAGGGAGTATAATGTAAAAATGTTAAGCACAAAGTGGTTGAGCAAGAGGATTCATAATGCATTGAAAAACAACCCTAGGTTGAAGTTTAGGGACATTAAAGAAAAGGAATTGAGGAAGTGGGATATAGGGGTAAACAAGACTAAAGCAATAAGAGCAAGAGTGGCTACAAGGAATAGGGTTTATGGTAACTTTTTGGGTGATTACACTAGGATATATGACTATTGTCATGAACTTCTAAGAGCCAATCCAGGGTCAACAATTAAGATGAATATTGAACCTGATCTAGAAGGTGTCGAGGATCACAGACCATTTTTTCAAAGGCTTTACAAGGGTGCAAGGAAAGTTTCAAATTATGTAGGCATGTGATAAGATTGGATGGTTACTTTTTGAAGGGGCTTTGTGGAAGTGAAATTCTGACAGCTATAGGAAGGGATCCTCCTAATAGAGATAGTTGGACATAGTTTTTGAAGATATTGATTGATGATCTGGGAGGTTTACATGAATGTCTCTCATACACATACATTTTAGACCAACAGAAGGTACACTAAATACATCATTGACTCTTACATTTATCTGATTATTTTCTTGATAATTTACTATTAGTTATGAATGTTTTTTACATGGACTTTTACCTGCAATGGAATAGTTTTTTCCCAATGTAGAACATCGATTTTCTGTTAGGCATCTGTATAACAATTTCAAGAAGAGGTGTCCTCGAAAAACGTATAAGGATCTTATTTGAAAGGCTGCTAAATCTACATACTCACAAGCTTGGGAAATAGAGATGAGGGCAATGAGAATGTTAATTGCATAATGTTAATTGTTATTGTTAATGTTAATTGCATAATGTCAGATGAGCATATGTTTGAAGTAAGACATATGGAAAACCAGCTGAAACATTCATTGTGAACTTGAAGGATTACTTGTGCTCCTGCAGAAGGTGGGAACTCACAGGACTTCCATGTGTCCATGTCATGTCAGCCATGTAGAGTAGAAATTTTAAAGTTGATGATTACATTCCAGATTATTATAGGGTATCTAGGTACAAGGCACTATATAGGTTTGTGCTTTACCCTGTGAATGGATCCAATCTGTGAGCCAAAACTCCATATCCATATGTGCAGCCACCTAAGTTTAGGAAGATGTATGGTAGACCAAAGAAAATGAGAAACCTTGAGCAAGGGGAGATTGATGGCACTGACAGAAAATTGAGAAGAACTGGCTTTATTGTAAAATTCTCTAGGTGCAATGAAACTGGACATAACAAGAAAACCTACAAGGTCACACTAACTAAAACACAATACACTTCAACACAAGGAACTATAACACGAGGCATTGCAACACAAGGAACTACAACTCAAGGAAATGCAACTCAAGGAAATGCAACACAAGGCAATGCAACACAAGGTAATGCAAGTCAAGGAAATGCAAGTCAGGTTGGAACCAATGCAAGTCAGATTGGGACAAGACAAGTTTATGCATCTCAAACCACTGTAAGTCAGGTTGTAGCAATACAAGCATCAGCTACACAGGGATACATGAATGCAACTCAGTTTTCACAAGGAAAGGCAGTATCAGGGCAAGGCACAAAGTAGAAAGCAAGAGGAACTGGAAAGCTACAAAAACTTGGTGTGAGAAGGCCCTTTGTACCCCCAAGACCAACAACAAGACTCTCAGCAGCCAAGAATGTAACTGGTCCTACCACCAGGCGGTCTACTCCAACCAAGAGAAGCACGTCAAAGAGGACCATCTAGTTATAATTTAGGCTTTATGTATTTTGGAGCATGTCTATGTAACATGTGATTCTGTCAACCTTTTGGAACATGTTTATGTAATATGTCATTCTATCAACCTTTTGGAACATGTCTATGTAACATGTCATTTTGTGAACCTTTTGGAACATGTCTATGTAACATGTCTATGTATTTTGGAACATGTCTATGTAACATGCCAACTTCATATTTTTAGTTTAAGTAATCTGATGTGTTCACTTACTAGTAATGCCCAAAATTATGTTGCTACAATTAATGATATGCCAAAAAAAAATAAGTCATATTAAACTGATAAAATGTGTTAAAATTACACATAAGGTTGCACATAATCTTCATAAACTGATAAATTGTGTTAGAATTACACATAAACTGTGTTAAAATTACACACAAGGTTGCTACATACTCGCAATACATCTTAATGAAAAATACACATAACATTACAAAACACATAATCTTCAATGTTTTTTTCCACTTCAACATTTTGTGCAGTTGAATTTGAAGTTCTAACACAGTATCCCCTAATTCTTCATTTCTAACCCTCAATTTTTTGTACTGATTTTTGGTTTCATCTAAATCCTTTGCTATGATGTTCGTTCTAATAATTAATACTTGGTTTATGTATTTTGCCAATTCCTCATGAAACCAATTGAAGAAACCACGTCCTCTTTGCAAGGATCCCTACAAATTTCAAAAATTGATCAAACTCTATTTACCATTTTTTAACATACCCAAATAAAAATTAGGGCTTACCTTGTAATTGTGACAATCCCAAAATTTCTTTCCATAATTCTTCTTAGTGGTTTCCCTATGAAGAAAAATTTTATCTCCACAACGACAAAGTGGTGCAATTTGCGAGCTACTGTATACACATGACCTAACACTTTCAGATTTCTTCAGGTTCGTTTGCGAAGAAGAATGCTTCTTATTCATGGATAATGGAGCGAAACAACTTGACCAATATGAAGGCGAAGATGAAAATGCATCTGGAGCAGAGAAGATTTTGCACAGGTGAAGAAAAACCATTTTAAGTAAAGAAGCTAGTTAAGAACACATATAAATAAGATGAAGATAACATGCCAACTCACCAACCACGTAGATGTCAAGTTAACGGACGTTTGAGCCCAATTGACGAAAGGGACTTATTTGTTACATTTTGAAACTTAAGGGACCAATTTTGCACGAAAAAAAAGTTAAGGGACCAAATTGAACCATTACCTATAGTTAAGGGACCAAAATGAGTATTTTTCCTAAAATTAATTAATTCTAAGCACATATTTGAGTTTCTTAAGAAAATTCAAGCAAGTTTGCTTTTTACACTTTCTGATTTTATTGAGAAATGAGAAAGATCACAAAACGACCATTGATGAATGCTTGAAGTTAAAGATGATGGTGGTTGGCGCAAAAATTGGAATGCGTGATAATTTATTTAATGAAACTCGTTAT
This sequence comes from Vicia faba, assembly GCA_948472305.1. Taxonomy (NCBI): domain Eukaryota; kingdom Viridiplantae; phylum Streptophyta; class Magnoliopsida; order Fabales; family Fabaceae; genus Vicia; species Vicia faba. The sequence continues at coordinate 1,183,744,841 of OX451741.1, read as the reverse complement.
TAAATTTGAATGGCACCGCGTCCTAGTGGTAACAACGGGTTTTTTTAGAGTCTTACATCCATATGGTCTGAGGTTCGAATACTCCTCGCCCCAGACTTTTGTCATTTTTTGCATTTTTCCATTTAGAACTTTGTTTCACATATTACTCAATGTGCTCATCACACTAGCACCATGCAGCGCATGGCCTGATGGCTAGTGTTTTGTGTTGTAACCACAAGGGCGAGGATTCAACCCCCTTTGGCCACAAACCAATTTTTTACCACTTTTTTTGTTCTATTTTATTCCCATTTTTATTTTAATTATTTTTATATGCAATTTTTTTAAATCTTTTTTAGCATATTTTTTGCATACTTTTCATTTATCCCCTCTATTTTGTGAATCCATGAAAAAAATGCAAAAATAATATTAATTTTGTCTATTTTTATTTTAGTTAAAACTAGTCCCTTTATGTGTTTTTATGGCTACTTTCTTGTTATTTCTTTGATTGATTCCTTGAAACAAATTGATTATATGTTTAAGTGATGATATTATGCTTTGATTGAGTGCTTTTTGATGTTTTTCATGACATGATCACATTGATTTCTACTTAGGTTTAGCATACTTTGATGTTTGACTTAGTGTTTGATGTATTAAAACCCTAAGTTGATCATGATGCTTTCCCCTTGCCTTTGATGCATGATATAGATGCTTTTGCTTATTCCTTCATAACACGATGATGTCTTGATGAGTGTTTGCCATGATTTTAAGCTTCCTTTGATCACATGTTCACATGTGCTCCTAACTTTGATACCATGACTTTGTTTGATATAAAACTTTGATGCTTACCATATTTAAAACCTCTTGATGTTTAGATTTGATTGTTGTAATTTTGAACCTATAACATGAATGCTTTGATCTCTATCCTCCCATGTTTCATTGTTTGTTGTTCTTTGAAAAATACTTTTGTTTGATGAATAATATCATTCTTGTTTACTTCTTCCAATACCATAACAGTCATTTTGTTTTAATGTTTTATCTTAACATGTTTTGATGTTTCCTTCATAAACTCTTAATTGTTAAAAACATGCTTGATATTTGTCCATCTTTGATCATTTCCATGTTTTACTTTGAGATTATTAAAAGATAGTTTATTTGTCTTTGACTTATGGTTTGATTTATTAAATTCCTTGGTTTAGCATTTTTCTTAAATAACTCTCTTAAAAGCCATGCCACTTTGTGATATCATCCTCAACCTTTGTGCCATGTGTGATTGCATTTTGTTTTACTAGTAATCCTAACTTTCATGTATTAATAATTGATGTTTATACTCCGTTGTGTTAACACTTGTGTCAAAATCCAAGGAAAGGGGTTGCAGTGTTGACTTAATAGTCATGTGCATATCTAATGTTCATCTTCACTGTGTTTACCTTTGTATGTTACCTTTTAAAGATGTTTACATTATGTTCACCCTTGGTACACCTAAATCCTAATATTGTTTTTAAACATAAACCACTTTCACTAAAAAAAACTTGGTTTTGTCATTACATTTTTCAAGCTTTCTTTCTTTAATAAATGCTTTAATACACTTAAGCTTATTATACAATTTCAAAAGACTAAAAGATATTTAACCTCGCCCAAACCTTTTTTCCACTTTGGATTTTCAATTTAAAATATTTTCTCAAAGAGATTAGACATGAGTCGTCTTTATAGTTGAGACATGATTCTCTTATCCCCATAGTAATGAATGAAGTAAATGTTGATTCTTTCCACTTGAGGGAACTAATGTAAACTTGTTGATCTTATATCTAAGTTAAGAGCCCTTCCTTCATGATGATGCAAGATCCATCTTCTCATACTTGTGGGTTGATTAATTGAGAATTCTCCTTAAGATGACAACTTGTCTCTTCTCCTAAAATCAACCAAAATCTCTTTTGTTATTTTTACCATGAACTACGAGGTTTTGATCCATCATTGGTACGTAGGTATAAGACAATGTCTTTCCAAACAAAAATATAATAAAAGTATATTTCTGTTCCCATCTCCACACTTTTTAGCAAACAAACCATTTTAACAAAAAAAATAGATATTACAAGAGGTTCCTATAGAATAATATAGATACATAGGATGCCAATACCCTCCTTTTGTATAATCAACCCCCGTACCATAGATCTCTTACTTGCTTTGCTTTTAGTTTTTTCTTCTTGCATTGCATATTTTATTATGGGTTTTGATCTTTTCCCTTTCCTTTGAAATAATAAAGTTCGATGGTGATGTCTTAATTTTGTGAGTCAAGTTATTCAATAGCTTGGTCTCCCGAATTTTCACCACGACACTTATCACGAGTTAAATGATAATAAGTAGTCTATGTAATCGTTCCTTCACGAATACTAGTATCCATAGTAGGAAACTCCACCTCAATCTAAGTTTTCTCCATCGAAGGTTGCGTGGTCCATTCGAAGGACACACATTTGTTGGAAACAAATATTGTTTCGTCTATTCTTTGAGTCCAGTTGAAGGTTGTGTAGTCCATTTGAAGGACAAACATTTGTTGGAAACAAATATTGTTTCGTTTGTTGGTAAGTTTGGTCGAAGGTTGTGGATCTATGTGATTAAAACGAAAGGGTAAAGTATTCAAGATGCTTGTTGAACAAAGTCCAATATGCTGCCAAGCCCAAGCTTTTTGTACTGTCCACATAACAGCCTAAAACCATGTCAAAAGCAGTATGTTGCACTGCTATGAAGCAGCCCTGCACCAAGCTGCCACAACACTCCAAAACTTGCAAAATAGTCCTGTTATGCTGCTCCTAATTTGCACCAAACTAGCACATAAGAGTTGCACCTCAAAAGCTATGAAAAGAACATACCCAAACTGTTCAAATTTCATTTGTTTTCCCCCTAAAACCTCAGCAAAACTCTTCTATAAATAAGTTGTTTCACAACACATCTAAGGAGGAGACTTTTGGACAAGGAAAAAGGAGAAGATGAAAAAAGAGATAGGAGAGAACCCAAGGTTGAAGCCTTATAACACTCTTAAACCCAAAACAAAAAAAAACAAAACACCTCTGTTTCTTTTCTTTCGAACCCAGAACCAACAAAGACAACACCTCTTCTCATTTCTTTCGAACCCAAGAGCATTCAAAGGCAGCAACTCAAGTCCAAAACACACATTCCAGCTTCAAGGTAAGTCTTCTTGACTCTAAACCCTTTGTTTCAAACATCATTAATCATTTCCTTCGAAGCTACTCTTTTTGTTCGTTTTCCTTTTTTGTCAAGAACTAACCTGTACAGACCATAAAACAATGTTGGAGTGAGAAATCACTGCATGCTTCGACACACACTGCTTTACAGGCCCAAACAGAAGAAAAAAAGGTGTGTGAATCGAAGGGTGCATACTGCATGAATCGAAAGATTTGTTTTTTCTCTGTGAATCGAAGGGTGCATGCTTCTGCATGAATCGAAAGATTCATTTTTCTCTCTTTTGCACTGTTTTCATTTTTTTATTTTTTATTTTCTATATATTTTCTTTCATTGATATTCAATATCGTTGTAATAATTAGGAGTTTTATCGCTTTCCACCCCCCATTTGTACATTTGTATCCCCCATCCCCTAATGATGTAATAGCTTAGGATTTTAATTTTCGTAATTTACCGCTTTAATATAAATTGTTAGTAATTAGCGTGTGTATGGCAAGATAAAATCAACCGTTAGAAAAACCTAATTTCAAAGACAAAATGCATGCAATCAAACACACTATTCACATACGTGCACCTTTAGGGTAACCACGCTTGTTACCTCAGAAAATAGTCATGTCCCTCGAATATGGGCGTTTTAGCAAAGACCCTCGATAAAAAAGATCGTAGTCCCTCGATGTTTCCTCCGATAAACGATCCATTCCCTTACGAAAATTGCTAAAACGTCCCATAAGTTGCTTTCTATGACTATACGATTGACTCATGCCCGTCCCTTCACATCCAACGATGGGGCTTCTCACCAATCAATGGTAATATAGCAACATCTAAAGAAGGAGGAAAATAACAAATACATTTTGAGCAGGTAGGACGCTCGTAGTTGCTTGCTCACAAAATAAAACCATTTACACACTTACACTTTCAAAAACATCTTCAAAAACAGATATCTCTTTGAACTATTTTAAAAACCAACACTTTGTATAAATTCTTATAGAGACGAGAATCATTACAAAGTTTGCCGCAACAAAGGAGTTTTCAAAATATTTTCAAACTTACACCCATCACAAAACACATTTTCAAACAAAGCATTTTCAAAGTGATCTAGCAAGCAACTAAGAGCCCGTAGATAACTACGGATGAAAAGGGTGCTAATACCTTCCCTTTTCATAACCTATCCCCCGAACTCAAGAAAACATCTCTAAAGGTCTTTCCTGTTCTTTTCACCCTTTCCTTTATTGGATAAAAGAAAAGTAGGTGGCGACTCTTGCTATCCGCAACAATTACGATAAAACGCAAAACACCCAAGTCAGTTCTCCCACCATATTACAGAAACGGCGACTCTGCTGGGGATTTAACTTAAAAGTGGGGTTACCTTAGAGTTAGATCATATTTAATTGCTTTCATTGTTTGATTTGTTTGCTTTATCTTTATAGGATCTTGTTTGGGTTTGTATTGATCATGTACCCGGATAGGGGGACACCATTAGGTAAGTATCAATAGATTATGGAAATTGTATGACGTAGACCGATATGGTTGAAGCAATGGCTATGTTAGTGTGACGTGTTTGCTGGTACCAGTATCCTTTGTGTTGAATCGAGGAGAATACGAGACCGTTGAGCTGTGTCATGAAGCACTAACTGACCTTAGAACCTTCAATTAAACAACTTGGCCATTAGGAAATACTGAGATAGCCAACTTTGGTGTAAAGCTGAAGATTTGTTGATACTCGATACTACACTCATTCAGATCGGACTTTTGGGATATCTCGACCGCAAGAAAAGATTGATTGTGCTTAGACAATGCCCAATAAAGAAAGATCAATTATATTGAGATCCCCTAGAACCCTATTACTTTCTAGGACAGGTTGAGCCAACTAAGCTTCAAGAGGGTTGTTGTACCCCAAAATTTTCCCTCTAAATTTTCATACAAGATGCTATCCTAGGGTTTCTTGTATACTTAATCAGCTTGAGGGTCGATCAGACAGATTCTCTTCCTAGACGGAAAATTAATAATTAGGGTTTGGGATTTCTCAGGGATAATTGAGTCTTCAAAATTTCAAATATTCTTAAACACAATTCGCTGAAGTTTGTTAATTTTACAAGATTGACAATTGTTCATAAAACATGTTTGGTAGATGATGAAATTTCGTTTGAATCAAGAATGACATGCGAACTCATTTTTATTACCAGTTAGCCATTGGACAATGGTTGAAGATTAAGAATTTTGACCATAAGTCTTTGGATTTAAGTTAATCAAGTGGAATTAAAATTCTTAAACATTTATTTTGTTTTAGAAGTTTGATTGGAGTACAAAGTGTTTATTTTTGCTTGATCATATTTGGTGGTTGCTTGAAATACAAGTTACCCATAACAAGGTGTTTTGCTCAGAACATTCAAGTAAGAGTTTCAAAGTTAAGATTGGTACAATATTTCCATTTCATACAAAATTTATTCAGAGGCATTGTATTTATTACATTACAAGTTTGAATTTACAAAATTGTTTTGTCTACAAATGCAATAAATTACAAAGATTTGATTAAGTAAAAAAAAAGAGAAATTTTATTTCTTCAAAGTCTTCATCTTCAAGCAGCTACTCCAACCTTCGCTGGCCATCCATGCCTCATGTTCATGAAAAAAAAGAGGGAGAAGTTTGTTAGTAACTTAAACATCCAGAAATGAACAAAAAATATACAAAGTATTCTAATTCATCATTAGGGTGGTTTTTGAATCAGAAAAGAAGGGTTTTGTGTTCTAAGGCATCATACAATTCTTGTTTAATCATTGGCCTGAGAGTTTATGGTTTGCAAATCACAAGGTGCAAGCTTGGTTCACAAATAATGCAAGCAAACCGCAACAAACAGCAGGGCAATCTGCATAACAGGCAGCAAGATATCAATGCTACAACACAAACCAACTGCAACAAACAGCATGGCAAGCTGCATAACAGGCAGCAAGATATCAAGGCAAGCAAACTGCAACAAACAGCAGGGAAAGCTGCATAACAGGAAGCAAGATATCAATACTGCAACATAAGCAAATTGTAACCAACAACAGGGCATACTGCAAGCTGCCAGAACAAAACCTGTGTGGAATCTAAAGGCAACAAAGTACCAGAGTTCAGAAAAAGAAGGTTTTGTGTTCTAAGGCCTCAAACAACTTCACTTTTATCATAGGCTAAATTATATTGCAAATCTCAAAAGAATTGGTTCACAATAAACAAAAAGGTGCAAACCAGAATTCATTAAGCAATAAGTGCAGGTCTAATTCAGAAAAAACCAGTACAGCCAGCAACAGAAAATCAGGATCATACATCATTGGCTAGGGTTAGTCTCTTGCAAATCTCAAATCTTGGTTCACAAAAATAAAGAGGAAATCAGAAAATATCAAATCAACAAGCAAAAGCCTCATGTTGCTTCAAATCAGAAAATAGTCTCAACAAGAAAACCAGTACAATCAACAATCAAAGAGCCTCAAAACTTGTAAAGTCATGTCATAGGCCTAGGGTACTTTACCACAAATCTCAAAGCAAAATTGTTAGGTTCATAGCAAAAGTACACAAGTGACAAAATTGAAAAGCCATCAGCAAATACAAGTTTGAAAAGAAGCAATACAGGAAATCACAAAGTCAGCATTTGACATATCAGTAAAGAAGAAAACTCAAAAGAGGGGGGCCTAGCTGTACAAAATCTCAAGCATTTAAGTCTTGGATCACAAGAGAAGCCAAGGTCATAAAATATACAACAAGTACAAGAAAAGCAAAGACAGTACAGCAGACACTGTACCGGCAGCAAGCAAAGTCAACTAGCAAAGATGATTTATCAACAAAATAAACAGTACAAGCAACAAAGCCAGCCGGATTTTATCATTTTTTATCAAAAATCAACCAATATAAACGGCAGCAATATTGTGTACATAAGGGAGGAGTTTTTTGGCCAGCAAGAAAAAGATACAGAAAGAACAAAGATCCAGCCAAGCCACAAGATATCCAAATACAGCAACCAAGTAAAGAGGTAATTTCTCAAACCATTTCCAAATTCTTTTCATAGAAATATACAAACTTTGTGAAACTTTTTTTTTAACTTTCTTTTACAAAATATTAGTTTAAGGTCATTTCACATATCGTAGAACACATCCCGCAGTCCATCTAAATATCCATAAGAAAACAGAAACACAAAGCCATCATTATTCATCTTTTAAAAAAGGGATCAGCAATAACATCATCTTCTTTTTAGTTTTATAGAAAAAACATACAGAGATTCCAAACCCCAAACAATCAGTAAACCTCATTATTTCAAAAGGCCAAAACATCATTTTTTCCCAAATATACAGAATAAACAATTTCTTTTGATATCAAAGAAAAAACACAGTGCCCTAACCCTTTCCAATTTTTCCAGAAAAAGAACATACACAAACCATGCCCTAACCCTCTTTCAATTCTTTTTCCAACAAACTAAGTCAAGACATAATTAACAAAAACCAAACTTTGTTCAATACAAAAAGAAACTGAGCCATCACACAAACAAAACCCTTAAAATCATTATATAGTTCGTACAAACAACACAAAACTGTCAAAACCCTCAAAGTCATTTCAAGTTCTTTTTATACAAAATATACAAAGCCAGAATCGCAACAGATAGAACCAAAACCCTTAAACGTGCAAAACTCTAAAACAGTTTATCATCATAATTTTCCAGAAAACCCAAACCCTTTAAAAATAACAAGGAAAGAGAGAGAGATAAGGAAAAATCTCACCAAAATCATGTAGAAGAAAACAAATCTGAACCCCTAGGGTTCCGGTCATCCCTTTGTAGATCTAGGCCAAATCATGTGTTTTCTGCAAAATCAATTACCGGATTAGTCACCACCGTGAGGCGATTTCCTGCACGGATTTTGTTTCTTCTCCGGCGAAGAGATCATTTGAGAGGACGAGAGAAAATCAGAAGGAAGAGAGAGAAACATTTTGGCCCAAATGAGACTGTCTCATAACCTGGCTGTTTTGTTAAAACAATCGGGCCTTCATTCCCTTCAAGCCAGGCCCAATCTTCCTTTGCCAAGCACCACCCCTCAATTTTCGTACATACCCCACCCCCTCTGCTAACAAACCAATAACACCAGTCCCAAGACCTTTTTTTTTATTCTTTTGCTGCATATACAAAAAACTGCCATTTGGGCCAGACCCTAACCAAAACTGTTTTCTTTTAAAAAACACCAAAAATCCAAATTACACCCCCTGACTTATTTCTTTATTAATTTTATTTTTCTTTCATATTATTTTTATTATTATTATTTCTATTAACCAAAATCCCAAAAATATCTTATTTTAATACTTATACTTTAATATATTTATTTTATTTTGCTTTCAATAAAAAAAGGGCCAAAAATATCTTTTTTATACAAATTTAATTAGATTAGGGTTTAATTTATTAATTAAATGTAGAACCTAGGTTTTCTTTTAATTATTTTTTATACTATCTTAATTAATATTAAAAGCTTTTCATAAAAATATTAAAAAATATTTTTTTAATTAAGCTAACTTATTTCCTTTCTTTTTTAAATCATTCTCTTTTTAGCTTATTAGGTTAAGATAGAAACTTGTTCTTAAACAAAAAATAAAATAATTCATTTCTTTTTTCATTCAATACTTTATACATTATATCTTTACATTCTTGTATTTTGTTTACTTCAATTTTTTATATATATTATATCATTACTTGTGCATTATATTCATTCACATTTTTGTATATTATTTTTCGAATTAAATATGGTTGTAATAGATAATTAGGTTTTTAATTCTCGCAATCCCCATTTGTAATTTGCACACACCCTCCCACAAATGTTGTAATAGCGTAGTAACTTTAAATTTTGCCATTTATCGCTTTATATACAATTTCTAGTAATTAGGGTTCTGTATGAAAAGACTAAAACTAACTTAGAAAATCCTAATTCAAGACAAATAAACAAGCATGAAACAATACACTTTCACACAAGCATCCCTATGGTTCTCCACTTGGTTGTCTTATAAAATGACCATATTATGCATGTGAAGTATCTTAACAAAAACAAGAAAATATAAGATCATAGTCCCTCGATGACGCTATCTAAGCTGCCTTTCAAATTATCTTAGTCCCTAAAGGAGAATGCTAAGATACTTTGCAACATTGCTAATCATGGTTATACGATGACCCACGTCCGTCCCATTTACATCCAAAGATAGTTTTGCTTACCAAATCAATGGTAAGACAACAATGTCAAAGGAAAAGAAAATAAAGAAAAAAGACATTTGAGTAGGTAGATTACTCCTGATTACTTGCTCAATTTCAAACAAAATATCCTTGCTATTTTCAAAAAATAACAAGCACTTACACATTCAAAACATCTTATAAACTTGAAAACATTTTCAAAAGATCAACATCTTTGTATACATTCTTACGAACGGGAATCATTACAAAGATTGCCTAAACAATGGCCTCTTTACAAAATACTTTTCAAAAACCACACAAAGAAAAATTTCAAACAAAAGAAAGTGATCTAACAAGTAACCAAGAGCCCATGGAAAACCATGGATGAAAAGGGTGCTAATACCGTCCTTTTTCATAATCTACCCCCCAAACTCAAGAAACAATCTCAAAGGTCTTTTCTGTGCTTTTTCACCTTTCCTTTTGGATAAAAGAAAAGTCGGTGGCGACTCTTGCTAACTGCAACATTTGCGATAAAATGCAAAACAATCAAGTCAATTCTCCCACCGTATCACAGAACTGGCGACTCTGCTGGGGAAAATTATAAAAGTGGGGTTACCTTAGGGATAGATCACATTTACTTGCTTACATTGTTTGACTTGTATGTTTTACATTATGGTTCTTTGTCTGGGTTTGAATCCTCTACCCGAATTTGGGATACATTATAAGTAAGTAGTAATACGTTATAGAAACTGTGCGGGGTATACCGACATGGTCTAAGCAATAGCTACGTTATTGCGATATATTTGTGGGTACCGGTAGCCTTTGAGTCAATCAAAGAGAATACAGGGCCGCTGAGTGATGTCATGAAGCACCAAATAACTTTTAGAACATTTACTTGACCAACTTGGCCTTTAGGATGTAGTGAGATGACCGGCTTTGGTACAGTCTGAAGTTGGTAGATACTCGATACTAGACTCATTGAGGTTTGGTTTCTTGGGATATTTCAGTCGCCATTAAAGAGGCTTGAGCTGAAACAACGACCAAGGAAACAACCCAGTGATATTGAGCTCCTTAGAACCTGGTTACTATTACTAGGATAGGTTTAAACCAACTAAACTTCAAGAGGGTACTTACCTATAAAACTCCATGCAAGCCTAAACTAAGGACTTGTTTGCTTTGCTTGTATATTCATACTTGTACATAACATCATGGACATCATGAACATCATATACATCCACTAACCATTTCAAGGATTTTGGGGATTCATCTTTGTTCTTGTTCTGTAGGATATGGATTCACTTCGCAGGAAAACTATTCAAGTCAACCTTGTAAGAATTCCTCCATAACTTAAGGAGCTAGCTTCAAAGATTCCTGAGAACTCTCCATTCACCGAAAGACATGGAAGTCTACTCAACTTGGTCACCTCCAACACAGATGAGGATATGATGAAGGTGCTCTTTCAGTTCTTTGATCCTTTTCACCATTGCTTCACATTTCCCGACTATCAACTTGTGTCTACTTTGGAAGAATTCTCCTAACTCTTGAGGATTCCCATTCTCAATCAACTACCTTTCAACGGTACGGAAAGAGATCCAAAGCCAGAAGAGATTGCTCAAGCTCTACACTTGCACTCATCTGATGTCACAACTCATTGGGAAAATAGGAGTGGTGTCAAATGCTTCTTAGCAAAGTTCCTGTTTGAGAAATCACAAAGCTATTGGAATTCCTTAGACTTGCAAGCCTTTGAGGAAATTGTGGTTCTTCTCATCTATGGGATGGTTTTGTTTCTAAATCCTGAGCAACTCATAGATGTGAACACCGTTAAAATCTTCATGTCACGCAACCCGGTGCCTACATTGCTAGGGGATATCCTACACTCTTTTCACACTCGAACAATGAGGAAAAGAGGTGTCATTATGTGTTACACCCCTCTCCTGGCAAGATGGTTTATTTCTCATCTTCCCCAATCAGTCTTAAAAAATGAGCAAGGTTCAAGGTAGTCACAAAGGTTAATGACGCTCAAACATTCAGACATTCATTGGTGCTCTCGATCCAAAGAGAATGTTATCATTGTTGACTATTGTGGAGAATTCCCTAATGTCCCTCTACTTGGAATTAGGGGAGGCATCACCTACAACCCATGTTTAGCCTTAAGACAGTTTGGTTATGCCCGAAGGGATGGCCCCCACGAGATGCTGATTCAAGGTTTGGTATTCAACTACGACAACGACGATCAAGGTCTTCGCCCGAGATTTATCTGAGCTTGGAGGATACTAAACAAGGTGGATATCAAGACTTTGGGGCACAAGAATTCCATCCCTCTTGAGCCTTACCTCAAATGGGTACGAACTCGTGCTCAGAGTCTTATGATGCCTTACCCTTCCATTCTCCCGGTAATCATTGAGCCTATCAAGGAGGGAGATGTTCCATACACTATCCTACATCCTGACATGCCCACATCTCTTGAAGACCTACAAAGGGATTGGATACAACTCAAAGGAGAGCGAGATACTTTCGAATCCCAATTCTATGCAAGCGAGTAGAAGGTTTTGGAACTCACTAGGCTACATCATGAGGAGCGGATTCTAAATGCCTATATTGCACCAAAGAGGATGAGAACTACTTTTTTATCTTAGAGTTTTGTATTATTTTGTCCAAGGGGAATTGATGTACTCAAACTTTATCTTATTAATATAATGTGTGTTTCTTTTTGTCTAAAACAAACTTGAATCTTTGAAATCCTTGAAAACATGGCATATACACATATCATTTATCATAGCATAAACAGATCTTTTACAACAAGTCTCCTCATCTTTCTGCTGTTTATTTCAGTAAGATGGATCTCGAGCAAACAGTGAAAGATCTCCAAGCTCAGAATATGCAGTTTCAACAATTGCTCGTGACCCTAGCCAAGGGGCAAGAAGAATTGAAGACTCTGCTAGCTGAAGAGAGGAAAAAGAAATCAAAGAAGGTAACTGGAGTCTTAAACATGGGGAGAAGATTTCAGGGGCAGACAATAAGGACTTTGAGTATTTGCAACAACATCCGGTGAAGGAGAAGGGAAAGACAAGGAAACAGCTGTCCCGTCAGAATCGGAAGAAGAGGAGGAAGAAGAGGAAGACTACTATGAGGAACAGTATCCTCCAGCTGATGACAAGTACAGACATCTCAAAGAGCGTTTGAGCGTGATGGAAATACAAAAGGTGTCGGGCTTAGACTTTGAGGAATTGGGACTAGTGTCGGGGATTGTGATTCCTCCGAATTTCAAAGTTCCTATGTTTGCAAAATATGATGGAGTGTTATGACCTAAAATGCATCTCCGGTCATATGTGAGAAAAATCCAACCCCACACCGCTGATAAAGACTTATGGGTGCACTTTTTCTAAGACAGTATGTATGGAACACAACTCGACTGGTTTTACCAACTAGAAAAAGCCAAAGTCCATAATTGGGAAGATCTTGCTGCAGCTTTCTACAAGAAATATCAATACAATGTTGATTTAGCGCCTACTCGTACTCAACTCCAGAGTATGTCCATGGCTTCCAATGAAGGTTTCAAGGATTACGCACAAAAATGGAGAGATTTGGCTGGAAGAGTTCAACCCCCTCTGTCTGAAAGGGAATTGGTAGACATGTTCTAAGGCACCTTATATGGTCCCTTTTTTAACCATTTAATCGGAAGTTCATCTGTAGGCTTTACTGAACTAATATTGACCGGAGAGAGGGTGGAAGCTGGCATAAAAAGTGGAAAGATTCAGAAGGATTCGTCTTCTTCTACAGCTGTAAGGAAGCCTTTCATCAGGAAGAAAGAGGTAGTTGTTGTATATCCGCAAAGGAACCAAGATAGGGCCGAACGCCGACCAATGGTGGGGGTTGTTATGATTCCCAAGCCTACATCTGATCAACAAAGAAGTCATCAACCAAGGGTGAAAAGGCCAGTTAGGCAATTCACCAGAATTAACATGACTCTGTCTCAAGTATTACCGCATCTTCTGAGATCCAATTTGGTAACCTTGAAAGAAGCTCTGAAAAACTCCAATACAACATCCCCTCATTATCATCCCAATGCATGTTGCGCATATCAGTCTGAAAGTCCTGGTCATGATACTAATAACTGTTGGGCCTTGAAGAACAAAATACAAGACCTCATTAAAGCAAAAGAAATTGAGTTTGATGCGCCCGAGAAGCCAAATGTCATTTCTGCTCCTATGCCCATACATGGTCACAATACCAAGGCTATTGAAGAAGATTTGTTTGTTACCACAGTTGATGAACTCATGACTCCACTTCCGACCATTAAGATAAACTTGTTGAAAGCCGGTGTGTTCCCGGGCTGTAATGAAGTTTGCCATCTCTGCTTGTCCTCACCAACTGATTTCCCTTTGTTGAAGGCAGGCATTCAGTGCCTGATAGATAACAAAGAGATTTTGTTTGAAAAAACTCTTGTTTCACCTATTCCTATTGAAGATGTTTCTATCATTACCATTTCCACCAATTCTTCCAGGGTATCCACCAAAAGACCCGTTAGAATTACATCAGTTCTGAAAGCAACTCCTTTAATAATCACAATGCCTAGGTCAGTCCCATATGAATCAGACAAAACTATGTCGTGGAATTACGGAGGGGACATTTACTACCATGGCATCAAACAAGATTGGTCGGCCACCGAAGAGATAAACTCCAAAGAAGAAGATTCTGACATCAGCAATATTGTCAGAACTAGTAAGATTACCTGAAGCGGTAGGATCTTTTCTCCAGAAATTGCTCCCCCAAAAGCAGTTTCTGGACCCGTGATCATCCCTGTGGCTGCTCCAAAGGTTACTTCCGTACCCATAATCATCTCTGCAAGTGCTCCTATTGACAAAGATGTTACAACCCCTGATATCATTCCTACCAACGCTCCTGCTGCTGAAACTCAAGGAAAAGGTATTTTGGTCGAGCCTGTCCAGGCGAAGGCCCAGCCATTGACTATCCCCAAAAATTCCAAGAAAGAAATGGAGGAGATCCTAAAAATTATAAAGTGGAGCAACTACGATGTAGTTGAACAATTGGGGAAAACTCCCTCCAAAATCTCCATGTTGGCATTACTACTGTCTTCTGAGGCACATGCGAAAGCCTTGGAGAAGTTCCTAAAAACAGCCCATGTGCCTCAAGAGACGTCTACTGATCAATTCCAAGACTGCGTAGCCAGCTTGACAGCGGATAATGGCCTAGGTTTCTCGGATGCTGATCTAACACCGAGGGGAAGAAAGCACAATGAGGCATTACATGTCTCATTAGAATGCAGGGGCATAACTCTGGCCCATGTTTTGGTGGATACAGGCTCATCCTTGAATGTATTACCGAAAAAAGATCTTGACAGACTTGACTGCGGGGGACTGACGTTAAAGCCAAGCAACATAGTAGTAAGGGCATTTGATGGCTCGAAGAGGATGGTGCACGAGGAAGTGGATATCCCCATAAAGGTTGGGACTCAAACTTTCAATTCAACATTTTATGTAATGGATATCCGCCCTTCTTACTCCTGTCTTCTAGAAAGGCCATGGATCCACAATGCTGGCACTGTTACCTCTACATTGCACCAGATGCTGAAGTATCCGGTTCAAGGGAAGATTATCATTGTCCGTGGAGAGGAAGAATACATGATCAGCCATCTCAATTCCTTCAGATATGTGGAATTGGATGGTGAATTCATTGAAACTCTATTTCAACACTTCGAAGAGGTCTCCCAAGAGGTGGCAGTGACCAAGATTGTGTCCCATATTCCCAAGATTACAAGACCTCCACTCTGGATGTCATCACTAAATGACGCCAAAGCAGTGGTAGAGGAAGGTGGATGCACCATCTGGGGGCAACTTCCAGATATCTCGTATAAGTCTGACATGTTTGGCCTAGGTTTAACTTCAAGTGCTCAAAAGGTTGTACGTCGTACCCGTGCTGAAGGGCCACCATTGAAGATTAGCAACCGTGAGGTCAACGCGGTAGAAGATGGTGAAGATGATTACAACCTGGAGGATTTGATCTTTCCGACTATCAATAGAGGACTCAGCAATTGGGAGGCTAGAGACTTCGTCCCAATCACTTTTATCCCACAGTAATTTATCTTTACACTTTGTTAGATCTGTAATATTCAAAAACAATTCGCACTCTTAAAACCTTATGTCTTACCCGAGGCACAATGGTCCATTTGTAAGGGTTATTATTTCATATTCATATGACATCAATGAATCATGGACTTTTTCGCATACAAACTTTTGTGCTCATTGTTTTTCTTTTACATTTTATTTTCTTTCAAAGATAGTTATACCCTTACACACAACCACACTCACAATGCATGTATCCATCCATTCTGGATCCCATGGGTAACGATACTGCTATGGCCTTTCGTGACTCTGAGAATCTAATCTACCAAGCCGAAGACGAAGGTGAAGAAGATTGTGAAGTACCAGGGGAACTGGCCAGACTTCTACAACAAGAAGAAAGAACCATTCAGCCTCACGAGGAACCCGTGGATACAATCAACCTGGGTACCGAAGAAGACAAAAAAGAGGTCAAGTTAGGTGCCAATTTGGAACCCAGTGTCAAGGAGCGTCTAATTCAGTTGTTACATGACTATGTTGAAATCTTTGCCTGGTCATATGAAGACATGCCGGGACTTGATACAAATATTATGGTACATCATTTGCCTACAAGGGAAGATTGTCCGCTAGTAAAACAAAAGCTTCACCGCATGAGACCTGATATGTCAAAAAAGATTTAAGCAGAGGTCATGAAGCAATTCAATGCTGGATTCTTGGCCTTCACTTCCTATCCTCAATGGGTTGCCAACATTGTTCCCGTACCTAAAAAAGACGGCAAAGTATGAATGTGTATGGACTATAGAGATTTGAATAGGGTGAGCCCTAAAGATGATTTTCCACTCTCCCACATTGATATCCTAGTTGACAATACGGCACAACACAAATTGTTTTCCTTCATGGACGGAATCTCAGGTTACAACCAAATCAAAATGGAACCTGAGGACATGGAGAAAACAACATTTGTCACACAGTGGGGCACATTCTGCTACAAGGTGATGCCATTCGAACTGAAGAATGTTTGGGCAACCTATCAGTGCGCCATGGTAACTTTATTTCATGACATGATACATCATGAAATAGAGGTCTACATAGACGATATGATAGCCATATCGCAAATAGAAGAAGAGCATATTGACCACTTACAAAAACTGTTTGAGAGACTGAAGAAGTACAAGCTGAGATTAAATCCAAACAAGTGTACATTTGGGGTACAGTCTGGTAAACTCCTAGGCTTTGTTGTCAGTAACAAAGGTATTAAGGTCGATCCTTCCAAAGTTAAAGCAATACAAGAGATGCCTGCTCCCCATACTGAGAAGGAAGTCAGAGGATTCTTGGGACTTTTGAACTATATTGCCAGATTCATTTCTCACCTGACAGCTATTGTGAGCCAATCTTCAAGCTCTTGAAGAAAGATCAACTAGTCAAATGGAATGGTGAGTGCCAAGTTGCTTTTGACAAAATCAAAGAATACTTACAAGAGCCTCCTGTATTGATGCCACCAATCAAGGGGAGGCCATTGATCATGTATCTGACTGTTTTAGAAAATTCAATGGGGTGTGTATTGGGGCAGTATGACGAGTCTGGCCGAAAAGAGCACGCTATTTACTACCTGAGCAAAAAGTTTACCGACTGTGAAACCAGATATTCAATGCTCGAGAAAACTTGCTGCACTCTGGCATGGGCTGCTCGCTGGTTAAGACAGTATATGCTGACTCATACTACCTTGTTGATATCTAAAATGGATCCAATAAAATACATCTTCGAGAAGCCTTCTCTTTCTGGGAGAATAGCTAGATGGCAGATGATCCTGACAGAGTACAACATACAGTATACTACCCAGAAAGCTATAAAGGGCAGTGTGCTAGCTGATCACCTTGCTCACCAAGCTGTAAGAGACTATCAGTCCATGAAGTTTGAATTCCCGGATGAAGACATCATGACATTAGACAACTGCAAAGAAATTAGGCCATATGACGGATCTGAACAAGGATCCTGATGGACCCTGTTCTTTGATGGGGCATCTAACGCACTCGGTTATGGTATTGGTGTTGTACTCATATCTCCTAAAGGATGTCATACTCCTTTTACTGCAAGACTATGTTTCAATTGTACAAATAACATGGAGGAATACGAAGCGTGCATCTTTGGTCTTAAAGCTGCCATAGATTTGGGGATCAAATCCTTAAAAGTATTCGGAGATTCAGCTTTGGTCATCATTCAGATTAAAGGGGAATGGGACACATAACACCCTAACCTCATCCCTTACAAATAACACGTTTTGACATTGCTCCCATATTTTGATACGATCACCTTCGAGCATTTCCCGCGAGAATAAAATCAGCTAGCAGACGCACTAGCCACAATTTCGTCTATGTTTAAACTTAAAGGGGATAACGAGGCTCCCCAGATCACCATTGAATGAATGGGTGAACCAGCACACTGTCACGAGATTAATACTGAAGAAGTAGTGGACTAGCCTTGGTTTCACGAAGTCAAGAGGTACCTCGAGGCTCAAGAATATCCAGAAGGAGCTTCAATCAATGATAAGAAGTTCTTAAGGAGATTCTCTGCTAAATTCTTCCTTAGTAATGGCTTCCTGTACAAACGCAATCATGACTCCGTATTGCTTCGGTGCATAGATAAGGTTGAAGCTGAAAGGATCATGGATGAATTACATGAAGGTACTTTTGGCACCTATTCCAGTGGGCATATGATGGCAAAGAAAATCCTACGGGCTGGCTATTACTGGTCTACCATGGAAGCAGATTGCTACCAACACTCTCAAAGCTGCCATAAGTGTCAGATTTATGCTGACAAGGTGCACGTACCTCAAATTCCTCTGAATGTCTTGACGGCTCCTTGGCCCTTTGCTATGTGGGGGATTAATATGATTGGGGAAATCAAGCCAACAACCTCCAATGGACAGCGTTTCATCTTAGTGTCCATTGACTGTTTTATAAAGTGGGTTGAAGCAGCCTCTTTCGCTTCAGTGACTAAGAATGTCGTAGCCCGGTTCATTAAACAAAATCTCATCTGCCGGTATGGTATCCCGGAGAGGATCATCACATACAACGGTATGAATCTTAACAACACTATGATCACTGCCCTGTGCGCGAAATTTAAGATCCAGCATCATAATTCTTCCCCTTACCGGCCGAAGATGAATGGTGATGTCGAAGCCGCGAATAAGAACATTTAAAAGATCATATAGAAAATGACAGTCACATACAAATATTGGCACGAGATGCTACCATTCGCTCTCCACGGGTATTGTACCACGGCTCGCACATCAACTGAGGCAACACCCTATTCTTTGGTTTACGGCATGGAAGTTGTCTTTCCTATTGAGGTCCAGATCCCCTCTCTAAGGATTATGAAGGATGCAAGATTGAACGAAGGCGAATTGGTCCAGACTCGACTTGATCAACTAAACTTGATTGATGAGAAGAGACTTACTGTTGTTTGCCATGGTTAAATGTATCAAAAACGGATGATCAAGGCTTTTAACAAGAAAGTCAGACGCCAAGTGTATCAAGTTGGGGATCTAGTGATCAAACGCATCATCTTGCCACAAAGTGATCCCAGAGGCAAATGGACTCCTACCTATGAAGGACCATTTGTAATCAAAAACATATTCTCCGGTGGGGCAATGATCTTAACCACCATGGACGGCGACGACTTACCACACCCCGCGAATGCAGACATAGTCAAAATATACTATGCATGAAAGACCCGCTAGGTTGACATACGTAGGAAAAACAAGGGCATCCCGACGAACCAAAAAGGTTCGGGCAAAAGTTAGGGAAAAAAATCTGTATACCTGGAAAGTTGAAAACCTGAAAGGGCGACTTGGGCAAAAAAGGGTTTCCCAATTGACTGAAAACCTGAAAAGGCAGTCCAGGCAAAAGTTAGGGAATTAAAGTGTATGACTATGTCCCATCGGATAACTTTACTAATAACCTTTGGCTTCAACTGACAAACTCATTGGTTCTGATCAACTCCATCAACTTCAGACAAGGCGATAAATGGACGAGATATTCGGATATACAAAGGTTATAGCAGAATTGGAACCCCATGGGATTATTACACATAGCTGTCTTTTCTCTGTATCAAAATTTTCATTTTAAACGGCGGCATTCTCTTACTAGAATATTTTTCTCATTGTATAAAAACGTCTATTCAAAGTCAATGCAAAGATATTCCTTTGGAAGTACAAAACTATTTATTTTTCTTTACTCTTGTATTTTGTTTACAAAAACGTCCATTCATTTATTGTTGAACATGTGCATTTGAACATAATTATTATTTACAAATAAACAAAAAGAAAAGGTAATCACTTATGGATTTAAGAGATAGGGAAATCTCCTTAGGCTACCTCTATAAAAATCCCCCGCAGTATGCAGTTTAATTCCCAGCAAAACAAAACTTACAGTTATCAATCCCCAGTAGAAGTCACCAAATTTCTTCGGATTCCCCAAGCAGGATTTTTCAAGCAGTGTATAGTATTTCCCTTACAACAGAGTTTATTTCTCTAAGCAGAAATCTACCAACACTTCAACTTCACAACGTGAAGACTTATCCTCAGCAGCAGTCAGGGATTTATCTTTCCCAAAACCGACAAGCAATGCAGCAAAATAGCTCACATACGCATACATCGCATCCATATATCATAATCATTGATAACACGAATACATTACACTATGCATTTCATACAACATGACTTAGCATACTAGCTAACATTTCACCCTTTTCAGGATAAGATTAATCAACAGCTACCATTAACAATGTTCAAAGTTTTCAGATACAGTTCAGATACGCACCAGATACGGACGCCATTCTGATACTCATTCAGATACATCTTTTGATACAGTTTAGATACGCTCCAAGACACGAACGCTATTCCGATACTCATTCAGATTTGATCTTTTGATACAGTTCAGATACGCACTAGACACGGACGCCATTCTGATACTCATTCAGATACATCTTTTGATACAGTTCAGATACACTCCAAGACACGGACGCCATTCTGATACTCATTCAGATTCAATCTTTTGATACAGTTCAGATACGCTCCAGACACGGACGCTATTCTGATACTCATTCAGGGCATCTTACAGATACAGTACAGATACGCTCTAGACACGGACGCCATTCTGATACTTATTCAGAGCATCTTACAGATACAGTTCAGATACGCTCCAGACATGGATGCCATCCAAACACTCTTTCAGCTGAAATTAAGGTCGGACTTAGTCCATTTAATGTCAACAGTCACCCTTGGATGGCATCTGTAAGCCCATCTCCGACAGTTATCCCTCAGTTCACTCAATGGCATCTTTAAGCTCATTCTCGATACAATATATTCAAGGCATTACTTCGTACACCAACAAGTGCAAATTTTTGGGCACTCTAGTGTTCAATCATCTTCCACTTTTAAGCTACAAATGGAAAGCATGCCAATTTCGCTTTTCAAGATCAAGAAAATTGAACAGGGGCAGCTGTTGTACCCTAAAGTTTGCCCTCTAAATTTTCATACAAGATGCTATCCTAGGGTTTCTTGTACACTCAATTAGCTCGAGGTTCGATCAGATAGATTCTCTTCCTAGACGGCAAATCAATAATTAGGGTTTGGGATTTCTCAGGGATAATTGAGTCTTCAAATTTTCAAATATTCTTAAACACAATTCGCTGAAGTTTGTTAATTCTACAAGACTGGCGATTGTTCTTAAAACATGTTTGGTAGATGATGAAATCCCGTTTGAATCAAGAATGACATGCGAACTCATTTTGATTACCAGTTAGCCATTGGACAAAGGTTGAAAATTAAGACTTTTGACCATAAGTCTTTGGATTTAAGTTAATCAAGTGGAATTAAAATTCTTAAACATTTATTTTGTTTTAGAAGTTTGATTGGAGTACAAAGTGTTTATTTTTGCTTGATCATATTTGGTGGTTGCTTGAAATACAAGTTACCCAAAACAAGGTGTTTTGCTCAGAACATTCAAGTAAGAATTTCAAAGTTAAGATTGGTACAATATTTCCATTTCATACAAAATTTATTCAGAGACATTGTATTCATTACATTACAAGTTTGAATTTACAAAATTGTTTTGTCTACAAATGAAATAAATTACAAAGATTTGATTAAAAAAAGAGAAATTTTATTTCTTCAAAGTCTTCATCTTCAAGCAGCTATTCCAACCTTCGCTGGCCATCCATGCCTCATGTTCATGAAATAAAAAGACGGAGAAGTTTGTTAGTAACTTAAACATCCAGAAATGAACAAAAAATATACAAAGCATTCTAATTCATCATTAGGGTGGTTTTTGAATCAGAAAAGAAGGGTTTTGTGTTCTAAGGCATCATACAATTCTTGTTTAATCATTGGCCTGAGAGTTTATGGTTTGCAAATCACAAGGTGCAAGCTTGGTTCACAAACAATGCAAGCAAACTGCAACAAACAGCAGGGCAAGCTGCATAACAGGCAGCAAGATATCAATGATGCAGCACAAACCAACTGCAACAAACAGCAGGGCAAGCTGCATAACAGGCAGCAAGATATCAAGGCAAGCAAACTGCAACAAACAGCAGGGCAATCTGCATAACAGGCAGCAATATCAATACTGCAACATAAGCAAACTGTAACCAACAACAGGATACACTGCAAGCTGCTAGAACAAAACCTGTGCAGAATCTAAAGGCAACAAAATACCAGAGTTCAGAAAAAGAAGGTTTTGTTTTCTAAGGCCTCAAACAACTTCAGTTTTATCATAGGCTAAATTATATTGCAAATCTCAAAAGAATTAATTCACAATAAACTAAAAGGTGCAAACCAGAATTCATCAAGCAACAAGTGCAGGTCTAATTCAGAAAAAACCTGTACAACTAGCAATAGAAAATCAGGATCATACATCATTGGCTAGGGTTAGTCTCTTGCAAATCTCAAATCTTGGTTCACAAAAGATAAAGAGGAAATCAGAAAATATCAAATCAACAAGCAAAAGCCTCATGTTGCTTCAAATCAGAAAATAGTCTCAACAAGAAAACCAGTACAATCAACAATCAAAGAGCCTCAAAATTTGTAAAGTCATGTCTTAGGCCTAGGGTACTTTACCACAAAACTCAAAGCAAAATTGTTTGGTTCATAGCAAAAGTCCACAAGTGACAAAATACAAAAGCCATCAGCAAATACAAGTTTGAAAAGAAGCAATACAGAAAATCACAAAGTCAGCATTTGGCATATCAGTAAAGAAGCAAACTCAAAATAGGGGGGCTAGCTGTACAAAATCGCAAGCATTTAAGTCTTGGATCACAAGAGAAGCCAAGGTCAGAAAATATACAACAAGTACAAGAAAAGCAAAGACAGTACAACAGACATTGTACCAGCAACAAGCAAAGTCAACTAGCAAAGTTGATTTATAAAAAAAAAATAGTACAAGCAACAAAGCCAGCAGTATTTTATCATTTTTTATCAGAAATCAACCAATATAAAAGGCAGCAATACTTTGCACATAAGGGAGGAGTTTTTTGGCCAGCAAGAAAAAGATACAGAAAGAACAAAGATCCAGCCAAGCCACAGGATATCCAAATACAACAACCATGTAAAGAGGTAATTTCTCAAACCATTTCCAAATTCTTGTCATAGAAATATACAAACTTTGTGAAACTTTTTTCTTAACTTTCTTTTACAAAATATTAGTTTAAGGTCATTTCACAGATCGTAGAACCCATCAGGCAGTCCATCTAAATATCCATAAGAAAATAGAAACATAAAGCCATCATCATTCATCTTTTAAAAAAGGGATCAGCAATAACATCATCTTCTTTTTAGTTTTACAGAGAGAAAAAAACAGACAGAGATTCCAAACCCCAAACAATCAGTAAACCTCATTATTTCAAAAGGCCAAAACATTATTTTTCCCCCCAAATATACAGAATAAACAATTTCTTTTGATATCAAAGAAAAAACACAGTGCCCTAACCCTTTCCAATTTTTCCAAAAAAAGAACATACACAAACCATGCCCTAACCCTCTTTCAATTCTTTTTCCAACAAACTGAGTCAAGACATAATCAACAAAAACCAAACTTTGTTCAATACAAAAAGAAACCGAGCAATCACATAAATAAAACCCTCAAAATCATTATACAGTTCATACAAACAACACAAAACTGTCAAAACCCTCAAAGTCATTTCAAGTTCTTTTTATACAAAATATATAAAGCCAGAATCGCAACAGATAGAACCAAAACCCTTAAACATGCAAAACTCTAAAATAGTTTATCATCATCATTTTACAGAAAACCCAAACCCTTCAGAAATAACAAGGAAAGAGAGAGATAAGGAAAAATCTCACCAAAATCATGTAGAAGAAAATAAATCTGAACCCCTATGGTTCCGGTCATCCCCTTGTAGATCTAGGCCAAATCATACGTTTTCTGCAAAATCAATTACCGAATTAGTGATCAGAAGGAGGAGACGAAGCAGATAATGTAAAAAAGTAGAGTTTTGAACCCAGCTGTTGCTGTCACCGCTGTGAGGCGATTTCCGGCACGACTTCTGTTTCTTCTCTGGCGAAGAGAGCATTTGAGAGGACGAGAGAAAATCAGAAGGAAGAGAGAGAAACATTTTGGCCCAAATGAGACATTGTCTCATAACCTGGTTGTTTTGTTAAAACAACCGGGCCTTCATTCCCTTCAAGCCAGGCCCAATCTTCCTTTTCCAAGCACCACCCCTCAATTTTCGTAAATACCCCCCTGTTAACAAACCAATAACACCAGGCCCAAGATCTTTTTTTTATTCTTTTGCTGCATATACAAAAAACTGCCTTTTGGGCCAGGCCCTAAACAAAACTGTTTTCTTTTAAAAAACACCCCAAATCCAAATTACACCCCCTGACTTATTTCTTTATTTATTTTATTTTTCTTTCATATTATTTTTATTATTATTATTTCTATTAACCAAAATCCCAAAAATATCTTATTTTAATACTTATACTTTAATATATTTATTTTATTTTGCTTTCAATAAAAAAAGGGCCAAAAATATCTTTTTTATACAAATTTAATTAGATTAGGGTTTAATTTATTAATTAAATGTAGAACCTAGGTTTTCTTTTAATTATTTTTTATACTATCTTAATTAATATTAAAAGCTTTTCATAAAAATATTAAAAAATATTTTTTTAATTAAGCTAACTTATTTCCTTTCTTTTTTAAATCATTCTCTTTTTAGCTTATTAGGTTAAGATAAAAACCTGTTCTTAAACAAAAAATAAAATAATTCATTTCTTTTTTCATTCAATACCTTATACATTATATCTTTACATTTATGTATTTTGTTTACTTCAATTTTTTTATATATATTATATCATTACTTGTGCATTATATTCATTCACATTTTTGTACATTATTTATTCGAATTCAATATGGTTGTAATAGATAATTAGGTTTTTAATTCTCGCAATCCCCATTTGTAATTTGCACACCCCTCTCTCACAAATGTTGTAATAGCGTAGTAACTTTAAATTTCGCCATTTATCGCTTTATATACAATTGCTAGTAATTAGGGTTCTGTATGAAAAGACTAAAACTAACTTAGAAAACCCTAATTCAAGACAAATAAACAAGCATGAAACAATACACTTGCACACAAGCATCCCTAGGGTTCTCCACTTGGTTGCCTTATAAAATGGCCATATTACGCATGTGAAGTATCTTAGCAAAAACAAGCAAATATAAGATCATAGTCCCTCGATGATGCTATCTAAGTTTCCTTTCAAATGATCTTAGTCCCTAAAGGATAATGCTAAGATACTTTGCAATATTGCTAATCATGGTTATACAATGACCCACGCCCATCCCGTTTACATCCAAAGATAGGGTTGCTTACCAAATCAATGGTAAGACAACAATGTCAAAGGAAAAGAAAATGAACAAGAAAGACATTTGAGTAGGTAGATTACTCATAATTACTTTCTCAATTTCAAACAAAACATCCTTGCTATTTTCAAAAAAAACAAGCACCTACACAATCAAAACATCTTACAAACTTGAAAACATTTTCAAAAGATCAACATCTTTGTATACATTCTTACGAACGAGAATCATTACAAAGATTGCCTAAACAATGGCCTCTTTACAAAATACTTTTCAAAAACCACATAAAGCATAATTTCAAACAAAAGCAAGTGATCTAGAAAGTAACTAAGAGCCCATGGAAAACCATGGATGAAAAGGGTGCTAATACCTTCCCTTTTCATAATCTACCCCCCGAACTCAAGAAACAATCTCAAAGGTCTTTTCTGTGCTTTTTCACCTTTCCTTTTGGATAAAATAAAAGTCGGTGGTGACTCTTGCTAACTGCAACATTTGCGATAAAACGCAAAACAATCAAGTCAGTTCTCCCATCGTATCACAAGGGTACTTACCTATGACTCCATGTAGGCCTAAACTTAAGGACTTGTCTGCTTTGTGTGTATATGATTATTTATACATAACGACTTGTTTGCTTGTGTATGATTACTTGTACATAACATCATGACATCATACCATAGTATTGTTAATAACCATTTCAAGGATCTCAAGGGCCTGTGATGCAGGGTCATGATGAACCAGACGTCTATCAAGGGGCAAGAGGATTTATTCTCCTCTGACCAAATGATGTCAAAGACTAAAGCATGATAACTTGAGTCAAGGGCTATGACCCACTTGACATGGTGAGATCGATTCTCGTAGAAGGACATTTCAATAACACAGATTTCTTCAATCAAAGTTGTAATCAAAGTTCAAATTCTAACATTTTCTTGTGTTTACCCCATAGGATCCTTGAAAACATTGCATCCACATATCATGCATCATATCATGACAAGTTTTACCCTTACATGTTTCTCATCTGCTTATTGTTTATTTCAGTAGAGAAGACTCTCGAGCAGATTATCAAGGATCTTCAGACCCAAAATGCCCAACTTCAAGAAATATTCCTGAATCTATCCAAGGGGCAAGAAGAGGTGACAACACTTTTCATTAAGAGCATAACCAATAGCAATCCTGAAGACGACAAGGAGGGTCAGATAAGACAATTGTAAACAGATATAGAAACGATGAGAATCCATATGTTGGGAAAATGGCTCTTATCCAAAAAGTAGCTCGGGGGCAAGAAGAGTTGAGAACTCTTGTCAATAAGCTTCGTCAAGACGGATGCAAACATATGAAACAAACAGTCGAGGCTGGGGATCAAGTTATTCATCAGCCCCCGAAGAGACAAGAAGTTGTCTTGGTGAAGAACGGACATTTCCAAGTTGCTGCTACATCACGAGCCCAACAACAACCTCACCAACAACGACAGGGTGATCAGCGCAAGCAAGATGCACGCAAAAGAAAATTTACCAAGATCAACGTGTCCTTGGCTCAAGCATTGCATCATATGTTGGAAGCCAAACTGGTTGCATTAAGGGAGCCTCCTCAAAAGCCTAATACTTCTGCTCCTAGTTACCATCCCAATGAAAGGTGCGCATACCATTCCAACAGTCAGGGACATGACACTAACCATTATTGGGCGTTGAAGAACAAAATTCAAGACCTGGTCGACAAAGGAGTGTTGCACTTTACACAAGACGGTCAACTGGAATTCCTCTGTCACCCCTCAAAGACACACCATCTAAAGTGACAAATTTAGGCGGAGAAATTTTTGTTCATTCAAATTTTCAGTTGTAATTTCTTTGTTTATTTAAACACCTATCTTTATGTCAGACTTTGGTTACTTTCATTAATGCATTGCATATGTTTGTCTTGAATTAATCCATTTGTTTTCACTATATTTAAACTGTGCTTTTATTCCTTTGTTTTTGTCATATTCAACTCTCGTTAAAAGTTGCAAGCCTTTAAAGGGATGATGATGAAAACAATATCATAATCTCATACAGTATGTTTTTGGATAGACCTTGCTGACAATGTACAGGCGTTCTTTCAATCCCTAAACACTGAAGTTATAAGGAAGATGATCCCTAGTCAAACCTTTTGAGCCAAAGGAGTAGGAGGTTTCTTTTTCACACAAATTTAAACCTTTAATTAAAACCTGGGGTAGGGTTAGTTTCTTAGTTAATTCAAACGCGCATTCAGCCACAAGTTATCACTTCACAATGAAAACATCCTTCTGAATTAAAAGATGGTGATGGTTCCCCATGAAATAGGAAGTCATTATCTCTCAAAACAAAAGCCCACTAGGTCAAAACCTATGAAGGAGACTTAAGAAAAACCGGGGCAACCCGCTGGCTGTAATCTCAAAACAAGAACAGTCAGGTAAAATTAGAGACAGTAAATCAAAATAGGGTGCTACAAATCCTCGACAAACATGAAATATGTTGCAAAAATGAATGCCTTCATGAATAAACTTTTTGTATCTGAACCATCACCAAAACGTCATTCCAAATTCAATTGGAATTCAAAATGCACAATTAATTGAGCATAGGGTTGAAGAACATCATGAAGAATGGGTGGGTACAAATAAACTTTGAGTTGTATCCTTTGTTTCTTAAATCCGTGAACCGGGCTACGTTACAACCCCTTAAAAGTCCTAATTGAAGCATGGGTTAGTTCGAAATATACTATTACAAAAGGTATCCTGACTCCTGTAAGGCTTACTGTAAATCCTGAGTTGAATTCATATTCTTACAAAACTCTTTTACTTGTTAAAACTGTATTTTCAAAACTTCAAGACAGACATAAACTTTGCATTATTTTGAATACCGTTGTTTGCATATAGATATTTGTTTGACAACAGAGAAATTCACACGATGAATATCCAGTGAACAAAAACTCTCTCAAAAAACAGATTCACTTCAAATGGAAAAACACTTCCAATGACAAACTCTCCATAACCAAAGAGGAATAACATGATTGTTGTCCAACTCATCTAGGGCAGTCTAGTCAAGATTCCAAGAAATCTCTCATAGCTGGGGGCAGGTCTCCACTCGAATCACTTGGGGCATTGAACATAAATCCCATCAAAGGGGCATGTACAATCAAGCAAAAAAATTTCTGGCAGTAACTACAACACTTACTGTTGTGGACAATGACAAATCCCCACAAAGTCCCTTTCACAAGGTGATCCTGGTAAAGTTGCCAGAGCCACCTCTATAAGGTTATCCCCACAAAATAATCTTCACAGATAAGGTTCAAAACTCCACAAGGCCAAATTCATGGATATCCCCGCAAAGTTGGATCCATGGAATCACCAGCCAGAGTTTCAATCTCAGGAAAACCTCTCCCCAGCTGATTTGGCCTCAAAAAGAATCCCCGAGGAGTTCTGCCAAAAGGAAACACCTCCCCAGTAGTTCGTAAAATATTCTCTTCAACAAGGTTTATTTCCCTAACAATCTACAAATTCCCCAGCTTAAGTTTACCTCTCAGACTATTACAAATTAAGGGACCACAACCCTTAATCCCCAGTGAAGTCATCAACAAAGTCAATTTAAAAACTCCTCTTCCCCAGTGGAGTTTGCCACTATCCCTAGTGAGTTGTTGCAAAGCCTGGAAGCCGATCAGATAACAGTTAACTTCTTTATCCCCAACAAGTTGTTAACTTCCATTCTCTCCAATCAAGAGTATAACTCCCCAGTAGAGCAACGGACAACTAAAACTCCTGAACTCTTTTCCCCAGGCATAAATCAACATTCTCCACAAAGATTTCTCAAGCCAAAGCAAATCTTCCCCAGCGGATTTTTCCTCAAACATTAAAACGGGAATCCCCAGTGGAAATATTTTAAACAAGGTTTGAAGATGTGCATACTCTTCGCCCCCAACAACATTCTAGGATTTAACTTCCCAAAGCTCCCCAGCACTTGTCAAGGATTTATTTTCCCAGACAAAGATACACTTCAATAACATTTCACATTCATACATCATATTACATACATAATATTACATACATCATATTACATACATCATATTACATACATCATATTACATACATCATAAATGCATAATCTCATTTATTTTGAGAACATCATCGAGCCATACATACATCTGCATACAATTAACCCTCTTCCTTGCAGGAAAAGACAATCAACAAAAATCCTCTTTTGGAAAATACCACAACCATTTCTCAAAAGGTCAGAGATTAATTCTTGAAACAAGCTAGGGAAACTATCTCTATGACCAACAAAAAGCGGGTTTCAGATTAATACCTGAAACAAGACAGGATAATTACCCGTGAACAACCGATTGTAGATTAACACCTGAAACAAGACAGGACTACTATCTACATGAGCATATTAAATATTAACTCTCGAAACAAGCCGGTGAAACTATCTTTCTTTCTCAAATAGGTCAGAGACTAATTTCTGAAACAAACCAGAGCAACTATCTACACGACCAGTTGAAGCAACCCTGCCCAGGTTCCTTCTCATAATTTCCAGATGAAGTTTCACACTGACTCATCATGAAGCAGCCCTACCCAGGTTCCTTCTCATATATTTCCAGATGTAGTTTCACACGGACTCATCCTGTAGCAGCCCTACCCAGGCTCCTTCTCATAATTTCCAGATGAAGTTTTACACTGACTCATCCTGAAGCAGCCTTACCCAGGCTCCTTCTCATATATTTTCAGATGAAGTTTCACACGAACTCATCCTGAAGCAGCCCTACCTAGGCTCCTTCTCATATATTTCCATATTAAGTTTTACACGGACTCATCCTGAAGCAGCCCTACCCAGGCTCCTTCTCATATATTTCCAGATGAAGTTTCACATATACTCATCTTGAAGCAACCCTACCCAGGTTCCTTCTCATATATTTCCAGATGAAGTTTTACATTGACTCATCCTAAAGAAGCCCTACCCAGGTTCCTTCTCATAATTTCTAGATGCAGTTTCACAAGGACTCATCCTAAAGCAGCCCTACCCAGGCTCCTTCTCATACATTTCCATATGAAGTTTCACCCGGACTCATCCTGAAGCAACCCTACCCAGGTTCCTTCTCATAATTTCCAAATGCAGATTCACATGGACTCATCCTGAAGCAGCCCTACCCAGGCTCCTTCTCATAATTTCCAGATCCAGTTTCACACATACTCATCCTGAAGCAGCCCTACCCAGGCTCCTTCTCATATATTTCCAGATGTAGCTTTACAAGGGCTCATCATGAAGCAACCCTACCCAAGTTTCTTCTCATATATTTCCAGATGAAGTTTTACTCGAACTCATCCTGAAGCAGCCCTAATGTGATACGGTGGGAGAACTGACTTGAGGTGTTTGCGTTTGTGTTTGCAAATGTTGCGGTTTAGAAAGAGTCGCCATGAATTTTTCTTTTATCCAATAAGGAAAGGTGAAAAATCACAGGAAAGACATTTAGAGATGTTTTCTTGAGTTCGGGGGGTAGATTATGAAAAGGGAAGGTATTAGAACCCTTTTCATCCATCGTTTTCCATGGGCTCTTAGTTACTTGTTAGGTCACTTGCTTTTGTGTTTGAAAATTGTGCTTTTGTGTGGTTTTGAAAGTATTTTGAAAAGGTGCCATCATTTAGGAAAACTTTGCAATGATTCCCGTTCGTAAGAATGTATGCAAAGTGTTGAGCTTTTGAAAATATTTCAATGATTGGAAAGTGTTAGATGTTTTGAAAGTATATGTGATTGTTTTGAAAATAGCAAGTATATTTGTTATTGAGAGTGAGTAAGTAACTAAAAGTAATATACCTACTGTGATCGGTGGGAATAGAACTGACTGTTTTGGAATGCTGGTTCACATTTGCGTTTGTTTTTGCAAAATGTTGCGGTAAGCAAGAGTCGCCACCGTCTTTTATTTTATCTAACAAGGAAAGGACAAAAGCACAGAAAAATTCCTTTTTGAGATATTTCTCGGGTTCGGGAGGTAGATTATAGAAAGGGAAGGTGTTAGCACCCTTTCTATCCGTGGTTATCCACGGGCTCTTAGGTACTTGCTCATTATGTTTTCAAAAGTTTGCTTTTCTTTGTGTTTGTGGATTTGAAAGAAGTTTTTGCTTGAAAGTTGTGTAAGTGCAAAAAGTTTTGTTTTTGTTTTAAAAGGAGCAAGTACTTAAGAACATCTACCTACTCAAAAAGGAATTAATCTGTACAAGTGTCCTTTAGACAATGCTATCCCACTATTGAGGAGTAGGAAGCATCGTCGTTGGAGTTTTCGGGTCAATTCGATTAAGGGACGTGTGGTCACTAAAGCAATGTTAGGATGCCTTAGCGGTAACCCTAATGTATTAGATCATTTTATCCGAGGCAACCGTTTCGAGGCAACTTATGATCTTTGAACAAAAGGGCGACCTCTAAAAATTCCTATACTCAATGACCATGTTCGAGGCAACCAAGTGAGGCGTACCCTAAGAGTGGCATGTGCGAGTGTGTTATTTCGGTTAACTTTTATCTGTACATATTAATGGTGAGCTATGTTGATTTTAAGTTCATACATTTGATCTTGTCATGCATTCCCTATTATCAAACATCTAACAGTGTATAGTTGCGGAATTTAAATTGCGGAAATTAAATCTAAACTATTACAAGGCGTCGGGTATTTACATCGCCAAAAACAACCCTTGAAATTAAAATGCGGAAAAATAAATAAAGCGATAAAATAATTAAAGTCCTATTTAAAGCTATTACATTCCGGGAGACAATTACATCAATATCATAAATGGATCGCATGCGGGAAAATTAAATCGGGCGCATTTTTTGGGGTTTTGACCCTTTTTTGAAAGAAAGCATTTTTTTGTTTATTTTTGAATTAAAAGGAATTAGATCTAAGTTAATTAAGTAAATAAATTAATTAATTAATAAAAGTGATATTTTTGGATTTTTGAGTATTTAAAGAAATAAAATAAATTCGGTCAAAGTTAGTAAAACCTAATATTCTATATTAATTTTAATTATTTGCAAAAGATATTAAAAAATTATACCTAATTAAAACTAAGTTAATTGAATTAATTTATTTACAAAAATAAAGTCATGAATTTAATTTTAATAAATAAAATATATTTTTTGGTTTTTGATTTTATTAAGAAAAAGATTAATTGGTTAGTGATTAAATAATAAAAATAATAAAAACAAGCAATTAAATAAAAAAGAAAGAAATAGAGAAAGTTAGAGATTTGGGCCTGTAAGGAGGTGTAAAGAGCATTCCTCAGCCCAGATCTTCGAAAGCTTCATGCTCTAACTATGGTGTTTTTTTATTCTTGTGTGGAACCTATGATTCAACCATCCATAATTGTTCAAACCGGTGGGCGTGCTAGGCGTGTGATGGATTGGTCTTGGGCCTTGTAAGACTCATGAGGACTTCAAGAGGATGGTTTGAGTCTTGATGTCAATTGCGAGAGGCCGGAACCTCGAGATATGACTTGCACCAATTCTTTGATTTCTGGAGATCTTTTTGAAGAGCTTTTAGAGAACTTTTTGAAGAGCTTTTTGAGAGATTTTTAGAGAGGATTTTCGTGTCCTTCAAGCTTGTGTGGCTCTCTATTTATATATGAGAATGAGGAGACAAGAAAGCATGGAAAGAATCTCCCTCATAATGTTGTGTTTTAAGACCATGATCAAGATTTGAAAAAAATGCCATATTTGATGATTCTCCATTATTAAACCTTCCAAATTTGATTTGATTCAATATTTTTGCACATGATTAGTCTTTATTCGAATTTGATATCATTTATGATGATTATTAGGTCCTAAAATAGCCAAAAAGAGATCAAATAATTAATACTTGGATTTTATTTGATTTAAATTGATTAAAAATGAAATAATTCATTAAAAAATCAAATTATATAATAAAATTGACAAAAGGTCACAAGGCTGAATATAGGACACGTGTAGAGTGTGACAAGATCAAATCAAGTGGAAAAAAGTGGGCCCATTTGACAAAATTTGAAGTTTTGGGGATAGTTGACTTTTGGTAATTTTGCAAAAAAGTCCAACTTCAACAATGCATATCTTCTTCAATTTTGAACTTTTGGAGGTGTTCTTGGACTTTTTAGAAACCTTGAGATATCCTATAATAAACCCTTTTATTATCATATCATTTTTATGTTCCATGCTCAAGTTATAAGCTTTGTAAAAAAAGGTATTTTTGTTGACTTTCAAAAATGACCTATAATGTCCAAATTTGTAACTTCTTGTGAGAGAATTTCTTGATCTTGGGGTGTGAATATGGATTGTAGGAAATTGCATCCTCTTAAAAATTAGCTTTGGATAGGTCATTTCTCATAAAGTATGATAAAGTTATGCTTGGTCAAAGTTGAGTTGACTTTTCCTACAAAACCCTAATTTAGCAACTTTTGAATCTTGATGAATTTTGAGCAATCCTTGATGAATAATGATCAAACCTTGATCAAATGATGAATTATCCTTTAAAATGAGAATGTTGACAAAAAATATTAAGGTTTGACTATTTGTAGGCCACAGTTGACTTTTGCCCTAGCACAGTCGATTTTTGGACCTCTTGAGCAATTGACTGACCAAACTTCCTCTGCAAGGCTTGAAATTTGACATGGATGAACTTGAGAACATATTAGGAAATTGGGGAGCATTTGAGGCCATTTGGATGTAAGGACCTTTATGCAACACAAAACCCTAATTTTGAATTGACTGCCTTAGGAGATGATTTGACTGTCCAACTCTTGAGCTAACTTGAGCAACTTGGAGATTATTCTTGACATGTCTTGAGAGATATGGTAGGGAAAATTTTGGGGTACAATACCTACTTAAAAGGTCTTAGATGTGTTTTTCCTCCTCCTTTAGATGTTTCTATCTTACCATTGTTTTGGTAAGAAGCCCCATCATTGGACGTGAAGGGACGAGCGTTGGGTCATTGTATTACCATGATAGCAATGTTGTGAGATGACTTATCACTTTTTCTTTAGGGACTAAGATCATTTTGAAAGGAAAATTTTGATAGCGTTATCGAGGGACTATGATCTTTTTCGATTTGTTTATGCTAAGACCTTCCACATGCATAACATGGCCATTTTTGTAAGGCAGCAAGTGGAATTACCCTAAGGGTGTAAGTGTGCGAGTGTATTTGATTGCATGAATAATTTGTCTTGATTAGGGTGATCTATTTGTCAATTTTCGTACCTTGTCGTACACACCCTAATTACTAGCATATATTGAAAGCAATAACAGTGCGGAAATGTAAAGTCCTACGCTATTACAATATTTAGGGGGATGGGGCACATATTTATGAATGGGGGTTGCAAGTTAAAATTCTAGGTTACTATTACAACCACATTGAAATAGATAAGAATGTACAAGGAATGTAAAATGTTTGTCTGTTTAAAAAGGGAAATAACTTTTGCTTAAGAAAATATTTTTTGTGTTTTTATGTTAAAAGAAAATATAACATGCAAATATAAAATATTTTGGTGTTTTTTGATTAATAATAAAATATAGTATGATGGCAAAATAAAAAAAGAAAGAAAACATAACCAGCGCAAAAATAGAAGAGTAGAAGAGGTCAGAAGTTTTGACTCTGCCTTGCTGCACAAACAGAAACATGTTAGAAAAATATGGAAGTTCAGAAGTTCTGGATCTTCTGAGAACTCGGAAGTTTTCAGAAGTTCTGATGCATTTGTCATAACTTTGCTTCTTTCCATGCCAGTCAGAACATCTGCAACTTAGTCATTTCTTAACATAACGGAAGTTGCATACATAACAGTTAGGACAAATTTCATGAAATGTCAGAAGCACAAATCAGAAGCAACATGTATTTGCTAATTCTAATTTTGAGCCCTAATTTCTTTATGAAACTCTGAATTGGGATTCCTTCTTACTTGGGCAAGCAGATGCATGAATTTTCAGAATATGCACCTCATCGGGATCAGAATATCTACATTGTGCTAAATATGAAAAATCTAATAATGCTTAATCAATATGATGAGAGTCAGCAAAAAACTTACCTTGTTGCTGGAAAGGATTCTGTGAACTGGAGGTTGTTCTTGAATTCTGGTGACATTCTGAGTAGCTTCTTCTAGTACTCAGCAGGATGGAAGTTTACAACTTCTAGGACAGCTAAGGGAAGTTTCGATCCTTTTGAAATGGATATTGGTGGAGAATGTGTTATTGTTTGATTATAGATTTTGGGATGGATTTAATCAAGAACACTTGAGGAAAAATGGAGTTTGAGTGTAAGGAATCAATGTTAAGATTTTGGTATTTTGGGTTTATAGTTTCCTGGGTTCTTGGAATTTT
Source organism: Vicia faba (assembly GCA_948472305.1). Classification (NCBI taxonomy): domain Eukaryota; kingdom Viridiplantae; phylum Streptophyta; class Magnoliopsida; order Fabales; family Fabaceae; genus Vicia; species Vicia faba. The sequence goes on along the minus strand of OX451741.1, from coordinate 1,183,709,209 downwards.
TGCAGTGGTTCAAAGCTTTCTTTCTCAATTCTCTCGTCTCTTTCACCAATTTTATGTAATCTTTCAGTGTGCAAATGGTGTTCTATTTATAGGCAAAGTTTTGCAGTTGGGGCGGTCAAGTGGCACCAGCATCATATGCTAGATGATGACTTACTCTTGAATTAAGCTTTAAACAAGTGGTGTTCAATGCATTCAAGTTGGATGGTTAACAGAGACTCGGCTAGATTTGGCAGCATGAATTAAGGAAAAGTAGAAACAATGCATGGGTCTAGTATACTTTTGCACAGAAGTTTGTCTTCCCAAGACAGTAGGGGTATACATGGAGAGAATCCATTGGATAAAGACTTCACAAGTGGTTGTGAGAATTAAATTGGTTCCCATGTGTAACTCTGTGTCCTTGCTTAACTCTGGATTAGAAGTTCTACTTCAGCGTAGCATCTCATCTTCTGATCTTCTTATCTTCTGATTTCAGCGTATTCTGAAGGATCCTTCAGAACTTCCAGTATACTTACAGCATGCTTTGTTACCTTCTTTGATTTAACCTTTGCGAATTCTGACTGAACCTTTGTGAATACTGGCCCAGAAGTTCTGACCAAACTCTGTCTTGAGAATATCCAGAATTTGTTGAGTGTGAACACTAGCCTAGAAGTTCTGAAATTGTCATATTCCTTAAATACTTAGAAAAATTTCTAAGTCTTTAGAATTTGATTCTTTCAAAATAAAATTTGACTTTTGAAACTCTTGATGAGGCAAACTTCATATTCCAACATGTCTTGATGAAATATGATTTTTCTGAGATTTGATTTTGATCCAAAAGTCAAAGTTAGACTTCTTAGTATGCAAATGACCATTTTTCCCTTGTGAATGGTCTGCTTGGAAAAACTTGATAATTCAAGGCCTGGAGACCTGATGAAAGCAAACTTGAGGATCCAAGATGATTCCTTGAGAAACGAGAGGGCAAATTTTGGGGTGCAACAGCTGTCCCTGTTCAAACTTCTCGAACCTGAAGAGTTAGATTGGTGGATCCGTCATTCGTGACTTAAAGGTGAAAGATGATTGAACACTAGAGTGCCCAGAAATTTGCACTCGAAGATGGATGGTGAATGGGCTTATAGATGCCATTTGGAGGAATGTTGGTAAATGCTGGAAGAAGTATCAGCATAAATCTCTTGTTGATTTATACTAAACTTGACGTTTTACTTGGGAGAAAAGGGGTTAGTAAAATGCAGATGCTTGCATGATGTTCACCAGATGTGGTATCATGCTAAATGCATATGGTATGTTCATGTTATGATGTATGAATGTGAGGTGTATTATTCTGTCTGGGAAAGTAAATCCCTGACTACTGCTGAGGAAATCCAGGGATGTTGAATCCTTGATTGCCTATTGGAAATGAAGAACACGCATATTTTTAAATTTGTTGAAAGGGTGCTTTTTCTGGGGAACATCGCTCAGATGTCAGTTGTTATCTGGTCGGATCCAAGCTTCATAGTTGCTGAGGATAAAGTAGTTTGGCTGCCATCCGGTCGGATCCAGGCTTCGTGGCAACTTACTAGAAGAGGAGATGAATTAACTGTTATTCGGTCGGATCCAGGCTTTGCAGAAAATTCCTTGAAATTGAATAGTTATCTGGTCGGGTCCATGCTTCACAGTAACTTGTTGGGGATGCGGAGGTTAACTGTTATCTGGTCGGATCCAAGCTTCACAGTAACTTACCGGAGGAAAGGATGAATTAATTGTTATCTTGTCGGATCTAGGCTTCACAGTAACTCTTTGAGGACTGTTATCTGGTCGGGTCCAGGCTTTATGGTCTTTTGGAAAGTTGTACCATTATCTGGTCGAATCCAAGCTTCATAGTGTCTTTCCAGGAATCATGGTTAATTGTGATCTGGTCGGGTCCAGGCTTCACAATATACCGTTTGAAAACTGTTATCTGGTCGGGTCCAGGCTTTGCAGATTTCTGAGGTTGATGAGGTCAATTGTTATCTGGTCGGGTCCAGGTTTCACAATAAACTGGTTGAAAACTGTTATCTGGTCGTGTCTAGGCTTTGCAGATTTCTGAGGTTGATGAGGTCAATTGTTATCTGGTCGGGTCCAGGTTTCACAATAAACTGGTTGAAAACTGTTATCTGGTCGTGTCTAGGCTTTGCAGATTTCTTTGATGAAGTTAATTGTTATCTGGTCGGGTCCAGGCTTTACAATAGACTGTTTGAAAATTGTTATCTGGTCGGTTCCAGGCTTTGCAGATTTATTTGAGTAGGTTGATTGTTATCTGGTCGGATCTAGGCTTCACAATACACTGCTTGGGGATTTAGTTGTTATTTGGTTAGTTTCCAGTTTTCATAACTAATGTCTGAGGGTGATTGTTATCCAGTCGGGTCCAGGCTTCGCAATGACTTTCTTGAAAGGATGGAAATGGAAACAGATATATGGTCGGGTCCAGGTTTCTCAGCCATTTGTTGGGGATAGAGAGGCAACTCTACTGGGGAAAAAAAGTTAAAACCTTGGTCGGGTTAAGTTTAGGTTCTTCTATATATTTGAAGGGTTAGTGTATTATCTGGCCGGGTCCAGGGTTCATAGCATTTTGAGATCATTTGTTATTCATTCGGGTCTGGGTTTCAGTAACTCAAGAAGTCAAATTGTTATCTGGTCGGGTCCAGGCTTCAGTAATAACTTGAAAATTGTGCTAATATCTGGTCGGATCCATGCTCCATAGCATTTCTCGGTAAAGGCTTTGGAAGGCTTTACTGGGGATCAGGGATTGTGGCCCTATGATTAGTAGTCTTTTGAAAGGGGAATTCAAACTAGAGAGTATAGACTCAATCGGGTAAGGCAGACTCAGTTTAGGGAGGATACACCCAACTGGGAATGACGGGCTCAGCCGGGGATGAAGGGCTCATCTGGGGAGGATAGATTCTGTTTGGAGAAAATAGCCTTGGTCATAGAAGATGTACTCAGCTTGGGGATGAAAACCTTGGTTGGAAGATATACTCCGCTGGGGATAGAAACCTCGGTTTGGGCAAGATATACTCAGCTGGGCAATTTGGACTCAACTGGGGAATTATCTTTGTTGGAAGATATACTCCGCTTGGGGATAAGAACCTCGGTTGGAGAAGATATACTCAACTGGGAATGATGGGCTCAGTTGGGAAACTTGGACTCGCTGGGAGTATATACTCAGCTGGGGAAGATATACTCAACTAGGAATGATGGGCTCAGCTGGGCAACTTGGACTCGCTGGGAGTATATACTCAACTGGGGAAGATATACTCAACTGTGAATGATGGGCTTAGCTGGGTATCTTGGACTCACTGGGAGTATATACTTAGCTGGGGAAGATATACTCAACTAGGAATGATGGGCTCAGCTGGGCAACTTGGACTTGCTGGGAGTATATACTCAGTTGGGGAAGATATACTCAACTAGGAATGATAGGCTCAGCTAGGCAATCCGTGGTGTCTTGACTGTTGTTCGTTGAGAAATTTTTGCTTGGCTGGGGATATAACTTTGTTGGAGAAATAAACCCTGCTGAGGAGGTGAATTCCTTTTAGGAAGATATCTCCTAGGCTTTAGTTGGGGAGAAAGTTGTCAAGAGGTTGAGACTCTGGCCGGGGATTATCTAGTGTAAAGAGTTTTTGGGCAACTTCGTTGGGGAAAGGTTTATTGTCACCGCCCTGGTGGGGATAATGATGATGAGATAACTCTGTGGGGCTATTTCACATACATTAAAAGAGATGCTTACTGCTGCTGAGCGCTGATGCTCTGTTGATGCTGCTGCTTAACAGGACACATGTGCCAAATAGTTTTAATTATGTTCATATGCATATGTTCATTCAATTTTAGTCATTGGACAAATTTTCATTCAAAACAAAGACAGAAAATTTTGCACTTCAAAGTGTATTTGTATTGATACTTTGCCCATGAATAGGCGTTTTTGTACATAGAGATGGAAATTCTAGTAAGAGGAAATCGCCAAAAGGAAAATCAAAATTGAGAGATGAAAACAAATAGCCATGTGAAATGATCTCATTGCCTTCCAGCTCTACTATTGCTCCAATGTCTTCGAACATCCTTTTTCGTTGATCGAAATTGATTGGATTGATCCTGGACCATTTGAACTTGGACCTTGGTGATAGAATTGACTGTGTTAATTTCACAGGACATAGTCGTACGCTTTTAATCCTTAATTTTTTGCCTGAACCTCCCTTTCGGATTTTCAGTTCACCAGGATACCCTTTTTTACCCAAGTCGCCCTTTCGGGTTTTCAACTTGCCGGGTGTACAATCTTTTTCATATATCCCTAATTTTTGCCCAAACCTTTTGGTTTGCCGGGATGCCCCCTTTTTGCTTTGGTGTGTCAACCTAACGGGTCTCTTATGCATAGTATTTCTTAACTATGTCTGCGTTTACCGGATGCGGGAAATCTTCGCCATCCATGGTAGTCAGCATTATGGCACCGCCAGAGAAAACTCTCTTGACAACAAATGGCCCTTCATAGGTGGGAGTCCATTTTCCTCTGGGGTCACCTTGTGGTAAAATGATGCGTTTTATCACCAGGTCACCAACTTGATATACTTGAGGCTTGACCTTTTTGTTGAAAGCCTTGATCATTCGTTTTTGATACGTCTGACCATGGCAAATAGCAGCTAATCGTTTTTCATCGATCAAGTTCAGTTGATCCAATCTCGTTTGAATCCACTCGTCTTCACCTAGACCTGCCTCAATCATAATCTTCAGCGAGGGAATTTGAACTTCCATTGGCAAAACAGCTTCCATGCCATAGACTAGAGAAAAAGGGGTTTCCCCAGTTGATGTTCTAGCTGAAGTATGGTAGCCATGTAGAGCGAATGGTAACATTTCATGCCAATCCTTATAGGTTACTACCATTTTCTGCATGTTCTTCTTGATATTTTTATTGGCCGCTTCGACTGCGCCATTCATTTTAGGTCTATATGGAGAAGAATTGTGATGCTTGATCTTAAATTGAGTGCATAATTCCCTGATCATGGCATTGTTGAGGTTAGTCCCATCATTGGTGATGATCCTTTCGGGGATACCATAACGACAGATGAGGTTGTGTCTGATGAATCTGGCTACCACATTCTTGGTGACTAAGGAAAAGGAGGCAGCTTCGACCCATTTGGTGAAATAGTCGATATCAACAAGAATGAAGCAATGTACATTGGAAGCTGTGGGCTTGATCTCTACGATCATGTCAATACCCCATATTGCAAATAGCCATGGAGCGGTCATGACATTCAGAGGGATTGGAGGTACATGGACTTTGTCAGCATAGATTTGGCATTTGTGACAAGTTCTTGAATGTTGATGACAACCGGTCTCCATCATTGACCAATAGTAACTTGCTTTTAAGATTTTCTTAGCCATCGTATGTCCACTTGAGTGAGTTCCAAAAAGATCATTGTGCAGGTCTTCCATAATCTCCTCTGCCTCCTTCTTGTCCACATATCGGAGTAGAGTTGAATCATGGTTGCATTTGTACAATATCTCATTACTTAGGAAGAATTTGGTTGCAAATCTTTGTAATAACTTTCTGTCATTGATAGATGCTCCCTCTGGATACTCTTGTGCTTCAAGATATCTTATCACCTCATGGTACCATGGCTTTTACGCATCGGTGTCAAGCTCATATCAATGGGCAGGTTCATCAAATATTTCAATTGTAATCATAGGGGCTTCGTTATCCCATCTGACCTTGAACATTGAAGACATGGTTGCCAAAGCGTCAGCCAACTGGTTTTCTTCCCTAGGGAAGTGTTCGAACGTGAGTTCTTTGAAGTAAGGAATTGAGGATAGTACAAACTCCTTATAAGGGATAATGTTAGGGTGTTTAGTGTCATAATCTCCTTTTACTTGGCTGATTATCAAGGCGGAATCTCCAAACATATCCAAGTGCTTGATCCTTAAGTCAATGGCAGTTTTCAGACCTAAGATACATGCTTCATACTCAGCTATATTATTTGTACAATCGAAGCATAGTCTGGCAGTAAAAGGAGTGTGGCAACCTTCAGGAGAGATGATCACGGCACCAATTTTGTTACCTAAGGCGTTGGAAGCCCCATCGAATACCATAGTCCATCGGGATCCTTGTTCAGGTCCGTCATACGGTCTAGGTTTCGCACAATCGGTTACCAGCATAATATTCTCGTCAGGGAAGTCGAAGTTCATTGATGGATAATCATCCACAGCTTGATGGGACAAATGATCTGCTAGTACACTTCCTTTGATGGCTTTTTGATTTGTGTATTGAATGTCGTACTCAGCCAAGATCATTTGCCACCTGGCTATTCGTCCGGAAAGGGCAGGTTTTTCGAAGATGTACTTAATCGGATCCATCTTAGAAATCAACAAAGTTGTATGAGGCAACATGTACTGCCTTAGCCGGCGAGCAGCCCACGCTAAAGCACAGCAAGTTTTCTTGAGCGGTGAATATCTAGTTTCACAGTCGGTAAACTTTTTTCTTAGGTAGTAAATTGCATGCTCTTTTCAGCCAGACTCGTCATGTTGGCCCAAAACACACCCCATAGAATTCTCTAGTATTGTCAAGTACATGATCAGAGGTCTTCCTTCAACTGGAGGCATGAGAATAGGAGGTTCTTGTAGTTATTCCTTGATTTTGTCAAAAGCAATCTGGCATCCATCGTTCCACCTGACTACCTGATCTTTCTTCAAAAGTTTGAAGAGTAGCTCACAAGTAGCAGTTAAGTGTGATATGAAACGGGCAATGTAATTGAGACAACCCAAGAATCCTCTAACTTCTTTTTCAGAATGAGGGACTGGAATTTCTTGGATGGCCTTTATCTTGGCAGGATCAACTTCAATGCCTTTATTGCTGACAACAAAACCTAGAAGCTTTCCAGAGCATACTCCAAACGTGCACTTGTGAGGGTTTAACCTCAGCTTGTACTTCTTTAGTCTTTCGAATAGTTTGTGCAGGTGATCAAGATGTTCTTCTTCGTTTTGTGATCTAGCAATCATATCATCCACATATACCTCTATCTCATGATGAATCATGTCATGAAATAAAGCAACCATAGCCCTTTGATATGTTTCCCCTGCATTCTTTAATCTGAACGGCATGACCTTGTAGCAGAAGGTTCCCCATTGTGTAACGAAAGTAGTTTTTTCCATATCTTCGGGAGCCATCTTTATTTGATTATTGCCTGAGAAGCCATCCATGAATGAGAAGACTTAATGTTGAGCAGTATTATCAACTAAGACGTTAATGTATGGTAGAGGGAAATCATCCTTGGGGCTGGCCCTATTCAGATCCATATAGTCTACGTACATGCAAACATTTCCATCTTTATTTGGCACTGGCACTATATTGGCCACCCATTGAGGATAGGATGTTACAGCTAGGAATCCTGCATCAAACTGTTTCATTACTTCGGCTTTGATCTTTTCAGACATGTCAGGCCTTATGAGACGAACTTTTTGTTTAACAGGAGGGCAGTCTTCTTTAGTAGGCAGACGATGAACCACAATGTCGGTATCCAACCCAGGCATATCTTCATACGACCAAGCAAATACTTCCACATAATCGTGCAACATCTGAACCAAACGGCTTTTAACACTGCTTTCCAAATTAGCGTCGATCCTGATTTCCTTCTTATCTGCCGCAGTACCCAAGTTGATAACCTCAAGTGACTCTTCATGTGGTTGAATAGCTTTTTCCTCTTGTAACAGAAGTCTGGCTAGTTCTCCTGGTATGTCACAATCTTCCTCGCTTTCGTCTTAGGCTTGGTTGATAGGACATTCAAAGTCATAGTTGGCAATAATAGAGCTGTTGGCAATAGGATCCGGAGTGGATGTAGACCTGCAAGAGTGTGTGTGTGTGTGTGTGCATGTAAGATACATGGCTATTTTTTAGAAATGTTTTTTGAAAGAAAAGAAAGACAATGAGCACAAATATTTGAATGCAAGAGAGTCCAATGTACTGAATGATCATATGATTAGATGAACAAAATATAAAGCCTTTGACAAAAGGACCAAAGTTCCCCAGGCTAGGCACACGGCTTAAAAGTCAATATCAAAATATTACAGACAACGAGTTCTTGAATTGATTAAAAGCAAAAGCAAGTAGGTTACTCCTCAATGAAGGAGATGGGCACAAAGTCCTTCGTATGCCAATTGTTGGGCTTCCCTTCGGTTGTTGGGTAGATCCAGTCTTCAAAAGCACATTCATCATTGGAGTCCTCTACAACATTCACTTCATGACTTTTGAGGTGGAGAGGCGGCTTTCCAGTACGAGCACCTCTAATTTCTTTCTGAGCTTTGGAGGTGAAACCTAACCTAAACTTGTCTGTCTTGAACGGGATATCGAGGAGTTGACCTCACATCTCATTGCTTCCTTCTTCTACCACAGCACCGGCATCCTTAAGAGAAACCATCTTGGGGATAACTTTATCGTCTCTTGGAGTGTCGGGGGAGATTTTGGTAGTGGCTACAACTTTAAATGTCTTGCAAGGAGTTTCTATGAATTCGCCATCCATTTCTACGTATTTGAAAGAATTGATATGGCTTACCATAAATTCTTCTTCACCGCAAACAGTGACAACCTTCCCTTGAACCGGATATTTTAACTTCTGGTGGAGAGTAGAAGTGACCGCACCTGCCCCATGGATCCATGGGCGCCCAAGCAAGCAAGAATATGCAGGCCGTATGTCTATTATATAGAATGTGGAGTTGAAAATTTGTGAACCAACCTTAATTGGGAGATCCACCTCTCCATGAACCATCCTTTTCGATCCATCGAATGCCCTCACAACAATATCACTTGGTTTTAAAACCAAACCTTAACAGTCTAGCCGATCTAAAGCGCCTTTAGGTAACACATTTAAAGATGAGCCCATGTCCACCAAAACATGTGCCAGAGTGGTCCCCTTACATTCAACAGAAACATGCAAGGCTTTATTATGATTCTTTCCCATGGGAGTTAAATCTGCGTTAGAGAACCCCATACCATTGTCAGCTGTCATACTTGCTACGCAGTTCTCAAATTGGTCGGTTGTGGTTTACTGAGGCACATGAGCCTTTTTCAAGAATTTAATCAAAGCATGTGCATGGGCGTCGAAACATAGCAATAAGGACAACATTGATATTTTAAAAGGGGTTTGCCCCAACTGCTCTACTATTTTGAAGTCGCCTTTCTTGATGATTTTCATAATCTCCTCCATTTCTTGAGTGGATGGTTCTTCCATAACAAACTTTTCAGCAGGTGCCTCTTTCTTGGCAGGCTCACTTTCTTTCCCTTTTCCTTTAGTACTGGCACGAGCGTTGCCGTTGATTATATGGATTGGAACTACGATAGTGGTTGGTGGTGAGATATCAGGGGAAAAGACCCTTCTTGTTCTTGTGACTTTACTAGAACCAGTAATATTAGTAACACCGGCTTCATTATCATCAATCCAAGAATCTTTCTTTATCCCATGGTAATAAACCTCGGCACCGTAATTCCATGGTACCGCTTTATCAGAGGTGTATGGAGTAGGTTCGGCAGCAGTGATTATGAGAGGAGCAATGATTGGTTCGTTAGAAATCCTAGTAGGACCTTTGGATGAGATCATAAGAGGTTTGTTAGAAGTTGTTATGATGGCCAAGTCTTCAGCTTTGTTGATTGAATTTTTGATGGAGGGAACCTTTTCGAATAGAATTTCGCGGCTATTCATTAGGCGTTGTATACCTTTCTTTAGTTTTTCACACCCATCAGATTGTCTCATACAGCCCACACAATCTTTTTCACAGCCAGGGAAAGTCCCAACTTTCAACAAATTTCTCTTGATTACATTCAACGGAGTAGTTAATTTTTCAACAAAGGCAATGAAAATTGTATCCTCGACGACATTAACACCTTTATCGTGCTTCGGCATTGGAGCAGTAATTACATTTGGCGCCGGAGGAGGATCAAATTCAATAGTCTTGTTGTCAATTAAGTCCTGGATTTTATTCTTCAAAGCCCAACATTGATCAGTCTCATGCCCGGGGCTGTTTGAATGGTAAGCGCACTTTGCATTTGGATTATATCTCAGTGATGAGGTGTCAGAATTGGCAGGAGAATCCCGCAGTGTCACTAAATTATCACGTAGCAGATGTTAAAGGGATTGAGATAATGACATGCCTAATCTTGTAAATTGTCTTCTTGGAGCTTCAACACGTTGATGATTGGCGGATGGTCTTTGAGTAGTAGTCGGATTGGAGATTTGGATAGCATTGACAGATGGATGATTGTTCATCTTGGTATGGGCCTTTGCTCTATATACAACATTAACTTCTTTCTTCGCGGCAAAAGGTTTTTTGACAGGATTGGGAGTGGAAGTAGATTCCACAGAGATCTTTCCACTTTTAATGCCACTTTCAACTCTCTCACCAGTTAGGATCAATTCGGTGAAACCAGAAGAAGAGCAGCCAACCAACAGATTAAAGAAAGGACCAGATAATATGCTCATGAACATGTCAATGTGTTCCCTATCAGTCAAGGGAGGTTGGACCCTACTAGCAAGATCTCTCCACTTCTGCGCATATTCCTTAAATCCCTCATTCTTCCCCATGGTCATACCTTGCAATTGAACCCTTGTCGGCGCCAAGTCGGTGTTGTACTGATATTGATGGTAGAAGGTAGTAGCTAGACCCTCTCAAGTATTGATGCGAGAGCCATCCAACTGATAAAACCATTCAATTTGTGTTCCAGCCAGACTCTCTTGAAAAAAGTGAATCCAGAGTTTTTTATCTGCAGTGTGTGGTTGTATCTTGCGCACATAGGACTTCAAATGGAGCTTTGGGCAAGAAACCCCATCGTATTTTGCAAAGGTTGGTATTTTGAACTTGTGGGGAATGACTACCCCAGATATTAAGCCCAAATCGTCAAAATTTAAACCGGGAATAGCTTGGATTTCAATCGCTTTCAACATGTCTTCTAGCTGCTTGTATTTGATGTCTGCGGGTGGATATTGTTCATTTAAATAATCATCATCAGATTCTTGGTCATCGATACAGTCTTCCTGAGTACTCTTGATCTCACCAATTTGGTTTTCGTCCTCCTCGGATGAATATTCCTCTATTGGAATTTGACGGATTGTCTCCTTGGACCTTTTACCCATGTTGAGTATAGCTTTCTTCTTTGGCTTCTTCTTAGCGGCCAGCAGAGCTATCATATCTTGTTGCCCCTTGGCCAGGGCGAGTAAAGCTTCCAGAAATTGAGATTTATGGGCTTGAAGTTCCGTCACAGTTTTCTCTAGATCCATCTTGCTGAAATAAACAGCGGAGAGATAAGGAAACCTGTTTATGCGAAAGCCTGTCATGTCATGATGCATGAATATGCAATATGCAAATTATTTAAATGATTTAAATTTGTATAGACAAAGAGTGAAAAAATGTTATCTTGCATTAAAGAGCTCTAATTTGAATACAAACATGCCTCTTGGGCTTACAACAACAGAAATAAGCATAAGGTAAACTCCTAAGACAGAAAAGTTGTGCGCCTCCTTTTTAGCGCAATGTAGGTGTTTAAACTCCTTTCTTCATGAAGCTCCCTTGTAAGCTCTAATATTTTCCTCTCGCCCTCATAGAACTTAGCTTCAAAGGTGTCTCGCTCTCCGTTTAACTGAATCCAGGCGTCTTGAAAATCTTCAAGAGAAGTAGGCATATCAGGATAAAGGATAGTATGTGGAACTTCTCCCTCAACTACTGGCTCCATGATAACAGGTAAGACGGCTTCATAAGGAATCTTAAGTCTTTGAGCATGAGCCCTCACCCATTTAAGATAAGGATCCAAAGGAATGGAATTCTTACGCCCCAACATCTTACTATCAACCTTGTTAACCATACCCCAAGCTCGTATAAATCTTTGACGGTAACCTTGGGTATCGCTTTCGTAGTCAAACGTGATTCCTTGGATGAGTATCTCATGAGGGCCATCTCTCCTAGCATATCCAAATTGTCACAAAGCTAAACAAGGGTTGTAAGTAATGTCTCCCCTAATGCCAAGTAGAGGTATATTAGGGAATTCTCCACAGCGGTCAATGATGCTAATGTCTTCTAAAGAGCGATAATACCAACGGATATCAGCATGTGAAAGTGACATCAATCTTCTAGACCATCTCATTCCTTGTTCAGTCTTCACCACGGATCAGGGTAGGTGCGAAATAAACCACATAGCCAGAAGAGGAGTGAAACACATCAAAGCCCCTCTTTTCTTTAAAGTGCGAGAGCAAAGAGAATGCAAGATGTCTCCGAGCAATGTAGGCACCGGATTACGAGATATGAAAACCTTGATCGCATTTACATCTATAAATTGGTCAGGATTTGGAAATAGTATTAACCCATAGATGAGAAGAGCCAAAATTTCCTCGAAGGCTCGTAGATCCAAAGTATTCCAACACTCTTGAGCCTTCTCCAACAAAAACTTTGCTAGGAACCCCTTGACACCACTCCTTGTTACCCAATTTGCTACCATGTCAGATGGTTGCAAATGTAAAGCTAGAGCAATTTCCTCGAGTTTAGGGTCTCTTTCAATATCGTTGAAGGGTAACTGATTAAGAATAGGGATCCCCATGTGTTGAGAAAATTCTTCCAAAGTGGACACAAGTTGGTAATCAGGAAAAGTGAAGCAATGATGCAAAAGGTCGAAGAATTGGACAAGCACCTTTACCATATATTATTCAATACTTGAGGTAACCAGACTAAGGAGTCGACCATGTCTTTTGATGAACGGAAAATCTTCAGGGACCCTTGATACTAAATCCTTGAGTTGTGGAGGTATCCTCACAAGACTGACTTGGATAGTGCTCCTACGAGCGGAAGCCATGTCCTACAAAACATAACAAAGATAAATCCAAAAATCCTTGAAATGGTTAGTGATGTTTATGATGCTTATGATGTTTATAATGTTATGATGTTATGATGTTATGTACAAGTGTATATACAAAGCACACAAATCCTTGGTTTTAGGCTTGCATGGGGTTTAAGGTAAGTACCCTCTTGAAGTTTAGTTGGCCCATCCTGTCCTAGTTAATAGTAACCGGATTCTAAGGGATCTCAATATCATTGATATTTCCTCCAAGTTTCGTTCAATAAGTGATTGACTCACAACCAAACAAAACTCAAGAGTCAAATCTCAATGAGTGTAACATCGAGTATTAAACAACTTCGAACTGCACCAAAGCCAGTTATCTCGCTACTCTCTAAAGGCCAAGTTGGTCAAGTAAGGTTCTAAGGTCAGTTGATGCTTTACGACACCACGCGGCAGCCCCGTACTCTCCTTGACTGACTCAAGGGTTACCGATACCAACCAAAGTGCCACATCAATGTAGCTACTGCTTCAACCGTGTCAGTATACCCCGCACAGTTCCCTCACAGTTTATTGCTACTTACCTAAAAAGGTGTCCCCAAATCTGGGTGTAGGATTTAAAACAAACCCAAACAAGGAACCAAAATGTAAAGCAAACAAATCAAGCAATGTAAGCAAGTAAATGTGATATAACCCTAAGGTAACCCCACTTTTGAGTTAATTCCCTAGCAGAGTCGCCAGTTCTGTGATACGGTGGGAGAACTGACTTGAGGTGTTTGCGTTTGTGTTTGCAAATGTTGCGGTTTAGCAAGAGTCGCCACCGACTTTTCTTTTATCCATTAAGGAAAGGTGAAAAAGCACAGGAAAGACCTTTAGAGATGTTTTCTTGAGTTCGGGGGGTAGATTACGAAAAGGGAAGGTATTAGCACCCTTTCCATCCATGGTTTTCCATGGGCTCTTAGTTACTTGCTAGATCACTTGCTTTTGTGTTTGAAAATTGTACTTTTGTATGGTTTTGAAAGTATTTTGAAAAGGTTCCATCGTTTAGGCAAACTTTGCAATGATTCCTGTTCATAAGAATGTATGCAAAGTGTTGAGCTTTTGAAAATATTTCAATGTTTGGAAAGTGTTAGATGTTTTGAAAGTATATGTGATTGTTTTGAAAATAGCAAGGATATTTGTTATTGATAGTGATCAAGTAACTAAAATTAATCTACCTACTCAAAAGGTCTTAGATGTGTTTTTCCTCCTCCTTTAGATGTTGCTATCTTACCATTGTTTTGGTAAGAAGCCCCATCGTTGGATGTGAAGGGACGGGCGCTGGGTCATTATATGACCATGATAGAAATGTTGTGAGATGACTTAGCACTTTTTCTTTAGGGACTAAGATCATTTTGAAAGGCAACTTTTGATAGCGTCATCGAGGGACTATGATCTTTTTTCGATTTTTTTGTGCTAAGACCTCCCACATGCATAACAAGGCCATTTTTGTAAGGCAACAAGTGGAATTACCCTAAGGGTGTAAGTGTGTGTGTGTGTATTTGATTGCATGCATAATTTTTCTTGATTAGGGTGATCTATTTGTCAATTTTCATACCTTTTCGTACACACCCTAATTACTAGCATATATTGAAAGCAATAACAGTGCAGAAATGTAAAGTCCTACGCTATTACAATATTTAGGGGGATGGGGGCACATATTTATGAACGGGGGTTGCAAGTTAAAATTCTAGGTTACTATTACAACCACATTGAAATAGATAAGAATGTACAGGGAATGTAAAATGTTTGTTTGTTTAAAAAGGGAAATAACTTTTTCTTAAGAAAATATTTTTTGGGTTTTTATGTTAAAAGAAAATATAACATGCAAATATAAAATATTTTGGTGTTTTTTTATTAATAATAAAATAGAGTACGATGGCAAAATAAAAAAAGAAAGAAAACATAACCAGCGCAAAAATAGAAGAGTAGAAGAGGTCAGAAGTTCTGACTCTGCCTTGCTGCACAAACAGAAACATGTTAGAAAAAATATGGAAGTTCAGAAGTTCTGGATCTTCTGAGAACTCAGAAGTTTTCAGAAGTTCTGATGCATTTGTCAGAACTTTTCCTCTTTCCATGCCAGTCATAACATCTGCAACTTAGTTATTTCTTAACAGAATGGAAGTTGCATACATAACAGTTAGGACAAATTTCATGAAATGTCAGAAGCACAAATCAGAAGCAACATGTATTTGCTAATTCTAATTTTGAGCCCTAATTTCTTTATGAAACTCTGAACTGGGATTCCTTCTTACTTGGGCAAGCAGATGCATGAATTTTCAGAATATGCACCTCATCAGGATCAGAATATCTACATTGTGCTAAATATGCAAAATCTGATAATGCTTAATCAATATGATGAGAGTCAGCAGAAAACTTACCTTGCTACTGGAAAGGATTTTGTGAACTGGAGGTTATTCTTGAATTCTGGTGACGTTCTGAGTAGCTTCTTCTCGTACTCAGCAGGATGGAAGTTTACAACTTTTGGGACAGCTAAGGGGTGAAGTTCTGATCCTTTTGAAATGGATATTGGTAGAGAATGCGTTACTGTTTGATTATAGAGTTTGGGATAGCTTTAATCAAGAACACTTGAGGAAAAATGGAGTTTGAGTGTAAGGAATCAATGCTAAGATTTTGGTATTTTGGGTTTATATTTTCCTGGGTTCTTGGAATTTTTGCAGTGGTTCAAAGCTTTCTTCCTAAATTCTCTCGTCTCTTTCACCAATTTTATGGACTCTTTCAGTGTGCAAATGGTGTTCTATTTATAGAAAAATTTTTGCAGTTGGGCCGGTCAAGTGGCACCAGCATCATATGCTAGATGATGACTTACTCTTGAAGTAAGATTTAAACAAGTTGGGTTGAATGCATTCAAGTTGGATGGTTAACAGCGCCTCAGCTAGATTTGGCAGCGTAAATTAAGGAAAAGTAGAAACAATGCATGGGTCTAGTATACTTTTGCACAAAAGTTTGTCTTCCCAAGACAGTAGGGGTATACATGGAGAGAATCCCTTGCATGAATACTTCACAAGCGGTTGTGAGCATTAAATGGGTTCCCATGTGAAACTCGGTGTCCTTGCTTAACTCTGGATTAGAAGTTCTACTTCATCGTAGCATCTCATCTTCTGATCCTCTTATCTTCTGATTTCAGCGTATTCTGAAGGATCCTTCAGAACTTTCAGTATACTTACAGCACGCTTTGTTACCTTCTTTAATTTAACCTTTGCGAATTCTGACTGAACCTTTTTGAATAATGGCCCAGAACTTCTGACCAAACTCTGTCTTGAGAATATCCAGAATTTGCTGAGTGTGAACACTGGCCCAGAAGTTCTGAAATGTCATATTTCTTAAATACTTAGAAAAATTTCTAAGTCTTTAGAATTTGATTCTTTCAAAATAAAATTTAACTTTTGAAACTCTTGATGAGGAAAACTTCATATTCCAACATGTCTTGATGAAATATGATTTTTTTGAGATTTGATTTTGACCCAAAAGTCAAAGTTAGACTTCTTGGTATGCAAATGACCATTTTGCCCTTGTGAATGGTTTGCTTGGAAAAACTTGATAATTCAAGGCCTGGAGACTTGATGAAAGCAAACTTGAGGATCCAGGATGATTCCTTGAGAAACGAGAGGGAAAATTTTGGGGTGCAACACCTACCCAGACTCCTTCTCATATATTTCCAGATGAAGTTTCACACTGACTCATCCTGAAGCAACCTTACCCAGGTTCTTTCTCATATATTTCCAGATGAAGTTTTACACGGACTCATCCTAAAGCAACCCTACCCGGGCTTCTTCTCATATATTTTTAAATGCAGTTTCACACAGACTCATCCGGAAGCAATCTTACACAGATTTCTTTTCATACATTTTCAGATGAAGTTTCACCTGGACTCATTATGAAGCAGCTCTACCTAGGTTCCTTCTCATACATTTCTAGATAAAGTTTCACACGAACTCATCCCGGAGCAGCCCTACACAGGTTCTTTCTCATGAATTTCAAGATATAGTCCCACACAGATTCATCCTGAAGCAGTCTTATTCAGATTCCTTCTAATAAATTTCAAAACACGGTTTAACGCGGGTCCATTCCAACATGTCATTCAGAAGTAAATCGACCAAAGATTTATTCTGATATTTCTCCCAGTTATATTCAAGCTTAGACTTAGTCTAATTTCTATCAACAATCACCTTTGATGGTGTGATACGGTGGCAGAACCGAAACTGTTTTGAGAAAAATATTGGTTTGCGTTTTGCGTTTGTGTTTGCAAAATGTCGCGGTAAGCAAGAGTCGCCACCGACTTTTATTTTATCCAACTGGAAAGGAAAAAAGCACAGAAAAATTCCTTTTTCAAGATATTCCGAGTACGGGGATAGATTATAGAAAGGGAAGGTATTAGCACCCTTTATATCCGTGGTTTTCCACGGGCTCTTAGGTACTTGCTCATCATTTAAAAAATTGCTTATGTGTTTGTTTGATTTGAAAAGTTTTTGTTTTACTTCATTTTAACCCTTGCTTCTATCTTCAAGAGTGTTACGAAGTGTTTTTGAAAACTTTGTTTGAAAGAGTGTTTGGTGTGAAAAAGTTTGATTTTGAGCAAGTACCTAACAGTATCTACCTACTCGAAAAAAGAATGTTTATGTTCTTGTTTCCTTTAGACAGCGATATCCCACTATTAGTGAGTAGGTAGCACTGTCGTTGGAGTTTGTAAGGTTCAATCCAAAAGGGACGTACGATCACTAAAGCAATGTCAGGACGTCTTAGTAATAACCCTAGTGTCTTAAGATCATATTCGAGGCAACATTTCCGAGGCAAAATTTCCGAGGCAACATTTCCGAACGGGACGTTTGATCTTTGTTTAGACAAGAGAGCGACCACTAAAACACTCTATACTTAATGATCGTTTACCGAAGGCAACCGAAGTGGGAGTATACCCTAGGAGTGAGCATGTGTGAGTGATTCAATTTCAAATTATTATCTTTGAACATTTAGGGCTTGCTAACCGTTTCAAAATTTACATATAGTCTTGTCATGCAACCCTATTATCATACATCTAACAGTTAATGTTTGGCGGAAATTAAAATGCGAGAAGTAAAGCTACGCTACTACAAGGCTTCGGGTATTAATTACATAGCCAAAAAACCCGTCATAACAATAAATGAATGAAAAAAGGTCCTAATTAATCTATTACATCCTGTGAGCAGTTACATCAATATATAAAAATATAAAAAAATGCGCGACGAAAAGAGAGCAGGCAAAATTAGGGTTTTGACCCCGCCTAACATAATTAAAAGAATAATTTTTTGGTTGTTTTTGATTATTTTTTTAAGAAAAGAGAAATTAAAATTAAATTAGACAAAAACCCTAGTTTCTAATTTATTTTAATTTATTTACAAAAAGAGTTAAAATTATCTAACAAATTAAATAAACTAATTAAATTAATTTTTGATAAAAACAAATATCCTAAATCTAATTGGATGAAAAATTATTTTTATGATTTTTTGATAAAAAAGAATTAATTTTGTGTGTTAGGAAAATAATTAAATAAATTAAATAAAGAAATATAAAAGAAAAGAAAAAGAAAATGGGCATGTAATCAGCACTTTGAAGGGGTGCCTTTAGAAATTTCTGGGCCCAAACAATCTGACCCATAATTGACCTCCATGTTCCCATGTTTGCACGTTGACTGGGGCCTTTGGTAGACCCTCTCATGCCCAGCGTTGGATTGGAAATGCCTTAGATCCAATGGATGCTAGCTGATGGCCTATGGTAAGCGTCTTGGGAATCTACAGATGGAATCAAGTATAGAAAAAATGCATTGAAGAAACAAGGGGACCTGGGGATCGAACCTAGGTCCTATGGACTTTTCTCTCTCCCACTGACCAACTGAGCTGAACGCGCATGTTGTATACAAACTACAAAACAAAGATTATATTAAAAACATAATATATTAACCTCAACGCGCGAATTTTTCAAATGGGCTAATGGGATGGTGCCACGCCATCATCCCCAACCTCTCTCTGTTGGTAAAAGTCAGAGACTTTTACCTACGAACAAATCTCCGTCACTAGAGCTCCTGCACATTGCAAAATCACATACAGGCATGATAAATGAATTCTAAGGCTGTGGACCAATTCGTCTTGGCTTGCTGAGCATCACGGCACCCTTTTTATGGACCAATTTTGCCTCTACAGAAAAAACCCAAAACACACAAAGAAACCCTAGCAATGGTGGATTCCAATATAACTAACGAAAATGAAATTAAATGGTACTGTTAGCTTGCAAACATGATCAGGATTACAAATATGCTATTAAAACATGATAAAGATGCAAGAATAATGGAATACGATTTCAAGAAAAAAAGCCAAATCGTGAGGGTCGTGGAGATGAATTCTGGGCACGAGGATGCTTGCTTTTGATTGGTATAGCTTCCTTGTATGCCCAGGAAGCGAATGAGATGGCTTGGGAGTCTTGAAAACGCATGGAAGCGTGAAATCAAGTCAGCACTTTTTGGTGATTTTTTCAAGTTTGATTATTCCTCTCCGCGCCTCCAAACCCTCTTTCTTTTGATATGCTTTTGTCCACTATACTCAGCGTTTGTGTTTGCAAAATGCCTTGCACGATTTGATTCACTTTCTAGCTGTAAATGGGACCAGAAATGCGCACAAAATCTTAAGGTTTGAATGGTTTGGATATTTTCATGATTTATTTTGATTTAATTTGATTTAATTGAAATAAAAAATCAAAATAAATAGCAAAAGTAAGATAAAGACAAGTGGAAAGAGCTAGGGCTCGTGGGCCATGCTACCAACTCAAAAGAAGTGCAAAAAGTTAGGCTTATTTGACAAAAATTGCAATTTGAGGCACTTTTGACTTTTGGCAATTTTGCAAAAAATGTCAACTTCACCAATGCATAACTTCTTCAATTTTGACTCTTTGAAGGTGTTCTTGGACTTTTTAGAAATCTTGAGATGTCCTCTAAGCAACCTTTTTGGTATCATCTCAATTGAGTCTTCCATGTTCATGTATGAAGCTTTGACAAAAAAAAGTGTTTTTGTTGACTTTTCAAAATGACCTATAATGTCCAAATTCATAACTTCTTGTGAGTGCATATTTTGAACTTGGGAGATGAAGATGGATTGTAGAGCATTGCATCATCTTCAGAATGAGCTTTTGATGGGTCATTTATCATAAAGTATGAGAAAGTTATGCTTGGTCAAAGTTGAGTTGACTTTTCCTACAAAACCCTAATTTAGCAACTTTTGGGTTTTGATGAATTGTGAGCAATCCTTAATGAACCATGATAAAACCTTGATCAAATGATGAATAATACTTCAAAATGATAATGTTGACCAAAAATCTTGAAGTTTGACTGTATGTGGGCCACAGTTGACTTTTGCCCTAGCATAGTCGATTTTCAAGCCTTTGAGCAATTGACTGAGCCAACTTCCTTTGCAAGGCTTGAAACTTGAAATGAATGGTCTTGAGAACATATTAGGACAATGGTGAGCATTTGGGATCCCTTGGACTCAAGTATCTTGATGCAACATGAAACCCTAATTTGAGGTAGACTGCCTTAGGATAGGGCTTGTTTGGTCAACCCTTGGACTTCCTTGAGCAATTTGAAGACCCTACCTGAAATGTATTGAGAAATATGGGAGGGAAAATTTTGGGGTACAACAGCTTCCCATGTTCAATCTTCTTAAACATGAGGATGTAGATTGGCTTGCTTGCCTTTCGTGATCCGAAGGTTGAAGGGGATTGAACACTAGAGTGCCCAAGAAATTTGCACTCGCATGAAGTGGTATTCGTCTTGTGATGTCGGGAATGGGCTTATAGGTGCCATTTGGAGATTGATGATGGAAGATGGGCTTAAAGATGCCATCAGAAGAAGTGTCGATCGCGTAAGAGATTCCTTAACGAGAGCTTGTATACATGTTGTTAAGGAAGATTCCACTGGGGAATGTTGGTCTCTGTCTTGAGAGAAGGTTGAATTTTAGGAGCTTCAGTCGTCTGTTATTCTACTGGGGAGTCATCTCTTGGTCGAAGAGGCGAAACTAAACTATTATCTGGTCGTGTATAGGCTGCATCGCGGCCTACTGGGGAAAGGTGAAACCGATCGTGTTTGATCAGGTCCAGGTCTTACAGTGTTATGGACTGCTGTCTGGAGATAAGAGAAAAGAAACCTGGATGGTAAGGTTATGAGAAGGAACCTAGATAGTAAGGCTTATGGGAAGAAACCTGGGTAAGGTTGCTTCGTGAGGAGTTGGATAAAACTGCATCTGAACCGAGAAGGAACCTGGGTAAGGTTGCTTTGTGACGAGTTTGGGTAAAACTGCATCTGAACCGAGAAGGAACCTGAGTAAGGTTGCTTTGTGAGGAGTTTGGGTAAAACTACATCTGAACCGAGAAGGAACCTGGGTAAGGTTTCTTTGTGAGGAGTTTGGGTAAAACTACATCTGAACCGAGAAGGAACCTGGGTAAGGTTGCTTTGTGAGGAGTCTGGGTAAAACTACATCTGAACTGAGAAGGAACCTGGGTAAGGTTGCTTTGTGATGAGTTTGGGTAGAACTTCATCTGAACTAAGAAGGAGCCTGGGTAAGGCTGCTTTGGGATAAGTTCATGTAAAACTTCAGAATGAACCGGGGTAAGGCTATAAGTTTGTGATAAGTTCGTGTAAAACTTCAGGAGGAACCTGGGTAAGGTTACTTTGTGATAAGTTTGTGTAAAACTTCAGGAGTAATCTGGGTAAGGTTACTTTGTGATAAGTTCGTGTAAAACTTCAAGAGGAACCTGGGTAAGGTTACTTTATGATAAGTTTGTGTAAAACTTCAGGAGGAACCTGCGTAAGGTTACTTTGGGATAAGTTCGTGTAAAACTTCAAAATGAACCGGGGTAAGGTTACTTTGGGATAAGTCCGTGTAAAACTTCGGTAGGAACCTGGGTAAGGTTACTTTGGGCTAAGTTTATGAAAAACTTCAAGAGGAACCTGGGTAAGGTTAATTTGTGATAAGTTCGTGTAAAACTTCAAAATGAACCGGGGTAAGGTTACTTTGGGATAAGTTCGTATAAAACTTCAGAAGGAACTTGGGTAACGTTACTTTGGGATAAGTTCGTGTAAAACTTCAGAAGGAACCTGGGTAAGGTTACTTTGGGATAAGTTCGTGTAAAACTTCAGAAGGAACCTGGGTAAGGTCACTTTGTGATAAGTTCATGTAAAACTTCATTCGGAAATATATGAGAAAGGACCGTGTAAGATTTTTCAGGATAAACCCGTGTGAAGCTGCATTTAGGAGAAACCCGTGTAAGATTGCTTCGTGATGAACCCGTGTAAAGCTGCATTTGTTCTCGTAGATAATTATTCTATTAAGTTTCAGGAGCTAATCTTGAACTTGCTGGAAGTTGTTGATGATAACCATCTTTCCTGAAAAGGTACATGATTAATCGTATATGATGCATGAAATGCATTGTATGATGACGTTCTCATGAGATTATGTTGTATGCAATATGTATGTGTATGTCATGATATATGAACATGAAATTCTATTGTGGCACGTCCGAGTTTGGGAAAATAAATCCCTGACTATTGCTGGAGAGTACTGGAAATTACATTCCTGATCGTAGTAGAAAAAGTGGTTCTTCTACTTCCGCTGGAGATGGCGAACCAGAGATGACTATGGTGGAGATTTTCTCCTTGTTTACAGCTACTCTGCCGGGGGAGAGACTCTGTTTGAGAATAAATTTACGAGAGAATAACTCTGTTGGGGATGAACTTCTGTATTCAGAGAAATAAACTCTACTCGGGAGAAAACTATATGAACCACTTGCGATTACAAAATTGGGCTGGGGAATATAGACGTCGGCTCTCCGAAAGAGCTTGGCTGGGGAAAGTAGCTCCTGTTTGGGGAAGCCGATGTCAAAGCTTTAGTTTCCTCTACTCTATGGGGAGTGTAGATGTTACTGGGGCGCATGCTGAGGATACGACAATGACTTCGTATCAAGACTTTTCTTCCCCTGTACCTGTTGGAGAAAGTATCCACGGAGGCTTTGTGGATTGAGTGTTATCCCAACTTATGAGGTGCTTGGTAACTTCCGATCGAAATGATAATTCTTCTACTGATAGGCAAGTGACGAGATGACCAGACATGGTCGTACGTTTTAATCCCTAACTTTTTCCTGGACTGTCTTTTCAGATTTTTAGTCCACCGGGATACCCTTTTTTGCCCAAGCCGCCTTTTCAGGTTTTCCACTTTCCGGGTGTACAAATCTTTTTTTTGTTTCTATCCCTAATTTTTGCCCGAACCTTTTGGTTCACCGGGATGCCCTTGTTTTGCCTAGGTGTGTCAACCTAGCGGGTCTTTATTCATGCATAGTATTTTTTTACTATGCCCACGTTCTCAAGGTGTAGGGCGTTGCCACTGTCGGTAGTGTTGTGTTGCCACACTACCAGAAGATGTTTGTTTGATCGTACATGATTCGTTGCTGGAATTTATGCCTAATGCCCCCAAGTGATTCAGATGGAGATCTGCCCCTGGCTATTTGGCCTCTTTGAGAGATTCCTTGAATCTTGACTTGACTGCCCCAAATGATGTACAATGATCATGTCGTGCCCCTTGGTTGGAAGTGTTTTTCCACTTGAGGTGATCCTTTTTATTGAGAAGGTTTTTGTTCACTAGATATTCGTCATGCGAATTTCTCTGCTGCTGAACAAATAGTCATATGCAAACAATGTTATTTTAAGAATGCATAGCTTACGTCTGTCTTGAAGTTTTGAAAATGCAGTTGTTTTTTATTTATAAAAAATAGAATTTTGCAAAGATGTGGTATCAACTCGGGATTTTTAACGGACCTTCAGGAGTCAGGATACCTTTTGTAACAGTATGCTTTCAAACTAACCCATGCTTCAGCTAGGAATTTTAAGGGTTATAACGTGGCCTGGTTCACGGTTTAAGAAACAAAGGATAAAGGCTCAAATTTTATTTGTACCCACATGTTCTTCATGATGTTCTTCGATCCTAAACTCAGCTGATTATGCATTTAGATCCCGTTTGAGTCTTTGCTCTGATATTCCAGTGATGGTTCGGATACTGAAAGTTTATTTTGAATAGGCAGTCATTTTTTTTGTTAAGGGTTTGTAGGACCTCTTTCTTTTTGATTTTATTATCCTTGTCTTTTGCCTGAACTGTTTCTTTTGTGATTACAGTCAGCGGGATGCCCCTGTTTTTTCTTAAGTCTCCTTCATAGGTTTTGACTTAATGGGCTTTTATTTTGAGAGATAATGATTGCCTGTCTTGACGATTATAGGGAACCATCACCGTCTTTTGTTTTGGAAGGACGTCTTTGATGCCATTCATTGTGTACGAAGCAGCAGATTGTGACTGAATGCGCCTCTGAATTAACTAGAAAACTACCCTGTCCTAGGTTATGATTAAGGGTTTTAATTTGTGTGAAAGATAAACTCCTACTTCTTTGGCTCAAAGGGGTTGACTATGGATTATCTTCCTTATAACTCCATTGTTTAGGATTTGAAACAACGCCTGTACATCATCAACAAGGTCTGTTTAAAAGCATACTGTAGAGATTGTGGTATCGTTTTCATCATCCTCCCTCTAAAGGCTTACAGTTTTTTAGTCGAGAGTTAAATATCACGAAAAGGAAATATAAAGCAATTTAAAAATTAATTCAAGACAGACACGTGGAATGCATTAATGAAAATACAAAAGTTTGATATGACAATAATTGTTTGAATAAGCAAAGAAAATACAACTTCAGAATTCAAATGAACAAAAATGCTTTCAATCCTAGCCATGTTTTGGCAAGGGAGCAGTGATCACATTGGGAGTCTCAGGAGGGTCGAATTCGATCTCCTTGGCGTCAATCATATTCTGAATCTTGTATTTCAGCGCCCAACAATCGTTAGTATCGTGCCCCTGGCAACCAGAATGATAAGCACACCTTGCATCCGGGTTGTAGTTAGGAGAAGAAGTCTTAGGGTTCGGATGAGGGTTTATCACCGTAATCAAATTCATCTTCAACATGTGTTGCAATGCTTGTGACAATGGCATGTTGATTTGGGTGAATTTCCTTTGAGGCCTTTCCACCCTTGGCTGATTATTTCATTGTTGTGGTCGTTGTGTGCGTGCCGAATTAAAGATCAACACTGCCCCCACAGATTGGTGGTAGTCTACCTTGCTATGCCTCTTCTGGCCGTGCACTGCATTGGCTTCCCTCTTGTCACCAAATGACTTCTTCTCTGTACTCGAAGAGGCATTTTTCTAGATCTTACCACTCAGGATCCCAGCTTCTACTCTTTCTCCAGTCAGAATCAGCTTGGTGAAACCCGCTGACGAGCTGCCGATCAAATGATTAAAGAATGGACCAGATAGCGTCCCCAGAAACATATCAACCAACTCCCTATCAGACAACGGGGGTTGGACTCTTCCAGCCAAATCTCTCCACTTTTGAGCATAGTCCTTAAAACCTTCGCTTGCACCCATAGACATACCCTGAAGCTGAGTACGAGTGGGAGCAAGGTCGGCGTTATACTGGTACTGCTTGAAGAAAGTAGCAACAAGGTCCTCCCAGTTTCGGACATTAGCTCCTTCCAATTGATAAAACCATTCAAGCTGAGTCCCTGACAGACTATCTTGAAAGAAATGCACCCACAAATTTCTATCAGCAATGTAAGGTTGAATTTTTCTGACGTATGAGCGGAGATGGAGTTTTGGACAGGATACTCCATCGTACTTGGCGAAAACTGGAGCTTTGAACTTGTGAGGGATCACCACCCCAGATGCTAGTCCCAAATCTCCAAAGTCTAAACTGGGAATCTTCTGAATCTCCATAGCACTTAGACGGTCCTCAAGTTGTTTGTACCTATCCTCAGCGGGAGGGTACTGTTCATTATCAAAATCAGTATCATTATCAGAGACCACAGGACTAGGACCTTTTTCTTCCTCCTGATTCTCTCCTCCTTTGGATGAATGAGACAGATCAACTTCCTGTCGTAACCTATTCCCAAATCTGTGACCCATATTCAGAAGAACCACCTTCTTCTTCTTCTTCTTCTTATTCTTCTCCTTCAGGATGAGAGTCTTTAAATCCTCTTGCCCTTTAGCCCAGTTCAAAAACATCTCTTGGAATTGGGCATTATATGCCTAAAGAGCTTTGATAGCCTGATCGGTAGGTATTTCAGAAGACATTTTGTGCTGAAATAAACAGCGAAGAAGATGAGAAACCTGTAATGATACCTGTAATGATGTGCATGATAATGGAATGTGTATTTAATGATTTCAAAGACTTTGGGAGATTCAAATTTGTAAACCAAGAATAAAACAAACTTTATTCGATTAAATTTGTAAAATGTTTAACAATGCCTTTTAAGGCGTTTACAAAGAAATAACTGAAAAGCAAATCTAGACTAGAAATAATAAAAGATATCAGAAATCCCATGGTCGTTTCCCCTTCGTGCTGACATAATCATTGATTGTCCTCTCGTTCTCAAGTTGTCTCGTGAGCTTCAAGATCTTCCTTTCCTGCTCATGATACTTCTCTCGGTAGGTATCCTTTTCTTCCTTCAACTGGATCCAGGATCTCTTCAATGCCCCAAGATCAGTATGCATATAGGGATAAAGGACAGTATAAGGAACACCTTCTTCATTGGTATGCTCCACAATCACTGGTAGCATAGTTTCATAAGGCATCCCAAGCTTCTGGGCTCGAGCTCGGACCCACTGGAGATAAGGTTGCATAGGGAGAGAAGTCTTTGGTCCTAGCTCGTGAGGGTCAGACCTGTTCACCATGCCCCAAGCTCGTATAAACCTTCAGCGGTGCTTGTCAACGTCCTCCTTGTAGTCAAAGACAATATCTGTAAGCAGTAGCTCATGAGGACAGTCTCTCCGAGCGCGACCAAACTGTCATAGATCCTGATAACGAGAAATCGTATCATATAATTACTACATTTATATCGATATTCATAATACATTAACTCGTTTAATTCCCGATTGTTCCGAGTTTTTGTGTCTTTTCACAGGTACAACATGTTTCAAATCAAATCAGTGAAAAAGGATCACATGAAGGAAGTTAACCAAGAATCATAAGAAAAAGAACTAAATCTGCAAAATCTGCAGATTTTGTTGTCATGACGACCGTCACACCCCATGACGAGCGTAACACGCTCACAACTTGAAGGACGCTCGTCACACATCATTGACGAACGTAACGCGCTATTTAAGCGCATTACGACCGTCACCTCCTCATGACGATTGTCACCTCCTCATGACGACTGTCACCTCCTCATGACGATCGTCACACGCTTAATGCAACGTTATGCATAACAGGAGACGTGGGCAACGTAATGGACGGTTTTCTTCTCCTACAATTCCTCAACTTAAGCAACAATCAATCCGAGTCTTACTCCACTCAAGCAATTCCTAAATTCTCTTAACTTCAAAAATCCTCTTCTATAAATAGGAGGCATTTTAATGGAACAGGGTCGGAGATTTTTCTAGAGAGCTAAACTTCTGCCTTTCTGTATTATTTTATTTTATTTTCTTTTGAACCATTTTATACCTACTGTAACTTTTAGTTTCCAAAATTAGTTCCAAGAGTGTTAGTTCTTCATCTAAGAATTAACACGGTCGTATATTTCAATTAATTGCAAGGAATTTGTACGCACTCAAGATTACCACAGCAACATTATTTACAGGTTTTTTATGCAATTGGTTTCTTTTTATTATTCGTATGCTATGTTATTTATCTTTATGAATTGTATTTTAAGTTGCATGGTTACTAAATATATTATGTCTGGCTAAATTCGTTTGTACTGGTATGTGACTCCTAAGCACTGAAGGAATTCGGTGATAACTTGGCTAAAAACTTTTATAAATAATTTCTGGTTTCCAATTTCCATGTTTAATTTAACTACCCTTGTCACGAGAGTGAGAGGATAATTAACACGATTTTGCCACGAGAGTGGGAAATTAACTAAGGCAAGAACCTGCATGCAAGAGCTGGGGTTCGACCTAGATAGTGGTAACGAAACATTAATTTTTAAATACACGAGAGTGTTTTAACAAATTAATTAAACTCAAGTTGTTTTCAAAAAGTGTTATTAAATTTAAAGTGCATCCACTAGGTTTAGTAGCATGACTTATTTCATGAACACGAGAGTGTATGTCTCAGGTTTTTAAACAATTCGTTTTTACCGAAATACTTTATATGCCAAGCAATTCACCGAATTCCCGAAGTCCGACTATCACATACCGGTATAGTTATTACTATTGTTTTTAATTAAACTATTTTCCCCCCCTAAAACCAAATATTCATCGCTTAGTTAAACAATTGTAACATTAGATCGTATGCGGTTGATCCTCAGTCTCTGTGGGTTCGATAATCATTTAAAACTAGAACGACTAAACTGTATACTTGCAGTTAGTATCCCAATAGACTCATAAAGTCCCGATCAAGTTTTTGACGCCTTTGTCGGGGACTAATTAGTCAATTAAGTACGATTCTTCTGTTGCGCGTTTAGACTAGGCAACAGAAACCCTTTTTCGATTTGTATGCCAAGGACTCGCTCACAAGGCGAACTACTTGACAAATCGACGGACGAACCTGAACGTATCCTTTCCATAAGACGAACAGTCAGGGATTACTATTTAAATCACGCTATTCCTTTACCCAAACCCGAAATCAAGATTGATTCCGAAACAGATTCTAATTCTTCCTCTGAAACCGAAACTAATCCAGAATTAGACATGGCCGAAGAACGAAGGACCCGTCCACTGAAGGAGTACGCAGCTCCATCACAACAAGAACCCCACAATAGCATTGCTTCTCCAGTAATAAATCGAAACGATTTTGAGTTGAAACTGTCATTGATATCAGTTATCCAACAACGCTAATTCTCTGGAAATCCTACCGAGGATCCAAATGAACATCTTACAAAATTCGTTCAATTTGCCGACACAGTTATAGCAAATGGTGTTAGTAAAGATGCAATAAGATTACGTCTATTTCCTTTTTCTCTAAGAGATAGAGCTTGGGCTTGGTTGCAATCCTTGCCGTCAAATTCCGTCACTACGTGGGAAGGACTTAAGACTGTATTTTTAGCACGATACTTTCCCCCAAGCAAGACTGTTGCATTAAGAGCTCAAATCAACGGATTTAGGCGGAAGGATACTGAATCGCTATTCGATGCATGGGAACGCTTTAAAGATATGATGAGAATGTGCCCACGTCACGGATTAGAAAACTGGCTGATCATCCACACATTTTACAATGGACTCTTGTACAACACAAGACTCTCTATAGATGCCGCCGCAGGTGGTACACTGATGGACAAGCCTTACGACGAAGCTAACAAACTCATTGAAAATATGGCTCAAAACCACTATCAGTGGGGAGGAGAAAGAACACATGTGGAGAAAACTCAAACCAAAAGTGGGATGTACGAGATTAGTAGCCTAGATAAAGTTAATGCTAAGGTAGATGCTCTTACCTAAAAGATAGAAAGCTTAACCTTACCTCCTGCAGCCACTGTGGCTGCAGTTACCCCAAACTGCGAAGTTTGTGGAATTCCTGGTCATGTTGGAACCGAATGTCAAATCCTAGCAGGAATATCAGTTGATCGGGTGAATTATGCTCAAGGCAATCCTTATGCTAATACCTATAACCCTGGTTGGAAGAACCATCCTAACTTCTCGTACAAGAACAATAATGCTTTATATGCACCTGGCCAAGCACCTGTTGTACCTCCAGGCTATCAAAAACCCGTTGTTAATGTTCCTAACATTCCTAAGAAATCTAACCTTGAAATCCTAATGGAAAATTTTATCGCTAATCAAGATTAACAAAACAAAGAATTCCTCAATCAAAACGTTCACACTGGTGAACAATTGAAGCTATTAGCAAATAAGGTAGATGCCCTAGCAATCACAATAAAATGTTAGAAACCCAAATCTCCCAAGTAGCACAACACCAAGCTAGTTCTGCCGCACCTGCTGGTACGTTTCCTGGACAGCCACAACCCAATCCTAAAGGACATGCTAATGCTATCACATTACGAAGTGGGACAGCACTTGATGGACCGGTAGATCCTAGACTCCAAAACTCGACCATGTATCAAAAACCTGAAAAGGAAGCAGAGAAATCGAAAGAACAATCTGAGAAAACAGAGGAAGACGAGAATGAGAACAGAGAGGTTTCAGAAAAACCTTACGTACCTCCACCACCATATAAACCACCAATTCCATACCCTCAAAGACTTACAAAATCCAAAAACGAGGGGCAATTCAAGAAATTTGTAGAACTTCTGAAACAATTAAATGTTACTATTCCATTTACAGAAGCTATAACCCAAATGTCGTCATATGCTAAATTCCTAAAAGAAATATTGTCTAATAAGAAAAAAATTGTTGAAAACGAAACCGTTATGCTAATTGTCGAATGTAGCGCCATAATTCAAAATAACATGCCTCTAAAGCTAAAGGATCCTGGTAGTTTCTCCATACCATGTGTAATTGGAAAATATGTCATAGATAAAGCTCTATGCGATTTAGGAGCAAGTGTTAGTCTAATTCCCTTATCTATTTGCGAGAAGCTCAAACTAGGTGACATGAGACCTACCAAGATGTCCCTACAACTAGCCGACAGATCATTCAAATTCCCTGTTGGTATGCTAGAAAACATTCCTGTCAGAATAGGACAATTTTACATACCTACTGACTTTATAATAATGGACATAAAGGAAGATTCAAACATTGCCATCATATTAGGAAGGCCATTTTTAACCACTGCAGGAGCCATTATTGACGTTAAGAAAGGAAAGCTTACCTTCGAGGTAGGAAAAGAATAAGTAGAATTTATTCTTTCCCAATTCTTCAAAGCCCCTGCTATAGATGACTCATGCTGTTTCCTAGATATTATTGATGAATGTGTCAAAGAACTAGAAAGCCAAGAAGACACCTATTCTGGGATATTGAAAATTCCGACACCAACTATTTTCAAGGATGATGACTGGAAACGAGAATATCACGATGCCAACCTAAGCAAATGTTTCGCCTTAACACCCGATCCTACCGTAACTGATAAGAAAACTGGTATAGAACTTAAAACGTTACCCAAAGATCTAAGGTATGAATTTTTAGATAAAGAACTCGAACGACCAGTTATAGTCAATGCCAATTTAGGGAAGATCGAAATCGACAAACTTCTTAATGTGTTAAGGAAGTATCCAACCGCGTTAGGATATAATATATCATATCTAAAAGGAATAAGTCCTTCTCTCTGTATGCACCGCATTATGCTAGAGGAGGACTGCAAGACTTCTAGAGAATATCAAAGACAAATAAATCCTATCCTAAGTGAAGTCGTTAAGAAAGAAGTGCAGAAACTACTAGAGGCATGCATCATATACCCAATATCAGATAGCAACTGGGTCAGTCCAGTTCACGTAGTACCTAAGAAAGGAGGTGTTATAGTTATAACAAACACAAAAGGCGAATCGGTGGCACAATGTACCCAAACAGGATGGAGAATGTGTATCGATTACAGAAAACTAAACAAAGATACGCGCAAGGACCATTTCCCATTACCATTCATTGATCAAATGCTCGAGCGCTTAGCCAAACATTCCCATTTTTGCTATCTTGACGGATACTCAGGATTCTTCCAAATTCCCATTCATCCTGATGATCAAGAGAAAACCACGTTCACATGCCCCTATGGTACATTTGCATACCGAAGAATGCCATTTGGACTATGTAACACACCTGCAACTTTCCAACGATGCATGATGACGATTTTCGCAGACTTTTTGGACAGAATTATGGAAGTATTCATGGACGATTTTTCTGTCTATGGAGAAAGTTTTGACGGATGTTTATCAAATCTTGAACTAGTACTGAAACGTTGTGTCAATGTCAACCTAGTGCTCAACTGGGAAAAATGTCACTTCATGGTGAGACAAGGAATTGTGTTGGGTCACATTGTATCAAACAGAGGAATTGAATGAAGGGGTGAAAAACACAAGAAGGGGGGGTTGAATTGTAAAACTGGAAACTTAAAGCAAATGACAAGGTATTTTTATCCTGGTTCGTTTGATCTCAAACTACTCCAGTCCACCCGTTCAAGGTGATTTCGCCTCTCTCCAACGAGGTCTTAATTCACTATATTCAACTGAATACAAATCTGTTTTAGCAACTGCTAAAACCTTCTTGATTCAAACCACAATCCGGTTTGTCAAGGCAACACTTTCTTACAAAGGAATAATCAAATGTGTGTGAATGTTTCTACGAAAACTATATCACAACTGTGATGTTTACACAAATGAAGCTTAGAATACTAAGTTGCTAAACGCTAATAGAGTATCAGAGTTTGGTGGTTTAGCAAAACTTGTAGAGTGAAGATTAATGATCAGCTTTTTACGTGTAGAGAGTTTTGGAAGCCTTAGCCGTGATAATCTTCAAAGCTTGGTTTATATAGCACTTTGAGAAGATGAACGTTGAAGCAAATATTCTTGATTCAATGCTATTTACAAGCTTTCCTTTCTGAGCAGATCTTGTCTAGAATGATGCCGTTGGTATTGATTAGCCTTCAATGCACAGTACCGTTGCTTCTTCAATGCACGATCTGGCTTGGCTCATTCTGATTCTGCTTTGCTGCTGATGAACTGATTTGATTCTGTATCAGAGTGTTTTACGCGCAGTACTGTTCATCAAGCTTCAGCATGTGCAAGCGTTGATCTTCTGATCTTGACGTTCTGATTCAGCAACTTCTGATGCTGATGCACAAACTCATATTCTGATGCTGAGAACGTGATCTTGCTTATTTTAATCAGCATATCTGCAAGTCAGAGCATAGTAATTTTAAGTAGCATATAATTCAATCATGAAATCTTTAACTACTATATCTTTTCACTTTGTTATCATCAAAACTTAATTATAGGGTACTAGATTCAAACATTGTTCTAACAATCTCCCCCTTTTTGATGATGACAAAAACTAGATATTTTAAATGAAAAATAACGTGAAAAGTTATCAGATCTATGTATCAGAATAAGAAGTACGGAGAAGTCAGAGTTAAGAAATACTCCCCCTGAGTTTGTTACTTCCCTTTGATATGCGTGTTCTTCAGAGTCAGATCTTTTTCTGTCTTTGAGCATCAGATTGTAAGTCTTTGACTTATCAGAGAACAGAGCTTCAGAGCTTTTCCTGTCAGAGCTTTGCTTCAGATCAGAGTGTTAGGTCGATCAGAGCTTCATATATCAGAACTTCATATTTGATCAGAGCAACATGAGCTTCTTTGTGCCTGTAGACTTAAAGACAAAACAGAAAAACATTTCAAGTAATAGAGAGTTAGAATGTTTGAGAGTTTCTGTCTAGTTATCCGTTATTGATTTTAAATATCATTCTTGTTCTCCCCCTTTTTGTCAGCAATCAAAAAGTGCTGGTGATGTGCTAAAATGATTTAGATCAGAAAAACTAATAATATTAAAGATAGTTCAGAATCAGAGGAAAATAGCATTACAAACCATAGTCAAAACATAGTCAAAAGTACATCAGAAAATAAGGAAAATATAGAAAATGTCATGCATGAAAAAAATATTTCAAGGTTGTGGGGGCATGCGTGAGAACAGGCTTTCCAGCATTGCCTGAATCTTTTCAGAAGTTGCATTCTGCTTCTGAACCATGGTGACAACAGTATCAATCTTGCTGTCCTGGACATTCATTCTTTCTTCCATCTTCTGATTATTCTCATCCATCCGCTGCTGTAGACGCAAGTCATTCAGCTTTAATTCTTCCAGAGCCTGCCTGTCCAAGGCAGCTTGAGAGCTTTCAGCAGGAGGAAGCTTCTCAGAACTTTCAGCTACGTCTTCTGCTGGATTTTCTTCTTGAAGAGTCTTGTCTTCTTCTGCTGGTTCCACCTGAGCAGCTTGCTCTTTCTCAGACCACGATTCAGAGTCCAGAGGCAGCACAACTTCTTGAGGCAGCTGACTCTCAACATCCTTCAGCAGCTTGCTAAAGTTCTGTTGAGCCTGCTCATAGTTGACGTCCTGCAGCTTGAGTGCTTCAGCACGAACCCAAACTCTGAACTGTGACCAGAGCTGATCAGAAGCAGCTGGGTCGATCATCCCGGGACAGACTTGCTTCAAGGAAGCAATCCACTGCAGCATACCTGTTTCAAAGTCCAAAATACCAGAGCCAACATCTAATTGCTTTGGTTTGGGAATGGCCAATTTGTGTCTTAAATCAGCAAGACGTTCAAGACTTGTTAAGTCAATGAATGTTTTGCTGGGGTTTTCAGAGGATTGGCTTTCAGAGGTGTGCTGAGGTGCTGTCTGTTTTGGTGGATGGTTATCAGAGTCAGAGGATATGTCTATTGGAGTGGTTGGAGTTTTTGGAGGTGTTGATTCCTCTGATGATGGTAACTGGGGTGTGATAATGGTGGTTCCACATGGCAACTGTATTGCCAGCGGTGAAGGTTGAGGTGAGTGGGGATCAGAATGATGAGGAGATGGGGTTTCATAGCGATGAAACTCTGTTGGAGGTGAGGGAGGATTATTTTCTGGTTGAGGAGGTGGAACTTCTGATTGTTCATGGATCAGAGGTTCTTCTGTGATAGGTTGTTGAGATTGTGGTTCTGGTTCTTGTTCTGGTTCTGGTTGAGGTTGAATTTCTGGTTCAGGTTGTGGAGGAGGAATATTTGGTGGTTCAGAGTGAGGTTGAACAGAAGTATGTTCGCGCTCAATGTCAGCTAGCACTCTATCAAGTGCTGGTGTTGTTGAAACAGTTGGTTGTTGTTTGGTAATTTTGAGAGGAATTTTTATTCTGGTTCTTCTGAGTTGTAAGTTCTCAGAAGGGTCTTCTGGTATGTTTTCATCAATAGTGGGGATTGGAATGGAAATTCTGTGAGAGGTTTGGGGTGGAGCAACAGATGTTGGAATAGTATTTGAAATTGAAATAGGAGCAGTAGATGGATTACCTCGTTTCTTTGGAGTCTGGTGAGATGATCCTTCTGCTTTCCTCTTCTTTGACTTCTTCTGAGCCATTTCAGGTTGAACCTGACTCAGATCTTTGATCTTCAGCTTCGAACCTGCAACTTCTTCCTTGAAAGAATCTGGATACTTGGCAACCATATCAGGGTGGGATTCCATCTCAGAAAATCTTGGGAAATCACTCAGAGGCACTCTTCTTCTGGTGATGTCAGCAGTTGAAGAAGCTCTGGGTTCCTTCCTGATATTGTCTATTAGCTTCATCTTCTTCAGATTCTTAGCATTCAGCGCTTTTCCAACAGTTGGTTCAAAATTGCCCAGTACTTTAGCTTCGCTCAGATAGTCTATCAGCTTATTTTCTGTCAGAATATCTGAGATAAGCCTCCCAAATGGTATCCAGTCTCTTTTCGTCCTTTCTTCTTCTCTAGTCTCTTTCACACTTGTCTTCAGATGATTGAACAGGAAGTGTGCCAAATTTATCTTCACCCTCTGATCAATAAAGTAGATCAGAAATTGCTGATCCACGTTTATATAGTCAGGAGAGCTTGTTGGCTTCCTGTGATTGAAACAGCCTAGAACAATCTTGGCCCACACTCTGAAGTGATCCTTCAGATCCTTGATTTTGCTGCTGGGAAGACCAAGAGTGAAAATGCAGTTTGCTACCACACCAATATCAGGACACCTATCAGCCATGTCCACACAACGGACTCCGCCACCACTCTGACCAATTAACCTAGCAATGAGGTCTTCAGAAATTATAATCTTCTTTCCCATAACGGAGGAGACGACTAGATGCTTATCAATCTTGGCATGAATCCAAAATTCTTTGACAAGCTCTGGGAAGGTTGGTCCAACCAGTCTGTCAAAGTACCTCTCCCACCTTTGAGTTTTGACTTCAGCAGTTAGGTCAAATCCATTTTCCTTCAAACTTTCGAAATCCACTATTAACTCAGAGAGAACCTCAAGATTCTTTACTGGTGTGAGAAGAGTTCTGGTAGGCGCTTGATATTGCTCAGAGGTCTCCTTCTTCTGATTTCCTGCAGAAATGCTGGAGGATGCCATTGTTCTCACACAAAAAGCTTGAGAGTGATTTGAGAAAAGCTAGGGTTTTGAAGGAGATATGCAGAAAAATTCTTAAGAGATTATGAGTAAGCGTAAAGATTAAGAGTGAAGAGTAATGTGCTTAAATAGGATTTTCAAAAATTATTTTGAAAAATAAAATGTTTTTAAGAGAGAGAAAAAAAATAATGATTGCAATTAACAAGCGTGATTACTTTTGCATTTAATGCTTGCTGATTTTGGGGGATTTGAGAAAGATACTTAAAAACGGTTACCAGACATGTGTCTCAATGCACCCAATCAGCGTTTTCCTTTCTCAGAAACGTGCACGCGTTCTGCTTCAGGGATTTGCTGATGATTGGATGACACTTGTTTGATATAGTGATCAGCACGTCTGTCCTTGAGATTAGACTCTCAGATCTTTAGACTTGCCTCTGATACAATCTGCATGTTCTAACTTTCTGAAACAAAGATTGATCAGAAGTTCACAGTAATATAATTACATTCTGAAAGATAAAAATATGGAATTAAAGCATTTTCATTCTGGGCATACTTTCATGCTGAGATGTTTCAGAATGAAATTAAACCTATCTTCTGAAAGGGGTTTAGTAAAGATATCAGCCCATTGATGGTCTGTATCTATAAATTTCAAGTTTAAAATGCCTTTCTGAATATAGTCCCTAATGAAATGATGTTTTATTTCTATATGTTTAGCTCTAGAATGTAAAATAGGATTCTTACTTAAGCAAATAGCAAAAGTATTATCACAAAGAATAGGAATGTTACTCTCAAAGATCTGGAAGTCTTCAAGCTGACTTTTCATCCAGAGCATCTGTGTGCTGCAACCAGCTGCTGCTATGTACTCAGCTTCTGCTGTTGACAGAGCAATAGTTGATTGCCTTTTGCTGGACCACGAGATCAGATTTTCTCCCAGAAACTGGCAGCTTCCAGAAGTACTTTTTCGTTCCACTCTGTCTCCAGCAAAATCAGCATCGCAGTAGCCTACTAAACTGTAATCACTAGATTTTCTATAAAACAAACCCAGATTAGTAGTACCTTTCAGATACTTGAAAATTCGCTTAACAGCTGTTAAGTGAGATTCTCTAGGATCTGATTGGAATCTAGCACAAATACATACGCTGAATAAAATATCAGGTCTTGAAGCAGTCAGATAAAGGAGAGAACCAATCATACCTCTGTAGACTTTCTGTTCTACGCTTTTGCTTACCTCTTCTCTTTCCAGAATGCACGTGGGATGCATTGGAATCTTTGATGGCTTACATTCTGAGAGGTCAAATTTCTTCAGAAGATCTCTGATGTATTTGCTCTGATGAATGTAAGTTCCCTCTGGAGTTTGATTGATCTGAATTCCTAGAAAGAACTTCAGTTCCCCCATGAGGCTCATCTCAAATTCTGCCTGCATACACTTAGCAAATTTTCTTCCAAGAGAAGGATTAGTAGAACCAAAGATTATATCATCAACATAAATTTGACAAACTAAAATGTCACTCTTAACTGTTTTACAGAATAGAGTGGTGTCCATTTTCCCTCTGGTGAACTCATTTTCAAGCAGAAAGTTGCTTAGCCTTTCATACCAAGCTCTGGGAGCTTGTTTCAGACCATACAGTGACTTTTTCAGTTTGAAAACATGTTCTGGATGTTTTGTGTTTTCAAAACCTGGGGGTTGGTGAACATACACTTCTTCTTCTATATAACCATTTAAGAATGCACTTTTGACATCCATCTGATACAGAGTGATGCCTCTATTAACAGCAAATGAGATTAAAAGTCTGATAGATTCTAACCTGGCGACTGGGGCAAAGGTTTCTGTATAGTCTATCCCCTCTTGCTGACTATAACCTTGTGCAACCAGTCGTGCCTTGTTTCTGACGACTTCACCTTGTTCATTGAGCTTGTTTCTGAACACCCATCTTGTTCCAATGACGTTGAATCCTTTTGGTCTTGGAACGAGATCCCAAACGTCGTTTCTGGTGAATTGATTCAGCTCTTCTTGCATTGCCAGAATCCAGTCATTGTCCAGAAGTGCTTCATCAATAGAAGAAGGTTCAATCAGAGACACAAGTCCCATCAGAGTTTCTTCAGAGTTTCTGAGGCTTGCTCTTGTTCTGATTGGATCTTCCTTTCTTCCTAGAATGGATTCTTCTGGGTGATCCAAACTGCTTCTGGGTACTCTCTTCTGAGGTTGATCAGCAGCAGTTGTAGGATTTCTAGCATTGCTTCTTTCAGACGTTGAAGGAATGTCTGTGTTGAGAGCTTCTGATGACTTGTCTTCAGAACCTGCAAATTCAATTTCTATACCTGCAAGATTTTCATTCTGCTTTGACTTTTCAGAGTCAAGCTTGTCATCAAAACGAACACTGATTGATTCTTCCACAATCTGTGTTTCTGTATTGTATACTCTGTACCCTCTTGAGCGTTCAGAGTATCCTAACATAATACACTTCTGTGCCTTAGAATCAAACTTGTTCAAATAATTCTTAGTGTTTAACATATAGCAAGTACATCCAAATGGATGAAAATACGAAATGTTGGGCTTTCTGTTCTTCCACAATTCATATGGAGTCTTTTCCAGAATAGGTCTTATTGAGATTCTATTCTGAATGTAGCACGCTGTGTTTATTGCCTCTGCCCAGAAAGTCTTAGCAACGTTTGTCTCGTTGATCATGGTTCTGGCCATTTCTTGCAATGTTCTGTTCTTTCGTTCTACAGCTCCATTTTGTTGGGGAGTTCTAGGACAAGAGAAATCATGCAGAATGCCTTTGTCATTAAAGAATGACTCAAAATCTTTATTTTCAAATTCTCCACCATGATCACTTCTGACTTTAACGATTCTAAGATCTTTTTCATTCTGAACTTGGTTACAGAAGGTAACAAACACAGAGTGTGACTCGTCCTTGTGTCTTAAGAACTTTACCCATGTCCATCTGCTATAGTCATCTACGATTACTAACCCATACTTCTTGCCACTGACAGAAGCAGTCTTAACTGGTCCAAATAAGTCAATGTGCAGAAGTTCTAATGGCTTAGAGGTAGAAACAACATTTTTGGATTTAAAAGATGGTTTTGCAAATTTGCCTTTCTGACATGCTTCACACAGAGCATCTGAATTGAACTTCAAATTTGGAAGTCCTCTGACCAGATTGAGTTTGTTAATCTGAGATATTCTTCTCATACTAACATGCCCCAATCTTCTGTGCCAGATCCATTGCTCGTTGTTAACAGACAGAAGACATTTTACGTTCTGACTCTTAAGTTCAGAAAGTTTGATTTTGTAAATGTTGTTTTTCCTCTTACCATTAAATAGGATAGTCCCATCTTTCTGACTAACAGCTTTACATGATTTTTGATTAAAGATTATATCATAACCGTTATCACTTAATTGACTTATGGATAACAGGTTATGCATCAATCCATCAACAAGCAGAACATTATTAATAGAGGGAAGATTTCCGTTACCTACAGTTCCAGAGCCAATTATCTTTCCCCTCTGATTGCCTCCAAAGCCAACGTGGCCTCCAGGCTTAAGTTCCAGGCTTTGGAACATATGCCTTCTTCCCGTCATGTGACGTGAGCAGCCAGAGTCCAGGTACCATGACTGGTGTTTCTGACTTGCTGCTAAAGATATCTGCAACATGTATTATTTTATCCTTAGGTACCCAGATCTTCTTGGGTCCTGTTTTGTTAGTTTTACCAAAACTCTGGTTGAATTTTGGTTTCACAAAGTGATTGCTACTAGTATATTTGATGTCATGTGTGTGACCATACACAAAGTGTGAATTTAGAGGAGTGTACTTAATTGTTAAATCCATGACATTTTTAGGTGTAGGATTCTTACCTAGGTATCCTATTCCTTTCCTGCCGTTTCTGCTAACTCCATAGATCATTGAAGCCATTTTGCTTCTATCTATGCTTTTAGCAAGGAACTTCTGGAAACTATGATCATACTCCTTGATGATCTCATCAGCGTTGCTGGGAGTTTCAGCAATTGGTTCCTTCTGAGAGTTTTGTAAAGAGTTTTCTAATTTTAAAATTTTATCTCTCAGCTCAGAGTTTTCCAATCTGAGACTCTCAGACTTATTAGAGTCAGATTCAAGAGTCCTTTTCAGGTCTCTGAATTTAGCTCTAATCTGCTGATAACGTTCCAGAATTTCATTTAGGCTTTCAGCAAGTTCAGCCTTTGTAAAATTAACAGCGAAGTTAGGGAATACCTCTTCTGTGTCTGATTCTGAGTCTGAGTCAGAAGCTTCACTGTCATCTTGAATGTTAGCCATAAGCGCTAGGTTCGCCCTTTCATCATCTGATTCTGAGTCAGCTTCAGACGAGTCAGAGTCATCCCATGTGGCCATGAGACTTTTCTTTTTCTCTCTTCCAAACTTCCTTTTTGGCTTTTCCCTCTGAAGCTTTGGACAGTCACTCTTGTAGTGACCTTGCTCATTGCACTCGTAGCAGATGATGTCTTTTGTATTTGGCTTCTTGCTACCTGAGGAGCCTTCAGATCTTCTGTATCCAGAGGAAGAATCTGTCCTTCTGTGTCTGGAAGAAGACTCGTTATGATCAGATCTTCTGGGATTCCTGAACTTCTTTTGTCTTTGCTTCCACAGTTGATTTACTCTTCTGGAGAGAAGAGAGAGCTCGTCTTCTTCTGATGAGGATCCATCAGATGTTTCTTCAACTGCCTGCAAAACTTTAGATTCAGATTTTCTGTTAGATTTCAAAGCTATAGGCTTACCTTGCTTCTGAGGCTCGTCAGCTTCCAGCTCTATCTCATGACTTCTGAGGGAGCTTATAAGTTCCTCCAGAGTGATTTTGTTGAGATCTTTCGCCAGCTTCAGAGCAGTAACCATAGGCCTCCACTGCTTGGGTAAACTTCTGATTATCTTCTTGACATGGTCAGCAGTAGAGTACCCCTTGTCCAGAACTTTGAGACCAGCTACCAGAATCTGGAATCTAGAGAACATAGTTTCAATGGATTCAGATTCTTCCATTTTAAACGCCTCATACTTCTGAATGAGCGCCAGAGCCTTTGTTTCCTTGACTTGAACGTTGCCCTCATGCGTCATTCTGAGAGAATCAAAGATGTTCTTAGATGTGTCTCTGTTGGAGATCTTCTCATACTCAGTATAGGAGATAGCACTGAGAAGGATGGTTCTGGCCTTATGGTGATTCTTGAAATCACGCTTTTGTTGATCAGTCATTGATTTTCTATCAATCTTCTGACCAGTTGCATTAACAGGGTGCGTGTATCCATCTGTCACCATATCCCACAGATCAGCATCATGTGCTAGAAAGAAGCTTTCAATTCTGTCTTTCCAGTAGTCAAAGTTTTCTCCATCAAAGACTGGAGGTTTGCCGCTGAATCTGTCTCTATCCTCATTGTTGTCATTGCTGAAATGAGAGTTGTTTCCTGCCATAGTGTTTTTCTGATGCTGGATCTTTTACTGACACGGTTAAGTGTTTTAGCTCAGAACCAGGCGCTCTGATGCCAATTGAAGGGGTGAAAAACACAAGAAGGGGGGGTTGAATTGTAAAACTGGAAACTTAAAGCAAATGACAAGGTATTTTTATCCTGGTTCGTTTGATCTCAAACTACTCCAGTCCACCCGTTCAAGGTGATTTCGCCTCTCTCCAACGAGGTCTTAATTCACTATATTCAACTGAATACAAATCTGTTTTAGCAACTGCTAAAACCTTCTTGATTCAAACCACAATCCGGTTTGTCAAGGCAACACTTTCTTACAAAGGAATAATCAAATGTGTGTGAATGTTTCTACGAAAACTATATCACAACTGTGATGTTTACACAAATGAAGCTTAGAATACTAAGTTGCTAAACGCTAATAGAGTATCAGAGTTTGGTGGTTTAGCAAAACTTGTAGAGTGAAGATTAATGATCAGCTTTTTACGTGTAGAGAGTTTTGGAAGCCTTAGCCGTGATAATCTTCAAAGCTTGGTTTATATAGCACTTTGAGAAGATGAACGTTGAAGCAAATATTCTTGATTCAATGCTATTTACAAGCTTTCCTTTCTGAGCAGATCTTGTCTAGAATGATGTCGTTGGTATTGATTAGCCTTCAATGCACAGTACCGTTGCTTCTTCAATGCACGATCTGGCTTGGCTCATTCTGATTCTGCTTTGCTGCTGATGAACTGATTTGATTCTGTATCAGAGTGTTTTACGCGCAGTACTGTTCATCAAGCTTCAGCATGTGCAAGCGTTGATCTTCTGATCTTGACGTTCTGATTCAGCAACTTCTGATGCTGATGCACAAACTCATATTCTGATGCTGAGAACGTGATCTTGCTTATTTTAATCAGCATATCTGCAAGTCAGAGCATAGTAATTTTAAGTAGCATATAATTCAATCATGAAATCTTTAACTACTATATCTTTTCACTTTGTTATCATCAAAACTTAATTATAGGGTACTAGATTCAAACATTGTTCTAACATTGAAGTCGATAAAGCAAAAATCAAAATTATCAAAAACCTTCAACCACCCAAAACAGATAGAGAATAAGAAGTTTTCTAGGACACGCTGGTTTTTACCGATGTTTTATAAAAGATTTCTCTAAAATCACTAAGCCACTAACTGAATTATTGATGAAAGAAGCCGAGTTTATTTTCGACGATAAATGCTTAAACGCATTTGAGACGCTTAAAGAAGCCTTAATTTCAACACCTATAATGCAACCTCCTGATTGGAACCTACCATTTGAAATAATGTGCGATGCGAGCGATTATGCTGTAGGCGCAGTCCTAGGACAACGCAAGGATAAAAAGCTTCACGCTATCTACTACGCAAGTAGAACACTCAATCCCGCACAAATGAATTACGCCACTACGGATAAGGAACTCTTAGCTGTTGTATTCGCATTGGATAAATTTCGTTCCTACTTAGTAGGCGCAAAAATCGTTATTTACACGGATCATGCTGCGATCCGATACTTGCTAAGTAAGAAAGAAGTCAAACCACGACTACTCAGATGGATCTTACTCCTACAAGAGTTTGACTTGGAAATAAAAGACAAAAGGGGGACTGAAAATGTGGTAGCGTACCATTTATCAAGATTGGATAGAATCCAAACCGAGAGTGTTCCCATAAACGAAGATTTCCCATATGAACGCCTTATTGCTAAACTAGAGATAGCTCCTACCAACAATTTAGATCAACGCAATGAACATTTAACAACTGCGGTAGTAAAAGCCATTTGTACCAACACCACATTACCATGGTACGCTGATTTTGTTAACTACTTAGTCGCCGGTGTTCTACCACCCGATTTAACGTACCAACAGCGGAAGAAATTCTTCCATGATCTTAGACACTACTTTTGGGATGAACCACTACTCTTTAAAAGAGGTGCCGATGGTATCTACCGTTGCTGCGTCCCTAACGATGAAATAGACGATGTCATTGCTCATTGCCATTCCGCCCCTTATGGTGGACACGCTAGTACATCGAAAACTTATGCAAAAATACTTCAAGCTGGTTTCTTTTGGCCTACTTTATGGAAAGACGTCCACGTAGCAATTATGAACTGCGATAGATGTCAGTGCACAGGAAATATATATAGACGTGACGAGATGCCGCAAAAAGGGATTCTCGAAGTAGAAATTTTCGATGTATGGGGAATTGATTTCATGGGACCGTTCCCCGCATCTTTTGGAAATAAGTATATATTGGTAGCTGTTGACTACGTATCAAAATGGATTGAAGCCGTCTCTGCACCCACAAACGATACACGAGTAGTACTTAAACTATTCAAGCATGTTATCTTCCCATGATTCGGTATACCAAGACTAGTAATTAGTGATGGCGGTTCCCATTTTATCTCTAGAATTTTGGAAAAACTACTTTCAAAATATGGCGTTAAACATCGCATAGCCACACCATACCATCCTCAAACGAGTGGACAAGTGGAAGTGTCAAATAGGGAAATTAAACAAATCCTTGAGAAAACCGTAGCCACATCCAGAAAGGATTGGTCCTCTAAGCTAAATGATGCTCTTTGGGCATATATGACAGCTTTTAAAACCCCTATCGGAACAACACCGTTTAAATTAGTTTATGGAAAATCTTGTCATTTGCCAGTAGAATTAGAACATAAAGCTTA
Organism: Vicia faba; assembly: GCA_948472305.1. Lineage (NCBI taxonomy): Eukaryota > Viridiplantae > Streptophyta > Magnoliopsida > Fabales > Fabaceae > Vicia > Vicia faba. The sequence continues at coordinate 1,183,665,173 of OX451741.1, read as the reverse complement.
TTGGGCCATTAAAACCCTTAACTTAAATTACAAGACTGCTGGCGAGAAACGAATATTAGATATCTATGAATTAGAAGAATTACGTTTAGACGCTTATGAAAATTCTAGAATCTATAAGGAGAGAACAAAAAAATGGCATGATAAGCGTATCTCGCGGAAAGAATTTAAGGAAGGAGACATCGTACTCCTATTCAACTCTAGATTGAAACTCTTCCCGGGTAAATTACATTCCAGATGGTCAGGACCATTCGAAATTAATAAAGTTTTCCCAAGTGGTGCGATAGAAATTAAAGGAAATTCCATCAAACCATTTATAGTCAATGGCCAGCGCTTAAAGCATTATTTTAACGTCGAAAATCTAAACTATTCGGCTTATCTGCAGTTAAGTGAGCCACCTACCTCGATACCTAACTGAATAGGTACTGTCTGTCGAGCCATCGACATAAAACAAAAGCGCTTCATGGGAGGCAACCCATGTTTTCTTTTAATTATTTTTGTTGTTTTGATATGTTTTTATTTTTATTTTTTTCTTAATCTTTAAAATTTTCATGTTGCATCCCTTACTCCTTTTTACTTTTTATTTTATTTTTATTTTTATTTTTATTTTAAACTTCTTTTTCTTTTTGATTTAACTTCGGCATTTTAACCTGAAAATACTAACTTAGTTTTTCATACATTTATTAAACATTTTCAGGGGTAATTCTTTAGCTTTAATATTTAGCTCCATGGCACGTATGAACTACATGAACATAACCTTGAGAGGTAGGCATCAGAGAAGGCGCTTTGAGGATCTAGTTGAGCGTGAGATGTGTCCTACCATTTATGCTGACGGCCATGCTATGACTGTTTTAGGCATCCGTGAGAGTGTTATGTATCTGCTACACCAGATAGGTTGGGACGTTGCTCCAATTCGGAGACGCTATTGTACCTACCGTAAGTTGACCCTTGAGTTCTTGAGCACACTGAGCTATCTACCAAATCATGGGTTAGGTTTCAACCGCGAGCTGATCACCTTCAGACTATTTGATATGGACTACCGCTACAGTCATAGGGAGTTTGCCAACCTGTTAGGATTCCCTAATGGCCCTGATGTTATCACCATGACCCAAGAAGACCTATTGCTAGATACTTACCTTGATTTCTTCTGGGGTAACATTGCTGGAAACAACCATCCCGAGCCAAATGACCTTTACTCGGAGTCCATCCACAACCCTGCTATCAGGTACTTCCATAAGATCATTGCCCACACCCTTTTTGGAAAAGAGCAGAATGTTACATCAGTGTCACGTGATGAGCTTTTCATCATGTATTGTGCTTCTCAGAACCGTCCAGTAAATGGTGCCACCTATATGCTTGCTAATATGGAATGTATTATACAAACACCAAATGCCCCAATCCTCTTAGGTGGGTTAGTCACTATGATCTCCAATCCCATTGGACTCCGAAGGCCTATGTTAGGATCAACTCCGCACTATGGAATTAAGCCAATGAATATTTAATTTTGCTTCAACTCTAGTTTTATAGGAAATCTTGGGCCGAATGAATTTGAGCTGCTAATTAACCATGAAATTGTCCACCAGTTTGTACTCCCAAACCCTATCACTAGTGTCCACAATAGAGCAAATTGGCTTTTTGATCTCCACCATCCTCCTACACCGCCTTCTCTCTTTCCACTATTGACATCTATGAAGTCCCAAATACCTCTCGAGATGCTGAAGATCCTGAAACACCACCTGGCTACCACCAGTTTCCTGACCCATGGGAGCAGCATGTAGTTTCCACTGAGTCCACCTTCCAGGCTCCCGAGATACCACCACCACCTCCATCTAATGTCACCCTCGACTCTTTGAATGCAGAAATAGCCAGAATGCGGGGTGAACTTACATCTTTACGTGTGGATTTCATTGCTTTTGTGGATTTGGTGACGGACCAACTGGATTTCATGCACCAACATCTGTTCCCTACTCATCGTGGCTAGGAGTTGTCATCGTTATGCTGATTTGTTATGCTCTTGCATTTGTATACACAGTGAGGTCACTGTTTAGTTTAAGTGAGGGGGAGGAACCTAGTTTGTTTTGGTATTCTATTATTATTCTGTGCATTTAGTTATTATTTACTTCAAATTCCAAACAATTTTACTAGTTAATGAAATTTCAATTATTCATCAAGTTTCAATTCTATTGTCTTACTGCTATTATTTCATTTTTAACAAAGTTTATTCTTTACAATTTTTTAGAAACATACATTTTCTTTCAATATTTCAGTTTATTTTTCATTTTTATTAATTTTGTTGTGTGTTACATCAGATATTAAATTTACTGTTCATATTTTTTGCAAACATTTGTCACACGATGTGTGTTGGAAATATTGTGCATGTTTACTGTGTTAGAGTTATAATGTTGGAAATTAAAGTGTTTCGTTTATTCCATGAATTTAATTATTTGGATATGTAACGCTCGCCATCCCAATGTGACGACCATCACACGCGCCCAATAGCAGATTCTGCTATTACAGAAGTCGTTCCCCCTTCCTCTCATTCTTCCCTTTTTCCCCAAAACCGTAACATACCCATTCAAATTTTCTCTCTGAAGGGGTGAAAAACACAAGAAGGGGGGGTTGAATTGTAAAACTGAAATCTAATGCAATGAACAAGATATTTTTATCCTGGTTCGTTTGATCTCAAACTACTCCAGTCCACCCGTCAAGGTGATTTCGCCTCTCTCCAACGAGGTCTTAATCCACTATATTCAACTGAATATTACAGACTGCTTTAACAACTTCTAAAGCCTTCTTGATCCAAACCACAACCCGGTTTGTCAAGGAAACACTTTCTTACAAAGAGATAAAACTAAGTGTGTGAATGTTTTCTACAAAACTGTATCACAACTGTGATGTATACACAAATTAAAGCTTAGAAACTAGATTGCTAAACAATGATAGAATATCAGAATGTGTGGTGTTTAGCAAAACTGAGAGAAAGAAGATTTTGATCAGCTTTTATGCGTGTAGAGATTTGGAGAGCATTAGCCATTTCAATCTTCAAAGTCTTGTTTATATAGCACTGAAATGTTGAACGTTGGATGCAATATTCTTGATTCAATGCTATTTACAAACTTTCCTTATCGAGCAGATCTTGTCTGGAATGAGGCCGTTGGTATTAATTTGCTTTCAATGCACAGTACCGTTGCTTACTTAATGCAAGTTCTGGCTTGGCTCATTCTGACTCTGCTTAACTGCTGATGAACTGTTGTGTTTCTATATCAGAGTGTTGAGCGCAGTCTTGTTCATCAGGTTTCAGCATGTACGTGAGTTGATCATCTGATTCTGACATTCTGATATGGCAACTTCTGATGCTGGTGTCAAGAACCAAATTCTGATGCTGATTAGATGTGATCTTGCTTATATCAATCAGAGTATCTGCAAGTCAGAACATAATAATTTTAGGCAGAAGATAGTTCATACATGAATATTATAAATAATATATATTTTCACTTTGTTATCATCAAAACTTAAATATAGGGTAGTAGATTCAAACTTTGTTCTAACAATCTCCCCCTTTTTGATGATGACAAAAACTAGATATTTTTAAATGAAAATAACGTGAAAAGGTATCAGAGATATGCATCAGAGTAAGAAGTAAAAAGGATAAGGAGTAAAAGGATATCAGAGTTAAGAGATACTCCCCCTGAGTTTATTACTTCCCTTTGATTACAAGTGTTCTTCAGGATCAGATCTTTTTGCCTTTCTTTGAACATCAGAGTATCAGAGTCTTTGACTATCAGAAGCTTTATGTCAGAGCAGAGCTTCAGAGCTTTTCTTGTCAGAGCTTTGCTTTGGATCAGAGTATCTGAGCGGATCAGAGCTTCATAGTGATCAGAGCTTCTAGTCTTCAGAGTGTCCAGGAGCTTCCTTGTACCTGTAGACTTTAAGCAAAACAGAAAAACATTTTCAAGTAATAGAGTTAGAATGTTTGAGAATTTCTGTCTAGTTAGCCATTATTGTTTAAAATATCATTCTTGTTCTCCCCCTTTTTGTCAGCAATCAAAAAGTGTAAGTGATGTGCTAAAACAGTTAAGATCAGAAAAACTAGTTATATTAAAAGAGTTCAGAATCAAAACATGAAAATAGTACAAAACATATTCAGACAGTACATCAGAAAATCAAAGAAAACATGAAACGGACATAAATGAAAAAAGACTAAGGTTGAGGAGGCAAGCGTGTGAACAGGTTCTCCAGCATGGCTTGGATCTTTTCAGCAGTCTCATTCTGCTTGTGCACCATGCTGACAACAGTGTCAATCTTGCTATCCTGCACATCCATTCTTTCTTTCATCTTCTGGTCGTTTTCATCCATCCGCTGCTGCAGACGCATGTCATTCAGCCTTAGTTCTTCCAGAGTCTGCCTGTCCAAGGCAGCTTGAGAAGCATCAGAAGCAGGAAGCTTCTGAGAGCTTTCAGCAACATCTTCTGCTTGACTTTCTTCAGCTTGAATGGTCTTGTCTTCTTCTGATTGCACCTTTGCAGCTTACTGTTTCTCAGACCAAGGTTCACTATCCAGAGGGAGCACGTCTTCTTTCAGAAGCTGACTTCCAACTTCATTCAGAAGCTTGCTGAAATTCTGTTGTGCCTGCTCATAGTTGATATCCTGCAACTTGAGGGCTTCAGCACGTACCCAAAGTCTGAATTGTGACCAGAGCTGATCAGAAGCAGCTGGGTCAATCATTCCAGGACAGACTTGCTTCAAAGAAGCAATCCATTACAGCACACCTGTTTCAAAATTCATAATACCAGAGCCAACATCTGGTTGTTTTGGTTTTGGGATGGCAATTTTATGTTTCAGATCAGCAAGACGGTCAAGACTGGTTAAGTCTATGAAAGTCCTGCTGGGGTTTTCAGAGGTTTTCTGGGCAGCTGTTTATTTTGGAGAGGGAGTTTCAGAATCAGAAATTATGATTGGACTTGGTGGTGTTTTGGGAGTATTTGGTGGTGTAGATTCTGATGAGGATGGCAATTGTGCTAAGGTGATAGTTGTTCCACCTGGCAGCTGGATTGCCAAAGCTGATGGTTGAGGTGAATGAGGTTCAGATGGTTGAGGAGAAGGAATTTCAGAGTGATGAAACTCTGGTTGAGGTGATGGTGGATTAATTCCTGGTTGAGGAGAGGGAGACGGAATTGCTGGTTGAGGAGAAGTTGTTGGAATTTCTGGTTGTTCAGGGATAATAGGTTCTTCAGGAATTGGTGAGAGTGGTTGTTGTTGTTGTTCTGGTTCTTCAGCAGATTGCTGTTATTCTGGTTGTGGAGGAGGGACAATTTGTGGTTCAGAGTTTGGTTGATCAGAGGTGTGTTGATCAATGTCAGACAGCACTTGGTCAATTGCTGATGTTGTTGAGATTGTTGGTTGTTTGGGATGTTTGGTCCTGGGTCTTCTGAGTTTTAATGCCTCAGAAGGGTCCTCTTCTGGTACAGTTTCATCTATGGTAGGGATGGGGATTGAGATTTTATGAGAGGTTTGAGGAGGAATAGATGCTGGAATAGTAGAAGAATTTAAAACAGAAGCAGCAGGTGAATTACCTCTTTTCCTGGGTGTCTGCTGGGATGATCCTTCTGAAGGTGCCTTCCTCTTCTTCGTCTTCTTCAGAGCCACTTCTTGCTAAGGTTGATGCAGAGCTTTGATAATCAGATTTGGATCTGAACCATCTGCATTGCACGTATCCAAGTACCTGAGAACCACCTCTGGTTTAGATTCTATTTCAGAAAATAGAGGAAAGTCACTCAGAGGAACTCTTCTGCTGGTGATATCAGCAATGGGAGTAGCTCTGGGTTCCTTCTGAATATTTTCTATCAACTTCATCTTCTTCAAGTTCTTTGTGTTCAGAGGTTTCCCAACTGTTGGTTCAATAGTGCTTAGCTCTTGAGCTTCTATCAGATGCTCTATCAGCCTATTCTCTGTCAGAATATCTGATATCAACCTTCCAAAGGGTATCCAATCCCTCTTGGTTCTTTCTTCTTCCCTGGTTTCCTTCACACTTGTTCTGAGGTGGTTGAACAGGAAGTGATCCAGATTGATCTTTACCTTCTGATCAATAAAGTAGATCAGAAACTGCTGATCCACATTTATGTAATCAGGAGAACTGGTTGGTTTCCTGTGGTTGAAGCACCCCAGAATTATCTTAGCCCAAACTCTGTAATGATCCTTCAGATCTTTGATCTTGCTGCTGGGCACCCCATGAGTGAAAATCCTTGCAGCTATCACACCCACATCAGCACATCTTTCAGCCATGTCCACACAATGGATGCCACCGCCACTGTAACCTATTAGCCTTGCAATGTGATCCTCAGTGATCACAATCTTCTTCCCCATAACAAAAGAGGTGACTAGATGTGTTAAGGCCTTGGCGTGAATCCAGAATTCCTTGACTAGCATTGGGAATGTTGGTCCAACCAACCTGTCAAAATACCTTTCCCACTTATGTGCCCTAACTTCTTCAGTTAGGTCAAAACCGTTCTCCTTCAAGCTTCCAAAATCAATGATTAATTCAGAAAGCACTTCAAGATTCTTCACAGGAGTGAGGAGAGTTCTGAATGGCACTTGATATTGCTCAGATGATGCTTTCTTCTGAGGACCTGCAAAAGCACTGCTGGAGGTTGCCATGTTCACACTAAAAAGGTTTTGAGAAGAACTGAGAAAAAAAAGTTTTGCAAGAGATGAACACAGAAATATGCAGAAAATGCTTGAGTATTAGTGAGAAAGCGTAAGGAATGAGAATGAGAGATTAATGTGTTTAAATAGAGTTTCAAAATATTTTGAAAAGATAAACGTTTTTAAGAAAGAGAAAAATCATGATTACATTTTAAAAGCATGATTACTTTTCATTAAATGCTTGCTGATTTTGGGGGATTTGAGAAAGATACTTAAAAACGGTTACCAGACATGTGTCTCAATGCACCCAATCAGCGCTTTGCCTTCTCAGAAGCATGCACGCGTTCTGCTTCAGAGATATGCTGATGATTGGATGACACTTGTTTGATGTAGTGATCAGCACGTCTGTCTTTGAGCTTAGACTCTCAGATCTTTAGACTTGCATCTGATACAATCTGCATGTTCTATCTTACTGAAAGAAGATTGATCAGAAGTTCACAGTGAAACAATTACATTCTGAAGGTAAATATATTGAATTAAAACATTTTCACTCTGGACAGATTTTCATGCTGAGATGTTTCAGAATGAAATTAAACCTATCTTCTGAAAGGGGTTTAGTAAAGATATCAGCCCATTGATGGTCTGTATCTATAAATTTTAAGTTCAAAATACCTTTCTGAATATAGTCCCTAATGAAATGATGTTTTATTTCTATATTCTTAGCTCTAGAATGTAAAATGGGATTCTTACTTAAGCAAATAGCAGAAGTATTATCACAAAGTATAGGAATGTTACTCTCAAAAATCTGGAAGTCTTCAAGCTGACTTTTCATCCAGAGCATTTGTGTGCTACATCCTGCTGCTGCTATGTACTCAGCTTCTGCTGTTGATAGTGCAATTGTTGATTGCCTTTTGCTGGACCAAGAGATCAGATTTTCTCCCAGAAACTGGCAGCTTCCAGAAGTACTTTTACGTTCCACTCTGTCTCCAGCAAAATCAGCATCGCAGTAGCCTACTAAGCTGTAATCACTAGATTTTCTATAAAACAAACCCAGATTAGTAGTACCTTTCAGATACTTGAAAATTCGCTTAACAGCTGTTAAGTGAGATTCTCTAGGATCTGATTGGAATCTAGCACAGATACAAACACTGAATAATATGTCAGGTCTTGAAGCAGTCAGATAGAGGAGAGAACCAATCATACCTCTGTAGACTTTCTGTTCTACATTTTTGCTTACCTCTTCTCTTTCCAGAATGCACGTGGGATGCATTGGAATCTTTGATGGCTTACATTCTAAGAGGTCAAATTTCTTCAGAAGATCTCTGATGTATTTGCTCTGATGAATGTAAGTTCCTTCTGGAGTTTGATTGATCTGAATTCCTAGAAAGAATTTCAGTTCCCCCATGAGGCTCATCTCAAATTCTGCCTGCATACACTTAGCAAATTTTCTTCCAAGAGAAGGATTAGTAGAACCAAAAATAATATCATCAACATAAATTTGACAGACTAAGATGTCATTCTTAACTGATTTGCAGAATAGAGTAGTGTCCACTTTCCCTCTGGTGAATTCATTTTCTAACAGAAAGTTACTTAGCCTTTCATACCAAGCTCTGGGAGCTTGTTTCAGACCATACAGTGATTTCTTTAGTTTGAACACATGTTCTGGATGTTTTGTATTTTCAAAACCAGGGGGTTGGTGTACATAAACTTCTTCTTTTATATAACCATTTAAGAATGCACTTTTGACATCCATCTGATACAGAGTGATGCCTCTATTAACAGCAAATGAAATTAAAAGTCTGATAGATTCTAACCTGGCGACTGGGGCAAAGGTTTCTGTATAGTCTATCCCCTCTTGCTGACTATAACCTTGTGCAACCAGTCGTGCCTTGTTTCTGATGACTTCACCTTGTTCATTTAGTTTGTTTCTGAACACCCATCTTGTTCCAATGACGTTGAATCCTTTTGGTCTGGGAACGAGATTCCATACGTCGTTTCTGGTGAATTGATTCAGCTCTTCTTGCATTTCCAGAATCCAGTCATTATCCAGAAGTGCTTCATCAATAGAAGAAGGTTCAATCAGAGACACAAGTCCCATAAGAGTTTCTTCAGAGTTTCTGAAGCTTGCTCTTGTTCTGACTGGATCTTCCTTTCTTCCTAAGATAGTCTCTTCTGGGTGATCCAAGCTGCTTCTGGGTAATCTCTTCTGAGGTTGATCAGCAGCTGTTGTAGGATTTCTAGCAGTGCTCCTTTCAGACGTTGAAGGAATGTCTGTGTTGAGAGCTTCTGATGACTTGTCTTCAGAACCTGTAAATTCAATTTCTATACCTGCAAAAACTTCATTCTGCTTTGACTTTTCAGAGTCAAGCTTATCATCAAAACGAACAATGATTGATTCTTCCACAATCTGTGTTTCTGTATTGTATACTCTGTACCCTCTTGAGCGTTCAGAGTATCCTAACATAATACACTTCTGTGCTTTAGAGTCAAACTTGTTCAAATAATTCTTTGTATTTAATATAAAGCAAGTACATCCAAATGGATGAAAATATGAAATGTTGGGCTTTCTGTTCTTCCACAATTCATATGGAGTCTTTTCCAGAATAGGTCTTATTGAGATTCTATTCTGAATGTAGCACGCTGTGTTTATTGATTCTGCCCAGAAGGTCTTAGCAACGTTTGTCTCATTGATCATGGTTCTGGCCATTTCTTGCAATGTTCTGTTCTTTCGTTCTACAACTCCATTTTGTTGGGGAGTTCTAGGACAAGTGAAATCATGCAGAATGCCTCTGTCATTAAAGAATGACTCAAAATCTTTGTTTTCAAATTCTCCACCATGATCACTTCTGACTTTAACGATTCTAAGATCCTTTTCATTCTGAACTTGGTTACAGAAGGTAACAAACACAGAGTGTGACTCGTCCTTGTGTCTTAAGAACTTTACCCATGTCCATCTGCTATAGTCATCTACGATTACTAACCCATACTTCTTACCACTGACTGAAGCAGTTTTAACTGGTCCAAATAAGTCAATGTGTAGAAGTTCTAATGGCTTAGAGGTAGAAACAACATTTTTGGATTTAAAATAAGGTTTTGCAAATTTGCCTTTCTGACATGCTTCACACAGAGCATCTGAATTGAACTTCAAATTGGGAAGTCCTCTGACCAGATTGAGTTTGTTAATCTGAGATATTCTTCTCATACTAACATGCCCCAATCTTCTGTGCCAGATCCACTGCTCGTTGTTAACAGACAGAAGACATTTTACATTTTGACTCTTTAGTTCAGAAAGTTTGATTTTGTAAATGTTGTTTTTCCTCTTACCATTAAACAGGATAGTCCCATCTTTCTGACTAACAGCTTTACATGATTTTTGATTAAAGATTATATCATAACCGTTATCACTTAATTGACTTACGGATAACAGATTATGCATCAATCCATCTACTAGCAGAACATTATTAATAGAGGGAAGATTTCCATTACCTACAGTTCCAGAGCCAATTATCTTTCCCCTCTGATTGCCTCCAAAGCCAACGTGGCCTCCAGGCTTAAGTTCCAGGCTTTGGAACATATGCCTTTTTCCCGTCATGTGTCGTGAGCAGCCAGAGTCCAGGTACCATGACTGGTGTTTCTGACTTGCTGCTAAAGATATCTACAACATGTATTATTTTATCCTTAGGTACCCAGATTTTCTTGGGTCCTGATTTGTTAGTTTTACCAAAACTCTGGTTGAATTTTGGTTTCACAGAGTGCTTACTGCTAGTGTATTTAATATCATGTGTGTGACCATACACAAAGTGTGAATTCAGAGGAGTGTGTTTAATGGTTAAGTCCATGACATTCTTTGGTGTAGGAACCTTACCTTGGTATCCTATTCCTTTCCTGCCGTTTCTGCTAACTCCATAGATCATTGAAGCCATTTTGCTTCTATCTATGCTTTTAGCTAGGAACTTCTGGAAACTGTGATCATACTCCTTGATGATCTCATCAGCGTTGCTGGGAGTTTCAGAAATTGGTTCCTTCTGAGAGTTTTGTAAAGTGTTTTCTAATTTTGAAATCTTATTTCTCAGCTCAGAATTTTCCAATTTGAGACTCTCAGTCTTATTAGAGTCAGATTCAAGATTCCTTTTCAGGTCTCTGAATTTAGCTCTAATTTGCTGATAACGTTCCAGAATCTCATTAAGGCTTTCAGCAAGTTCAGCCTTTGTAAAATTAACAGCAAAGTTAGGAAATACCTCTTCAGTATCTGATTCTGAGTCTGATTCAGAAGCTTCACTATCTTCTGAGATGTTAGCCATGAGAGCTATGTTTGCCCTCTCATCATCTGATTCTGAGTCAGCTTCAGACGAGTCAGAGTCATCCCATGTAGCCATGAGACTTTTCTTCTTCTCTCTTCCAAACTTCTTTTTGGGCTTTTCCCTCTGAAGCTTTGGGCAGTCACTCTTATAGTGTCCTTGCTCATTGCACTCATAGCAGATGATGTCCTTGGTGTTTGGCTTTTTGCTACTGGAGGAGCCTTCAGATCTTCTGTATCCAGAGGAAGAATCTGTCCTTCTGTATCTGGAAGAAGACTCGTTCTGATCAGATCTTCTGGGATTCCTGAACTTTCTTTGTCTTTGCTTCCACAGTTGATTTACTCTTCTGGAAAGGAGAGAGAGTTCGTCTTCTTCTGATGAGGATCCATCAGATGTTTCTTCAACTGCCTGCAAAACTTTAGACTCAAATTTTTTGTTAGATTTTAATGCTAAAGGCTTACCTTGCTTCTAAGGCTCATTAGCTTCTAGCTCTATCTCATGACTTCTGAGGGAGATGATAAGTTCCTCCAGAGTGATTTTGTTGAGATCTTTAGCTAGCTTCAGAGCTGTAACCATTGGTCTCCACTGCTTGGGTAAACTTCTGATGATTTTCTTGACATGGTCAGCAGTAGAGTATCCTTTGTCCAGAACTTTGAGACCAGCTACCAGAATCTGGAATCTAGAGAACATGGTTTCAATGGATTCAGATTCTTCCATTTTGAACGCCTCATACTTCTGAATGAGCGCCAGAGCTTTTGTTTCTTTGACCTGAACGTTGCCCTCATGCGTCATTCTGAGTGAGTCAAAAATATTCTTTGTTGTGTCTCTGTTGGAGATCTTTTCATACTCAGTATAGGAGATGGCGCTGAGGAGGATGGTTCTGGCCTTGTGGTGATTCTTGAAGTCACGCTTTTGTTGATCAGACATTGTTTTTCTATCAATCTTCTGACCGCTTGCATTCACAGGGTGCGTGTATCCATCTGTCACCATATCCCACAGATCAGCATCATGTGCCAGAAAGAAGCTTTCAATTCTGTCTTTCCAGTAATCAAAGTTTTCTCCATCAAAGACTGGAGGTTTGCCGCTGAATCTGTCTCTGTCCTCATTGTTGTCATTGCTGATGTGAGAATTGTTTCCTGCCATTGTGTTTTTCTGACGCTGGATCTTGTACTGACACGGTTAAGTGTTTTAGCTCATAACCAGGCGCTCTGATGCCAATTGAAGGGGTGAAAAACACAAGAAGGGGGGGGGGGGTTGAATTGTAAAACTGAAATCTAATGCAATGAACAAGATATTTTTATCCTGGTTCGTTTGATCTCAAACTACTCCAGTCCACCCGTCAAGGTGATTTCGCCTCTCTCTAACGAGGTATTAATCCACTATATTCAACTGAATATTACAGACTGCTTTAACAACTTCTAAAGCCTTCTTGATCCAAACCACAACCCGGTTTGTCAAGGAAACACTTTCTTACAAAGAGATAAAACTAAGTGTGTGAATGTTTTCTACAAAACTGTATCACAACTGTGATGTATACACAAATTAAAGCTTAGAAACTAGATTGCTAAACAATGATAGAATATCAGAATGTGTGGTGTTTAGCAAAACTGAGAGAAAGAAGATTTTGATCAGCTTTTATGCGTGTAGAGATTTGGAGAGCATTAGCCATTTCAATCTTCAAAGTCTTGTTTATATAGCACTGAAATGTTGAACGTTGGATGCAATATTCTTGATTCAATGCTATTTACAAACTTTCCTTATCGAGCAGATCTTGTCTGGAATGAGGCCGTTGGTATTAATTTGCTTTCAATGCACAGTACCGTTGCTTACTTAATGCAAGTTCTGGCTTGGCTCATTCTGACTCTGCTTAGCTGCTGATGAACTGTTGTGTTTCTATATCAGAGTGTTGAGCGCAGTCTTGTTCATCAGGTTTCAGCATGTACGTGAGTTGATCATCTGATTCTGACATTCTGATATGGCAACTTCTGATGCTGGTGTCAAGAACCAAATTCTGATGCTGATTAGATGTGATCTTGCTTATATCAATCAGAGTATCTGCAAGTCAGAACATAATAATTTTAGGCAGAAGATAGTTCATACATGAATATTATAAATAATATATATTTTCACTTTGTTATCATCAAAACTTAAATATAGGGTAGTAGATTCAAACTTTGTTCTAACACTCTCAACTTCCAACACTCCAACACTTAAAATCCATCAACCCACTACTCAATCCACATTCCAAACCATTTTCACGATTCAATCTTTTTCATGCACTATGGCCAACAATCAGCAAGTCCTCAATCTCACTTTCAGATCCGGCGAGCAAGGTGAAACCCAACGACTCAAATTCAAGAAGTTCCAACGCCGCGGTCTTCAACCTACTCGGTATGTTGACATTGATTGTTTGAGGAATTTGGGACTGCTAGACAGCGTCCGACAACTTTTGCAGAACGTGAACTTATGGAACCTGTGCCGCGAACCGCAAGCCATTTATGAAACTCTCACCTTTGAGTTTCTGAGTTCCTTTGCATACATTACTCCCTCTGGTGCCACGAACCAACTCTCAGGCGTAGCCAAATTCCATATGTTTGGCACTGAGCATCAGCTGTCCCAAACTGACATCGCACGGCTGTTCGGTTTCTGTTCTGACGAAGGTGTCCACCTTCGGGTGCCGGATAATTTCGGCGAGGAAGCTTTTAATTTATGGAACAGTATGACGAACATTCGTGCCGGATCCTACGACCACCTCAACGCCACACATATTCATAATCCGGATATCCGATACTTTCACCGCATCCTCTACAACACCATCTTCGCCCGAGACAACAATCACAAGCTCAACTCCAAGGAGCTCTTCTTCATGCATTGCGCATTTATCGGCCAGAATATCAACGTTGCCCCATTTTTACTGGCCCATTTTCACTCTATTTGTGCTAGAGGCGGAAAACCCTTCTATTTCAGAGGGCTTGTCACTTCTCTTGCCATAGCCCTGAATTATGGTGCCGCTCTCGCAGATATGCCTTCTATGGCACCGGCTTTGCTGACTCTAGACCAATGCAAGGCCACACACCTCATTTATGAGCGGGAGGATGGTAGATTCCATCCTGTGATCAGAAACGTTGTTTATTATAACATCACTTTGCCTTGCAGGGACCGAATTGATCCACAAAACAGAGCTAACTGGTTATTCAATCCTGCAACTCCCGAGGGGCGTGTTCCTACTCATGAAGACCAGCCTAATGCCCCCGTAGACAAAATGCAAGAAGAGCTGGACAGTGTTGCCCCCGTCCACGACATTCTAGGAGCTTCATCTGCACCACCTCCTATTACTCTTGAAGAAGTTCTCCGCGCCATCCATCTGCAAAATCAAATGAGTGCCGCACTTGAAAGAAGACAACAGGAACAATATGAGTATTTATGCGCACAAAACACTCAGATCTTGACTGGCCAGTGGAGCATGAATGAGAGGTTGGATGAAGCCCTGTCGGAACTCAACGCCTTAAGGTTGGACGTCAGCACCCTTGGCTACCAGGACACTGACACAGAAGCCACTCCTACCAGGCGCTCTTGCACCAGGAGTAGAGGATGTGGCCATCAGTAGTTTTCTTTATTTTCTAAGTAGTTTACTTTTTCTGTTTCATTTCCTTTCTGTTTGTTTTTGTATTTGTATTTCCCCGCCTATATACCGCAACATTGAGGACAATGTCGGATTTAGTGTGGGAGAGGTACCTTTCCATCTTCCATAAACAAGTAATTTTTTACGATATCTCTCAATTTAAATTTTTCGCTTTATTCAGCCATACCAAAAAATTTTACTTTATCTTCGCATTAGCCCGACATACCTATCTTAACAAAATCCCAGTTGAGGAAGCCGAGAACGATTCAACAAGATCGATACGGTTATGACACCATAGACTTCCTACTTACGCAATCCGTTTCAATAACTATTATACCTATATCTTGAGTTTTAGTTCTAAAGTAACCCCTAGTAGTTTATACTAGCAGTCAGCACCGTCTTGACACAAACCACGTGGAGAATCGATGAATATAAGTGTTTGATGCCTGATCAATGAAATATCCTTCTTATCTCGCTGCTAAAAGAAAAGAAAATTTTGTGCACCAAAATACAAGGTCACATATAAGAGTTGAGCAAATAATGAAGGAACCCACTGTTGGTTGGTTCAGAGGTATCTGGTTCTGAACTTGGTAGGGCGTGCTACGGCCCGATCCCCCACAACCTCCAATTTGGATAACATATGTAGGGTTGCCACATTCGTGTACCAGACCCCGTGCTAAAAGGATCAAAGTCACTAACTGATTACTCCACTACGTGCGTGCTAAGACAAATGGCTTAATGTGATTGCGCCAGAAAGAAACCGGGTGAAATAGATACGAGGAACTCTGGGCAGAATTATAACGGAACTGTTGGACAGCTCGTTTGAAATGGAAGCCTACGACTAAGCCTATTGCTTGTGTCATTAGCGTATTGTTAGTGTTTCACTTAAGTATCGGTCGAACCGACGAGGATTTCCCATAATTGCTTTAAAAATAAAAGGTATGCCATGCATGTGCGCTCGATAAAACTTGTCTGATCTTTCTAAATGACTATTTGCTTGAGGACAAGCAAAGGTTTAAGTATGGGGGAATTTGATAACGAGAAATCGTATCATATAATTACTACATTTTTTATCGATTTTCATAATACATTAACTCGTTTAACTCCCGATTTTTCCGAGTTTTTGTGTCTTTTCACAGGTACAACATGTTTCAAATCAAATCAGTGAAAAAGGATCACATGAAGGAAGTTAACCAAGAATCAGAAGAAAAAGAACTAAATCTGCAAAATCTGCAGATTTTGTTGTCATGACGACCGTCACACCCCATGACGAGCGTAACGCGCTCACAACTTGAAGGACACTCGTCACACATCATTGACGAATGTAACGCGCTATTTAAGCGCATTACGACCGTCACCTCCTCATGACGAACGTAACGCGCTATTTAAGCGCATTACGACCGTCACCTCCTCATGACGACCGTCACACGCTTAATACAATGTTATGCATAATAGGAGACGTGGGCAACGTAATGGACGGGTTTCTTCTCCTACAATTCCTCAACTTCAGCAACTACCAATCCGAGTCTTACTCCACTCAAGCAATTCCTAAATTCTATTAACTGCAAAAATCCTCTTCTATAAATATGAGGCATTTTAATGGAACAGGGTCGGAGATTTTTCTAGAGAGCCAAACTTCTGCCTTTCTGCATTATTTTATTTTATTTGCTTTTGAACCATTTTATACCTACTGTAACTTTTAGTTTTCAAAATTAGTTCCAAGAGTGTTAGTTCTTCATCTAAGAATTAACACGATCGTATATTTCAATTAATTGCAAGGAATTTATACGCACTCAAGATTACCACAACAACATTATTTACAGGTTTTTTTATGCAATTGGTTTCTTTTTATTATTCTTATGCTATGTTATTTATCTTTATGAATTGTATTTTAAGTTGCATGGTTACTAAATATATTATGTCTGGCTAAATTCGTTTGTACCGGTATGTGACTCCTAAGCACCAAAGGAATTCGGTGATAACTTGGCTAAAAACTTTTATAAATAATTTTTGGTTTCCAATTTCCATGTTTAATTTAACTACCCTTGTCACGAGAGTGAGAGGATAATTAACACGATTTTGCCACGAGAGTGGAAAATTAACTAAGGCAAGAACCTGCATGCGAGAGCTGGGGTTCGACCCAGATAGTGGTAACGAAACATTAATTTTTAAATACACGAGAGTGTTTTAACAAATTAATTAAACTCAAGTTGTTTTCAAAAAGTGTTATTAAATTTAAAGTGCATCCACTAGGTTTAGTAGCGTGACTTATTTCATGAACACAAGAGTGTATGTCTCAGGTTTTTAAACAATTCGTTTTTACCGAAATACTTTATATGCCAAGCGATTCACCGAATTCCCGAAGTCCGACTATCACATACCGGTATAGCTATTACTATTGTTTTTAATTAAACTATTTTCCCCCCTAAAACCAAATATTCATTGCTTAGTTAAACAATTGTAAGATTAGATTGTATGCGATTGATCCTCATTCTCTGTGGGTTCGATAATCATTTAAAACTAGAACGACTAAACTGTATACTTGCAGTTAGTATCCCAATAGACTCATAAAGTCCCGATCAGAGCCAAGCAAGTATTATAGGTTATTCCTCCTATAATTCCAAGCAAAGGGACATTAGGGTATCCCCCACATCGATCAATGACAGCAATGTCCTCCATAGACTTAGAACTCCAAAGAACGTTCATATGGGCAAGGGACATTATCCTGTAAGCCCAACCTAAACCTTCCTCATTCTTCAATACAGACTTGGGGAGGTGCGAAATAAACCACCTCGCCAGGAGCGGCATGCAACACATGAGGGTTCCCCTTCTTCGCACGGTACGAGTATAGAGGGCATGTAGGATATCACCCAGAAGAGTAGGTACAGGATTACGAGACAAGAAGATCTTAACCGCATTCACATCTATGAAGGAATCTAGATTCGGGAAAAGAACAAAGCCATAGATGAGGAGAGCCAAGATATCTTCAAAAGCTTGAAAGTCCAAATTGTCCCAGAACAGTTGAGCTTGATCAACAAGAAATTTAGCCAAGAAACCTTTAACCCCGCTCCGTGTCTCCCAGTTGGATACTACATCAGACCTTTTTAGATGTAAGGCTGAAGCAATGTCCTCAGGTCTAGGAACCTCTTCCAAACCTGTGAAGGGTGTCTGCTCGAGGATGGATATGCCCAGTAAGTAAGAAAACTTCTCCAAAGTGGGAACCAGCTGGTAATCCGGGAAGATAAAACAATGATGCACCGGATCGAAGAACTGGAAAAGTACACTCATCATCTGCTCATCCAACTTTTAAGTGACCAAACTAAGGAGCTGACCATGTCTTCTAACCAATGAAGAAGTATCAGGAACTTTTGAGACTAACTCTGAGTTGAACAGGTATCTGCACGAAGTTGACTCGAATGGTATTTTTGCGCATGGAAGCCATAATCTGCAAAATAGAATAAAGATAAATCCCCTTGGTCTTTGAAATGGTTAGCATAATGAAGTATGCATGCTATGTTATGATGCATGATGTTATGATAAAAGCACACAACAGGTATAGTAGATAACAGACATGGTAAAGGCAAACAAGTCACACCAGAGCCCTTAAGTTTCAGGCTTTCATGGGTTCTAGGTACTACCCTCTTGAAGTTTAGTTGGTTTCAACCTGTCCTAGTAATAGTAACCGGGTTCTAGAGGTTCTCAATATCACTGACCATCCTCCATCGATCATGGTTTCAGCTCACACAATCTTTTCTTGCAGCCGGAACTATCTCGAGAGTATGGTCTCAATGAGTGTAGCATCGAGTATTAACCAGTTCCCAGCTTTACACCGAGACTGGCTATCTCACTACTTCCTATGGCCAAGTTGGTCAATTATAGGTTCTAAGGTCAGTTGATGCTTAACGACACACATAGCAGCCCCGTATTCTCCTTGTTTCTCCACAAGGGATACCGGTACCAACCAATGTGCCACATCAACGTAGCTACTGCTTCAACCGTATCGGTCAACGCTGTACAATTCCCTCACAGTTTATTGCTACTTACCTAAAAGATGTCCCCCAGATCCGGGTTAGGATCTATAGTAACTCCAATACAAAGCCCACAAAGATAAAGCAATCAAATCAAACAATAGAAGCAATATGATGAACTATTCCTAAGGTATACCCCACTTATTTTAATTCCCCAGCAGAGTCGCCAGTTTTGTGATACGGTGGCAGAACCGGAATTGTTTTGAGAAAAATGCTGGTTTACATTTTGCGTTTATGTTCGCAAACTGTCGCGGTAAGCAAGAGTCGCCATCGACTTTTATTTTATCCATCTAGAAAGGAAAAAAGCACACAAAAATTCCTTTTTTGAGATATTCCGAGTACGGGGGGTAGATTATAGAAAGGAAGGTATTAGCACCCTTTCTATCCGTGGTTTTCCACGGGCTCTTAGGTACTTGCTCATCATTTAAAAAATTGCTTCTGTGTTTGTATGATTTGAAAAGTTTTTGTTTTACTTTGTTTTAACCCTTGCTTCTGTCTTCAAGAGTGTTACGAAGTGTTTTTGAAAACTTTGTTTGAAAGAGTGTTTGGTGTGAAAAAGTTTGATTTTGAGCAAGTACCTAACAATACCTACCTACTCGAAAAAAGAATGTTTCTGTTCTTGTTTCCTTTAGATAGCGCTATCCCACTATTAGTGAGTAGGTAGCACTGTCGTTGGAGTTTGTAAGGGTCAATTCGAAAGGGACGTACGATCACTAAAGCAATGTTAGGACGTCTTAGTAATAACCCTAGTGTCTTAAGATCATATTCGAGGCAACATTTCCGAGGCAATATTTCCGATGCAACACTTCCGAACGGGACGTTTGATCTTTGTTTAGACAAGAGAGCGACCACTAAAACACCCTATACTTAATGATCGTTTACCGAAGACAACCGAAGTGGGAGTATACCCTAGGAGTGCGCATGTGCGAGTGATTCAATTTCAAATTATTATCTTTGCACATTTAGGGCTTGCTAACGTTTCAAAATTTACATACAATCTTGTCATGCAACCTTATTATCATACATCTAACAGTTAATATTTGGCGGAAATTAAAATGCGAGAAGTAAAGCTACGCTAGTACAAGGCTTTGGGTATTAATTACATAGCCAAAAAACCCGTCAAAACGATAAATGAACGAAAAAAGGTCCTAATTAATCTATTACATCTTGTGAGCAGTTACATCAATATAAATATAAATAAATAAATGCGTGACGAATAGAGAGCGTGCAAAATTAGGGTTTTGACCCCGCCTAACCTAATTAAAAGAATAATTTTTTGGTTGTTTTTGATTATTTTTTTAAGAAAAGAGAAATAAAAATTAAATTAGACAAAAACCCTAGTTTCTAATTTATTTTAATTTATTTACAAAATGAGTTAAAGTTATCTAATAAATTAAATAAACTAATTAAATTAATTTTTGATAAAAAAACAAATATCCTAAATCTAATTGGATGAAAAATTATTTTTATGATTTTTTGATAAAAAAGAATTAATTTTGTGTGTTAGGAAAATAATTAAATAAATTAAATAAAGAAATATAAAAGAAAAGAAAAAGAAAATGGGTGTGTAATCAGCACTTTGAAGGGGTGCCTTTAGCAATTTCTGGGCCCAAACAATCTGACCCACGTTTGACCTCCATGTTCCCATGTTGGCACGTTGACTGGGGCCTTTGGTAGACCCTCTCATGCCCAGCGTTGGATTGGAATTGCCTTAGATCCAATGGATGCTAGCCGATGGCCTATGGTAAGCGTCTTAGGAATCTGCACATGGAATCAAGTATACAAAAAATGCATTGAAGAAACAAGGGGACCTGGGGATCGAACCCAGGTCCTATGGACTTTTCTCTCTCCCACTGACCAACTGAGTTGAACGCGCGTGTTGTATACAAAGGACAAAACAAAGATTATATTAAAAAACATAATATATTAAACCTAGCGCGCGAATTTTTAAAATGAGCTAATGGGATGGTGCCACGCCATCCTCCCCAACCTCTCTCAGTTGGTAAAAGTCAGAGACTTTTACCTACGGATAAATCTCCGTCACTAGACCTCCTGCACATTGCAAAATCACATACAGGCATGATAAATGAATTCTAAGGTTGTGGACCAATTCGTCTTGGCTTGCTGAGCATCATGACACCCTTTTTATGGACCAATTTTTCCTGTACAGAAAAAACCTAAAACACACAAAGAAACCCTAGCAATGGTGGATTCCAATATAACTAACGAAAATGCAATTAAATGGTACTGTTAGCTTGCAAACATGATCAGGATTACAAATATGCTATTAAAACATGATAAAGATGCAGGAATAATGGAATACGATTTCAAGAAAAAAAGCCAAACTGTGAGGGTCGTGGAGATGAATTCTGGGCACGAGGATGCTTGCTTTTGATTGGTATAGCTTCCTTATATGCCCATGAAGCGAATGAGGTGGCTTGGGAGTCTTGAAAATGTCTGGAAGCGTGAAATCAAGTCAGCACTTTTTGGTGATTTTTTCAAGTTTGATTCTTCCTCTCCAAACCCTCTTTCTTTTGATATGCTTTTGTCCACTATATACCAAGGAACGAATTAGGGTTACAAATATGCCTTCAATCTTTGTCAATTATGATTTTTGATCTTGATTTGATCTTCATGAAAGTCTTTCCAAAAATAGGCCAAAATCAATCTTTTTATGCACACCTATGCCTTGCACGATTTGATTCACTCGCTAGCTGTATATGGGATCTGAAATGTGCACAAAATTTTAAGGTTTGAATGGTTTGGATATTTTCATGATTTATTTTGATTTAATTTGATTTAATTGAAATAAAAAATCGAAATAAATAGCAAAAGTAAGATAAAGACAAGTGGAAAGAGCTAGGGCTCGTGGGCCATGCTACCAACTCAAAACAAGTGCAAAAAGTTAGGCTTATTTGACAAAAATTGCAATTTGAGGCACTTTTGACTTTTGGCAATTTTGCAAAAAAGGTCAACTTCACTAATGCATAACTTCTTCAATTTTGACTCTTTGAAGGTGTTATTAGACTTTTTAGAAATATTGATATGTCCTCTAAGCAACCTTTTTGGTCTCACCTCAGTTGAGTCTTCCATGTTCTTGTATGAAGCTTTGACAAAAAAAGTGTTTTTGTTGACTTTTCAAAATGACCTATAATGTACAAATTCATAACTTCTTGTGAGTGCATATTTTGAACTTGGGAGATGAAGATGGATTGTAGAGAATTGCATCCTCTTCAGAATGAGCTTTGGATGGGTCATTTCTCATAAAGTATGAGAAAGTTATGCTTGGTCAAAGTTGAGTTGACTTTTCCTACAAAACCCTAATTTAGCAACTTTTGGGTTTTGATGAATTGTGAGCAATCCTTGATGAATCATGATCAACCCTTGAGAAAATGATGAATAATACTTCAAAATGAGAATGTTGACCAAAAATCTTGAAGTTTGACTGTATGTGGGCCACAGTTGACTTTTTCCCTAGCACAGTCGATTTTCAGGCCTTTGAGCAATTGACTGAGCCACATTCCTCTGCAAGGCTTGAAACTTGACATGAATGGTATTGAGAACATATTAGGACAATGGTTAGAATTTGGGATCCCTTGGACTCAAGTATCTTGATGTAACATGAAACCCTAATTTGAGGTAGACTGCCTTAGGAGAGAGCTTGTCTGGTCAACCCTTGGACTTCCTTGAGCAATTTGAAGACCCTACCTGAAATGTATTGAGAAATATGGGAGGGAAAATTTTGGGGTACAACAGATGGCATCTATAATCCCATCTACGACAACTCTCCATCATCTCTCCAAATGGCATCTTTAAGCCCATTTCCTACACAATTAACTAACACAAGGTCGAGTGAAAATTTTTGGGCACTCTAGTGTTCAATCATCTTCCACCTTCATGTCACGAATGATAAACTCGCCAATCTAACTCATCAGGTTTAAGAAGATTGAATATGGGAAGTTGTTGTACCCCAAAATTTTCCCTCTCTTTTCTCAAGACATTTCTCACAAAGATTTTCAAAAGCTCGAGTTTGCACGAGTACAAAGCAGACAAAAAGGGTATGCAGATGCAAGTAACTATGTTAAATTTAAAATCTAGTTCAGGCTACATGACTGATCGAAAGGAGTGGTTGGCAGATTTGGACAAATCAAAGAAGAAGCTTCAATCCACAAGCTTCGATTGAGCAGTGGCTTCCTTCATGCTTGCTTCGATCCACAAAGCAGTGGCTTCCTTCATGCAAGCTTCGACTGAGCAGTGGCTTCCTTCATGCTTGCTTCGATCCACAAGGAAATTGCTTCCTTCATGCTTTCTTCGACCCACAAAGCAGGGGCTTCCTTCATGATTGCTTCAATCCACAAGACAATGGCTTCCTTCATGCTTGCTTCGATCCACAAGGCAATGGCTTCCTTCATGCTTGCTTCGATCCACAAGGCAATGGCTTCCTTCATGCTTGCTTCGATCCACAAAGCATTGGCTTCCTTCATGCTTGCTTAGATCCACAAGGCAATGTCTTTCTTCATGCTTGCTTAGATCCATAAGGCAATGGCTTCCTTCATGCTTCCTTTGACCCACAAGGCAATGGCTCCCTTCAAAATAACCTGCTTTGATTCCACCTCTAAACCCTTCGACACACATAGTTTCTACACTATGAATTACAATTTGAGGTTTGGACATTTGAACTTTAGACCACATAATCAACTTATGGTTACTGGTAGGAAAGCAATCCAGAATTTTTTTCATTTTGACTATTCCAATGAGATCATCTTCATGCTCAATATTTGAGACCATTACAAATTTGGTGGAAACAAATATTGTTTCGTCTGTTGTTGAGTCTGGTCGAAGGTTGTGTGGTCCATTCGAAGGACACATATTTCGTGGAAACAAATATTGCTACATATATTGTTGAGTTTGGTCGAAGGTTGTGTGGTCCATTTGAAGGACACACATTTGTTGGAAACAAATATTTTTTCATCTGTTGATTGAGTCTGGTCGAAGGTTGTGTGGTCTATTCGAAGGATACACATTTGTTGGAAACAAATATTGTTTCGTCTATTGATCAGTTTGGTTGAAGGTTGTGGATCTATGTGATCAAAACGAAAGGGTGAAGTATTCAAGATGCTTGTTGAACAAAGTCAAATATGCTGCCAAGCCCAAGCTTGATGTATTATCCACATAACAACATAAAATTATGTCAAAAGCAGTCTGCTGCACTGCTATGAAACAGCCCTGCACCAAGCTGCCACAACACTCCAAAACTGCTGCAAAACAGTCCTGCTATGTTGCTCCTAATTTGCACCAAACTAGATCATAAGAGCTACACCTTGAAAGCTATGAAAAGAACATACCCAAACTGTTCAAATTTCATTTGTTTTCCCCCTAAAACCTCAGCAAAACTCATCTATAAATAAGTTATTTCACAACACATCTAAGGAGGAGACTTTTGGACAAGGAAAAAGGAGAAGAAGAAAAAAGAGAGAGGAGAGAACCCAAGGCTAAAGCCTTAGAACACTCTTAAACCCAGAACAAAAAAAACACAACACCTCTGTTTCTTTTATTTCTAACCCAGAACCAATAAAGACAACACCTCTTTTCCTTTCTTTCGAACCCAGAACCAACAAAGATAGCACCTTTTTTCTTTTCTTTCAAACCCAAGAGCATTCGAAGGCATCAACTCAAGTCCAAAACACACATTCCAGCTTCAAGGTAAGTCTTCTTGACTATAACCCCTTCGTTTCAAACATCATTAATCATTGCCTTTGAAGCTACTATTTTTGTTTGTTTTCCTTTCTTGTCAAGAACTAACCTGTACAGACCATAAAATAATGTTGGAGTGAGAAATTACTGCATGCTTCGACACAAATCCTTAGGCTTCAACACACACTGCTTTACAGGATCAAACAGAAGAAAAAAAAGGTGTGTGAATCGAAGGGTGCATACTGCATGAATCAAAAGATTTTTTTTTCTCTGTGAATCAAAGGGTGCATGCTTCTGCATGAATTGAAAGATTCGTTTTTCTCTCTTTTGCGTTGTTTTTGTTTTTTTAAAATATTTTCTATATATTTTTTTCATTGCTATTCAATATGGTTGTAATAATTAGGACTTTTATCGCTTTCCACCCCCCATTTTTACATCTGTATCCCCCATCCCCTAATGATGTAATAGCTTAGGATTTTAATTTCCACAATTTACTACTTTAATATAAATTATTAGTAATTAGGGTGTGTATGGCAAGATAAAATCAACTGTGAGAAAACCCTAATTTCAAAGATAAATTGCATGCAATCAAACACAATATTCACATATGTGCACCTTTAGGGTAACCACGCTTGTTGCCTCGGAAAATAGTCATGTCCCTCGAATATGGGCATTTTAGCAAAGACCCTCGATAAAAATGATCGTAGTCCCTCAATGTCCCTCGATGTTGCCTCAATAAACGATCTAGTCCCTTATGAAAATTGCTAAAACGTCTCATAAGTTGCTTTCTATGACTATACGATTGACCCACGCCCATCCCTTTACATCGAACGATGGGGCTCCACGTCAATCAATGGTAAGCTAATAACATCTAAAGGAGGAGGAAAAGAACAAAGACATTTTGAGCAGGTAGGACGCTCATAGTTGCTTGCTCACAAACTAAAACCATTTCCACACTTACACTTTCAAAAACATCTTCAAAAACAGACATCTCTTTGAACTATTTTCAAAACCAACACTTTGTATAAATTCTTATAGAGACGAGAATCATTATAACGTTTGCCACAACAAAGGCGTTTTCAAAATATTTTCAAATTTACACTCATCATAAAACACATTTTCAAACAAAGCATTTTCAAAGTGATCTAGCAAGCAGAAGATGTGTGTCAAGAAGAAGAAATTGCAGAAAGCTCTCAGAAGCTCTCTGACTCTGACATATCTCAAGCTGCCTTGGACAGGCAGACTCTTGAAGAGCTGAAGCAAAATGATATTCGTCTGCAGCAAAGAATGGATGAGAATGATCAACGGATGAAGGAAAGGATGGATGTGCAAGATGGCAAGATTGATACAGTAGTCAGCATGGTGCATCAGCAAAAGGAAACTGCTGATCAGATTAAGAACATGCTAGAAGCTCTGTTCACACGCCTTCCACCCCAACCTTAGATTTTAATTCTTGATGTTTTCATTATTTTCTTTCCATGTTTTCTGTACTATCCTCTAAGCTTTGACATATATACAATGGTTTTTCTGCTCTGATCGTTCTAACTTCAATTACTTGCACTTTTTGATTGCTGACAAAAAGGGGGAGAAAAAGAATGATATTTTTCAATAACGGGATTACTGAGACAAAAGTCTCAAACATTCTAACACTCTGATATACTTGGATGTTTCCTTGTTTTGCATAAGCTTACAGGTACAAGAAGTTAATTATCTCTGATACACTGAAGCTCTGCTCGAGTAAAAGAAAGATCTGATGCTCAAAGAAAGTTCAAGAAAGATCTGATGCTAAAGGATTCAAGGAATTAAAAAGGGAAGTAATAAACTCAGGGGGAGTTTTTCTGATCATAACTCTGATAGTTGTTTTCTTATCCCCTTAAGCTCTGATACCTTTTATTCCTCCTCATCTTTAATACTATCTAATTCTGATACAATTTATTATTTGGTTATCTCTGCTACTTTTCTCGTTAATTTTCAATTGAAAAAATCTAGTTTTTGTCATCATCAAAAAGGGGGAGATTGTTAGAACAAAGTTTGAATCTACTACCCTAAGTTAAAGTTTTGATGATAACAAAATGCAAGAATATATAAATTGTAGGATTCACGTAAGACATATATGCAACCTAAAAATTATGTTTTGTTTTACAGAAACTCTGATGTGTATCAGCATAAGAATATCATCATCAGCATCAGAAGATGAATTATCAACATCAGCATCAGAGGATGTTATATCAGATGCCAGAATCAGAAGATCAAAGCATGTGCTTACGCTGAAGCTTGATGAACAGATCTGCGCGTAACAATCCAAACTCTGATCAAGACAACAACAATTCATCAGCACCTAGCAGCGTCAGAATAAGCCAAAGCCAGAACACGCTCAAGTGGCAACGGTACTGTGCATTCAAGATACTTTATTATCAACGGCATCATTCCAGACAAGATCTGCTCAATATGGAAAGAATGTAATTGGCATTGAAATGGCATAATTGGCTACAACGTATCTTTTCCACATGCTATATAAACAAGTCAGTGAAGAATGAAACGGCTAATGCTCTACAACTCTCTACACGCATAAAGCTATTCATCATCATCCTCATTCACAGTTTGCTAAAGCTCTCAAATTACTTACTCTATTGTTTTAGCATTCTAGTTTTCATAAGCTTAAATTGTGTAGTATCACAGTTGTGATAAACAGTTTGTAGAAAACATTCAACACACTTAGATTCCATTTATCTGTAAGAAAGTATTTCCTTGAGAAACCGGTCTGTGGTTTTGACTCAAGAAGGCTTTAGCAGTTGTTAAAGCGGTTGTAATATTTAGTTGAATATAGTGGATTAAGACCTCGTTGGAGAGAGGCGAAATCACCTTGATGGGTGGACTGGAGTAGTTTGAGATCAAACGAACCAGGATAAAAATACCGTGTTGTCTGCATTTGATTTCAAGTTTTTACAATTCAACCCCCCTTCTTGTGTTTTTCACTTCTTCAATTGGTATCAGAGCACCTGGTTCTGAGCTAAAACACTTAACCGTGTCAGTACAAGATCTAGCGTCAGAAAAACACAATGGCAGGAACTTATCAACACACCAACAATGACAACAATGAAGACAGAGACAGATTCTTTCTGGCACATGATGTTGATCTGTGGGACATGGTGACAGATGGATACACGCACCCAGTGAATGCAAGCGGTCAGAAGATTGACAGGAAAGCAATGTCGGATCAATAAAAGCGTGACTTCAAAAATCACCACAAGGCCAGAACCATTCTTCTCAGTGCCATCTCTTACGCTGAATATGAAAAGATATCCAACAGAGACACAACAAAGAACATGTTTGACTCACTCAGAATGACGCATGAAGGCAACATTCAGGTCAAAGAAACTAAAGCTCTTGCGCTCATTCAGAAGTATGAGGCATTCAAAATGGAAGAAAGTGAATCCATTGAAACAATGTTCTCAAGATTCCAAATTCTGGTGGCTGGTCTCAAGGTTCTGGACAAAGGATACTCTACTGCTGATCATGTCAAGAAGATAATCAGAAGCTTGCCAAAACAGTGGAGGCCAATGGTTACAGCGCTGAAGCTAGCTAAAGATCTCAACAAAATTTATCTGGAGGAACTTATCAGCTCCCTCAGAAGTCACGAGATAGAGCTAGAAGCTGATGAACCTCAGAAGCAAGGTAAGCCTTTAGCATTAAAATCTAACAGAAAATCTGATTCTAAAGTTTTGCAGGCAGTTGAAGAAACATCTGATGGGTCCTCATCAGAAGAAGACGAACTTTCCCTCCTCTCCAGAAGAGTGAACCAACTATGGAAGCAGAGGCAAAGGAAGTTCAGAAATCCCAGAAGATCTGATCAGAATGAGTCCTCCTCCAGATACAGAAGGTCAGACTCTTCCTCTGGATACAAAAGATCTGAAGGCTCCTCAGGAAGCAGAAAGCCAAACACCAAGGACATCATCTGCTATGAATGCAATGAGCAAGGACACTACAAGAGTGACTGTCCAAAGCTTCAGAGGGAAAAGCCCAAAAAGAAATTTGGAAGAGAAAAGAAGAAAAGTCTCATGGCTACATGGGATGACTCTGACTCGTCTGAAGCTGACTCAGAATCAGATGATGAGAGAGCAAACATAGCTCTCATGGCCAACATTTCAGAAGACAGTGAAGCTTCTGAATCAGACTCAGAATCAGACACCAAAGAGGTATTTCCTGACTTTGCAATTAATTTTACTAAGGCTGAACTTGCTGAAAGCCTTAACGAAATTCTGGAAAGGTACCAGCAGATCAGAGTTAAATTCAGAAACCTGAAAAGGAATCTTGATTCTGACTCTGATAAAACTGAGAGTCTCAAATTGGAAAATTTTGAGTTGAAAAATAAAATTTCAAAATTAGAAAATGTTTTACAAAACTCTCAGAAGGAAACAATTTCTGAAACTCCCAGCAGCGCTGATGAGATCATCAAGGAGTATGATCATAGCTTTCAGAAGTTCCTTGCTAAAAGCATAAATAGAAGCAAAATGGCTTCAATGATCTATGGAGTTAGCAGAAACGGCAGAAAGGGAATAGGATACCAAGGTAAGGTACCTACACCAAAGAATGCCATGGATTTAACTATTAAACACACTCCTCTGAACTCACACTTTGTGTATGGTCACACACATGATATTAAATATACTAGTAGGAAGTATTCTGTGAAACCAAAATTCAACCAGAGTTTTGGTAAATTTAACAAATCAGGACCCAAGAAAATCTGGGTACCTAAGGATAAAATAATACATGTTGCAGATATCTTTAGCAGCAAATCAGAAACACCAGTCATGGTACCTGGACTCTGGCTGCTCGCGACACATGACGGGAAGAAGGCATATGTTCCAAAGCCTGGAACTTAAGCCTGGAGGCCACGTTGGCTTTGGAGGCAATCAGAGGGGAAAGATCATTGGCTCTGGAACTGTAGGTAATGGAAATCTTCCCTCTATAAACAATGTTCTGCTAGTAGATGGATTAATGCATAATCTGTTATCCATAAGTCAATTAAGTGATAACGGTTATGATATAATCTTTAATCAAAAATCATGTAAAGCTGTTAGTCAGAAAGATGGGACTATCCTATTTAATGGAAAGAGGAAAAACAACATTTATAAAATCAAACTTTCTGAACTGAAAAGTCAGAATGTAAAGTGTCTTCTGTCTGTTAACAACGAGCAATGGATCTGGAACAGAAGATTGGGGCATGTTAGTATGAGAAGAATATCTCAGATTAACAAACTCAATCTGGTCAGAGGACTTCCTAATCTGAAGTTCAATTCAGATGCTCTGTGTGAAGTATGTCAGAAAGGCAAGTTTGCAAAACCTTCTTTCAAATCCAAAAATGTTGTTTCTACCTCTAAGCCATTAGAACTTATGCACATTGACTTATTTGGACCAGTTAAAACTGCTTCAGTCAGTGGCAAGAAATATGGGTTAGTAATCGTAGATGATTATAGCAGATGGGCATGGGTAAAGTTCTTAAGACACAAGGACGAGTCACACTCTGTGTTTGTCACCTTCTGTAACCAAGTTCAGAATGAAAAGGATCTTAGAATCGTTAAAGTCAGAAGTGATCATGGTGGAGAGTTTGAAAACAAAGATTTTGAGTCATTCTTTAATGACAGAGGCATTCTGCATGATTTCTCTTGTCCTAGAACTCCCCAACAAAATGGAGTTGTAGAACGAAAGAACAGAACATTGCAAGAAATGGCCAGAACCATGATCAATGAGACAAACGTTGCTAAGATCTTCTGGGCAGAGGCAATAAACACAGCGTGCTACATTCAGAATAGAATCTCTATAAGACCTATTCTGGAAAAGACTCCATATGAATTGTGGAAGAACAGAAAGCCCAACATTTCATATTTTCATCCATTTGGATGTACTTGTTTTATGTTGAATACAAAAAATTATTTGAACAAGTTTGACTCTAAAGCACAGAAGTGTATTATGTTAGGATACTCTGAACGCTCAAGAGGGTACAGAGTATACAATACAGAAACATAGATTGTGGAAGAATCAATCAGTGTTTGTTTTGATGATAAGCTTGACTCTGAAAAGTCAAAGCAGAATGAAATATTTGCAGGTATGGAAGTAGAATTCACAGGTTCTGAAGACAAGTCATCAGAAGCTCTCAACAAAGACACTCCTTCAACATCTGAAAGGAGCACTGCAAGCAATCCAGTAACAGCTGCTGATCAACCTCAGAAGATACTACCCAGAAGCAGCATGGATCACCCAGAAGAAACTATCTTAGGAAGAAAGGAAGATCCAATCAGAACAAGAGCCAGCTTCAGAAACTCTGAAGAATCCCTCGTGGGACTTGTGTCTCTGATTGAACCTTCTTCTATTGATGAAGCACTTCTGGACAACGACTGGATTCTAACAATGCAAGAAGAGCTGAATCAATTCACCAGAAATGACGTATGGGATCTTGTTCCCAGACCAAAAGGATTCAACGTCATTGGAACAAAATGGGTGTTCAGAAACAAGCTGAACGAACAAGGTGAAGTTATCAAAAACAAAGCACGACTGGTAGCACAAGGTTATAGTCAGCAAGGGGGGATAGACTATACAGAAACCTTTGCCCCAGTCGCCAGGTTAGAATCTATCAGACTTTTAATTTCGTTTGCTGTTAATAAAGGCATCACTCTGTATCAGATGGATGTCAAGAGTGCATTCTTAAATGGATATATAGAAGAAGAGGTTTATGTGCACCAACCCCCTGGTTTTGAAAATACAAAAAATCCAGAATATGTTTTCAAACTAAAGAAGTCACTATATGGTCTGAAACAAGCTCCCAGAGCTTGGTATGAAAGACTAAGTAACTTTCTGTTAGAAAAAGAATTCACCAAAGGGAAGGTGGACACTACCTTATTCTGTAAGTCAGTTAAGAATGACATCTTAGTTTGTCAAATTTATGTTGACGATATTATTTTTGGATCTACTAATCCTTCTCTTAGAAGAAAATTCGCTAAGTGTATGCAGGCAGAATTTGAGATGAGCCTCATGGGGGAACTGAAATTCTTTCTGGGAATTCCGATCAATCAAACTCCAGAGGGAACTTACATTCATCAGAGCAAATATGTCAGAGAACTTCTGAAGAAATTTGATCTCTCAGAATGTAAGTCATCAAAGATTCCAATGCATCCCACGTGCATTCTGGAAAGAGAAGAGGTAAGCAAAAAGGTAGAACAGAAGGTCTACAGAGGTATGATTGGTTCTCTTCTTTATCTGACGGCTTCAAGGCCTGACATTTTATTCAGCGTATGTATTTGTGCTAGATTCCAATCATATTCTAGAGAATCTCACTTAACAGCTGTTAAGCGAATTTTCAAGTATCTGAAAGGTACTATTAATCTGGGTTTATTTCATAGAAAATCTAGTGATTACAGCTTAGTAGGTTACTGTGATGCTGACTTTGCTGGAGACAGAGTAGAGCATAAAAGTACTTCTGGAAGCTGCCAGTTTCTGGGAGAAAATCTGATCTCTTGGTCCAGCAAAAGGCAATCCACAATTGCGCTATCAACAACAGAAGCTGAGTACATAGCAGCAGCAGGATGCAGCACACAAATGCTCTGGATGAAAAGTCAGCTTGAAGACTTCTAGATTTTTAAGAGTAACATCCTTATACTCTGTGACAATACTTCTGCCATTTGCTTAAGTAAAAATCCTATTTTGCATTCTAGGGCTAAGCATATAGAAATAAAACACCATTTCATTAGGGACTATATTCAGAAAGGAATTTTGAACTTAAAATTTATTGATACAGACCACCAATGGGCTGATATCTTCACTAAACCACTTTCTGAAGATAAGTTCAACTTCATTCTGAAACATCTCAGCATGAAGCTCTGCCCAGAGTGAAAATGTTTTAATTTTATATATTAACCTTCAGAATGTATTTTATTTTTTTTGTGAACTTCTGATCAATCTTCTTTCAGAAAGTTAGACATGCAGATTGTATCAGATTCTATTCCTGAAGATCTGAGTGTTTCAGTTCAAGGATAGGCGTGCTGTTCACTAAATCAAACAAGTGTCATCCAGTCATCAGCCAATCTCTGAAGCAGAACACGCGTGCACGCTTCTGAGAAGGCAAACCGCTAATTGGATGCATTGAGACACATGTCTGGTAACCGTTCCAAATATCTTTCTCAAATCCCCCAATATCAGCAAACATTAAATGCGCTTAATCATGAGTTAAATTGTAATCATGAGTTAATTCTCTCTCTTAAAATCGTTTACGTTTTCAAAACATCTTTTGAAATCTATTTAAACGCCTTAACATCATTCATTAAATTTTTACCGTCTCTTACAATCATCCAAATATTTTCTGCATCCTCACTTGTGTGTTCATCCTTCTCAAAAGAGACCCTTTCTCAAACTTTTTCTCAGAAAACCCTAGTGTGAACATGGCAACTTCTAGCAATGTTTCTGCAGGTTCCCAGAAGGAGGCTTCATCTGAACAATATCAGATTCCCTTCAGAACGCTCCTTACTCCAGTGAAGAACTTGGAAGTTCTGTCTGAACTGATCGTTGATTTCATCAGTCTGAAAGAAAATGGATTCGATTTGACAGAAGAAATTAGGGCACAAAGATGGGAGAGATACTTTGATAGGTTGGTGGGTCCAACGTTCCCTGTATTGGTCAAAGAATTCTGGATTCATGCGTCTTCATCAACACATCAAGTTACTTCCTATATCATGGGAAAGAAGATTGTGATTACTGAGGATCACATTACAAGGCTGATTGGATACACTGGTGGTGGTATCCGTTGTATCGACATGGCAGAAAGATGCTCAAATGCTGCTGTCATTGCAAGAGAGATTTTCACTCATGGGGTTCCCAGCAGCAAAATAAGAGATTTGAAGGATCAGCACAGAATATGGGCAAAGATTATTCTGGGGTGCTTCAATCACAGGAAGCCCACAAGTTCTCCTGATTATATAAACATAGATCAGCAGTTTCTGATCTATTTTATTAATCAGAAGGTAAAGATCAACTTGGCTCATCTTCTGTTCAATCATCTCAGGACCAGCGTCAAGGAGACAAGAGAAGAAGAAAGGACTAAAAGGGATTGGATACCCTTTGGCAAGTTAATATCAGATATTCTAACGGAGAATAGGCTGATTGAACACCTTACAGAAGCACAGGAATTAAGCTCTATTGAACATTCTGTTGGCAAGCCGCTGAATGCCAAGAATCTGAAGAAGATGAAACTGATAGAGAATATCAGAAAGGAGCCCAGCGTCACTCCTTGCTGACATCACCAGCAGAAGAGTCCCTCTGGACGACTTTCCTATATTCTCTGAGATTGACTCTAAACCAGTCATTGTTCTCAGATACTTGGATGCTTGCAAGGCTGATGGCACAGATCCCACTCTGAACATTAAAGATCTGCACCAGTAAACACCAGAAGTTACTTTGAAGAAGACGAAGAAGAGAAAGGCTACTTCAGAAGGACCATCCCAGCAGACCCCGAAGAAGAGAGGTAATCTATCTGCTGTTAATGTTTTAAATTCTTCTGCTATTCCAACATCTATTTCAACCCCAGCTTCATATGAACTCCCAATTCCCATACCAACCATTGATGATACCGAACCAGAGGCTGACCCTTCTGAGTCACTAACTCTCAGGAGATCCCGCACCAAATCCCAAAATCCAAAACCCACAACATCAACAGAATCAGAACTTGATAAAGTTCTTTCTGAAATTGATCAACGTTCTGAAGGGGTGAAAAACACAAGAAGGGGGGGTTGAATTGTAAAACTGAAATCTTAAAGCAATTGACAAGATATTTTTATCCTGGTTCGTTTGATCTCAAACTACTCCAGTCCACCCGTCAAGGTGATTTCGCCTCTCTCCAACGAGGTCTTAATTCACTATATTCAACTGAATATTACAGACTGCTTTAACAACTGCTAAAGCCTTCTTGATTCAAACCACAATCCGGTTTGTCAAGGCAACACTTTCTTACAAAGGTATAAAACGATGTGTGTAAGTGTTTTCTACAAAACTTTATCACAACTGTGATGTATACACAAATTAAGCTTAGAAACTAGATTGCTAAACTGTAATGGAGTATCAGAGTTTGTTGGTTTAGCAAAACTGGTAGATGAAGATTATGGTTCAGCTTTGTGCGTGTAGAGATTTGAAGAGCATTAGCCATTATAATCTTCGAAGCCTTGTTTATATAGCACTTGAGAAGATGAACGTTGAATGCGATATTCTTGATTCAATGCTAATAACAAGCTTTCCTTTTTGAGCAGATCTTGTCTAGAATGATGCCGTTGGAATTAATTAGCGTTCAATGCACAGTACCGTTGCTTCTTCAATGCACGTTCTGGCTTGGCTCATTCTGATTCTGCTTCGCTGCTGATGAACTATTGTGTTTCTGTATCAGAGTGTTTACGCGCAGTTCTGTTCATCAAGCTTCAGCATGTACGTGAGTTGATCATCTGATCTTGACGTTCTGATTCAGCAACTTCTGATGCTGGTGTATGAAATCAAATTCTGATGCTGAATAAGTGATCTTGCTTATTTCAATCAGCGTATCTGCAAGTCAGAACATAGTAATTTTAGGCAGCATATAGTTCAAACATGAAACATATAAATACTATATCTTTTCACTTTGTTATCATCAAAACTCAAATATAGGGTAGTAGATTCAAACATTGTTCTAACAATCTCCCCCTTTTTGATGATGACAAAAACTAGATATTTTAAATGAAAAAATAACGTGAAAAGGTATCTGGGAAATGTTTCAGAGTTAAGAAGTAAGGAGAAATCAGAGTTAGGAGATACTCCCCCTGAGTTGATTACTTCCCTTTGATGATACGTGTACTTCAGGATCAGATCTTTTTCTTTCGTTGAACATCAGATTATCAGAGTCTTGACTTATCAGAGAGCAGAGCTTCAGAGCTTTTCTTGTCAGAGCTTTGCTTTGGATCAGAGTGTTAAGACGATCAGAACTTCATATTTGATCAGAGCAACATTGATCAGAGCTTCTACATTTTGATCAGAGCTTCTAGTCTTCATAGTGTTCAGGAGCTTCCTTGTGCCTGTAGACTTAAAACAAAACAGAAAAACATTTCAAGTAATAGAGTTAGAATGTTTGAGAATTTCTGTCTAGTTAGCCGTTATTGATTTTAAATATCATTCTTGTTCTCCCCCTTTTTGTCAGCAATCAAAAAGTGTTGGTGATGTGCTAAAACAATTTGATCAGAAAAACTAATCATATTAAGATAGTTCAAAATCAGAGCAAGAGAATATTACAAAAACTTAATCAAAACAGTACATCAGAAAATGAAGAAAACATAAAAAAGTTATGCATGAAAAAGATTTAAGGTTGAGGGGGCATGCGTGAGAACAGGCTCTCCAGCATTGCTTGAATCTTTTCAGAAGTTTCATTCTGCTTCTGAACCATGTTGACCACAGTGTCAATTTTACTGTCCTGCACATCCATTCGTGCTTTCATCTTCTGATCATTCTCTTCCATCCGCTGCTGTAGACGCAAGTCATTCAGCCTTAATTCTTCCAGAGCCTGCCTGTCCAAGGCAACTTGAGAAGTATCAGAAGGAGGAAGCTTCTCAAAACTTTCAGCGACATCTTCTGCTGGATTTTCTTCAGCCTGAATGGTTTTGTCTTCTTCTGATGGTTGCACCTTTGCAGCTTGTTCTTTCTCAGACCAAGATTCACTGTCCAGAGGGAGCACAACTTCTTGAGGCAGCTGACTCTCAACTTCCTTCAGCAGCTTGCTGAAGTTCTGTTGAGCCTGCTCATAGTTGACATCCTGCAACTTGAGGGCTTCAGCACGTACCCATAGTCTGAACTGTGACCAGAGCTGATCAGAAGCAGCTGGGTCAATCATCCCAGGACAGACTTGCTTCAAAGAAGCAATCCATTGCAGCATACCTGTTTCAAAGTTCAAAATACCAGAGCCAACATCTGGTTGCTTTGGTTTGGGGATGGCAATTTTGTGTCTTAGATCAGCAAGACGTTCAAGACTTGTTAAGTCAATGAAAGTTCTGCTGGGGTTTTCAGCGGTTTTCTGAGAGGTTGTTTGTTTTGGAGGAGGGGTATCAGAATCAGATATTTCGATTGGAGTGGTAGGAGTTTTTGGAGGTGTCGATTCTAATGAGGATGGCAACTGGGGCCTGAAAACAGTGGTTCCACATGGAAACTGGATTGCCAACGGTGATGGTTGAGGTGAGTGAGGGTCAGAATGATGAGGAGAAGGGGTTTCATAGTGGTGAAACTCTGTTTGTGGTGAAGGTGGATTATTTTCTGGTTGGGGAGATGGAGGTGGAATCTCTGATTGCTCAGGGATCAGAGGTTCTTCTGTGAGAGGTTGTTGTTGTTGTGGTTCTGGTTGTTGTTGTATTTCTGGTTCAGGTTGTGGTTCTGGTTGTGGAGGAGGAATATTTAGTGGTTCAGAATGTGGTTGAGCAGAAGCATGTTCACGCTCAATATCAGCTAGCACTCGATCAAGTGCTGGTGTAGTTGAGACTGTTGGTTGTTTGGGAATCTTAGTTCTGGGTCTTCTGAGTAGTAAGGCCTCAGAAGGGTCTTCTGGTATGGTTTCATCAATGGTAGGGATTGGAATGGATATTCTGTGAGAGGTTTGAGAAGGGGCAACAGATGTTGGAATAGTAGATGAAATTAAAACAGGGGCAGTAGATGAAATACCTCTTTTCTTTGGAGTCTGATGAGATGATCCTTCTGCTGGCGCTTTCCTCTTCTTCGTCTTCTTCTGAGTCACTTCTGGTTGGGTTTGACTCAGATCTTTGATCTTCAGCTTTGAACCTGTATCTTCTGCCTTGTACGCATCAGGGTACCTGAGAAACATCTCTGGTTTGGATTCCATGTCAGAAAATATTGGAAAATCACTCAGAGGCACTCTTCTGCTGGAGATGTCAGCAGTTGAAGTAGCTCTGGGTTCCTTCTTAATATTTTCTATTAGCTTCATCTTTTTCAGGTTCTTAGCATTCAGCGGTTTTCCAACAGTTGGTTCAATAGTGCTCAGCACTTGAGCTTCGCTCAGATACTCTATCAGCCTATTCTCTGTCAGAATATCTGATATGAGCCTTCCAAACGGTATCCAGTCCCTTTTGGTCCTTTCTTCTTCTCTTGTCTCTTTGACACTGGTCTTGAGATGGTTGAACAGGAAGTGTGCCAGATTGATCTTTACCCTCTGATCAATAAAGTAGATCAGAAACTGCTGATCCACGTTTATATAATCAGGAGAACTTGTTGGTTTCCTGTGATTGAAGCAGCCAAGAACAATCTTAGCCCATACTCTGCAGTGATCCTTCAGATCCTTAATTTTGTTGCTGGGCATTCCAAGAGTGAAAATCCTGTTGGCTACCACACCTATATCAGGGCATCTATCAGCCATGTCCACACAACGGACTCCACCACCACTTTGACCGATTAGCTTAGCAATGAGATCTTCAGAAATTACTATCTTCTTTCCCATGACAGAAGAGATGACTAGATGTTTAGAAATCTTGGCGTGAATCCAAAATTCCTTGACAAGCGCTGGGAATGTTGGTCCAACCAACCTATCGAAATACCTCTCCCACTTTTGAGCCCTAATTTCTTCAGTTAGGTCAAATCCATTTTCCTTCAAGCTTTCAAAGTCGATGATTAACTCAGAGAGAACTTCAAGGTTCTTTACCGGTGTGAGAAGAGTTCTGAGGGGCACCTGATATTGCTCAGAAGTTTCTTTCTTCTGATTGCCTGCAGAAATGCTGGAGGATGCCATTGTTCACACTAAAAAGCTTTGAGAATGATTTGAGAGAAAAAGGTTTGTAGGAGATAAACTCAGAAATATGCAGAAAATGCTTGAGTGATTATGAGAAAGCGTAAAGAATAAGAATGAAGGATTAATGTGCTTAAATAGAGTTTTCAAAAATTATTTTGAAAAATTAAACGTTTTTAAGAGAGAGAAAAAAATAATGATTGCCATTTAACAAGCGTGATTACTTTTCATTAAATGCTTGCTGATTTTGGGGGATTTGAGAAAGATACTTAAAACGGTTACCAGACATGTGTCTCAATGCACCCAATCAGCGCTTTGCCTTCTCAGAAGCGTGCACGCGTTCTGCTTCAGAGATTTGCTGATGATTGGATGACACTTGTTTGATGTAGTGATCAGCACGTCTGTCTTTGAGATTAGACTCTCAGGTCTTTAGACTTGCATCTGATACAATCTGCATGTTCTATCTTTCTGAAAGAAGATTGATCAGAAGTTCACAGTAATATAATTACATTCTGAAGATAAATATATGGAATTAAAACATTTTCACTCTGGACATACTTTCATGCTGAGATGTTTCAGAATGAAATTAAACCTATCTTCTGAAAGGGGTTTAGTAAAGATATCAGCCCATTGATGATCTGTATCTATAAATTTTAAGTTTAAAATACCTTTCTGAATATAGTCCCTAATGAAGTGATGTTTTATTTCTATATGCTTAGCTCTAGAATGTAAAATAGGATTCTTACTTAAGCAAATAGCAGAAGTATTATCACAAAGAATAGGAATGTTACTCTCAAAAATCTGGAAGTCTTCAAGCTGACTTTTCATCCAGAGCATTTGTGTGCTACATCCTGCTGCTGCTATGTACTCAGCTTCTGCTGTTGACAGAGCAATTGTTGATTGCCTTTTGCTGGACCACGAGATCATATTTTCTCCCAGAAACTGGCAGCTTCCAGAAGTACTTTTACGTTCCACTCTGTCTCCAGCAAAATCAGTATCACAGTAGCCTACTAAGCTGTAATCACTAGATTTTCTATAAAACAAACCCAGATTAGTAGTACCTTTCAGATACTTGAAAATTCGCTTAACAGCTGTTAAGTGAGATTCTCTAGGATCTGATTGGAATCTAGCACAAATACAAACGCTGAATAAGATATCAGGTCTTGAAGCTGTCAGATAAAGGAGAGAACCAATCATACCTCTGTAGACTTTCTGTTCTACACTTTTGCTTACCTCTTCTCTTTCCAGAATGCACGTGGGATGCATTGGAATCTTTGATGGCTTACATTCTGAGAGGTCAAATTTCTTCAGAAGATCTCTGATATATTTGCTCTGATGAATGTAAGTTCCTTCTGGAGTTTGATTGATCTGAATTCCTAGAAAGAATTTCAGTTCCCCCATGAGGCTCATCTCAAATTCTGCCTGCATACACTTAGCAAATTTTCTTCCAAGAGAAGGATTAGTAGAACCAAAAATGATATCATCAACATAAATTTGACAGACTAAAATGTCACTCTTAACTGTTTTACAGAATAGAGTAGTGTCCACTTTCCCTCTGGTGAATTCATTTTCAAGCAGAAAGTTACTTAGCCTTTCATACCAAGCTCTGGGAGCTTGTTTCAGACCATACAGTGACTTCTTTAGTTTGAAAACATGTTCTGGATGTTTTGTATTTTCAAAACCTGGGGGTTGGTGAACATACACTTCTTCTTCTATATAACCATTTAAGAATGCACTTTTGACATCCATCTGATACAGAGTGATGCCTCTATTAACAGCAAATGAAATTAAAAGTCTGATAGATTCTAACCTGGCGACTGGGGCAAAGGTTTCTGTATAGTCTATCCCCTCTTGCTGACTATAACCTTGTGCAACCAGTCGTGCCTTGTTTCTGATGACTTCACCTTGTTCATTTAGCTTGTTTCTGAACACCCATCTTGTTCCAATGACGTTGAATCCTTTTGGTCTGGGAACGAGATCCCATACGTCGTTTCTGGTGAATTGATTCAGCTCTTCTTGCATTGCCAGAATCCAGTCATTATCCAGAAGTGCTTCATCAATAGAAGAAGGTTCAATCAGAGACACAAGTCCCATAAGAGTTTCTTCAGAGTTTCTGAAGCTTGCTCTTGTTCTGATTGGATCTTCCTTTCTTCCTAGGATAGTCTCTTCTGGGTGATCCAAACTGCTTCTGGGTAATCTCTTCTGAGGTTGATCAGCAGCAGTTGTAGGATTTCTAGCATTGCTTCTTTCAGACGTTGAATGAATGTCTGTGTTGAGAACTTCTGATGACTTGTCTTCAAAACCTGCAAATTCAATTTCTATACCTGCAAAAGTTTCATTCTGCTTTGACTTTTCAGAGTCAAGCTTGTCATCAAAACGAACACTGATTGATTCTTCCACAATCTGTGTTTCTGTATTGTATACTCTGTACCCTCTTGAGCGTTCAGAGTATCCTAACATAATACACTTCTGTGCCTTAGAATCAAACTTGTTCAAATAATTCTTTGTATTTAACATAAAGCAAGTACATCCAAATGGATGAAAATACGAAATGTTGGGCTTTCTGTTCTTCCACAATTCATATGGAGTCTTTTCCAGAATAGGTCTTATTGAGATTCTATTCTGAATGTAGCACGCTGTGTTTATTGCCTCTGCCCAGAAAGTCTTAGCAACGTTTGTCTCATTGATCATGGTTCTGGCCATTTCTTGCAATGTTCTGTTCTTTCGTTCTACAACTCCATTTTGTTGGGGAGTTCTAGGACAAGAGAAATCATGCAAAATGCCTTTGTCATTAAAGAATGACTCAAAATCTTTATTTTCAAATTCTCCACCATGATCACTTCTGACT
Organism: Vicia faba; assembly: GCA_948472305.1. NCBI lineage: Eukaryota > Viridiplantae > Streptophyta > Magnoliopsida > Fabales > Fabaceae > Vicia > Vicia faba. Next base: position 1,183,624,261 of record OX451741.1, on the reverse strand, counting down.
TTAACGATTCTAAGATCTTTTTCATTCTGAACTTGGTTACAGAAGGTAACAAACACAGAGTGTGACTCGTCCTTGTGTCTTAAGAACTTTACCCATGTCCATCTGCTATAGTCATCTACGATTACTAACCCATACTTCTTACCACTGACTGAAGCAGTTTTAACTGGTCCAAATAAGTCAATGTGCAGAAGTTCTAATGGTTTAGAGGTAGAAACAACATTTTTGGATTTAAAAGAAGGTTTTGCAAATTTGCCTTTCTGACATGCTTCACACAGAGCATCTGAATTGAACTTCAGATTAGGAAGTCCTCTGACCAGATTGAGTTTGTTAATCTGAGATATTCTTCTCATACTAACATGCCCCAATCTTCTGTGCCAGATCCACTGCTCGTTGTTAACAGACAGAAGACATTTTACGTTCTGACTCTTTAGTTCAGAAAGTTTGATTTTGTAAATGTTGTTTTTCCTCTTTCCATTAAACAGGATAGTCCCATCTTTCTGACTAACAGCTTTACATGATTTTTGATTAAAGATTATATCATAACCGTTATCACTTAATTGACTTATGGATAACAGATTATGCATCAATCCATCTACTAGCAGAACATTATTAATAGAGGGAAGATTTCCATTACCTACAGTTCCAGAGCCAATTATCTTTCCCCTCTGATTGCCTCCAAAGCCAACGTGGCCTCCAGGCTTAAGTTCCAGGCTTTGGAACATATGCCTTCTTCCCGTCATGTGTCGTGAGCAGCCAGAGTCCAGGTACCATGACTGGTGTTTCTGACTTGCTGCTAAAGATATCTGCAACATGTATTATTTTATCCTTAGGTACCCAGATTTTCTTGGGTCCTGACTTGTTAGTTTTACCAAAACTCTGGTTGAATTTTGGTTTCACAGAGTGCTTACTGCTAGTATATTTGATGTCGTGTGTGTGACCATACACAAAGTGTGAATTTAGAGGAGTGTGTTTAATGGTTAAATCCATGACATTCTTAGGTGTAGGAACCTTACCTTGGTATCCTATTCCTTTCCTGCCGTTTCTGCTAACTCCATAGATCATTGAAGCCATTCTGCTTCTATCTATGCTTTTAGCAAGGAACTTCTGGAAACTGTGATCATACTCCTTGATGATCTCATCAGCGTTGCTGGGAGTTTCAGAAATTGGTTCCTTCTGAGAGTTTTGTAAAGAGTTTTCTAATTTTGAAATTTTATCTCTCAGCTCAGAGTTTTCCAATTTGAGACTCTCAGACTTATTAGAGTCAGATTCAAGATTCCTTTTCAGGTCTCTGAATTTAGCTCTAATCTGCTGATAACGTTCCAGAATTTCATTGAGGCTTTCAGCAAGTTCAGCCTTTGTAAAATTAACAGCGAAGTTAGGGAATACCTCTTCTGTGTCTGATTCTGAGTCTGATTCAGAAGCTTCACTATCATCTGGAATGTTAGACATGAGCGCTATGTTTGCCCTTTCATCATCTGATTCTGAGTCAGCTTCAGACGAGTCAGAGTCATCCCATGTGGCCATGAGACTTTTCTTCTTCTCTCTTCCAAACTTCTTTTTGGGCTTTTCCCTCTGAAGCTTTGGGCAGTCACTCTTGTAGTGTCCTTGCTCATTGCACTCGTAGCAGATGATGTCTTTTGTGTTTGGCTTCTTGTTACTGGAGGAGCCTTCAGATCTTCTGTATCCAGAGGAGGAATCTGTCCTTCTGTATCTAGAAGAAGACTCGTTCTGATCAGATCTTCTGGGATTCCTGAACTTCCTTTGTCTTTGCTTCCACAGTTGATTTACTCTTCTGGAGAGAAGGGAAAGTTCGTCTTCTTGCTTCTGAGGCTCATCAGCTTCTAGCTCTATCTCATGACTTCTGAGGGAGCTTATAAGTTCCTCCAGAGTGATTTTGTTGAGATCCTTCGCTAGCTTCAGAGCAGTAACCATAGGCCTCCACTGCTTGGGTAAACTTCTGATTATCTTCTTGACATGGTCAGCAGTAGAGTATCCTTTGTCCAGAACTTTGAGACCAGCTACCAGAATCTGGAATCTAGAGAACATAGTTTCAATGGATTCAGATTCTTCCATTTTGAACGCCTCATACTTCTGAATGAGCGCCAGAGCTTTTGTTTCTTTGACTTGAACGTTGCCCTCATGCGTCATTCTGAGAGAATCAAAGATGTTCTTAGCTGTGTCTCTGTTGGAGATCTTTTCATACTCAGTATAGGAGATGGCACTGAGGAGGATGGTTATGGCCTTATGGTGATTCTTGAAATCACGCTTTTGTTGATCAGTCATTTATTTTCTATCAATCTTCTGACCACTTGCATTCACAGGGTGCGTGTATCCATCTGTCACCATATCCCACAGATCAGCATCATGTGCTAGGAAGAAGCTTTCAATTCTGTTTTTCCAGTAATCAAAGTTTTCTCCATCAAAGACTGGAGGTTTGCCGCTGAATCTGTCTCTGTCCTCATTGTTGTCATTGCTGAAATGAGAGTTGTTTCCTGCCATTGTGTTTTTCTGACGCTGGATCTTGTACTGACACGGTTAAGTGTTTTAGCTCAGAACCAGGCGCTCTGATGCCAATTGAAGGGGTGAAAAACACAAGAAGGGGGGGTTGAATTGTAAAACTGAAATCTTAAAGCAATTGACAAGATATTTTTATCCTGGTTCGTTTGATCTCAAACTACTCCAGTCCACCCGTCAAGGTGATTTCGCCTCTCTCCAACGAGGTCTTAATTCACTATATTCAACTGAATATTACAGACTGCTTTAACAACTGCTAAAGCCTTCTTGATTCAAACCACAATCCGGTTTGTCAAGGCAACACTTTCTTACAAAGGTATAAAACGATGTGTGTAAGTGTTTTCTACAAAACTTTATCACAACTGTGATGTATACACAAATTAAGCTTAGAAACTAGATTGCTAAACTGTAATGGAGTATCAGAGTTTGTTGGTTTAGCAAAACTGGTAGATGAAGATTATGGTTCAGCTTTGTGCGTGTAGAGATTTGAAGAGCATTAGCCATTATAATCTTCGAAGCCTTGTTTATATAGCACTTGAGAAGATGAACGTTGAATGCGATATTCTTGATTCAATGCTAATAACAAGCTTTCCTTTTTGAGCAGATCTTGTCTAGAATGATGCCGTTGGAATTAATTAGCGTTCAATGCACAGTACCGTTGCTTCTTCAATGCACGTTCTGGCTTGGCTCATTCTGATTCTGCTTCGCTGCTGATGAACTATTGTGTTTCTGTATCAGAGTGTTTACGCGCAGTTCTGTTCATCAAGCTTCAGCATGTACGTGAGTTGATCATCTGATCTTGACGTTCTGATTCAGCAACTTCTGATGCTGGTGTATGAAATCAAATTCTGATGCTGAATAAGTGATCTTGCTTATTTCAATCAGCGTATCTGCAAGTCAGAACATAGTAATTTTAGGCAGCATATAGTTCAAACATGAAACATATAAATACTATATCTTTTCACTTTGTTATCATCAAAACTCAAATATAGGGTAGTAGATTCAAACATTGTTCTAACACGTTCTTCCGCTCCCCTCTCAGAAAATCCAAACACTCAACCAGAAACTCCCCATTCACCACAACCAGCAACTACGCTATCACCAATACCAGAAGAACCAGAAATTCCACAACCTCCATCTCCACAACTAGAAATTCCACCTCCCTCTCCACAACCAGAACTTTATCCACCTTCACCTCAACCATCATCTCCACAACCTGAGTTCCAACACTCTGAAACTCCATCACCTGAACCTCTATCACCCCAATCCTCTGAACCACAACCCTTGGCAATTCAACTGCCATGTGGTACAACTGTAAACATTCCCCAACTGCCATCCTCACCAGAAACTACCCCTCCACACACTCCACCCAGTCCAATACTCATTTCTGACTCTCCTACTCCCTCACCCAAACAAAATCCAAATGACAACAGCAAGACCTTCATTGACCTCACAGTCCTTGACCGCCTTGCTGACCTTAAAAATAAAATAGCCATTCCCAAACCCAAACAGCTAGATGTTGGTTCTAGCATCTTGAATTTTGAAACAGGCATGCAGAATTGGATTGCTTCTCTAAAGCAGGTTTGTCCTGGAATGATTGATCTTGCTGCTTCAGACCAACTCTAGACACAATTCAGAAAGTGGGTACGCGCTGAAGCCTTCAAGCTGCAAGACATAAACTATGAACAGGCTCAACAGAACTTCAGCAAGCTGCTGAAAGAAGTTGAAGGTCCAGTCATGAGTCAGCTGCAGAAGGAGGAAGTGCTCTTTCTGGATAGTGAGCCATGGTCTGAAAAGTGTCCAGCATCAATAGTTCAGCCAGCAGAAGATGTGTGTCAAGAAGAAGAAATTGCAGAAAGCTCTCAGAAGCTCTCTGACTCTGACATATCTCAAGCTGCCTTGGACAGGCAGACTCTTGAAGAGCTGAAGCAAAATGATATTCGTCTGCAGCAAAGAATGGATGAGAATGATCAACGGATGAAGGAAAGGATGGATGTGCAAGATGGCAAGATTGATACAGTAGTCAGCATGGTGCATCAGCAAAAGGAAACTGCTGATCAGATTAAGAACATGCTAGAAGCTCTGTTCACACGCCTTCCACCCCAACCTTAGATTTTAATTCTTGATGTTTTCATTATTTTCTTTCCATGTTTTCTGTACTATCCTCTAAGCTTTGACATATATACAATGGTTTTTCTGCTCTGATCGTTCTAACTTCAATTACTTGCACTTTTTGATTGCTGACAAAAAGGGGGAGAAAAAGAATGATATTTTTCAATAACGGGATTACTGAGACAAAAGTCTCAAACATTCTAACACTCTGATATACTTGGATGTTTCCTTGTTTTGCATAAGCTTACAGGTACAAGAAGTTAATTATCTCTGATACACTGAAGCTCTGCTCGAGTAAAAGAAAGATCTGATGCTCAAAGAAAGTTCAAGAAAGATCTGATGCTAAAGGATTCAAGGAATTAAAAAGGGAAGTAATAAACTCAGGGGGAGTTTTTCTGATCATAACTCTGATAGTTGTTTTCTTATCCCCTTAAGCTCTGATACCTTTTATTCCTCCTCATCTTTAATACTATCTAATTCTGATACAATTTATTATTTGGTTATCTCTGCTACTTTTCTCGTTAATTTTCAATTGAAAAAATCTAGTTTTTGTCATCATCAAAAAGGGGGAGATTGTTAGAACAAAGTTTGAATCTACTACCCTAAGTTAAAGTTTTGATGATAACAAAATGCAAGAATATATAAATTGTAGGATTCACGTAAGACATATATGCTACCTAAAAATTATGTTTTGTTTTACAGAAACTCTGATGTGTATCAGCATAAGAATATCATCATCAGCATCAGAAGATGAATTATCAACATCAACATCAGAGGATGTTATATCAGATGCCAGAATCAGAAGATCAAAGCATGTGCTTACGCTGAAGCTTGATGAACAGATCTGCGCGTAACAATCCAAACTCTGATCAAGACAACAACAATTCATCAGCACCTAGCAGCGTCAGAATAAGCCAAAGCCAGAACACGCTCAAGTGGCAACGGTACTGTGCATTCAAGATACTTTATTATCAACGGCATCATTCCAGACAAGATCTGCTCAATATGGAAAGAATGTAATTGGCATTGAAATGGCATAATTGGCTACAACGTATCTTTTCCACATGCTATATAAACAAGTTAGTGAAGAATGAAACGGCTAATGCTCTACAACTCTCTACACGCATAAAGCTATTCATCATCATCCTCATTCACAGTTTGCTAAAGCTCTCAAATTACTTACTCTATTCTTTTAGCATTCTAGTTTTCATAAGCTTAAATTGTGTAGTATCACAGTTGTGATAAACAGTTTTGTAGAAAACATTCAACACACTTAGATTCCATTTATCTGTAAGAAAGTATTTCCTTGAGAAACCGGTCTGTGGTTTTGACTCAAGAAGGCTTTAGCCGTTGTTAAAGCGGTTGTAATATTTAGTTAAATATAGTGGATTAAGACCTCGTTGGAGAGAGGCGAAATCACCTTGATGGGTGGACTGGAGTAGTTTGAGATCAAACGAACCAGGATAAAAATACCGTGTTGTCTGCATTTGATTTCAAGTTTTTACAATTCAACCCCCCTTCTTGTGTTTTTCACTTCTTCAACACTTTTCTTAAAGCCTCAACTAGAGAAGATTGGTATTTTGACAGTGGTTGTTCCAGACACATGACTAGTATTAAGAAATTCCTTATGGACATTAAACCATGTGCCACTAATTATGTCACTTTTGGAGATGGGTCAATGAGTGAAATCAAAGGCGTGGTAAAGGTGAATTATGTTGGGCAACCTAGTCTAGATCATGCTTTTTTTGTGAAAGGGATACTAGTAAATATGGTAAGTATTAGTTAACTCTGTGATCAAGGTCTCAAAGTTAACTTTACTCAATCTGAATGTCTGATTACAAATGATAAGAATGAAGTGGCTGTGAAGGTAACTAGATCAAAAGACAACTGCTACCTATGGAATTCTCAATAATGTCTCTCAACATTCTTATTGTCAAAGAATGATGAAGTAAACATATGGCATCAAAATCTTTGACATCTACATCTAAAGGGCATGAAGAAGAGCATGTCAAAGGAAGTTATTAGAGGTATTCCCAAGCTAAAGATTGATGAAGGTAGAATTTATGGTGAATGTCAAATTGGGAAGCTGACAAAGATGTCCCATAAGAAGATTCAATATATAGATACATCAAGAGTTCTAGATCTTCTTCACATGGACTTGATGGGACCTATGCAAGTTGAAAGTCTTGGAGGTAAAAGGTATGCTTATGTTATTGTTGATGACCACTCAAGATTCACTTGGGCGAAGTTCATCAAAGATAAGTATGAGGTGTTTAAAGTGTTCAAAGAGTTATGCCATAAGATTCAAATAGAAAAAGATTGTGGTGTTGTCAGGATCAGAAGTGACCATGGGAAGGAATTTGAGAACAACAAGTTTGAGGAATTATGTACCTCTAAGGGATTAGTCATGAGTTTTTGTCACCCATAACTCCTCAACAAAATGGTGTGGTTGAGTGAAAGAACAAGACTATTCAAGAGTGTTCCAGAGTTATGCTTCATGCCATGAAATTGCCCATTTAATTTTAGGCTGAAGCCATGAACACTGCTTGCTATATTCATAACAAAGTGACAATCAGAGATGGAACTTCTGTTACTTTATATGAATTATGGAGAGGAAGAAATCCAATTGTCAAGTATTTCCATGTCTTTGGAAATAAATGTTATATTTTGGCTAATTGTGAGCCGAGAAGGAAGCTTGATGCTAAGAGTGATGAAGGAATTTTTCTGGGATACTCTACAAATAGTAAAGCATATAGAGTATTCAACTACAGAACCAAGGTGATGATGGAGTCTTCAAATATGATTTTTGATGAATAAACTAAAGAAGATGATGCCCCAGAAGAAGTTGAGACAAATATTCCTACAAAAGATGTGGTTGTTGAAGAAAATGTCATAACATCTACCATAAATGTTGCAGGCTCAAGTGTTGGTTCTGAAGTTGAAGAACCCCAGGTAACTAACATAGGATCTTCTCTCAAAATTCAAAAGGATCATTCTAAGGAGCTGATAATAGGAAATCCTAGACAAGGAGTAGTCACCAAATCAAGGGAAGATGTATCAAATGCTTGTTTTGTGTCAAAGATTGAGCCTAAGAATGAGAAGAAAGCTTTGATTGATGAGTTCTGGATCAATGATATGCAAGAAGAGCTTGGCCAATTCAAGAGAAATAAAGTCTTGGATTTGGTACCAAGACCTGAAGGGACGAATACCATTGGTACAAAATGGGTGTACAAGAACAAGACAGATAAACAAGGAGGTGTCATCAGAAATAAAGCCATACTGGTGGCTCAGGGGTACACTCAAATTAAGCGAATAGATTTTGATGAAATATTTTCTCCTATGGCTCGCTTGGAGTCTATCAGGTTATTGCTTGGAGTAACGTGTCATCTAAGGTTCATGTTGTATCAAATGGATGTCAAGAGTGCCTTTCTAAATGGATACCTGAATGAAGAAGTCTATGTTGAACAACCAACTAGGTTTGCTGATCCTTTCTTTCCAGATCATGTGTTTAGACTGAAAAAGGCCCTGTATAGCTTGAAATAAGCTCCAAGATCTTGGTATGAGATGTTGACTGAGTTTCTAGTCAATCATGGATATAGGAAGGATGGAATTGACAAGACACTCTTTGTCAAAGATGAAACTGGAAAATTGTTGATAGCTCAAATCTATGTGGATGACATTGTTTTTGGAGGGATGTCGGATGAAATGGTCCAAAAGTTTGTCAGGAAGATGCAATTTAAATTTGAAATGAGTTTGGTACATGAACTGACTTACTTCCTTGGGTTGTAAGTCAAGCAGATGGAAGACTCCATTTTTCTCTATAAAAGCAAATATGCAAGGAATATTGTGAATAAATTTGGATTGGAAAGTGCCAGCCATAAGAGAATTCCAGCTCCTACACATCTAAAGTTATCTAAATATGAAAAAGGGGTTAGTGTTGATCATAGTTTATATAGAAGCATGATTGACAACCTTTTATATCTTACTGCTAGTAAACCAGACATCACATTTACTGTTAGAGTATGTGTAAGATATCAAGAAAAACCTAAGGTAAGTCACATTAACCAATTAAAAAGGATTCTGAAATATGTTAAACATGTGACTATGGTATGATGTACTCCCATGATACAAATTCCTTGTTGGTGGGATTTTGCGATGTTGATTGGGCTGGAAGTGCTGATGATAGGAAGAGTACCTCTAGATGATGTTTATTTATGGGAAACAACTTGATTTCTTGGTTCAGTAAGAAGAAAAATTGTGTTTCTCTATCTACTACTTAAGCTGAGTACATAGCAGCAGGAAAGAGCTGCTCTCAACTGGTGTGGATGAAGAAAATGTCATTTGATTACAATGTCATACAAGATGTTATGACATTATTTTGTGGAAATTTGAGTGCTATAAATATTTCCAAAAATCCTACTCAGCATAGTAGGACAAAGCACATTGACATCGGGCATCATTTCATTAGAGAACTTGTGGAGGACAAAGTCATAAAGCTTGAGCATGTCACTACTGAGAATCAGCTTGTTGATATCTTTACAAAAGTTTTTGATGCAGTTCAGTTTAAGAACCTAAGGAGGAGACTTGGAATATGTATTTATGAAGAATTGTAGCAATTACTGATGGTTCTGCATCTGTTGATAAAAATGCTAAGGATGGTGTTGCACCTAATGAACAATTGCTCATGGGACTTTATTTGGATATGCCTTATGATTCTGTTTATTTTGGTTTATGATTTTGTAAGAGTTAAATGCCCATGATATTTTTTATTTTTGCACCATGATAGTTAAACTTTAGGTGCTTAAATTTTTACTAGTATTATCTACTTACCTTTGTCATATTATGGCTAAAAAGGGGAAGTAGTATGATATTGAGGGTGCTGGAGCTGGCACTAGCTGATGTTATTGTTGTGGGGGGAAATTATATGATTTTGTGATAGAAGGTATTAAGGTGGGGTTCTTGTTGTTTTGAAAAGATGTCAGATATAATGTCTTGACATCATGGTGTTGAGAACTTAGGTTTTTGTTGCAGCTGTGTTAGTAGATCAACTAACTACTAACTATCTCATTTGTGTGCTACTGATTTCTATGTTGCTAACCTTGCATATGTTTTTTTCCACTATTGTACCTCTGATGTGTGTGTTTGATTTATTTTTAAGCATATCTTATTGTGAAAGTGTTATTTGGGTGTTCTAGCCAAAATGTGCCAAAGGGGGGGGATTGTTATTTCTCTGAAATTATGATTAGCATACATTTTGGTAAAACCAACTTGGCAACAACATGTTGAACCAGATGTTCCAACTTTCAATTTTCAACATGTCGAGTAAGATGTCCCAACCAGGAGATAAGATTTCATGTCTACAGCAACGAACAATTATGTTTCAGTTGTTTTATTAGCTACTGAATATTCAGGAAATATTTAGTTAGCTTATGTGGCGTCCAAGATTGACAAATCAGAATATCATATGTTGGTTTTCGAAGATTTTCTTAGTTTTTGAATATGGATACATTTTAGGAAACTAATGATTGAAAACCTATTTTTTTGGAGAAGATTTTGCAGATTTTGTGAAGCCTCACTGTTGCGGTTTTGAAGCCCAACCGAGTCCAGAATAAAGTTATAAGTAGACTAGTGGTGTATACCTAATATTAGGTGGAACTTACGTGTGTATTTTCTTAGGGTTTTAGAGTTCTTATTGTTGGGTTGTAAGTTCTGTGTTAGATGTTCATAAGCTTTTAAGCATTGAACATTTGTGTGTCAAATGCTCACAAGCTGTTAAGTATTGAGTATTTGTGTGTCAATTCTTATAAGCTTTTAAGCAATGGGTTTTGTGTGTCTTGTAAGAGTGACTTCCAATTTTGTTCTCTACTTGTGTTTAGGGTTGCTCCAATTGCTGAGTGTAATTGAAGAGGGATTTGAGGAGGGTCTCATACCTATGTGTGTCTTAGGTAAAAGTTAAGCAAAGGGTGGTGATTAAGTGTGTAGGCTGTAAACTGGGATGTTTGTTATGAGGTCTACAAATTGATACTATCTAGTTAATTTTGCCCCTGACTTGGTAGCCCCCAGAGTAGGAAGGTTGTTTCGAACTGGGTAAACATATCTTGTGTTATTTACTTTTAACATTGTTTATTTTGTCCATACATCTTGTTGTTGCGTGTGAAGTCGGATCCGGTGTCTTGATATCTCTTAGGACATCCGGGATCTGATAGCAAAAATTTCACAACTTTTAGGCAATCGACATACCTTGACCTCAAATCGCATAGCTTGGTCTTATTATAAGAGTCTTCACTAGTTGGTGATGAACGATCAATAATATTTGAACCTTCTAAAAAAATATATAACACATATTTTAGACCTTTTAGCTATAATCATTTCATTATGCGAAATTTTCAACACCTCACGTTCAACTCTAGTGGAATAGCCTAGATCAACAAACATACTTATGGACAATAAATTTAGCTTGAGTTATGGAACATACCTCACATTATGAAGAAGAAACTCACAATCATTGAACATTTTAATTCTGACCGACCAATACCATGAACCTTGTGAGCCTTATTGTCACTAAGGAGAATTACTACAACTTCAAAGTTTCAAAATATTCTATTCTCTGACACATGTGATAAGAGCAACATGATTCTATGACCCAACTATCTTTAGTCTTCAAACTTGAAACCACTAGTGCACCAGCGCTTTCATAACCATCCTTATCTAAGGCAACCACAACTTGAACAAAATCACCATTGTCTTTTTGCTCAGGACAATCCCTTTTGAAGTGTCTAGTTTTCTGATAATTAAAACATTTTACCTTTGATTTGTTAAACCTCTTTGATTTGGATGTTCCTTTATGCTCAGTTTCTCCTCTTGAGACACTCAAGCCTTCACCACTATTATTAATTTTCAAATCTTTCACCTTTGAAAATTCTTTGGATCTCACTATCGTCTGGACTTCGTCAAAGTAATAGTACATTCCTTACCATAAATAAATGCATCCTAAAAGTGTTCAAAGGATATGGGTAATGGGCTCAACAAGAGTAGAGCTTTATCCCCATCTTTAATCTTCACTTCAATATTATCAAGATTACCAATAATCTTTGGAAATTTTATCAATTTCTCCATTATGGAGTTGTTCTCCACCATTCAGAATGAATAAAGTTGTTGTTTCAGACACAAACTATGAGCCAAAGACTTGGTCAAATACAATGATTCAAGTTTTTCACATATTGCAATCGTAGTTTGCTCCCCGGAGACTTCTCTTAGAACTTTACCTCCGAGGCACAATAAAATGGATCTCCTAGCCTTATCCACCATATTGGTCTTCTCTGCTTTACTTAGGTGTGTAGGCATCAATTCTTCACCCTTCAAAGCTTTAATACACTTATCTCTAGTTAAAATTGATTGCATAGTCACTTTCCACAACTTAAACTTATTATCTTCGAAATTTTTTGTGATCTCCCATTTAGCCATGGCGCTCACTTTTGCAAATGACACCCCTTTGCTCCATGGTGGGTGCCACTTATTGTGAAAATGATAATGTTCAATTCTCATCAAAGAAATTGATGTGTGGGGACAAAAACCAGACCAAAATGAATGGCCTTCAACACTAATAACCAATAAATAGCGAACTTAGCGGAAAAAGATGAAATAAGGCGAGAAACACAAAAGCTTTGTTTACCCAGTTCACTATACTTCAAAAGTTGTTAAAAGATATTACAAATGAGTTAAAAGAAAATAGCCTTACAAGCTCTCAATAATAAATCTTATTTTCTACCCAAGTGTCACACTGCAAATAATAGAAGAGATACATATTAATAATTGCTAAAACCCAACATATTCATAACAAGACCCAAAACACAACCCATTAACAAGCGGGTTCACGAACAAGCTTGAAAATATGTCAATACCGAAATATGTCATTTTTCTTCTCTTTATAACTTAAAGTTTTAAGGCATATTTTAACATAAGCCATTAGATGAATTTGATTGTCAGTGTAGATGGTCCACTACTAGGTGTTGTTTGTTATTGAAATCAAGTGGGTTGTACCTTTACCTTGACCAGAACAATAGGCCCAAAACCATGGTAGACAAAGTTAGGCCGTGCTTTGTTTTAGTGGTCTTGAAGTAAGAGGATGGGTGCGAACACAACCCATTTTGTAAAGTTCTAACAATAACTCGATCCTCAAGTTAGAACATTATATAAGTAGTAGATCATGGGTCACTTGACCTTTTAATAGTGATACCTTTCTCCAATAACTTGACTTGGTTGTTAATAGTTGTAAGGTTCACTTGTTGTAATCCCCTGTCTTATACAAATAGACTATATCGAGTGTGAAACAATTCTTTTTGTTTAGATTGGTGTGAAATTGCTCATGTATAATATCACTTTAATTCTTGTTTTGAATATAATCAAAATTTTATGTTTGCATGAATCAATTCAAGGGATCTTTTGAATTGATTCAAATAAATCTTTTTTTACACTTTTATGTGGTCCTTGTTTTTGTTATCTGATTCACACTGTTACATGAAATGATTTATGACTTGAAAATTCTTCTCATGTTTCAATTCTGTTTGTGTGATTTGATTCACACCTTTGCATGAATCTTCTAATGGCTTGAAATTTCACGGCATGTTTCAATTTTGTTTTTGTGATGAGGATCACGAAATCTTGTCAAGAGTATCATGATATGATTCATGAAATATTGTGATCACGATCATAAAGATGGGGATCTACTAAAAATTGCTATGCCCCAAATTCTGTAATATTTCGCTCACCCTGATTAATGAATTTGCTTGTGCCTGTTTCTTTTTCACTTGAGTTACTACCTTACCATAGTCACAAAAAAGTGAATAAAATGATCGAGATTGAAGTACACGAGTTGAGTGATGATTTATGAAGAATAGGGACACCACTGCTTGTACTCAACCTCCGGATTTCTAAGCAAACGAGATTTGTGCCCAAATATTTCCATTGTTTAATTATTTATTTTTCAGAGCGTATCCATCCATTTGTAATATCTAGAATTTTCATTTTATTTTTTTTAATTAGTTGATATTATTATATATATGGTTTTAGGATTGACAACAATTTTGCTAAAACATGGTTCACAACAAGATGTTGTGTGAGATATCCTAACATGTTGATCAGTCTACATTAAAGACAAATATTCTGGCAGATGTTGTGATATGATGTACCAGAATATCTGTACATGCTGTTATTATTCTTGACATATTTGATTTGATTTTGTGAGATTCCTTTTAGATATATCACACCTATTTGTGCAGGTCAAGAAGATTTAATTTGGAACAATTGATTTGATCTTCAACTGTACATAAGTTTTTAAAATTAGATATTGAGACAATTTAGGAAACTTATGATGATTTGTTCCAAGATTCAGGGATATTTTTCTGCATAATTGGTGAAACCCTCATCTTGTGGATCAAGAAATATTCGGGTGAATATTTTGAAGCCATGAACTGTTGAGGAGTATATAAAGAGAAACCTAAACCTAATGCAATTTGGATTTTCACAATTTAAAAAAAGGGAAGCTTAGAGCCTTAGGTTTGAGAGTCATATTACCCTGTTTGTTTGTGTGTCACCTGTGTATCTTTTGATACATTGAGGTAGACTGATTGTTTATTGTTACTTTCCCATCCCTCATGAGCTTTTAAGCAAAAAAGTTGATTGCATGTCAAGTTATTGTTCTTAGTTGAAAGCTTTTTAGCAAAACTAAGTATTGTAATTGGAAGTGTGTTCTTCTGTTTTGGTTCTTGTCACTGGTTTGTGACTGATTTTATTACTAAAGTGATTGTAGGAAGTGAGAAGGGGGTCTCATATCTAGAAGGTTTCTAGGTAGAAGTTTCACAAGATAGTTATTAGTGATAAGTTGTAAACTAGAGTTGTTTAGCTTTGAACTAATAATATCATAATGAATTTCCTTCATGGTTTGGGTGCCTCTAAAGTAGGTGAGTTACATCGAACTGGGTTAACAATTGGCCGTTTTCTTTATCATTCTTCCATTTATTTTTGCATTATTTATAGTTTGATATAATTGTTCTATCAGTCGACAGATGTCGTAACATCTATCTTGACATTGTGTTCTGATGTTGGGACATCAGTATTGACATGTCTTAAAGTACCAGAATTTCAATTGGCATAAGAGCAAACACATTGTTCTCTTTATTGGGTGAGCTCTAGGGATAATTTTTCTAGTACTATTTGTCTTTTGGAAGGATATAATGATAGAATTATTGAAATCAATGGACAACCGAACTTGGAAATTTGCCATGATGGGAGAATCTTGGTGCTAAGGATATAGAAGGAAAGAGTATGCGCCGACTCTTGTTAACTCTAAAGCTTTGAATTCTATATTTAATGGAGTTGATAAAAATATGTTCAGACTGTTAAACACATGTGTTGTGGCCAAAGATGCTTGGGTATTTCTCAAGACCAATCTGGCCAGGAAGATTCTGAGGTCTCTACCCAAGAGATTTGACATGAAAGGGGCAACCATTGAAGAAGATCAAGACATCAACAATATTGATAAACCTTTTGGGTCACTTCAAATCCTTAAGATGGCTTTAAAAATGACAGATATGAATATTAGAATAAGAGCACACCTTTTGTCTCCAACTCTGTAGGAGCTTATAACCTGATTTTTGATGAAGGGTTATTCAACGCTATTATGTTCCTTGAGAGGAAATTCAACCAGGCTCAGAGGAAAATGGATAGAAGTTCAAGGTCAAATCTCAAGAACATCAGTAAGAACTATGTTCCTCAAAGAAAAGTTGGAATAAATGAAAATGTCAATCAAAGTAAAGGCATTTTGTGTCATGAGTTTGAAGAATTTGGACATATGCCCTACCTTTCTCAAGAAACAACTTAAGTGGTTTTCTATTCCTTGGTCTAATGAAGAAAGTGTTCCTGGTGATGAATTAGTCAAGCCTATTACTATTTTAACTGGAAGGTGAGCTTCTGATATAAATTTCCTTAATGAAGAAATAACTTATGATGAGCAGGGTGCTTCTTACAAAGAACTATGCATCAAAAGTAAAGAAGTCCATCAACAGGGAGAAAAATAAAAGGTAATTATTTATCAACTATAGGCTGAAAAGAAAGAATGTTTGTCTTCTATCTTTAACCTGTAGAATGACGTGACTTTATTTTCCTCCAAACTTGAAAACATGATCAAGTCTGTAAGGTGGTTGATTAATGGTTCTGACATGTTGGATGAGATTCTTCAAGATATGAAGATGTTTTGAAAGGTAAAAGGAATATGGTTTGATGAGTCAATAATTGATTTTAATTATTTATGGTTAATTATCTCCCTTTTTTTTAATAAAAAAAATCTATATTTCACCTCATTTTTTTAATCCAATGAGAGCATCCACATCCATCATACCCATTTGGATTCTTTAAATGGGACCCACATAATTTTTTATATTATTTCACACTTCTCAATTTTTTAAACAACCCATCTACAATTCTCAAATATCCATGTAACTTATCAAAAAATCTAAAATGGGTCCCACATTTAAAACAAATTAACTACATTCTTGCAATTTTATTTATATAATTTATTAAAAACTTTAAAATAGGTTCCACTAAACCCCACAATATACCCCATAACCCATCTTTTCTTAACAATTTTTGAGAAAAAAATGAATAAAAAGACCAAATAAAATTTAAGAAGCGTGCTTTAGTATAAGGACGTGCTTTGGTTCAGGAACGTGAAAACAAGTGAAATATCCATTTATTATTGACACAATTTCTTTAATAAATGTGTAGGAACTCTCAAAGAACACCGATAATCATACTCTTAACCATTTATATTTGTAAGCGTTTACCATTTTAACTTAATCTCATTTTCAAAACACACGCTAAGTTGAAACACATTGTCCAAATTTTCTCAACATAGTTGTATAATCCTTGAAGAGTTTTGATAACAATGATAATAAAATACAAGTTCCTAAAATTAAAAATGTACTATCTTGGATTGCTAGCTGTTAAAACAAAGGGAATTTTTTATTCTATCCCATTTTCAAAAGAACGATCGTATATAATTTCTAAAATTTCTATTTGAAATTGAAAGTTATTTTTGATCCATATATTTTGTAGTTTCTTGTAGTTACATTGATAGTCATGAATTGCCTCACAACACAATAAAGCTACCACGCAATACAAAGCAACTCATTTTGTGGCTTACACAACCCGCGAAATCTACACACCAATCAAAACCCTCTAAAACCTTCATAACTCATCTTTAACTTGCCACGTGTCACATTCCTCTTTCATCTCTCCACTTTTGTTCTTTCTATTGTCTTCAACTTCAACTAACTCTTCTTTCTCCGCTACCACACTTTCTCACACTTTCCTTCCATGAAAACCAGGGTTCGAGTTTGATCCTCTCTCCTATCAATGGCTTCATCTTCTCTACTCTTAACCGAACTCAATTTTCTCACTCCACAAATCACACCAAAACGTCGTCGTTCTCTCACTACACTCCGCTCTATACATTCCGTTTCAAAGTACAAATTCAATGTTACTCGAATTCGCGCTGTCAAGGAAGAAAGTGCATTGATCGAAGAAAGAGTGAGCGATGTGAAGTGGAGTAGAAACGGAGCTGCAACGAGTATTGTAAACGGTAAAAACGGTTCCGTTAGAGGTTACGTTAACGGTAGTGAAAAGGGAAGCTTAGTGAAATACGTGAATGGAAATGGTGTGGCGGCGGAAGTTGTTGAAGATTTTGTTGAAACCTCGAAGCGGAAGGAAGTTGGGAGGAAGAAGAGGTTGGAGGAGATTGGAAAAGAAGACGCGTGGTTCAAACGAAACGGTGAAGCACAAGTTGAGGTATGTATACGTGGTTGTGGCATTTTGCGAAGATGTTTGATGTATTGATTTTGAAAAAGAGAGAAGACGAATTTTATGCTAGGTTGAATGAGTGAGATCAACTTGTGATTTTGTTTTGTTTTTGTTTTTGCAGGTGGCGGTTGCGCCTGGTGGTCGTTGGAGCAGGTTCAAGACATACTCGACGATACAGAGAACATTGGAAATTTGGGGATTTGTTATTGCTTTTGTCTTCAAGTCTTGGTTGGATCGTCAGAAGTTCTCTTATAAAGGTTTCTTGTTTATCATCAGTAGATTATCTTAGATTGTATGAGTTGGAATTAGTTTATGCATCTCAATTTTTTAGAAGCATTTCCATTTTGCTTGTTGGTAAAATATCTACAAGCTTGTAGGTGAGTTGTTTATGAATCTGCTGAGAATTTTGGGAACTCTTGGGGAGTCAGGTTTATTCATTGAATTTTGACTAAACATCAATTTTGTTTATTTATAAAATCAACATTTAATGTGCTTTACTGAAGTTTGAATTCTCAGTGTTGTGACTGTTTTTGTTATTTGACTCAAATGTATTATTTGTAGGAGGAATGACCGAGGAAAAGAAAACCTTAAGGCGAAAGACTCTTGCCAAATGGCTGAAAGAAAGCATTCTCCGGTTAGGTCCTACATTTATCAAAATTGGTCAGCAATTCTCCACAAGAGTCGACATTCTCCCTCAAGAATATGTTGACCAGTTGTCGGAACTTCAGGTTAAGTTGGAGCTCTGTACAGTATTTATAAGATAATTTCCTGGAATTGAGATATTATACACTTGCTTCGGATGTATCCAATTTGTATTAATAGTATTTATGGTTTCATAAGAAAAATGGGAAATTTTTTTAGATTTTGAATTTTTATTTATTTCTTTATTTGTTGTTTGACATTTTATTAGTCATTTTGTCTTATTTCATTACTTGCAGTCATGATCTCCAAGAGGATATTTATTCCTGAGGCTTTTCATGTGAATTTTTTGAACTATTTTTGTCATTAAATCCCTATATTTTCTAATAAATCTGTGACATTTCATATCATTTCAATTTTATTGATACATTATTATGTTGAAATTAATTACATGAGAGGCAAATTTTCCTTCGGAAAGGATTGGTGGGGCCATTGTTATCCCTGTATTCTTGAGTTGTAAATGTTGCATATTTAATTCGGAAGCAGTTGGTGTTGTTTGATAAGTTAATCTGTTTGAGAATGTATCACTGAATTTAGAAAGTAATGACAAAATTATATTGACCATGGAAAAACTAAAAAGGTTTAATCAAGAAGAGAAAACCATATTAAGGTTGTATTTCCCTAGGTTTTTAATTACCTATTTTTTTGGGTTTAGGATCAAGTTCCTCCATTTCCCTCGGAGACTGCTATGGCTATTGTTGAGGAAGAGCTTGGAGCTCCTATAGCTGGCATATTTGATCAGTTTGACTATGAGCCAATAGCTGCTGCAAGTCTTGGTAATCAATGTTTTATTTTTCATGTATTTGTAATAGAAATTGTATAATCAAAGCAGGAAACCTAGTTAAATGTACCTATGTTTTAGGTGTAATGTTTGCCTGGAAGAAAGGAAATATGAATTATCTTTTCCCAATGCAGGTCAGGTTCATCGTGCGAAATTAAGGGGGCAGGAGGTTGTTATCAAGGTTCAAAGGCCTGGTCTGAAGGGTCTTTTTGATATTGATCTTAAAAACCTAAGGGTCAGTGTTATACTTGGTGCTTTGTGCATCTGTAACATTACTGTTGGATAATTTTATTACCTTCTGCTTGATTTATCTGAAAAATTGACAAGTCTTCTAAATTGTAAACTTTTTCTATTTCTTCCATTGCATGACGGAGGCTTAATAATAGGGTTTCCAGACTTTGAAGACTTACATAATTTCAGTAAACATTGATATATTAGTCTTCTTTTGTCTCTCCAGGTTATTGCTGAATATCTTCAAAAAATTGATCCTAAATCAGATGGTGCAAAGAGGGATTGGGTTGCTATTTATGATGAGTGTGCTTCTGTTTTATATCAGGTGATGATGCTTTGGATAGTTGCTTCACTCATCTACTTGAGATCAATTGAAGAAAATCACATGTCTAAGTTTTCATCGTATTGATATAATCTGTTATGGTCAATTAAGTTATGTAGGACTAGGAGCGCTACTTAAATAGAGTTTGATTAAGTTCAGGTTAATGGAATGTGTCAAGAGGCTGGATCTTCCTTTGGAAAGGCATATGGGAAAACCAAGGAACTTCTTTTGGGTCATGAAGGCTTTTTACATCAAATTAATAGTGCAGAACTTAAGATTTCTGAATGTTGAATAAGAGGCTTTTTATTCAAACAAGAAAGTGTTAACTAAGAATAGCTGAGTTGTTTTCACAGAAGGAATTAGGTGGCCTACAATTTTACCTTGCTAGCTCATGGCGTAAAATGGACGATTAGGATTGTTGTTGTGTAGGTGTAAACACAATGCTTCATAAATGACCACGCTTGTTGAGTATTTCTATTTCACATGCCATTCATTTTATCTGAAACCACAAATGGTGTGATTACTTTATAACGGTTAGAACTTAGACAATATATAAATTAAAAGACTTTTATAGGCGTTTAGCAATAGTTGCAGGTTGCGGGTGGGGGTCGGGTTTGAGTTGCTTATTGTTTTTCTTGTTCCAGTACGATGTTTGCATGTGTTCTCTAAACAACCTCAACTTTATCTGATCCCGTAACATGGATAACATTTTTCAGGAGATTGATTACACCAAGGAAGCTGCTAATGCTGAGCTATTTGCAAGCAACTTTAAGAACATGGATTATGTGAAAGTTCCTTCAATTTACTGGGATTATACCACCCCACAGGTTTAACCTATAGAAATATATATTCTTACCACTGTTAGTATTCTTCATCCATAATTTAACTATTTTTTTCAATGCAGATTCTGACAATGGAGTATGTTCCAGGGATTAAAATAAATAAAATACAAGCTTTAGATCAGCTGGGTGTTGACCGCAAAAGGTTAATAGAATCTGGTTTTCTGTATGCAAAATCACTATTGGCATGTTACCTTTTACTTCTGTACACATCTTTATTACTGATATTGGTATCTACTCAAATCAATTCAACATTTTCTTATCTTCCAGGCTGGGGAGATATGCTGTTGAATCTTACTTGGAGCAGATTCTCTCACATGGTTTCTTCCATGCCGATCCTGTATGTTATTCTTTCTAGAATTGCTAAGTGGTTTTTGAGTTCTTTCTTTGTAATGAATCTTTTGGATTGTTAAGCCGGATAATTGTGTACCAAAGCTAATGTGCTAAGCTTATGATAGAAATTGTTTCTTTATAAAATAAAATTACAGAATTTCAGTACAGAGAAATAACACATAAACAGAATGACAGGGACCAATTTGATATCTTCCAAGAATTCGAGAGTCTTGGATCTTTCCCTTCCCAAACGTTCGAGAGTTGGGTCTCTCTCAATAACCACTCACTAATTCTCAGATGATCAACTCCCCCATGTCTTCCCCTATTTATTCTAAATCTAAACTCACAGCATTAATAAAACTTAATTGTCCCTAATAATATATAATAATTTTTCACTAATCAATCCTAATAATTTAATAAGAGTTACAAAACTGAAGAGTCTAACAATATTCCCCCTAAACTATCACCTTGTCCTCAAGGTGAAAGAAAATACACGTAGGAAAAATATATCCTCCCGAATCCCATAACTTGAAAGAGAAGGATTGAGTTGTACATGAAATATAAAAAAATTCCTCCTGGATCAAATTGCCTTGCTACCAGCAGCCCTCTAGTGAACAGTGGTTGGAGTGGCAGCGATATAGGCAGTGGAAATTTCTTGTTTCTAGACTTTATCTTAGGAATAGCAACAAACGCCATGTTGGGTGATTTCGACAATGGTGGTTTTTGGCCTAACAATTCTGGTGGTGGCCTTTCATTTGGTTCTTCATCCTCTATTGAATCAGTTTCTGATCCAAATTTCTTGAGAATTGCATATTTAAAATTTCCCCAAGTGGAACTTCGATTGACCGAAATCCATAATTGGTACCACGTGAGGACTTTACCACTCATTCACTAATAGGACCCATTTAGAGAAAGAGGTCCAAATGGAGAGGGAAAGTGCTGAGTTGGCAAGTTGGTCAGAGGGGGGAGGGTAGTTTTATAAGGACACCAATAGCAAGGGACAGTTCATTATGTGTATTTTCAGATAGAAACCCTTTGGGTTGGGCAGAGTGAGAATATCTCTCCTTTGAGGAGCACTTTGCTCCGGGATTATAGGGATTCATCTCTGTAATAGTTTCTTTTTATCATTAATAATAATTTTCTCTTATCTTTAATTGGGTTCCTAACGATTGGTCCGACCTGCCGGATCTCGAGACGGATCTAGTGAATTGCTAATGCTGTGTTACTGTCTGAAACTGCCGAAAACTACCGTATAACTGCCAAAAACTGCCAGAAACTACCAGATTATCGAGGGAGAGCCAGTGTTAAAGATGGTAATGGTAGAATCCTGTAATTGGTTCGTGAATGAAGGGCTGTCTGAATTTGTGGGTGAAGACCCCTTTGGATGGATCATCAAAGCAGAACGGTTCTTTTTGGAGCAAAAAATCCATTCATCTGATAAAGTGCAGTGGGCATTCATGAGAATGGAGGGTGTTGCTATGTTGTGGTTCCGGTCTTGGTGTCAAGACAACTTTGATGCCGACTGGACATCATTTTCCATAGCTTTGATGAGAAGATTTGGGGGTCAGGTGAGGAAAACCATGCAGGAAAATCCAGAAACACTAACAGAATCACAGACAAAGATTGAGGAAAGAAAGGAATCTAAGTTAGAGGTGATAGAAGCAACTTTTGATGGTGGAGAAGAAACAAACTGCAGGGACTTGTTACGTGGTTGCAGTTTGTATGGAGAAGAGATGCACCACAATGCATCTGCACTTGGATCTGAAAAGGTCGTGGTTGCAACAGCCGAAAAGGTGAAAGTAAAAACTTGGTTGAGCGATCAAGGAACAGAAGCAAGAAGAAACAGTCACAATGCGGGTGGGGTCAATCCACTACCTCTGGCGAAACCTTCAGACGCTGATACTCAAGTTGTGACTTCTTCACGGCCACTGAATCTGCAGAAACGAGAAATCATTGTGCGACAAAAGCGGTTGAAGGATTATTCCCGAGTTGTGGACCACCCACCGCCAAGAAAGCCACCAGACGATGATTCAAGTCTCGTGTTTTTCTCAACGCCACCAGGGAAGTTCAATATTATGAAGGTAGTAATTGTTTGCGAGTGCTATTAGAGGAACTTACTCACTTTCTACAGCAGGCTTAATTTTGTTTATGATAGAGGAAAGATTTGGAGAATCCAAACTGGTGTTAAATACCACAAACTGAATGCGACTAGAGGGTCATGGCAAGTCAATAAGCTGGGGTTATTTTCTGAATTCATCGGTCAATTCTATCAAGAAAGAAAATATAATTGGCAAAAAGAGAATGATGTATGGTCCTTAAGTATATTGCTGCAGTTACTGTTCATTTTTAACTCCCTAAACAGGCTCATTACTATGTGGTTCTCTAATACACTAATGTCTCACCTAGCTGCAAGAAAGGCAACAAAAACTACTTCCAACCTTGAGGACAAGGTTGATTATAAGAGAGTGGCATTAATAGGACCCATTTAGAGAAAGAGGCCCAAATGGAGAGGGAAAGTGCTGAGTTGGCAAGTTGGTCAGAAGGGGGAAGGGTAGTTATACAAGAACACCAATAGCAAGGGACAATTCATTATGTGTATTTTCAGATAGAAACCTTTTGGGTTGGGCAGAGTGAGAGTATCTCTCCTTTGAGGAGCACTTTGCTCTGGGATTATAGGGATTCATCTCTGTAATAGTTTCTTTTTATCATTAATAATAATTTTCTCTTATCTTTAATTGGGTTCCTAACATCCACTACGCAATTTTTGGTATTTGATCTTCTTCTTTACATACACCTCCCGCATCAAAATATTTTTCAACCTTGATCATCCATCCAATAACATCCCTTCCTTCAAAGATTGGAATTTCTAGTCATAACTCTTTGAGTTCTCTTCTCCAATATCTAATTTCTTTCAACACTTCATCAAAAGGGTCAAATGTTACTGTTGAATAATGAGAGAACAAGAGGAAGGTTGGATTGAATCCGTGTGTGTGAATTACACTTCGGAGCTCATTATATATAATAGGAGGCATAAATGCCATAGTAAGTACATAATATTCTATAATAATTACATAATATTCTATTTCCTATTTACATGATATTCTAATTACTTACAAAATATTCTATTT
The DNA here is from genome assembly GCA_948472305.1 of Vicia faba. Taxonomy (NCBI): domain Eukaryota; kingdom Viridiplantae; phylum Streptophyta; class Magnoliopsida; order Fabales; family Fabaceae; genus Vicia; species Vicia faba. The sequence continues at coordinate 1,183,600,447 of OX451741.1, read as the reverse complement.
ACATAATATGGAATATTCCGATATCTAACACTCCCCCTCAAGCTGGAGCATATATGTCATATGCACCAAGCTTGTTACAAATATAATTAATTCGAGGACCTCTCAAAGGCTTAGTGAAAACATCAACTAACTGATCATTTGAATTGACAAAACTAGTGCTGACATCTCTAGATAAAATCTTCTCTCTCTGATGAAATGGCAATCAATCTCAATGTGTTTAGTTCTCTCATGGAACACTGGATTTGATGCAATATACAGAGCTGCCTGATTGTCACAAATAAGTGTCATCTGTGAAACATCCCCGAATCTCAGGTCGTGAAGCAATTGTTTAAGCCATATAAGCTCACAGGTTGTTGTTGCCATGACTCGATATTCTGCTTCCGCACTTGACCTTGCCACTACACTTTGTTTCTTACTCTTCCAGGAAATTAAGTTACCACCCAAGAAAACACAATAACCTGAGGTGGATCTTCTATCAGAAGGAGAATCTGCCCAATCTGCATCTGAGTATCCTACAACTCGAGTGTGTCCCTTGTCTTCATAGAGTAAGCCTTTTCCTGGAGCTCCTTTAATATATTTCAAGATGCGAATCACTGCTTCCCAATGTCCTTCACAAGGAGAGTTAAGAAATTGACTTACCACACTAACAAGAAATGAAATATCTGGGCGAGTAACAGTGAGGTAATTCAGTTTTTCAACTAATCTTCTATATTTTCCAGGATCGGAGAGTGGCTCCCCCTGAGCTGGCATAAGTTTAGCATTGGGATCCATCGGAGTGTCAACTGGCTTGGAATTTAACAGTCGGAGTAGCAGCCTGTGGAGGTGGAGCGGTCTAGGCAACGTGGGCAGTCCGAGGAGAGGGACGTCCATGTAAAGCATAACACCGATCAATAGTGTGGCCAAGCTTATGCCAATGATCACACTTAGGACAAGGCTTTCCTGTCTTTTGAAAGTGGCCACGATCACCACCCGGAGCACGATTACCTCCTTGAGAAACCAAAGCAGATGAATCAACTGGTGTGGGTGGGACTCCGCCGTCAAATGATGGTTTTGCTGGGACACGCAGCAAAGTAGACCATGTAGTATCCAGAGTGGGGATTGTAGGAGACCCCAATATCTGATCGCCAACAGACGGATACTCTGGAGGTAGGCCATACAGAGCTAGAAGCATGAAGAAGGATCGATGTTGTTCAAGTTCCTTACCAGTGGTAGCAGCTGGGGGCAATAATTCATTGAAATCATGAAGAAGACCTTGAACATGGCACAAGTATTCAACCATAGAACCATCCAGGTGACGAGGGGAAATAATATTCTGCAAATTTTGACACACTCCATATAAGCGTTGTGTATCATTGGTATAAAGGATCTTAGCCCGTGCCCAAACAGATTCGCAAGTCTCATGAGAACGAAAGATCTGTTTCAAGGATGGACTAATGGTCGACTTAATGAGACTGCAGAGTTGAGCATCAATTTTCTTCCAACAAGCACTATCAGTGGCAGGCACCGAGTCAGCCTTCGTAGTGAGGTGATCTTCATAGGCCTGTCCCCGGAGCCATAACTTGACGTCGGAAGCCCAAGAATCATAGTTAGTACCGTCCAATTTGTCAACGGCAAGAGGAGTAGTGATATAACTTGTGAAAATAGGGGCCTCAGCCCTTGGAGGGGGAACGTCGGCCATGGATTCCAAAAACGGTGAGAGAAGTGACCAAAAAAAAAATGAAAGATTTGAGAAGGAATATCGGAAACCGGAGATGAAGCGCGGTTATCAAAAAAAAATTGGCGCCGATAGATAGTGGATCTACCGGGAAAGCACGGATTAGTGTTGCCTCTTGTTAGGCTCTAGATACCATGTTGAATAATGAGAGAACAAGAGGAAGGTTGGATTGCATCCGTGTGTGTGAATTACACATCGGAGCTCATTATATATAATAGGAGGCATAAATGCCATAGTAATTACATAATATTCTATAATAATTACATAATATTCTATTTCCTATTTACATGATATTCTAATTACTTGCAGAATATTCTATTTACATAATATGGAATATTCCGATATCTAATAGTTACTTTCAGTCTGGCCTCTATTTCCCCTCGCGTAGATACCATAAACAGTCCCGGAAGGAAGCAACTCTGATACCGGTTGATACAAACTGTTTCTTTATAAAATAAAATTACAGAATTTCAGTACAGAGAAATAACACATAAACAGAATGACACGGACCTGTTTGGTTCCTTCCAAGAATTCGAGAGTCCTGGATCTCTCCCTTTCCAAATGTTCGAGAGTTGGGTCTCTCCCAATAACCACTCACTAACTCCCAGATGATCAACTCCACCATGTCTTCCCCTATTTATTCTAAACCTAAACTCACAACATTAATAAAACTTAATTGTCCCTAATAATATATAATAATTTTCCACTAATCAATCCTAATAGTTTAATAACAGTTTACTATTACTTTTACATGTTCTTATATTGCAACGTTCAAGCATCTGCTGCTCATGGTTCAAGCAGCATGCTGCTTGTATCCTATTGATTATCATCTGCTGCCTTGAGTAATTTCTGGAGAACTAGAATTCAGCTTCCCTAGGAGTTGATATCAAGGACTTATGAGTTCTCATATTTCATGACTATCTTTCAGGAATTTGGATTAGACACTTCTTCTTGTGAGTAAATAATATATACATTGTCAATGCAGCATCCTGGAAATATCGCAGTCGATGATGTCAATGGTGGAAGATTGATCTTTTATGATTTTGGTATGATGGGAAGGTATGTTCTTTATCTCTTTTGTATAATTGAAATACAGATTTAGAAGTTGAGCATTTTAGCTTACTGAGATGATTGCCATTGCAACTGTGATTGTGTTGCATCTTACAGTATCAGTCAAAATATCAGAGAAGGTTTACTCGAAGCTTTTTATGGAGTTTATGAGAAGAGTCCAGATAAGGTAAATATATTGTTTTTTTTCTTCCGGATGGGGTCCCATATTGTCAGGAATACTCTAGCATGAAATTTCATTGAGTCTAAATTTATCACCAAATCAAGCTTATGCACTTATGCAGGTCCTTGAAGCAATGATTCAGATGGGTGTTCTTGTCCCAACTGGAGATATGACTGCTGTTAGGCGAACGGCACAGTTCTTCCTCACTAGGTAATTTATTGAATCAATTTAGTTGGAATGCATCCAAAGTACAAATAGTTTCTCTATAAGTGAATATCACTATATGGGTTATTAATGATGGATTTTAAGTACCTGCAAGGCTTAAGACCACTAGAAAATTGTTTTAAACCTATAAATAATATTTGAAGTAAAAGTTTTTGCTCGTGAGTTGGGGGTTATGCTGAACCACTTGGATGTGCTGATTAGTCACGTGTGAGGAATATAGTGATACTAGGGTTGGCTCTAGTTGTATGTTCAAACTGCTTGTTGGCTTCAATGACAGGTAATGTATAAGTACCACCATAGCCCTCATAAAGGTTTATGACTTGCCATGTCCTTGTTAATATTTTGGTTTAGGATCGCTTTCTCTACTGAACTACCAATTAGTTATTTCAGCAGTTTACTTCAATCTTTGACTCCGAGATCATCAATTTTATTCTTCTTTAGTTTTGAAGAACGTCTTGCTGCACAGAGGAGAGAGAAAGAGTTGGAAGCAGCGGAAGTTGGATTCAACAAGCCATTAAGCAAAGAAGAAAAAGTAATGAAGAAGAAAGAACGTCTGGCTGCTATTGGTAACTTATCGTGTTTAATTATGTGTCTTTAGGTTTAGATTACTGGAATGCATGCATACTCCGACTATTGCTTATGCAGTTGGGTATACACGATGATGATAATACGTGAGCTCTTGTGGGAGAATATAATTTTTGGCTTTTTGCGCGACTGGCTATTGGTTTAAACTGATTGTCGATTTGAGATTCAACATTGGAGATATGACCAAACCAAAGTGGTATATATGAGGCTTGGGTAATCTTCATCTCTTGATTAGTTTTTGGAGTTGAGACGTTAAGCCTAAGCCTAAAAGCTTTTTTTTTGCTTCTTGCTTTTTAGCCTCTGTGCCCAACCTTACCTTTTCCAAAAGAAATTGTTTAATTTTCCACATCTTTGGTATGTTCCTAGGTCTGAACACAACTCTTCTGATTAAGTAGAAGCTTTACAATAACATCCATACTAGTATCAATCAGTTTGTAGTTTAGCATCTTTGTCCCTTCCTGAATATGATGTTCATACTTTCTCTAAGAAATAGCTACACTTGCCTGTGATTGTCTGCGTTCGAACTTCGAATGGATACAGCTTCAGATCATTGATGCCTTCTTTATTATTATCATCTATAATAACAATATCATTTACATAAACAAATATGTTTTTGCAATGGTGAGCATCTTAAAAATACCGAAAAATCTTCTTCACAAGTCACGCCAAATTATTGAATGACTTTGCTAAACATTCCAAATCAAGCACAGCGTAGCTTTTGTAGAAAAGACTTCTATGATTTGCATAAAAGACTTGACTCCCCTTGGGCAATAAATCCCAATCTCCTCCAAATCACTGCGGGAAGACATTTTTACTGTTCAAATGATGTAAATGGCAATGTTTCATGGTAGCTATATATATGAAAGCCAAAGAAAATCCATTGAGCAACCAATGAGAAGATATCCTCATGATCCAAGCCATGAAATCTAGTTTATCCTTTTTCCAAAAAATGAGATTTCCTTCGATCCACTTTCCTTTAGTAGTTAAAATTCATTGGCAACCAATTGTATATTTGAATGCAGCGAGGGAACAAGAGTCCATCTGTGATTTTCCTCGAAAGCAAACATTTCATCTGTGTAATGCCATATTGAACAAGATAGTGGTTCTTGAACAATCTTAGGGATAGTAACAAATGCTATAGTAGATATGTAAACAGGTAGGTTATAAATAATAATCAATGATAACTCAATTATAAATGGGGTGAGGATTATTCATGGAATCTTTACCCTCAATGGGAAGATTCCCCAAACTTTGGGCAAATGCTGTCCTCTTGTAATCTTTGTCCAAACATGGCTTGGGATCTTAGCTAGAGAAAAACAAACATGCTATTAGTTCGATAACATTGTGCAATCCAGAGGCTTTTCACTAATAGATCTCACCTTTTAACAGGTGAAGATTTATTATCCATTGCAGCAGACCAGCCCTTCCGGTTTCCTGCCACATTCACATTTGTTGTTAGGGCCTTCTCAGGTAAATATTGCTGAATTTAATATCTTACTATGCACTCACACGTGACTGCGAAGTAACAGGTGTACTTGTTTCTTCAGTTTTGGATGGCATTGGAAAAGGACTTGACCCCCGTTTTGATATTACCGAGATTGCCAAACCGTGAGTGTTGTCTTTATATATATATATATATATATATATATATATATATATATATATATATATATATATATATATATATATATATATATATATTTTGAACTTTTAAACACTGAAAGTTCTTATTTCTTTTCAACCACACTTGGCAAAGGGAATTTTTGCACCGACCGCTGGTCTAATACGAGTTTGAAATATGAGATCGGTTTAAAGGGTTGTGTGCAGCACGACTCCTGGAGGATCTCAATTCTAGTCGATGTACTTCCTCTGTAATAAAAATACAAGTAAAAGGGATTCAAAAGGTCAAATGTTTTTGGTCTATATTTTGGACTAAATACATTTGTTTTCTTTGGATCTCTTTTGCTTAGATTTTGTTACAGAGGGAGTACTTGGAACGTTTTTGTTCAGAGGAGCTAGTGCTCTTGTGTAGTTTTGTTTTCCTGTCTTGCTTCTGTTTCTTGTCCTTTCAGATCTCCAATGTTCTAAGATAAAATAAAGTTGAAGCCCTCAAATTATTTGTGTTGCGTTGCATATCTAACAAAACTACCTCCTAGTCTTGCAGTTATGCCCTGGAGTTGCTGAGATTCCGCGAGGCAGGAGTTGAAGTTATCGTAAAGGTAGTCTTAAACTTGTTCTATCATCGATTATCAGTCTAAGTGTTGCTATTAACATTATGGTTGTTTCTCATAATTCTTCTACATATTCAGGACTTCAGAAAGAGATGGGACAGACAATCTCAAGCATTTTACAACTTATTTAGACAGGCCGACAGAGTTGAAAAGCTCGTCAGCGTTATCGAGAGATTGGTCTGTATTATATTTTTGTTGACTTAATTTAAGTAATTTGATCCATATCTTTAGTTTGGGATTCTAATATTTTAGATCACGTTTTGCTTTACTTAAATTTTCCACAGGAGCAAGGTGATCTAAAGCTTAGAGTCCGAGCTTTGGAATCCGAGAGAGCATTCCAACGTGTTGCGACCATGCAGAAAACAATTTTGAATGTGAGTGAAGTTGTCTAATAACAGTGGAAGTGCAAATTTAATTTATTATTGGAATCTGATTTGGATATGTTAATAACCTGTAAATGTTCATATATGTTTGTCATTCTTGCTTATATGCATGACCTTCAAAGTTCAAACTTACTATCTACTGCAAGTAATTGTTGGTTGTTGTGTGACCATGCTTGCACTGGCAGCAACTCATGAAAATACGGAAATGAAAGTTGATACATTTTTTACTTCATGCTTACATTATATAAGCTTACCTGCTTTTACATTATCGAAGTTCTCTTTTTATTAACTTTTGATAAAAAATAATAAATTTGGGGCATTAGCGAGTGGCCTTGTATGTTTGTGTTTGTTTTCATGTTGCAAAAGTATGAACTATTTCTTAACACAAATACGAATAATTTTATATAACTTTTTCAAGAGATAAGTGAATGATGGGTGTGTATATTAACTCTTGACACAAGTATATTCCATGCAATCATATACTGTAAACCACATGCATGCTGTTGATAATCAACTCTTCTAATAAGTGTATGCCATGGTATATGAATATTATAGGGACTAGAAAAACAGTTCGGATAATACATAGTTGAATACTCATACTGACATTTTGTCTAACAGGCGGTAGCTGCTGGGAGCCTAATAAATCTTGCAACAATTTTATCTCTCAATTCAATTAGGGTATGCTATTCTAATCTCTGTTGTCTTTCTTGTGGTGATTACCATATCAATTAATTGATTATATGGCTGTACTTTTTATTTATTTATTAGTTGCATCTTTTATCTCTTTCAGGTGCCTGCCACTATAGCATATTTCTTTTGTGCGATCTTTGGTTTTCAAATTCTCTTTGGCATTGTGAAAATCAAGAAGTTAGACGAACGTGAACGGTTGATTACAGGGACTGCATAAGCAACTACTAGGTGAATGTTGCTTTACATTTAAAAAATATTGAAACTAAGAACCATTCACATTAAGATAAAATGCAAAAATTACAACTAGGTAATCAAAAGGATTATTTGACAAGATTATAAAACAGAGATTTCTTCTGGAAGTTGCAGAGTTATATTGGAGGTTTCTTCTCTTCAATTGATTTCTTTGCTTGAAGGATCAGGCACTGAGGTAGCCAATCGGCTAGTCACATTTTTGTCAATAACACGAACTCCCTCTCCTTCCCTCGTTATATCCGAAGGGTCAAGTAACACTTTATTTATCGTTTTTCTTTTGTTCCTCATGTCTGTATCAGTAAATAGTAAATTATATAGGAATTAGTATAGGATTTATTGTCATGAGTACTATGATATGGCTTCCAAAAAAATTGAAATCAGGAAGCTATACTTGTAACTGAGGTACATAAATTTGTTCAATGAAATTTCAAGTGTAAGTATTTACCAATCATATGTTGGAAGGATTAAAGTTCCATATGATTAATACAATTTCCCTGTTATGTGAGTATTTGATTTGATAATAATTAAGAGTGAAGCATGATGAAATCATTTATTTTATAGGTTGAAAATATCATAAAGGCTCAAAAAAGAAAGCAAAAGATGAAATAAAAATGTTGAAATTTGTTGCAAATACTCCATTTGTTCCTTTATAATTGTCACTTTTAAATTTTTTCCACATACCAATAAACAATAAATTACATTTTACCTATAATTTCTTTAATTATTTGTCACATGCATTTGACTTTTTCTCTTTCTACAATAAATGATTAAGGGTAATTTTGACAATAATGCAATTAATATCACCTTGAACTTTGTAAGTGACAATTAAAAAGAAATAAAAAAATTATTTCAAAAGTGACACTTAAAAAGAATCAGAGAGAGTAAATCATGGAATATAGTTTTGTTTCACGCCAAAGTAAGAAATACCTGCTCTGTAAAATTGACTCTGGTTTCCCACATGTTCTAGAGAGTCTCCTACTTCTCTCTAAAACTTATCGTGTCCATTCCTCTCTTATCCTCTAGATTTTGAGAGTTTCTCTTCCACCTTTCGTGTCTCACCCCCGTATCTTTCTGGTTTACTCACCATTCATTGTGGTTTTGCTCTCCGAGTTTTGGAGTTCTTCTAGTAGATCTATCCATTTTCTGGTGCATTAGGTTGTTTGGGGTTTCAGATAGTCTTTATCGTTCAATAGGAATCAGCGCTTGGGAGTTATGGATAAGTGGAAAAATATTCAACTTTTAAAGGAGGAGGAATAGGGGATAACGACGAAGATTGAGGAGGTGTGTGAAAGATAAATCTTTCAATGAACTTTGGCAGGGAGGTTATGGACGAACAATAGCTTCAACTCACGGGCGTTCACGAGCACAATGCTTGGTGCGTGGAAGCTCAAAAATCAAATGGAAGTGCAAGAGCTCAGTAAAAACCTTTTCCTTTTTCGATTTGCAATAAAGAGAGATCTAGAAAGCGTTTTGAAGAATGGACCGTGGAGTTTTGACATAAATCTTTTGATCCTCAGTAGGATTTCAGGAGAAGAGCAACCTTCAGATCTGAACATGCACTATGGTATTTTTTGGGTTCGTATCTATGAACTGCCTTTAATGCTCAGATTCAAAGCAAAGACGAAGAAGATTGGAGGTATACTTGGGCAGTTTGAGGAATTGGATACGAAGGAAGCACACGGGAATGAGCGTTTTCTGAGGATTAAATTCACAATAGATTTGAAGAAGCCTCTTAAAAGGGGAACAATGGTGAGGTTCAAAGAAAAAAACTTGCGAGTGCATTTCAAGTACGAACGATTACCAACCTTTTGTTTCGTTTGTGGTAAACTAGGACACCAACTCAAGGATTGTGAAGTTATTGGGGGAACTTAGTGAAGAGGGCTTTGAAGACCTTGAAGATCAGGATCTATCATTTGGAACTTGCCTGAGGGCTTCTCCTTCACCAAGGGTTCAAGAGGAAATGAGGAAGAAAGACTGTACCTCAAGTTCATGCAGCAAAAGCCTATTTAATATTTCTTCCCGTCATAGCAGATGCAAGACAAGGGAAATAACCAATTGGTAGTAAGGGTTGTGTACAAGAAGGACAAAAGCTGGAGAGTAATAAAAAACATAAGGATCCGAAGTCCGGAAAGGCCATGTTGGAGATTGAAGCCATGGCAGGAGCGGTGGATATTTCAAATGTTAGTAAAGGGAAAAATGAGTCGTTACTTGAAAGCAAAACCAAACGACGGAAATGGACAAGGAGACAAAGTACTAGAAATGCATATCCAAAAAATAAATTAGAAAAGGAGGTGGAGTGTGGAAAGAGGAACTTAGTTGACGTTATGATTCTTGATGGCACCGTGGAAGCTTATGGAAAAGGAGAGAAGAAGTTGAAAGGGCAAGAGGAGGTTGGAAGCACTTTAATCAAAGTATCAGAGGTGGTGTTGGAATCTCAACACCGCCTACAACAATAAAAATACTAAGATGGAACTACAAGAGGTTAGGGAGTTCCCGTGCAGTTCGAGCCTTGTTGAGGCTCCTAAGAAACAAAAATCTCGATATGGTGTTCTTAATGGAAATGCGTCTTAAGTAACAAGAGGTCTAGAGGATTAAGATGAGAGTGGAATTTGCAGGGTGCTTGAGTGTAGACTGTGTTGGGAATGGAAGAGAGCATGCAGGTGGTTTGTTACTGTTTTGGAAGGATAGTTTGCAAATTGACATCACTTCTTTCTCTCTAAATCATATCAGCGATCATGTAGCAGATGAATTAGATAGTCAGGGTTAGGACTTTAATGGGATATATGATTATCCAAATGAGCAATTTAAGAAGCATACTTGGTTTCTTCTTCAGAATCTGGTTCGAAACAGAGGCATTAAATCCATCAGTTTTGGTGACTTCAATGATATTTTATCGGAAGGCGAGAAAAAGGGTGGAATATTCGCTCCTCTAATCAACTATCCTGGAGTAAGCAAGCGCTGGATTCTTGTGGGATTTCTCATCTTAGGTACGAAGGATACTCGTTTACATGGAAAAATGGTAGAAGAGGGGGGAGAACATTCAGTGTCGGCGGGATCGTGTGTTTATTTCTAATGAATTTCTGAACAAGTTTTCTCCAAATAAAGTTATCCATCTTCCTATATACGGTTCAGATCATGCGGTGATTAGAGTAGATCTTAAGGTTGGCACAATTGATAAAGAGAGGAGAAAATTTCAATTTAAATTTGAAGAAGGATGGAGTAGAGATCCAAAGTGTGAAGAAATAGTGAAGCAAATTTGGAGCAGAAGTACCTCACAAACCGTGGGGAAACTAAAAGAGTTGCAAGCGTTAAGTGACCATTTCAGGGAGTAAAGATTTGGTGCAGTGAGAAAAGAGCTTAAGAGGATTGAGAGCTTACTGGATGAAGATAGCATATGGGACTCCAACGAGGATTCCATTAATCTTCATAAGGCTTTGGAGGATCAACGAAATAATTTACTGCAGATACAGGAAGTGATGTGGAGACCAAGAAGTAGAGCTGTCTGGCTGCAACATGGAGATAAAAATAACTAATTTTTTCACAGAAAGGCTGAGCAGAGAAGAAAGACAAGCTATATCACAAAGCTGAAAGATGATAATGGCCAATGGTGGAGAGGTGATGAGCATTGTGAGAGGTTACTGTCAAACTATTTTGAAAACCTTTTTATTTCTTCGAATCCAAGTTCTATTGAAGAGGTGTGTAGTGTGGTTAACGGAAGATTAAAACCTGATCATGTTAGGTGGTGTGAGGACCTATTCACGAATCAGGAAGCAAAATACTCTCTTACAAATGCACCCTTTGAAATCTCCAGGCCCAGACGGCTTACCAGCTTTTTTTATCAGAAGTACTGGGAGGTTGTTGGTCTGGATGTGTGTAATTTAGTTATGGAAGTGTTGAATAGAGGCAGAGATACTAGTATAATCAATTCCACTCATATAGTGATTATTTCAAAGGGTAAGAATCCTTCTTCTCGGAAGGATTTGAGGACAATTAACTTGTGCAACATGGTGATGAAATTAGTGACAAAGACTATAGCTAATCAGCTCTAGAGGATTCTTCTTGAAATTGTAGATGAGGAGCAAAGTGCCTTTATTTAGGGTCCTTTGATCACAGATAATGCGTTGGTAGCTATGGAATGTTTCCATTAGCTCAAGAAGAAATTAAAAGGGAAACATGCTCACATGGCTCTCAAGCTTGATATGTCAAAGACATACGATAGATTGTAGTGGAAGTTTGTGATTCAAGTGTTATCTTCGATGGGCTTTCCTTCCCAATTCATCAACATCGCTTGAAGATGTATATCTTTAGTCTCATACAATGTGCTTCTAAATGGGCAGTCGTGCAAGAAGTTTTTACCAACTAGGGGTTTTTGACAAGGATACCCTCTCTCACCTTACTTGTTTGTTTTGTGTGCATATGTTATTTCGGGTATCATTAAGCGAGTGGTGATGGAGGGGAGAATTCATGGTTTGAAGATTGCTCATAAGGCTCCCATCATTTCTCATCTTCTCGTTGCTGATGATTCCCTCCTATTTTCTCGGGCAAATACCACTGAAGCATTGTGTGTTTTGGATATTCTGGAGAAGTATCAACGTAGCTCTGGGCAACTGGTAAATCTAGATAAGTCTGAGGCATCATTTAGTCGAAATGTGCATGAAGATGATATAATGTTGATCTGGTCCAGGATGGGTATTAAGACAATGGAACTCCCTTCGAAGTATCCATGATTACCAGTGGTCTTCGAGAGATCCAAAAAGGAAGTTTTTGTGTTGGTTGTGGAACGGGTCTGGAAAAAGATCAAGGGTTGGAAGGAGAGGTTCCTATCTCGTGCTAGTAAGGAAGTATTAATTAGGCGGTGGCTCAGGCTATTCCCAGCTATATTATGAGTTGCTATAAGTTACCGGAAGCTATTTGTCATGAGATTGAAAGCCTTATAGCCAAGTTCTGGTGGGGTGTGAGAAATGGCGAGAGGAAACTTCCCTGGATAAGGTGGGATAGGTTGGCAAGATCAAAGGGTGACGAAGGCATGGGTTTTTGCGGAATTAGTGAATTCAATACCATCTTACTGGGAAAGAAATATTTGAGGTTGTTATCCAAGGAAGGATCGCTCGCGGAGAGAGTGTTGAAAGGTAGATACTATCCTCGGTGTGACATCGAAAATTGAAAGCCAAGTTATACTCCAAGCTTTGCATGGAGAAGAATTTTAAGTGCCAAACATTTGGTTCAGCTGGGTTCTCGATGGAGAATTGGAAACATAGCGAAAGTTATGGTCCTTAAGGACAAATGGATCCCGTGTAATCCAGGGTTTAAGGTCCTTGTGCATGGTGGCAACTTTGATTTTGATACAAAGGTTTATGATTTGATAGACCATGATTTAGGATACTGGAAGAAGGATTTAATAGTTTCGAGTTTTGGTCATTGTTAGGCTTCGTCTATCATCAACATTCCTCTTTTTATTCATAATATAGAGGATGAATTGATATGGAATTTTGAGAAAAATGGTGTTTATTTTGTCAGGTCAGCCTACCATTTGTGTATGAATGAAAAGGCTAGTCTTTAATAGGGTCCCTCCCATGTTCTGAATCATAATTTGTGGAAGCTTATTTGGAAAGTTCCCCTAAGCAACATGGTGAGGAACTTTATATGGAGAGCAGCTAAAAACATCCTTCCAACAAGAGGAAACTTAATGAAAAAAGGTATGCATTTAGACCCGTCATGCCCTTTTTTCCATGATAATGTGGAGACTGTAGACCATCTTCTAATTAGCTGTGACTTTGCTAGACAAACATACTTTTCTTCCACCCTTGGTCTTCATTTGTAGCGCAACATTGATTTGTGCTCCTGGTTGGAATTTGTTCTGTCGGGGAAAGATAAGTGGGCCGTCCAAGTGGTTAGTTCCTTAGTCTACAACATTTGGATCGCTAGGAATTTACTGGTGTTTCAGTCGAAAGAGCATTCTTCGATTCTAGTGGCAAAGTTGGCTTTGGACTCACTGGTGAAATTTAACAGGTGGAATCCGTCTATTTGCATCAAAAATCACATTCATGTGTGTGAGGCTGAAGATGGAATGGGACACACACTATTCAAGTTGATGCAGGTTTTTTTGAGAATGGTACCATTTCCTATGGTTGCGTTATCAGAAGTGAGGAGAAGAAGATTGTTCTGTCGGCATGTAAGGTGGAAATGATGATCACAGAGTCGTCACTTGCAGAGATGCTTGCGATCAGGTGGTGGCTACAGCTGGCCAAGAGTATAAACATTGAGAATATTGTCATTCAATCTGATTCTACACTCGCGGTGGACTGCATCAACTCTTGCTTAGATATTGCAGTATTAACCCCGATTGCTGTGGATTGTAGGTTTCTTTTGAGTGGTTTTAAACTGGCTTCTGTTATGTTTATTCCTAAGAATTTGAATGTTATTTCCCACAATCTCGTAAGACTTGGTCATTCTAAAAGGGATAAGACGTGGTTGGGGGCTTGTCCCTATTAGTCCACTCCAAATTCTGTTTATCTGCCTTCATCTTTTTAATGAAATTTCTTTTCCATCAAAAAAGAAAAGAAATGTCAGCTCTGTTTTTCCACCTAATCCTTGATGGGAGCAATTTCCTTGGCATCCAATTCCCATTCCTATATGGCTATACCCTCCACCTCCACCTCCACATCTTGAATGAATGGATCATTATGCACTTTTAACCTTTAAAATAAAAAAGGAAACCAATTTTTCTTCCATTTTTTGCAAATTCTCTGCATTTTTCGCACATCTTGAGTTAGGTAGTTTAAGCGATACCGAGTATGTCATTAGTGATGAGTCTATTGATTTGGATTGGACAACTATCTTACCACATGAAAATGATGTTGATAAGGCTAGGAATTCTGATGATGATGATTTTTATGTGTTGCTTACACCTCCTGATTCCGGCTCCGATTCCGGAAGATGGGTATACCAATGATTTCTTTTACCACTCCACGTACTCCATGGAAAATCGTATTAATACTCACATCTAAGACCTCCGCTTAGAACTCCTTGCTGAAATTAGAAACTCCAACCAACACCAAGAGGAAAGTGAGGAGGTGTTCACAGTGATTTCTGGTGAACAACCGCTAGTCTTCCAAACTATCAAATAAACTTAATTACTGTTATTCAATCTCTCTGGTAACTTACAGGATCGACTAGATTGATCCTATGGAACATAGTTGTTTGGCTAAGTCTAATTGTAAAACTGACATTTGTATTTAGGATTTCGAATTAGAGTTGTTCCAAAGATATCTAATCCGCTTCGATTACTACACTGAATGGTTCGAAGGATAACTTCTATATGGTATTAGGAATATTCATGAGAAAAGTTTAAAGACTTGAAATTGGATAAATGGCAGGATTAAATGAGTGGATGTAAAAGTTACTAAATGTTTAGAGGTTTTGACCATAAGAACAGTATTTAAATGCAGAAGGGAATAAATGACTTCGAGTACAAAGGCTTTAATGTAAAGGCATAAACATAAGGTTGCTTGAAACAGAAATGAAACGGAAGTGAAAGATAAAATTGGAAAATGTAAAGAGTTTTCATTGAATTGTAAATGCTGGTGTTATCATACGTACATCTTTCGAGCATTCGTTTCCCTATCCATGCGGTATTTTGAATGTTTATTGAATTTGTACAACAGATATCACCCCTAAATCCTAACAATAAGACTTCTATTTATACTATTCGACCATAACGGTCTTGCTATCAGAATCTGCCACGTTCGAAGCATGCAGAACATTGCTTCCCTCTAGCCTCCACGCGTCTTCGAACACTCTTACGCTTGTGTATTTGAATTTCCAATATCCCGCTTACGTTTGAATTTCAAATGTTTTGGAACTTTTCGTTTCGAGTTTGTTCATAGGTTATTTCCAAAAATGACCTTCACAAATATCCTCTTATGATTATTTCAAACAAGGCTTTGGACTCACACTCCACAACTTATCATTCGAAACCTTGAACTCTAATATTTTCATTCGAAACAAGCATTCTCTTCCATTCCGAATCATCAAATCTGCTTTATCCAAACAAAACTCAACCATAGTAATTTCATTTCGAATCACAGTATCAAAATCTTCAGCCAACAAAATGCCCCTTTAAAATATGTATTTCGAACCCTTTGAGAAGTACTTATTTTAAATAGATTCACAAGATTTTGATAACCCCTTTTGAAGAATCATGACACTTACTGCACATGATTTTACCCACGTCAATCAAGACGCCTTCTTGAGTACTCAACCGTTTTGGACCAGTTACCACAGCATGGTGCGGTTTAAAAATAATGATTATTATTAAACACACTTATTATCAACACTGGATCTTACGCCACCTCCCTCTGAATCCAATCAACAACTTCCACGTACTCCTAGTCCTTTTAGTGGGTGCTTACACTCACTCTATAAAACCTATCAGTTTAGTCTTTTCTTCTTTTTCTCCAAAATTTCTGAAATCTTCCTCCTCTTTGCTAAACCCAAAAACTTCCAGCAATCTTAACAATGTCTTCATCAACATCATCACAACTGAAGAAATTATCAAAGAAGAAGAACAAGAAAACCAACACGGAAACCATCATGGAGAGCAAAGTGAGTATTTATCAGAATCAATCTGTACTCAATCCTCAAATGATCTCCAAGGAGAAAGAAATGTTGTACGCCTCTCAGGTATTAATCCCTACCACTGTTGCTGGAAAAAGGTTTGCCCTAATGGGTCCTTTAACGGTTTTTGAAATTCTGAAAGATACTAGGAAAATTTTCCCTGTTTGCTATAAATTCAAACCCCTATTCAACAAAATGGATGCCCCTAGGGCAGGGACTGAAGACCTAAGCGAATCATCTGATTCGAAAACAACTGAAACTCCGGCCTTACCTCTAAAAGACCCTTTTATCTTAGATTATATCAAAAGTAATTTCAAACCCTTTCGATCCTGCCCCACTTCAGACATAGCATACCAAAACTGGTTCACCAAGGTGGAATCCAAAAAATCTCAACAATGGGAAAAATTAGGGATTTATAACTTAATCAAACTGTCGAAACCAGGCTTTACCTACAATCACCCATTGCTATTCGCTTCATTGTACTTCTGGGATAGTACTTACAACACTTTCCATCTTCCAGGCGGAATGATAACACCCACATTTTTTGATATAGCTGCCATCACTGGTCTCTCACCAGTGGGGGAAATTTACATTCCTGACAACGAAGAACATTCCAGCATTATTGATTTCGATGTCAAACTAGCCAGCTTCTCAAAATTTATCAGCCATTATCACACTGAGGGGGATGAGGTCTCAGATGTAGAACATATCGCTTTCCTCACCCCGTGGCTATCACAATATGTGTTTTGTAGTAGATCTTTGCAAGTAGCAAGTAGGTTCATTCCCCTAGCCAGGGATTTCCATGAAAATAGGAAAGTCTGTCTGAGTGAACTGTTACTTGTTGACCTTTATGAGAGTTTAAGGTCAGCAGTTTCTAGTTTAAAATCCCATACTCCAAAAAACATTCTTCTAGCTGGACCCTTTTGGTTGCTTCAACTATGGCTTAATGCCATGTTCGAATCTTCTTTATCAACCGCTGATACCATCATTGAACAAGATCCAGAAATAGCTGACAGGATCATCGAAGGCACGAGACTTCGAAAGCTCATCCCGAATGATGACAAGGATGATTTCAAAATCCAATTTTCTAAATACATCATGATCTTCTCCAAAAGACATAAGTTTGAAGAGTCCATGGCACCTTTTGCTCAAAGGACTTGTGGACCTTCATGGTTCACAATGCCTCTCTCAGAAGCTGCCAAGAGCAAAGAGATGCAAAATATCTGGAAAGCATTTCTTCTTCCTAGGTTAATCTCCTCAAGAATCACCCCAAACAAGAATCAGATTTTCCTCTTAGCTTATCAACCCAATTTTGTTTCTAGACAATTTGGCCTGTGCCAATTAATCCCTGAACCTTTGTTCCAAACACAAAGTGCCATCACCTCAGGCAAAACATTCAAAGCAAGAGAGGCCAAGTTGCAACAGGAACAATACCAAGATTTCGCTCAGTTCGAGCTTTTACCTTTCGAGCCAACATACTTCACAGCAAAAGGATTTCTTGAATGGTGGACTAAGTTCTACAAGACCTATATGTTTGACACACTCACCATTCAACAAAAGCTAACTGACGCGTTCAATGTGCAGGTATACTCCAAGAAAGGTATGTTCACTCACGTCAAAGAAATTAGGGCTTTTCAAAATCATTTCGAAATCACTTATGATCCCACACACTTGGAAACCACTATACATCAAGCGACCGAGACCTTGAAGGAAGAATTTAAAGAAAAAATTTCTAAGCTCAAACTTCCTTCAGGGTTGTCACCTGAGGATAGGTATAGGTTGACACTCGAAATGCACCCACCTAAATTTCCTAGGTTGCCTACCTCAGAACTGGCTCTGGCTTGGTTTCCTCCATACCTTTGGTGGTTCACTTGCAAAGAAATGTTCAAATACCAGCCTCAAAAGAAACCAAAGCCATCTGAGACTGTGACATGGGCTCGTTACTGGCTTCATAATTTCCCAGGACATCTTCGCTATGACCTTCCTGCCATTTCGATTACATCTAATCAAGGCATAGGTGCGAATGCTTGGGAAAATTCCAATTGTATTCTAATTTCCTTATCCTTAACACTTTACCTCAATTGTTTCACTTTTTAGCTATTAGGATAAAGAATGTTACTTCAAAACCTAAGGAAGGGAACACTTCTCAACAAGCTATCGAAGTTAGTGATGATGCAACTCCAACAATACCAACAACAACAATAACTACTACAACAACAACACCGGCTGCAGCAGAACTCTCCATTCCAAAGGTAATCAACTAACCCTGTTGTTTCGAGTAAACTGAAGTTTATGAATTAGATCTAACTTTTGTCTAACCCTTTTCAGACTAGCAAACTTCCACCAACAACTCCCAAGAAACGGAAACAAGGCCCTACTTACAAGGACCCAAAAACTGGTGAAAACTCTCCAACAGCTTCTAAGAAGAAGAAGAAGAAAGAAAGCTCCAAAGGCGATGAGCCTACTAACGTTCTTGGGCTTGATCCCAAAGACGTTGCTCCCTCAACAACATCCAAAATTCCACCTTCGACCTCCAATGTAACGTTGGAACATATTGACATCAACATTCCTTCCGATAACCCACAGGTAATTAAACTCGAATTCATAACAAAGATAGTTATTCATACCTTAGTGCATACTCTTAATTAATTTTGTTTATGCAGGACACTTCGAATGCAAACCCCACTGCTTCAAATCCTCCAACCGGGATTCATGCTCCAATCACTTCCTCTATTCATAGGGACTCCAACAATTATGTGCAAAACAAAGGATCCTCCAACATGGCGGTCCTGACTGGAACTTCAGAGGCACATGATGACCAAGGCACCTCGCCTCCTTTGAAGGAAGCAAACGAAGGGTCATCCCACAAGTCCAAAGAAAATCCACCAGAAACTTCCCTTCTGAAATCTCCTCTTGAAACCCTTCAAGAGACTCCAACAATCACTGAAGCTAAAAAGGACAAGACTGATTCTTCTCAAGAGAGTGAAGAAACTGCAGAAGAAAGTTCTGGTGGAGACGAAACCCAAAGTGGTTCAGCTGGTGGAACGAAATCTGATGCTATTAGCAGCGAGACCAATACCGTCGATGTGGTAGATCCGTGTGACGAAGGAGAAAGCGAGGAGCAAGGCAAGGATGAAGATGATGGGGGTAAGACTAAAGAAACTATGGAGGTCGAAATGGACGCGACTCCTTTAAACAAGGAACTTTCCCCAACTTCCCAGCCTCGACTGACTGAAGAGGAACTAGCTCTCCTAAAGCTCAATGACCCAATTGGGTACATGAAAATTAAACTGGCTCAGAAGGACGTTCCTCGCACTAGGGTTGGCACAAGTTCAACTAGCAACACAAGGTCCCCAGATGCTAGAGCTGAACTTCTTAACCAAGTCAGGAAAACAATCCTTGATGTAGACCTGTTCGAAGTTCTTAAAAAGGATAGCACCGCTTGCTATACCATGAAGGAACTTCTTACTCAGGTTAATTCTACAACTTGCTCCTTGCCAATCAGCACTATTCTGTTCGATCTCCAAGTTTTATTGGACGATGTAACTGGATGTCTCTTACAAGATGAATTGGCTGCTGCTAAAGTTCAGGAGAAACGGAATGCCATGGATGATGCTTATGAGCGCGCTTCGAAACTTTCTACAGAGGCTGAAGATCAAGCGACGCGTTTAAAACAAGCGAAGGCTGATTATGAAGTTCGAGCGCGCTCTATTCTCTTCTGGGAAGGACAAATTCAAGAGCTCCAGCAAAAGATCAAAGAAGCTCAACAACAGCAATTGGCTTACGAAACTGGCAGCGTTAGTAACCAATTCGAAGAACTTCTTAACAGGGGCCTTTTTGAAACAGAAGTAGCAGAGCGCATCAAAGGGGAAGTGAATACTCTGGAAGGAGCGAGACGTTACACCCAACAAAGGCTTGAGTCTTTCAAAAGCACCTTCGCAAGACTGAGAAACAATGTTTATTTTTGAACATTTGCTTATTTGAATTGATTTACACTTGGTTTTGTAATATTTAAACAATGCCATTTTGGCAATATATGACACCATTTTGGCACCTCCTTGTTATATTTCGACTATGTTGCTATTATTCGAATCTCTTGCAGGCGAGGTCTATATTTTTTCAAATACTTTCCGTTAACCTTTAAGATTCGTTTGTCATCAGTTAACTCTTCGATTTCGTACGCATTGTTTGAGAAACTCTTTAGTATTCGAAAGGGTCCTTCCCAATGAGGTGACCGTTTACCTAAGCTTTATTCTTCTTGTCCATGGGCAATATGACTTTCCAAACTAAGTCATTAACAGTGAATGTTTTACCTTTCACCCTTTTGTTATATGCCCTGGCTACCCTTTCCTTTTGCCTCATCAGGATTTCCAATGCATGCAATCTAACTTCGTCTAACTCAACTAACTCATTCATCATCATCTCCCAATATAATGCAGATGGGATCTCACTTTGCCTTTGAATTCGAACTGACTGCAGATGAATTTCCACTGGTAAAACAAAATCATGGCCAAATGTTAGTTGGAAAGGCGTGGTGTTAGTAGCCTCTTTAGGAGATGTTCTACAAGTCCAGAGTATTTGGTCCAAAGTCTTATGCCAATTTTTGGGCTTCTTACCCACATGTCTTTTGATTAACCCTATTATCACTTTGTTTGCTGCTTCGACCTGACCATTTGCTTGAGCGTAATATGACGTTGATGTTAATAACTTGAAACCCATCTCCTGAGCAAATTACTGCATCTTTCTACCAGTAAAGACAAAACCTTGGTCTGTGGTTATACTCTCTGGTAATCTGAACCTATAAATTATCTGTTTCTGTATGAACCCAATAATGGCCTCTTGATCAACAACTATTAATGGTATTGCTTCGATCCATTTGCTGAAATAATCAATTTCCACTAAGATATATTTCTGTCCTTTAGACGAAGCAGGATTGATCTCTCCTATTAAATCTAATGCCCATCCTCTAAAGGGCCATGGTTTAATGATCGAATGTAACTCACTTGCAGGAGCATGTTGAATTCCTGCATGTTTCTGGCATTCTTCACACCCTTTAGCAAAATTTATACAGTCTTTGAGCATGCTGGGCCAGTACATGCCATATCGGAATAACAGCCATTTCATTTTATGGCCTGCTTGATGTGCCCCACATGCCCCATTGTGAACCTCTGATAATGCTAAGTATGCCTCATCTTCTCCTAGGCACTTCAGTAATACGCCTTTCTGGGTCTTCTTGAACAATTCATTTCCCATGAGGACGTATGATAATGCTCTATATTTTATCTTCCTATCAACATTCAATGTTGGGTTTTTTAAATAACTCACTATTGGACTTCACCAATCTGCATCTGTCAAGGTGTCTATGGCAAATACTCCGAATTTCTGTTTGTCAGCACAACCTAATTTTACATTCTCTAAATCTGATGGTATGAGTCTAGTAGCCATAACTCTTCCTCTCAATTCAACCAAATCTTCTAATTTTTTGGTGGAAACTTTATATCCTGAAGCCAACTGTGCTAGGTCATTTGCCTCTTGGTTTTCTATTCTTGGAATATGTTTAATATCCATATATTCGAATTTTTTGAGTAGCCTATTAGCTATGATGAAATATGTAATCAAATTGTCTTTTATGCATTTGTATTCCTTTGTTATTTGCTTGACCACTAGCTCCGAATCTCCTCTAATTTCGACTCTAGTTGCCCCCAATTCCAACAAAGCTTCAAGACCAATGATAAGTGTTTCGTACTCAGCTTCGTTGTTCGAGCAACGAGGACCGTCTAACTTATACTTGAATTTTGTTGGAATTCCTTCAGGAGAAATTATAAAAACTCCAACACCACTACCATCTCTATGGGTCGAACCATCAAAGTACAATTTCCAAGGTTGCATTTCAACGTAACCCATGACAGTATCTTCGCTCAGTGAATGATCAATAATGAAATCAGAAATTATTTGACCTTTCACAGCTCTTAAAGGCATGAAAGTCAAAGAATACTCTGTCAAGGCCAAAGCCCATTTACCAATTCTGCTATGCATTATTGGTTTCGAAAGCATGTGCTTGATAACATCGAAATGAGATGAAACATAAACATCAACAGGCTTTATATAATATTTAAGTTTCATACAAGAGAAATATAAACAGAGACATAGCTTTTCTATGTTGCTATATCTGGTTTCTGCATCATTCAACACCCTACTTAAATAGTACATGGCTCTTTCGATGCCATTGCTATCTTCTTGTGCTAACATACTACCTATAGTAAATTCAGTGGTGGATATGTACAATCTCATGGGTTTTCCCCACGAAGGTGGAGACAAAATAGGAGGCTGAGTAAGATATCTTTTTATATTGTCAAATGCCTCCTGATGTGCTTCGTTCCATTCAAAAGCTTGTCCTTGCTTCAAATGAAGCAACAGAGAGAAAGCCTGGGTTCTTCCACTTAAATTCGAAATGAACCTTCTTAAAAAGTTTATTTTGCCTAGCAAAGACTGCAACTCATTTTTTGATGTAGGTGCTTTCGTTTCAACAATGGCTTTGGTCTTGTTTTGGTTGATTTCAATGCCTTTCTTATGAACCACAAAACCAAGAAAATCTCCAGCCTGCACGAAAAACGCACACTTAAGGGGATTCATTTTCAAGCCATGTTTTCTCATTCTTTCGAATGATTGGCTCAAATGATGCAAATGAGTTTCTGCAGATACTGACTTGATGACTATATCATTAATGTACACCTGCATAAAAGTCTCAATGAAATCATGAAAAATCGAATTCATTGCCCTTTGATAAGTTGCTCCAGCATTTTTTAAGCCAAAAGGCATTACTACCCATTCGTAGGTGCCTAAGGCTCCTGGGCAACAAAATGCTGTCTTAGCAACATCTTCCTCAGCAATAAAGATCTGGTTATACCTAGAGTATCCATCTAACATACTTAAATACTCAAATCCTGCAGCCGAATCTATTAACATTTCTGCCACAGGCATGAAATACTCATCTTTGGGGGTAGCAGTATTTAAATCTCTAAAATCTATGCAAATTTTGGGAGAGCCATTCTTCTTAATAACAAGTACTATATTTGCTAACCATTCGACATACCTTGTGGTCCTGATGAATTTTCAACGCAACAACCTTTCAATTTCAGCCTTGATCTTCGTGAGAACTGCTGGTGCGAACCTTCTAGGGGTCTGCTTGATGGGCTTCTTGCCATCCTTGATTGGAAGTCTGTGTTCCACTAACTCCCTCTTCAAACCAGGCATTTCATCATAATCCCACGTGAAACAATCTTTGTTCTTCCTAAGGACTTCGATCACTTTCTGCTTGAGGCTTGAATTGAGCTTTGCGCTCACGTAAGTTATTCTTTTTGTGTTTTCATCTCCCAAGTTCACCTCTTCTAACGGATCCTGCGCTAACATTTTAGCACCTGAGTCTGTGGGATCCCTTTCGAAGCCTAAAGGTTCTTTATCATAAATGACATCTAGCCTTTGATCTATATCAACTATTTTTTATTCTTCTAAGGGTGAGCCTTTTGAGCCCTCCCCATCTCTTTTGTTTACTTCTGCAGCCATACTATCCATTTCAGCTTCTAAGGCCGCCTTCCATTCGTTCTCAGCCATGTAGGTCGAAATCTTTTCGAAGAAAGAAGACTCAGTCATGGGCAGGATTATCGAATTCCCAGCCTGCTGGCCGTCTTTGTGCAGTGCCTTCGACTTCTCCATCTCCCTTGATTATCCTTCGATCCCAATACATTCCATCATGGCAAAGGGTCATGTAATAATGCACATTCCTGGTCTCATTGATCTCGTCGTTAGGGGTACAAGGAGCAATTTTGGCCAAGTGTTTGTCATAATTTCTCTTATCAACTAAGTTGACTGCTGTCATGAAGTAGCTTTGGTCAGCTTCTATATTCTCAACAATGCCATCTTCTCTCCATAATACTAACCTCTGATGCATTGATGAGGGGACTTCTCCAACGCCATGGATCCATTCTCTGCCCAACAGAAAATTGTAGTTGGCTTTAGCTTCGATCCCCATGAACATAGTGGGTCTGCAGCTTGATCCTACTGTCAGATCCACTTGATCACCCCCAATGT
The DNA here is from genome assembly GCA_948472305.1 of Vicia faba. Classification (NCBI taxonomy): domain Eukaryota; kingdom Viridiplantae; phylum Streptophyta; class Magnoliopsida; order Fabales; family Fabaceae; genus Vicia; species Vicia faba. The sequence goes on along the minus strand of OX451741.1, from coordinate 1,183,576,432 downwards.
GTGGCCTACTTTACCTTCATAATTTGACAGTACCATATTGTGTGGTTTTATGTCAACATCTTGTATCCCTAACTTCTTCAACATGAAATGAGGCATCAGGTTCACTGCAGCGCCTCCATCCACCAGGACTTTGTTTACGCCATGTATACCTACTTTTGCTCGAATAAACAATGGCTTTAGGTGATTCTGCATGGCTGGTTCTGGGTATTCGAAGAAGGCATTTTTCTCTTTGACAGCCCCATTATCCATCACATAATAGCATACTGGCCTGTGTTTCGTCAGGTCTATTGCATCATCCTCTTCGTGTTCTTCGATTTCAGTCTCTTGCCCAAATTCGCAAGGCAACACAGATACCACATTGCAGTTGATGTTGAGTGAAGATTCCCCTTTTGATTCGAAATTGTCAGTCAGCATATCCTCATTCTCCTCTGGTCCTGGCGTATATTCCTTTGATTCATTTTGCTTTGTTTCAAAGAAAAGTCTCCTGCTAACCGGAGGATGATCCCCAGGTTGATTGTTTGGTGCAGGTTTGTTGGTGCTTGATTCCTCTTTGTCTTTGCTCGAAGCCACTCCTTTGTTTAGCGCATCATCTCTCTCAGCTTTTCGAACTCTTTGTTGCCTTCGCCATTGTGACCTGGACATAGGGTTCTTTCCCTTGTAGTTTTCCAACCTTACTTCTTCTCTTTTTGCCATATTGAACTTCCTTTTGTACGTCATGGCATGGCGTGTGTTCCTTTCATTATTCCTCCACTTGTCTCTCCTGTTGTCAGTTCTAACTTGTAGCCACTTGTCCGTTGGTGCATCAGCAGGAACTTTAAATGTTACCCTTCGAGCGCCTCTAGGATAAGGGCTGTCAGGCCTCCGTTGGGTGTAGTTGTTCTCGAAACATTGGCCCATTTGACCAATTTCTCTGTGGTTCCAACATGGGGCGAAAGGGGTTGTTTCGAAGGTTTCAGCCACTTTCTGATCATATACTGCAGAATATCTTGGACACACTAAGTATTTGGTTGCCCCCTTGTGACAACGAACTAAAAACCCCATAAGGCTTTCTCCAGCCTTAGGGTAGCATCTGAACAGCTGATTATCCTGGCGCCAGTTAACGCCTGTTCGTGTCCTTTGTCTTTTTTCAAAGTCTGCAACAATTCTCTGATTACAAATGATGCTACATCTGGGACACAACATCATTGCAGCATTCTCTTTGTGGCACAACATAAGGTAATCTTTGAGACTAGCATCTCTAGCATACCTGTCTTCCATCTTGTATTTTTCTTTCTCTAAGTACCTTTCCATTTCTTCCATTTCAGAATAAGGTTGCTCCATGTTTACCATGTTAACATCCACATCTTCTCCCTTGATATCAGTATCTCCCCAACCTGTAGGTTTGATGTCTTCAATTCGGGTCTTTGAGCTTTCTGGGGAGGAATACCTCACCATGTAATCGAACTTTCCGCTGGGTTCCCCCAAAGTATCCCATATTTCCTTCTGAGGAAGAACTGGCACTGTGATCTGTACTTTCTCCAACTTTTGCCTCAAGCCTTCAGTAGCCTGTGTCAAATTTTGTTTCTGGTTTTCCTGGCCTTCAGTAGCCTGGATCTCTTTCGAAGCAATCAAAGGAACTGCTTCGATCGAAGCCTCTTGTTCCTTATGGAAGTCCTCAATAACTTCCTTTTCGACCTTCACTAACACGTAGTTCTCATCTTCGGTGTTTTCCTTATCTGATGGAGCGTCACCTTCACCTACTCCAACCATGTTTATCTCTCCAATGTATGCAGGTTTAGAGTAGTTGGTGTCAGCAACATCTAAAGGGTTATCATCCACCTTCATCTTTGGCTTGTCAGCGAACCTTAGTCTACCATCCTTGATTGCATTCTGAATCAGATCCCTGAAAAGAAAACATTGTGAGGTTTTGTGGCCTAAGAAACTGTGATACTTACAAAATCCTCTTTTCTTTCTTTGATCTAAAGGTGGCAATTTGACATTTGATGGCACTATTAGTTGGCCATCTTTGACAAGCAAATCAAAAATTTCATCACATTTCGTTACGTCGAAGGTATAAACCTTCTTTGGGAACTTGTCACTTTTCTCATTTTCAATAATTTCTTTCCCTTTTGTGGGAACTAGTAATTTACAGGAATAAGGGGGAGCCTGTTTTAATTCAGCGAGATCAATTTCGACCTCTTCGAATTCAGGGTAATCTTCTGCTTCCTCGGTTCCGACATAGGAGACCCTTTCTTTCTTGTTATTTTTAAAAACCCTGGCCTTCTCGGCTTTTAGTCTTTCGACTTGTCGAACCCTGTCTGCTAGTTGGGCCACATCCCTCAAGTGTTGTGTATCTAATTTCTTTTGAATGGAGTAGTCCAGGCCACCAGCAGCCATTTCGACTAACTCATGTTCAGGAACTACTGTGAAACATCTAGACTTCAAGAGTCTGAACCTATTCAGATAATCATCTATGGGTTCAGTAAACTTCCTCTTGACACTGGCTAACTCTTTCAGGCTTATTTTAGATTGTCCCATGTAGAATTGTTCATGAAATAACCTCTCCAACAGAGCCCAAGTATCTATGGACCCAGGAGGCAAAGTGGTGAACCATGTGAAAGCGTTCTTAGTTAGGGAACTTGGGAAATATTTAATCCTAAGGTCTTCATTATTTGCTATATCTCCTGCTTCGGTTAGATACCTGGCTATGTGTTCGACTGTTGACTCATTGGTGTCTCCAGCGAACTTTGTAAATTTAGGGACTTTATATCCCCTTGGTAAATCAGTTTGCACCACATAATCTATTATGGGAGAGGAGTAGTTTGGCCTTCTAATACCTGTATTGAGACCGTGTTGAGCCATAATCCTTTCTATCACGGTGGTTAAATTATTTTCTGCCAAGATGTTGTCATTTCGAATTCTATGGACGATTTCGTCAGCATCTTGGTGTCGACCCACCATGACAACTTCTCTAGGTTGCTCTTCTCGAAACTCTGGGACTTCTAACCTTTCGACCCTTGCCCCTAGTTCTATAACTCCCCTTTGTGGTTCTCGAATCACTGGGGCTTCTAACCTTTGTGCCCTTGCCCCCAAGTTAACCCCCTCTCTGGTTGGTCTATAGGGTGGGTCATCAACAATTTGCTCTATGATGGGTATATTCGCTCGAACCCCTGCCCGGTTCTGCCTACGCCTTTCTGGAGGAGCGAAAAAATCTGCTATTCGACTCATGTTGTCCGCGTTTTCTCTGTTGGTTACAGTTACGTTTTGTACTATTGGGGCAAAGATTTCTTGCATAGTCTGCGCTAACACTCCTATCATATTATGGTTACTATCATCCATTAATTGCCTAAAGGCCATCTGATTTTCTGTGGTTAAGATAGGCAATGTATTATGACCCACTGAACCTTGGGTATTTGTCATAAATTGGTTGGCCCCAGATCCGGATCCAAATTGTGGTGACGAATTTGATGTGGAATTGTGTAAATCTGCCATAAAAGATGTTGGCATCCGATAAGAGGGATTTCTTTGTCTGTTGCCATCGAAATCGGGTGGTCTAGTTAGTGGGGTGGCGAAATGGGTTTGTGTCCCTGATGGTGGGACAAATCCCGCAAGATAACCAGTGGTCCCTGTATTTCCTAGGGTCGAACCGTTGGTTGTCATGCCACCTGCTCCATTTGTGGCCACACTACTGGTAGAAGATGCAACAGACTGTGCGTTCGTGGGGATCGCGTTAGACGTCCCTGTCGAAACAGACGCATTGGTGCCTGTTCCATGTGGGATATTTTGTTCCCCTTGTTGATTATTTGGATTAGACATCCCACTACTATGTTTTCTTCTGGGTAAAGGTTGGTTACTATTAGTTGTTTTACCACTTCTAAGGTTCATATAACAGCGAAATCGATATCCAGAAAAGAACTTACGCAACAAGATTATATCCTAAAAAATCTTCACTTTCAACTTTCTTAACAACGTGTCCCATCAGGTGTGCCAATTTGTTCACAGTGATTTCTGGTGAACAACCGCTAGTCTTCCAAACTATCAAATAAACTTAATTACTATTATTCAATCTCTCTGGTAACTTACAAGATCGACTAGATTGATCCTATGGAACATAGTTGTTTGGCTAAGTCTAATTGTAAAACTGACATTTGTATTTAGGATTTCGAATTAGAGTTGTTCCAAAGATATCTAATCCGCTTCGATTACTACACTGAATGGTTCGAAGGATAACTTCTATATGGTATTAGGAATATTCATGAGAAAAGTTTAAAGACTTGAAATTGGATAAATGGCAGGATCAAATGAGTGGATGTAAAAGTTACTAAATGTTTAGAGGTTTTGACCATAAGAACAGTATTTAAATGCAGAAAGGAATAAATGACTTCGAGTACAAAGGCTTTAATGTAAAGGCATAAACATAAGGTTGCTTGAAACACAAATGAAACGGAAGTGAAAGATAAAATTGGAAAATGTAAAGAGTTTTCATTGAATTGTAAATGCTGGTGTTATCATACGTACATCTTTCGAGCATTCGTTTCCCTATCCATGCGGTATTTTGAATGTTTATTGAATTTGTACAACAGATATCACCCCTAAATCCTAACAATAAGACTTCTATTTATACTATTCGACCATAACGGTCTTGCTATCAGAATCTGCCACGTTCGAAGCATGCAGAACATTGCTTCCCTCTAGCCTCCACGCGTCTTCGAACACTCTTACGCTTGTGTATTTGAATTTCCAATATCCCGCTTACGTTTGAATTTCAAATGTTTTGGAACTTTTCGTTTCGAGTTTGTTCATAGGTTATTTCCAAAAATGACCTTCACAAATATCCTCTTATGATTATTTCAAACAAGGCTTTGGACTCACACTCCACAACTTATCATTCGAAACCTTGAACTCTAATATTTCCATTCGAAACAAGCATTCTCTTCCATTCCGAATCATCAAATCTGCTTTATCCAAACAAAACTCAACCATAGTAATTTCATTTCGAATCACAGTATCAAAATCTTCAGCTAACAGGAGGAAGATATGTATGAAGACGAGGAATAAAAGTCTTTTGTGATTGCTTGTTTCATTTGCCATTATTTTTATGTTGTTTTTATGTTGATTTTATGTTTATTTCATGTTGCACTATATATCATTTCATTTTGAAACTATGTTCTTTGAATTTCAGTGTATGTTGTTTTCATTCCGTTTGTATGAGTTATGCTAAGATAATGTTTCAATGTCGTGAGTATGTTTGTTCTATGTTTATTTTCTTATGTTTTTCTACTATTTTTTGCCAACATTTGTGTTGTATTTTCTATTGTCCCCATCCTTTTTGATAATGTCAAAGGGGGAGAAGATGCATGATGTCTTGTGAATGCCTCTTGTATCTAATTTATGTAGAAACAAATATATCAAAATATGTCAAACCTGTCCAAATTTTTTGCATCAAAAGATAACATTAATCAAGGGGAGTATCGAAGTTAGGGGGAGCATTCACATGTTCAACATTTCAAGAAACTCAAACACTTTAAATTTTCAATGGTTATTGTAACGCGGTGGGAGAACTGACTTGGATGTTTTGCGTTTGATCGCAATTTTTATGGATAGCAAGAGTCACCACCGACTTTTCTTTTATCCAATAAGGAAATACTGAAAAGAATAAGAAAGACCTTTAGAGATGTTTTCTGAGTTCGGGGGTAGATTATAAAAAGGGAAGGTATTATCACCCTTTTCATCCGTAGTTATCTACGGACTCTTAGTTGCTTGCTAGATCACTTGCTTTTGTTTGAATGTGCTTGTGGTGTGGGTTTTGAAAGTATTTTGAAAGTGTCTTTGTAATGGTTCTCGTTTCTATAAGAACGCGTACAAAGTGTTGTTTCGAAAATAGTTCAAAGAGGTATTTGTGGAATGTGTTTTTGAAAGAGATTTTGAAAAGGTGTCTTCTTTGTAATGGCTCTCGTTTCTATAAGAACACATACAAATTGTTTGTCTTTTGAAAATGTTTCAAATGAGTGTATTGGTGTATAAAATGTTTTTGTTGTGAGCAAACGAGAAACTAAGAGCAAATCTACCTACTCAAAAAGGTCTTAAATGTTCTATTCCTCCTCCTTTAGACGTTGCTATCTTACCATTGTTTTGGTAAGAAGCCCCATCGTTGGATGTAAAGGGATGGGCGTGGGACATTTGTATAGTCATAGAAGGCAACCTATGGGATGTTTTAGCAATGTCTTTCAGGGACTAGATCATTCACCGAAAGGTAACTGTAGGGTCATCGAGGGACTACGATCTTTTATCGAGGGTCTTTGCTAAAATGCCCATGTTCGAGGGACATGACTATTTTTCCGATAGGCAACAAGTGGGATTACCCTAAGGAGTGCATGTGTGCAAAGTGTATTTGATTGCATGCATTTAGTCTTTGATTTTTTGGGTTGTCTATTTGTTGTTTTTTATCTTGCCATACACACCTAATTACTAGCAATATATGAAAGCAATAAAATCGTGTAAAAGTAAAGTCCTATGCTATTACATCATTAAGGGGATGAGGTGTACAAATTTACAATGGGGATTGCGAGAAATTAAAGTCCTAGTTATCTATTACAACCATATTGAAATAATGTACAAGAAATGTAAAATGGAATAGTTTTTGTTTTTTGTTAAAAAAGAAATAAGTTTGCTTAAGAAAACATTTTCGATCTTTGAGTTTTAAAAGGGATAAAATGAAGTATGTAAATATAAGATGTTTTTGGTGATTAAAGCTAAAATAAGATAAATAAGAGAAAAGGGAGTCAAAATCAACATGTTGTTGAAACGAGAAAGAACAGAAGTTCTGACTCTGATACGCTGCAAGAGAGAAAATGTTAGTAGGAAAGTAAAAGGTATGAAGTTTTGGGTCTGGGTACACCAAGTTCTGAGGTTGCTGGGAACAAAGGAAAACCTAGAAGTTCTGATTGCTGAGGTAGTCTAGGAACTCTGGTACAACTGGGAATCTAGAAGTTCTAATGTCACTGGCAGATCAAATGTTCTGGCTATTTGAGATAGTGAGGTGATAATGTTGTTGGGTAAGGCTGTGTAGAAGTTATGATTTAGGAATATTGTCTGACAGATAAATGGATGAAAATGCCACTGAATAAACCTAAAAAAAATGCTTCTGGGGCTAGAATCCAGGACCCTTAACACTAATGTCTGATGTGCACACACTATCTACCATTGGGGTGGCTGTACATCCGGTATTAGAAGCAAAATCATGAACATGTATTACAAAGTAAACTCTGATGATAAATTCTATCTCTTTCTTCATGCTAATCAGAACATCTACAACTTAGTCATTTCTCAACAAAACAGAAAACACAAACATAGCAATTATGGCAGGTTTCCATCATAGTTTCAGAAACATAAAAAATGTCAAGACTGTAAATCAGAAACAAGAATGTATCTACTAATCATAGTTCCCTTAAGAAGTTCTGAACTGATATTCTCCCTACTTAGGCAGAAAATACATGAAATCTATGAATATGTACAACATCAGAATCAAGATGTCTACATTGTATTTTTGAACATGCAAGTCTAACAATGCTTAAGTGATATGATGGGAGTCAACAGAAACTTACCTTGCAGCTAAAAAAAGTTTTGACTGCTTGTAATGTTCTGATCAGCCTCCTCACGTGCTCATCAAGTTGGAATAATCTTTAACTTGGGCTATGAGTGGCTAGAAAATTCTGGAGCAGCCAAGAAGTAAAGTTATGACTTCTTGAGGTGGAGATTGATGGAGAATATGTTACAGTATGAAAATAGAATTTAGGACAACTACTAAATGTATATCAGAAACTATATGGATGATTTGGTCAAGAAACACTTGAAGAAAATTGGCGTTTGAAAGCAAGAATAAAAAACTAGCAGGTTTTATATTTATGTTTGCAATTTCGAATTCCTGGAGTTTTAGTAAGGTTTCAAAGCTTTTTATTTTCAATCATTTTTTCTGACCCCCTCTCAGTTGTAAATGAAGTTCAATTTATAGGCAAGAACTTTGTAGCTTGTAGAAGTCAAAAGTACCACCATCATGCTAGGGTGCTGACTTGTTCTTGAAGCAAGTTAAACAAGTATGGTGGTTAGCAGCTTTTAGCCGTGCCTAAGCTGGATTTGTAAGCATGAATTAAGGGAAAGTACCCTCAGAAGAAAAAGCAAAGCATGGGCCCAACTTACTCTTGTACAAAAGTTTGCTTTTTCAAGGACAACAATGTACTTCTATGCCACACGTGGGGAAATCCTTTGGATAAAAACTCAAAAGTGGCTGTGAGCATTAAATGATGATGAGATTTATCAAACCAGAAATCCTGCAATATGAGATTATGCATCATAGCTTAATTCTGTGTCAGAAGTTCAGTATCAGCGCAACTTTGAACAAACATTCAACTTCTGATCCTTGAATCTCTTTGCTCCAGCATGTTCTGAGCAAGTTCTCAGACTTTCCAGAAAGCTTATGACATGCTTTGTAAGCCCTATTTGAATTATTCTTGCAACTTCTGACTGAACCTACATGAAAACTTGCCCAGAAGTTGTAAACAAATTCTGATTTGAAAATGCTCAGAATTTACTAAGTGTTTAAGTTTCAGGGACGTGACTTTGAAGATGTATAACTTGAAATCCCAGCATTTCTAGAAGAAGTTCTGTTCTGCAATATTTTAGGTCTCATTGAGATCTATAACTCTTGTGTTAAAAGTTCTTCCAGAATTAGCTTGCATCATGGTGAAAATCTGGCCAGAAATTCAGAGCTTCTCATACTTCTTAAACACTTAGGAAAATTCTAAGTATTTAGAATTTTGACGTTTCCGAAGTAATTTTGACTTTTGAATTTTTTGATGAAACAAACTTCATATTTTAACATGTCTTGATGAAATATGATTCTTGAAACTTGATTTTGATCCAAAATTCAAAGTTTAACTTTTTAGTGTACAAATGACCATTTTGCCCTTGTGAATGACTTTCTTGGAAAATTTGTAATTCAAGGCTTGAAATAGGATGGAAGCAAACCTGAGGGTCCAGGATGATCCTTTGAGAAATGAGACGGAAAATTTTAGGGTACAACAACCGCCCCTGTTCAATCTTCTTACGCTTGAAGAGTTAGATTGGCGAATCTGCCATTTATGATTTGAAGGTGGAAGATGATTGAACACTAGAGTGCCCAGAAATTTGCACTTGATGATGTCATGGTTGATTGTGTAGGGAATGAGCTTAAGAGATGCCATTTGGAGAAATGATGGATAGTTGTTGGAGATGGGCTTATAGATGCCATCCGAAGGTGATTGTTGATGGAAATTAGACTAAGTCTAAACTTGACTTCAACTGGAAAAGAATCAGAATAAATCTTGGAGTGATTTATCTGAACTAGAAGAAATGTCTACCAGAAAGAATCAGGATAAACCATTGAGAGATTTAAACTAAACCAGTAGAGGTCTTGAATTTTCTTTAACCAGAAAGAATCAGAATAAATCTTTGAGAGACTTATCTGAACCAAAGAAAGATGTCCGTGGGAAGGAATCAGGATAAACCATTGATAGATTTAAACTAAACCAGCAGTGGTCTGGAGAAGAATCAGAATAAATCTTGCAGAAATTTATTTGAACCAGAGAAGATGTCTGCGGGAAAGAATCAGGATAAACCATTGAGATATTTAAACTGAACCAACAATGGTCTAGAGAAGAATCAAAATAAGTCTTAGAGTGATTTATCTGAACCAGAGAAGATGTCTACCAGAAAGAATCGGGATAAACTGTTGAGAGATTTAAACTGAACCAGCACAAGTCTTGAATTTCTTCAATTTATGATGGGCCTGTGTAGGGCTGCTTCATGACGAGTCAATGTAAAACTGCATCTGGAGTTGTTTGAGAAGGAACCTGGGTAAGATTATTTTATGATGAGTCCGTGTAAAACTGCATCTGGAAATGAGAAGGAACCTGGGTATGGTTTCTTGATGATGAGTCCGTGTTAAACTTCATGTGGAATTTTCTGAGAAGGAAACTGGGTAGGGTTGCTTCATGATGAGTCTGTGTAAAACTACATCTAAAATAAGAAGGAACCTGGGTAGGGTTGCTTCATGATAAGTCCATGTAAAACTGCATCTGGAAATGAGAAGGAACCTGGGTAGGGTTGCTTCATGATGAGTCAGTGTAAAACTGCATCTAAAATGAGAAGGAACCTGGGTAGGGTTGCTTCATGATGAGTCCGTGTAAAACTGCATTTGGAAATGAGAAGAAACCTGGGTAGGGATGCTTGATGATGAGTTCGTGTAAAATTGCATCTAGAAATGAGAAGGAACCTGGGTAGGGTTGCTTCATGATGAGTCCATGTAAAACTGCATCTGGAAATGAGAAGGAACATGGGTAGGGTTGCTTCATGATGAGTCAGTGTAAAACTGCATCTGAAATGAGAAGGAACCTGGGTAGGGTTGCTTCATGATGAGTCCGTGTAAAACTATATCTGGAAATGAGAAGGAACCTGGGCAGGGTTTCTTGATGATGAGTCCGTGTAAAACTGCATCTGGAAATAAGAAGGAACTTGGGTAGGGTTGCTTGATGATGAGTCTGTGTTAAACTACACCTGGAAATGAGAAGGAACCTGTGTAGGGTTGCTTCAACTGGTTGTGTAAATAATTTCCCTGACTTGTTACAGGTATTAATCTGGAACTTGAAAATGGTTGATGGTAGCCATCTGTTGATTGACCTTTTCCTGAAAAGGTAAAAACGTTAGTTGTATGCAATTTCATGATGTATGAAATGTATGGTGCAATGATGTTCTCAAAATAAATGAGATTGTTTCGTATGCACTTATCATAGGATGTATCAAATGTGAAATGTTTATGAATGTATTTTTTGTATGGGAAAATAAATCCTTGACAAGTGCTGGGGAGTTATTAAATCCTGGATTGCTGTTGAAGAGTATGTGTGTCTTCAAACTTTGCTTAGATTGTTTCCACCGGGGATTCCTGTTTTGTTGTTTGAGAAGAACTCCACTGGGGAAATTGACTTTGCTTTGAGAAGAAAACTCTATGGAGAGTGTTGATTCCTGTTTGAGGAAAAGAGTTCAGGAGTCTCAGTTGTCTGTTGCTCTACTGGGGAGTCGAAGTTGAACTGATATCTGGTCGGGTCCAGGCTTCACAGTAAATTACTGGGGATTGTAGAGTAGTCTACTGGGGAAGAGGAGTTGTGGTCCTTTTATTTGTAGTAGTCGGAGAGGCAAACTCAAGTTGGGGAACCTTGCTGTTTGTTGGGGAAATAAACCCTGTTGCCGGTCTGTTGGAGAGGCGGCAACTTCACTGGCAGAGAATCCTCTAGGATTCTTGAGTTTGACTTAGCTAGGAAGAAGTTTCCAGAGATTGAACTCTGGCTAGGAGTCATCCTATGAGAAGGATTTTGGAGAGCTTTGTCATTTCCCCTAGTAGCGAGTGTTTGTGGCACTGCCAGGAAATGTTTGGCTGTACGTAACCCCTTTGTTGGGATTTGCGTTCAATGTCCCAAGTGATTTAGATGGAGACTTGCCCCTGGTTATTCAACATTTTTTTAGAGATTTCTTGGAATCTTGACTGGACTGCCCCAGGTGTGCTGGATAGTGACATGTCATGCCGTGTCTTTTTCTTAGGAGATCTGTTATCGGAAGTGTCATCCCACTTGAAGTGATTTTGTTCACTGAGAGCTTTCGTTCATCGGATATTTGTTGTGTGAATTTCTCAACTGTCAAACAAATAGCCATATGCAAACAGTGATATTCGATTAATGTAAAGTTTATGCTTGTCTTGAAGTTTTGAAAATGAATTTTAGCAAATAAAGAAATTTTGTAAGAAAAATTCAACTCAGGATTTAGAGTAAAGCCTTGCAGGAGTCAGGATACCTTTTGTAACAGTATACTTTCGAACTAACCCATGCTTCAATTAGGACTTTGAAAGTTTGTATCGTGGTTTGCTTCACGATTATAAGAAACAAAGGATAAAGGCTCAAAGTGTATTTGTACCCTCCCGTTCTTCACGATGTTCTTCAGTCCTAAACTCAGCTAATTGTGTGTTTGAACTCCAATTGAGTCTGGAATGACGTTTTGATGATGGTTCAAACAAGTTAAGTTTGTCAGAAGAAAGTCATTTTTGCAACATTTTTCATGTTGTTGAGGATTTGTAGTGACCTCTTTTTTTAATTTATTATCCCTGATTTTTGCCTGAATATTCTTGTTTTGAGACTACAGTCAGCGAGATGCCCCAGTTTTTCTTAAGTCTCCTTTGTAGGTTTTGACTTAGTGGGATTTTCTTTTTGAGAGATAATGACTGCCTATTTGGTAGGGAACCATCACTGTCTTTTGATTCCAGAGGAATGTTTTTGATATCACTCGTTGTATACGAAGTGAGAGTTTGCGACTGAACGCGCATTTGAATTAACTGAGAGACTATCCTGCCCCAGGTTTTGATTAAAGGTTTCAATTTGTGTAAAAAAAAGAAAACTTCTACTTCTTTGGCTTGAAGGGTGTTGTACCCCAAAATTTGCCCTCTCATTCTTCAAGGCCTTTCTCACAAGGATTCTCAAGGTTCAAGCTTGCACAAGTACTTTGGAATTTTCCAGTACCAAAATTAAAAGGAAACTGTCAAAAAAGGAGAAAACAGATAAAAATATGATTTTGACAAAATTTGGAGAAATACAAGTGTTCTTCGTTTCAGCTCCTTCGATTGGCCTTTTGGCCTCTTTTAATACAAGCTTGGCTTGCATCCTTCGACCGGGAATGGGCCTCTGGCACATATTGGTTTGGATTCACAAGGAAAAAAGCCTCTTGTAATCTATTTCATTTCCAAGGCAAAAGGCTCTCTTTTAGCATCCTTCGATTTTCACTTTTTGTTCCCTATATGCCTCTTTCGAATCTGAACATTTTGTCCTCCTACATGCACCTTTCGTTTGGACATGTTGGTTCCCTTTATACAAGCTTCGTTCGAACATAGATCTTTTACGTGTTGGCATGAAGTCACAAGACAAGGACCCTCTATGTACACTCTTTCGTTTGACCACATGTAACCCCTGGCATGCAAGCCTTCGATTGGACATGAGCCACCTTCACACAAAAGCTTCGTTTGGAGTTTTGGTTCCCTTTGAATCAACATCTTTCAAACCCGACTCTGAATCCTTCGACACAAGTGGAAAATAGGATTTTGAAAGGACACTGATCAAATCTTTGGACCATGCTACATGATCTTACTTTACAAGCCTTAATGCTTGTATTTCACTCCATAATTAATTGCTTAAACTTTGGATTAAGTTATTGTCCAGGTGATTAAACCTTTGTCCAGAAGATTATTTTCTTGAAAGTGAATTTGTTAGTACAAATCCTGTCCTAAGCCCATGCTTTGCTTAAATCCTATTTGTACTTCACCATAAGTCAGGGGAGTCAGCCCCTTTTAACCAACAACTTCAGTACTTCACCTTGGGATCTTGGAAAATCTGACTTAGCTTAATATTCACGTTTCAGCCAAGCCACCTTTTTGTTTAAACTCCCAAACCTTTTCTCTATAAATAGAGAAACCATTGACAAAGAAAAGGTCCAAATTTTTACTAGAGAGAAAAATCATAAAAAATCCTCAAGCACTAAAACTCTCCCATATCCTCAAACTCCCATATTCTCAAACTCTCCAACGTTCTCAAATCTTTAAAACTCTAAGATTTTTCATAAAAAGTCTCAGTGGTGTACCTTTCGATTTACTTCCCCTAGACTGAAGCAACCTTCGATTCACGTATCACCATCATATACTCTCTTCGATTCAGTGACTGCCCAAACCAAATAGTAACAGAACTAGCTTCAGGAAGATCCCAGCGAGGCTCCCTCCACCATCAAAAAAGGTCACCTACAGCTCTTTCGACTAAGCATTTCAAGAGGTAAGTTCTCTCTAAACTTGGAACTCTTTCATTTAAACATCATGTGCACATACCAATAAAGAAAAATGTAGATATTTCTAGACCATGTTTTAACATTCGATTCTGACTGCCCATATACTGAAAACTCAACCTTAATTAGTTATACTTTGGACTTTGAGACCCATTGTTTTGTTTTTGTGCTAACCCCTGGGCTGTAGTTATGTTTGGATGTTACATCTTAAGAACTTAAGACAGGTTTGTTATACCCTTCGATTGGCGAGCTGCACAAGCCTTTCGAATCAGAATCTAAGGGCCTAGTTTGCTTACAATGAGTCAGCAAAAAAGCCTGTGGAAAAGGCCAGAACCTTACTGACTCCAACCCCCAGTCGAAGGAGACAAAGGAAAATCAAAGGGCATGACTCCACTGACTCCAACCCCCAGTCGAAGGAGACAAAGGAAAATCGAAAGCCACTCCCTCACTGCTTTCAACCCCCAGTCGAAGGAGGCAGAAAGGCAGATTGCATCTTATACTGGTTCCAGGCCCAGTCGAAAGGCACAACATGTTGTCCCACTGGTCCCAATCGAAAGGCACAACATGCTGACCGTGAGGCCTCAGTCGAAAGTCATGCCTTCACCCTTTTCATGCCAAATCGAAGAGAGCCAGAAAGTGCAGAATTGAAGGGTTTTCTGCCTCAATCGAAAGACCCTCATTTTTCTTGCTTTTATTTTATTTTTGCCTTTATATTTTCATGCAATTCAATATGGTTGTAATAGTGTAGGATTTTATCTTTCCGTGCTTTATTACTTTTATATGCTTGCTAGTAAATAGGATATGTATGGCAAGATAAAATCAACAAGTAGACAATCACTAATAAAAAACAAAGCATGAAAATAACACACATGCACACTTGCACCCCTAGGGTTTCAATCCACTTGTTGCCTTCAAAAATGGGCCATGATATGCATGTCAAGTACTTTGGCAAAACAAAAACAAAACAAAAGATCATAGTCCCTCAATGACGCTATCTGAATTGCCTAAACAAAATGATCAAGTCCCTCAAGAAAATTGCCAAAAATACTTGACACCATTGCTATCATGGTCTATACGATGACCCGCGCCTGTCCCGTTTAACATCCTAACACAAGGTTGTTCACCAAATACAATGGTGAAGTAACACTGTTAAAAGGGTTAAAAACATAAGAAAGATCTTTGAGTAAAATAGGGTAGACAACTCTTAGTTACTTGATCAAAGCTTACAAAAACATCCTTGCTATCTTCAAAACACACTTCACAACACAATTTCAAAACCCTACTTTCAAACATTGGAAACTTTTCAAAAGACAAAAAACACCTTTGTATACATTCAAACAAGAATCATTACAAAGTTTGCCACAACGATGGCCTCTTTTCAAAACATCTTTCAAAACCACACACAAAGCACCATTTCAAACAATTGAAGAGCACCATTTCAAACAATTGAAAAGCAAAGCAAGTGATCTAAGCAAGTAACTAAGAGCCCATGGATAACCATGGATAGAAAGGGTGCTAATACCTTCCCTTTCTATAATCTACTCCCCGAACCCAAGAAAATATCTCAAAGGTCTTTCCTGTGCTTTTTGACCTTTCCATTGGATAAAATAAAAAGTCGGTGGCGACTCTTGCTAAACCAAACATTTGCGAACACAAACGCAAAACCCCAAGTCAGTTCTCCCACCGTATCACAAAGGGGTTGACTAGGGATTATCTTCCTTATAAATCCAGTGTTTAGGATTTGAAAGAACGCCTGTACATCGTCATCAAGGTCTATCCAAAAGCATATTGTATGAGATTATGGCATTGTTTTCGTCATCCTCTCTCTAAAGGCTTGTAACTTTTAGCAAGAGTTGAATGTCATAAAGAGATTAAAAAAGCATAGTTTAAATATAGTGAAAATGAATGGATGAATTCAAGACAAACATATGCAATGCATTAATGAAATAAAGTTTAACATTAATAGGTAATTGTTTGAATAACAAAAGAAATTACAATTGAAAATTCAAAATGAACAAAACACTCTCAATGATTCGGAATAGGAGCAGTGACCACGTTTGGAGTCTCCGGAGGGTCAAACTCGATCTCCTTGGCATCGATCAAATTCTGAATCTTGTACTTCAACACCCAACAATCAATAGTATCATGCCCGGGACTGCCAAAATGATAAGCACACGTTGCATTAGGATTGTAGTTAGGAGAAGAAGTTTTGGGGTTTGGATGAGGTCCTATCAACGGAATCAGATTCATCCATAACAAGTGTTGTAGCGCTTTAGACAACGGCATGTTAATGTTGGTAAACTGTCTTTTGGGCTCGTCTGGCCTTCGTTGATTTCCCTTTTGCTTTTTCCGGTGCGACGCAGAACCAGAGATCAGGACTGCCCTTACATGTTGGTCATGACGACTCCTTTGACCATACACAACATTTGACTCTTTCTTCCCATTGTATGGTTTTTTCTGAGCATCAGAGGGTGTAACTCCTTGGATCTTTCCGCTTTTGATGCCATCTTCGACCCTTTCTCCAGTCAGTATTAGCTCGATGAACCCGACCGAGGAGCTTCCAATTAGGTGTTTGAAGAAAGGTCCCATCAAGGTTCCCATAAAGATGTCAATCAGCTCCCTATCAATTAAAGGGGGCTGCACCCTACCATCCAGATCTCTCCACTTTTGAGCGTATCCTTTAAAGCTCTCGTTGGTACCCATGGTCATGTTCTGCAATTACACCCGAGTTGGTGCAAGATCAACATTGTATTGGTACTGCTTGTAGAAAGCAGCAGCTAGGTCCTCCCAGGTGTGGATGCGAGAACTCTCCAATTGATAGAACCATTCAAGTTGAGTCCCTACTAGGATCTCTTGGAAGAAATGGATCCAAAGCTTCAGATCAGTTGTGTATGGTTGAATCTTGCGGACATAAGAATTTAAGTGTATCTTAGGGAAAGAGACTCCATCGTACAAGGAAAAGGTAGGGATTTTGAACTTTAGCGGGATGACCACTCCAGAAACCAAACCCATGTATCCTAAATCCAAACCAAGTATCTGCTGAATCTCCATAGCATTGAGGCGATCCTCCAACTGTTTGTACTTGTTATCAGCAGGAGGATATTGTTCCTCAGAGTAGTCAGCTTCGACTTCATCAATCTCCAAACTGTTGTCTTCTTCATGATTATCCCCCGCGTTGGATGGAGTTGAAAGATCTAGAGCTCCCTTGACTGGTCCTCTAAGTCTTCTTCCTAAGTTCAGGACGCCTACCGACTTCTTAGGCTTCTTCTTCTTGTCTTTGAGAAGGAGAGTCTTCAGGTCCTCTTGCTCCTTAGCCATGGCCAAGAAAATTTATTAGAATTGAGAGTTTTGAGCTTGGAGGTCTTTCACCGTTTGTTCCATATCCATCTTACTGAAATAAACAATAGGAAGATAAGGAGACCTGTATGGGAGAAACCTGTCATGATATGATGCATGATATATGGATGCATTTTTTCAAGGATCTCGCAGGGTAAATGTTAGTAGTCACTTACAAATTTGATTGGAGAACTTCGTATCAGTGGATGTCCTTCCACGAGAAATAAGCTCACCATGCCAAGTGGGTTGTAGCCCTTGACTCAAGTTGTTGTGCTTTATCTTTGACACTGTTTGGCTAGAAGAAAATAAATCCTCTTGCCCCTTGCTAGACATCTGGTTCAACGTGACCCTGCATCATTGACCCTTGAGATCCTTGAAATGGTTATTGAAAATGCTCTGGTATGATGTTATGTGCAAGTATGCAAAGTAAGCAAGTTTATATGTACAAATAGTCATATACACACAAAGCAGACAAGTCCTTAGGTTTTAGGCTTACATGGGGTTTGTAGGTAAGTACCCTCTTGAAGTTTAGTTGGCTCAACCTATCCTAGTAATAATAACCGGGTTCTAAAGGATCTCAATATCACTGATCTTTCCCACAAGTTTCATTCCGATAGGCGACTGACTCGCAACCAAGCAAAACTCGGGAGTCGAATCTCAATGAGTGTAGCATCGAGTACCTGCCGACTTTGGGAATACACCAAAGGCGGCCATCTCGCTACGTCCTAATGGCCAAGTTGTTCATTTAAAGGTTCTAAGGTCAGTTGATGCTTTATGACACCACACAGTGGCCCCGTATTCTCCTCGATTAACTCAAGGGCTACTGGTACCAACCAAAGTGTCGCATCAACGTAGCTATCGCTTCAACCGTGTCGGTATACCCCACACAATTTCCACGATCTATTGCTACTTACCTAAAAAAGGTGCCCAAGATCCGGGTAAAGGATAAAAAAAAACCCAAACAAGGAACCATAATGTAAAGCATACAAGTCAAACAATGAAAGCAAGTAAAGGTGATCTAGCCCTAATGTAACCCCATTTTTAAGTTTATTTCCCTAGCAGAGTCGCCAATTCTGTAACACGGTGGGAGAACTGACTTGGGTATTTTGGGTTTGATCGTAATTGTTGCGGATAGCAAGAGTCGCCTCCAACTTTTCTTTTATCCAATAAGGAAAGACTGAAAAGAACAGGAAAAACCTTTAGAGATGTTTTCTGAGTTCGGGGGGTAGATTATGAAAAGGGAAAGTATTAGCACCCTTTTCACCCGTAGTTATCTACAGGCTCTTAGTTGCTTGCTATATCACTTGCTTTTGATTGAATGTGCTTGTGGTGTGGGTTTTGAAAGTATTTTGAAAGTGTCTTTGTAATGGTTCTCGTTTCTATAAGAACGCGTACAAAGTGTTGTTTCAAAAATAGTTCAAAGAGGTATTTGTGGAATGTGTTTTTGAAAGGGATTTTGAAAAGGTGTCTTCTTTGTAATGACTCTCGTTTCTATAAGAACGTATACAAATTGTTTGTCTTTTGAAAATGTTTCAAATGAGTGTATTAGTGTATAAAATGTTTTTGTTGTGAGCAAGCGAGAAACTAGGAGCACATCTACCTACTCAAATAGGTCTTAAATGTTCTTTTTCTCCTCCTTTAGACGTTGTTATCTTACCATTGTTTTGGTAAGAAGCCCCGTTGTTGGATGTGAAGGGACGGACGTGGGACGTTTGTATAGTCATAAAAGGCAACCTATGAGACGTTTTAGCAATGTCGTTCAGGGACTAGATCATTTACCGGAAGACAACTGTAGGGTCATCGAGGGACTACGATCTTTTATCGAGGGTCTTTGCTAAAATGCCCATGTTAGATGGACATGACTATTTTTACGATAGGAAACAAGTGGGATTACTCTAAGGGGTGCATGTGTGCAAAGTGTATTTGATTGCATGCATTTAGTCTTTAACTTTTTAGGTTGTCTATTTGTTGTTTTTATCTTGCCATACACACCTAATTACTAGCAATATATGAAAGCAATAAACACGCAGAAAAGTAAAGTCCTATGCTATTACATTATTAAGGGGATGGAGTGTAAAAATTTACAATGGGGATTGCGAGAAATTAAAGTCCTAGTTTTCTATTACAACCATATTGAAATAATGTACAAGAAATGTAAAATGGAATAGTTTTTGTTTTTTTTAAAAAAAGAAATAAGTTTGCTTAAGAAAACATTTTCGATCTTAGAGTTTTAAAAGGGATAAAATAAAGTATGTAAATATAAGATGTTTTTGGTGATTAAAGCTAAAATAAGATAAATAAGAGAAAAGGGAGTCAGGATCAGCATGTTGTTGAAACGAGAAGGAACAAAAGTTCTAACTCTGATACACTGCAAGAGAGAAAATGCTAGTAGGAAAGTAAAAGGTCAGAAGTTTTAGATCTGGGTACACCAAGTTCTGAGGTTGCTGGGAACAAAGGAAAACCTAGAAGTTATGATTGTTGAGGGAGTCTAGAAACTATGGTACAACTTAGAATCTAGAAGTTCTAATGTCACTGGAAGATCAGAAGTTCTGGCTATTTGAGATAGTGAGGTGATAATGCTTTTGGGTAAGGCTTTCTAGAAGTTATGATTTAGGAATATTGTCTGACAGATAAATGGGTGAAAATATCACTGAATAAACCTAAAATAAATGCTTCTGGGGCTAGAACCCAGGACCCTTAGCACTAATGTCTTATATGCACACACTATCTACCACTAGGGTGGCTGTACATCCAGTATTAGAAGCAAAAACATGAACAAGTATTACAAAGTAAACTCTGATGATAAATTCTATCTCTTTCTTCACGCTAATCAGAACATCTGTAACTTAGTCATTTCTCAACAGAACAGAAAACACAAACATAGCAATTATGGCAGGTTTCCATCATGATTTCAGAAACATAAAAAATGTCAAGACTGTAAATCAGAAACAAGCATGTATCTACTAATCCTAGTTCCCTTAAGAAGTTCTGAACTGATATTCTCCCTACTTAGGCAGAAAATACATGAAATCTATGAATATGTACAACATCAGAATCAAGATGTCTATATTGTATTTTTGAACATGCAATTCTAACAATGCTTAAGTGATATGATGGGAGTAAACAGAAACTTACCTTGCAGCTAAAAAAAGTTCTGACTGCTTGTAATGTTCTGATCAGCCTCCTCACGTGCTCAGCAAGTTGGAACAATCTTTAACTTGGGCTATGAGTGGCTAGAAAATTCCGGAGCAACCAAGAAGTAAAGTTCTGACTTTCTGAGGTGGAGATTTATGGAGAATATGTTACAGTCTGAAAACAGAAGTTAGGACAACTGCTAAATGTATATCAGAAACTATATGGATGATTTAGTCAAGAAACCCTTGAATGAAATTGGCGTTTGAAAGCAAGATTAAAAAACTAGCAGGTTTTGTATTTATGTTTGCAGTTTCAGATTCCTGGAGTTTTAGCAAGGTTTCAAAGCTTTTTCTTTTCAATCTTTTTTTCCGACCCCTCTCAGTTGCAAATGAAGTTCAATTTATAGGCAAGAACTTTGTAGCTTGTAGAAGTCAAAAGTACCACCATCAATGTAGGGTGCTGACTTGTTCTTGAAGAAAGTTAAATAAGTATGGTGATTAGCAGATTTTAGGCGTGCCTAAGCTGGATTTGTAAGCATGAATTAAGGAAAAGTACCCTCAGAAGCAAAAGCAAAGTATGGACCCAACATACTATTGTACAAAAGTTTTCTTTTTCGAGGACAATAATGTACTTCTATGCCACACGTGGGGAAATCCTTTGGATAAAAACTCAAATCTGGTTGTGAGCATTAAATGATGATGAGATTTATCAAACCAGAAATCCTGCAATATGAGATTATGCATCATAGCTTAATTCTGGGTCAGAAGTTCAGTATCAGCGCAACTTAGAACAAATATACAACTTCTGATCCTTGAATCTCTTTGCTCCAGCATGTTTTGAGCGAGTTCTCAGACTTTCCAGAAAGCTTATGACATGATTTATAAGCCCTCTTTGAATTACTCTTGCAACTTCTGACTGAACCTATATGAAAACTGGCCCAGAAGTTGTAAACAAATTCTGATTTGAAAATGCTCAGAATTTACTAAGTGTTTAAGTTTCAGGGACGTGACTTTGAAGATGTATAACTTGAAATCCCAGCATTTTTAGAAGAAGTTCTGTTCTGCAATGTTTTAGGTCTCACTGAGATCTATAACTCTTGTGTTAGAAGTTCTTCCAGAATCAGCTTGCATCATGGTGAAAATCTGGCCAGAAATTCTGAGCTTGTCATACTTCTTAAACACTTAGAAAAATTCTAAGTATTTAGAATTTTGACTTTTCCGAAGTAATTTTGACTTTTGAATTTCTTGATGAAACAAACTTCATATTTATACATGTCTTGATGAAATATGATTCTTGAAACTTGATTTTGATCCAAAAGTCAAAGTTTGACTTTTCAGTGTGCAAATGACCATTTTGCCCTTGTGAATGACTTTCTTGGAAAATATGTAATTCAAGGCTTGAAATTGGATGTAAGCAAACCTGAGGGTCCAGGATGATCCTTTGAGAAATGAAAGGGAACATTTTGGGGTACAACAGTTATCATCATCAAAAAGGGGGAGAATTTGAAGTCAAGTCTCTCTAATTATATGTTTTGATGAAGTCAAATATCATGAGTTTGTATCAAAATAGGATGAGAAGAAGTTCAATGAATGAAAAGCTATAGACCAAGCCTTACAATTTCATGAAGATTAGTTTTGATTTTTGATCTTCAATCTATTCAGTACAAGTAATAAATTCATGCCTTGATATACATAGTATGCTAAGAAAATCAAGTCACACATTCATACACATGCATCACCATTTTGAAAAAAACTATTTCCACTTGATTCAATCCATTTTCATTTGATATTGGCTATTTTTTAACAGTCGCAACCAGTTACATTTATCCTGGTAACCGGTTACATGGCCTTGACAAAAATTATGTCTTTACGTCCCTGGTATTTTTTGAAGGATGTAATCGGTTACATCATTTCAGGTAACCGGTTACATGAGCGATTTTTTTGAATTTATTCATGCCGCTTCAAATGTAACCGGTTACATCATTTCAGGTAACCGGTTACCACTGAAGCAGTGGGTCTATTTCATTCAAAATCTGATCCAAACGAAATTATTTTCTCATCCCTCAAATATGGCATCTTTTCATGAATTCATACACATTCAGAAATGTATTGAGGTGTTATAAATACTCTACTTATAAGATTTTGAAAGTTCACCTCTTTCATTACAATTCAAATAAATTACTCTCTCATTTTCAATACATGTGTCTCTTTTTACAAATTTTCATTGAAATATTTCTGCATACATTTTCATATCAGTCCAGAAACGTTTCAAAATTAAACATAAATATTTGAGCACTTGTATATTATTGTGAATTTCTTACTTGGAAGATAATATTAATCCTAGTGATCGATAAACATTCATTAACTTCATTTTCTTATATATTTTCCAGAATTGGTTTGTAATACCTTGTTGTCCAGGATTGTTGGAAGCAAAAGAGTTAATTTTGAGAGGATTGTTCTCATTTCAACTTGGTTAATCATAAGGTGCTTTTTGCCTTAGTGATTGGTTAGAAGCTTGTGTCTAGAAGTCTAGGATAATACTTGTACAAAATTCTAACAATAGTGAAATCTCTTACATGTTATAAGGGGACTAGACGTACTCTCGGACTGTGAGAGGAACTAGGATAAATCCCTCTGTGTTCTTTATTTTTATGCACTTTATTGATTTCATCACATAAACATAAACCAGAAAAATAACAACATTCATCTCTAAAATTGGAAAAACTTTCAAAGTACCTAATTCACCCCCCTCTTTGGTGCACTCCGTACTTACAAATAGTGGAGATGACGAGGAACATGAAAGGTTTCCAGCTTATAAAAGTGGCGAGGCTTTCAAGTTTCAGCTTGGTATGATTTTTAGCAACAAACATAGGGTGTGCATGGTTACCAAATTCTAAGAACCAATCCATTTTAATGGTTCTAGTTTTAAAATCAAACCATTTTTTATAATAACCAATTTAAAATTGCAAAATGGTTTCAATTCGGTTCAAAACCGATTTAAATTAGTTTTCAATCAAAATTGGTTTATAAGGAAATTGTATCTTTCTTAATTTGAAGAGACGAAAAAAATCCAGGTTAATGAAGGGGATAAGATGCAAAGGCATGTGTCATTTTTATACTATTATATTCAAACACCAGCACAAATCGTTCATCACAATTTTTTTGAAAAGCAAAAAAATAAAATTCAATTTAAGAGTAAAAACATTACACTTTAATCCATGATTAAGTTGCACCAGAACACTACAACTAGAACCCAAAAAAACTAAAACAAAACATCCTAAAACCAAGACAAAATCTGCTTCAAAACAATTACTACACCATAACAGTTAAACAAAAAAACACAGATTAACAATCGTTCATCACAATTAAATTAATAAGTTATTCTTCCCTTAACTAATCACCGCTCTAATTAACTAATTAATAATAAATAAAATAAAATATATAAACTGGTTTTCCATTTTCAATTTGACTATTATATAAACCGATTTACATGAATTTGAATTTTCTGCGCCTTAATAATACCTTATTCATTAATAATAATATCATATACATTTGGTTTTATGTATGACAACTGGTTATGAAAAATGGAAACCAAATTTTTGTTTTGATATCAAAATGGATCTGGAGTGGTTCACATCCAACATAAATTAGATTATAAAAATTGGTGCACTGAATTTTTAAAATTGGTTCGTGTAAACCAGTTTTATTGTACACCCCTAAACAAACATATGATGAAGGATGCTTTGAAGGACTATGCTATAGAGACGAAGAAAATTTTTTTACTTAAGAAAAATGATGGTAGCAAAATGCATGGAAGATTACAAGTTTTATATGAGACTTAGTAAAAGGGTAGGGAATGAATTTTGGCAAGTTGTGAGTATAATTGATGAACACACATGTTATAGAACTCCATATAATATGCAAGCAAAAATATAACGGTTGTCCAAAAATTTAGACATATTCTAAGACACAACTCTAACATGAAACCAATAGGATTGATTGCTGAAATTATTGAATGATGGGGAGTGAAGTTGTCACATGCCAGGCATATAGAGCCAAAAGAAGGGAAATGGATTTGATCCAAGGTATTGATATGGATCAATTCACCCATTCCGGTAAAACTGAGACACATACTAGATTTTATTTATTTTAAATTTTGATAAAAACTCATACTAGTTTTTTAAAGATCAAGTAAAAATGCAAATTTTTGCTTCTGGATCAATAAAAAATCTACCAGATTTGTTAAATAGACTACTTGATTATTTTTTTTGAAATTTACTGATTTTTTGAGAGTATTTTTTTTCCAAACGATAACTTTTAAATGGGATAAATAATGACAAAAGTGATTTTGTCATAATTGAAAATTGTGAGGGGTTCCAAGACTAACATGGGTCATTCCTGGTATATTTCTCAGCTTATGCTGAGGTCGTAAGGCGCAATATTCAATCCCTTGAACCAAGATCTGTTGGTGATAATCCTCAGAGAGATCAACAACTCTTATTTCCAACGAGCCACCGACCACCTGAAATGGACCATTAGGTCACTCAAATGGGACAAGAGGTCTCCCAAATGCGGGAATACAACACGCTCGATAGGATTCCCATTGTCCTAATTGCCCAGTAGACGTGGGTGATTACATGGACCCTGTTTAGCGTGAAAATTGGTAAACAACCACTGATCTTCCAAAAAGGGTAATTTTTGGTTACTTGCATGATCAATCAGTTTGATCCTAGGACATATGCTAAGTATTTGTGTTGTTTTGATAAAAATGATAATTTTAATAAAGAACACATTCGATTGATAAAGGTAGAGGTTTGAGATAAGGTTAAGTGTAGAAATCTGGTAAAAAGTGCAAGTAAAATGCAAGGGAAAATAAACTTTGCAAGTAAGATAAAAGGCTATAAGCAAAAATGGAAAGGAATGTAAAAAGGAATGTAAACGATTTTGATTATAAAATATGGTGTTTCAAACGTACATTCTCAGTATTCTTTCTCATGCAGTGGGTACTCAAATAGTATTGAGTGACTTGTAAAATTAGTTGAACACACAGAAATCTACATAAACTTCCTATATTTATACTAGTAAAAAGTAACTGCTAGACGGTTACTTCGATCCAGGATTAGGAAAAGTGTCCTTTGCATGTTCTTCGATCTCTAACTTCATGCCACGCTGCTTTCTTCAACTGCCAGGTAAACTTCTTTTCCCTCCTTTCTTCAGATTCAAAATCACTTGTTGCTGATACAGACGCTTCCAGGTCGAAGGCTCTTACAATATCGAAGCCTCTGGGTCGAAGACCATTTCTAACTTAGAGAATTCTCTAAGTGTTTTCTCCTTCTTAACAAGTATGACTTTGATAGGCATTTTCAAAGGCTCTCAATTCGAAGTATCTTCGAATTAAACTATGTTTCCAAATATAAGGGTCTTTAATTTAGATTTATTTAATCTATTTTTAGCCAATAAGGCCAATGTGTCTGGGTGTCGAATTTAGGAGCTAACAGACCCATAATGACTAACTAAAGAGAGTCAATCATAAGTCTTCTTAGACCACTTCCTTGGTCATGAAGGTGGGGCATAACTTCCCAATAACTTTACAACCCAGGCCCAAGAGAGCCTATATAAATACCTCTCCCGAAGGGGAGAAGATGGGATCCCGAAGTCATATATAATCAATATCACCCACTACTACTTAGAGAGAACTTCACTCATAGTAGCACTAATACCGTCAATTTAACCGCCCACCTACGACCTAGTAGTTTCGGCCACTAACAGGGTCTCTCACCTCATGTGAGAAAGATATCACCCCAAGCGCATAATATACCTAAAGAACCTAAACAACCTAAAGAATCATCGTACAATGATAATCTCTTCTATGAGAAAGCTCTCACCCCAAGCTCATAATATACCTACTAGAGCCTCTGAGTCTTCCTCTTGCAGGGGGAACATGCACACACCTATACTTTTTGGACAGTACAGTGGTGCCCACTGTGGCCCCCTGTGATGCGGTGGGAGAACTGACTTGAGGTTTTGTGTTTGTGTTCGCAAATGTTTCGGTTTAGCAAGAGTCGCCACCGACTTTTTATTTTATCCAAAGGAAAGGTCAAAAAGCACAGGAAAGACCTTTGAGATGTTTTCTTGGGTTCGGGGGGTAGATTATGAAAAGGGAAGGTGCAAGCACCCTTTTCATCCATGGATATCCATGAGCTCTTAGTTACTTGTTTAGATCACTTGCTTTTGCTTTTCAATTGTTTGAAATGGTGCTTTGTGTGTGGTTTTGAAAAATGTTTTGAAAAGAGGCCATCTTTGTGGCAACCTTTGTAATGATTCTTGTTTGAATGTATACAAAGGTGTATTGTCTTTTGAAAAGATGTTTCAATGTTTGAAAGTTTTGTTTTGGGAAATTTTTTGAAATTGTGTTGTGAGGTGTGTTTGAAAATAACAAGGATGTTTTTGCAAGTTTTGAGCAAGTAACTAAGAGTTGTCTACCCTATCTACTCAAAGATCTTTCCTATACATTTTTAACCCTTTTACATTGTTGTTTTACCATTGCATTTGGTAAACAACCTTGTATTTGGATATTAAACGGGACAGACGCGGGTCATCATGTTGACCATGATAGCAATTGTGCTAAGTATCTTTAGCAAATTTTTGAGGGACTAGATCATTTTTTGTATAGGCAACCAAGATAGCGTCATCGAGGGACTATGATCTTTTTGCCTTGTTTTTGTTTTGCCAAGATACTCAACATGCATACCATGGCCATTTTAAAGGCAACAAGTGGTTGAAACCCTAGGGGTGCATGTGTGCATTGTGTTGTCATTTTCATGTATTTTTATGTCTTATATTAGGTCTAGCTATTTGTTTTGATTTTGGATATTGCATACAAACCCTAATCTCTATCATGACATATTTGAAAGCATAAGTGCGTAAAAGTAATCTAGGCTATTACAACATTGATATGGGGAGGGGGATACAATTTTAAATAGGAGATTATTTTGCAAGAAATTAAAACCCTAAGATTAACTATTACATCCAAATTGAATTAATTGTGCAAATAAATAGATAAATATTTAAATGAACAATTAAATAAATATACAATATATTACAAACATGAAAAAAAAGTTTTTGTTTATTTTTATATATGTAAAAATAAAATATTTAATGTATTAAAAAAAGAAAATAAAAAGTTATTTTTGTTAAGGGTAAAAACCCTAATTTTTGGTTTAAGAATATGTATGAAAATTATAATATTTATTTATTTATGTACAATAAAATAAATAAAAAATATATTCAAGTGTCAAAAAATAAAATATATTAGAAAAATATTATTTTTAATAAGGGTGGAAACCCTAGTTTTTTTGTTTTAAGATAATATATATTATATTATTTATTTGATGTACAAGAAAATAAATATAAATATATACAAAGATATTAAGAAATAAAACATGTGAAAAATATTATTTTATATGTATAAATAATAAAAATAAAAATATATAATATTTCTATAGTATTTATAAATTTTTATTAAAGAAAATAAAAGTATATACTATTTAATAATTATTTTTATGTCTAAAAAAATAATAAAAAATAATAAAATAAAATGTGAAAATTTATGAAAATGTTTTTTGATATTTTTTTATGTTTAGAAAATATAAAATAAAATCAAAAATGAAAAATAAATAGAAAAATACAAAAATATAATAAAATGAGCCAAGGGGTGCAATCGGCAAAGAGGGGGGGTGTCAAAAACAAGCCAAGCCAAGGCCCAACCCACTTGCTTCGTCTTCAACGTCTGGTTCAAACAAAACGCGCATTTCCTGTACAAATGTCCAACTCCTGCATACATGCTCTAAAGTAAAAACTCACAACATGAAAGTTATAGCATTTTTCAACACGATTCCAACCATATAAAGAACTTAATCTAACTCTCAAAGACCAGAGAGAATTTCTCTGGCCCTAATTTCTAACCTAACTTTTTCAGGAAGTTCATCAATCAAATTCTCTTAGCACACTTAACTTAAATGAAATCTATGCATGTGTACAGCTTAAGGGCTATGAGTACCACATTTTTTATTCACAAACCTAAGCCTAATGATTCCTAAATAGAGAGATAGAAAGTTGACAAATACCTGTTTCATTTGAACTCGTGTATGGAAATGTGGAGGTTTTCAATGAGGCCTGAGATGTTTGTGAGCTTGCCTGAACTTGCTCTGACCTTCCCCAATGCTTTGTTTGCCTTGAGCTTGCTTGAATGAGCCTGTAGAAGTCAACCTGCACAAGCTGAAATCAGAAATGGTGAAGCTTGCAAGTGGAGTTATAGTCAAGGGCCATTGGTTGGGATAGTTAAAATGGGTTATATGGAAGGTATTGGAACTAGTTTGGGAAAAAAATGCACAAGTGGCTTTTATTTTGGAACTCAAAGTGCAGAAGCTGCCCTGTTTTGCAAGAGGAATGTGTTTTGATGTTCAAGAGTGTTTGAGGGATGGATGGATCGTGTTTCTGACTCAAGGAAATATGCAAAACTTGTTTGGAATGGTCCCCAAGCTTGGTTATATCAGATACTCAAGTTATGTCCTTTTGGCAAGTTGACTTGTTTTGAAAGAAAAGTGTGAAGTGATACAAGATAGGCCTGTACAGGCTATCTCCAAGCATGTAAAAGTTTGTTGTACCTTTGCCTAAGTTTATGGAACTTGTTTGCTGCAAAGAGAGAGGTACAAGGCTCAAGGGAAGCAATGTTGACATAACGTTGCCTTTATGAAAATGGAAATGCTACCTTTTTGCCATTTTAAGATTAATTCAATGTGTAAACCTCTATGGATCAGAATAACACCTTAAACAAATGAGTTTGCATTCTATTTTTGAGTGTGGAAGGGTTTAGAGACCTGTAATCAAGTACAAATCAAGTTTGGACAGATTTTGCAACTTGTGTCAACATGAAAATGCCATGGATCAAGGTGAGTTTTTGCCAAATTCAAACCTTCAATTCTCTCTAACCATAAATGATTTTGGAGAGTTATTAGACATTTTGGAAACTTGTAACATGATCTACAATCCATTTTTGAAATGAATATTGAGATTCCAAGTTGAACTATGTGCAAAATGGTCATGAAGATAGGTCAAAATCCTGCCTAAACTAGGGCAAAATTTCACCAAGTTAAAAGTTTCATGGATCCTTGTTCCAAAAATCATAACTTGAGATAAAGGATTATTTTGGGAAAACTTTGTGAATCAAAGTTGTATACTTTGTGGAGGACTACAACGTTCATGTTGGAAGTTTTGTTTGAATCCAATTGCATCATGGTGAAAATGTTGGGCAAAGTTGGGAAAAAAAAAAGAAAATTTCATAACTTAGAAAAATTCTAAGTTATGAAAATTTTCAATCTTAAACCCTAATTTGCAAAATTTGGTTTCTTGATGAAAAAGTTTCATGTTTTGACATATCTTGATGAAAAATGACCCTTGGCACTTGATTTTGACCAAAAAGTCAAAGTTTGACTTTTCAATGTACAGTCAAATTTTGATCAATTGACTGAAAAATTCATCTGTCAATCCAATGCATTTGAGATCTTTTGAACCTTGTGAATAGGTCAAGATGATGCCATTGAGTCCTTGAATCCATTCTTGAACCCAATTTTCCATTGGCTAGGTTAAAAAAAATCAGAAATTGCCCTTGTGCAGTCAAAACCCTAAAAATGACCATTTTGCCCTTTTGATGATCTGATCAAATTTCTTGAGGAGTTGTGGTCCAAACTTGATCAAATGGTTCATATGAGCCTATAATGTTGATGTGGATAAAAAATTATGAGGTTTGACTGTAAATTGGCCATAATTGACTTTTTCCCCAATACAACTGATTTTCAGGTCAACTGTCCAATTGACTTGGCAAAAATTTGATTCAAGGCTTGAAACTTGGTGTGGGAAATATTTTAATTCCAACATGAAATATGAAATCCACTTTGAGCGTTGAAAGTCCAAAAATCCCTGTGCAAACTCAAACCTTAATTTAGGTCATCAGTGCAAGGAGATGTCTTAAGCAGAGCAAACCCTAACCCTGTTTGGAATTCAAAGAGTCTGGTAAGGGGAAATCTTGATAAAATGAGAGGGAAAATTTTGGGGTAAAACAACTTCCCCTGTTCAATCTTCTTGAACCTGAAGAGTTAGATTGGAGAGTTTGCCTTTCGTGACTCGAAGGTAAAAGATGATTGGACACTAGAGTGCCCGTAAATTTGCACTCGTCAAAATGTAAATGAGGGAATGGGCTTAAAGATGCCATTTGGAGACGGTAGAATCTTGCTGGAGATGGGCTTAAATATGCCATCCAAGACTGTTTGTTTAACATCAGGAGAATGAACACCAGAATGGTATCCGTATCTGGCACGTATCTGAGTTGTATCTGGAGACTGGATTTGTATGAGCAAAGGAATGGTGTCCGTGTCTGGAGCGTATCCGAGCTGTAACCGTATTTGATTTTTGAATGAATATCAGAATGACTGTCGTGTCTGGAGTGTATCTGTATTGTATCTGAATTCTGAGTGGGTGATAGAAAAACATCCGTGTAGGGAGCATCTCTGGGCTGGGGATAAATTCCGAATGAGTGACAGAATGGCAACCGTGTCTGGTGCGTATCTAGACTGTATCTGAAATTGAGACCTGTATGAGTAGTAGAATGACTTCTGTATCTGGAGTGTATCCGTACTGCAACTGGGAACTGGACAAGTGACAGAATGACGTCCGTGTCTGGAGTGCATCTGAACCTGAGGTTGATAGTTGAATCTAAATGAGAAATAGAATGGCTTCCGTGTCTGGAGCGTATCTAGTCTGTATCTGATTGATGAAGTCTAAATGAGTAGTAGAATGACCTCCGCGTCTGGGGTGTATCTATACTGTATCTGAATAAGAGATCCGAATTAGTAGTAAAATGACTTCCATGTCTTGGAGTGTATCTGTACTATATCTGAATAAGAGATACGAATGAGTAGCAGAATGACTTCCATGTCTTGGAGTGTATCCGTAATGTATCTGAATAAGAGATCTGAATTAGTAGCATAATGACTTCTATGTCTTGGAGTGTATCCGTATTGTATCTGAAATCTTTGAATAGTTTTTAAGGATAACTTTTAATCTTGTCCTGAAAAGGGTAAAATGTTAGCTGAAACACAAAGTTATGTTGCATGACATGTATGATGCAATAAAATGTGTTCTATCAATGTTTATGATATATGAATGTAATGGATGCGCATGTAAGCTGATTAGCTGTCTTGCTGGGGAAAATAAATCCTTGGTAGCTGGAGATAATCAAATCTTTGACTGCTGCCGGGGAAAATAAATCCTTGACCGCTGTTGGAGATTCAAAATCTTTGATTGCTGAGAATGAGAAATCCTTGGACCACTGTTGGGGATAGAAAATCCTTGGCGACTTGTGGGGATTAACAAGAACTTTGACAAATTCTGTGGGGATGTGAGAATCCTTCATGACTTTCCTGGGGATATAGGGATCCTTCAAGTTTGCTTGGGAAACCTGCTTGAGGAACCCAGAGAATTTGAATGACTATGGCTGCGGAATAAGGAAAACTCTGACGATCTCTACTGGGGAATTGAAACCTTGGAGGCTTCACTGGGGAAATGAGAATGAGAATCTTCGATCTGCTGGAAAATAATTCTGTGGGGAGAATGTTTATTCTGTTGGAGAGTTTTCAAGAGTTTGGGTTGTATACCAATCTTCTGAGGAATTATCCGAAGCTGTTGTCTAGTTTCTAAGATAACTTGCAGGGGAATTTTCAGGCTTTAAGACAACTCTCTGGGGAATTGGAGGAAACTAGATGGTCTTCCACCGGGGTTTGAGGGTTGAAGTTTTGGACTTCGTTGGGGAAGAAAGTTTCATCTTCACTGAGGGTTTGCAGTTTAAAGTTTTGCTCCGCTGAGGATTGGGAGTTTGGAAACTTAGTTCTGATGGGGATTTTGAAACTTAACTCCGCTGGGGATATGTATTTCAAGGCTTTAGCTCTGCTGAGGATTTCTCCTGGAATAGCCTAAAGACATTTTCCCATACTTTCAATCTGTCAATAATTATTCTTTCTCATTTCGTTTTATTTGTAAGCAGTGATTATATTCAAATGCATATGCTCATTTAATAAATCATTGGACGTTTTCAAATAAAACATAATCGTAAAAAAGAAAGAAAAGGCAAACAAATTTCTGCACTTTGAAGTATCTTTGCATTAACTTTGTGTAAGTATTTTGTACAAAGGAGACAAACATCCTAGTAAGAGAATGTTGTCATAAAATTTGAGAAAAATTTATACAAAGAAAGATGGCTATGTCTAACAATTCCATGGGGTTCCCATTCTGCTATAGCCTTCGTAACTCTGAGTATCTTGTCCATTCATTGCTTCGTCCGCAGATGATTGGATTGATCAAAAGTTTGGAGCTTATCCGTGAAGAGATTGTCCTTAAAGTGATCCGACGAGACATAGTCATACGCTTTAATTCCCTAAATTTTTCCTGGATCGCCCTTTCGGGTTTTCGATCCACCGAGAAACCCTTTTTTGCCCAAGTCGCCCTTTCGGGTTTCCAACTTGCCGGGTGTACAATTTTTTTTGTTTTATCCCTAATTTTTGCCTGAACTGCCCTTTCGGGTTTTCGATTCACCGGGATGCCCATTTTTGCCCAAGTCTCCCTTTCGAGTTTTCAAATTGTCGGGTCGTTTATGCGTAGTATCTTTTGACTATGTCTGCGTTCACAGGGTGCGGCAGGTCGTCACCGTCCATGGTGGTCAGGATCATTGCCCCACCAGAAAAGATGTTTTTGATTACAAATGGTCCTTCGTAAGTAGGAGTCCATTTGCACCTGGGATCTCTTTGCGGCAAGATGATCCGCTTGATTACAAGGTCCCCGACTTGATATACTTGTCTTCTGACTTTCTTGTTGAAGGCCTTGATTATACGTTTTTGATACGCCTGACCATGGCAAACAACAGTAAGTCGCTTTTTGTCAATCAAGTTAAGTTGATCAGGCCGGGTCTGAATCCAATCGTCTTCACTCAAACCAGTATCCTTCATGATTCTCAAGGAGGGAATCTGAACCTCGATAGGTAAAACAGCTTCCATGCCGTATACCAAAGAAAAGGGTGTTGCCCCAATTGAAGTACGTGCCGTGGTACGGTACCCATGCAGAGCAAACGGTAAAATCTCATGCCAGTCCTTGTAGGTGACTGTCATTTTTTGAATGATCTTCTTGATATTTTCGTTCGCAGCTTCGACAACACCGTTCATCTTTGGCCGATAGGGAGATGAATTGTGATGTTGAATCTTGAACTTCTCACACAGAGTGGTGATCATAGTATTGTTCAAATTTGTACCGTTGTCAGTGATGATCCTGTCGGGGATACCATACCAGAAAATGAGGTTCTGTTTGATGAAACAGGCAATCATATTCTTTGTAACGGAGGCGAAGGAAGCTGCTTCGACCCACTTGGTAAAGTAATCAATGGCCACCATGATGAAACAATGTCCAGTGGATGCTGTAGGCTTGATCTCTCCAATCATGTCGATTCCCCACATCATGAATGGCCAAGGGGCTGTTAAGACATTGAGAGGAACTGGAGGTATATGTACCTTGTCCGCATATATTTGGCATTTATGACAAGTACGAGAATGCTGATGACAATCAGCTTCCATGGTAGACCAGTAGTAGCCTGCCCGTAGAATCTTCTTAGCCATCGTATGACCGCTTGAGTGGGTGCCAAAGGTGCCATTATGTAGTTCAGCCATGATCTGCTCAGCTTCAACCTTGTCCACACAACGGAGCAGAACACAATCAAGATTGCGCTTGTATAGGATACCATTGTTCAGAAAGAACTTGGCTGCGAACTTCCTTAAGAACTTTTTATCATTGACTGGAGCTCCTTCTGGGTATTCTTGTGCTTCGAGATACCTTTTGATGTCATGAAACCAAGGTCAGTCCACTACTTCTTCGGTATTAATCTCGTGACAATGTGCAGGTTCGTCCATTCATTCGATGGTGATTTGAGGTGCCTCATTATCCCAGTTAATTTTAAACATGGATGACATTGTAGCTAGCGCATCTGCCAACTGATTCTCTTCTCGCGGGAAGTGATCAAAGGTAATCTGCTCGAAATGTGGTAACAATGTCAAGACATGTTCTTTGTAAGGGATGAGGTTTGGATGTTTAGTATCCCACTCTCCTTTAATTTGACTGATAACCAAAGCTGAGTCCCCAAATACAATCAAAGATTTGATACCCAAGACAATAGCAGCCTTGAGACCAAAGATACAAGCTTCATATTCGGCCATGTTGTTGGTGCAGCTGAAGCAGAGTCTAGCAGTGAAAGGTGTATGGCAACCTTGTGGACAGATAAGTACCGCGCCGATAGCATTTCCAAGTGTGTTGGAGGCACCATCAAAGTACAGAGTCCATCGGGATCCTTGTTCAGGTCCGTCATACGGTCTGTTTTCTTCAATGTTGCTCAAAGTCATGATATCCTCGTCAGGGAAGTCGAACCTCATAGATTGGTAATCTTCGACAGCTTGATGGGCTAGATGATCGGCTAGCACACTCCCCTTTATAGATTTTTGGGTCGTGTACTGTATATCATATTCAGTCAGGATCATTTTCCATCTAGCGATTCTTCCAGATAAAACAGGCTTTTCGAAGACATAATTGATCAAATCCATTTTAGAAATCAGCAGAGTGGTATGTGTCAACATATACTGCCTTAGCCGGCGAGCAGCCCATACCAAAGCGCAGCAAGTTTTCTCGAGCAGTGAGTAGCGAGTCTCACAGTCGGTAAACTTTTTGCTAAGGTAATAAATGGAATGCTCTTTTCCGCCAGACTCGTCATGTTGGCCCAGTACGCACCCCATTGAATTCTCCAGGACAGTCAGACACATGATTAAAGGTCTTCCTTCGATGGGAGGCATCAATATAGGAGGTTCCAGCAAATACTCCTTGATTTTATCGAAAGCAACTTGACAGTCATCATTCCATTTAACCACCTGATCTTTCTTCAATAGCTTGAAGATTGGTTCACAAGTAGATGTTAGGTGAGAAATGAACCTTACAATGTAGTTTAGGCGTCCCAAGAAACCTCTGACCTCCTTCTCAGTGTGAGGGGCAATCATTTCTTGTATAGCTTTGACTTTGGTAGGATCAACCTCGATGCCTTTGTTACTGACGATGAATCCTAAAAGTTTACCGGACCTGACTCCGAAAGTGCACTTGTTAGGGTTCAGTCTGAGCTTGTACTCCTTCAATCTGACAAACAGCTTTTGCAGATGGTCGAGGTGTTCTTCTTCTATCTGTGAATCGGCTATCATATCGTCTACGTAGACTTCAATCTCATGATGTATCATGTCATGAAACAAAGCTACCATGGCGCGCTGATAGGTTGCCCTGACATTCTTCAGTCCGAATGGCATCACTTTATAGCAGAAGTTACCCCACTGCATAACAAAAGTAGTCTTCTCCAAGTCTTCAGGGGCCATTTTGATCTGGTTGTACCCTGAAAATCCATCCATGAAAGAGAATACCTTATGTTGAGCTGTATTGTCAACCAAGATGTCAATGTACGGTAGTGGAAAGTCATCTTTAGGGCTAGCCCTGTTTAAGTCTCTGTAATCCACGCACATTCTGACTTTGCCGTCCTTCTTAGGAACGGGCACAATGTTAGCAACACATTGTGGATATGAAGTAACAGCAAGAAAGCCAACATTGAACTGCTTCATCACTTCAGCTTTGATCTTTTCGGACATTTCGGGCCTTATTCGGCAGACTTTCTGTTTGATTGGTGGACAATCTTCTCTTTTAGGGAGACGGTGAACCACAATATCTGTATCCAGTCCCGACATGTCTTTGTAGGACCAGGCGAAGATCTCAACATATTCATTCAAAAGCTGAACTAAACGCTATTTGGCACTTGGCTCTAGGTTGGCACCCATTTTAACTTCTTTTCTGTCTTCCTCTGTTCCCAAGTTGATAGTCTCTAACAATTCCTCGTGAGGTAGAATAGCCCTTTCTTCCTGTTGCAAAAGTCAAGCCAACTCTCCAGGCACTTCACAGTCTTCATCACCTTCGTATTCGACATGATTGACCAGATCTTCAGAGTCACTGAAGGCCATAGCAGAATTGTTACCCATGGAATCCGGAGTGGATGGGTACCTGCATTTTGTGAGTGTGGGTGTGTGTAAGGGATAGCCACCTTTAAACAAATAAAATGTAAAAAGAAAGAAAATGAACACAAAAGTTTATATATGAAAACGTCCATGATTCATTAAAAATGGCATATGAAGATGAAAAATCAAGCTCTTACAAATGGACCTATATGCCCTGGGTAAGGCACAAGGCAAAAAGAGTGTACGAATTGTTTTAAAAATTATTACAGACCAACAGAAAATGTTCAAAAGATAAATTACTGATTGATGAAAGTAATGGGAACGAAGTCTTTCGCCTCCCAATTGTTCAGTCCTCCTTCAATAGTTGGAATGATCCAGTCTTTAAAATTGCTTTCTTCTTCATCATCCTCTAAAGCATGAACTCCATGATGAGTGATTTTCAATGGCGGTCCTCCAGCCCGGGAGCGACACACAGCCTTCTGACTAGCAGTAGTGAAAACCAAGCCGAACTTATCTGTCTTGTAAGGAAAATCTGGCAGTTGACCCCATAATGTGCTTCCTCCTTCCTCGATCACAACCTTCGCATCTTTAAGGGATGACATTCGGAACACAGGTTTGGTAATGATGGATACAGAAGTCATTGTCTTGGCTACCACAACTTCAGGAGAAACCTCTTCAAAGTGCTGAAAGGGGGTCTCGATGAATTCACCATCTAATTCAACATAGAGGAATGAATTCAAATGGCTTATCATATACTCCTCCTCGCCACGAACTGTCACAATTTTCCCCTGGACTGGGTACTTAAGCTTCTGATGCAGAGTAGATGTAACGGCTCCAGCACAATGAATCCAGGGTCTTCCTAACAAGCAAGAGTAGGAGGGACAGATATCCATGACATAAAATATGGAGTGGAAAGTTTCAATATCCACCATAATCGGGATGTCCACCTCCCCGTGGACCATCCGCTTAGAACCGTCAAAGGCTCTTACGATGATGTTGCTGGGCTTTAGGGTCAAACCTTCACAGTCCAATCTGTCCAATGCTTTCTTAGGCAAGACATTTAAAGACGACCCGGTATCAACCAAAACGTGAGCAAGAGTAGTCCCTCTGCATTCCACCGAGACATGCAGCGCATCGTTATGCTTTCTCCCCTTAGATGTTAGATCAGCATCGGAGAAGCCAAGACCATTGTCGACGGTTAGTCTAGCTACACACTCCTGGAACTGGTCCGTGGATGTTTCTTGAGGAACATGGGCCGTCTTCAGGAATTTGATCAAGGCTTTGGCATGAGCTTCGGAACAGAGCAATAGGGCCAGCATAGAGATTTTTGAAGGGGTCTGCCCCAGTTGCTCTACGACATCATAGTTACTTTTCTTAATTATTTTTAAAATCTCCTCCATTTCCTTTTGAGTGGTCTCGTGGATTACCAAAGGCTGAGCCCTCGTCATGACCGACGCTTCTTGGATCCCCTTACCTTTATCAGCAGTAACAACAGAGGGTACAACCTCGAGAGTTATAATTTCTTCAATCACTGGAGTTCGTACATATGTGTTGACTGGAACAGGAGTAACCTTAGGAGAATTTGAGGGTCCGAAGATTTCCCTTGGAGGAGCAATCTCCGGAGAGAAGATTCTTCCGCCGCGGGTGATCTTACTTGTCCCTGCAATATTTCCTATGTTAGGAGTCTCTTCATCGGAGCTTTCTTCCACTGATTCGATCTGCTTAACATCGTGGTAGAAGATCTCTCCTCCATAATTCCACGGTATTGTTTTGTTGGACTTGTATGGGATAGGCCCCGACATTGTTATCTTCAGAGGTACAAACTTTGGATCGGATGTAATCTTAACAGGTCTTTTGGAGACCTTGGAAAGATTGTCGGAAATGGTGATTATAGCAACATCGTTGATTGGAGTAACAGGAGTAACATGAGTAACAAGAGTTTTCTTGAAGAGGATTTCTTGATTATCCATTAGGCGTTGGATGCCTAACTTTAACAGCGGACAATCGGATTGCAAGGTCGAACAAAGGTATCAATCTTTTTCATAGCCCGAGAAAATCATGGCTTTCAACAGATTCATCTTGATCATTGGCAATGGAGTCATTAAGTCATCAACAGCTGTAACATAAAGATCTTCTACAACAGCATGGACATTATGACCATGTTTTAGAATTGGAGCGAATATCACATTAGGTTTTTCAGGGGCGTCAAACTCCACCTCCTTGGCATCTATTATATCCTGGATCTTATTTTTGAGGGCCCAACAATTATTGGTGTCGTGCCCCACACTGTCCGAATGATAGGCACACTTTGTATTTGAATGGTAGTAGGGAGAAGAGGTATTTGGGTTCTTCGGAGCCTCTTTCAAGTTTGTAAGGTTTAACTTCAATAGATGAGGGAGAACCTACGCAGGTGTCATATTGATCCGGGTGAATTGCTGTGCAGGTCTTTCCACCCTTTCCTGATTGGTTCTGGGTTGACTGTTTCGAGGTTGATCAGCTGCGGAATTCTGAATCATCACAGCCCCCACCGCTGGTCGACGCTCCATTCTTCCTTGATTTCTCTGGGAGTAAACAACTGAGACTTCTTTCTTGGCTGGAAAAGTTTTCTTGATAGCAGCGGAAGCATGTGCATCCTTTTGAATTTTACCGCTCTTAATGCCAGCTTCGACTCTTTCACCAGTCAGAATTAGCTCGGTGAACCCTGCAGATGAGCTCCCGATCAAGTGATTAAAGAATGGACCTGATAGGGTCCCCAAAAACATATCCACAAGCTCTCTCTCAGACAATGGTGGCTGCACCCTTCCAGCCAAGTCCCTCCACTTTTGGGCATACTCCTTAAAGCCTTCATTAGAGACCATACCCATACTCTGTAATTGAGTACGAGTAGGTGCTAAATCTGCATTATATTGATATTGTTTGTAGAAGGAAACAAACAAATCCTCCCAGTTGTGTACATCAGATCTCTCAAGCTGATAGAACCAATCCAATTGCGTACCCGAAAAACTATCTTGAAAAAAGTGGACCCAAAGATCCTTATCAGAAGAATGAGGTTGAATCTTTCTGATGTAAGACCGTAGGTGCATCTTCGGACAAGACAAACAATCATATTTAGAAAATGTAGGCACCTTGAATTTAGGGGGAATCACAATCCCAACAACCAACCCTAGCTCCTTGAAATCCAGCCCAAGCACTCTTTGTACCTCCATAGCTGCCAGACGCTCTTCCAGATTCTTGTACTTGTCGTCTGCAGGAGGGTACTGCTGCTCAGAGTAATCCTCATCCTATTATTCTTCTTCTTCAGCCTCAGACTCGGAGGGCACTGCAGCTCCATTTCCCTTTCCTACCCCTTCATTGGATGTTGAGGGGAAATCCAGGACCCTTCTAGCTTGGTTCTCAAATCTTCTTCCTATAGTAGCCACAATAACTCTTTTCTTTTTATTTTTCTCCTTTTCCTTCTCTAGCAGTGCTTTAAGATCCTCCTGACCCTTTGCTAAGGTCATGAGGAGTTGTTGGAACTGCGAATTCCGCGCTTGTAGGTCTTTGACCGTCTGCTCTATATCCATCTTGCTGAAATAAACAGCAGAGAGATAAGGAAACCTGGTGTGAAGACCTGTTTATGCATATGATGAATGATGTGTATTCATGTAATGCAATCAAGGATTCGGAAATTCAAATTTGTTGCAAACAAAAAAGAACACACGTCATATTAATAAGATAGAATTTGTTAGTACATAAGTTCCCCATGGGCAAAATAATACAAAATTCTAAGGTAAAAAGACGTTACGCATCCTCTTCAGTGCTATGTAGGTGTTGAGAGTCTGCTCTTCATGGAGTCGACGAGTAAGTTTCAAAACCTTCTTCTCACTGGCGTAGAAGCTGGCTTCAAAAGTGTTCCGTTCTTCCTTGAGCTGTATCCAACTCTTTTGCAAATCTTCCAATGATGTTGGCATGTCAGGATGTAGGAGGGTGTGTGGAACCTCTCCTTCCATAACAGGCTCTTTGATCATAGGCAAAATGCAGGGGTAAGGGATCATAAGACTCTGGGCGCGGGTTCGTACCCACTTGAGGTAAGGCTCAAGGGGGATGGAATTCTTGTGTCCCGGTGTCTTACTGTCCACTTTGTTGGGCATCCTCCAAGCTCGGATAAACCTTTGTTGAAGTCCTTGAGCATCGTTGTTGAAGTCAAAAACCAAGTTTGGAATCAGCATGTCATGAGGGCCATCCCTTCGGGCACACCCATCCTCTAATGCCAAGTAGTGGGACATTAGGGAATTCCCCACAATGATCAATGATAATAACATTTCTCTAGACCGAGAACACCAATGAACATCAGAATGTGTAAGAGTCATCAATCGTTGTGACCACCTCAAGCCTTGCTCATTCTTCAAGACTGATTGGGGAAGGTGAGAAATAAACCACCTTGCCAGAAGAGGAGTACAACACATGAGATCACCTCTTTTCCTCATTGTTCGTGTGTGAAATGAGTGGAGGATATCCCCAAGTAATGTAGGCACAGGATTTCGAGATATGAAAATCTTGACAGCATTCACATCTATAAGCTGATCAGGGTTTGGGAACAAGACCAACCTATAGATGAGAAGTGCTACAATCTCCTCAAAAGCTTGCAGATCTAGAGAATTCCAGCAATCTTGTGCCTTCTCAAACAGAAACTTTGCCAAGAAACCCTTGACACCACTTCTGGTTTCCCAATGACCTTTGATATAAGATGGTTGTAAGTGTAGGGCTTGAGCAACATCTTTAGGCTTTGGGTCTCTTTCCGTACCGTTGTAGGGTAGTTAATGGAGAATAGGAATCCTCAGGAGTTGAGAAAATTCCTCCAAAGTAGGCACTAGTTGGTAATCAGGAAATGTGAAGCAATGGTGTAGGGGGTCAAAGAACTGGAAGAGAACTTTCACCATGTCTTCTTCAATGTTGGAGTTGACCAAGTTGAGAAGTCTACCATGTCTTTCACTGAAGGGAGAATTCTCTGGAATCTTGGAAGCAAGCTCCTTGAGTTGAGGAGGGATTCTCACAAGCTTGACTTGGATTGTTTTTCTGCGAAGTGATTCCATAACCTATAAAACAGGAACAAAGATGAAGATCCAAACCCTTGAAATGGTTAGTGGATGCATATGATGCTTTATGATGTTCATGATGTATGCACAAGTATATGTACAAACAAATCACACAAGTTCCTAGTTTCAGGCTTGCATGGGGTTTCATAGGTAAGTACCCTCTTGAAGTTAGTTAGCTCAACCTGTCCTATAAATAGTAACCGGGTTCTAAGGAGCTCAATATCACTGGATTATTTTCTGTGTTCATTGTTTTAGTTTAGCCACTTAACTGGAGACCGAAATATTCCAAGAAAATAACCCTCAATGAGTGTAGTATCGAGTATCTACCAACTTCGGGCTGCACCAAATCCGATCATCTCACTATCCCTAAAAAGGCCAAGATGGTCAAGTAAAGGTTCTAAAAGTTCATTAGTGCTTCATGACATCACTCAGCGGCCCCGTATTCTCTTTGATTGACTCAAAGGCTACCGGTACCCACAAATATGTCGCACTAATATAGCTATTGCTTCAACCATGTCGGTATATCCCGCACAGTTTCCGCAACGTATTGCTATTTACCTATGAATGTTTCTCAAATCCAGGTAGAGGATTTCAAACCCAAACAATAGAACCAAGTGTAAAGCAAACAAAGCAAACAAGGTAAGCATGTAAAGGTGATCTAAAACCTAAGGTAAC
Organism: Vicia faba; assembly: GCA_948472305.1. Lineage (NCBI taxonomy): Eukaryota > Viridiplantae > Streptophyta > Magnoliopsida > Fabales > Fabaceae > Vicia > Vicia faba. The sequence goes on along the minus strand of OX451741.1, from coordinate 1,183,534,204 downwards.
CCCACTTTTATATTTTTTCCCCAGCAGAGTCGCCAGTTCTGTGATGCGGTGGGAGAACTGACTTGAGGTTTTGCGTTTGTGTTCGCAAATGTTTCGGTTTAGCAAGAGTCGCCACCGACTTTTTATTTTATCCAAAGGAAAGGTCAAAAAGAACAGGAAAGACCTTTGAGATGTTTTCTTGGGTTCGGGGGGTAGGTTATGAAAAGGGAAGGTGCAAGCACTCTTTTCATCCATGGTTATCCATGGGCTCTTAGTTACTTGTTTAGATCACTTGCTTTTGCTTTTCAATTGTTTGAAATGGTGCTTTGTGTGTGGTTTTGAAAAATGTTTTGAAAAGAGGCCATCATTGTGGCAACCTTTGTAATGATTCTTGTTTGAATGTATACAAAGGTGTATTGTATTTTTAAAAGATGTTTCAATGTTTGAAAGTTTTGTTTTGGGAAATGTTTTGAAATTGTGTTATGAGGTGTGTTTGAAAATAGCAAGGATGTTTTTGCAAGTTTTGATCAAGTATCTAAGAGTTGTCTACCCTATCTACTCAAAGATCTTTCCTATACATTTTTAACCCTTTTACATTGTTGTTTTACCATTGCATTTGGTAAACAACCTTGTATTTGGATATTAAACGGGACAAACACGGGTCATCGTGTTGACCATGATAGTAATTGTGCTAAGTATCTTTAGCAAATTTTTGAGGGACTAGATCATTTTTTGTATAGGCAACCCATATAGCGTCGTCGAGGGACTATGATGTTTTTGCTTTGTTTTTGTTTTGCCAAGATACTCAACTTGCATACCATGACCATTTTAAAGGCAACAAGTGGATGAAACCCTAGGGGTGCATGTGTGCATTGTGTTGTCATTTTCATGTGTTTTTATGTCTTGTATTAGGTCTAGCTATTTGTTTTTATTTTGGATATTGCATACAAACCCTAATCTCTATCATGGCATATTTGAAAGCATAAGTGCGTAAAAGTAATCTAGGCTATTAAAACATTGATATGGGGAGGGGGATACAATTTTGAATAGGGGATTATTTTGCAAGAAATTAAAACCCTAAGATTAACTATTACATCCAAATTAAATTAATTTTGCAAATAAATAAATAGACAAATATTTAAATGAACAATTAAATAAATATACAATATATTACAAACATGCAAAAAACGTTTTTTGTTTATTTTTATATATGTAATAATAAAATATTTAATGTATTAAAAAAAAGAAAATAAAAAGTTATTTTTGTTAAGGGTAAAAACCCTAATTTTTGGTTTAAGAATATGTATGAAAATTATAATATTTATTTATTTATGTACAATAAAATAAATAAAAAATATATTCAAGTGTCAAAAAATAAAATATATTAGAAAAATATTATTTTTAATAAGGGTGGAAACCCTAGTTTTTTGTTTTAAGATAATATATATTATATTATTTATTTTATGTACAAGAAAATAAATATAAATATATACAAAGATATTAAGAAATAAAACATGTGAAAAAATATTATTTTATATGTATAAATAATAAAAATAAAAATAAATAATATTTCTATAGTATTTATAAGTTTTTATTAAAGAAAATAAAAGTATATACTATTTAATAATTATTTTTATGTCTAAAAAAATAATAAAAAATAATAAAATAAAATGTGAAAATTTATGAAAATGTTTTTTGATATTTTTTTATGTTTAGAAAATATAAAATAAAATTAGAAATGAAAAATAAATAGAAAAATACAAATATATAATTAAATGGGCCAGGGGGGTGCAATCAGCAAAGAGGGGGGGGGGGGGGGGTGTCAAAAACAAGCCAAGCCAAGGCCCAGCCCACTTGCTTCGTCTTCAACCTCTGGTTCAAACAAAACGCGTGTTTCCTGTACAAATGTCCAACTCCTGCATACGTGCTCTAAAGCAAAAACTCACAACATGAAAGTTATAGCATTTTTCAACATGATTCCAACCATATAAAGAACTTAATCTAACTCTCAAAGACCAGAGAGAATTTCTCTGGCCCTAATTTCTAACCTAACTTTTTCAGGAAGTTCATCAATCAAATTCTCTTAGCACACTTTAACTTAAATGAAATCTATGCATATGTACAACTTAAGAGATATGAGTACTACATTTTTTATTCACAAACCTAAGCCTAATGATTCCTAAATAGAGAGATAGAAAGTTGAAAAATACCTGTTTCAGTTGAACTCGTGTATGGCAATGTGGAGGTTTTTAATGAGGCCTGAGATGTTTGTGAGCTTGCCTGAACTTCCTCTGACCTTCCCCAATGCTTTGTTTGCCTTGAGCTTGCTTGAATGAGCCTGTAGAAGTCAACCTGCACAAGCTGAAATCAGAAATGGTGAAGCTTGAAAATGGAGTTATAGTCAAGGGACAATGGTTGGGATAGTTCAGATGGGTTATATGGAAGGTATTGGAACTGGTTTGGGAAAAAACGCACGAGTGGCTTTTGTTTTGGAACTCAAAGTGCAGAAGATGCCCTGCTTTGCAAGAGGAATGCATTTTGATGTTCAAGAGTGTTTGAGGGATTGATGACTCGTGTTTCTGACTCAAGGAAATGTGTAAAACTTGTTTGGAATGGTCCCCAAGCTTGGTTATATTAGATACTCAAGTTATGTCCTTTTGGCAAGTTGACTTGTTTTGAAAGAAAAGTGTAAAGTGATACAAGATAGGCCTGTACATGCTATCTCCAAGCATGCACAAGTTTTTTGTACCTTTGCCTAAGTTTATGGAACTTGTTTGCTGCAAAGAGAGAGGTCCAAGGCTCAAGGGAAGCAATGTTGACATAAAGTTGCCTTTATGAAAATGGAAATGCTACCTTTTTGCCATTTTAAGATTAATTCAATTTGTAAACCTCCATGGATCAGAATAACACCTTAAACAAATGAGTTTGCATTCAATTTTTGAGTGTGTAAAGGTTTAGAGACCTGTAATCAAGTACAAAGCAAGTTTGGACAGATTTTGCAACTTGTGTCAACATGAAAATGCCATGGATCAAAGTGAGTTTTTGCCAAATTCAAACCTTCGATTCTCTCTAACCATAAATGATTTTGGAGAGTTATTGGATATTTTGGAAAGCTTGTAACATTATCTACAATACATCTTTGAAATTCATCTTGATATTCCAAGTGGAACTATGTGAAAAATGGTCATGAAGATAGGTCAAAATCCTGCCTAAACTAGGGCAAAATTTCACTAAGTTAAAAGTTTCATGGACCCTTGTTCCAAAAATCATAACTTGAGATCCAAGCTTCTTTTGGGAAAACTTGGTGAATTAAAGTTGTAGACTTTGTGGAGGAATAAAACTTTCATGTTGTAAGTTTTGTTTGAATCCAATTGCATCATGTTGAAAATGTTGGGCAAAGTTGGGAAAAAATAAGAAAATTTCATAACTTAGAAAAATTCTAAGTTATGAAAATTTTCAATCTTAAACCCTAATTTGCAAAATTAGGTTTCTTGATGAACAAGTTTCATGTTTTGACACATCTTGATGAAAAATGACCCTTGGCACTTGATTTTGACCAAAAAGTCAAAGTTTGACTTTTCAGTGTACAGTCAAATTTTGATCAGTTGACTGAAAAATTCATCTGTCAATGCAATGCATTTGAGATATTTTGAACCTTTTAAATAGGTCAAGATGATGACATTGAGTCCTTGAATCCATGATTGAACCCAATTTTCCATTGGCTAGGTTAAAAAATCAGAAATTGCCGTTGTGCAGTCAAAACCCTAAAAATGACCATTTTGCCCTTTTGATGATCTGATCAAATTTCTTGAGGAGTTGTGGTCCAAACTTGATAAAATGGTTCATATGAGCCTATAATGTTGACGTGGATAAACAATTATGAGGTTTGACTGTAAATTGGCCATAATTGACTTTTCCCCCAATACAACTGATTTTTAGGTCAACTGTCCAATTGATTGGGCAAATATTTGATTCAAGGCTTGAAACTTGGTGGGGGAAATCTTATAAGTCCAACATGAAATATGAAAGCCACTTTGAGCATTGAAAGTCCAAAAATCCCTGTGCAAACTCAAACATTAATTTAGGTCATCAGTGCAAGGAGATGTCTTGAGTAGAGCAAACCCTAATCCAGCTGGAGTTCAAAGAGTCTGGTGAGGGGAAATCTTGATAAGATGAGAGGGAAAATTTTGGGGTACAACACCCCACGGTAAACCTAACTGGGGACACACATTCTTCATTACAATTACCATACATACTGTTACCCTGAACTTCTAGAAGACCATCTTAATCCATGGTTACTAGGAGAGCTCTATCCCATACGCCATAATATACCAGTGGTAGCAGTGACACCAACGTCTTAGTGGACATGTTTGCTGCCATGGACGAACCACGCTCCACTTTGAAGAGGATTCCCGTAAAATTAGGATGCAAATATCATTCAATCGTCTCAAATTTAGAGGGTGGCCTATCTATGCAGTAAGTTATTTTGTATTGTTAGTACCATGGTTTTAGGATTGACAACTTTTTCTAAAACATGGTTCTGACCAGATGTCGAACAAGATGTCATGACATTCTGTTCTGTTATGCAGTATAACTTACGCAGCTGTTTTAAACCTTGACAAATTTAATTTGATTTTGGAATATTTCTTTTGGATATATTTCAGATATTCTCACAGCTTAAGAAGATTTGTTTTGGAACATATTTGTATCTCCAGATGTACATTTGTTACTAAATTGGGTCTTGAGATAATTTAGGAACTTTGTATTGGTTTTTCCAAGATTGATGGAGATTTGCTACACAATTGGTGTTAGAACAAGATTTGGTTCTACAATACTATCTCTGAGTTTTGATGATAACAAATGAGTATGTTTGTATGAATAGTTTTAATAATCTAATGTTTGTTATTTTTGAGTATTTAAGAAGCTGTTTCTACTTCTGTTGGATGGCGTGACCAAGACATTAGAAAATAATTAATTATGCTTCTGTGCTACACAAGTTCTGCTGAACAGTAGCTAGACACTCCAAAAGACTCTAAAGTGTAGGCTATGATGTGAAGTCTAAAGAAATCAGTCAGAAGATCTGAAGACAGAAGTTTCTACTTAAGTCCAGATGCTGAAGACAAATGTTTCTGAAGACAAAGGGTTCTAAAGACCAAGTGCTGAAGTGTCTGATAAACGAAGTTCTAAAGATTCTGAAGACTTGAAGTTCTAAAGATCCAAGGTTCTAGAAAAGGATCTCAATACCAAGTGCTGAAGTTTTGAAGACAAGGTTCTGAGTGAACAAGTTATGACAATTGAAGGCTTGATTATCTGGAGATTCAAATGTCACGATTCTACTCATGCTTCAATCATCTACCATCAGAAGCCTCTGAAGTTTCAAAGACAAATGTTACCATTAGCAATGATAAGTACATAATACGAAAAGACTTATCCCACTACCTCTCCACTAGCTTGTATTATGGAAAAGAAAAAGAAGTGGCAGTACTATTTTCATCATTGTATAACGACTCTTTTTCAATAGCCAACGACTCTATTTTGCTTGGCTATATAAGAAAATGATCATTTGCTTAAAATGTGGTTGGTGTTAAATGTTCAAATGAAAGCTGTCATTATTGGAACACAACCAAAAACGATAAACCACTATAACAACAACAATAACAACTATCATCAAAATGATTCTTGAATCATGTTGTTGATGATTACAAGATAGTAATGAAGTCATTGATTCACAACGTGCTTAATTTAATATACCGCAAGAAGCTTGCTAAGCCGTAGAAGATAACGAAGATGACCATGGAAGCTCAAATTACAAATCCACAACATGAATGTTGTGCTTTAAAGTGATCACTGAATTAAATAGAATAAGGGCCGCTGTCCAGAATGTTTTAAGAAGAATCAAGATGAAGAAGTTATTCTCTTTACTACATAAAGATCAAAAAAGATTTCAAAAGCTTATGAAGAAGAAGACTTCAGCAATTTAAATGCTTTTGGCTGTTGTCCGTGAAGAAGCTAATTTAAGAAAATAAGACCACACATTAAAGCTACAATATAATGTAATATTTTTAGTGTGTATTAGGATCTTATGATGTACTTAATTGAGTTTATACTTGTTTGTGTAGAAGCATTCTCTTGTAAACAAACCTTGTAAAAACAAACAGTTGTTTGTTCCTTCTAAAGGACCAGTTAGATCAGAAGCTTTAGGAAGGATTTTTGTGTTTCTTCTAAAGGACCAGTTAGGTCAGAAGCTTTAGAAGTTAACGTATTCCTCAAAGGACCGGTTAGGTCAGAATCCTTGAGAAGACTAAGATAGTGGTCTTAGTGGTTGTTAGTCACAACAGTTGTTTATGAAGATTGTAATCAGTTTGGTTATAGTAGATTAAGTCATTGAGTTCACGATGAAATCACCTTGGTAGGGTGGACTGCACTAGCTTGGGGGTTTCCCAAGTGAACCTACATATATTACATGTTCTTTACTTCTGCAAATGCTTAATTTTTTATGCTTCTACAACATATTCAAAAGAATCACTCAACACAACAATGTTAAGAAACGAAAGTTTGTTAAGAAAGGAAAACCCAATTCAACCCTCCCTTTCTTGCATTTTCTTCACACATTTAATTGGTATCAGAGCCTGGTTCTGTTATTGATGGATATCAAATACCTAACAATGTCAATTAAAGATCCAAATGCTGTGTGAAGAAATACTCTAGGCTATAGTTACTCCACCTTCAATTACAGTATCATATCAAAAGATGATGATTGAGTACTGAACTGTAACCAAACATATTACCTTGAGCAAGTCTTTGATTCTTCGAAAAACTGAAGATATCAACAACAAAATCTTCTCTTTTGGAGATAACCTGTTCAGAACCCGAGAAGAAGATACCAGAAGTCATATCATCAGAAGCTCCCAATTCAGATGCAGTTATTGCTCCTTCTAATTCGTCTAGACGAAAAGCATAATCAAAGTCTCTATGGAGAACTAATTATGGGAAATAAAGAAGCTCTTGTCAGAACCATATAAGATTTCAAACCTCTTGAAGAAATGCTTCTGGATTTGTTGTCCTTGATTGAGCCAACCTCTTCTGATGATGAACAATGTATTTTCTCAAAGATCAAATTTTGCTTGCTAAAGATTAATTCTTTATGAGTATGAGATGTTTTCAAGAAATAGATTAGTCCACCCTTGACTTTCTCATAAAAATCTCATTAGGAATTTTTTCAAGTAAAGAAGACAGATTGTTGTCTTCTAATTTTGATATATAGGAACTTCATGATGAAGTATGCAGAAAATTGTCAGAAATCTTGAACAGAGAAATTTAAATCTCTAAGAAATAATTTATGAGTCAGAACATCTGAAGACTAACTAATCAATCATGTTAGAAGATTTAATGCATAAATCATGAATATTGTTCCCTTTGGAAAGCTTCGTAGAAAACTGCTTAGGAAAGAACGCTTATTGATTCATCAGGAATCAAAGGAATTCTTGATATATGAATTCTTTAATGGAAAATTCTTTTTAAAGATGCAAAGACAAAATCCATTCACTCTAAAGAAGATATGCTAACAAGCCTTGATAGACTAACTCTAAACAAGTTAGCTCAGCATTGCAAGAACAAGATTGTCAGTCAAAATTGTCAAATTTTGATGATGTTTGTATTAGAACAGATTTTGTAATTTATTCAAAGAATCCAAAATTTAGAAGATGCTAGGAAATGTTAGTTAATTTTCTCAAGCATATAACTTCTCATAAGTTCATGAAATATTGACCTTCTGAAAATTAAGCTCATGTTCAAAGGAAGCTTGACAAACAAATGGATATTATGATAATAAAAGATCAGAATATTTTTGCTCTGAGGATTACTCTCAAGAAGTCAGATGGGTGATTCTAAATAGAAGAATGATGAGATCATCTGAAGAGAAGACAAATTCTAGCTCTCATATTAGAGATTAGAGTTTAGAAGAAACCTATACTCCTCAAAATCAGAAAACAGATAAGCTCCAAAGAAGTAAGAGGAACTAGTAAGTACGAGTTCAGAACCTCTGATAGATCACTCTGAAGAAAGCAGATGCAGAACAAAGTTGATCAAAAGCACTATCAAGGACAATCTAAAGTCAAAAATCATAATGTAGAGCACTCAGATAAAAGAATCACGATGAAGATTTCAGAATCTCAAAGATATGTTTTTCCTTTATCTATACTTTATTAGAAATTATGATAAAAATACTTCTACAAGTTAGAAGATGTTTTAAACATAAGCATTCCAAATGTTAGTTCAACTCCAAGTTGTGAATTTTCTGGCTAGTGAAAATTTCATGATCTGGAACATTCTCTCTTTCCAAGAGAAAAAATCTTTTGATCAATTCTCTGGATAATGTGAACATATAAATTTTCTTGAGAATGAGCAAAATTTTTATGTATGATGTGTGTATGATAATAGTTTCTCATTTAAGAAACTATATTCAATAATTTTATGTATGTCAGTTTCTGGCCTGCCACTTCTAAATGCTGATTCACTCAAAATCTTATTTGGAACCTATATGGTACTCTATTCTTTATGAAAACTCTCTTTGTAATTCTTGTCTTTTGTTATGTCAGTGATTTATGTCATTCTTACAATATGGTATAACCTCTCTCACCCACTTTAGTGTATATAGATCAATAGTGATTTATCATACTTATCTTCTTCTCTCATAAACCTATTCCTATTAAGATCCTTACTCTCATATGTTCATCATGCCTCAACCAAACTTTCTTGTAAATGAATATCTTCTTGAAATTATCATTGAAAAACAAATTAAAATTCTTCCTCTTGAAAGTAACATTGCTTATAGCATCACAAATGTGTCATACTTTTAATAATGGACAAGATACTTCACTATGCCAAAGAGTCCTGTCTACGTGAATCTTGTTAAAGAATTATGGAAGCATGCTTATCTTGATTATGAGAACTGTTCTATCCTCTCCTATATTTTTTAAATTCACATCACCATTACTCCTTTCTCTATCACTCTTACAACTGGGTGTGAAAATGTTGGTGTCACTATTGACTTTGTCAAATCTAGGTTTATTATGTTTGAGAAATTTTCTTCTCTTCATGACATGTCATCAGGATATGAACCTATCAATCCTGAAAATATACTACCCATTCCCAATGCTTGGTTCAAGCTTGTGTTGTCCAACTTTCTTCCCATAAGGGAAAACAAAGACCTTCTAAGGTATGATGACCAAGCATTCACCTATCTTCTGATGAATGATACTTGAGTAAACCTGCCACAGTATATCTTCATCTATCTTTGGAAATCTATCTCTGAGTCTAGAAATCTCATTAAGTCATACGTTCCTTATGGAAGAGTTTTGTCTGAAATATTCTTCCAAGAAGGAATATTGGATATAATTAAGGAAATGATAGCAGAATATGTCCCATAGAACTGCTCTGAAAACTATTTGTTGAAGACTAAGTGTGAAATCTTCAGTGGTTAGGAGAACATAGCCTGTCTTGTCCAATCGTTGTTGTCCTTGTTGCTTGTTCTCTTGTATGATTATTTTTGATTTGTGTCTGTTGTATTTTATTTAATTAATGAAGCATTTTATTTTTATGGCTTATTTTTTATGCTTAATATTGGATATGAATATCTCAAAACTATGATATAATCATAATCATGTATTATCATGAAATGACAAATAATTGGGCAGTATAAATTCATTAAAGTCTAAAGTAAGACAATCACACATGCATCTTTAAGTCATATGTAAGGTTTTAGACCTTTAACGTATGTCAGTTGCTTTCTCCTCATATTAGAGGGTAGCTGTCTAAACTTGTTTTCATAAATGATTGATATCCCCTGATAAATGACAGTAACATTCCTATCTTCTGTGACAATACTACTTCTATTTGCTTGAGTAAGAATCCTATCTTATACTCTTGGGCTAAACACATAGAAATCAAATAACATTTTATTAGAGACTATGTTCAGAAAGGGATCATATCTTTAAAATTCATAGATACAGATCAACAGTGGGCTGATATTTTTACAAAACCCTTAGCTAAAGATTGATTTCTGTTTATTCTAAAGAATCTGAAAATGGACCTCTTTCCAGAGTAAGATGTCATTAGAATCAAACGTGTTTTAGTCGTAGTCTGAAGTGATAAGGTTCTGACACAATCAAAGGCCTTCTAATTTCTTTTACCTCAGTCATTAGAAGATGTTTTGGTCAGAAAAGTCTCTGATCAGATGGAAAACTTTGTGGTTTTTCCAGATGCTGAGAATATCAAACACATCCCCTAAATAGACTTAGTGTCTATCACACTCTACCTAGGCAATACACAAGCAGTTATTTTTCATGGAATTAATTAATCATGACTACATTTATTAACTACTCCTATCTTTTGTGTCTTGGGAATAGTTGTTTCGTGTCGTATTCCTATGTTTTGTCTGTGACTTCATTTAATTCTCTCTCTCTCTCTCTCTCTCTCTCTATCTCTTTATCTCTTAAAGAATCTTAGGAGTTATAGTTGTCCTCTTGTCCTTCCTCAGTCATTTATTATTGAGTCTCCCAAGATTGATTACCTTACATAAGGAAAGTCATTTCTCTTGTTAGTCGCATCTTCTCACTTCCCTTTATACACCATGTTTGCACTCTTACTCTCTAAACAAGTAATCTATCAATATTATTTCTCTTCTTCATCATGACTTCAACAACTCTTCATAAAGATGATGATCTTTTTGAAGTAATCATTGAAAAAAATCCAAAACTCTTCGGTGCTAGTCCAAATTTCCATCTTAGCATTCACTTTCAAAACTGGAATCGCTATCTCTCCTTACTAAAAGGACCCGTTTATCCAAATCTTGTAAAGGCTTTTTGGAAAAATGCTTCTGTTAGTCTCAATGGTACCTCAATCTCTTCAAATATCTATGGCTGGGATGTTTTCTTCACTGCTGAATGTATTGCTGAAATAATAAATTATCCTCGTATAGGTATCACGATTGGTCATATCTCTCTCGATAACATATCTGATTTTGAAATTATTTCCATTTTAAAGCATATTCTGGGTTCGACTCTACTGACCATGAGAATCTTAAGCCTTTTGCCAAAGACTGGTTTCGATTTATCCTGACAAATCTTTGTCCTCGCGACACCAACAAAAATCTCTTAACTAATGATGATAAGACTCTAATTTTCTATCTGCTCAAACGCATTTAGATTAATCTTTCTCAAATCATCTTCAATCATCTTAAAAGGTCTACCACTTCTTCTATAAATTTGAACAAGACCTTTATTCCCTATGAAAGAATCCTGTCAGAAGTGTTCATTCAAGGTGAGATTGTGAGAATCATTCAAAGAACTCGTGATGGTCCTAGTAATGCTTTTCAACAAGAACAGTGTGAGACTTTTGACGATCAGTGGTTCCAATAATTTTTAATTCTGTCATCGTTCATTCTGTTGTGTAACTTGTTTTAATTCTATCATCAATGAAAACTCTTTCTGTTTACCACCTATTGTTACTTCTGTTAGTTTTTTTATTTTCCATGCATAGTTACCTTTTTGATGATGTCAAAAAGGGGGAGAAATATAATGATTTTGATAAATCTTAAAAGAAATGAAAAACTTGTCATAATAATAAAATGTGGATTTACCGCTGACCTTTTTTGTTTGATGATTAAACGAGGAAATCTTAACAAGTTCACTAGGCATTCTAAGACAGGTCAAAAAGAAAGAAATCTGTTAAAGTTCTTAAGAACTGATTGTTCATATAATCAAAGATGTAAACTTTGTAAACATATGTTCAAGAATAAGATAGACCCAACACTATTCAGAAGTTGAGAGTTTTCTTAAATTTAAAGTTATCATTGACTTTGGTATCATGATTTTCAGAAGAGAACATAAGAATCAAAAGCACAAGCAGATGCCTTCTAGAAGAACTGAGCGAATCAGATGTTGAAGATTGTCTGAAAAATCCGGGTAAAAGATTCAATAAGAAGAAGCTCTCATGAATTCATGATCTCAATTAGTTGTATTGACATCTAGAGTCAAGACTCTCAAGATCTCAATATCTGATCTACTGGAACCATGGGGAGTTTTTACTCAAATGGTTCAGAGTCAGGATATTCGAGTTTCATCAAGTCATTGACTCAGGGGGAGTTTCATAAAAAGGATAAGTATTCCTTACCTTCTTATTTTCACTTTTTCTGATTATATGAACAAAATTGTATCATCATAAAAATGGGAGATTGTTAGAACAAGATTTGGTTCTGCAATACTATCTATGATGATAACAAATAAGTATGTTTGTATGAATAATTTTGATACTCTAATGTTTGTTATTTTTGAGTATTTAACAAACAAGTACTTCTTCTGATGGATGGCGTGGCTAAGACATTAGAAGAGAATTAATTCCGCTTCTGCGCTACACAAGTTCTGCTGAACAGTAGCAAGACACTCCAGAAGACTCTAAAGTGTAGACTCTGATATGAAGTCTAAAGAAATCGGTCAGAAGATCTGAAGACATAAGTTTCTACTTAAGTCCAAATGCTGAAGACTAACGTTTCTGAAGATAAAGGGTTCTAAAGACCAAGTGCTTAAGATTCTGATAGACGAAGTTCTAAAGTCTCTAAAGAGTTGAAGTTCTAAACATCCAAGGTTCTATAAAAGTATCTTAATACCAAGTGCAGAAGTTTCAAAGACAAGGTTCTGATTGAACAAGTTTTGATGACTGAAGACTTGATTATCTGGGGATTCAAATATCACGATTCTACGCATGCTTCAATCATCAATCATCAGAAGCCTCTGAAGTTTCCAAGACAAATGTTATTGTTAGCAATGATAAGTGCACAGTACAAAAAAGCCTTATCCCACTACCTTTCTACTAGCTTGAATTATTGAAAAGAAAAAGAAGTGGCGGTACTATTTTCATCATTGTATAACGACTCTTTCTCAATATCCAACGACTCTATTTTGCTTGGCTATATAAGAAAATGATCATTTGCTTAAAATATGGTTGATGTTCAATGTTCAAATGAAAGTTGTCATTATTGGAACACAACAAAAAATGATCGACTACTATAACAACACCAAGAATAACTATTATCAAAATGATTCTTGAATCATTTTATTGATGATTACAAGATAGAAATAAAGTCATTGATTCACAATGTGCTTAATTTTATATACTGCAAGAAGCTTGCTAAGCTGCAGAAGATAATGAAGATGATCATGGAAACTCCAATTACAAATCCACAACATGAATGTTATGATTTAAAGTGATCATTGAATTAAATAGAATAAGGGCTGCTTTCTAGAATGTTCTAAAATGAATCAAGATGAAGAAGTTCTTATCTTTACTACATCAATATCAACAAAGCTTTCATAAGCTTATGAAGAAGAAGACTTCAGAGATTCAAGTGCTTTGAGCTGTTGTCCATGAATAAGCTACTTGAAGAAAAGAAGACCACACACTAAAGCTACAACACAATGTAATATTTTTAGTGTGTATTAGGATCTGCTGATGTATTTAATTGAGTTTACACTTGCTTGTGTAGAAGCATTCTCTTGTAAACAAACCATGTAAAAACAAACAGTTGTTTGTTCCTTCTAATGGACTGGTTAGGTCAGAAGCTTTAGGAAGAATTTTTGCGTTTCTTCTAATGGATCAGTTAGGTCAGAAGCTTTAGAAGGTAACATATTACTCAAAGGACCAATTAGGTCAAAAGCTTTGAGAAGACTAAGATGGTAGTCTTAGTGGTTGTTAGTCACAACAGTTGCCTATGCAGATTGTAATCAGTTTGGTTATAATGGATTAAGTTCTTGAGTTCAAGGAGAAATCACCTTGGTAGGGTGGACTGGACTAGCTTGAAGGTTTCTTAAGTGAACAAACATATATCACATGTTCTTTACTTCTGCTTATGCTTAATTGTTTATGCTTCTACAACACATTCAAAAGAATCACTCAACACAACAATGTTAAGAAAATAAAGTTTGTTAAGAAAGGAAAACCCAATTTAACCCCCCCTTTCTTGCGTTTTCTTCACACCTTCAATTGGAGCATCACTCAGCTTATGGATCAAGAAACTTCTAGGCTCAAAATATCGAAGCCCATGGACTGCAGAGTTATATTTAAAGGGGAATCCTAATCTAATGTAATTTAAGTTTTCAACAATTGGAAAATTAGGGGAATCATAAGTCTTAGGTTTTGAGAGTCTCTTGTGTAATTTGTAAGTCACCCATGTATTTTTTTATACTATGTGGTCAACTGATTGTTGCTTGACTATTAGTCAAGTTATTATTCTCACTAAAAAACCTTTAGTTAATGAGTTGAGTATCATTCTCACTAGAAGCTTTTAAGCAAGAGTTTGAGTTTTTGTATTTGAAGTGTAATCTTCTAAATTTGGTTATATTTGTTGCAGTCATTGGGATTTGGATTGTTAGATATCACTGAGGTGATTTAGGAAGTGAGATGAGGATTTCTCATGTTTAGGGAGGACCTAGGTAGAAGTTGCATTGGGCAGCTGTGATACGGTGGGAGAACTGACTTGAGGTTTTGCGTTCGTTTTCGCAAATGTTTCGGTTGAGCAAGAGTCGCCACCGACTTTTTATTTTATCCTAAGGAAAGGTTAAAAAGCACATCAAAAACCTTTGAGATGTTTTCTTGGGTTCGGGGAGTAGATTATAGAAAGGGAAGGTATTAGCACCCTTTCTATCCATGGTTATCCATGGGCTCTTAGTTACTTGCTTAGATCAACTTGCCTTGATTTTCAATTGTTTGAAATGATGCTTTGTGTGTGGGTTTGAAAATGTTTTGAAAAGAGGCCAATGTGGTGGCAACCTTTGTAATGATCCATGTTTGGATGTATATAAAGGTGTATGTCTTTTGAAAAGTTTCCAATGTTTTTTTGAAAGTGTTGTGATGTGTGGTTTTAAAAAAAATAGGCAAGTGTTTTTGTTTTGCAAGTTGGCAAGTAACCAAGAGCTATCTACCCTAAATTTCTCAAAGATATTTGCTATGTTTTAACCCTTTTAACAATTTTGTTCCACCATTGTATTTGGTGGACAATCTTGTATTAGGATGTGAACGGGACGGGCGCGGGTAGTCGTTTAGACCATGATTGCAATGGTGCCAAGTGTCTTTGGGCAATTTTTCCTTTAAGGGACTTGATCATTTTTAGGCAACTTTTGAAAGCGTCATCGAGGGACTATGATCATTTGATATTGTTTTGTTTTGCCAAAGACACCTAACATGCAATATGGCCCATTATTGAAGGCAACAAGTGGAGTACCCTAGGGGTGCAAGTGTGATTAGTGTTGTCCATTTTCATGCTTGTTTATCTTGAAATTAGGTCAAACTATTTGGTTGATTATTGCATACAAAACCCTAATTCTATCATGGCATATTTAGAAAGCTTTTAAATGCGGAATTTAAAGGTCCTAAATTATTACACAATAATCATGGGAATGGGGGTACAAATGTTCAAATGGGGATGAGACTTCATAGGAGAGTAGTGTCCAATATTTACAACCAAATCAAATTGCGCAAATGTAAATGTAAAGATGTATAAGAATAAAGCAATATGTATGTGTAAAGATTTTTGTGTAAGTGTATGTTTTATTCATAAGTGAAATAAAAATAAATAAAAAAAGGATTAATTTGGATATTTTCATGTTTAGGGCAAAAAAACACTAATTTTATAAATAAAAAGGTATTTATTATATAATATGTGCAATATTTATTAATTATGTACAAAAATAAATAAAAGGGAAGTAATTTGTAAAAAAAAAGTGATTTTTTAAGTTAAATATTAATAAAAATAAAAATGTATTATTTTTGTATTTTTCTCCTAAATATTTTAATAAGTATATAAGTATTTATATTATTTACTAAATATGTTAAATATGTATAAACATAAAATATTTAATATTTACAAAAAAAGTATATTTTTTATAAAACGTTTTCAAAAGATAAAATAAAATGAAAATTAGAAAATAAATGTATTTATATTATTTTTTTAGTTATTTTAAATGAAAGTATATTTATGTTTATTTACATATATACTAAATGAAACAAATAAATATCAAATAAAATGCAAAAAATGTGAGAAAAATAATTTTAATGTTTTTTTTATATTTTAAGAAAAAATAACAAATCAGAATCAAAAAGAAAAAGTTAAAAATGACAAATAAAACTCAAAATGGGCCAGGGGGTGCATGTGTAAAACAGTGGTGCAAAAAGGAAAAACAACACAGGCCCAGCCCAAAGAGGTTGTCTTCAACCTCCAGCAACAAACTTGTCAAAAACGCGCGCCTTTCCCACCTTGTTCAAACATCCTGATTCCTGGACTTTTAGCACAAACTTATAACATGAAAAATGTCAAGCATCAAGCCACAATTCCATACATACCAAGAACTTGATCTAACCCTCAGAAATGAGAGAGAATTTCTCCATCCCTAATTCTTAACCTAAGTTTTTTCTAATGTTCAGGTTCCAAATTCTCTCAGCACATGCAATATAAATGGAAAGTAAATATATGTGTAGCTTCAGGGCCATGAGTAGAGCATTTTTCATTCATAAACCTAAAGCCAACTCTTCCTAGGTTGAGAGATAGAAGTCCATGAACTTACCTGTTCAGCTTGGATCATGTCTGTCAATGGAGGCACTTTCAAGGCAATGTGAGGACTTGTATAGCTTGCTTGAAGTTCAGGGATGCTTCTCCCACCTTTAGCTTGCTTTGAAACCAAATGAATCAAGCTATGGGAGTCAACCTGCAAAACAGAAAAAGTGAAAATGGTGAAGTTGGTTAGAGGTGTTACAGGTCGTGTCCAATGCTTGGGATAGTTTGTATAGGTGGTATGGAGTGTGTATGAACTGGTTTTGGCCAAGGCGCACGAGTGGATTGAGTTGTGCCACTCAAACTGCAGGGATGCCCTGTTTTTGTGCAGTACAATGGTGTTTTGATGAATGATGAGGTTTGGAAGGTGGTTAGCTCGTGCCTTAGCTTAGGTTTGATATTTGGAATGTGTTTAACAAGTTTGTCTAAGCTTCTCTTGGCAGAAATGTGAGATGATATCAATATGCCAAGTTTCTTCTAATGTAAGTCAAAAATGCCAAGTTGGTTTCTAGGCTTATGCAGGCCCCTCAAGTATGCTGCCTCAATCCCTCTTGATCAGTGTGTTATGTCCATGAATCCTGTGTCCAAAGATATGGCCTTGTACTTCTTGATTTGCAAACTTGACATAAAGCCATACTTTACAAAAATGGATAAAGTGCTTTTTCTAATTAAGGCTTAATTCTTCATACAATGACCAAATGCACAAAATAATGCCTTGGCACAATGGATTGGCATTTAATTATTGAGTAAGAAAAGGATTAGAGGCCTGTAACTAGCTTGCTCATGCTGATTTGAAAAATTGCACAAGTTATGAACATGGAAATGGCTCATGAACAAAGTGACTTTTGCCCATATTGCCAAATTCGATTCTCCCTAACCAAAAGGGTGTTTGATGAGTTCTTGGACATTTTGGAAAGCTTGGGATGTGTACTACAATCCATCTTCGTAATGCAAATTGAAATTCCAAGTGGAAGCATGTGAAAAGTGGCCATGAAGTTAGGCAAAAATCCTGCCTAGAATAGGTCAAAATTTTTCTAAGTTAAGAATGTTTTGCACCCTTGTTCCAAAAATCATAACTTGAGCTATAAGCTTCTTTTGAGGAAACTTTGTGAATCAAAGTTGTAGATTTTGCAATGGACTATAACTTTCATGTTTTGAGTTTTCCTTGAATCAAAATGTATCTTGGTGAAAAAATGGGACAAAGTTAGGAAAAAATTAGGGATTTTCATAACTTAAGAAAATTTCTAAGTTATGAAAATTCTTCATTTTAAACCCTAATTTGCAATTTTTGATTTCTTGATGAACAAGTTTCATGATTTGACATGTTTTGATGAAAAATGAATCTTGACATTTGATTTTGACCAAAAAGTCAAAGTTTGACTTTTCAGTATACATTCAAATTTGGCTCAGTTAACTGGAAAATTCATCTGTCAATCTTGTGCATTTGGGATCTTTTGAACTTGTTGAACATGTCAAGACAATCCCATTGGGTCCTTGAGTCCATATGTGAGCTGGTTTGCCATTGGCTAGGTCAAACAGTCAAAAATTGCCTTTGTGCAGTCAAAACCCTAAAAATGACCATTTTGCCCTTTTGGTGATCTGATCAAATTTCTTGTGGAATTGTGATCCAAACTTGACCAAATGGTTCATATGAGTTCATAATGTTGATGTGGGTCAAATTTCATGAGGTTTGACTGTCAATTGACCACAGTTGACTTTTTCCCCAATACAGCTGATTTTTAGGTCAACTGTCCAATTGATTGGGCAAAGATTGGAATCAAGGCTTGAAACTTGGTAGGGATAAACTTGGGAGTCCAATATGAAGCATGAAAGTCATCTTAGGCATTTTAGGTCAAAACATCTTTGTGCAAACACAAACCCTAATTTGGGTCAACAGTGCAAGGAGAAGTCTTGAGCAGAGCAAACCCTAACTGGATCTTGAGCTCCAAGGGTCTTGTGGTGAGAAAATGTTGAAGAAACGAGAGGGCAAATTTTGGGGTACAACAGTTGCCCCTATTCAATCTTCTTGAACCTGAAGAGTTAGATTTGCAAGTTTGCCTTTCGCGACTCGAGGGTAAAAGGAGATTGGACACTAGAGTGCCCGGAAATTTGCACTCGCATGCTGGAGTATCAGCAATGTGATGTCGGGAATGGGCTTACAGATGCCATTTGGAGAGATGGTGGATAGGAGGATGGTCTTATAGATTCCATCTGGAGGTGTGACAGAACCTTGTTGGGAATGGGCTTATAGATGCCATTTGGAAGTGTTGACCGCGTAAGAAATTCCTTAGCGAGAACTGTCGAACTTTGAGAAAGGAAGATGTTTCCTGGCCTGTTACAGGTGTTGATCTTCAGTCTCTTCATGCAGATATGCCCTGGATGGATACAGGTATTGAATCAACAAATGGTTGCTCACAGATGTGCCCTGGCTAGATACAAGAATCGAATCTAGAACTGTTATCTACAGATGTGCCCTGGCTGGATACAAGTATCGAATCTGGAATCATCGTCTACAGATATGCCCTGGATGGATACAGGTATCGAATCTGGAATTGTCGTCTACAGATATGCCCTGGCTGGATACAGGTATCGAATCTGGAACTGTTGTCTACAGATGTGCCCTGGCTGGATACAGGAATCGAATCTGGAATTGCAAAAGGTTGGTAGAGATAACTTTCCTGGCTGGGTACAGGTGTAAACTTCTGACCTGAGAATGAAAGATAATTTCCTGGCCCGTTACAGGGGTTGATCTTCAAACTCTTCATGCAGATATGCCCTGGCTAGATACAGGTATCGAATCTATAATCAATCACTCACAGATATGCCCTGGCTAGATACAGGTATCGAATCTGGAATTGTGACAGTTGATAGTAATAATCTTTGGATTGACCTTTTCCTGAAAAGGTAAAACATCAGTTGTATGCAATGTCATGATGTATGAAATGCATGATGTCATGATGCTCAAAATGAGATAGTGTTGTATGGACTTTATCATGTATGCAAGCAGGATGTACGAAATGTGAAATGTCTATGAATGTATTTTCATCTAGGAAAATAAATCCTTGACGACTGGCCGGGGAATCAAATCCCGGGCTGATGTTGAAGAGTAGAGTTCTTCGCTTCCGCTGGGGATAATGGTTGCAAAAATAAACCGGTAGGAGAAGATGACTCCGTTGGGGAATAAACTTGTTAGAGAGGTTGCTCTGCGGGGAATTACTCTGTGGGAAGAGATACTTCGCTGAGACTTTGATGAGAACTCCGTTGGGGATTCCACTGATAAGTTATGTTGGGGAATTTGATGAACTCCGTTGGGGATAGGAAGAACTTCGCCGAGGACGAACTTTCCGTGGTAATTAGCTGAGGATAACCCAGTTATACCCTGGTGGGGAAATAACCTTTGAATAAAGTCGGGGAGAGACGTATGTACTCTGCAGGCGACAAACTTCCAGAATCTACTGGGGATATGGATTCCACTCTCCTAGGGAAACTTTTCAGACCGTACTGGGGTGTTGGTATTCCGCCGGGGAACAATCTTATATTAAGACTGCCGGGGATGCTTGTTGAGGAATATCTATACTCCGCTGGGGGAATGTTGAGATCTTCTGGGGATAACCAACTTCCTTAAGGCTGACAGTAGACTAACTCTGCTTGAGGAGAGTATCGCTGACTTGCTAGGGGAACATTGTGCCTTTTTAGGGCTGATGGGAGACCAACTCTGCCTGGGGAGAATATTGCCGAATCTTGTCTTACTCTGTGGGGAGTTGAGGTGACTTGGTTACGTTCTTCAACTGAACCTACCTTGGTACCTTGGTGGACACAGCAACTAGATCGCTTAGACAATTCTACATTGCCCCTTCCTCTGATGTCACCTGTAATCAGTCCTTTGTTTCGCATGCAAATATTCATGATTAGCAGTTAACGTCAAATGCATATATCAAAAATGAACATTAGACGTTCTTCGCAAGACAAAACAGAAAAGGGAAAACAAATGGATAATTTGTCTGAAAAATTGAACTTGTATTGATTTTGAAATTTGCCTGTAAATAGGCATTTTATGTACAAGAGGCTGACGTCCTAGTAAGAGAACGCCGCCGAGCAAAATAGAGTTTATACAATTTTGTGAAAAGGAAACAAAACAGCTATGTGAACCATAATCCCACTGGGTTCCAACTCTGCTATCGCCTTTATGTCTTTAAGCGTCTCATCACTTTGCTGCTTAGTTGAAAATGAAGCTGATTGATTGAATTTATCTGAGCCCGATAGTTGATGCCGAATTCTGGATGCAAGGTGATCCAATGAAACATAGTATTACGCTTTATCCCTAACTTTTTCCTGGACCGCCCTTTCGGGTTTTCAGTCCACCGGGATACCCATTTTTGCCCAAGCCGCCTTTTCAGGTTTTCGACTTGCCGGGTGTACAGATTTTTTTTCATTTTCATCCCTTATTTCTGCCCGAACCCTTTTGGTTCGCCGGGAAGCCCTTATTTTTGCCTAGGTGTGTCAACCTAGCGGGTCTTTAAATTCATGCGTAGTATCTTTTTACTATGTCTGCATTGGCAGGGTGAGGAAGGTCGTCACCATCCATGGTGGTTAGGATCATAGCTCCTCTTGAGAAGATGTGCTTAACCATAAATGGCCCTTCGTACGTAGGGGTCCATTTTCCCCTGGGATCACTTTGAGGAAGAATGATGCGCTTGATTACCAGTTCTCCGACTTGATACTCTTGTCGTCTGACCTTCTTGTTAAATGCCCTGATCATCCGTTTTTGGTACGTCTGACCATGACAAATAGCAGTGAGTCTCTTTTCGTCAATTAGGTTTAATTGATCAAGCCGAGTCTAGATCCAGTCATCTTCGCTCAAGTCTGCATCCTTCATTATCCGGAGAGAGGGTATCTGGACTTCAATAAGTAAGACTGCCTCCATGCCATAGACCAAGGAAAAGGGAGTTTCCCCTGTTGACGTCCGTGATGAGGTACGGTACCCATGAAGAGCAAACGGTAACATTTTGTGCCAATCTTTGTAGGTCACTGTCATCTTCTGCACAATCTTCTTGATGTTCTTATTCGCTGCTTCTACAGCCCCGTTCATCTTCGGCCGGTAGGGAGAAGAGTTGTGGTGCTGTATTTTGAATTGCTCGCAGAGCTCAGTGATCATCTTGTTGTTGAGATTGGTACCATTGTCCGTAATGATCCTCTCAGGTACACCGTATCGACAGATCAGGTTGTGCCGAATGAACCGTGCCACGACGCTCTTGGTTACGGTGGCGTAGGAGGCTGCTTCAACCCACTTTGTGAAGTAATCAATCGCGACTAGGATGAAGCGATGCCCGTTGGATGCCGTAGGTCGGATCTCGCCGATCATATCAATGCCCCACATTGAAAAATGCCAAGGTGCCGTCAGGACGTTCAGAGGAACCGGAGGAATATGCACCTTATCAGCATAGATCTGGCATTTATGATAAGTTTGCGAGTGCTGATAACAGTAGGCTTCCATTGTGGACCAGAAATATCCTGCCCGAAGGATTTTCTTTGCCATGGTGTGTCCACTGGAATGTGTTCCGAAAGTACCTTTATGTAACTCTGCCATGATCCTTTCTGCTTCAGTCTTATCCACACAATGCAGCAAGGTTGAATCATGGTTTCGCTTGTACAGAATGCCGTTACTGAGGAAGAACTTTGCCGCAAACCTTCTCAGGAATTTCTTGTCATTAACCGATGCACCCTCGGGGTATTCTTAAACCTCAAGGTACCTCTTCACTTCATGATACAAGGGTTTTTCTGTTACCTCTTCGGTCTCGAGATCGCAGCAATGTGCAGGTTCATCGAATTTCCAGATAATGATCCAGGGCGCTTCGTTGTCCCATTTGACTTTGAACATTGAAGACATCGTAGCTAGTGCGTCCGCCAACTGATTCTCCTCTCTTGGGAAGTGTTCAAAAGTTATCTCTTCGAAGTGGGGAAGCAATGTCAACACATACTCCTTGTAAGGAATAAGATTTGGGTGTTTCGTATCCCACTCGCCTTTGACCTGATTGATCATGAGAGCGGAATCTCCGAAGACACTCAGAAACTTGATCCTTAAGTCAATTGCAGCTTGAAGACCCATGATGCATGCCTCATACTCCGCCATGTTGTTGGTGCAGTTGAAACATAGTCGGGCGGTAAGTGGAGTATGAGTGCCTTTGGGGGATATGATCACAGTGCCGATACCATTACCCAAAGTGTTCGAGGCTCCGTCAAAGTGCATAGACCATCGGGATCCTTCCTCAGGTCCTTCATCCGGTCCAGGTATTTCACAATCAGTCACTACCATGATATCTTCGTCTGGAAATTCAAAGTTCATCGACTGGTAATCGTCCACTGCCTGATGTGCCAAATGGTCTGCCAATACACTTCCCTTGATTGCTTTTTGAGTCGTGTACTGGATGTCGTATTCCGTCAAGATCATTTGCCATCTTGCTATTTTTTCGGATAAGGCGGGCTTTTCGAAGATGTACTTTATTGGATCCATTTTTGAAATCAACAGAGTAGTGTGAGTCAACATATACTGTCTCAGCCGGCGAGCAGCCCATACCAGAGCGCAGCAAGTTTTCTCGAGCAGTGAGTACCGAGTCTCACAGTCGGTAAACTTTTTGCTTAGGTAATAAATAGCGTGCTCTTTTCGGCCAGACTCGTCATGCTGCCCCAACACACACCCCATTGAGTTGTCAAGTACCGTCAAGTATAGTATTAGAGGTCTCCCTTCAACCGGTGGCATAAGAATGGGTGGTTCTTGGAGATACTCTTTGATCCTTTCGAAAGCGGCCTGACATTCATCATTCCAACGTACTACTTGATCTTTCTTCAGTAGCTTGAAGATTGGTTCACAGGTAGCAGTTAGATGCGAGATGAATCGGGCAATGTAGTTCAACCGTCCTAGAAAGCCTCTGACTTCTTTCTCTGTCTTAGGAGTTGGCATCTCTTGTATGGATTTCACTTTGGCAGGGTCTACTTGAATGCCTTTGTCACTTACGATGAAGCCTAGCAATTTTCCAGATCTCACCCCAAAGGTGCATTTGTTCGGGTTCAACCTCAGCTTGTACAACTTCAGACGGTCAAACAGCTTCCGTAGGTGGTCAAGGTGTTCCTCCTCAGTTTGAGACCTTGCAATCATATCATCGACGTATACTTCTATCTCGTGATGGATCATATCATGAAATAAAGCAACCATGGCACGTTGGTAAGTTGCCCCAACATTTTTCAACCCAAAAGGCATGACCTTGTAGCAAAAGGTGCCCCACTGAGTAACAAAAGTGGTCTTCTCCATGTCTTCAGGAGCCATCTTGATCTGATTATAATCGGAGAAACCGTCCATGAAGGAGAACACCTTATGCTGAGAAGTATTGTCAACCAGAACATCGATGTGAGGCAGAGGGAAATCATCCTTAGGGTTGGCCCTGTTCAAATCCCTGTAATCAACACACATTCGAACCTTACCATCCTTTTTCGGCACTGGAACCACGTTGGCAATCCACTGAGGGTAAGAAGTCACTGCTAGAAACCCGGCATCAAATTGTTTCATAACCTCGGCCTTGATTTTCTCGGACATCTCTGGACGCATACGGCGGACCTTTTGTTTAACCGGAGGGCATTCTTCCTTGGTAGGCAGGTGATGTACCACAATGTCGGTATCCAACCCAGGCATGTCTTCGTAAGACCAGGCAAAGATTTCCACATAGTCATGCAGCATCTGAATCAACCGTTGTTTCACACTGAGCTCTAGATTGGCACCAATCTTGACCTCTTTTCTGTCTGTCTCAGTACCCAGATTTACCGTTTCCACTGGCTCTTCATGTGGCTGAATGGCCCTCTCTTCCTGGAGTAGCAGTCTTGCGAGCTCACCAGGCACTTCGCAATCATCTTCACCTTCGTCTTCGGCTAAGTTGATCGGATTTTCGAAGTTATAACTGGCAGTAGCAGAGTCGTTACCAGTGAGATCCAGAGTGGATTGGAACCTGTATGGGTGAGTGTGTGTAAATATAGCTGTTTTGCAACATATAATAAAGAAAGAAAAGGAGCGCAAGATTTTGAAATGCAACAAACGTCCAATGTTTTGATTAATGATATATGAAAATGACATACAAAAGCCCTAACAAATGAAGCCAGTGTCCCGGGTAGGACACCGAGCCATAAAAGTTTCAACATATTGTTTGTTACAAATTGAAAACAAAAGAGTTCATTACTGAGTGACAAAATTAATAGGTGTAAAGTCTTTGGCAGTCTAGTTGCTTGGTCCACTGTCGGTTGTTATGTAGATCCAGCTGTCGAATTCGGATTCCTCCACTTCGTCTTCAATAGCATTCACTCCTGGGTTGGTGATGAACACAGGAGGTCTTCCAATCCTTGCTTTGCGAACAACCCTCTGAGCCTCTGCAGTGAAGCCCAAACCAAACTTGTCGGTCTTCGGAGTAAAGTCAGGGAGTCAGCCCCAGTTTGCACATTCACCCTTCTCAATCACAGCCCGGGCATCCTTTAAGGAAGCCATCTTCAAAGGAGGGTCTTCAATCACAGTTTCAGCTGATGCTAATGTCTGAGGCACCTCTTCAAAGTGCTGGAATGGGGTTTCAATGAATTCCCCATCCATCTCTATGTACCGGAACGAGTTTAAGTGGCTGACCATATACTGTTCTTCCCCTTGAACTGTAACGATCTTTCCTCTAACCGGGTACTTAAGCTTCTGATGTAGTGTGGAGGTCACAGCTCCAGCCTTGTGGATCCATGGACGACCCCGAAAACAAGAGTATGATGGACGGATGTCCATCACATAGAAAGTAGAATCAAAAACTTGAGAACCAACCCTGATTGGAATGTCAACTTCACCATGTACCATCCTTTTCGAACCGTCAAAGGCTCGGACAATAATGTTACTAGGCTTGAGCTCCAGACCCTCACAATCCAATCTATCTAGGGCCTTCTTGGGAAATACGTTCAATGAAGAGCCGGTGTCTACCAACACATGGGCAAGAGTAGTGCCCCTGCATTCAATGGAGACATGCAGGGCGTCGTTATGGTTCTTTCTTTTTGCAGTCAGATCAGCGTCAGAGAAGCCCAAACCATTATTGGCAGTCAAGTTGGCCACACAATCAGTAAATTGATCAGCAGACGTTTCTTGCGGCACATGGGCCGTCTTCAGGAAGGAAATCAGGGCCTTGGCATGGGCCTCTGAACACAACAACAGTGATAGCATAGAAATTTTTGATGGAGTGTGCCCCAACTGCTCAACTACATTGAAATCACTTTTCTTGATAATCTTGAGGTTCTCCTCCATCTCTTGCTGGGAGGCTTCAACAGTGGTTGTCTTCGGCGCCTCCGTCAGGGCAGGCAAATCAGTAGCAATCCCTTTGCCCCGAGCGTCAGATGACTCGGCAGCAGGGGTGGAAACAGGAACTTGATTAGGAAGTGGAACATGCACACTTGCAGGTGTGATGATAAGGGGTTTCTGAATAGCTGATGGCGAAATATCTGGTGAAAATAGCCTACCACTGCGAGCAATTTTGGCAGGCCCGGTGATGTTACTGACACTGGTACTTGTATCAAACTCTTGCTTTACTCCAAAACATAAACATCTGCCCCATAGTGCCATGAGACAGCTTTGTCGGATGAATAAGGGAGAGGCCCCAGAACAGTGATGATGACAGGAGCAATCTTTTGAGTGGACATGATTTTGACAGGCTTCTTTGAAGGAGCCTTGGGAGGTTTGTTGAAAATAGTGACAATAGAAACTTCTTCGGCGGGGACAGCAGGAACAACAATCTTCTCGAACAAGATTTCTTTGCTATCCATCAGGCTTTGGATACCTGATTTCAGCAAAGGACAACCAAAAGGCGAAACAGCACATAGAAGGAAATCTTCACCACATCCCGGAAATAAACCGGCTAGCAATAGATTCCTTTTAACAGTCGATAACTGAGTAACAATCTCTTCCAAGGAGGCTACATATCGGTCTTCTTCCACAGCATTCACTCCATGCTGGGGCATGGGAGCAGTCACAACATTGGGCCTTTCGGGCGCCTCAAATTGTATTTCCTTAGCATCAATAAGGTCTTGAACCTTATTCCTCAGAGCCCAACAATCGTCCATAGTATGCCCGGGGCTATCAGAGTGATAAGCGCAACGGGCGTTGGGGTTGTACTTTGGAGAAGCTGTGTTCACTACCTTCGGAGCTTCTTTGACAGTTACCAGATTGGTTGACAGTAGTTGCAGCAAAATCTGAGACAGGGTCATGTTGAGTCGAGTGTACTGCCTCTTGGGTCTCTCACCCCTTGGTTGGTTTTACTGCTGAGGAGCAGCAGCAGGCTTTGAAATTACCAATGCATTGACAGCTTGGCGGCGTTCTGGCATAACTTGTCTTCTAGGACCATAAACAACACTAGCTTCCTTCTTGAAAGGTTTCTTCTCAGTACTCGCGGAGGCACCTTTCTGTATCTTCCCTGACTTGATACCAGCTTCTATCCTCTCACTAGTCAAGATCAAATCTGTAAACCTAGCAGAGGAATTACCAATCAGATGATTGAAGAATGGACCAGACAGGGTCCCCAGGAACATGTCAACAAGTTCACGGTCAGTCAAAGGAGGCTGCACCCTGCCAGCCAGGTCTCTCCACTTTTGCGCATACTCCTTGAATCCTTCGCCAGTCCCCAATGACATACCCTGGAGTTGGGTACGCGTGGGAGCAAGGTCAGAATTGTACTGATACTGTTTATAAAATGCGGTAGCCAAATCCTCCCAGTTTCGAATACTGGCTCCATCCAGCTGATAGAACCATTCGAGTTGAGACCCCGAAAGGCTATCCTGAAAGAAATGGATCCATAGGTTCCTGTCTGTAGTGTAAGGTTGGATCTTCCTTACATATGATCTGAGATGCAGCTTAGGACAGGAAGCCCCATCGTACTTCGCAAAGGCAGGCGCCTTGAACTTGTGTGGGATCACCACCCCAGAAGATAAACCTAGATCTCCGAAATCCAACCCCGGCACATTTTGAATCTCCATGGCACTTAAACGGTCCTCTAGTTGCTTGTATCTGTCTGCAGCAGGAGGGTACTGTTCATCATTGTAATCCGTCTCGTTGTCGGAGACTGCAGGACTAGGAGCCCTCCCCCCTTGGGGACTGTCTTTCTCTACAGAGGAAGTAGCCTGATCAGCCTCATTATGGAGTGTATTCCCAAACCTGCGTCCAGTGTTGAACAGCGCAGTCCTCTTCTTCTTCTTCTTCTTCAAGAGCAGAGTCTTCAACTCTTGTTGACCTTGGGCTAAGCTCATGACCAGCTCTTGAAACTGGGCGTTCTGGGCCTGGAGGGCCTTGATAGCTTGCTCATTGGATAATTCAGGATTCATGATGACTGTTCAAATAAACAGTGAAGAAGATTAAGCAACCTGTGGAAAAAGAGTACCTGCTATGCATATGATGCAATGAGATGCGTATGATTTATGTTTTCAAAGACAAACGGGATTCAACTTTGTAGACAAAAAGGAAACACACTTCATTAGATTCAAACTTTAAATTGTTCAACAATTTGCCCTTAGGCGTTACAAGAATGAAAATACTGAAAAGGAAATAAAAGCTGTAAAAGGAAACATCCAAAGCTCATCAGTGCTTCCATGGCCTCCTCTTCTCAGTACGGATATAGTCATTCAGGATCCGCTCTTCCTCCAATTGCTTAGTCAGCTTCTGTATCTTCCGTTCTTGTTCGTTGAACTTTTCCCGATAAAAATCCCGTTCTTCCTGTAGCTGCGCCCAAGATCTCTTTAGTGTATCAACATCAATGGGTATCTGAGGAGGGAGGACAGTTGGAGGAACCCCGTCTTCATCAGGAGATTCAAGAATGATAGGCCTGACAGCTTCGTATGGCATACCTAACTTCTGAGCACGGATGCGGACCCATCTGCAATAGGGTTCCAATGGTAGAGAAGTCTTCGGTCCCAACTCATGTGGGTCAGCTTTGTGAATTCTGTCCCAAGCCTTGATGAATCCATGGTGCAGTTTGTCACTGCCTACTTGAAATTCAAAACTGAAGTGAGGAACCAACATCTCATGAGGCCCTGCTCTTCTGGCTCTTCCAAACTGACGGAGAGCTAAACATGGATTATAAGATATTCCTCCCTGGGTACCGATCAATGGAACATTAGGGTATTCTCCGCAACGATCAATAACAGCTACCTCATCCAAACCTCTGAGAGTCCAAGTGATGTCATTATCAGTGAGAGACATTAACCTATGAGCCCAACCCTTTCCTTCTTCATTCTTCAGCACGAACTTAGGAAGGTGCAAAATAAACCACCTCACTAACAAAGGAGCACAACACCATGGAGTTCCCCGTCTTCGGGCAGTACGAGCATAGAGTTGTTGCAGGATATCACCCAAAAGAGTGGGTACAGGGTTCTGAGACATGAAGATCCTTATGGCATAGATATTGATAAAGGTATCAGGATTTGGAAACAATACCAGACCATAGATTAAAAGAGCCAGAATGTCTTCGTACGCCTTGAAGTCTAAGTCATCCCAGAAACTATTAGCTTTGCCAACCAGAAATTTAACTAAGAAGCCCTTAACTCCACTTCTAGTTTCCCAGTTAGCCATTACCTCTTCTTTGGTCAAGGGCAGGACTGTAGCAATCTCTTCAGGCCTAAGAGTCTTCTCCCAACCAGTGAACGGAGTTTGCTCCAAAACAGGGATACCAAGCAAATCAGAGAATTCTTCCAGGGTAGGGACCAGCTGGAAGTCTTGAAAAGTGAAACAATGATATAGGGGATCATAAAACTGGGTCAGGACACTCGTCAGTTGTTGGTCCCACTTTGAAGTGACTAACCCAAGGAGAGAACCATGCCTCTTGATGAAGGAAGTAGTGTTTGGAATCCTATCAACCAATTCCTTGAGCAAAGTTGGTGGTTGAACAAAGTTGAGCCAGATAGTATTCCTACGCACGGGCATCTTGATGTCCTACAAAACAGAGCAAAGATGAAACCCTCTTGTCTTTGAAATGGATCAGTCCTTATGCAGGATGCATGCAATGGTATGATGGTATGATGCTATGATAAAGCACACCACAAGTATTCACAAAGGCAAGCATAATAAGGCACACAAGTCACACAAGACAACCCTTAGGGTTTAGGCCAGCATGAAGTTTAGGTATTACCCTCTTTTAGTTTCGTTGGGTAAAACCTGTCCTATCAAAAGTAACCGGGTTCTAGAGGATCTCAATATCATTGACTACCCTCAATCGGTCATAACTCCAGCATCGCAATCTTTTCTTGCGGCCAGAACCATCACGAGAGTTTAGCCTCAATGAGTGTAGCATACTGCTACTGTTCTATGGCCAAGTTGGGTCAATTTAGGGTTCTAAGGTCGGTTGGTGCTTAATGACTCCTTAGAAGACCCATATTATCCTCGTTTCAACACAAGGGATATCGGTACAGACCAAGGTGCCACACCAACGTAGCCACTGCTTCACCCATGTCGGTCTACGCCAGACAGGTCCCTCACAGATTATGCTACCTAAAAGGGTATTCCCTAGATCCGGGTTAGGATCTATGAAACTCCGATGCAAAGCCCACAAATATAAAAGCAAACAAAGCAAAATTTTTTGAAAACAAAAGTGATATAACCCCTAAGGTTACTCCACTTTTAAGTAATCCCCAGCAGAGTCGCCAGTTATGTGATACGGTGGGAGAACTGACTTGAGGTTTTGCGTTTGTTTTCGCAAATGTTTTGGTTGAGCAAGAGTCACCACCGACTTTTTATTTTATCCTAAGGAAATGTTAAAAAGCACAGCAAAAACCTTTGAGATGTTTTCTTGGGTTCGGGGAGTAGATTATAGAAAGGGAAGGTATTAGCACCCTTTCTATCCATGGTTATCCATGGGCTCTTAGTTACTTGCTTAGATCAACTTGCCTTGATTTTCAATTGTTTGAAATGGTGCTTTGTGTGTGGGTTTGAAAATGTTTTGAAAAGAGGCCAATGTGGTGGCAACCTTTGTAATGATCCATGTTTGGATGTATATAAAGGTGTATGTCTTTTGAAAAGTTTCCAATGTTTTTTTGAAAGTGTTGTGATGTGTGGTTTTAAAAAAAATAGGCAAGTGTTTTTGTTTTGCAAGTTGGCAAGTAACCAAGAGCTATCTACCCTAAATTTCTCAAAGATCTTTGCTATGTTTTAACCCTTTTAACAATTTTGTTCCACCATTGTATTTGGTGGACAATCTTGTATTAGCATGTGAACGGGACGGGCGCGGGTCGTCGTTTAGACCATGATTGCAATGGTGCCAAGTGTCTTTGGGCAATTTTTCCTTTAAGGGACTTGATCATTTTTAGGCAACTTTTGAAAGCGTCATCGAGGGACTATGATCATTTGATATTGTTTTGTTTTGCCAAAGACACCTAACATGCAATATGGCCCATTATTGAAGGAAACAAGTGGAGTACCCTAGGGGTGCAAGTGTGATTAGTGTTGTCCATTTTCATGCTTGTTTATCTTGAAATTAGGTCAAACTATTTGGTTGATTATTGCATACAAAACCCTAATTCTATCATGGCATATTTAGAAAGCTTTTAAATGCGGAATTTAAAGGTCCTAAATTATTACACAATAATCATGGGAATGGGGGTACAAATGTTCAAATGGGGATGAGACTTTATAGGAGAGTAGTGTCCAATATTTACAACCAAATCGAATTGCGCAAATGTAAATGTAAAGATGTATAAGAATAAAGCAATATGTATGTGTAAAGATTTTTGTGTAAGTGTATGTTTTATTCATAAGTGAAATAAAAATAAATAAAAAAAGGATTAATTTGGATATTTTCATGTTTAGGGCAAAAAAACCCTAATTTTATAAATAAAAAGGTATTTATTATATAATATGTGCAATATTTATTAATTATGTACAAAAATAAATAAAAGGGAAGTAATTTGTAAAAAAAGATGATTTTTTAAGTTAAATATTAATAAAAATAAAAATGTATTATTTTTGTATTTTTCTCCTAAATATTTTAATAAGTATATAAGTATTTATATTATTTACTAAATATGTTAAATATGTATAAAAATAAAATATTTAATATTTACAAAAAAGTATATTTTTTATAAAACGTTTTCAAAAGATAAAATAAAATGAAAATTAGAAAATAAATGTATTTATATTATTTTTTTAGTTATTTTAAATGAAAGTATATTTATGTTTATTTACATATATACTAAATGAAACAAATAAATATCAAATAAAATGCAAAAAATGTGAGAAAAATAATTTTAATGTTTTTTTTTTATATTTTAAGAAAAAATAACAAATCAGAATAAAAAAGAAAAAGTTAAAAATGACAAATAAAACTCAAAATGGGCCAGGGGGTGCATGTGTAAAACAGTGGTGCAAAAAGGAAAAACAACACAGGCCCAGCCCAAAGAGGTTGTCTTCAACCTCCAGCAACAAACTTGTCAAAAACGCGCGCCTTTCCCACCTTGTTCAAACATCCTGATTCCTGGACTTTTAGCACAAACTTATAACATGAAAAATGTCAAGCATCAAGCCACGATTCCATACATACCAAGAACTTGATCTAACCCTCAGAAATGAGAGAGAATTTCTCCATCCCTAATTCTTAACCTAAGTTTTTTCTAATGTTCAGGTTCCAAATTCTCTCAGCACATGCAATATAAATGGAAAGTAAATATATGTGTAGCTTCAGGGCCATGAGTAGAGCATTTTTCATTCATAAACCTAAAGCCAACTCTTCCTAGGTTGAGAGATAGAAGTCCATGAACTTACCTGTTCAGCTTGGATCATGTCTGACAATGGAGGCACTTTCAAGGCAATGTGAGGACTTGTACAACTTGCTTGAAGTTCAGGGATGCTTCTCCCACCTTTAGCTTGCTTTGAAACCAAATGAATCAAGATATGGGAGTCAACCTGCAAAACAGAAAAAGTGAAAATGGTGAAGTTGGTTAGAGGTGTTACAGGTCGTGTCCAATGCTTGGGATAGTTTGTATAGGTGGTATGGAGTGTGTATGAACTGGTTTTGGCCAAGGCGCACGAGTGGATTGAGTTGTGCCACTCAAACTGCAGGGATGCCCTGTTTTTGTGCAGTACAATGGTGTTTTGATGAATGATGAGGTTTGGAAGGTGGTTAGCTCGTGCCTTAGCTTAGGTTTGATATTTGGAATGTGTTTAACAAGTTTGTCTAAGCTTCTCTTGGCAGAAATGTGAGATGATATCAATATGCCAAGTTTCTTTTAATGTAAGTAAAAAATGCCAAGTTGGTTTCTAGGCTTATGCAGGCCCCTCAAGTATGCTGCCTCAATCCTTCTTGATCAGTGTGTTATGTCCATGAATCTTGTGTCCAAAGATATGGCCTTGTACTTCTTGATTTGCAAACTTGACATAAAGCCATACTTTACAAAAATGGATAAAGTGCTTTTTCTAATTAAGGCTTAATTCTTCATACAATGACCAAATGCACAAAATAATACCTTGGCACAATGGATTGGCATTTAATTATTGAGTAAGAAAAGGATTAGAGGCCTGTAACTAGCTTGCTCATGCTGATTTGAAAAATTGCACAAGTTATGAACATGGAAATGGCTCATGAACAAAGTGACTTTTGCCCATATTGCCAAATTCGATTCTCCCTAACCACAAGGGTGTTTGATGAGTTCTTGGACATTTTGGAAATCTTGGGATGTGTACTACAATCCATCTTTGTAATGCAAATTGAAATTCCAAGTGGAAGCATGTGAAAAGTGGCCATGAAGTTAGGCAAAAATCCTGCATAGAATAGGTCAAAATTTTTCTAAGTTAAGAATGTTTTGCACCCTTGTTCCAAAAATCATAACTTGAGCTATAAGCTTCTTTTGAGGAAACTTTGTGAATCAAAGTTGTAGATTTTGCAATGGACTATAACTTTCATGTTTTGAGTTTTCCTTGAATCAAAATGTATCTTGGTGAAAAAATGGGACAAAGTTAGGAAAAAATTAGGGATTTTCATAACTTAGAAAATTTCTAAGTTATGAAAATTCTTCATTTTAAACCCTAATTTGCAATTTTTGATTTCTTGATGAACAAGTTTCATGATTTGACATGTTTTTATGAAAAATGAATCTTGACATTTGATTTTGACCAAAAAGTCAAAGTTTGACTTTTGAGTATACAGTCAAATTTGGCTCAGTTGACTGGAAAATTCATCTGTCAATCTTGTGCATTTGGGATCTTTTGAACTTGTTGAACATGTCAAGACAATCCCATTGGGTCCTTGAGTCCATATGTGAGCTTGGTTTGCCATTGGCTAGGTCAAACAGTCAAAAATTGCCTTTGTGCAGTCAAAACCCTAAAAATGACCATTTTGCCCTTTTGGTGATCTGATCAAATTTCTTGTGGAATTATGATCCAAACTTGACCAAATGGTTCATATGAGTTCATAATGTTGATGTGGGTCAAATTTCATGAGGTTTGACTGTCAATTGACCACAGTTGACTTTTTCCCCAATACAGCTGATTTCTAGGTCAACTGTCCAATTGATTGGGCAAAGATTGGAATCAAGGCTTGAAACTTGGTAGGGATAAACTTGGGAGTCCAATATGAAGCATGAAAGTCATCTTAGGCATTTTAGGTCAAAACATCTTTGTGCAAACACAAACCCTAATTTGGGTCAACAGTGCATGGAGTAGTCTTGAGTAGAGCAAACCCTAACTGGATCTTGAGCTCCAAGGGTCTTGTGGTGAGAAAATGTTGAAGAAACGGGAGGGCAAATTTTGGGGTACAACAGTTGCCCCTATTCAATCTTCTTGAACCTGAAGAGTTAGATTGGAAAGTTTTCCTTTCGCGACTCGAGGGTAAAAGGAGATTGGACACTAGAGTGCCCGGAAATTTGCACTCGCATGCTGGAGTATCAGCAATGTGATGTCGGGAATGGGCTTACAAATGCCATTTGGAGAGATGGTGGATAGGAGGATGGCCTTATAGATGCCATCTGGAGGTGTGACAGAACCTTGTTGGGAATGGGCTTATAGATGCCATTTGGAAGTGTTGATCGCGTAAGAAATTACTTAGCGAGAACTGTCGAACTTTGAGAAAGGAAGATGTTTCCTGGCCTGTTACAGGTGTTGATATTCAGTCTCTTCATGCAGATATGCCCTGGATGGATACAGGTATCGAATCAACAAATGGTTGCTCACAGATGTGCCCTGGCTAGATACAGGAATCGAATCTAGAACTGTTATCTACAGATGTGCCCTGGCTATATACAAGTATCGAATCTGGAATCGTCGTCTACAGATATGCCCTGGATGGATACAAGTATCGAATCTGGAATTGTCGTCTACAGATATGCCCTGGCTGGATACAGGTATCGAATCTGGAACTGTTGTCTACAGATGTGCCCTGGCTGGATACAGGAATTGAATCTGGAATTGCAAAAGTTTGGTAGAGATGGCTTTCCTGGCTGGGTACAGGTGTAAACTTCTGACCTGAGAATGAAAGATAATTTCCTGGCCCGTTACAGGGGTTGATCTTCAAACTCTTCATGCAGATATGCCCTGGCTAGATACAAGTATCGAATCTACAATCAATCACTCACAGATATGCCCTGGCTAGATACAGGTATCGAATCTGGAATTGTGACAGTTGATAGTAATCATCTTTGGATTGACCTTTTCCTGAAAAGGTAAAACATCAGTTGTATGCAATGTCATGATGTATGAAATGCATGATGTCATGATGCTCAAAATGAGATAGTGTTGTATGCACTTTATCATGTATGCAAGCAGGATGTACGAAATGTGAAATGTCTATGAATGTATTTTCGTCTAGGAAAATAAATCCTTGACGACTGGCCGGGGAATCAAATCCCGGGCTAATGTTGAAGAGTAGAGTTCTTCGCTTCCGCTGGGGATAATGGTTGCAAAAATAAACCGGTAGGAGAAGATGACTCCGTTGGGGAATAAACTTGTTGGATAGGTTGCTCTGCGGGGAATTACTCTGTGGGAAGAGATACTTCGCTGAGACTTTGATGAGAACTCCGTTGGGGATTCCACTGATAAGTTATGTTGGGGAATTTGATGAACTCCGTTGGGGATAGGAAGACCTTCGCCGAGGACGAACTTTCCGTGGTAATTAGCTGAGGATAACCCAGTTATACCCTGGTGGGGAAATAACCTTTGAATAAAGTCGGGGAGAGACGTATGTACTCTGCAGGCGACAAACTTCCAGAATCTACTGGGGATATGGATTCCACTCTCCTGGGGAAACTTTTCAGACCGTACTGGGGTGTTGGTATTCCGCCGGGGAACAATCTTATATTAAGACTGCCGGGGATGCTTGCTGAGGAATATCTATACTCCGCTGGGGGAATGTTGAGATCTTCTGGGGATAACCAACTTCCTTAAGGCTGACAGTAGACTAACTCTGCTTGAGGAGAGTATCGCTGACTTGCTAGGGGAACATTGTGCCTTTTTAGGGCTGATGGGAGACCAACTCTGCCTGGGGAGAATATTGCCGAATCTTGTCTTACTCTGTGGGGAGTTGAGGTGACTTGGTTACGTTCTTCAACTGAACCTACCTTGGTACCTTGGTGGACACAACAACTAGATCGCTTAGACAATTCTACATTGCCCCTGCCTCTGATGTCACCTGTAATCAGTCCTTTGTTTCGCATGCAAATATTCATGATTAACAGTTAACGTCAAATGCATATATCAAAAATGAACATTAGACGTTCTTCGCAAGACAAAACAGAAAAGGGAAAACAAATGGATAATTTGTCTGAAAAATTGAACTTGTATTGATTTTGAAATTTGCCTGTAAATAGGCGTTTTATGTACAAGAGGCTTACGTCCTAGTAAGAGAACGCCGCCGAGCAAAATAGAGTTTATACAATTTTGTGAAAAGGAAACAAAACAGCTATGTGAACCATAATCCCACTGGGTTCCAACTCTGCTATCGCCTTTATGTCTTCAAGCGTCTCATCACTTTGCTGCTTAGTTGAAAATGAAGCTGATTGATTGAATTTATCTGAGCCCGATAGTTGATGCCGAATTCTGGATGCAAGGTGATCCAATGAGACATAGTATTACGCTTTATCCCTAACTTTTGCCTGGACCGCCCTTTCGGGTTTTCAGTCCACCGGGATACCCATTTTTTCCCAAGCCGCCTTTTCAGGTTTTCGACTTGCCGGGTGTATAGATTTTTTTTCATTTTCATCCCTTATTTCTGCCCGAACCCTTTTGGTTCGCCGGGAAGCCCTTATTTTTGCCTAGGTGTGTCAACCTAGCGGGTCTTTAAATTCATGTGTAGTATCTTTTTACTATGTCTGCATTGGCAGGGTGAGGAAGGTCGTCACCATCCATGGTGGTTAGGATCATAGCTCCTCCTGAGAAGATGTGCTTAACCACAAATGGCCCTTCGTACGTAGGGGTCCATTTGCCCCTGGGATCACTTTGAGGAAGAATGATGCGCTTGATTACCAGGTCTTCGACTTGATACTCTTGTCGTCTGACCTTCTTGTTAAATGCCCTGATCATCCGTTTTTGGTACCTCTGACCATGACAAATAGCAGTGAGTCTCTTTTCGTCAATTAGGTTTAATTGATCAAGCTGAGTCTGGATCCAGTCATCTTCGCTCAAGTCTGCATCCTTCATTATCCGGAGAGAGGGTATCTGGACTTCAATAGGCAAGACTGCCTCCATGCCATAGACCAAGGAAAAGGGAGTTTCCCCTGTTGACGTCCGTGATGAGGTACGGTACCCATGAAGAGCAAACGATAACATTTCGTGCCAATCTTTGTAGGTCACTGTCATCTTCTACACAATCTTCTTGATGTTCTTATTCGCTGCTTCTACAGCCCCGTTCATCTTCGGCCGGTAGGGAGAAGAGTTGTGGTGCTGTATTTTGAATTGCTCGTAGAGCTCAGTGATAATCTTGTTGTTGAGATTGGTACCATTGTCTGTAATGATCCTCTCAGGTACACCGTATCGACAGATCAGGTTATGCCGAATGAACCGTGCCACGACGCTCTTGGTTACGGTGGCGTAGGAGGCTGCTTCAACCCACTTTGTGAAGTAATCAATCGCGACTAGGATGAAGCGATGCCTGTTGGATGCAGTAGGTCGGATCTCGCCGATCATATCAATGCCCCACATTGCAAAAGGCCAAGGTGCCGTCAGGACGTTCAGAGGAACCGG
This sequence comes from Vicia faba, assembly GCA_948472305.1. NCBI lineage: Eukaryota > Viridiplantae > Streptophyta > Magnoliopsida > Fabales > Fabaceae > Vicia > Vicia faba. Next base: position 1,183,496,423 of record OX451741.1, on the reverse strand, counting down.
AGGAATATGCACCTTATCAGCATAGATTTGGCATTTATGACAAGTTCGCGAGTGCTGATAACAGTCGGCTTCCATTGTGGACCAGAAATATCAAGCCCGAAGGATTTTCTTTGCCATGGTGTGTGCACTGGAATGTGTTCCGAAAGTACCTTCATGTAGCTCTGCCATGATCCTTTCTGCTTCAGTCTTATCCATACAATGCATCAAGGTTGAATCATGGTTTCGCTTGTACATAATGCCGTTACTGAGGAAGAACTTTGTCGCAAACCTTCTCAGGAATTTCTTGTCATTAACCGATGCACCCTCGGGGTATTCTTAAACCTCAAGGTACCTCTTCACTTCATGATACCAGGGTTTTTTTGTTACCTCTTCGGTCTCGAGATCGCAGCAATGTGCAGGTTCATCGAATTTACAGATAATGATCCGGGGCGCTTCGTTGTCCCATTTGACTTTGAACATTGAAGACATCGTAGCTAGTGCGTCCGCCAACTGATTCTCCTCTCTTGGGAAGTGTTCAAAAGTTATCTCTTCGAAGTGGGGAAGCAATGTCAGCACATACTCCTTGTAAGGAATAAGATTTGGGTGTTTCGTATCCCACTCGCCTTTGACCTGATTGATCACGAGAGCGGAATCTCCGAAGACACTCAGAAACTTGATCCTTAAGTCAATTGCAACTTGAAGACCCATGATGCATGCCTCATACTCCGCCATGTTGTTGGTGCAGTTGAAACATAGTCGGGCGGTAAGTGGAGTATGAGTGCCTTTGGGGGATATGATCACAGTGCCGATACCATTATCCAAAGCGTTCGAGGCTCCGTCAAAGTGCATAGACCATCGGGATCCTTCCTCAGGTCCTTCATCCGGTCCAGGTATTTCACAATCAGTCACTACCATGATATCTTCGTCTGGAAATTCAAAGTTCATCGACTGGTAATCGTCCACTGCCTGATGTGCCAAATGGTCTGCCAATACACTTCCCTTGATTGCTTTTTGAGTCGTGTACTGGATGTCGTATTCCGTCAAGATCATTTGCCATCTTGCTATTTTTCCGGACAAGGCGGGCTTTTCGAAGATGTACTTTATTGGATCCATTTTTGAAATCAACAGAGTAGTGTGAGTCAACATATACTGTCTCAGCCGGCGAGCAGCCCATACCAGAGCGCAGCAAGTTTTCTCGAGCAGTGAGTACCGAGTCTCACAGTCGGTAAACTTTTTGCTTAGGTAATAAATAGCGTGCTCTTTTCGGCCAAACTCGTCATGCTGCCCCAGCACACACCCCATTGAGTTGTCAAGTACCGTCAAGTATAGTATTAGAGGTCTCCCTTCAACCGGTGGCATAAGAATGGGTGGTTCTTGGAGATACTCTTTGATCCTTTCGAAAGCGGCCTGACATTCATCATTCCAACGTACTACTTGATCTTTCTTCAGTAGCTTGAAGATTGGTTCACAGGTAGCAGTTAGATGCGAGATGAATCGGGAAATGTAGTTCAACCGTCCTAGAAAGCCTCTGACTTCTTTCTCTGTCTTAGGAGTTGGCATCTCTTGTATGGATTTCACTTTGGCAGGGTCTACTTGAATGCCTTTGTCACTTACAATGAAGCCTAGCAATTTTCCAGATCTCACCCCAAAGGTGCATTTGTTCGGGTTCAACCTCAGCTTGTACAACTTCAGAAGGTCAAACAGCTTCCGTAGGTGGTCAAGGTGTTCCTCCTCAGTTTGGGACCTTGCAATCATATCGTCGACGTATACTTCTATCTCGTGATGGATCATATCATGAAATAAAGCAACCATGGAACGTTGGTAAGTTACCCCATCATTTTTCAACCCAAAAGGCATGACCTTGTAGCAAAAGGTGCCCCACTGAGTAACAAAAGTGGTCTTCTCCATGTCTTCAGGAGCCATCTTGATCTGATTATAATCGGAGAAACCGTCCATGAAGGAGAACACCTTATGCTGAGCAGTATTGTCAACCAGAACATCGATGTGAGGCAGAGGGAAATCATCCTTAGGGCTGGCCCTGTTCAAATCCCTATAATCAACACACATTCGGACCTTACCATCCTTTTTTGGCACTGGAACCACGTTGGCAATCCACTAAGGGTAAGAAGTCACTGCTAGAAACCCGGTATCAAATTGTTTCATAACCTCGGCCTTGATTTTCTCGGACATCTCTGGACGCATACGGTGGACCTTTTGTTTAACCGGAGGGCATTCTTCCTTGGTAGGCAGGTGATGAACCACAATGTCGGTATCCAACCCAGGCATGTCTTCGTAAGACCAGGAAAAGATTTCCACATAGTCATGCAGCATCTGAATCAACCGTTGTTTCACACTGAGCTCTAGATTGGCACCAATCTTGACCTCTTTTCTGTCTGTCTCAGTACCCAGATTTACCGTTTCCACTGGCTCTTCATGTGGCTGAATGGCCCTCTCTTCCTGGAGTAGCAGTCTTGCGAGCTCACCAGGCACTTCGCAATCATCTTCACCTTCTTCTTCGGCTAAGTTGATCGGATTTTCGAAGTCATAACTGGCAGTAGCAGAGTCGTTACCAGTGAGATCCAGAGTGGATTGGAACCTGTATGGGTGAGTGTGTGTAAATATAGTTGTTTTGCAATATATAATAAAGAAAGAAAAGGAGCGCAAGATTTTGAAATGCAACAAACGTCCAATGTTTTGATTAATGATATATGAAAATGACATACAAAAGCCCTCACAAATGAAGCCACGGTGTCCCGGGTAGGACACCGAGCCATAAAAGTTTCAACATATTGTTTGTTACAAATTGAAAACAAAAGAGTTCATTACTGAGTGACAAAAGTAATAGGTGTAAAGTCTCTGGCAGTCCAGTTGCTTGGTCCACTGTCGGTTGTTGGGTAGATCCAGCTGTCGAATTCGGATTCCTCCACTTCGTCTTCAATAGCATTCACTCCTGGGTTGGTGATGAACACAGGAGGTCTTCCAATCCTTGCTTTGCGAACAACCCTCTGAGCCTCTGCAGTGAAGCCCAAACCAAACTTGTCGGTCTTCGGAGTAAAGTCAGGGAGTCAGCCCCAGTTTGCACATTCACCCTTCTCAATCACAACCCGGGCATCCTTTAAGGAAGCCATCTTCAAAGGAGGGTCTTCAATCACAGTTTCAGCTGATGCTAATGTCTGAGGCACCTCTTCAAAGTACTGGAATGGGGTTTCAATGAATTCCCCATCCATCTCTATGTACCGGAACGAGTTTAAGTGGCTGACCATATACTGTTCTTCCCCTTGAACTGTAACGATCTTTCCTCTAACCGGGTACTTAAGCTTCTGATGTAGTGTGGAGGTCACAGCTCCAGCCTTGTGGATCCATGGACGACCCAGAAAACAAGAGTATGATGGACGGATGTCCATCACATAGAAAGTAGAATCAAAAACTTGAGAACCAACCCTGATTGGAATGTCAACTTCACCATGTACCATCCTTTTCAAACCGTCAAAGGCTCGGACAACAATGTTACTAGGCTTGAGCTCCAGACCCTCACAATCCATTCTTTCTAGGGCCTTCTTGGGCAATACGTTCAACGAAGAGTCGGTGTCTACCAACACATGGGCAAGAGTAGTGCCCCTGCATTCAATGGAGACATGCAGGGCGTCGTTATGGTTCTTTCCTTTTGCAGTCAGATCAGCGTCAGAGAAGCCCAAACCATTATTGGCAGTCAAGTTGGCCACACAATCAGTAAATTGATCAGCAGACGTTTCTTGCGGCATATGGGCCGTCTTCAGGAAGGAAATCAGGGCCTTGGCATGGGCCTTTGAACACAATAACAGTGATAGCATAGAAATTTTTGATGGGGTGTGCCCCAACTGCTCAACTACATTGAAATCACTTTTCTTGATAATCTTGAGGATCTCCTCCATCTCTTGCTGGGAGGCTTCAACAATGGTTGTCTTCGGCGCCTCCGTCAGAGCAGGCAAATCAGTAGCAATCCCTTTGCCCCGAGCGTCAGATGACTCGGCAGCAGGGGTGGAAACAGGAACTTGATTAGGAAGTGGAACATGCACACTTGTAGGTGTGATGATAAGGAGTTTCTGAATAGCTGGTGGCGAAATATCTGGTGAAAACAGCCTACCACTGCGAGTAATTTTGGCAGGCCCGGTGATGTTACTGACACCGATACTTGTATCAAACTCTTGCTTTACTCCAAGAACATAAACATCTGCCCCATAGTGCCATGGGACAGCTTTGTCGGATGTATAAGGGAGAGGCCCCGGAACAGTGATGATGACAGGAGCAATCTTTTGAGTGGACATGATTTTGACAGGCTTCTTTGAAGGAGCCTTGGGAGGTTTGTTGAAAATAGTGACAATAGAAACTTCTTCGGCGGGGACAGCAGGAACAACAATCTTCTCGAACAAGATTTCTTTGCTATCCATCAGGCTTTGGATACCTGATTTCAGCAAAGGACAACCAAAAGGCGAAACAACACATAGAAGGCAATCTTCACCACATCCCGGAAATAAACCGGCTAGCAACAGATTCCTTTTAACAGTCGATAACGGAGTAACAATCTCTTCCAAGGAGGCTACATATCGGTCTTCTTCCACAGCATTCACTCCATGCTGGGGCATGGGAGAAGTCACAACATTGGGCCTTTCGGGCGCCTCAAATTGTATTTCCTTAGCATCAATAAGGTCTTGAACCTTATTCCTCAGAGCCCAACAATCGTCTGTAGTATGCCCGGGGCTATCAGAGTGATAAGCGCAATGGGCGTTGGGGTTGTACTTTGGAGAAGCTGTGTTCACTACCTTCGGAGCTTCTTTGACAGTTACCATATTGGTTGACAGTAGTTGCGGCAAAATCTGAGACAGGGTCATGTTGAGTCGAGGGTAATGCCTCTTGGGTCTCTCACCCCTTGGTTGGTTGTACTGCTGAGGAGCAGCAGCAGGCTTTGAAATTACCAATGCATTGACAGCTTGGCGGCATTTCGGCTTAACTTGTCTTCTAGGACCATAAACAACACTAGCTTCCTTCTTGAAAGGTTTCTTCTCAGTACTCGCGGAGGCACCTTTCTGTATCTTCCCTGACTTGATACCAGCTTCTATCCTCTCACTAGTCAAGATCAAATCTGTAAACCCAGCAGAGGAATTACCAATCAGATGATTGAAGAATGGACCAGACAGGGTCCCCAGGAACATGTCAACAAGTACACGGTCAGTCAAAGGAGGCTGCACCCTGCCAACCAGGTCTCTCCACTTTTGCGCATACTCCTTGAATCCTTCGCCAGTCCCCAATGACATACCCTGGAGTTGGGTACGCGTGGGAGCAAGGTCAGAATTGTACTGATACTGTTTATAAAATGCGGTAGCCAAATCCTCCCAGTTTTGAATACTGGCTCCATCCAGCTGATAGAACCATTCGAGTTGAGACCCCGAAAGGCTATCCTGAAAGAAATGGATCCATAGGTTCTTGTCTGCAGTGTAAGGTTGGATCTTCCTTACATATGATCTGAGATGCAGCTTAGGAAAGGAAGCCCCATCGTACTTCGCAAAGGCAGGCGCCTTGAACTTGTGTGGGATCACCACCCCAGAAGATAAACCTAGATCTCCGAAATCCAACCCCGGCACATTTTGAATCTCCATGGCACTTAAACGGTCCTCTAGTTGCTTGTATCTGTCTGCAGCAGAAGGGTACTGTTCATCTTTGTAATCCGTCTCGTTGTCGGAGACTGCAGGACTAGGAGCCCTTCCCCCTTGGGGACTGTCTTTCTCTGCAGAGGAAGTAGCCTGATCAGCCTCATTATGGAGTGTATTCCCAAACCTGCGTCCAGTGTTGAACAGCGCAGTCCTCTTCTTCTTCTTCTTCTTCAAGAGCAGAGTCTTCAACTCTTGTTGACCTTGGGCTAAGCTCATGACCAGCTCTTGAAACTGGGCGTTCTGGGCCTGGAGGGCCTTGATAGCTTGCTCATTGGATGATTCAGGATTCATGATGACTGTTCAAATAAACAGCGAAGAAGATTAAGCAACCTGTGGAAAAAGAGTACCTGTTATGCATATGATGCAATGAGATGCGTATGATTTATGTTTTCAAAGACAAACGGGATTCAACTTTGTAGACAAAAAGGAAACACACTTCATTAGATTCAAACTTTAAATTGTTCAACAATTTGCCCTTAGGCGTTACAAGAATGAAAATACTGAAAAGGAAATAAAAGCTGTAAAAGGAAACATCCAAAGCTCATCAGTGCTTCCATGGCCTCCTCTTCTCAGTACGGATATAGTCATTCAGGATCCGCTCTTCCTCCAATTGCTTAGTCAGCTTCTGGATCTTCCGTTCTTGTTCGTTGAACTTTTCCCGATAAAAATCCCGTTCTTCCTGTAGCTGCGCCCAAGATCTCTTTAGTGTATCAACATCAGTGGGTATCTGAGGAGGGAGGACAGTTGGAGGAACCCCGTCTTCATCAGGAGATTCAAGAATGATAGGCCTGACAGCTTCGTATGGCATACCTAACTTCTGAGCACGGATGCAGACCCATCTGCAATAGGGTTCCAATGGTAGAGAAGTCTTCGGTCCCAACTCATGTGGGTCAGCTTTGTGAATTCTGTCCCAAGCCTTGATGAATCCATGGCGCAGTTTGTCACTGCCTACTTGAAATTCAAAACTGAAGTGAGGAACCAACATCTCATGAGGCCCTGCTCTTCTGGCTCTTCCAAACTGACGGAGAGCTAAACATGGATTATAAGAGATTCTTCCCTGGGTACCGATCAATGGAACATTAGGGTATTCTCCGCAACGATCAATAACAGCTACCTCATCCAAACCTCTGAGAGTCCAAGTGATGTCATTATCAGTGAGAGACATTAACCTATGAGCCCAACCCTTTCCTTCTTCATTCTTCAGCACGAACTTAGGAAGGTGCAAAATAAACCACCTCACTAACAAAGGAGAACAACACCATGGAGTTCCCCGTCTTCGGGCAGTACGAGCATAGAGTTGTTGCAGGATATCACCCAAAAGAGTGGGTACATGGTTCCGAGACATGAAGATCCTTATGGCATAGATATTGATAAAGGTATCAGGATTTGGAAACAATACCAGACCATAGATTAAAAGAGCCAGAATGTCTTCGTACGCCTTGAAGTCTAAGTCATCCCAGAAACTATTAGCTCTGCCAACCAGAAATTTAACTAAGAAGCCCTTAACTCCACTTCTAGTTTCCCAGTTAGCCATTACCTCTTCTTTGGTCAAGGGCAGGACTGTAGCAATCTCTTCAGGCCTAAGAGTCTTCTCCCAACCAGTGAACGGAGTTTGCTCCAAAACAGGGATACCAAGCAAATCAGAGAATTCTTCCAGGGTAGGGACCAGCTGGAAGTCTTGAAAAGTGAAACAATGATATAGGGGATCATAAAACTGGGCCAGGACACTCGTCAGTTGTTGGTCCCACTTTGAAGTGACTAACCCAAGGAGAGAACCATGCCTCTTGATGAAGGAAGTAGTGTTTGGAATCCTATCAACCAATTCCTTGAGCAAAGTTGGTGGTTGAACAAAGTTGAGCCGGATAGTATTCCTATGCACGGGCATCATGATGTCCTACAAAACAGAGCAAAGATGAAACCTTCTTGTCTTTGAAATGGATCAGTCCTTATGCAGGATGCATGCAATGGTATGATGGTATGATGCTATGATAAAGCACACCACAAGTATTCACAAAGGCAAGCATAATAAGGCACACAAGTCACACAAGACAACCCTTAGGGTTTAGGCCAGCATGAAGTTTAGGTATTACCCTCTTTTAGTTTCGTTGGTTAAAACCTGTCCTATCAAAAGTAACCGGGTTCTAGAGGATCTCAATATCATTGACTACCCTCAATCGATCATAACTCCAGCATCACAATCTTTTCTTGCGGCCAGAACCATCGCGAGAGTTTAGCCTCAATGAGTGTAGCATACTGCTACTGTTCTATGGCCAAGTTGGGTCAATTTAGGGTTCTAAGGTCGGTTGGTGCTTAATGACTCCTTAGAAGACCCATATTCTCCTCGTTTCAACACAAGGGATATCAGTCGGACCAAGGTGCCACACCAACGTAGCCACTGCTTCACCCATGTCGGTCTACGCCGGACAGGTCCCTCACAGATTATGCTACCTAAAAGGGTATTCCCCAGATCTGGGTTAGGATCTATGAAACCCCGATGCAAAGCCCACAAATATAAAAGCAAACAAAGCAAAAATTTTTGAAAACAAAAGTGATATAAACCCTAAGGTTACTCCACTTTTAAGTAATCCCCAGCAGAGTTGCCAGTTCTGTGATACGGTGGGAGAACTGACTTGAGGTTTTGCGTTCGTTTTCGCAAATGTTTTGGTTGAGCAAGAGTCGCCACCGACTTTTTATTTTATCCTAAGGAAAGGTTAAAAAGCACAGCAAAAACCTTTGAGATGTTTTCTTGGGTTCGGGGAGTAGATTATAGAAAGGGAAGGTATTAGCACCCTTTCTATCCATGGTTATCCATGGGCTCTTAGTTACTTGCTTAGATCAACTTGCCTTGATTTTCAATTGTTTGAAATGGTGCTTTGTGTGTGGGTTTGAAAATGTTTTGAAAAGAGGCCAATGTGGTGGCAACCTTTGTAATGATCCATGTTTGGATGTATATAAAGGTGTATGTCTTTTGAAAAGTTTCCAATGTTTTTTTGAAAGTGTTGTGATGTGTGGTTTTAAAAAAAATAGGCAAGTGTTTTTGTTTTGCAAGTTGGCAAGTAACCAAGAGCTATCTACCCTAAATTTCTCAAAGATCTTTGCTATGTTTTAACCCTTTTAACAATTTTGTCCCACCATTGTATTTGGTGGACAATCTTGTATTAGGATGTGAACGGGACGGGCGCGGGTCGTCTTTTAGACCATGATTGCAATGGTGCCAAGTGTCTTTGGGCAATTTTTCCTTTAAGGGACTTGATCATTTTTAGGCAACTTTTGAAAGCGTCATCGAGGGACTATGATCATTTGATATTGTTTTGTTTTGCCAAAGACACCTAACATGCAATATGGCCCATTATTGAAAGCAACAAGTGGAGTACCCTAGGGGTGCAAGTGTGATTAGTGTTGTCCATTTTCATGCTTGTTTATCTTGAAATTAGGTCAAACTATTTGGTTGATTATTGCATACAAAACCCTAATTCTATCATGGCATATTTAGAAAGCTTTTAAATGCGGAATTTAAAGGTCCTAAATTATTACACAATAATCATGGGAATGGGGGTACAAATGTTCAAATGGGGATGAGACTTCATAGGAGAGTAGTGTCCAATATTTACAACCAAATCGAATTGCGCAAATGTAAATGTAAAGATGTATAAGAATAAAGCAATATGTATGTGTAAAGATTTTTGTGTAAGTGTATGTTTTATTCATAAGTGAAATAAAAATAAATAAAAAAAGGATTAATTTGGATATTTTCATGTTTAGGGCAAAAAAACCCTAATTTTATAAATAAAAAGGTATTTATTATATAATATGTGCAATATTTATTAATTATGTACAAAAATAAATAAAAGGGAAGTAATTTGTAAAAAAAAGTGATTTTTTAAGTTAAATATTAATAAAAATAAAAATGTATTATTTTTGTATTTTTCTCCTAAATATTTTAATAAGTATATAAGTATTTATATTATTTACTAAATATGTTAAATATGTATAAAAATAAAATATTTAATATTTACAAAAAAAGTATATTTTTTATAAAACGTTTTCAAAAGATAAAATAAAATGAAAATTAGAAAATAAATGTATTTATATTATTTTTTTAGTTATTTTAAATGAAAGTATATTTATGTTTATTTACATATATACTAAATGAAACAAATAAATATTAAATAAAATGCAAAAAATGTGAGAAAAATAATTTTAATGTTTTTTTTATATTTTAAGAAAAAATAACAAATCAGAATAAAAAAGAAAAAGTTAAAAATGACAAATAAAACTCAAAATGAGCCAGGGGGTGCATGTGTAAAACAGTGGTGCAAAAAGGAAAAACAACACAGGCCCAGCCCAAAGAGGTTGTCTTCAACCTCCAGCAACAAACTTGTCAAAAACGCGCGCCTTTCCCACCTTGTTCAAACATCCTGATTCCTGGACTTTTAGCACAAACTTATAACATGAAAAATGTCAAGCATCAAGCCACGATTCCATACATACCAAGAACTTGATCTAACCCTCAGAAATGAGAGAGAATTTCTCCATCCCTAATTCTTAACCTAATTTTTTTCTAATGTTCAGGTTCCAAATTCTCTCAGCACATGCAATATAAATGGAAAGTAAATATATGTGTAGCTTCAGGGCCATGAGTAGAGCATTTTTCATTCATAAACCTAAAGCCAACTCTTCCTAGGTTGAGAGATAGAAGTCCATGAACTTACCTGTTCAGCTTGGATCATATCTGACAATGGAGGCACTTTCAAGGCAATGTGAGGACTTGTACAGCTTGCTTGAAGTTCAGGGATGCTTCTCCCACCTTTAGCTTGCTTTGAAACCAAATGAATCAAGCTATGGGAGTCAACCTGCAAAACAGAAAAAGTGAAAATGGTGAAGTTGGTTAGAGGTATTACAGGTCGTGTCCAATGCTTGGGATAGTTTGTATAGGTGGTATGGAGTGTGTATGAACTGGTTTTGGCCAAGGCGCACGAGTGGATTGAGTTGTGCCACTCAAATTGCAGGGATGCCCTGTTTTTGTTCAGTACAATGGTGTTTTGATGAATGATGAGGTTCGGAAGATGGTTAGCTCGTGCCTTAGCTTAGGTTTGATATTTGGAATGTGTTTAACAAGTTTGTCTAAGCTTCTCTTGGCAGAAATGTGAGATGATATCAATATGCTAAGTTTCTTCTAATGTAAGTCAAAAATGCCAAGTTGGTTTCTAGGCTTATGCAGGCCCCTCAAGTATGCTGCCTCAATCCCTCTTGATCAGTGTGTTATGTCCATGAATCCTGTGTCCAAAGATATGGCCTTGTACTTCTTGATTAGCAAACTTGACATAAAGCCACACTTTACAAAAATGGATAAAGTGCTTTTTCTAATTAAGGCTTAATTCTTCATACAATGACCAAATGCACAAAATAATGCCTTGGAACAATGGATTGGCATTTAATTATTGAGTAAGAAAAGGATTATAGGCCTGTAACTAGCTTTCTCATGCTGATTTGAAAAATTGCACAAGTTATGAACATGGAAATGGCTCATGAACAAAGTGACTTTTGCCCATATTGCCAAATTCGATTCTCCCTAACCACAAGGGTGTTTGATGAGTTCTTGGATATTTTGGAAATCTTGGGATGTGTACTACAATCCATATTTGTAATTAAAATTGAAATTCCAAGTGGAAGCATGTGAAAAGTGGCCATGAAGTTAGGCAAAAATCCTGCCTAGAATAGGTCAAAATTTTTCTAAGTTAAGAATGTTTTGCACCCTTGTTCCAAAAATCATAACTTGAGCTAAACGCTTCTTTTGAGGAAACTTTGTGAATCAAAGTTGTATATTTTGAAATGGACTATAACTTTCATGTTTTGAGTTTTCCTTGAATCAAAATGCATCTTGGTGAAAAAATGGGACAAAGTTAGGAAAAAATTAGGGATTTTCATAACTTAGAAAATTTCTAAGTTATGAAAATTCTTCATTTTAAATCCTAATTTGCAATTTTTGATTTCTTGATGAACAAGTTTCATGATTTGACATGTTTTGATGAAAAATGAATCTTGACCCTTGATTTTGACCAAAAAGTCAAAGTTTGACTTTTCAGTATACAGTCAAATTTGGCTCAGTTGACTGGAAAATTCATCTGTCAATCTTGTGCATTTGGGATCTTTTGAACTTGTTGAACATGTAAAGACAATCCCATTGGGTCCTTGAGTCCATATGTGAGCTTGGTTTGCCATTGGCTAGGTCAAACAGTCAAAAATTGCCTTTGTGCAGTCAAAACCCTAAAAATGACCATTTTGCCCTTTTGGTGATCTGATCAAATTTCTTGTGGAATTGTGATCCAAACTTAACCAAATGGTTCATATGAGTTCATAATGTTGATGTGGGTCAAATTTCATGAGGTTTGACTGTCAATTGACCACAATTGACTTTTTCCCCAATACAGCTGATTTCTAGGTCAATTTTCCAATTGATTGGGCAAAGATTGGAATCAAGGCTTGAAACTTGGTATGGATAAACTTGGGAGTCCAATATGAAGCATGTAAGTCATCTTAGGCATTTTAGGTCAAAACATCTTTGTGCAAACACAAACCCTAATTTGGGTCAACAGTGTAAGGAGAAGTCTTGAGCAGAGCAAACCCTAACTGGATCTTGAGCTCCAAGGGTCTTGTGATGAGAAAATGTTGAAGAAATGGGAGGGAAAATTTTGGGGTACAACAGCAGGGATTAGGCGAGAAGTTATAAGTGGGGGAGTTTAGCTTTGAACTAATACTGCTGATAGTGAACTTCCTTTCTGGCTTGGTAGCCCCCAAATGTAGGTGAGTTTTCACTGAACTGGGTTAACAACTCTATGTGTTATTTATCATTCTACAGTTTTATTTCTGTATCACTTATACTTAATTGATCCGGTCTTCTACCAAATGGTGTAACATCTGTCTTAATATTATGTTCTAATGTTGGGGTGTATGTATGTTGCTAATAACACTGAATCGCATTGCATATTTGACTCGAGTCGCACATGTTTATTAGGTTTTTATTGTTATTTTCTTGTGTTATGTTTGCATTTTGTTTTGTTTTCAGTTTTTTTGTCTTTCTTAAGCCTTGCTTGAAGAAATGAAGAAAAACGAGCTAAAAATCAAGATTTTGGAGTTTTTGCACTTGTGGCTTCCACCATGGCGCCCGCCATATGGTCATCCATGAGGTGGCCAACTTCAGCCAACTGCCAACTGCCATGTTCTCCACTACTTCTTCATTTTTGGAGCATGGCGGCCGCCACACCCCATGGAGGACACCACCTTTACAAATTTGATTCCCGCTCAAAAGAAGTTAGAGGGCATTCTTGTGATTTCCAAAATCCTCCTAGACCTATAAATATAAGTGATTTCAGTTCTTCTTCTTCATCCAAGCTTAGTTGCACTGACTTAAGCCATATATTATCCAATTGTAAATGGTAATCTCTTCACATTGAAGAGTTATCGCACGAGTCATTGAGTCTGTAATCAAGTTTGGAGCACTTTACAATCTTGCCACCATTTTAATTCAAGTTTCCTTTATTTCAGTAAGTTTTACCTTCCAGTCAAGTTGCTTTAAAGCCCTCCGTTTGGAGCAGGTTTCTATTTAAGTTTCCGCATTTATTGCACTGATTTCCCCGCACTTGCTTTACTTTGTTTATTTTCTCGCATCACACTTGCTTTACTTTGTTTATTTTCTCGCATCGCATTTACTTATCTTTTAACCTTTTTACTTTCTGCTTAAACGTGATTTGCTTTAATAAGTTTATTTCCATGTCTGGCTAATTTCCTTTACGGTTAGAATGTAATGATCATGGTTAAGGTAACTGTTTAAACATTGCATATGTAGGAATACTTTAGGGGTTGTTTTGGTTTTTAACACAAATTTTCTGCACTTTATTTTCTATTGGGTAAGATCGAAAGCCGTCCAACCATTGATAAATTTGGTTAGTCTTAATTGCTCAAAGTGAGCGAAAGAGTTTTGTTCAATTAAGTAAGAACCTTTAAGTTTTTAGAAGAAATGATTTCAAAACCTTTTTCGGACGCGTTTATAGGTTTAAAAGTCTAATCATCTCTTGGTTAGAAGTTCTGAGTCAAAATCACATTTCAACTTAGTCAAGTAACTATATTTCTTAAAAATAGGTTTATTACTTTAACACAATACACACCTTTTATCCGTGACAATAAAAAGACATTATTTAAATAATAAACTCGGTTCTTAATACACGAAAGCGATAGTTCCTGTTAAATTAGTTCTTTTCAAAGTAGGAAATATTACCCCATAAGTAGTTCTATTAGAAGCATTTTACAGTATTATCTGACTATTGTGATTTGCATTTGAACCCATTGCTTTTATCTGAATTGATATCTTTTACTTTATTTACTCTGCCTGCTATAAAACCCTGATTCGATCTACCTTAGATAAACATAGTGACAATAGAATTTGATAAATTGACGTTTTGGTCTTTGTGGGATCGATAATCTTTTATATTACTCTGACGCGATTCACATACTTGCGAAAATCACGCATCAGTTATCAGTACCAGAATTTCATATACTGATTTAGGGTACACTTTTATAAACTATGATTGAGTATATATCTTTATATAGCATGTTTATTTGAGTGTGGCGGAGGAAAAATTTATCTTTTAGGAAGAAAGAAAATACTTGTATATTTGAAGTGTTTGCTATGGTACTTCTATCGTTAACATCTATGGGAATAAGTGAAATATTTAGTGTTTACTAAATATGGAATAATCTAATGATGGAAAGTGCAAAGAATAATTCAAAGGAAAGTCTACTCTGGAATAAGAGTAATAATAGGAAGGAGAGTACATGAGAGATTTATAATTATTTGAAGTATTGTTCACTAAATTTTTAGCATGTGTACTATAAAATGTTTAGAAGTTTTATAGTTTATATATCACAACAAAAACAAATAGAGTGTAACAAAGTGAGTTTATTAATAAGAAGTTCATCTTTCTTTTTAGACATTTTATTTTTTCATACAAGTTTAGTTCTAGCTACGTTATTTCGTGTTCAACTTTAGTGAGGCCTATTTATATTATGGGTTAAATATATAAACTCCCCCTGCAATGTTAGCGAGTTTAGGTTTTAGCCCCTCGTAAAGTTTTTTTTTTTAATTTCCCCCTTCTGTTATGTAGATTCCCTCACATCACCCCCCATTAGCCAAATGTCATGGAATCTTTAGTAACAATTTGAAATTTTAGCCACATGCTATTTCTATATACACATGGCATTTTTATTTACTCAATTGATTTCCCATTTGGTATTTACATTTTCAATTCTTTATACCCCCTTGCAAAATTAGGGTTTATGTGAAGAAGTTTGTGCTGTGAAGAGGACAAATCTCTGGCGACGAAGACGAGGCATCAGTTGACGATGGAGACGAAGATGAAGCTTGCAATGTCTAAGGTATGTTAATTTTGAAATTTCATCATAGTTAAAGTGTAATATGGTGGGGACATTATGATTACCGAGTTTGATTTATTCACAAGATTTCCAACCTTTTACTATTACTTTTCACCATGGTGGTGAATTTATTAGGGTTAATCCGACTGAAATTATTTACAGAGGGGGGTTGATTCGACTCTAAAGGGGCTTGAAGTTACTAATTGGACAATGGATCATATTCTGAAGTTGGTGAGTGGGTGGGGATATAATAATATAACTTTTCGTTTATGGACTAAAGTTTTAGAGATTCAAGAAGGATATATTTTGATAAAAAGGATGATGATGCATACGGTTTTGCATCATTCTTTAGTGCAATGAGTATCATTGGACATTTATTTGTGGAACATTCTCTGGGAGACTTGGATGCTGATGATATAGAACCTAATTGTGTCAATGAGGTGAATGAAATGGATGGTTTAAAAGAGGAGATGGTTAAAGGTTTTGATGACAGTGAAGATGAGAGAGCTACTGCTCTTCTTGATGGATTTGAAGGAATCGATGTTACATTGCCATTGAATGAAGATGTAAGTCTTAGTGGTATTTTTGGTAGGCCCAATAAGATAAAGGATGAGGATGAATACCATAATGATGAGTTGAATATTGATGACCCGGACGATTCTTGTGATGATGAAAGGCCCAAGTATGAAAGGTTTAGAAAAGTTGACCTCAACAAGGACTATAAGTTTAAGATGGCTATGGAATTTAATTCACTTATGGAATTTAGGGAGGCTATTCGTGAGTGGCCAGTCCTCAATGGGAGGGAAATTACCTTTGTAAAATATGAAAGTTATAGAGTTAGAGTATAATGTAAGGCTAAATGTTGCTTTTTAGTCTTATGCTCTAAAGTGGCTCACAAACACACTTTTGCAATAAAAACACTTGTGGATACCCACATATGTGCTAGGGTTTTGGATAACAAATCTGCCAACTCTAGGTGGGTGGCTAAGAATGTGCTAAAGAGGCTGCAAACTTATGATAATGTTAGGATACGAGACATAATGCAAGATATCAAGCAAAATTTTCTGTAGGGATTACTGTTGCAAAAGCATGGAAGGATAAGCTAATAGCTAAGAAGGTAATTGAAGGTGATACAGATAATCAATATGCATCCATATGGAGGTATGAAGTTGAACTAACAAGAGTGAATCCTGGTAACACTGTGAAGATCAATGTTAAAAGACCCACTACTTCCATACAACCTAGGTTTGGATCCTTTTATTTTTGTTTTGATGGTTGTAAGAAAGGATTTATTAATGGATATAGACCCTTCGTGAGGATTGATGGATGTCATTTGAAGACAAAGTATTGTTGACATAGCTAAAAGGTTATGTAGCTGCAACTTCTGGGAGTTAGTAGGAATACCTTGTAGGCATGCTGTGGCAGCTTTGAGTTATAGGAAGCAAAACCCCGTTGAATTTGTTGATGACTGTTACACCAGAGAAAAATTTGCACTTTGTTATGGATTTTCAATAAGCCCTATCAATGGTCAGGATATGTGTCCAGAAGTAGAAATGGAACAAGTTTTACCACCATCATATAAGAAAGGTCCAGGAAGGCCTAGGAAGGTAAGGATAAGAGAACTTGGAGAGGAAGGTGCAAGAAGAAGAAGACATGAGGTTGCATATAAGTGCATAAAATGTGACAAGTTTGGTCATAGTGCATTGACTTGCAAGTCATTGACACAAGATCCCAATGCTCTGAAAAGAAAGGTATAACTGTTATTATTCATTATGTTGTAAAAAGTTGTTTGTGACTAATCTAACATGTTATTATTTGTGCAGAGGGAAGTTAAAAATTCTGCTTAAGCTGAGAGGTCAGTTCGAACTGATGTACATAGTGCAGATCATAATGCTGGAGAGAATTCTGTTCAAACTGATGTACATAGGGCAAATTATAATGCCATAAAGAAATCTGTTCAAACTGATGTACATAGTGCAGATCATAATGCTGGAGAGAATTCAGTTCCTACTGATGGACACAGTACAATGGTTACTGATTCTGCATTGCCCAATGATTCTCAGACTGAGATTGACATAGTTGTGCCAACTATTATGAGTTAGACTGGATCTGCTGTGGCTAACTCAATTCTCAGGAAATCAAAGAAACAGAAAGGAAAGAAGCCAGTTACCAAAAGAAGGCAAAGTGAAAGGATCAAGTTGAGTTGGTTTAAGAAACCAATTACAGGCCCAAGATCTAGTGAGCAACCAATTACCATACCAGAAGTTAGAGAGACGACAAGTTCAAAAGACTCCAAACTAGGAGTGAAAACAAGGTTTATGAAGACATGGAAGACCAAAAAAATTAGAGACTAAGTTTTATGTTATCTTTTAATATACCTAATTACTTTATGTTCCTTTTATTTGCTTGTATTAATATTGTGATAGATCTATGCATCAAGTGTGCCTTTTGTGTCTTTTTAATAATGTTGTAATAGACATATGTACCAAGTGTGACTTTTGTGTCCTTTTGGTAATGCTGCAATAGACATATGCACCAAGTGTGCCTTTCGTGTCCTTTTGGTAATGCTGTAATAGACATATGCACCAAGTGTGCTTTTGTTAATCTAACTTGTTTCAACTATGCTGTCAAAATTTTATGTAAATTCACTGTAAAGGAATGTAACTTGAACTAAATTGCACATAACTTAAACTTTCATTCAACAAAAACTAGTTTGTATTACAATTAACATTGAAATGGACAACAAAAATTAGCCTTTAATTCAACATAAACTGGTATGTCTTACAATTACAAACCATGACAGACCAAGTTCCAATTACAAACCATAACAACTACTTAAAATCACACACAACTGTAAAAAACATCCATGACAAAACAATTACAATCATCATCCAGAAACTCTTTGTCTTTTCCAATGCAACCTTTCTCTTCAATTTTCCACCTTGTTTGATCTCTCCTCAATGATATCTGTTGTACCCCAAAATTTGCCCTCCCATATTCATCAAGAATTGTCAAAGTCAAGGTCACAAAATTCCCCAGGGTTGTGCAGCTCAACTGTCTCCTAGACAGTCAAAACTAGGGTTTGAGTTCTGGTCAAGCAAATGAACTTTCCAAAAGCCCAATCAAGTCTCATGTGCCTACAAAGATGGTCAAATATCCTCATGTCAAGTTTCAAGGCATTCAGCTCAAAATTGCACAATCAAAACCCTAGATTGCACTACAGTCAACTGTAGGGGCAAAATGGTCATTTGACAGTCAAAAGTTCAAATTTTTGGTCAATATATCATTTTGAAGCCACAAACATCATTTGATCAATGCTTGATCATGATTCTCAAAATTTGGCTCAGAAATCATCAAAGATGCAAAAGTTACTATATTTGGACAGCTGAAAAAGTCAACAGAAATTGACCAGGGCATAACTTTCACATGGATTATCAGAAAAATTCCATCCAAAGCTCATTTTGAAGAGAAAGACATTTCCTACAATTCATCTTCATGTTCCAAGTCCAAGAAATGCTCTCACAAAAAGTTATCAATTTCAACATTATAGGTCATTTTCAAAAGTCAACAAAAAGGGACTTTAAGTCAAAAGCCATAACTTGAGATTGGTAAATCAAAATGACATGGGACCAAAGGCATTGGTTAAAGGACTCAAAGACCTTTCCAAAATGTCCAAGAACATGTGAAAAGCTTAAAAATTGACCAAGTTATGCCTTGTGGAAGTTGGGAAATTTTTGGAAATTTTTGAAAGTCAACATTGATGCAAAAGGCCTAAAAATGCAAATGGGCTCAATTATCTTCCAAATTTCTTCATGCCAAGCCTATGCACGACCACTAGGCCCAAAGGGAAGTATTCTCATATTTTTTAATTATTTATTTGAATTAATATTAATTTATATTCATTTAAATGATTTTAATTCATGAAAAATATAAACCTAACATGAAAAAATCTTTTTATGCATGATCTAATCTCTATAATTCGTGCATATCTCAAATAGGCAAGCTTTGATGATAATTGATCAGATTTGGCACAAAAACACCATGAAAAAGATTGAAAAAGATTTTCAAAAATCAAATATTGAAATCCATGAATGCTTGAGATTTTGTTCAATCTTTTGACCTAAAAACATTCCCTATATGATCAACATCACAACCCTAATGCACAGGACTGAAAAAGCTGCGCAAAAACAAGCATAGCATTCTTGAATTTTCTCATAAAAACTCAATACTGAATTCAAGGATATAGGACGATTCAAGCTTGGATTTTTGTTTCAATAGCATTCTGAGACCTTCCTGAACCTTTGTCAATCATTAACATCAAGAAAAACACAAGGAATCGTTGGTTAGGATTCAAACTGTACCACAAATTTTTCCAAATCGCATATCATTATCTAGGCATCTTTTTGCATTTTTTTTTGTGGATTGTTATTTGTCATGATGTTTCTGTGCTAACCAATATGCTCAATTGAATTTTCGTGCCATATTTATGCTTTCACCATTGTCAAGAAGCTAGGGTTTACAGGTTTCAAATTTGGGGTTTCTCACCCAAGGAACAATTGGGATGCAAGACTGTTACCATTGCATTCAGCATGTTCTTCTGAATAAAACATATGCCTCGCGAACAATTTATGATGCCTAGGATGTTATTCGCTATTTTCTCGAATCGTCCCTAAGGCCATGCTACAAAAACCGTCGCCTATGCATTTTGTTTTACAGGGTGGGGAAGAAGACAACCTCGTTGTCACCACGTGATAGGCCCTTTTGAATTCACGCGCGCTTAGTCCATTACGCATTGATTTTACTTTTTGATATTTAATTATTATTATATGTTAATTGTAAACGCGATGGCTCAGTGGTAACGTGTTGTGTATATGGCCTCAAAGACCTGGGTTCAAGTCCCAGGTCTTGCAACTTTCATTATTATTTTTCAAAACAAATTCACATGCAGGCTTGACGTGAACGTTCACCATACACGCTCAATAATCCATCGCCCACGTGTCTCAGGCAACCAAATCAGTGGTCAATATTCCAGATGCACCATGTACCAGGTCAAAGCGTTGACATGTGATCCAGGAAAGTCAACACGCTGTAAGCTTATTGGGCCAGGCCTATTAAATTTGAACCTCCTAAATTGGGGACAGCACCCCCACTCTGGTTTGATTTCTTTTTGCTATTTCATTTATTTTAATTGATTGTTTATTTTAATTATTTGTTTTAATTAATTATTTTTACAAAAAAAATATAAAAACATTATAAAAAATCAGAAAAAAAGAAAAAATATAATATTTAGTTTATTACAATTATTTTCATAAATAAACTATCATATAAATAAACTAGTGTAATTAGGTTTTAATATTAATTTCTTTTTAATAAAAATCCAAAAATGTAGAATTAGGTTAATTGCTATTTTTTTTTATTCCTTTTAATATTTTTCCCCTCTTTTTTTTAGAATAGTAATTATTATTTATTTATTTATTTTCCTATTTAAATTGTACATAATGAATTAGGTTAATTTAGATCTTATTTTAATTCTTTCTTAATAAATAAAAAATATTAGAATTAGGGTTTGCTTCTTAATTTAATTTTAATTAATTCTCCTTTTTCTCATTAAATCAAAAAAATACGAAATAACAAAAAAAACTTTAATCATTTAATTTTTAATTCTCATTAACTTTTAATTATTTGCAAAAGGGTCCAATGCCCTAATTTTGTTAATTTCTTTATTTCTCGCATTTATTTTATTATTGCTTACTATAATTTTGTAATTGCCCCAAAGCGTTGTAATTTACTTTTCGCATTTTTATTTACTTCGCGTTATTTATTTTTCCGCTAAATCGGGTCCGGTTTAATTTTGGCGATGTGGACCCGCGCCATTTGTAATAGTTTAGCTTTATTTCCTCGCAATTTATAACTGTTAAATATGCATGCAAGAATGAATGGACTTAAAATAAAATCAAGCGTAGAACACGACAATTATGACAAGACAAATAACTGAAACATGACACACGATTCGCACACACCACCCCTAGGGTACGCCTCACTGTTGCCTTTCGAAAGGTGATCGTCGAGTAGAGGACGTCTTAGTAAGTCCTCATGATCCGGGAACCTGGCATGAGGGTAGCTTCTAAGGTGTCTTCCCATTGCTCTGGTGATCACCACGTCCCGAAAATCGAATTGACCCAAACACCTCCAACGGTGGTGCTACCTACCTCTCAATGGTGGGATGGCATTACTTTAAAGGACATCTACACAGACGAATTCCTTAGGGTAGGTAGGTTCTCAAGGATACTTGCTCTAATCTCAAAACAAACTCAAAAAGACTTTTCACACTGACACTTTTCAAAAGCTTTCAAAGCAAATTTTTCAAACACTCTGACGTACGAGTCGATCTGAAATTTTTCAAAAGAAACTTTTTAAACCCATATTGAAAAGCAAACAAACAATTTTGAAAACACATTGAGCAAGTATCTAAGAGCCCATGGATAACCATGGATAGAAAGGGTGCTAACACCTTCCCTTTCTATAACCTACCTCCCGAACCGAGAGCAATCTCTTTAAGGAATTTTTCTGTGCTTTTGTCCTTTCCATTTGGAGAAAATAAAAGACGGTGGCGACTCTTGCTTCCGCGACATTTCGCGAACCAGCGTTAAACAGTCAGTTCCAGATCCACCGATCACAGAACTGGCGACTCTGCTGGGGACTAAAACTTAAAGTGAGGTGTACCTTAGGGCTAGGTCATAACTGTGTTTTCACTTGTATTGTTTTGCTTGCTTTATTATTGTGGGTTGCATCGGAGATACATAGATCCTAACCCGGATCTGGGGATACCCTGTTTAGGTAGCATAAGCTGTGAGGGACCTGTCCGGCGTAGACCGACACAGGTGAAGCAGTGGCTACGTTGGTGTGACACCTTAGTCTGTACCGATATCCCTTGTGTCGCAACGAGGAGAATATGGGTCTTCTAAGGAGTCATTAAGCACCAACAACCTTAGAACCTTAATTGACACAACTTGGCCAATAGAAACAGTAGCAGTATGCTACGCCCATTGAGGCTAAACTCTCGTGATGGTTCTGGCCGCAAGAAAAGATTGCGATGCTGGAGTTATGACCGATTGAGGGTAGTCAATGATATTGGGATCCTCTAAGAACCCGGTTACTTTTGATTAGGACAGGTATGAACCAACAAACCGGAAGAGGGTAGTACCTAGACCTCATGCTGGCCTAAACTTTAGGGGCTTGCCTTGTGTGACTTGTGTGCCTTACTATGTTTGCCTTTGTATCTGTATGTGGTGTGTTTTATCATAACATCATAGCATCATGAACATTGCATGCATCCTGACCATTTCAAAGACAAGAGGGTTTCATCTTTGCTCTGTTTTGTAGGACATTATGATGCCTGTGCGAAGGAATACTATCCGGTTCAACTTTGTTCGTTCACCTGAGTTAATTGATGAGTTGGTTAGCAGAATTCCAAACACCACTTCCTTCATTCAGAGGCATGGTTCTCTTCTCAGTTTAGTCACTGCAAAGCGGGATCAACAGTTGATGAGTGTTCTGACCCAGTTCTATGACCCTCAGTACCAGTGCTTCACCTTCCAAGACTTCCAGCTGGTCCCTACCCTGGAAGAGTTCTCTAATCTGCTTGGTATCCCTATCTCGGATCAGACTCCCTTTACTGGTTGGGAAAAGACCCTCAGGCTTGAGGACATTGCTGCAGCTCTTCCTTTGACCCATCAAGAGGTAACAGACAACTGGGTAACTAGAAGCGGAGTTAAGGGTTTCTTGGCCAAGTTTCTGATTGGTAAAGCTAACAGCTTCTGGAATGACTTGGACTTTAGGGCATATGAAGACATCTTGGCTCTCCTAATCTATGGTTTGGTCCTGTTTCCTAATCCTGACAACTTCATCAATGTCACTTCCATTAGGATCTTTATGTCTCAGAATCCTGTGCCCACTCTCTTGGGTGACATCTTGCAACAACTCCATGCCCGTACTACCCGACGACGAGGAACCCTATGGTGTTGTATCCCTTTGTTGGTGAGGTGGTTTATTTCGCACCTCCCTAAGTCCGTACTGAAGAACCAAGAAGGAAGAGGTTGGGCTCACAGGCTAATGTCTCTCACCGATAAAGACATCATTTGGACTTGCAGAGGTTTGGATGAGATGGCTATTATTGATCGATGCGGGGAGTATCCTAATGTTCCTCTGATCGGTACTCAAGGAGGGATCTCGTACAATCCATGTCTAGCACTCCGTCAGTTTGGAAGAGCAAGAAGAGCAGGCCCTCATGAGATGTTGGTGCCTCACATCAGTTTCGAGTTTCAGGTGGATAGTGACGAGCTGCGTCGTAGGTTCATCAAGGCTTGGGAGAAGGTTCATAAAGCTGACCCACAAGAGCTAGGGCCAAAGACTTCTCTACCTATGGAAGCCTACTACAAATGGGTCCGCATCCGTGCTCAGAAGTTAGGTATGCCGTATGGAGCTGTCAGACCCGTCATTCTTGAGTGTCCTGATAAAGATGGTGTTCCTCCAACTGTCCTTCCTCCTCAGATACCTACTGATTATGAGACATTGAAGAGATCTTGGTCGCAACTGCAAGAAGAACGGGATTCTTACCGGGAAAAGTTCAATGAGCAGGAATCAAAGGTCCAGAAGCTGACAAAGCAGTTGGAGAATGAGAGAGCTCTGAATGCCTACCTCCGTACTGAGAAGAGGAGACCATGGGATCAATGAGGAGTGCTGAATGTGCCTTTACAGTTTTTATTTCCTTTCCAGTTGTTTCATTTCATGTAAACGCCTAAGGGCTACTTGTTGAATAATCTCAGTCACAAAGTTGAATCTAATGAAGTGTGTTCTTTCTTTGTTTACAAAGTTGATTCCCGATTGTCTTTGAAAACATAATTCATACGCACTTCATACATCATGTGCATAGCAGGTTTTTCCCTTTTTCAGGTTGCTTACAGTTCTTCGCTGTTTATTTCAGCATCATGAATTCCGGATCTGAATCAACTGAGACTTCAATCAAGGCTCTCCAGGCGCAGAATGCGCAGTTTCAAGAGCTAATCCTGGGTCTAGCTAAAGGCCAAGAGGAACTGAAGACTATGCTCCTGAAGAAGGAGAAGAAGAAGAAAAGAAGAACTGTTCTATTCAACTCGGGCCGAAGGTTGGGTAATACTCTGCACCAAGAAGAGGTTGTTTCTTCTGTTGGCAAAAGTCCTTCTCAGGCAGAAGCAAGGGTTCCTAGTCCGGTGGTCTCCGACAACGAGACAGATTTTGATGAGGAACAATATCCTCCTGAAGACAACAAGTACAAACAACTGGAGGACAGGTTGAAGGCCATGGAAGTTCAACAGGTACCTGGGCTGGATTTCGGAGATCTGGGTTTGTCAACTGGTGTGGTTATTCCACATAAATTCAAAGCTCCCACCTTCTCCAAGTATGACGGGGCATCCTGTCCCAAGCTGCATTTGAGGTCCTATGTTCGGAAGATTCAGCCGTACTCTGCGGACAAGAATCTATGGATCCACTTCTTCCAGGAGAGTCTTTCAGGGACTCATCTCGAATGGTTCTATCAGCTGGATGGGACCAAAGTTCGTAACTGGGAGGAGCTGGCTACTGCTTTTTATAAGCAGTATCAGTATAATGCCGACCTTGCCCCCACGCGTACTCAACTCCAGGGTATGTCGTTGGGCGTAAGCGAAGGTTTTAAAGAGTACGCGCAGAAGTGGAGAGATCTGGCTGGCAGGGTGCAGCCACCTTTGACTGATCGAGAGTTAGTGGACATGTTCTTGGGGACCCTATCTGGGCCATTCTTTAACCATCTCATTGGGAATTCTTCTGCTGGTTTCACTGATTTGATCTTAACTGGGGAGAGAATTGAAGCTGGGTTGAAGTCTGGGAAGATTGCAAAGGCTGCATCATCATCTGGGTCAGAAAAGAAGCCGTTTAAAAAGGAGTCTAGTGCTGTGTATGGCTCCAGAAAATCAGAGAGACCTGATCACCGCCAATCTGTCAGTGCGGTAATGATCGCTAAGCCTGCTGCCGCTCCCCGGCCAAACAATCCTCAAAGGGTTGATAGACCCCGGAGAGAGTTTACCCGGTTAAGCATGACTCTATCGCAGATTCTGCCACAGCTGCTCGCAACCAATTTGGTATCTGTCAAGGAGGCACCAAAGTTCCCTAACACTACCTCTCCTAAGTACAACCCGAATGCCCGTTGTGCTTACCATTCAGATAGCCCGGGGCATGCTACTGACGACTGTTGGGCACTAAGGAACAAGCTGCAGGACCTCATTGATGCTAAGGAGGTTCAGTTTGAGGCATCTGACAAGCCTAATGTGGTGACAGCTCCCCTGCCCGCTCATGGAGTTAATGCTATTGGGGATGAAGAGGAAGTTGATGAAGCTGAGTTTGATAGCTGGATCTACCCGGCTGCTGATGGTGGACTTAACAATTGGAGCACCAAGGACAACCTCTCTGTTACCTTTATGACACAGTTCCAATCCACTCTGGATCTCACTGATAACAGCTCTGCTAATGCCAATTATGACTTCGAAAATCCGATCAACTTAGCCGAAGACGAAGGTGAAGATGATTGCGAAGTGCCTGGCGAGCTTGCTAGACTGTTGCTTCAGGAAGAGAGGGCAATTCAACCCCATGAAGAGCCAGTGGAAACTATAAACCTGGGTACTGAGGCAGACAGAAAAGAGGTAAAGATTGGTGCCAACCTAGAGCTCAGCGTGAAGCAACGGTTAACCAAGATGTTACATGACTATATGGAGATCTTTGCCTGGTCCTACGAAGACATGCCAGGGTTGGATACCAATATCGTCGTTCATCACTTACCGACTAGGGAAGACTGCCCTCCGGTTAAACAAAAGGTTCGTCGGATGCGTCCAGAGATGTCCGAGAAAATCAAGGCCGAGGTCATGAAACAGTTTGATGCCGGGTTCCTTGCAGTGACTTCTTATCCTCAGTAGGTTGCTAATGTGGTGCCGGTACCTAAAAAGGACGGCAAGGTCAGAATGTGTGTCGATTACAGGGATCTGAACAGGGCCAGCCCCAAGGATGACTTCCCCTTACCTCACATTGATGTCCTTGTGGATAATACAGCTCAGCACAAAGTATTCTCTTTCATGGATGGTTTTTCAGGCTACAATCAGATCAAGATGGCACCTGAAGACATGGAAAAGACTACATTTGTTACTCAGTGGGGCACCTTCTGTTACAAGGTCATGCCGTTCGGGTTAAAGAATGCTGGGGCAACCTACCAGCGTGCCATGGTTGCCTTATTTCATGATATGATCCATCATGAGATCGAAGTGTATGTGGACGACATGATTGCTAGGTCCCAGACTGAGGAAGAGCATCTAGATCATCTGCAGAAGTTATTTGACCGGTTGAAACTGTACAAGCTGAGATTGAACCCGAACAAGTGCACCTTCGGGGTAAGATCTGGGAAGTTGCTAGGCTTCGTGGTCAGTGATAAAGGTATTCAAGTGGACCCTGCTAAGGTCAAAGCTATTCAAGAGATGCCAGTTCCTAAGACAGAGAAGGAGGTCAGAGGCTTTTTAGGACGCCTGAATTATATCGCTCGATTCATATCTCATTTGACTGCTACCTGTGAGCCAATCTTCAAGCTGCTGAAGAAAGATCAGGTAGTACGTTGGAACGATGAATGTCAGGCTGCCTTCGACAAAATCAAAGAATATCTCCAAGAACCACCTATCCTTATGCCACCGGTTGAAGGGAGACCTCTGATCCTATATCTGACAGTGCTAGACAACTCAATGGGGTGTGTGCTGGGGCAGCATGACGAGTCTGGCCGAAAAGAGCATGCCATTTATTACCTTAGCAAAAAGTTTACCGACTGTGAGACCCGATACTCACTGCTTGAGAAAACTTGCTGCGCTTTGGTATGGGCTGCTCGCCGGCTGAGACAGTATATGCTAACTCACACTACCTTATTGATCTCAAAGATGGATCCGATAAAGTACATATTCGAAAAGCCTGCTCTGTCTGGGAGAATTGCAAGATGGCAGATGATCTTGACGGAATACGACATTCAGTATACAACCCAGAAAGCCATCAAGGGAAGTGTACTGGCAGACCACTTAGCTCATCAAGCTGTAGATGACTACCAATCAATGAACTTCGAGTTTCCGGATGAAAGCATCATGATTGTGACTGATTGTGAAGTGCCTGGACCGGATGAAGGACCTGAACCAGGATCCCGATGGTCTATGCACTTTGACGGAGCTTCCAATGCTTTGGGAAATGGTATCGGCGCCATCATCATATCCCCTCAAGGTACTCATACTCCACTCACTGCCCGGCTGTGTTTCAACTGTACCAACAACATGGCGGAGTATGAGGCGTGTATCATGGGTCTTCAAGCTGCGATCGACTTAAGGATCAAGTTCCTCAGTGTTTTCGGAGATTCCGCTCTTGTGATCAATCAGATCAAAGGAGAGTGGGATACGAAACATCCAAACCTGATTCCTTACAGAGAATGTGTGTTGACCCTGATTCCCCACTTCACAGAGATAACCTTTGAGCACTTTCCAAGAGAAGAGAATCAGTTAGCGGACGCGTTAGCTACAATGTCTTCAATGTTCAAGGTCAAATGGGATAATGAGGCTCCCCGGATCATCATCTGGAAACTGGACGAACCGGCATACTGTTGTGATCTCGAAGCTGAATTGGTAACTGAGAAGCCTTGGTACCACGAAGTGAAGAGATATCTGGAAGCTCAGGAATACCCTGAAGGTGCCTCTATCAATGATAAGAAATTCCTGAGACGGTTCGCATCCAAGTTCTTCCTAAGCAACGGCATCTTGTACAAGAGAAACCATGATTCAACCTTACTGCGTTGTGTGGACAAGACTGAAGCGGAAAGAATCATGGAAGAGCTACACGAAGGGACCTTTGGTACGCATTCCAGTGGGCATACTATGGCTAAGAAGATCCTACGGGCAGGATATTACTGGTCCACCATGGAAGCTGATTGCTACCAACATTCTAGGACATGCCACAAGTGCCAGATCTATGCAGATAAGGTACATGTTCCTCCGGTTCCCCTGAATGTTCTGACTGCGCCTTGGCCGTTTGCAATGTGGGGCATAGACATGATCGGCGAGATAAGACCTACGGCATCCAATGGACATCGCTTCATCCTAGTGGCGATTGACTATTTTACGAAGTGGGTTGAAGCAGCATCCTATGCTACAGTAACCAAGACTGTTGTGGCACGGTTTATTCGGCACAATCTGATCTGTCGATATGGCGTCCCTGAACGGATCATTACAGACAACGGTACCAATCTGAACAATAAGATGATTGCCGAGCTTTGCGAACAATTCAAGATACAGCACCACAATTCTTCTCCTTACAGACCGAAGATGAATGGGGCTGTAGAAGCAGCAAATAAGAACATCAAAAAGATCGTGCAAAAGATGACAGTAACATACAAAGATTGGCACGAGATGTTACCGTTCGCTCTGCATGGGTACCGTACCTCAGTTAGGACGTCAACCGGGGCAACTCCCTTCTCTCTGGTTTATGGTATGGAGGCAGTCTTGCCGATCGAAGTACAAATTCCCTCTCTCCGGATAATGAAGGATGCAAACCTGAACGAAGATGATTGGATCCAGACACGACTTGACCAACTCAATCTCATTGACGAAAAAAGACTTGCTGCTATCTGTCATGGTCAAACGTATCAGAAACGGATGATCAGGGCATTTAACAAAAAGGTCAGACCACAGGAATATCAAGTCGGGGATCTGGTTATCAAGAGAATCATCCTTCCTCAGAGTGATCCAAGGGGCAAATGGACCCCTACGTATGAAGGGCCATTTGTGGTTAAGCATGTGTTCTCAGGAGGAGCAATGATCTTAACCAACATGGATGGTGACGACCTTCCTCACCCCGCCAATGCAGACATAGTTAAAAAATACTACGCATGAAAAAAGACCCGCTAGGCTGACATGCCTAGGCAAAAGTTAGGGCTTCCCGTCGAACCAAAAGGGTTCGGGCAAAATGTAGGGATGAAAATGAAAAAATCTGTACACCCGGCAAGTCGAAAACCTGAAAGGGCGGCTTGGGCAAAAATGGGTATCCCGGTGGACTGAAAACCCGAAAGGGCGGTCCAGGCAAAAGTTAGGGATAAAGCGTAAAACTATGTCTCATTGATCACTTTGCATCCAGAATCCGGTATCAGCATCAAGTTCAAACGGCATCGATCAGTCAGCTTCATCTTCAACCAAGGTCATCAAGTGATGAGACGCTCGGAGTTATGAAGACAATAGCAGAGTTGAAACCCAGTGGATCATTCATCTTTCACACGGCTGTTTTATTTTTCTTTTTGTACAAAACTTGTATAGACTCTTTTGATCGGCGACGTACCTCTTACTAGGGCGTCAGCCTCTTGTACACAAAACGCCTATTTTCAGGCCATTCAAAAATCAATAAAAATATATTTTCAGTTAAACGTGCCCAAGTGTTTTTCTTTTTTCTGTTTTGTTTTACGAAGAACGTCCAAGGTTCAATTTGTGATGTATGCATTGACAATAATTTGCTAACTCATAAATATTTGCATACGAAACAAAGGAATTCATTGCAGGTGACACTAGAAACAGGGGCAATAAAGAGTGGTCTAAACAATCCGATTGCTCTATCCTCCAAGGTACCAGGGTAGGTTCAGCTAAAGAACACGGCCAAGTGTATCTTAATTCCCCAGAGAAATAAAACAATACATGTCTCTCCAAGCAAAATTACAATTATCAAGGAAATTGAGTATCCTCCCGTAGATCTCAATACTTCCCCAGCAGCAATACACAAACATCCCCGGCAGTCTTGGTCTAAAGATTGTTCCCCCGGCGGTATACCACTATTCAAAGGAATCACTTCCCTGCAATTCAAAACTTCCCCCAGGAGAGTCCAATCCAGGTTCCCCAGGAAAGTTGGAATTCATATCTCCCCAAGCAGCAAGCTTATCCCCAGTAGATTCTGGAAGCTTATCCCTCGCAGAGCACGAACGCGTCGTCCCGGCTTGATTTAAAGAGTTATTTCCTTAACAGGATATAACTGGGTTATCCTCAGCCAAAAGCCACGGAAGGAGCGTCCTCGGCAAAGTATCTTCCTACCCCCAGCGAAGTCTATCAACACTTCCAGCACAACAAAGATGTCCCCAGCATAACTCATCAACGATATCCCCAGCGGAGTTATCTCCATCATTTCAGCAAAGCGTCGCCATCCCCACAGAGTAGCACTCCCCAGCATGATCGCTAGAGTATCTTTTCTCCCGCAGAATTATTTCATTTGCCAAGTTTATTCCTCAACGGAGTTATCTCCTCCTACCGGTATTCTTGCAACAATCATCCCTAGCGGAAGCAAAAGCTATTCCTCCACATCAGCCCAGGATATGACTTCCCGGCACCCGTCAAGGATTTATTTTCCTAGACAAAAACATACATGAATCATTACATACATCATTATAGCATGCATAACGTATTGCATCATACAAGTCTCATTTATATTGATAACATCATTGCTTGATCCATATCATGCATTGCATGTAACTGACCTTTACCTTTCAGGAAGGATGCAGTTGAAACTCTCAAACATATTTCAAGGATTTCTCTGGTCCAGTTAAATCGACCCCAAACAGATTTTTCTGATAAAGACTCAGTAGAAGTTATGGTCCCCTCTCCAACGGCGTGTGAGGTGGTAATTCCTTCTTCAAGATGTTCCCCTCTCCGGCATGAGCGTGAGGTGATATTCTCTTATGGTCCCCTCTCCGACGGTGAGCGTGAGGTGGTAATTCCTTTTTCAAGATGTTTTCCTCTCCGACGATGAGCGTGAGGTGATAGTCTTTTATGGTCCCCTCTCCGACGGTGAGCGTGAGGTGGTAATTCCTTTTTCAAGATGTTTTCCTCTCCGACGATGAGCGTGAGGTGTTAGTCTTTTGTGGTCCCCTCTCCGACGGTGAGCGTGAGGTGGTAATTCCTTTTTCAGATGTTCTCCTCTCCGGCATGAGCGTGAGGTGATATTCTCTTACGGTCCCCTCTCCAACGGCGTGTGAGGTGGTAATTCCTTTTTCAGATGTTTTCCTCTCCGGCATGAGCGTGAGGTGATATTCTCTTACGGTTCCCTCTCCAACGGCGTGTGAGGTGGTAATTCCTTCTTCAAATGTTTCCCTCTCCGGCATGAGCGTGAGGTGACATTTCCTTCCAGATTATAATTTCCTATAGTTCCCTCTCCAACGTGAGTGAGGTAACTCCCCTTGAGATTATAATGTCCTTTGGTTCTCTTCCCGACACTACAAAGATGGTAATTCTCACCAAGATTTTTCTCAACGAGCGTTGTTGAAGTAAAATCACCCAAGGTCCTCTTACCATCCATGCTAAGGCAGTAACCATCCCTGGCTCATTCATCAATGTTTGAAGCTCCAGACTCAGCTCCTGTAACCAATCAGGACATATCCATATCAAGCATCAGCTCCTGCGACGTGTCAGGTACTCATTTTTCTGTTTTGCAGGTATGCAGGTTCTCGCTAAGGAATCTCTTACGCAATCAACATCCAGATGGCATCTATAAGCCCATCATCCTATCCAAGCAACATCCAAATGGCATCTATAAGCCCATTCCCTCATCATCATTGCTATTATGTGAGTGCAAATTTCTGGGCACTTTAGTGTTCAATCATCTTCTACCTTCGGATTACGAAAGGCACATCAGCCAATCTGCACCCTCAGGTCTAAGAAGATTGAACAGGGGCAACTGTTGTACCCCAAAATTTGCCCTCCCATATTCATCAAGAATTGTCAAAGTCAAGGTCACAAAATTCCCCAGGGTTGTGCAGCTCAACTGTCTCCTAGACAGTCAAAACTAGGGTTTGAGTTCTGGTCAAGCAAATGAACTTTCCAAAAGCCCAATCAAGTCTCATGTGCCTACAAAGATGGTCAAATATCCTCATGTCAAGTTTCAAGGCATTCAGCTCAAAATTGCACAATCAAAACCCTAGATTGCACTACAGTCAACTGTAGGGGCAAAATGGTCATTTGACAGTCAAAAGTTCAAATTTTTGGTCAATATATCATTTTGAAGCCACAAACATCATTTGATCAATGCTTGATCATGATTCTCAAAATTTGGCTCAGAAATCATCAAAGATGCAAAAGTTACTATATTTGGACAGCTGAAAAAGTCAACAGAAATTGACCAGGGCATAACTTTCACATGGATTATCAGAAAAATTCCATCCAAAGCTCATTTTGAAGAGAAAGACATTTCCTACAATTCATCTTCATGTTCCAAGTCCAAGAAATGCTCTCACAAAAAGTTATCAATTTCAACATTATAGGTCATTTTCAAAAGTCAACAAAAAGGGACTTTAAGTCAAAAGCCATAACTTGAGATTGGTAAATCAAAATGACATGGGACCAAAGGCATTGGTTAAAGGACTCAAAGACCTTTCCAAAATGTCCAAGAACATGTGAAAAGCTTAAAAATTGACCAAGTTATGCCTTGTGGAAGTTGGGAAATTTTTGGAAATTTTTGAAAGTCAACATTGATGCAAAAGGCCTAAAAATGCAAATGGGC
The DNA here is from genome assembly GCA_948472305.1 of Vicia faba. NCBI lineage: Eukaryota > Viridiplantae > Streptophyta > Magnoliopsida > Fabales > Fabaceae > Vicia > Vicia faba. The sequence continues at coordinate 1,183,463,724 of OX451741.1, read as the reverse complement.
TCAATTATCTTCCAAATTTCTTCATGCCAAGCCTATGCACGACCACTAGGCCCAAAGGGAAGTATTCTCATATTTTTTAATTATTTATTTGAATTAATATTAATTTATATTCATTTAAATGATTTTAATTCATGAAAAATATAAACCTAACATGAAAAAATCTTTTTATGCATGATCTAATCTCTATAATTCGTGCATATCTCAAATAGGCAAGCTTTGATGATAATTGATCAGATTTGGCACAAAAACACCATGAAAAAGATTGAAAAAGATTTTCAAAAATCAAATATTGAAATCCATGAATGCTTGAGATTTTGTTCAATCTTTTGACCTAAAAACATTCCCTATATGATCAACATATCAACATCACAACCCTAATGCACAGGACTGAAAAAGCTGCGCAAAAACAAGCATAGCATTCTTGAATTTTCTCATAAAAACTCAATACTGAATTCAAGGATATAGGACGATTCAAGCTTGGATTTTTGTTTCAATAGCATTCTGAGACCTTCCTGAACCTTTGTCAATCATTAACATCAAGAAAAACACAAGGAATCGTTGGTTAGGATTCAAACTGTACCACAAATTTTTCCAAATCGCATATCATTATCTAGGCATCTTTTTGCATTTTTTTTTGTGGATTGTTATTTGTCATGATGTTTCTGTGCTAACCAATATGCTCAATTGAATTTTCGTGCCATATTTATGCTTTCACCATTGTCAAGAAGCTAGGGTTTACAGGTTTCAAATTTGGGGTTTCTCACCCAAGGAACAATTGGGATGCAAGACTGTTACCATTGCATTCAGCATGTTCTTCTGAATAAAACATATGCCTCGCGAACAATTTATGATGCCTAGGATGTTATTCGCTATTTTCTCGAATCGTCCCTAAGGCCATGCTACAAAAACCGTCGCCTATGCATTTTGTTTTACAGGGTGGGGAAGAAGACAACCTCGTTGTCACCACGTGATAGGCCCTTTTGAATTCACGCGCGCTTAGTCCATTACGCATTGATTTTACTTTTTGATATTTAATTATTATTATATGTTAATTGTAAACGCGATGGCTCAGTGGTAACGTGTTGTGTATATGGCCTCAAAGACCTGGGTTCAAGTCCCAGGTCTTGCAACTTTCATTATTATTTTTCAAAACAAATTCACATGCAGGCTTGACGTGAACGTTCACCATACACGCTCAATAATCCATCGCCCACGTGTCTCAGGCAACCAAATCAGTGGTCAATATTCCAGATGCACCATGTACCAGGTCAAAGCGTTGACATGTGATCCAGGAAAGTCAACACGCTGTAAGCTTATTGGGCCAGGCCTATTAAATTTGAACCTCCTAAATTGGGGACAGCACCCCCACTCTGGTTTGATTTCTTTTTGCTATTTCATTTATTTTAATTGATTGTTTATTTTAATTATTTGTTTTAATTAATTATTTTTACAAAAAAAATATAAAAACATTATAAAAAATCAGAAAAAAAGAAAAAATATAATATTTAGTTTATTACAATTATTTTCATAAATAAACTATCATATAAATAAACTAGTGTAATTAGGTTTTAATATTAATTTCTTTTTAATAAAAATCCAAAAATGTAGAATTAGGTTAATTGCTATTTTTTTTTATTCCTTTTAATATTTTTCCCCTCTTTTTTTTAGAATAGTAATTATTATTTATTTATTTATTTTCCTATTTAAATTGTACATAATGAATTAGGTTAATTTAGATCTTATTTTAATTCTTTCTTAATAAATAAAAAATATTAGAATTAGGGTTTGCTTCTTAATTTAATTTTAATTAATTCTCCTTTTTCTCATTAAATCAAAAAAATACGAAATAACAAAAAAAACTTTAATCATTTAATTTTTAATTCTCATTAACTTTTAATTATTTGCAAAAGGGTCCAATGCCCTAATTTTGTTAATTTCTTTATTTCTCGCATTTATTTTATTATTGCTTACTATAATTTTGTAATTGCCCCAAAGCGTTGTAATTTACTTTTCGCATTTTTATTTACTTCGCGTTATTTATTTTTCCGCTAAATCGGGTCCGGTTTAATTTTGGCGATGTGGACCCGCGCCATTTGTAATAGTTTAGCTTTATTTCCTCGCAATTTATAACTGTTAAATATGCATGCAAGAATGAATGGACTTAAAATAAAATCAAGCGTAGAACACGACAATTATGACAAGACAAATAACTGAAACATGACACACGATTCGCACACACCACCCCTAGGGTACGCCTCACTGTTGCCTTTCGAAAGGTGATCGTCGAGTAGAGGACGTCTTAGTAAGTCCTCATGATCCGGGAACCTGGCATGAGGGTAGCTTCTAAGGTGTCTTCCCATTGCTCTGGTGATCACCACGTCCCGAAAATCGAATTGACCCAAACACCTCCAACGGTGGTGCTACCTACCTCTCAATGGTGGGATGGCATTACTTTAAAGGACATCTACACAGACGAATTCCTTAGGGTAGGTAGGTTCTCAAGGATACTTGCTCTAATCTCAAAACAAACTCAAAAAGACTTTTCACACTGACACTTTTCAAAAGCTTTCAAAGCAAATTTTTCAAACACTCTGACGTACGAGTCGATCTGAAATTTTTCAAAAGAAACTTTTTAAACCCATATTGAAAAGCAAACAAACAATTTTGAAAACACATTGAGCAAGTATCTAAGAGCCCATGGATAACCATGGATAGAAAGGGTGCTAACACCTTCCCTTTCTATAACCTACCTCCCGAACCGAGAGCAATCTCTTTAAGGAATTTTTCTGTGCTTTTGTCCTTTCCATTTGGAGAAAATAAAAGACGGTGGCGACTCTTGCTTCCGCGACATTTCGCGAACCAGCGTTAAACAGTCAGTTCCAGATCCACCGATCACAATATCCTTCACAAATTCTCGCAAATAACCCTTGCGCATGTCACATTTGCAGCATCTGGATGAACTCACTTCAGCCTCACTAACCATGTCGTCCCAGAGAAACAATCCGCAACCATTCTGCATTTGTTTTCAATATTAAAACATAACTAACTTAAAAGGTTCATATAGGAGGAATTACAACCTTTTAAACAACTCACCATGGAATTTCTACATTTCCAGAATTTTCTGCTTGTATTTTCGAGGGTGTTAGATACCCACAACTTCATGGTTTCTTTACAGCCATATCTTGGCAAACCCTTACCCAGATTACTCGTTGATGAACACTTTCTTCCACCCATGATGGTCGGACGACTGGAGGCGAAGGATGCTTCAAAAGAATCAACCTCAAAAGCAGACAAAACAAGGAAAAATGAACCCTAAGGTTGTATGGTGTTGGAACATACAATTATGCCATGCTGCCATGCACATTTGGACATATTTTCAAAAATAAACAAAATGACAAATCCACGCATGAAATTGTTACTAAATATTCCATGACAACTAGCTAATGGGGGGTGATGTAAGGGAATCTACATAAAGTAAGGGGGAAATTAAAAAAAATCTTTACGAGGGGCTAAAACCTGAACTCGCTAACATTGCAGGGGGGTTTGTATATTTAACCCTTACATTATTCTATTAGAAGTCTATATTTTCTACTGCTTACAACAATTGGCATCAAAGCCAAAAATGGCTTCTTCTAGTGGATCGGTCAAGGTCAGAAAATATGAAATTGAAAGGTTCAATGGGAAAAATGATATTTCCTATTGAAGGATGCAAATGAAAAATATGCTTATATCATAAAAGTTACATAAGGCGTTAGAGGGGAAAGAACAAAAACTTGTGGAAATGAAGGATGAAGATTGGGAAGATTTAGATCTCGAAGCACGAGCAACGATAATCTTATATCTTGAGAGGGAGTTGCATTCTTGGAAAATGAAGAATCAACAACTGCCGACATGTGGGAAAAGTTAGAGAATAACTTTATGGTGAAAACTTTAACAAATCGAATCTATTTAAAATCTAGATTATATACATGAAAGATGGAGGAAGACACCTCAATCCAAGATTATGTCAATAAATTTGATATCTTTAAATCAAACTTAAAGGATACAGAAGTGAAGATTGATGATGAAGACCAATCACTTATGTTGCTTCTTTCATTGACCAATAAGTATGAAAATCTATTTCATATATTGATGCTTGTGGGTGATATACTCTAATCATGGATGAGACTAGAAAACCATTATTAACAGATGATCTTTGAAAGGTTTATACAAGTGGGATGTCTAGCAGTGGAAGAGAACATAGGGAACAAGCTCAAAGATTGTTTCCTACTAGAAGGTGGACCAGTGAAAGAGGATAATGTAGGGGAAAGAAGACTAGATCAAAATCTAGAGCTCCTGCGCAAAGAACATGCTTTAAATATGGTGAGCTTTGACATTTTAAAGCAAATTTTCCAAATAAGAGGGTATTATTTTAGAATAAGCAGACAGACAATGACAACAACTCCAAAGGCAAACAACAAGATTTGTCGGAGGTAAGTTATGCTCTAATGGCGAGGATGATTGTTTCTATGTCTCAGAGAAAGACCATGATATTTCAGGTAAGAGAATGCTTAATTCAGGAGCCTCACACCATATGTGTCCAAATAGGAAGTGGTTTACTACCTACTAAAGTGTAGACGGTGGAACTGTTTTAATAGGGAACAACCAGAAGGTTGAGAAAAACACAAGAAAAGGGGATTTGAATTGGGTTTTCAAAAAAAATTTCTTTAGAAGTTCTTCTCACACATAATCAAAATACAAAATCTAAGAAAGGAAAGTGACACAATTTGTTTATACAAGTTCACCTTAAACGAGGTTACTCTTGTCCATCCACCAAGGTGATTTTGCCTTCAAAAAGGACTTAATCTACTAATCTTGAAATATTACAAACAACGTCTAAGATTTTAAAAAAACACCTTAGCCCTCTAAATTATAGAAACTATCACATAGCCACTTGAGGAAAACAAATCTCAAAAGATTTATAATCAAACAATGTTTACAATAGTGCTTCTAGAAAAGCAGATTTAACACTACATTGAAGAATAAATGTTTACATATAAATACGAGCAACAAATCTTATGTATACAACAATGGTAATAACACAAAAATGAGCAACAACTCTTTGTGTCTTAGATTGAGATGAAAATGATAACACAAAACTGAGCAAAAACTCTTTGTGTTGATTTTCTCTTTGAAGAATATTTCTCACTTGAATTTCTTTGCACAATAACTTTTCTTTGTTGTTTTAATACTTCTTCTCTTTTTGAAAAAATCATCAACATCTCCAATGAAGTAGTTCCCTTTATATAGGTTGAGAAAGTAGATTGTTGGATGGTACAAAATATCAATTTCATTTCCCAGGTGCTATAGCAGTAGCTGGAGATCGCGGGAGACAAATTCCTTTGGTCGTACAATGTATTCTTCACCATTGTGGAATAGGTACAATACTGTTGTACTATTTTCTTCTTGTGCAAGTTTTCTTGATCTTATATTTTAATTGAATACTTCTGATTTGAAGTAATAATGAAGAGTCCAGAAGAGATCACATTCTTGTTCTTAGTCTTCTGATGGAATATTTCTGATGTGAAATGATGATTAATCCAGAAGACATTTCAAAGTAGTTTCTAGAAGTATAAAAGCCTTCAGAATCAGAACCTTGTCTTCAGACTTAGAGCAATAACTTATCTGATAAATAAATCTTTATTTCTGAGCTGGAAGCAAAATCTTATCTGAGAAGCATATCTTGATTTTTGAGATTTGAACCAAAATCTTGATTTCTGATCTTTGAAGAAAAAGCTTGATTTCTGATCTTTAAAACAAATAATTGATTTCTGATCTTTGAAGCAAAATCTTGATTTCTGATCTTTGAAGCAAAAGCTTGATTTCCGATCTTTGAAGCAAAATCTTGATTTTTGATCTTTGAAGCAAAATCTTGATTTTTGATCTTTGACGCATAAGTTTGATTTCTGATAAGCATATAGAGATCCTTTTCTAGCGAACATTGAACATTCATCAGAACTGCTGATGTTTCTTTAGAAGTGGATGCAATAGTTCTTTTAGAAGCGTGTCAGTAGAGATTCTAATGATCTTTTCAGATAACTATCTAGAATCAATTAAAATATTATATCTGCACACTCAAGAAACTATTAGATAACAAAATTGTTACATATAAAATATATGTATTGTTATCATCAAAACTAGAGATTATACGCAGAACCAAATCTTGTCCTAACAATCTCCCCGTTTTTGATGATGACACAACCATGTATTTTGATGAAACAATTTTACAAGGTTACATCATAAATAAAGACATCAAAGTTAGTTTAGAAAAACTCCCTCTGAGATAAACAATCTCCGCCTGAGTCAAAGACTTATAACGTTTAGAGATTAAGGGATATCTGAGCATTGTTACCTTGTCAGATCCTGACTTGATCAAAAAGTGTACTTTATCAGAGCTTGATTTCAACAAAGGATAATCAGATCCTTCTAAACAATAGAAGTTCTATATCTGAGCTTGATTAATGAGAACCTTCTAAACAATAGAAGTTATACATATGAGCTTGATTTATCAAAACCTTATAAACATTAGAAGTTATATATATATATATATATATATATATATATATATATATATATATATATATATATATATATATATATATATATATATATATATATATATATATATATATATATATATATATATATATATATATATATATATATATATATATATATATATATATATATATATATATATATATATATATATATATATATATATATATATATATATATATATATATATATATATATATATATATATATATATATATATATATATATATATATATATATATATATATATATATATATATATATATAAGCTTGATGCATTCACTTATTAGCATGTTCATGAAACATCATTCTAAACAATCTTGCATATATATTTTGTTAGAATGTAAGCAATGAGATTTTAGAGATTTAGATATGAATCATAATCATCACTATTTTTCTCCCCAGTTTTTTCATAATAAAAAAGATTTAAAAAATAAGTTAGAAACATCAGGTGTGAGAAATTGTTTTAGCACTCTTTCTAATTCCAGAAACAATTTTTAAAGCAAAGAAACTTTCATTTGATGAAACATAAATGATACAAAAGAGAAATCATAACTAGATAACTTTAAATAAACATTCAAAGGACATCCTAAAGTGTCTACGAGTTAGAAGAGGTAGAGGTTTTCTGAGCAAGGAGTTGGGCCAACATGCTCTGTATGCTATTGTTAACTTCATCTTATTTGTCTAGCCTTATTCTAACCTTCTATTGTTCTTTTTGCATGTCCTCAAGAGTCTTTATCAGAAGAGGAAATATTTTATCTTTCTTTTAACCCTTATAATTCCCTTCAATATCTTTCTCAACTATGATTCTAGCAGCTTCCTCCAGTGCTTTCTCAGTAGCCTTTCTTTTTGCAGCCATCTGAGCTTCTAAAGCCTGACACCTTTCTTCAAATTCCTTGACACACTTATCTTTGATTTCAACCGGCATATTTCTGATTCTGAGAACTTAAACAACCATCCATCTGTTAAATCTATTCCAGCTAGCATTTACACTAGAAGAGTTAATGCTGGTGCTAGACTCATCACAGGGATTCTTAACTTTCCTTACTAAATTTCCCTTGAAATTAGAAATTACTTCATCAAGATTAAGGCTAGGAGGTTGAAGGTCAGAAGTTTGATGGTCAGGGTTGGTTTCCTCATCAAAAATATTTCTATCAGAGATAGTTTCACCAGAGTCTTCGAAACCATAGGTGATAGTGATGTTATTATTCACGTGAGGGGACTCAGGATCATATGGTTCAGAAGTGTTGGTGAGGTACTGAAGAATAGAAGTTGTGTTGGTTGTGGAGATAAAAACAATGGGTGATGTATAATTATTTAAGGTTATGAAGAGTTCTGAAATAATAACTCCAGAAGGTTGATTATCAGAAGTGGGAATGGTTTTTGGTGTGACAACATCAGAGGTTGGTAAGGATGTGATGATGATTTAAGGAGTTTACATAGGGTTGGTGGTTGTTTTTTGAGATGAAGAAATGGAATTTTCTGGAATGAAAGTGAGTATGGTGTTAACAGCAGATGAGAAGGCAAAGGAGAGTAATGATTCAGATATGGGAGGTGTAAAGGTTAGGGTTTGAAAAGAATTGGGGAATTGAAAGTTTCTGAAATGGTTATTGTTTTGAGGATGATTTGTGGAGAAGATGAAGTTATCATTTTGGATTTTTCGACAGGAGCATAAATAAAAGTATATGAAGGTGGAACAGAGGTAGTTGTAACTGTGATTGTAGTTTGTGGATGAGGTATGGGAATCGATGAAGTAATTGTTCTAAATTCAGAACTAGATACAACAAGGTTAGAAAACTTACTAGATGGAGATGAATGAGAAGTAAGTGTAGTATTCTGCAAAGAACTTGCAGATTCTCCTGGCTCTAGAGTTCTGAGCTTATTCCTTTGAGTCTTCTTATTCTTCTTCTTCAGAGTTGAATCAAACTTCCTTTTGTGTGGGGAATGAGGTTTATCTGGAAGAGAATCATAAGTGATTACAGATGTATCAACTCCTTCAGCTTCAAGACTTCTAAGATAATATTGTAGGATCTCTAGTGGATCAAGCTCAGTGAAGATAGGATATCCATAAACTGGTATCCTTTGATTCTTTACACTTTGAAGATCAATAAGAAAACTTGGTTTGATCATAACCCATGATTTATCAACAATGTTAATGCTCTTGAGATTGTTACCATTGAAGGGTTTTCCAGTCTCTACAACTATATCTTCCATGAGATTCAGTTTGGCTAGATGATCTATAAGCCCATGTGCAGTTAGAAAGTATGATATCAGTCTCCCCAGCGAAATGTAGATTTTCTTAGACTTCCTAGTTTCATCGCTTCTCGTCTCGATAACAACATCTCTCAGATAATTAAAGAGAAGAGATGGAATACATATCTTAATCACCTTCATCACATAACACATTATGCATTTCAGATAAACATTGACATAATCAGATGCACTATTTATAGGTCTGTGGTGTATGCACCTGTGATACGGTGGAAGAACCGACTGTTATACTGGTTTGTATTTTATATTCGCAAATGTAGCGGTAAGCAAGAGTCGCCACCGACTTTTATTTCATCCAACTAAGGAAAAGGAAAAAAGAACAGAAAAACCTTTTTCGAGATGTTTCTAAGTACGGGGGGTAGATTATAGAAAGGGAAGGTGTTAGCACCCTTTCTATCTGTGGTTTTCCATGGGCTCTTAAGTACTTGCTCATTTTGAAATTGCTTGTGCGTGCTTGTTTTGAAAATATTTGTTTTACTTCATGATAAACCTTGTATCGGTCCTCAAGAGTGTGAAGAAGTTGTGTTGAAAACTGTTTTTGAAAAGTGTTTGTGTGAAAAATTGTATTTGTTTGAGCAAGTACCTAGGAACTAATCTACCTCCTCGAAAGAAGTCTGTTAATTTTCCTTTAGACAGTGCTATCCTATTATTAAGGAATAGGTAGCACCGCCGTTGGAGTTTTAAGGGACGTTCGAAGGGACAAGTATGATCACAAAAGCAATGTTAGGAAATTTTAGTAATCATCCTAAACCCTTAAGATCTTTTTTCGAGGCAACATCCGAATGGGTCATTTTAGATCTTTTGGGACTAGAGGATGACCACTAACATTCCCTATAGTTCATGACCGTTTACCGAAGGCAACCATAGTGGAGTAAACCCTAGGAGTGAGCATGTGCAAGTGTATTTTTTCAGTTTATTTATCTTTGCATATTTAGGGTTTTCTACTGTTTTAATTTCAATTTGTATTTCCATACAATCCTATACATACGTCTAAGCAGTTTATAGTTTGCGGAAATTAAAATGCGAGAAGTTAAAGTCCTAGCTATTACAAGGCTTTCTCAGATACATAATTATTTTGACTGTAAATAAATATGCGAAAATTTAAAACCCTAATTACTATTACAAACTCGGAGCAGTTACAATAAATGAAAAAACAGAAAAATTAAAGGCACGCACAGTGAGTTAAATGCGAGAAATAATCGGAAAATCTAAAAATCTAATTGAAAAAATATTTCGGTTATTTTTGAGAAGAAATTAGGTTATGTGCAAATTTAACCCTAATTCTATTTATTTTAAATTATAATAAAATGGAATTAAATTACCCTAATTTAATTAATAAAATATTTTTATGAAAAAAAGATTTTTGATGTTTTTATGATTTTTGATTAAATAAAAAAAGCATGATTTTTGGTGTTATTTGAAAAAGAAAATAATTAATAAAATAATAAAAAAGAATTGAAAAAAATAAAAAAGAATAGAATTGGGCCTGTATAATAAGCAATTAGGGGGGTGTGCTTCTGAATTTGATGGGCCCATTATGGATGAGCCCACTCCCCACACCTGATTCAGTGTTGGTATGCTTGGAGAGTGCACCATGGTCCTTCCTTGGTTTGAGCGCTGGATCTGTGTTGGAAATGATCTAGTGGCTGAATTTTGAGACCACACGGTAGGTGCTTGGAACGTGTGTTCATGGAATCTGCAAAGGAACGTTAAGAAAATAAAGAAAACGCAGGGACCTGGGATCGAACCCAGGTCCTCTCCACTGTCCAACGCACGCTTCACTACTGAGCCATATTGTTTAGTTGTCATTATAATAAGATTAAATGATAATATGTAAAACAAGGTGAGTAAACTAAAAAACGCACGTAATTTAAACAAGCCAATGGTGTTGTGCCAAATCATCATCTTCTTCTCCTGTCCGTCGTCTTAGATAAATACCTTTTACCTATGGACAAAACTCCATAGCCATATCCCTGCAAGCTTCAAAAATCCATAAATCACATGATAAATTAAAAGTGAGTACATGGGTCAATTCGTCTTGATCCCACGAGCATCATGGTATCCTTTTCTTTGCCTAATTTTACTTGTACAGAGAAGCCCTAAAACAGCTTCTTAAACCCTAGCCATGACAGTCATCAATATATGCATCAAAACACAAAATTATTTAAACCAAAACATTCCAAATGATGATACAAATACAATTCTATGCTTAAAAGTAGCTAATCATGCGTAAATTGTCAAAATCGAATTCAAGAAATATGGCAAACCGTGAGAGATATGGAGGCTGATTCTGGGAATCTTAATGCATGCAAATGGTTGGAAAAGCTTCTGTAGGTGTCCAGGATATGGAATTCGTCTTGAGACTTTTTAGCAAAAAGTGGCAACTTATCTTGGTAGCTTCACGTGGTCAATCCTTTTTTTTGTGCTTGGGAATTGTTCTATATATGCAGTGCACTGAATTAGGTCATCAAAAAGTATTCAAATCTTGGCAAATTATTAAGATTGGATTTGATTTCCTCTTTGAATTATTTCTTCCTAAATCAAGCCAAATCATGACATTCTCATCCCAATCACCCTTTGTACGATTTAATTTTGTTTGACAACATAATTGGATTGTGATTCTATTCAAAATCAGATCAAAAATAAATCTTCACTAATTTATATCATTTATTTGATTTAATTTGATTTTTTAAATGATTAAAATCAAAGTAAATTAAATAAGTAAAGCCAATGATATGTGGGAGAGTGTTTGGGTCATGGACCATGTTAGAAGTAAGATGCAATCATGAAAAGCTAGGCCCATTTGACAAAAAATGCACTTTTGAGCACATTTGAATTTTGGCAATTTTCCAAAAATGGCTAACTTTGACAATGCATATCTCTTCCAATTTTAACCCTAGAGAGGTTTTCTTGGACTTTTTAGAAATATTAGGTTGTCCCCTAAATAACCCATTTGGTTTCATCTCAATTGGATCTTCCATGTTCATGTAAGAAGCTTTGACCCAAAAGGTGTTTTTGTTGACTTTTCAAAAGGACCTATAATGTAGAAACTCATATTTTTTTATGAGTGCATTTTTTGAACTTGAGGGATGAGGATGAGTTGCATGAAATTGGATTATTTTCAAATGAGCCTTAGATGAGAAATTTCTGATAAATTATGAGAAAGTTATGCTTGGTCAAAGTTTGGTTGACTTTTCCTGAGAAACCCTAATTTAGCAACTTTTGAGTTTTGATGAATTAAGAGCTTACCTTGAGGAATCAAGATCAACCCTTGATCAAATGATGGATATCACTTCAAAATGTTGATGTTGACCAAAAATCTTGAAGTTTGACTGTATGTGGGTCACAATTGACTTTTGACCTAATACAATTGATTTCCAAGCATCTGAGCAGTTGACTGAGCAAATTTCTTGTGTAAGGCATGCAACTTGACATGGATGTTCTTGAGAATATATTAGGACCATGGGAAAAATTTGAGGCCTTTGGAGTTCATCCATCTTGATGAAAATGGAAACCCTAGTTGGAGGTTCATTGCTTTAGGAGAGAGTTTGTCTGGTCAACTCTCGGGCATCCTTCAGCAAGTTGAGGGTCTGAATGAGCATATGTTGAGTAAAATGGGAGGGAAAATTTTGGGGTGCAACATCTGCCCCTGTTCAATCTTCTAAGGCCGGAGGATATAGATTGACTTGTCTGCCTTTCGTGATCTGAAGGTGGAAGATGATCGAACACTAGAATGCCCAGAAATTTGCACTCGCATGAAGTGAACATCGATCGATAATATCGGGAATGGGCTTACAGATGCCATTTGGAAGTAGAAAAAGAATCGTCAGGGATGGGCTTAAAGATGCCATCCAGAAAAGATATCGGTTGCATAAGAGATTCCTTCGCAAAGATTCCTGTACTTGCCGCAGAGGAGGACTTCACCGAGGAAAGTTGATTTGTGTCTTGGGAAATAGAGTCTAGGAGCTTCGGCTATCCATTATTCTACTGGGGAATTAAATCTTGATCGAGGAGGTGGAAGTAAACTGCATATCTGGTCAGGGTCCAGGCTGCACAACGACTTACTGGGGAAATGTGAAACTGACCGTATCTGGTCGGGTCCAGGTCTTACAGTGCTGTAAACTGTTATCTGGAGATAAGAGAGAAGGAACCTGGATAGTAGGGTTGCTTCGAGGTGAAAGCCTAGATAGTAGGGGTATGATAAGGAACCTGGATAGTAAGGTTACTTCGAAATGAGAGCCTGGATAGTAGGGCTATGAGAAGGAACCTGGATAGTAGGGTTACTTTGGGATGAAAGCCTGGATAGTAAGGCTATGAGAAGGAACCTAGATAGTAAGGTTACTTCGAAATGAGAGTCTGGATAGTAGGGCTATAAGAAGGAACCTGAATAGTAGGGTTACTTCGGGATTAGAGCCTGGATAGTTGGGCTTATAAGAAGGAACCTGGGCCGTATGGTTACTTCGAGATGAGAGCCTGGATAGTAGGGCTATGAGAAGGAACCTGGATAGTAAGGTTACTTCGAAATGAGAGCCTGGATAGTAGGGCTACGAGAAGGAACCTGGGTCGTATGGTTACTTCGGGATGAGTGCCTGGATAGTAGGGCTATGAGAAGGAACCTGGGTCATAGGGTTACTTCCAAATGAGATTAGCTGACCCATTTGGCTTCGTGAACTTTTCCATTAGTCGTCTGCAGACGTGACCTGTATAGCTGCTGGATTTGTTGAAGATGATTGTCTCTCCTGAAAAGATATCGGGGTTAATTATATGCAATGCATGAAATGCCTTGTGAGATGATGTCCTCAAAATAAATTAGATTATGTGGTATATGATATGTATGCGTGTGTCATGATGTATGTACATGAAATGTTATTGGGGTATGTCCGAGTCTGGGAAAATAAATCCCTGTCTGCTGTTGGAGAATATAGCATTCCTAACTGTTGTAGAGAATTATGGTTCTTCTACTTCCGCTGGGGATGGTGAACAAGACTGACTATGCTAAGATTTACTCTTTGTTATTTATGAATATTCGGACAGGGAGAGATTCTGTTTGTGAATAACTCTGCGGGGAACAACTTGTAAAGTGAATTTTGTTAGCTGAAGCAATGAGCTCTGTCGGGGATTGAGCTTCTGTATCCAGAGAAATAAACTCTGCTTGGGAGATAAAATTTACAGACCCGCTCGCGATTATGAAATTCGGTTGGGGATATAGCTGTCAGGTTTTTGAATGACCCTGGTTGGGGAGATTACTTCCTGTTTCAGGAAAGCCGACATCAATGCTTTTGAATACTTTTACTCTATGGGGAGTGTATGTACTGATGATTATGCTCCAAAGTTGTCTCTGTCCTGGTACCTGCTGGGTAGAGTAACTGTCGGGTTTGACACTTCTTGTTTTTGCCCCTATTTCTGGAATTACGAGTAATTGTCTTTTTGTTTCTTATGTAAATATTTATGAGCAGCAATCATATTCAAATGCATATGTTAAGAATAAATCATTGTACGTTCTTGCAAAACAAAATAGAAAAAGAAAAAACCCAAAGTTTCTTGTGAAAAATGATTTTGTATTGATTTTTGTAGGTGGCCTATAATAGGCGTTTTCATACAAGGAGTCCGACGCTCTAGTAAGAGAACACTACCGTAAAAATAGAAACCATACAATTTTGTGTAAAATAAAACATCTATGTGCAACAATCCTATTGAGTTCCAACTCTACTATTGCCCTTATGTCTTCGAGCGTCTCATCACTTTGCTACTTGGCCGAAAGTTGATTAGATTGATTGGTGCCGTCTGAACTTGATACCGAAGTCTGGTCGCAAGATGATCCAATGGGACATAGTGATACACTTTACATCCCTAACTTTTGCCTAGACCGCCCTTTCAGATTTTCAGTCCACCGGGATACCCTTTTTTGCCCAAGCTGCCTTTTCAGGTTTTCGGCTTGCCGGGTGTACAGATTTTTCCATTTTCATCCCTTATTTTTGTCCGAACCCTTTTGGTTCGCTGTGAAGCCCTTACTTTTGCCTAGTACAGTCAACCTAGTGGGTCTTTTAATCATACATAGTATCTTTTCACCATGTCTGCATTGACAGGGTGAGGAAGGTCGTCATCATCCATGGTGGTTAGAATCATAGCTCCACCCGAGAAAATGTTTTTAACCACAAATGGCCCTTCATATGTGGGGGTCCATTTGCCCCTGGGATCACCTTGTGGCAGTATGATGCGCTTGATCACTAGATCCCCGACATGATATTCTTGACGTCTGACTTTATTGTTAAAAGGCTTGATCATTCGCTTTTGATACGTCTGACCATGACAGATAGCAGTAAGTCTTTTCTTGTTGATTAGATTTAGATGATCAAGTCGAGTTTGGATCCAGTCGTCTTCGTTCAAACCCGCATCCTTCATAATCCTAAGAGAAGGTATCTGGACTTTGATGGGTAGGACTTCCTCCATGCCATATACCAGAGAGTAGGGTATTTCCCCTGTCGACATCCATGCTGAGGTACGATACCCATGAAGAGAAAATGGTAACATCTTATGCCAGTCTTTATATGTCACCGTCATCTTCTGTACAATTTTCTTGATGTTCTTGTTAGCCGCTTCAACAGTGCCATTCATCTTCGGTCGATAGGGAGAAGAGTTATGATGTTATATCTTGAACTGTTTACAGAGCTCGGTGATTATTGTGTTTTTGAGATTCGTACCATTGTCAGTAATAATTCTCTCTGGCACACCATACCGACAAATTATATTATGTTGGATAAACTGCGCCACAATGTTCTTGGTTACAGTAGCAAAAGAGGCCGCCTCAATCCACTTCGTGAAGTAATCAATGGCCACTAGAATAAAGTGATGTCCATTGGAAGCAGTGGGCCTGATTTCTCCGATCATGTCAATTCCCCACATTGCAAAGGGCCACGGAGCTGTTAAGACGTTCAAGAGAACCGGAGGCACATGCACCTTATCAGCATAGATTTAACACTTATGTCAAGTTCGGGAGTGCTGATAACAATCTGCTTCCATAGTGGACCAGTAATATCCTGCCTGTAGGATCTTCTTAGCCATGGTATGTCCACTGGAATGGGTTCCGAAGGTACCTTCATGTAGATCTGTCATAATCCTCTCTGCTTCACTCTTGTCTACACACCGTAGTAGGGTAGAGTCATGATTGCGCTTATAGAGGATTCCATTACTGAGGAAGAATTTTGCAGTGAACCTTCTCAGAAACTTCTAATCATTGGCAGATGCCCCTTAGGGATACTCTTGAGCCTCTAGGTACCTTTTCACTTCATGAAACCAGGTTTTGTCTGCCACCTCTTCGGTATCAACTTCACAGCAGTGTGCTTGTTCATCCAACCTCTCAATGGTGATTTGGGGAGCTTCGTTGTCCCACCTGACTTTTAACATAGAAGACATGGTAGCTAGCGTGTCCGCTAACTGATTCTCCTCTCGCGGGAAATGTTCAAAAGTTACGTCCTCAAAGTGTGGGAGCAATGTCAGCACATGCTCTTTGTATGGGATGAGATTCGGATGCTTTGTATCCCATTCTCCTTTGATCTGACTTATTACCAAGACTGAATCCCAGAAAACATCCAAGTACTTGATCCTGAGGTCAATAGCGGCCTTAAGACCCATGATACAAGCTTCATACTCCGCCATGTTGTTAGTGCAGTTGAAGCATAGTCGGGCGGTGAAAGGAGTATGTCAGCCTTAAGGAGATATGATTACAGCGCCGATGCCATTACCAAGTGCGTTCGAAGCTCCGTCAAAAACCATAGTCCATCAGGATTCCTCTTCGGGTCCTTCATCCGGCCCAGGTTCTTCGTAGTCAGTCACCAGTATAATATTCTCATCGGGGAACTCAAAATTCATGGATTGGTAGTCATCCACGGCTTGATGAGCCAAATGATCAACCAATACACTCCTCTTGATTGATTTCTGGGTTGTATATTGTATATCGTACTCAGTTAAGATCATCTGCCATCTTGCTATTCTTCTGGAGAGAGCGGGTTTCTCGAAGATGTATTTAATTTGATCCATCTTAGATATCAACAAAGTAGTGTGGGTCAGCATATACTGTCTTAGTCGGCGAGCAGCCCATGCCAAAGTGCAACAAGTTTTCTCGAGCAGTGAGTATCGTGTCTCACAGTCGGTAAACTTTTTGCTAAGGTAGTATATTGCATGCTCTTTTCGACCAGACTCGTCATGCTGCCCCAACACACACCCCATTGAATTGTCTAGCACTGTTAAGTACAATATCAAAGGTCTTCCTTCAACCGGAGGCATCAGAATTGGCAGTTCTTGAAGGTATTCCTTGATTCTTTCGAATGCTGTCTGGAATTCGTCATTCCACTTTAACACTTGATCTTTCTTCAGAAGCTTGAAGATGGGTTCACAAGTGGCAGTTAGATGTGAAATGAACCTGGCGATATAATTCAAGCATCCCAAGAAACCTCTAACTTCCTTCTCTCTACGGGGAGCTGGCATTTCTTGTATGGCCTTTACCTTCGCAAGATCTACTTGGATGCCTTTGTCGCTGACAATGAAACCCAGGAGCTTACCAGACATTACCCCAAAGGTGCACTTGTTCGGATTCAACCGCAGCTTGTATGTCTTTAACCTGTCAAACAACTTTTGTAAATGATCAAGGTGCTCTTCCTCGGTTTGAGACCTGGCTATCATATCATCAACATAAACCCCGATCTCATGGTGGATCATATCATGGAACAAAGCGACCATGGCGCGCTGATAGGTTGCCCCAACATTCTTTAACCCAAAAGGCATCACCTTGTAACAGAAGGTTCCCCATTGTGTAACGAAGGTTGTCTTCTCCATGTCTTTAGGAGCCATCTTGATCTGGTTGTAGCCAGAGAAACCATCCATGAAGGAGAAGATCTTGTGTTGCACGGTGTTGTCAACCAGAACATCAATGTGAGGAAGTGGGAAGTCATCCTTGGGGCTTTCCCTGTTCAGATCTCTGTAATCCATACACATCCATAAGGTACCGTCCTTCTTAGGTATCGGAACGACATTAGCAACCCACTGTGGATAGGAGGTAACAACTAAGAACCCTATGTCGAACTGCTTCATGACCTTTGCCTTGATCTTCTTTGACATTTCGGGGCGCATACGGCGGACCTTCTGTTTAACCGGAGGACAGTCTTTCTTAGTCGGCAGACGATGTACCACAATATCATTGTCTAAACCTGGCATGTCTTCAATATGACCAGGCGAAGATCTCAACGTAGTCGTGCAACATTTGTATCAACCGTTGTTTGATATTAACTTCTAGATTTGCGCCGATCTTGACCTCTTTTCTGTCTATTTCCGTGCCCGGGTTTATCGTCTCAACTGTCTCTTCATGAGGCTGTATAGCCCTTTCTTCCTGCTATAACAGTCTAGCAAGTTCTCCAGGCTCCTCACAATCATCCTCACCTTCTTCTTTGGCTTGGTTGATCGGATTTTCAAAGTCATAACCAGCAGTAGTAGAGCTGTTATCAATGGGATCCAAAGTGGATATGGATCTGCAGTATGATACATGAGTGTGTGTAAGAGCATAACTGTTTTGATAAAGTGAAAATAGAAAATAAAAACAAAGAGCGTAAAATTTGTATGCAAGGAATCTCCAATGTTTTATTGATGATATATGAAATGATAAATAATAGCCCTCACAAACAAAGCCAATATGCCTCGGGCAAGGCACAAGGATGTAGAGTTTAAAATTGTTTATTACAAATCTCAAAACAAGTAAGACAATTACTGCGGAATAAAATAAACTGGTATAAAGTCCCTAGCCGTCCAGTTACTCGGTCCACCGTTGGTAGTTGGGTAGATCCAGCCGTCAATGTCTGAGTCTTCCTCACTGTCTTCAATGGCATTAATTCCCTAATTGTTGATGCGTAGGGGAGGTCCTCTGGCCCGAGCGCGTCGAACAACCCTTTGTGCTCCTGAAGTAAAGCCCAAACCAAACTTGTCAGTTTTGTGAGTAAAATCAGGTAGTTGTCCCTAATTGGTATACCCACCTTCTTCAACCACCACTTTGGCATCTTTGAGAGAAGCCATCTTCAGAGGAGGTTTGTTGCTGGTAGTAGTGTCAGTCGATTCCAGGATCTGGGGAACCTCTTCAAAATTCTGGCAAGGAGTCTCTATGAATTCCCCATCCATCTCTACGTACCTGAAGAAGTTGATGGCTCACCATATACTCCTCTTCTCCATGCACAGTGACAATCTTCCCTTTTACTGGATACTTCAGCATTTGGTGTAGTGTAGAAGTAACAGCCCTAGTTTCATGGATCCAAGGATGACCCAACAAACAAGAGTATGACGGCTGGATGTCCATTACATAGAAGGTGGACTCAAAGGTTTGAGAGCCTATCTTGACAGGGATGTCCACTTCTCCATGCACCATTCTTTTTGACCCATCAAAATCCCTTACCATAATGTTACTAGGCTTTAAGGTAAAGCCTTCATAATCCAACCGATCCAGCACCTTCTTGGGTAGAAAATTCAGCGAAGACCCAATATCTACCAGCACGTGAGCCATAGTTGTGCCCCTGCATTCAATTGAGACATGAAAAGCATCATTATGCTTCCCCCCTTTCAGTGTCAAGTCTGCATCTGAAAAACCCAGCCTATTATCAACAGTTAAGCTGGCCACATAGTCTTTAAATTGATCGGAGGAGGTTTCTTGCGGCACGTGTGCAGTCTTGAGGAATGCGATCAAAGCCTTCGCATGGGCCTCAGAACACAACAGCAGAGACAACATGGATATCTTTGAGGGGGTCTGCCCCAGCTGCTCGACCACATTGTAGTTGCTCTTTTTTATTATTTTCAATATTTCCTCTATCTCTTGCTTAGAGGCCTCTACGACAATTTTCCTAGGTGCCTCCGTCCGGCAGGCTCATCTATAACTTCTTTGCCTCGGGTCCCAGATGACTCGACAACGAGAGTGATAATTGGAGTAAGCACATGAGTAGTAGTTGATGTACGAGCAGGAGTAGCAGACGAAATAACAACAGGCCTATTGACAGTCTTTGGGGAAATCTCGGGAGAGAAAACCCTTCCACTTCTGGTAACTTTGCTGGTCCCGACAATGTTACTAACATCAGGATCAGCCTCTTCATTCTTTAGATCTTGTTTAATGCCATGATAGTACACATCGGCACCATAATACCAGGGGACAGCTTTGTCTGAGGCATACGAGACATGATCGGGAAAGGTGATTATTAATGGAGCTACTCTTGGAGCAGATGTAATCCTAATAGGTCTTCTCAAGGACACCTTGGAAGGATTGGCATAAATGGTTATAATAGCAACATCTTCAAGTGGAACAATGGGAACCAAAGTTTTCTTGAACAAGATTTCTTTGCTGTCCATCAGGCGCTGAACACCTGACTTCAGCAAATGGAAACCAGAAGGCAGAGATGAACACATGTGGCAACCTTCACCACAACTCGGAAATAAACTGTCCGACAACAAATTCTTCTTAACCGTCATAAGAGGAGTAGAAACTTCATCAACTAAGGTCACAAACAGATCAGTATCAATAACATTAACTCCATGATTATGCTTAGGCATGGGAGCATTTATGACATTGGGCTTTTTCGGAGCATCAAACTCAATCTCCTTGGCCTCAATCAGATCATGTACCTTATTTCTTAGAGCCCAGCAGTCATTGGTATCGTGGCCAGGACTCTCAAAATGATAGGCACACCGAGCATTTGGGTTATACCGAGGAGATATGGTATTCAAATTCTTGGGAGCCTCTTTCAAGGTTGCCAAGTTGGATCTTAGTAGATGGGGTAGCACTTCAGCCAACGTCATATTAATCAGAGTAAACGGTCACTGTGGTCTTTCCGCCCTTTGTTGATTGTTGCGTTATGAAGCGATCGCAAGCCTCGGTATCATTACGGCACTTACTGTCTAATGGTGTTCAGCTCTGCCTTGGCCTCTCGGGCTATAGATGGAACTGGCTTCCTTCTTACCAGTAAAAGGCTTCTTTACCGAACTCGAAGAGGCATCCTTCTGTATATTACCACTCCAAATCCCAGCTTCTACCCTCTCTCCAGTTAGAATCAGCTTGGTGAAACCAACTGACGAGCTTCTGATCAAATGATTAAAGAATAGACCAGACAACGTCCCAAGAAACATATCGACCAACTCCCTATCAAACAAAGGGGGTTGGACTCTTCCAGCCAAGTCTCTCCACTTCTGTGCATAGTCCTTAAAGCCTTCACTTGCACCCATGGACATACTATGGAGTTGAGTACAAGTAGGAGCAAGGTCAGTGTTGTATTGATACTGCTTATAAAAAGCAGCAGCCAGATCTTCCTAGTTTCGGACATTGGTTCCCTCCAGTTGGTAGAACCATTCAAGCTGAGTCCCTGACAGATTGTCTTGAAAGAAGTGAACCCATAAATTTCTATTAGAGGTGTAAGGCTGGATCTTTCTGACGTAGGAACGGAGATGGAGTTTTGGGAATGACACCACATCGTACTTTGCAAAAATTGGAGCCTTGAACTTCTGCGGGATGACCACTCCCGACACCAATCCCAATTCTTCGAAATCCAACCCAGGTATCCTCTGGACTTCCATAACACTCAGATGATCTTCCAACTGGTTGTATCTATCCTCAGCAGGAGGATACTGCTCATCATTGTAGTCTGTATCATTTTCAGAAACTTCAGGACTGAGGTCCTTTTCCCTTGTCTCTCCTTCTTGATTCTCCCCTTCCTTGGATGAAGAGGTCAGATCGACTTGTTGTTTTAACGGCCCCCTGAACCTTCTGTCCATATTTAGAACACCAACGACCTTCTTCTTTTTCTTTTTCTCCTTCAGGATGAGGGCTTTCATATCCTCCTGTCCTTTTTCCAAATTTATGAACATCTATTGGAATTGGGTATTCTGTGCCTGAAGATCCTTAATGCTTTGTTTAGAAGACATTACTGCTGAAATAAACAGCGAAGAAGATGAGAAACCTGTTATAGTACCTGTTTATGCGATGCTATGAATGTGATGCGTATGCAATGACTTCAAGGATTCTTAAAGGCTCAAATTTGTTTAACCTAAAGAAACACACGTCAATTGCATTAATAAGTTCGAATTGTTACAAAGAATGCCTTTTAGGCTTACAATTAAACAAAACAAAACTTAAAGAAAAAAAGAAACTAGGTCTCCTAGGAGCGCATCCTCTTTGGTGCAATGTAAGCGTTTACATTCCTTTCTTCATGAAGTATCCTAGTGAGCTCCAGGACTTTCTTCTTGCTAGCATAGAACTGAGCTTCAAACGTGTCCCTCTCCTCTTTGAGTTGAACCCAGGACTTCTGTAACTCTTCATGATCAGTTGGCATGCCAGGATAATGATCAAGGGAGGTAGTATCTCCTTTAACAACTGGTTCCATAGTTATTGGTAGGACAGCAGGATAAGGCATCATAAGACTTTGGGCGCGAGCTCGTACCCATCAGAGATAAGGCTCAAGAGGAATGGAATTCTTGTGCCCTAGCATCTTGCTATCAATTTTATGCACCATGCCCCAAGCTTTTATGAACCTTTTTCGGTATCCCTGAGCATCATTCTCATAGTTGAAAGCGATTCCTTGGATAAGCGTATCACGAGGACCATCTCTTCTCGCATAACCAAACTGACGCAAGGCCAATCAAGGGTTGTAAGTGATTCCTCCCCTAATTCCTAAGAGAGGGACATTAGGGAATTCACCACAGCGATCGATGATGGTAACATCTTCCGAGAATCATGAACACCAATGAATGTCTGAATGCTTAAGGGACATCAGCCTACGAGACCATTTCAAACCCTGTTCATTCTTTAAAGTAGACATGGGTAGGTGCGAAATAAACCACCTAGCCAATAGAGGAGTGCAACACAGGAGGGTCCCCCTTCTCTTTAGAGTGCGAGCATGCAGAGAGTGTAGAATATCCCCGAGTAATGTAGGCACCGGATTATGAGACAGAAAAACCTTAATAGCGTTCACATGTACGAGTTGATCTGCATTAGGGAAAAGTACCATCCTATAAATGAGAAGTGCCAACACCTCTTCGAAAGCTTGTAAGTCCAGAGTATCCCAAAAATGGTAAGCATTCTCGAATAGAAATTTAATCGGGATTCCTTGGACACTCCCTCTAGTCTCCCAACTTGTCACTACGTTGTACCGTTGTAAGGACAGAGCTCTAGCAATCTCTTCAGGATTTGGATGTTCTTCCGTACCGTTGAAAGATAATTGGTCAAGAATAAGTACCCCCATCAACTGAGAAAATTCCTCCATAGTAGGTACTAGATGGTAATTCAGGAAGGTGAAATAATGGTGCATAAGATCAAAGAACTGAAATAGCACTTTTAACAATTCTTCATCAGGTTTTGCAGTGACCAAGTTGAGAAACTGACCATGATTTTTAATGAAATGAGAACTTCCAGGAACCCTTAATTCCAGGTCCTTTAGTTGGAGAGGCACTTTCACAAGGTTAATCTATATAGTGTTCCTACGGGCGGATGCCATGTCCTACAAAACAAAGCAAAAATGAGCCCTAGGAAATCCTTGAAATGGTTAGTTATGATATGCCATGCTTATGATGTCATGATTATGCTAGAAAATCACAGGTGTAGCAAACAACAAATAAGTCACACCAAGTCCTTAGGTTTAGGGCCTGCATGGGTTTTAAGGTCATACCCTCTTGAAGTTGGATTGGTTCAACCTGTCCTATAAATAGTAATCGGGTTCTAAGGGATCTCAATATCACCGATCTTTCCCCCAGCTTCGTTCAATAGGCGATTGACTCGCAACCAAATAAAACTCAAGAGTCAAACCTTAATGAGTGTAGCATCGAGTATCTGTCGACCTTGGGAATACACAAAAGCCGACCATCTCGCTACGTCCTACTGGCCAAGTTGTGAAATTAAAGGTACTAAGGTCAGTTGATGCTTCACGACACCACACGGCGGCCCCGTACTCTCCCTAATTGACTCAAGGGTTACCGATACCAACCACAGTGCCATATCAACATAGCTACTGCTTCAACCGTTTCGGTATACCCCACACAATTCCCTCACAGTTTATTGCTACTTACCTAAAAGGTGTCCCCAGATCCGGTGTAGGATCTATATAACCCCAACAGATGCCTTTAAAATAAATCAATCAAGACAAGCAAGAGAAGCAATTAAATGACCTATATCCTAAGGTATACCCCACTTATTTATAGTCTCCAACAGAGTCGCCAGTTCTGTGATGCGGTGGCAGATCCGACTGTTATACTGGTTTTCATTTTGTATTCACAAATGTTGCGGTAAGCAAGAGTCGCCACTGACTTTTATTTCATCCAACTAAGGGAAAGAAAAAAAGAACATAAAAAACCTTTTTCGAGATGTTTCCGAGTACGGGGGGCAGATTATATAAAGGGAAGGTGTTAGCACCCTTTCTATCCATGGTTTTCCATGGGCTCTTAGGTACTTGCTCATTTTGAAATTGCTTGTGTGTGCTTGTTTTGAAAAGTTTTATTTTACTTCGTGATAACCCTTGTATCGGTCCTCAAGAGTGTGAAGAAGTTGTGTTGAAAACTGATTTTGAAAATTATTTGTGTGAAAAATTGTATTTGTTTGAGTAAGTACCTAGGAACTAATCTACCTACTCGAAAGAAGTCTGTTCGTTTTCCTTTAGACAATGCTATCCTATTATTAAGGAATAGGTAGCACCGTCGTTGGAGTTTTAAGGGACGTTCGAAGGGACAAGTACGATCACAAAAGCAATGTTAGGAAATTTTAGTAATCATCCTAAAGCCTTAAGATCTTTTTCCGAGGCAACATCTGAATGGGTCATTTTAGATCTTTTGGGACTAGAGGACGACCACTAACATTCCCTATACTTCATGATCGTTTACTGAAGGCAACCGGAGTGGAGTAAACCCTAGGAGTGAGCATGTGCAAGTGTATTTTTTTAGTTTATTTATCTTTGCATATTTAGGGTTTTCTACTGTTTTAATTTTAATTTGTCTTTCCATACAATCCTATACATACGTCTAAGCAGTTTATAGTTTGCGGAAATTAAAATGCGAGAAGTTAAAGTCCTAGCTATTACAAGGGTTTCTCAGATACATAATTATTTTGACTGTAAATAAAGATGTGAAAATTTAAAACCCTAATTACTATTACAAACTCGGAGCAGTTACAATAAATGAAAAAACAGAAAAATTAAAGGCACACGCGGCGAGTTAAATGTGAGAAATAATCGGAAAACCTAAAAATCTAATTGAAAAAATATTTAGGTTATTTTTGAGAAGAAATTAGGTTATGTGCAAATTTAACCCTAATTCTATTTATTTTAAATTATAATAAAAAGGAATTAAATTACCCTAATTTAATTAAACTAATTAATTAATAAAATATTTTTATGAAAAAAATGATTTTTGATGTTTTTATGATTTTTGATTAAATAAAAAAATCATGATTTTTGGTGTTATTTGAAAAAGAAAATAATTAATAAATAATAAAAAATAATTGAAAAAAATAAAAAAAGAATAGAATTGGGCCTGTATAATAAGCAATTAGGGGGGTGTGCTTCTGAATTTTATGGGCCCATTATGGCTGAGCCCACTCCCCACACCTGATTCAGTGTTGGTACGCCTGGAGAGTGCACCATGGTCCTTCCTAGGTTTGAGCACTGGATCTGTGTTGGAAATGATCTAGTGGCTGAATTTTGAGACCACACAGTAGGCGCTTGGAACATGTGTTCATGGAATCTGCAAAGGAACTTTAACAAAATAAATAAAATGCAGGGACCTGGGATCGAACCCAGGTCCTCTCCACTGTCCAACGCACACTTCACCATTGATCCATATTGTTTAGTTGTCATTATAATAAGATTAAATGATAATATGCAAAACAAGGTGAGTAAACTAAAAAATGCGCGTAATTCAAACAAGCCAATGGCGTTGTGCCAAATCATCATCTTCTTCTGCTGTCCGTCGTCTTAGGTCAATACCTTTTACCTACAGACAGAACTTCATAGCCATAGCCCTGCAAGCTTCAAAAATCCATAAATCGCATGATAAATTTAAAGTGAGTACATGGATCAATTCGTCTTGATCCCACGAGCATCATGGTATCCTTTTCTTGGCCTAATTTTGCTTGTATAGAGAAGCCCTAAAACGGTTTCTTAAACCCTAGCCATGGTAGTCATCAATATATGCATCAAAACACAAAATTATTTAACCAAAACATTCCAAATTATGATACAAATACAATGCTATGCTTAAAAGTATTTAATCATGCGTAAATTATCAAAATCGAATTTAAGAAATATGGTAAACCGTGAGAGATATGGAGGCTGATTCTGGGCGTCTTAATGCGTGCAAATGGTTGGAAAAGCTTTTGTAGGTGTCCAGGAACGTGTTGCAATCCTTAAATCTCCTTCAGGGTGACTCTAATATGGAATTCGTCTTGAGACTTTTTGGCAAAAAGTGGCAACTTGTCTTGGCAGCTTCACGTGGTCAATCCTCTTTTTTGTGCTTGGGAATTGTTCTATATATGCAGTGCACTAAATTAGGTCAACAAAAAGTATTCAAATCTTGGCAAATTATGAAGATTGGATTTGATTTCCTCTTTGCGTTATTTCTTCCTAAATCAAGCCAAATCATGCCATTCTCATCCCAATCACCCTTTGTACGATTTGATTTTGTTTGACAGCATAATTGGATTGTGATTCTATTCAAAATCAGATCAAAAATAAATCTTCACTAATTTATATCATTTATTTGATTTAATTTGATTTTTTAAATGATTAAAATCAAAATAAATTAAATAAATAAATCCAATGATATGTGGGAGAGTGTTTGGGTCGTGGAACATGTTAGAAGTAAGATGCAATCATGAAAAGCTAGGCACATTTGACAAAACATGCACTTTTGAGCACATTTGAATTTTGGCAATTTTCCAAAAATGGCCAACTTTGACAATGCATATCTCTTCCAATTTTAATCCTAGAGAGGTGTTCTTGGACTTTTTAGAAATCTTAGGATGTCCCCTAAACAACCCTTTTGGTTTCATCTCAATTGGATCTTCCATGTTCATGTAAGAAGCTTTGACCCAAAAGGTGTTTTTGTTGACTTTTCAAAAGGACCTATAATGTAGAAATTCATATTTTTTTATGAGTGCATTTTTTTAACTTGAGGTATGAATATGAGTTGTAGGAAATTGGATTCTTTTCAAAATGAGCCTTGGATGAGAAATTTATGATAAAGTATGAGAAAGTTATGCTTGGTCAAAGTTTGGTTGACTTTTCCTAAGAAACCATAATTTAGCAACTTTTGAGCTTTGATGAATTACGAGCATTCCTTGAGGAATCATGATCAACCCTTGATCAAATGATGGATATCACTTCAAAATGTTGATGTTGACCAAAAATCTTGAAGTTTGACTGTATGTGGGTCACAGTTGACTTTTGACCTAATACAGTTGATTTCCAAGCATCTGAGCAGTTGACTGAGCAATTTTTTTGTGTAAGGCATGCAAATTGACATGGATGTTCTTGAGAACATATTAGGACCATGGAAAATATTTGAGGCATTTGGAGTTCACCCATCTTGATGAAAATGGAAACCCTAGTTGGAGGTTCATTGCTTTAGGGGAGAGTTTGTCTGATAAACTCTTGGGCATCCTTGAGCAAGTTAAGGGTTTGAATGAGCATATGTTGAGTAAAATGGGAGGGAAAATTTTGGGGTGCAACAGAACCCCAGAATGATCTTAAACCATACACGAAGTTTCTTGTGAATTTCTAGATTCTTAGATGATTTTCCCTCAAATACCACTTGCCTGCTTTCTATATAGATAGCTGGAGTTATCATATTAAGCAGATATTTTGACTTAAAATTCACATGATAAACCAATTTCCCTCTTGCGTTTTCCATTGAAAGTAAGGTATCTATAGACCTCTTAGTGATGACAACTTTTACACCCAGAACATGTGATACAATATATTTATCACCAGCTTCAGCAAATCTCCCAAATTCTTTTATCAATTTTGTGTAGATGGGGCCGTATAGATGTTTGAAGTAGTT
Organism: Vicia faba; assembly: GCA_948472305.1. Classification (NCBI taxonomy): domain Eukaryota; kingdom Viridiplantae; phylum Streptophyta; class Magnoliopsida; order Fabales; family Fabaceae; genus Vicia; species Vicia faba. The sequence continues at coordinate 1,183,435,800 of OX451741.1, read as the reverse complement.
ACTCCAGCCTTGTAAGTTGAGTTCCTTAGTTAAATCCAACCCATTTTCCCTTAGGTTCTCAAAATCCATAAGAAGTTCATGAAGAACGTCTAATTGAGCAGCATGTGTTGACAGATGAACATGTTCAGGATGATCAAGAATGTGGATTTCTTGAGGTTGTTGAAAAGATGATATAGATTCTCTTAACTTTGAATATTTGGAGGTTGTGAACTTGTATTCATAGGTTGAGAGGATCCCTTCTTGTTGTTACAGTTCTTAAGAGAACTTGAACACTTCTTGTTGTTAGGCATCCATGGACGAAGATAATGAGAGAAGAGGATTTTATGATTTTTAGGATAAAAAGGAGATTAAAGTGTAGGAAGTGAAGTAGCATTGTGTGTGATGATGAGAGGAGTTAGTATTCACAAAAGATTACAAAACTTTGGAACTTTACAAAACAATAGAGTAATGATGATTTCAAAACCTAATCTCACAATGTCCCATCACTCGAGGTGTCAATCAAACGATGTTTTTAAGATTTAGATTGACAAGTGTTTGAACGAATCATAACCATAAATTTGAAGAGACACAAGTTGATATTTTCAGAGTCACGAATACCAAAAGGTTTCTTACTAAATAAGTTTATGATCGAGATATCTTTTATCTTGTAGAAGTATCAAGATATATTAATCAAATTAAAAATAGTTGAGATTAAAAGATAAGAACTTCTAACCTAAAATGAATTATTTCTGGAGGCTTCACCTTTCTCACTTACTTAGTTTCTTGAAGACTAATTTAGTTCTAACTTGATTCCCTCGAAAGACTTAAACATCAGATTCCAAATATCATTTCTTGAGAATTGATTGAGTTATTCTTGTATTTCCAGAATCCATTCATTATCTTGAATTGCTTCTTGACAAGAAGTTGGTTTTATCAGAGACACCAATCCATGAAGCATTTCTTGAGATTGTCTGAATGTGGATCTTATTCTGACAGGTTCATCTTTATCTCCCTGAATTAATTCTTCCGATAATAATTGCCTTTTCGGGAACTGGTGAACATTTAGGTATTTCTGATGTATCATCCTTTTTATTGGAATTCTTGTTCTCAGAACCTTTAGCCTTTTCTCCATATTCTTTTATTTATCCTTTCTAGTTTCCCTCACCCAACATCTTTAAGTTCTAGGTTTTGGAACATAAGCTTTCTTCCCGTCACATGACATGAGCATCCAAAGTCTAGGTACCCCGAATGGTGTTTTAACTCTGTTGTATAGGATATCTGCAACAATGACTATTTTATCTTTTGGCACCCAGAATATTTTGGGTCCTTTTAGAATTAGTTTTCCTATAGTTTCTAATAAACTTGGGTTTCTGTGCAACACTAAGTTTTGTGTCTGAGCAGAAGTGCAAAGATAAGAAAAAGGAGATTCGTGTTTGTTTTCTTGATTGTCTTCATCAGAAACATAACCAATTCCTCTTTTCCCATTATGTCTGACACCATAGATCATAGAAGCCATTTTTCTTCTCCCTATAATGTTGTTTAAGAATTTCTAAAAGGCCTTATCATATTTGTTGTATAAGACGATTTCAGAAGATGGAATAGCTTTAGAAAGTGTTTCTTCAAGTTTTAAACATTTTTTGTTTAGAAAAGCATTTTCCTTTTTTAAGATAAAATTTTCTTCTTTTTGTTTAGAAACTTCTTTCTCTAGCTTACCATATTCTTCAATTTCATATTCATGAACTTTTTGAAGGTTCTTAAATTTTCATTGAAGTTTCTGATACCTACTCAAAGATTCAGACAGACAAAACTCTAATTCAGTACGAGAAAGTTCAAAAAATACCTCTTTTGAGTTAGACTCAGTTTCTGTGGTGTTTCCTTCTAATGTGGTAGCCATGAATGCTACCCTGGCATGCTCTTCTTCGAAATTTGAACCTTCAGAGTCTGAGTCATCCCATGTTGCCATGAGAAATTTATTATTGCCATTGAAACTACTTTTCTTGAAGCTTTATTTTATGATGCTTTCTTTCTTGAGCATGAAACATTCATTTATGTAGTATCTAGGCTTTTTTCACTCGTAGCGTGTTACTTCCTTGCTTTCTATTTCTCTTGCATATGTTTCTGAATAAACTCCTCTATTTCTGGATCCTCTGGAGTTGTTTTTGTCTTTTCTTCCAAAATTGTTTGACTCTTCTGGACAAAAGAGATGATTCACCTTCATCATCAGAAAATTTATCGTCAGAATCTTCTACTTCTTCTGCTTGGAAGGTTTTGTTCTTTTCCAACTTTGGTATTTCTGATCTTGATCTTAGAATATTTTCCACTTTTCTGGGGCTCATCTTCCTCTAAATCTATTTCATTACTCTTAATAGAACTAGTTAACTCTTTAAGAGTTATGTTTTTTAGATCTTTATCCAACTTCAACGCAGTAACCATTGGTCTCCATCTTTTGGGAAGACTTCTGATGATATTTTTGACATGATCAACTGTGGAGTAACCTTTGTCCAGAACCATAAATCCTACAACTAAGGTTTGAAACCTTGATAACATAATCTCAATTGTTTCTTCTTCTTCCATCTTGAAAGCCTCATATTTCTGGGTTAAGGCCATAGCCTTAGTTTCCTTGACTTGAGCATTGCCTTCATGTGTCATTCTTAAAGAATCAAGAATACCCTTTGATGTTTCTCTATTAGTGATATTATCATACTCATTGTATGAAATAACATTGAGAATAATAGTTTTGGATTTATGGTTATTCTTGACATTACGCTTTTGTGCATAATTCATTTTGTTTCTGGGAATGTGAATACCAATCGCACTAACAGGTGCGTCATAGCCATTTGTGACAATATCCCAAAGATCTATATCATAGCTTAGAAAGAAAATCTCTAGTCTATTAATCCAGTAGTAAAATTTCTCTCCATAAAAAATAAGAGGTTTAGCATTGTAACTATCACTTTCGTTTGTATGAGCAGCAACCATTGAAGTTTTTCTCACACTGGATCTCTCTACACGGTTGTTGTTGTAGTAAAGCAGCAAGCAAAAGTAAGTATTTATTTAGTTTGTCGTACCGTATCCAAAGGTATTAGTGCATACTGAATTTCCGTTTGAAAAATCTCGCGTTTATGAGTTTGGCTTTGAATGGGTTTAAAACGGTAAATGCGGAAATTAAACATATGAACAAAAAAAGAATTCATTTTTTTAAAGGAGAGAACTCTCGGGATTTAATTTCACATAATCGTTAAATACTTAAACTCATAACTCACTTGTATTCAACTTCAATCATTCATCGGCATTATCCTGTATTGCTCACACAAAGATTATCTCCAACTCAGAGTGAGATATCAACTATATTGCTCTCAGAGGCGATGTCTCGCGCAACTCAAATAACACGTAGGCATTAAGAACCGATATCCACGTGAATATTAAGCTTAAATATATTTCTAGAATCTAGAACCTAATATATGTTCATCCTAAATATGGATTCGAATCGTACATATCTGCAGCAACTCAAACCCAAACAAAGAAAGCAATCACCAACAATGCTCAAATACCTAAAAAAACAAGATAAAAATTATTAATCGATACAATATTTACACGAATAAACTATTAAACGATTATGTACATAAAAGACAAAGTTTTACTATAAAAACCAAAAGAACAAAGTCAATAAGTTCCACAAATTACTACATAAAATAAAGACATTTTGGCACTTATCAACTCTCCCTAACTTACAACATTGTTTTTCCTCAAACAAAACAACCTAAAGAACATTGAAACAACAATCCAAGAATCACAAATCAACGGGTTTTGAAAACAGAAAAAATGTATGGTTCAAATTAAAAATTCACAAGCAAAGTAAATACTTACCACTAAACTACAACGATAGCATGAAAGAGAAACAACTCCTAAATACAAAACACATGTCAAAGAATATAAAACAATACAAAGTTAAAAAATGAATCACACCTAACACAGAATTCATAGGTAGATGAATAACAAAAACAATAGGTGCTTTTAATCTCACTCAAAAATCAAGTTAACAACAAGTTAAATTATGCATTCATCAAGAAAAAAACTCATATGGAACAATATGAAAGTAAGAATAAAGAGAGCTTTTCAAAGGTTATAATTGGGCTTGGTTAACAAAGAAGGGTTAATCCTAAGGGTAACTAAACGAAATTTCCTAAACCTATGAGAGCACTTAATCACACACATTCAAACAATCAAACATTATTTTTATTCACCCTCTCACTTTGCTCATTTGTAATAACCTTGATTTTATTAAAACACATACTTTTTTTTCTTTTTCTTTTCTTTTTCACATTTTTTCAACCACTTATTTCTTTTCAATCCACAAAGTAACTTAACAAATAAGCAACTAACAAGTGATCTCCCCAACTTGAATACAACCTAACAAGTAATGTGAATACTCAGTGACTTTCTAAGGCAAGGAAAACAAAACAAACCACAAATTAAAGTTGAAGGGTCAAGTGTTTCAAGAAACAAATTCAAGATCCATACATAAATCAATGAAGAACGAGTTAGTTATTTACAAGTTCAACATTTTCTATACCAATATTGATCATGACATTAACGCTCAAAGGGACTAATAAATGCTTGCACACTCTAGGGGTAAAATAATTTTGGAAGGTGGTTATGCTCAAATTCAAAAAATGCCTCGACCCTTTTCATGCCTTCATACACATTCAATACAAATATACGATTAAACATAATAAAACTGAGTTAGCAAGAAAGTTGGTCTCCTGCATATAGTAAACAATGGAAGCAACCTCATAAATAGAGTTTTATCCTAAAGTAATTCAAGAATGAACAAGTATGGCAAAAGAATAAATGACATGAAATTTTGTACAAAAGAAAAGTCTCCTAATATATTATAGAAAGCGATAAACGAGTACCTTGCAAAATACCAACTTCAAACAATATCATTACCATATATCCACAAGTTGAAATGATCAAACTTGGAAAATCACCTTATGCAACTTCAAACTTTTAGCCCAATGTTTGAAGACAAAAAACCAATAACATGTTAGAAATTATTACTATGTACTCTCTAAATGGATTTGGTGAAAGTGGGAAAAAGGAGGCCGAGTGAAACAAAAATAAATCACTGGCACAAAACTTATGAACACGCTTAGCGGTAGCAGGAAAATGCAGAAACACATAACAACATCTGAATTCATGCAAACTCTCCACTAACACCTACACTAACTCAACTACACAATGTACATAATTTTAAAGTGTCAGGGTGCCTCCCAACAAGCTCTTGTTTTACGTTGTTAGATAAACGCCTTTATGTATACACACTCTTCCAAGTTGCTTCCTTGCACAATTAGTTTTCACCGGAAGCTATTCCTAACTAAACACATTAGCAAACATGAAGAGAAACAAATTTATACATTGTATTCACAAGTATGCAAAACATGTAAAGTTCATAAGTTTGGTAAACATAAACAAATAAATGCACAAGTACACATATACAAGTCTTATTACACAATATAGACAATATGAACATTATGTGAAAAACTCAAAAACAAAGAAACTATTGCAATATGATCCAATATCAAACACTAATCCCCGACAACGATGCCATTTTGTTGTTGCGGTAAAGAAACAAGCAAAAGTAAGTATTTATTTAGTTTTATCGTATCGTCTTCACATGGATTAATGCATACTAAATCTCCGTTCGACAAATCTTATATTTATGAGTTTGGTTTTAAATGGGTTTAAAACGGTAAATGCAGGAATTAAACATTTGAACAAAAAAAGAATTCATTCTTTTTAAAGGAGAGAACTCTCGGGATTTAATTTCACGTACCCGTTAAATACTTAAACTCATCACTCTGTTGTACTCATCTCCAATCACTCATCGACATTATCACGTATCGCTCACACAGAGGTTATCTTTAATGCAAAGTGAGATATTAACCGTATTTCTCTCAGAGGTGATGTCTCGCCCAACTCAAACAACACGGGGGAATTAAGAACTGATACCCATGTGAATACTAAGCCTAAATCTATTTCTAGAATCTTCAACCTAATAAATGTTCACCCTAAATTCAGATTCGAACCGTACATGTCTGCAGCTACTCAAACCCAAACAAAGAAAGCAATCACCAACATTGATTTGTAAAGAAAGCTTCATACAACACCACGAGTAATGAATATACATGTAAGTAAAGTATACTTAGAAATAAAACCCCAACAATTGAAGTTTGTAAAGAGAATAAATGGAGAAGAAACCAAAACTTAACACGGTGTCAATCACGATCAACTAAGCTCCTGACCTTGGATAAACTGATTACAAGCAACAATTGTTATTTTCTAAGCTCTAAACCAAAAAGAATGAAGGTTGATGAATTAGGAACAAATACCCCAAAAAATAACCTAGAACATGAAATGAAATTATAATTATACAAAATTGAAAACAAAAATGCTCGTTCGACGCTCAGAATCCTCGTCGGCTGAGCGGCCACTTTACACCCATACAACCCGCGCCACGTGCATAGACTAGCATAAAAATATCTACTATTGTCCGGTGAGAGGAATTCTCGCCCGACGACGACCTAAATATCGCCCAATGAGCAACACGCGAGGCCAAGACATTAGCTTGTGGAATTTTCTCTTTTCTTCTCGCCTCTGGCTCGCCTCACGCTTGCCCGAAGCTACTTACATAGCATAATTTCTTCCTCCTTTAGAAGTGCTATCTTTGCCTTGCCAACCCTTTTACCCTTATTCTTTTATTTGATCAAAATTTCATCTAGGATCTTAGCCTTTGGCTCTTATTACTCAATGCTCCAACAATGCTCAAATTCCTACAAAAATAGGATAAAAACTATTAATTAATACAATATTTACATGAATAAACTATTAAATAATTATGTACATAAAAGTCGGGGTTTTACTATAAAAACCAAAAGAACAAAGTCAATAAGTACCACAAGTTACTACACAAAATAAAGACATTTTGACACTTATCAACGGTTAAGTGTTTGGATTAAAACACAAAATAACAGAGCCAGAGCTCTGATACCAATTGAAGGTTGAGAAAAACACAAGAAATGGGGGTTTGAATTGGGTTTTCAAAAACTTCTTATTTAGAAATACTTGTCACACACAATCAAGATACACAAGCTAAGAAAGAAAATTGACACAATTAGTTTATACAAGTTCACCTTAAACAAGGCTACTCTTGTCCACCCGCCAAGTTTTGCCTTCAACAAGGACTTAATCCGCTAATATTGAAAGATTACAAACAACATCTAAGAGTTTAGAAAAAGACCTTATCCCCGTCAAGTATACATGCTATCATGTAGTCACTTAAGGAAAACAAATCTCAAAAGATTTGCAATCAAACAGTGTTTACAATAGTGCTTCTAGAAAAGAAGATTTAACACTACAATAAAGAACAAATGTTTACACACAAATATGAGCAACAACTATTGTGTATACAAAAATGCTAATAACACAAAAATTATAATTAACTCTTTGTGTCTTATATTGAGATGAAAACGATAACACCAAACTGAGCAACAACTCTTTGTGTTAATTTTCTCTTTGAAGAATATTTCTCACTTGGATTTCATTGCACAATAACTTTTCTTTGTTGTTTTAATACTTCTTCTCATTTTGAAAATTCGTCAGCATCTCAAATGAAATAGTTTTGTTTATATAGGCTGAGAAAGTAGACCGTTGGATAGTACAAAACGTCACTTTCATTTTCCAGATACTACAACGGTAGAATGAAATAATGGGAGACAAATTCCTTTGGTCGTAAAATGTATTACTCACCATTGTGGAACAGGTACAATACTGTTGTACTATTTTCTTCTTGTGCAAGTTTTCTTGATCTTATATTCTAATTGAATACTTCTGATTTGAAGTAATAACGAAGAGTCCAAAAGAGATCACGCTATTGTTCTTAGTATTTTTATGGAATGTTTCTGATGTGAAACGGTGATTAATCCAGAAGATGTTTCAAATTATTGTTTCCAGAAGTATTAGAGTCTTTAGAATCAGAACCTTGTTTTAGACTTGGAGCAACCGCTTATTTGACAAACAAATCTTGATTTCTGAGTTGGAAGCAAAAGCTTATCAGAGAAGCACATCTTGATTTTTGAGCTTTGAACCAAAAGCTTGATTTCTGATATTTGAAGCAAAAGCTTGATTTCTGATCTTTGAAACAAAAGCTTGATTTATGATCTGTGAAGTAAAATCTTGATTTCTGATCTATGAAGCAAAATCTTTATTTCAAATCAGCACATAGAGATCCTTTTCTAGCAAACATTCAACATTCATCATAACTGTTGATGTTTCTTTAGAACTGGATGTAATAGTTCTTTTAGAAGTGTATCACTAGAGATTCTAATGATCTTTCCAGATAACTATCCATAATCAATTAAAATATTATATCTGCACACTCAAGAAAATATTAGAAAACAAAATCGTTACTTATAAAATATATGTATGTTTATCATCAAAAATATAGATTATACACAAAACTAAATCTTGTTCTAACACAACCATGCATGTAAAATTATGGGGTATGCTACAATAAGAATCAAGATGCATGATGGAGTGGTAAAGACTTTGAGGAACGTGAGACATGTCCCTAATTTGTCGGAAAACCTTATTTCTCTTGGTGTATTAGAGGAAAATGGTTTCAAAATAATCTTCTAAAATGAAATCTTAAAGGTTGTACATGGTTCGCTATTCGTGATGAAGGGGGATCGTCACATGAATCTTTATCCTCTTATGGGGGAAACAATCACGAGTGATTTGTCAGTTGGAATCAATAGAAGTAAAGACCAGACTGAATGTACAAGGATGTGGCACATGCACCTTGGGCATATGTCTGAAAAGGTATTATCACTGCTTGGTGAGAAAGGTTTGCTGAAGAACATAAAAAATCCATGCATGGAATTTTGTGAACAATGTGAGTATGTCAAATCACATAAGATGCAGTTTTCTACAAGCAAGCATAAAAGTAGAGGAATATTAGACTACGTGCATACTGATATTTAGGGTCTGGCTCCGGTTACTTCTAAGGGCGGTTCCAAGTACTTTTTTACATATGTTGATGCTTATTCGAGGTATGCTTGGATTCATTTTCTTAAGCATAAGAATGAGGTATTTGATATTTTAAAATTTTGGAAAGCAATGGTTGAGAACAAAATGGGCACAAAGCTGAAAAATCTACTATCAGATAATGGTACAAAGTATACAAATGGAGCTTTTCATACCCTAATTTTTACCCCTAAGATTCCATCTCATTTGCATCTTTGCATTTCATCAAGATCACAAACTTGGTCTTCTCCTCAATCCTCTCATCTTTGGGTTTACTTTTGTAGAGATTATCAAGCATCCCTTTGTGTATCTGTTAATTTTGTGTTTTTATGCTCTATGCTTTACTAACTCTAATGAAAATACAAAAATATGCCTTGTTGATTTTGTATCTTTTGCAAGGAAGAGTTTTGAATCAAGAGCCTCAAGTGATTGTTTCCTCAGCTAGGGTTTTGCTTTTCTCAAGTCAAAGGGTGGTCAACCATTGATTCTCAATGGCCTAATTATCAAAGCATGATCTCTAATCTTAACGTATATGATCTTCAAGCATCACTCAACTTCATTTGATCATGGATAGCTCAAGGTTTGGTTACTTATTTCTCAAGAAACTTCAAAGGTACATGTGTTTATTTTCATGCCTTATACAACAAGTTTCCTCAAGACTTTGAAAGTTTAATCAAAATAAAATCAAGAATTCATCATTCTAAGTTCATATGTGCATCAAAGTGCCTTGAAATGCAAGAAAAAGGTCAAGTTTGCAAGATTGTTCAAAGGGGTTTGACCTAAAAAGTCAACCTTCAAGTCAAAGTTCAAAATATCATACCTATTGCATTATTAAATTTTTTTGAGTGATTCGTTGGGAGTATGACTCTTCTTAACATCCTATACAAGTTCTATTTACAAGTCAAGAGCCAATTAAGCTTGGAAGATCATGAAAAGATTGGAGACATTATAGGTCATTTTGGACATAGAAATTTTTTGACTTATAATTATAGGTCTTGGTACCAACTTTACAATCTTACAATTTTTTTCTCAAGTGTCCAAATCAAACCTTTCTTTTCACATTGTACTCTATGTCATCCAAGGATCATTTAGAAAAAATAATGAGGACCAAAGGTCAAGTGTACACAATTTCACATTGGTTTGAAGATGACCCTATGGAATTGAATTTTGTCCCAAAATCGAAAATAGAAGTGCACTAAAACTCAAATGGGACACCATAAACCTTGTGCAAACTTATTCAAATTTGTAAAGAAAACTCATAGCATTGAAAAGGGCCTAAAATAGTTGCATTTTGGTGACTTCATGAACAAGAATGATCACACATTTCGTGTGTAATGCCCGTTAATTTAATTAATTATTTAATTAAATTAATTACAGATTAATTGTTGGAAATGTTGAAATGTTGATTTAAGATGTCATGTTGTTAGTTGATTATTTGGTTGATTAAGTTGTAGAAATAGTATTGGAATAATACTAGATTTATTATATGGGATTAATTATTGGTTGGTGGTAGTAAAAGTGGAGGTGTTAAGATTAGGCCCAATGGAATTATTAAGAATAATAGAAATTATAAGGTTAAGCTATTTATAATGAGAATTAGGTTAATTGAACAAGTCTTGGAGAATTTTGTGGGAACGTGAGAAGTTGCAAGGTTACAGAGAAGAGGTAAAAGTTGGAAGCTATGGAAAAGCGAGGTTCAACTGGTGGAATAAAGCGGTCTTCAATCCAAGGTAAGGGTGGGGTTCTTTCTCTATAATTGGGTATATGATGAATGATATGTGGAATTTGGGTTGTTAAAATTGTTGCTATGTGCGTTGATTATTGAGAATATTCTGATAAAATTGGTTACTGTCGACAAATTCATTGTTGAAAATTGTTTCATGTTGATGTTGGTGTAGTTATTTATTGCTGTAATTAATCGTTGTATTGGTCTGGGATGAAAATTAATGAAAAACTGGGTAATTTAGTGAGGTAGGCGTGGCTGGAAGAAAGAGTGCCGAACAACGCACTTTGGCTAAAGGAGCATGCCGAGCGACACGCATTATTGTGAATAGAGAGTGATGACCGATATGAAGAGTGTTGTGAATGCAGTGACGATCGGGAAGGGCCCTGCCGATCGGCTTGGAAGATGGCTAGATGGGTGCCGATCGGCTTGGAAGATAGCTAGATGGGTGCCCATATATATATATTCCTTTTATTTAGTTTGATGATAGGCATAATTTTGTGACGATAGGCACCATGGTGATTGAAGGGTGACGACCGTCAGGAATATATATATATATATATATATATATATATATATATATATATATATATATATATATATATATATATATATATATATATATATATATATATATATATATATATATATATATATATATATATATATATATATATATATATATATATATATATATATATATATATATATTACTTCATGACTAGTATCATGGTGGATTAATATAGCAGAGTGGTTTAAACAATAATTTAGTATCAGATCAGATTAAAGAAGTTGCAGGAATAATTGTTAGATTAAGACTTAGTATGCAGTCGGAGTATCAGACCAATATATTTAGCAGAATAGTGATGAAATAGCAGAGTTAATAATTAGCAGAACTATATTAGTAGTAGTCTTAGAAATTAATATAGAAGTGATGGTTTTAGTTGCAGAGTTGGTTAAAAATAATTTAGCAGAGTAGTATATTAATGACAGATGCAATAATTTAGTAGAGAGTTATTGGTAGAAGTTGTAGATAGCGAACAAGTAGTTTTGGCAGAGATCAATAATAGCAGTGAGCTAAATAGAAGAGGCAGCATAATTTATTGGAATAAATTGATTAGTAGCAGTATAAATAAATAGTAGTAATAATAGTATATAAAACAATACCGATTAGCCAAATTTGTAGATTTAGGCGGTAAAAGTAGTTAACCGGAATTAGTTGAAATTGTCGAGGTAAGTCGTATATACATATAGGTGTTTTTATTTGGTTTGTTTTATTAGAATTATGTACAATAAAGTTGATTTACAGGTGAAGTCGAATTAAGTTGAATGGTTCCGGTTTATGGAATTGTGTTGTTGGTTATTGCTGTGAATAAGTCGTTATCGAATACATTATTGTTATTGAATATGTTGTTGTTTATGTGTTGTGATTGATAAGTTGATTAAGTTGTAGGCCCATGGCCAGTGTTGAAGCAACGATGAGTACCTCTAATTATTTGTAAAGTGATGATATAGGCTTATGCCTTTGTGACAATGATTGTTGTTGTTGTTGTATGTGATTGTTGCATTCATTGAGTCACATACATTTGCATTATTAAGTTTTCCTGGATTGGCACCACGTTGGCCTGGATTGGAAAAACTAGAGATGAAGGCTTACGCCTTGGCCTTGATGGCAATCTGCGATGAAGGCTTATGCCTTGTTGATGCCTCTATTTATTGGCAGATTTTTAAGTTGGGAGTTCTGCTCCAATGGTACCACATGCATGTGCATTGTAATTGAGTCATATTCAGTGTTGTATCTTGAGTTATGGTGAAGATAGATTTGTTGTTGCTTTATGTTGTTGACTTGTTATGACAAGTATCATCTAAAGGTTGTGAATTAGTTGTTATGTCGTGTTGATGTTTTGTTGAGATTAAAGATGTTTGAAAGTTGTGAAGTGGTGATTTTATATGATCTGATTCTGATATATTATTTATCATACGTTCTATTATATAGTTTGATATCTCACCCCTTCTGTTTGAATGTTGCCCTCTGTTGGTAACGTGCAGGTAATCAAGAAGAATAGTTGTTACCTTCGTCAGTTCGAGTCGGTTTTGTCGCTCTGATACGTAGCACTCAGGGGGATGAACGCTTGATGTTTAGTTGTTGATATTTATTTCAGTTGCTTAATTTTCAAGTCGATTACATGAAATAATTGTTGTTTTGAAGTTGTTTTAGTTGAATAAAATATGTTAAGTGAATTGAAGTTGAGTATGTGGTTCCACTACTTATCAATAAAAAGTTGTTTGATTTTAAAGAATAAATCAGGTTGTTATCGGTTCATCCGAATTAAGTGTTATGTATATATTTTATATGTGATTAAATGAAGTTTGATTTTAAGTTGAAAATGTGGCATCCTGTTTATGTTGAACTCTAATTTTATTATTATCCGCTGGGTAGAATTGGGGTGTTACATTAGTGTTATCAGAGCGAGGTCAGTCCGTCCGACCAAGTTGTCTAATGTTGTTTATTCCTTAGTGAACGACCAGTGTGTGAAACACTGTCGGTGCTTGTTGTTTTTCTAATCGCTTGTATGCAGGAGTTGGGTTGAAGATAAGTGGGGGAGAAGCCTTGCTTCTCGGATGTGTTTTAGTTGTAAGATGTTCGTTCGGTATGACGACAGTGCAAGTATTGTTGAAGTTTTGTTGTTTCCCGAATCCGAAGGTGACATGGATTAAAGATTTCGTTTGTTAATTAAGTTGGAGCGTCTTGAGGGAGGAAGATCAGACCTTGTTGATGTTTACTTCTCGAAGGATGAGGAGCAATGTAACAGTTGTTGACGTATGAGTAGAGTGTAAATCTATGATGTTTCTGAAGATGATTGTTAAGTAACCAGGATAATTTTTAGAAGATGGAATCTAAAAAGTTGCGATGTTTCAAGCGCTGCTGGTGGACTATGAAGTTGTCGGTTTGAGTAGCCCTTGCATAAAATGTCAATGTTGGAACGGTGATAGAGTGACAGATTACTGTGGACCTTGTCGTGGGATCCTTGTAAGTGAATCTAAAAGTTGTTGGGAATATTTTGAATCGCGAGTCAGAGTCGGAAATGCGAGGAGATGAGTATGATTTCAAGAATGGTAAGTGTTGGTACTAGTACAAAGACATTTTGTTATGATGTTATCGTAAGGTGTGTGATGGTATGTCGCTGCATGACGTCGGTGTTTGTATTTTCGGATAACTTTGGAAATTCATATCTTGTGTTCCAATTATCAGATTGGCGTTCCGTTTGAACCTATGCGGAGATAAAGATGTATTCTATCCTATGAAGTGTTTTCAAATATGGTAGATGCATTCCTACATGGATGTTGCATGTGGAGAAAGTTTTTTAGAACTAAAGAAAAGATTGACGACTGCTCCGGTATTGGTTTTGCCTAATCCGAGTGAGCCATTTGTAGTGTATTATAAATGCGCCTAAGATGGGATTTAGTGGTGTGCTAATACTGAATGAACAAGTTGTTTCTTGTGCTTCTAGAAGACTCATAGTTCATGAGAGGAATTATCATACGCGTGACTTAGAGTCAGTAGCGATGGTGCTTATGTTGAAGATTAATAATGATTTTCTGGACAGTATCAAAGAAGCTCAGAAGTTAAATGTGAAATTGGTAGATTTAGTGGTTGGATTCGATCAGTTTGAGAATTATGATTTCAAGTGAGATACGTAGGGTGTTATTAAGATTTTGTAATCGAATTTTCATTCCTGATGATGCGGAGATGAAGAAAGTAATTCTTGAGTTAGAGAATGCTTAACGTTCGGGTGAGACTAGATGAGTGTAATGTGGACCGTGTAAATGTGGAGCGTTGGTGTCTCATCGACAAAATCGAATAAGAGGGAAATTGTGGAAGTATTTGTAAACCTCATTGGAAATTATTGGACTATGGTGCTTTAGGTGACTTGAGTACGAGTTCTAAAGGGACACTATTGTAGTTTGGTAACAATGGTTTATACTCCATTATGGTTGTCCGCTATCTATTGACAAATTGAGGAACTGATCACCCTTAATCTCTTGTTGATAGTAGACGAGATCATGTTGGATGGTATAAATTTGTTGTGCTATCTTAATGGTGTGTAAAGTGATGGATGTTATATCGTGAGGATAGTTTCTCACCAGGTTGAGTGAAGTAATAGAGGAATTTCTAAGAAAGGATTGAGACGTTTTGAGCAAGTCAGAGTGGCAAGTTATATGCGAGCTGACGTCGCAAAGTGAAGGATTGAGAATATCAAGTGAACAATTGATAACACACAAATATATGATATTTTTATCTTGATTTACATAAATTATTTCCCTTATTTTATTTTAATTGTATTATTTTATATAGGTATTACGCGGGTATTCATTTATTTTGCAGATAAATGTTAAAGTTAAAGAATTTGGAAGAAATGAAGAAAAAGGGTGCAAAAATAGCAAAAAGGCCAAAGAGGAATAGAAGAAGAAAGCATAAGCCCATCACAAGGCGTGTGAGCACGTGGCCTACTAGCAAGGACCTTGACGATCGTCAAGGCATGCTGCCGGTCGTCACGGGCGTAATGGACCAAGTGACCATCGTCACTTGGACTTGACGAACGTCACAAGCCCACCTTTTCCTTCTTTGACCACGTACTGCAAATCCAACGGAAGAAAACCAATTCAAACACAAACCCAACGACCATCCTATTTCTCCGATCCACTCAGTCAATGCATGGAGAATGTAACCAACTCAGTGGTCCTATTATTTCTCAAAGGAACACAAAGTGTTCCTATATTTTCGAAAACCAACGTATCGCACCGAGGGCTATAAATAGGACCCTGGACACAACGAACAAGTGGGAACTTTTGATATATTTTGAGAATTCATTTTCCTAAAGCAATATTTCTTTGAGCATTATTATTTTTCCTGCAATTTTATATTTCCTCTAGCATTTATTTTTCTGTAAGATTGTCTCGATTCCCGATCGAAGCAAAGCCTATAACTTGTGGAGGAGTGCTTCTAGTCAAGAGTTAGAAGTAATTGTACCCATATCCAGAATTATTATCCTCAGGTTTATTTTTATGAATTGTTATTACTTTTAATTAATATAATCATGTTTATTTTGTTTTGTCTCTGGAATTGTTCTGTGATTTGGTCTGATATTATGCTAGGCTAGAATTCGTATACCGGTATGTAAGGTCACATAACCAAGGGATCGAGTGACTCAGTTGGGTAATTTTTACTACAAAACCTTTTTCTGGTCTAAGTTACTATTTTTAATCGATAAATTGTTTTGTTACGAAAGTAAAGAACGGATGGAGTTGGGGTCAACAAAACGGAAGTTTGAGATATTTCAACTGGACAGTAGTAATTAGGCATTGGCTTAAAATACAACGGAAGCACTTTAAAGTTAATTAATAATTTATTTCGTTTTCAAAAGGTGTGTTTGACTCCCGCGGGATGGAGGAAGTGTACGTTAGGACTTAACTGCATAGCCTAGATCGATAAAACGACAGTGTGAGACGAGGGCTTTTAAACTAAATAGATTTTACTGAAAGTTGTTTTGAAAATACAAAGACACCCAACTGGTTGCTAGTTCCCGAGGTTCGACTATTACATACTGGTAGTTCCGTTAACTGATAATTAAAATTAAGCTTAATTTAGTATTTAGTTTCCCTACAACCCAATCACACATTCATTAGCTTCGGATTTGCAAAGTAACAATAGAAGACGGTAGTTCGATTTATCAGTCTCTGTGGTTCGATATCTTTTAAAACTACACGATACGACTGTGCACTTGCAATCCAAATCATTAGATACCTCATTGTAATCCGATCAAGTTTTTAGCGCCGTTTCCAGGGATTGATTTAAGTCGATATCGCTACTCTTTTGTTACGCAGTAGAGACTAGAGCAAAACCTCTCTATTTCTTTTTTTCTTTTCTTATTTGTATGCCAAACACTCGTTCGCAAGGCGAGCCGTTACACATACAAATCAACGATATCGAGCGGTATCTCAGACTTAGACGCCGCATTCAAGATTATTATCTCTTGCATAATACCCCACCTCGTGAATCACTCGAATCTCCTGTTCCTCAACCAACGGAAGAAATCGCCGGACAACATGCTCCACATCCGCTCAAATCCTAAGCTATTCCCTCGCAAGATGAATCGCATAATAGCATTGTTGCTCCTCCAATTGAGGCTAACAACTTTGAATTGAAACCTTCTTTGTTGTATGCTATACAACAGAACCCGTTTTCTGGTGGGTCAATGGAAGACCCCAATCTTCATTTATCAATATTTCTGTAGTACGCAGATACGATTAAGAACAATGAGGTCAGTCAAGAGGCAATAAGACTTTGTATTTTCCATTTTTCTCTAAGAGACAGAGCCCGAGCTTGGCTCCAATCTCTCCTCGCAAACTCTGTTACCACATGGGATGAGCTGAAGAAAGTTTTTCTTGCAAGGTATTTCCCTCCAAGTAAAACAGCTATGCTAAGATCTCAAATAAGTGATTTTAGACAAAAGGACAACGAGTCCCTTTTCGATGTATGGGAACGATACAAGGATATGATGAGACTATGCCCACATCATGGCTTGGAAGAATGGTTAATTATCCATACCTTCTATAATGGTCTCCTTTACAATATAAGATTAACGATAGACGCTGCTGCAGGAGGCGCACTTATGGATAAATCCTACACCGCTGCTTATGCTCTCATAGAAAGTATGGCTCAAAACCACTATCAGTAGGGAAGTGAAAGAGGACAAGTAGACAAAGGTACCGCATAGAAAACACCGACGAAAGGAGGCATGTACGAGATAAATGATCTAGACAGCGTCCATGCTAAGGTAAACGCCCTCACCCTTAAGATAGATAATTTGACCGCAATACCTCCAGCCACCGTGGCTGCTATAACTCCAAATTGTGAGATATGCAGAGTGCCTGGACATGCAGTTACCGAATGTAAGATCTTGGCAGGAACTCCAACCGACCAAGTAAGTTATGCTCAAGGAAACCCTTACTCAAACACATACAACCCTGGATGGAAGAATCATCTGAATTTCTCATATAAAACCCTAATGCATTGTATGCTCCAAACCAAACACCTGCTGTGCCACCTGGATATTAGAAACCTCCTGCAAACGCTCCTAATGTGCCTAGAAAATCAAACTTAGAATTGATGATGGAAAACTTCATAGATACCCAAGAACAAACAAACAAAGACGTCCAAAATCAAAACATACACACTAACGAGCAGATAAAACAATTAGCAAACAAAATAGATGCTTTGGCCACCCATAATAAAATGTTAGAGACCCAAATCTCTCAAGTGGCTCAATAACAAGCACCTACAGCTGCACTGACTGATACATTTCCTGGTCAACCATAACCTAACCCTAAAGGGCATGCTCATGCCATCATATTAAGAAGTGGAACTGAGTTAGACGGACCGACTGACCCAAGACTTTCAAATCCAGGTATGTACCAAAGATCCGAAAAACCAGTTGAGAAGGAGAATCAACCCGAGAAACCAGAGGAGGATAAAGAAGATAAAGGAGGAGATTCCGAAGAAAAAGAAAAGCCTTATGTGCCTCCACCGCCTTATAAACCCCAAATCCCATTTCCTGGAAGACTAGCTAAACCTAAGAACGTAGGGCAATTTAAAAAATTCGTTGAACTTCTGAAACAACTTAATATAACAATTCCTTTCACAGAATCCATAACTCAAATGCCCTCCTATGCCAAATTCCTCAAGGAAAGCTTATCTAACAAGAAAAAGCTAGAAGATAACGAAACAGTCATACTTACAGCAGAGTGTAGCGCAATTATCCAAAACAAGATGCCTCCTAAGCTGAAAGATCCTGGAAGCTTCTCTATACCCTATCATATAGGAAAGTTTGTCGTAGACAAAGCCCTGTGTGATTTAGGAGAATTAAGACCAACAAAGATGTCCGTTCAATTGACAGACCGCTCTGTTAAATACCCAGTAGGAATCTTAGAAAATGTTCCCGTACGAATAGGTCAGTTCTACATCCCTACAGATTTCATAATCATGGACATTAGAGAAGACGAAAGTACACCTATCATTTTAGGAAGACCATTCTTAGCTACCGTTGGAGCCATCATAGATGTAAAAAAGGGAAAACTAACTTTTGAAGTAGGCGAAGAGAAAGTCGAATTTATTCTGACACAATTCCTACAAGTGCCTGCCATAGATGACACATGTTATCTGGTAGACATCGTGGACGAATGTGTGAGGGAAATTAAATGGGAACCGATACCTTATTCTGAAACCATGAAGATTCCCACACCTCTTATATTCGAAGATAACGAATGGTGTCCCGAATACTGAGATGACAATATAAGCTAACACTTAGCTCTGACACCTGACCACATGCCTTGTCCGAGAAAACCAGCCTTGGATCTTAAGCCATTACCTAAGACCCTTAGATATGAATTCCTCGACACCAAGCTTAAACGACCTGTAATTGTAAATGCAGACTTAGGACAACAAGAAGCAGACAAATTATTACAAGTCTTAAGAAAATACCCATCTTCCTTGGGATATAACATTACGGATCTCAAAGGAATAATTCCTTCCATTTGTATGCATCGTATTATGTTGGAAAACGACTGTAAATCTTATAGAGAACATCAACGAAGAATTAACCCAATATGGAGTACCGTAGTTAAAGACGAAGTAAAAAAACTTTTGAATGCATGAATCATATACCCAATCTCTGATAGTCAATGGGTAAGCCCAGTCCACTATGTACCAAAGAAAGGTGGTATAACAGTCACGACAAACAAAGCAGGCAAAGCTGTAGCGAAAGGAACCGTAAGCGGAGCCAGAATGTGCATTGACTATAGGAAGCTAAACAAAGCCACTCGTAAAGACCATTTTCCTCTATCGTTCATCGATCAAATGCTTGAGCGATTGGCTAAGCACTCTCATTACTGTTTCCTAGACGGTTACTCGGGATTTTTCCAAATTCCTATTCACCCCGATGACCAAGAGAAAACAAGATTCACATGTCCTTATGGAACTTTCGCCTACAGACGAATGCGGTTTGGATTATGTAACGCTCCCGCCACATTTCGGAGATGCATGATGGAAACTTTTGCTGATTTGATAGACAATATCATGGAGGTCTTTATGGAAGACTTCTCTGTATGTGGAGAGAGTTTTGAAGATTGTCTAATAAATTTAGAGAAAGTTTTGGAGAGATGCGTAAAAGTGAACCTCGTTCTGAATTGGGAAAAATGCCACTTTATGGTCAAACAAGGAATTGTGCTAGGACACATCGTGTTTGAGAGGGGGATTGAAGTCGATAAAGCAAACAAGTGCCTCAGTGTGCGTTTTCCTATTGTGCCGTGTAGGTAGAACGAACGCAAAATAAGAGTGATAAAATCATACCTGATTAAACTCTCATGATGATCATTAATTGTGTATGGCCTTTTTGTACCTCACCATGTTGGATAAGCTCACAAGTTCAAAGCACTCCTAGTGTCATGTGGTTTCTTTTCTGGTCCAGGTATACCATCCACCTTTTCCGTCTAGTAGCACCAAGTTGCGTCCAACCGTTAATTTTCTTTCGGAGGCATCCTCTTCTAGGGTGACTTGGAGAAACAAGTTCAGGTTGTACCATTCATCCACTCACTTATCATTCCATTACTCATCTAGAATCCTTCATACAATCTGTAACATCTTGACACAAAGCAAAATAACAAACTTTGACAACTAAAACAACGAAAACAATCCAAAACAAATGCAAATGAAAACAAACAATTGAAAGAAATGAAAAACAAATGAAAGAAAACCCCCTCTACACTTAAACTAAACATTGGCCTCAATGTTTTAGAACAAGTAGGAGAGGGAAGACTCATAGAGGGGGATGCTTCCAAGCTGCTGCTACTGCTTCCAAGCATTCATCAGTAAGGTCCCCTTTTTATTACCTGACAATAAAAACAAAAAGGAAAAATAAACTATTAAAAGTGTGGGTTCCCTCCCACGAAGCGCTTAATTTAACATCGCCTGGCTCGACGGTCCATCCCTATTAGGGAGGATACTTCCTCTTTCACACCTTGTTGCTTGTCTTACCTACAACAATAAACTCACTTGGCTCATAGTTATGGTTCACTTTGATCCTTAAATCACTTCCATGTTCCATCTTTACACCTTGAATGATCTTGGGAATTTTCACAATAGCCTAAGGTGATGCCAACCGAGAGCTTATACTTGAGACTTTTGCAATATTTTTGGCTTCCTTTAGCTTGATCATACCCACTGAAGATTGCTTCTTTCCACTTACCCCTTGTTTCTTGATCTCTAACACTTTCAAAGTTATCTTTTCATCAATTGATTTTAGTGTCAGATTACCTGTCTCAATATCAAAGTTACATCGACTAGTCAGTATAAATGGTCGACCAAGAATGATATGAGTCTCTTCATCTTCAGGTATGTCCATGATTTGGAAATCAACTGGAAAAATAAAATCCTCAATTCCCACCATTACATATTTAGCTACCCTATATGACGGCTTGACCGTGTGATCCGCAAATTTTAATTTTGTCCTACTCTCACTTACCTCTCCAATACCAAGCCTTTTGCAGGTGGACAATGACATTAGGTTCATACTAGAACCAGAGTCAATTAGAACCTTCTTGAATGTTCTCTCATTTATAGTGCACGGGATACCAACTAACCACGAATCCTTCTGCTTGGTTGGAATCCTTTTCTTAGGAGAGATTCTTCCACACTAGTCTGCTCATAACCTGTTGGTATTTTCTTGGCAATCACCTCTTTCATGAATTTTTTGTATAAAGGCATTTGCTCAAGTGCTTCAAAGAAAGGTACGTTGACTTCCAACTTCTTGAACAAACTTGTAAATTTCTCAAAATCTTTTTCTTAGGAGTCTTTCTTTGCCACTCTAGTAGGGAATGGCAACTTGATCACCGACTTCTCCTCCTTTTGATTTTCTCTTCAGTTGGCTTTGCTGGTGGCACAAATTCTTCGGGCTTTTTCTTTTTTTCCCTCACTTCCAAGTCCACCTCTATAACCATGTTGCCATCTGTTACCTCTTCTTCTTCAGGTTCCAGAACTTTCTGGCTTCTTGTAGTGACAACATTTATATTCTCTTGATTCTTTGGATTTTTCATAGTTGAGCTTGGAAGAGAACCTTGTGCTTGCAAAGATATTTGTTGTGCTATCTGTCTCACTTGCACTTCTAGATTTTTGATTGAAGTTGTGGTGTTCATGTGGTTTCTCTGTGTTTCTTCTTGGAATTGAGAATTATATGCAACCATCTTTTCAAATGCTACCTCCCAATCTGCTTTTTGCAGAGCTTGTTGTTATTGATCTTTCCATGAGAAATTAGGATGATTTTTCCAACTAGGATTATAAGTATTCGTATACAGATTATTTTTCTTCATAAAGTTTATCTTTTCAATCTGTTGAGGAGTAGCAAAACAGAACACCGTTTGATGGGGTCCGTTATGGATCTCACAACTAACAGTTTGAGCCTGTTGAACTTGAGCGACCTGTTGAGTTCCAAGGTTTAATGCTTTAAACTTCTTCTCCACCTCTGCAGCTATTGTATCTTCTATCCGAAATTTATTGGCTTCCAGTTTCAGATCAATAACTCCTCCTGGTGTAGTCACACTTCGATCATATAACTCCAAATGTTCGTTGGCATAAATGGCTTCGATAATCTTCTTCACACCAGTGGCTATTTTAAAATTAGATTAGCCACCGACAGCAGTATCAATGAGCTGTTTAGTCTTTATCTTTAAGCCATTCACAAACATCTGCATTTGCTCAGTTTGATCCAGGTTATAAGTTGGGCATGCTACCAAACATCTTTTGAATCTCTTGTATGCATCACCTAGAGACTCTCCCTCTTTCTGCTTGAAGTTCACAATATCATATCGCTTGCGGATATACACAGAAGCTGGGAAGTACTTGTCCAGAAAGGTCTTTTCCATTTGTTCACAGGTGGTAATAATTCCAGCTGGTAATGAGTAAAACCATTCTTCGGCTTCTTCAGACAGTGTGAAAGGGAACATTCTTAATTTTTTTGTTTCTTTAGAATGTACCTCAATCTTCATAGTGGTGCTCATGGTGATAAATCTCTGAAGATGCTTATTGGCATCTTCGTTGATCTTTCCTGTAAACGGTCTATTTTCCAGCTGACTGATTGTTGAAGGGTGCAGCTAAAAATTTCCCACATTTACTGGTTGATTAACGATAGTCAACCGGCCAGCTGGAGCATTTACTCCTCCATAGTCTCCAAACAATCTTTCCGGAGGTGGAATTTCACCCATGGTTGAATTGTTTGACTCTGACCCGGACTTTGATTCAGAGTGAATTGAAGGAACTTCTTCTTCTTGCGGTGTTGAACTTTCTCCTTCAGTCTCCAGTCTTTCTAATCTAGCTTGTCTGAGTCTTTTGTGCAAACTTCTTTCTGGTTCTGCGTCAAAAGGAAAATCAGCCGAGGCTTTACCTCGCATACACAGATTAGACAAGAATTAGCACAATTATAAAATTAACAAAAATAAAATTTAAATTACAGAGCAATAAAATTTCAAATGAACTATACTTAAAACTTTGTATTTTGGCAGTCCCCGGTAACGACGCCAAAAACTTGATCAGGAAAATAGCATGTGTAATATTTTAACCGATGTAGTAATAATGGGTTTACCCCAAAGATAGATCTCGAGGAGTGCGTAGTAAATACTAAGTTCCCCAGTAGTTCAATTGAACAAAAATAATTGGTTGGTTTATGTGATCGGTGGATCTGGAACTGACTGTTTAACGCTGGTTCGCGAAATGTCGCGGTAAGCAAGAGTCACCACCGCCTTTTATTTTCTCCAACATGGACAGGACAAAAGCACAGCAAAATTCCTTATGAGATTGTTTCTCGGTTCGGGAGGTAGATTTATAGAAAGGGAAGGTGTTAGCACCCTTTCTATCCATGGTTATCCATGGGCTCTTAGATACTTGCTCATTGTGTTTTCAAAATGTTTGTTTGCTTTTCAATCGTGAGTGGGTTTGAAAAAGTTTCGTTTAAAGATTTCAGATCGACTCTTGTATCAGTCCTCAAGAGTGCTTGAAAAATTGTTTTGAAAGCTCTTTTGAAAGTGTCGGTGTGAAAAGAGTTTTGATTTGTTTTGAATTAGAGCAAGTATCTATGAGTCATCTACCTACCCTAATGAATTAGGTTGTGTAAATGTCCTTAAGGTAGTGCTATCCCACCATTGAGAGGTAGGTAGCACCACCGTTGGAGGTGTTCGGGTCAATTCGTTTGTAGGGACAGTGTGGTCACCAGAGTAACAGTAGGACACCTTAGAAGCTACCCTTATGCCATTGATCCTTTTTAATTCTGAGGCAACCGTTTCGAGGCAGTTGGATCATGTCATGGACATAAGGACTTACTAAAACGTCCTGTACTCGACGACCACGTTTCGAAGGCAAGGCAACAGTGAGGCGTACCCTAGAAGTGGTGTGTGAATCTGTGTGTTGTTTTCAGTTTAGCAATTATCTTTGAACATGTGTTATGGTGGGCTACGCTTGTTTTTAGTTAGCATGCATTCTTTCATACAAGTTTAGCAGTTAAGGGGTGCGGAAAGTAAATTGCGAAAAAATAAATCCTACGCTATTACAAGGCGCGGGTCTATACATCGCCAAAAATTACAAAGACCCGTTTTAGTAAATGGATACGGAAAGTAAATTAAAAAAAACAGTAAAGGCCTAATTACTATTACATGTCCAGAACAATTACATAATAATCAAATAAAGTGAAATGCGCGCGAACAAGTTAATCGGGAATGCCTAAGGGTGCTGACCCTTCTAAGAAAAGAAAATTGATTTTTGTCTTTTTTGGTAATTAAATGAAATTGAAAACTAATTAATTATTTTAATTACAAGAAAATATTTTTTGTTTTTTTATATTTTTTTATGAAATAAAATAGAAATAAAAAGAAACAAAGTTAAAGATTAACCTAAATCTAAATCTATTTTAATTATTAAAAGGAATGTTAAAATGGCCTATTTAACAACTAATTCAATTATGATTTATTTACAAAATAAAAATAATAATAAAAGTGTTAATTATATTTTTTTTTGTTTTTTATGAAAATGGTTAATTAAATTAATTACTAATAACAAATAAAATAAAAAAAAGGGTTAGAAATTAAATTAAAGAAATAAAATGAAAAGAAAGAAAAATGAACCCAAATGGAGGGGGTGCTGGGCCAAAATGGGGGTGAAATGCTGAAATTCAGGCCCATTGAGGCAGGGCCTCGTTGACTCTTCCTACTTGCGTGTGCATCCATTGACTGAAGCATATGGTAAGCTCCTTTTGTGGCCTTTGGATATGCCCTGAAGACACCTGGCTTGTTGGATCTGTGAGGCCTATGATGAACCTCCCTTGGGGGGCTGCATAGGAAAGTCAAATGAAAAATAATATGGGAATTGTGAGGGGACCTGGGAATCGAACCCAGGTCCCAGCGTTTACCAAACGGAAGCCTTTCCAGTTGAGCTATTTGCGCGTTTTGGATATAAAATGGAAAACAAATAATATAACACAAAACAAGAATTAGTGATACACAACCCAAAAGAACGCGCCAGAATTTTGAATCGTCCAATAACAACAAGCCACGCTAGCTTTCTTCTTCGTTTTTCCTGAAAATAGAAAACAGATAGCGGGGGTTTTAAACCCCCACTAAATAGAACCTGCAAAAAATAGCGAATACGCCCATGGTTAACATAAATTGAGCGCGATGGGTCCGTTATGTTCGTTTGGATGTCACGATTCCAATGGTATACGTTTGGTTGGCCAATTTTACCATATGTGCAAACGCCTAATTTCGAGCTTCTGAAAACCTAATGTCCATCAATGGCAATTTTTGATATGGGATGCTATTGTTCAATTGAATGATACCAAAATCTTCAGGATGTCCCTATGAGTATAAATCCATTCAAAAAAATGTCAAAAAACACATGAATGATTATATAGAATTCAAGAAAAAAATGCAAACTGCTTGGTGTCTATGGCACGATTTCTTGAGTGATTGTGCTTGGTTCTGATTGCCAAAGCTTCCTAGGAATGCCAGGAATGTGTTTGGATGGGAATGGGGACTTAAAACGTGCTGTAAGGAGGTTTACAGTTTTGCTTTTTTGCTTAAAAATTTGAAAATGCGTTTGGCCCTTTGGGAGCTTCTTAGGTCGTGAATTTTGTTTGTGATGGCTTGCATACATGTTATGTAATGTGTTTTGATCAGAGTTAAGGCCAATAACACAATGCATTCATGCTTGGGATTTTCCATAAACTCCATTGAAGCACTTTCCATTTTTGAGCCAAAATTTGAATTCTTGCTTCATTTAGGCCCTTGCACGAAATTGGAATGGTCATGATGGTGATTCAAAGTTATTCAACACAAAATATTCCCTCTTATTAATTTTCTTGATTTTTATTTGATTTTAAAAGATTTAAAATGAATTAAATCAAATAAAATTAAATAAAAATGGAAAAATTAATTTTAAATCTTGAAATAATTTGTGGGACAAGTGGGAAGCATGGCCAAGCTGAATCAAGTGGAAAAAGTGGGCCCCTTTTGTCAAAAATGAAATTTCAAGGATAATTGATTTTGGCCGTTTCATAAAAATTTCCCAACTTCTCCAATGCATATCTTGCTCAATTTTGAAGTTATGAACATGTTCTTTGATATTTTTCAAAGGTCTTGAAGTCCTCTAACCAATGTCTTTGGTCCCATGTCATTTTGATTTACCAATCTCAAGTTATGGTCTTTGACTTAAAGTCTCTTTTTATTGACTTTTGAAAATGACCTATAATGTTGAAATTGATAACTTTTTGTGAGAGCATTTCTTGGACTTGGAATGTGAAGATGAGTTGTAGGAAATGTCCTCCCCTTCAAGATGAGCATTGGATGGGATTTTTCTGATGAACCATGAAAAAGTTATGCCTTGGTCAAGTTACAGTTGACTTTTCAGCTGTCCAAAAATAGAAACTTTTGCATCTTGATGATTTTTGAGCCATTCTTGTGAAATCATGGTCAAGACTTGACCAAATGATGATTGTGGCTTCAAAATGAGATGTTGACAAATTTTTTTGACTTTTGACTGCCAAATGACCATTTTGCCCCTACAGTTGACTGTGGAGCAATTAGGGTTTTTGACTGTGCAACTTGACCTTGTGAGCCTTGAAACTTGACATGTAGGTGCTTGACAATGTGTATGAGCATATGGGACTTGATTGGACCCTTGAAAACCTCAACTTCCTTGAAGGAACCAAAACCCTAATTTGACTGGCTTAGGAGGATGGTTGACTGTGTAGCCTTTGAGTAGACTTTGAACCATTTGAGGTGATGCTTGTCAAAAACTTTGAAGATTATGGGAGGGCAAATTTTGGGGTACAACAGTTGCCCCTGTTCAATCTTCTTAGACCTGAGGATGTAGATTGGCGTGTGTGCCTTTCGGGATCCGAAGGTGGAAGATGATTGAACACTAGAGTGTCCATAAATTTGCACTCACATAGTAGGGTATCAGCAGTATGATGCGGGAATGGGCTTACAAATGCCATTTGGAGATTGATGGATAGGAAGATGGGCTTATAGATGCCATCTGGAAGTGTGACGGAACTTTGTCGGGAATGGGCTTATAGATGCCATTTGGAACTGTTGGTAAGTGGATGGGCTCATAGATGCCATCTAGGTGTCGATCGCGTAACAAATTCCTTAGAGAGAACTTGCGTACCTGAGAAAGAAAATAGTTACCTGGCCTGTTACAGGAGTTGATCTTCAAACTCTTTAGGTAGATGTGCCCTGGCTGGATACAGGAATCGAATCTTTAAACTCTTCAGACGTGCCCTGGCAGGATACAGGAATCGAGTTTGGAATCAGTCGTCAACAGATACACCCTGGCAAGATACAGGAATCGGATCTTCGAACTCTTCAGATGTGCCCTGGCAGGATATAGGAATCGAGTCTGGTAATGTAGTCGTCAACAGATACACCCTGGAAAGATACAGGAATCAGATCTTTGAACTCTTCAGATGTGCCCTGGCAGGATACAAGAATCGAGTATGGTAATGTAGTCGTCAACAGATACACCCTGGCAAGATACAGGAATCGGATCTTCGAACTCTTCAGACGTGCCCTGGCAGGATACAGGAATCGAGTCTGGTAATGTAGTCGTCAACAAATACACCCTGGAAAGATACAGGAATCGGATCTTCGAACTCTTCAGACGTGCCCTGGCAGGATACAGGAATCGAGTCTGGTAATGTAGTCGTCAACAGATACACCCTGGCAAGATACAGGAATCAGATCTTCGAACTCTTCAGACGTGCCCTGGCAAGATACAGGAATTGAGTCTGGTAATGTAGTCGTCAACAGATACACCCTGGCAAGATACAGGAATCGGATCTTCGAACTCTTCAGACGTGCCCTGGCAAGATACAGGAATCGAGTCTGGTACTGTAGTCGTCAACAGATACACCCTGGGAAGATACAGGAATCGGATCTTCGAACTCTTCAGACGTGCCCTGGCAGGATACAGGAATCGAGTCTGGTAATGTAGTCGTCAACAGATACACCCTGGCAAGATACAGGAATCGGATATTCGAACTCTTCAGACGTGCCCTGGCAAGATACAGGAATCGAGTCTGGTAATGTAGTCGTCAAAAGATACACCCTGGCAAGATACAGGAATCGGATCTTCGAACTCTTCAGACGTGCCCTGGCAAGATACAGGAATCGAGTCTGGTACTGTAGTCGTCAACAGATACACCCTGGCAAGATACAGGAATCAGATCTTCGAAATCTTCAGACGTGCCCTGGCAAGATACAGGAATCGAGTCTGGTACTATAGTCGTCAACAGATACACCCTGGCAAGATACAGGAATCGGATCTGGAATCACGACCGTTGATAGCAATTATCTTTGTATTGATCTTTGTCCTGAAAAGACAAAATGTTAGTTGTATGCAATGTCATGATGTATGGCATGCGTGATGTTCTCGAAAATGAGATTGTATGTTCATGATGCGTATGTGCATGCTATAATGTATGAAGATGTGATGTTCATGAATGTATGTTTTGTCTAGGAAAGTAAATCCTTGACGGGTGCCGGGAAGTTAAATCCTAGACTGATGTGGAGGAATAGAGCTTTGCTGTTTCCGCTGGGGATGATGGTTGTAAGGATACCAGTAGGAGAAGATGACTCCGTTGGGGAATAAACTTGGAGATTACTCTGCGGGGAAAATTATTCTAGCGATCCTGCTGGGGAACAATATTCTGTGGGAAGAGAGGTACTCTGTTGAGATGTTGATGATAACTTCGTTGGGGATACCGTTGTTGTAACACCCCATCTAAATACCCCAATTAATACGTAAAGATTAAAATCATAGAAATAAAATTGCACGGAAGGGATGCCACAACACACACACATTCCAAATTATTTTAAAGAAAAACGGACAGGGTATGTTTGAAGGTATAAGTATTCCAACACAAAACAAACATACAATAAATATTTACTTCATTCTCTCGTGCAAACGCAACGGAGTTTCACAATTTCACATCATCTCCATTATGGAGGAATCAAAACATAATCCAAGGCATCAAGCCATCATAAATCACATGAGCATATGTTATCAAGTCTCTCATATACAAAACATCATATACACGAATAAGGATTATATACATCATAATCCAAATACAAAATAATCGAGTTCGACACTAAATAACCCCCCCCCCCCCCCATGTGTTACTACCAGAGCATCGACTCGACTCTAATCAAAATAAAACAGATTGCAATCCAATGCATTCGTTAGCTAGCGCCTCGCGCTACCGTCCTCGGTACCTGCACAATGCCATCAAAAGCATTGGCCAACAAAAGGGTAAGAATTCCAATAATCATATAACATGTAATTTTAAGTAAATGAAATGGCAATAAATAAAGCAATACATAATGATCATGTTCATTTTATCACTAGTAGTATCCTTACTCAAGGAACCCATTTCCAACACATTAACCATGTAAACCGATTATCCGAAATACTCACATCCTTGGCATATAACCATAATTCAAACAACAACAATATTGGCACATAATCAAAAACACATCAACACTCATACATAACATGCACAAATATACATGAGACTCACTACACGACTCAACGTATGCGAATGCGGTACCGACTCGTGGACCCAAAGTTCCACCACCTATGTTTCCCTTCCGGATCAAGGTCACTACGTCTTTTCCCACAATAGGGTCACCGTCTAGATATTGTGGACCCAAAGTTCCACCACCTATATTTCCCTTCCGGATCAAGGTCACTACGTCTTTTCCCACAATAGGGTCACCGTCTATAAAATCACGTGAACCCACAGTTTCACCGTCTCTGTTTCAAGACCAACCATGTCATGCAATGTACAATATAACCAATGCATGCAATTGAGATTCACAATAATCTTAACATACACATGCCATCAAATCCAACCAATGGAACATCAACTATTGTACATGCATGCATACATATAATTTAACAATCACAACGTCAAGTAAAATGTATACAAACAAGTTACTTACTCAACCAAAACATAAACCATCAACTATCAAATAATTCCAAATCGGAAAATCGGAACACAATCGGGTTCCAAAGAAAGTGCGAAAATCAGAATTTTGGAGGCTACAGACGCATCAACACGGGCACCCGTGTGCTGCAACACGGCCCGTGTTGAGAGGCCACCAGAACGAGCAAAGAAAATGCCAAGTCAGAGCATCAACACGGGCACCCGTGTGCTGCAACACGGCCCGTGTTGAGAAGCCTGCATGAAAACTCCACTCTTTTGAGTTTTTCTCATTCTACTACCATGGTTTTCTTTCCCATTTCAATACTCTTAATTTCTACAAGCTAGCACCTAATACACCCACAAACCATACTCCTAATCCAACTTTTCTAAACCATTCTAACAATCAACCAACAAAACCCTATAAATCAACTATCAATTTTACCCCCAAATCCAAAATATATCATACAAAACCTAACAATATGAGATGGAGAATCAAACCCCTTACCTTGGTGTGGGTTTTCTTGAAACAAGATGATGAAGATGTTGCAACTCCAAACCTAGCTTCCTTTCTTCTCTTCTCCTCTTTTCTTTCTTCTTTCTCCTCTTCTCTTTTCTTTTTCCACTACTCTTACTAACTCTCCTTTTCTATTTTATAAAACTCTCCTTCTACTACTAACTTTCCTCCCTCTATCTTTCTAAAATTATAATTTGGCCCCAACAATTATTTAATTCAAATTATAATATATAACCCTATTAAACAATATTACACTAAATAATATTTATTCTATATAAACCTAATCATGCCAATTAATCAAACAAAGTCAAATATTACTACACACCAAATTAATATTATTCAAAATAATATTCCGACACAATAAATATTTTTATTTCATATTACCCAATTAATATTTTAATCGATATCAATTGAATATATTTCTCAAAATAGATATAATTTAATAGTTTTGGAAAATAATTAATGAAATAACATTTAGATAAAAACGGCGTGTTACAACTCTCCCCCACTTAAAAGATTTTTGGCCTCGAAAATTACCTCTAAACGAACAATTCGGGATAGGAATCCCGCATCCGACTTTCAAGCTCCCACGTCACATTACCATTCGCCGAACCACCCCATGCAACTTTAACCAAAGCAATCTCTCTTCCTCTTAGTTGTTTCACCTTCCTATCTTCAATCCTCACCGGTAAAACCTCAACCGTCAAATTGTCTCTTACTTCCAAATCATCCGCTTGAATAACATGAGACGGATCCGCAATATACTTTCGTAATTGCGAAACGTGAAACACATCATGCAACTTTGAAAGTGATGGCGGCAATGCAATCCGATAAGCCATACTTCCAATCCGCTCTGAAATCTGATAAGGACCAATAAACCGAGGTGTTAACTTCCGTGATTTAAGCGCCCTCCCAACACCCGTAGTTGGATTCACCTTCAAAAACACATGTTCATCCTTCTTGAACTCAAGAGGTTTCCTCCTCTTGTCAAAGTAACTCTTTTGGCGATTCTGAGACACTTTCATCTTCTCTCTTATCAATCTGATCTTATCCGTGGCCTCTTGAACCAATTCCGGACCAACTATAGCACTTTCTCCCGTCTCGTACCAACACAAAGGTGTCCTACACCGTCTTCCATACAATGCCTCAAAAGGAGCCATGCCAATGCTAGAATGAAAACTATTATTATAAGTAAACTCAATCAAAGGCAAATGACTCTCCCATGAACCTCCTTGATCCAAAACACAAGCACGCAACAAATCCTCAAGTGACTGAATTGTTCTCTCCGTTTGACCATCCATCTGAGGATGATAAGCGGAACTCAATCTCAGCTTAGTACCCAAGGCTCTTTGTAAACCTTCCCAAAATCTTGAAGTGAAACGCGGATCTCTATCTGAAACAATACATGTAGGAATACCATGTAAACAAACAACCCGCTCCACATACAACTTAGCAAGCTTCTCCATAGCGTAATCCATCCTAATCGGAATAAAGTGTGCAGATTTAGTCAATCTGTCCACTATGACCCAAATAGCCTCATGGTTACTCGGAGTCCTCGGCAAACCAGAAACAAAATCCATCGAGATACTATCCCACTTCCACTCGGGAATAGACAACGGTTGCAACAAACCCGAAGGCTTCTGGTGTTCAATCTTAGACTTTTGGCAAACCAAACAAGAATATACAAACTCAGCAATTTCCTTTTTCATACTTGGCCACCAAAACAACTTTCTTAAGTCTTGGTACATTTTTGTAGCACCCGGATGAATACTCAATCCGCTTCGGTGTCCTTCCTCAAGAATCCTCTTTTTCACATCCCCCACATCGGGAACGCAAACTCTATCATGACATCTCAAAATTCCATTCTCGTCAATTCTGAACTCTCCACCTTGACCTTGATTCACCAAAGTAAACTTGTCAACCAAAACCAAATCTGACTTTTGCCCATCCCTAATTTCTTCCAAGACACCACTAGTAAGCTTCATCATACCAAGCTTCACGCCAAAATAAGTCTCTTCACACACCAAACTCAAATCTCGAAATTGCTCCAACAATTCCCATTCTTTAACCATTAACATAGACATGTGTAAAGACTTTCTGCTCAAAGCATCTGCAACCACGTTTGCCTTACCAGGATGGTAATTCAAACTGAAGTCATAATCTTTAAGAAACTCTAGCCACCTTCTTTGCCTCATATTCAACTCTTTTTGATCAAACAGATATTTCAAACTCTTATGATCGCTAAAGACGTCGAATCTCGACCCAAACAGATAATGCCTCCAAATCTTTAACACAAAAACCACCGCTGCCAACTCCAAGTCATGAGTTGGATAATTCCTCTCATGCACCTTGAGTTGCCTCGAAGCATATGCCACAACCTTCCCAGTTTGCATTAACACACCTCCTAAACCCATCAAAGAAGCATCGCAATAGACCATAAACGGTTCAGATGGTTTAGGCAAAATCAAAACCGGCGCAGTTGTCAACCTTCTCTTCAACTCCTGGAAACTATCTTCACACTGCGGAGTCCACACGAACGCTTGACTCTTCCTAGTCAATTGTGTCAACGGTAAAGCTAGCTTGGAAAAACCTTCAATGAACTTACGGTAATAACCCGCTAAACCAAGAAAGCTTCGAATCTCAAAAACTGATTTTGGAGATTCCCATTCTGACACGGCTTCTATCTTCGAAGGATCCACAACAATACCTCCACGAGATATCACGTGACCAAGGAAACTCACTCGTTCCAACCAGAATTCACACTTCGAAAGTTTAGCAAACAAATGATTTTCCTTCAGAATTGACAAAACAATTCTCAAGTGTTCGGCATGCTCTGCTTCACTCTTGGAATAAATCAGAATGTCGTCGATGAACACCACCACAAACTTATCCAAAAACTCATGAAAGATTTTGTTCATATACTCCATGAACACACCAGGTGCATTCGTAACACCAAAAGGCATCACCGAATACTCATAATGTCCATAGCGAGTTCTGAATGCAGTTTTCTGAATATCACTCGCTTTCACGCGAATCTGATGATAGCCTGACCTCAAGTCAATCTTGCTAAACACACACGCACCCACCAGCTGATCCATTAAATCATCAATCCTTGGCAAAGGATACTTGTTCTTAACGGTCACTTTGTTTAGTTGCCTATAATCCACACAAAGTCTCATTGTTCCTTCTTTCTTCTTCACAAGTAAAACTGGAGCACCCCACGGGCTCACACTAGGACGAATAAACCTTTTGTCAAGCAACTCTTCCAGCTGACTCTTCAGTTCCACTAGTTCCGACAGTGACATCCTATAAGGAGCCATCGAAAGAGGACTAGTACCAGGAATTAAGTCGATGGAAAACTCTACCTCGCGCTCAGGAGGTAAATCCGTAATCTCTTCAGGAAACACTTCAGGAAATTCGCATACCACAGGATAATCCTTTCTTACTCTACCATCTTCCAAAACCATACTCGCCATAAGCATAAACAACCCATCTCCATTCTTCACACTCCTCTCAACTTGCTGTGCAGACAAGAAAACCACACCATCTTTCTCGGACTCGAGAAAAAGAACAGCCTTAGCAAAACAATTGATATAGACATGGTTGGCTTTCAACCAGTCCATACCCAGAATCACATCTATCTGATGCAAAGGAAGACACACAAGATCAACTTCGAAATCTCTTTCGCACATGCGCAAAGGACACCTCAAACAAATAACTGAAGTAGAAACTGAACCCATCGCAGGTGTATCTATCTCCATACTTCGATCCAAAGTAGACAAGACAAGGCCCAATCTCTTGGCACAATCTAAAGCAACAAACGAATGCGTCGCACCCATATCAATAATAGAAACCAAAGACACATTAGAGATAAAGCATGTACCTCTGATTAGACGTTCCTCAGCAGAAGTCTCTGCTCCAGATAAAGCGAATACTTTTCCAACTTCTTTCTTTGGCTTTGGACATTTGGTATTTATGTGGCCTTGCTCACCACAATTAAAGCAAGTTACACTCATACCAACTCTACAATCCACCGCTTTGTGACCCACCCTGTCACACTTGAAACACTTAACTATCCCCTGGCGACATTCCATAGCACGATGTCCCTCTTTACCACATTTAAAACATTTGATTGGAGTAGTCACTCCTCCACTCGGACTCTTTCCACTACTTATTGGTCTCTTTCCTCTTCCATCATAAGGCTTAGGACGCATCTGTCCCTTACCTCTTTTCTCACTCAAGCTCTTGTAATAAGCAGTGCTATCCCGACTGTCTTCGTCGTAGATACGACTCTTATTAACCAACTCAGAGAATCTTGTAATCTGCTGATACCCAATCGCCTTCTTTATGTCCGACCTCAAACCATTAACAAACTTAAGGCACTTCGACCTCTCAACATAAAAGTGTTGTAGTGAGGACAGTATTTGATCAAATCTTGAAATTTAGCCGCATAGTCAGCTACCGAACCACTACCTTGTTTCAATTCCAGGAATTCAACTTCCTTTTTACCACGAACATCCTCCGGAAAATAATTCTCCAAGAATGCATCTCGGAAAATTTCCCAAGTCACCACAACCTGCTCCTCCTCATACCTCTGACTAGCGTTGATCCACCAGTCTTCGGCCTCTTTAATCAGCATGTGTGTTCCAAATTGCACTTTCTGAGTGTCGGTGCAATTCATCACACGAAAGATTTTCTCAATTGCTTTTAACCATTCTTGAGCCTCCACCGGAGCATGCTCTCCCTTGAAAGTAGGCGGGTTGTTCTTTTGGAATTTCCCAAGAGCACAGAAAGCATCTTCAGTACCATCATGTGGCGCTTGAGTCGTTTGCGGCATCTGATTTATTGACCCCGCAAGCAACCTCAATGCCTCAGCTAAAGCATCATCATTCCTTCTACCAGCCATCTTCTGAACAACACAGGGTATTGATCGCGTTAGCCACACAATCAAATACAAGGGATTAACAAAATAAGACTTGACAACTGACCGACTATGCTCTGATACCACTATTGTAACACCCCATCTGAATACCCCAATTAATACGTAAAGATTAAAATCAGAGAAATAAAATTGCACGGAAGGGATGCCACAACACACACACATTCCAAATTATTTTAAAGAAAAACGGACAGGGTATGTTTGAAGGTATAAGTATTCCAACACAAAACAAACATACAATAAATATTTACTTCATTCTCTCGTGCAAACGCAACGGAGTTTCACAATTTCACATCATCTCCATTATGGAGGAATCAAAACATAATCCAAGGCATCAAGCCATCATAAATCACATGAGCATATGTTATCAAGTCTCTCATATACAAAACATCATATACACGAATAAGGATTATATACATCATAATCCAAATACAAAATAATCGAGTTCGACACTAAATAACCCCCCCCCCCCCCCATGTGTTACTACCAGAGCATCGACTCGACTCTAATCAAAATAAAACAGATTGCAATCCAATGCATCCGTTAGCTAGCGCCTCGCGCTACCGTCCTCGGTACCTGCACAATGCCATCAAAAGCATTGGCCAACAAAAGGGTAAGAATTCCAATAATCATATAACATGTAATTTTAAGTAAATGAAATGGCAATAAATAAAGCAATACATAATGATCATGTTCATTTTATCACTAGTAGTATCCTTACTCAAGGAACCCATTTCCAACACATTAACCATGTAAACCGATTATCCGAAATACTCACATCCTTGGCATATAACCATAATTCAAACAACAACAATATTGGCACATAATCAAAAACACATCAACACTCATACATAACATGCACAAATATACATGAGACTCACTACACGACTCAACGTATGCGAATGCGGTACCGACTCGTGGACCCAAAGTTCCACCACCTATGTTTCCCTTCCGGATCAAGGTCACTACGTCTTTTCCCACAATAGGGTCACCGTCTAGATATTGTGGACCCAAAGTTCCACCACCTATATTTCCCTTCCGGATCAAGGTCACTACGTCTTTTCCCACAATAGGGTCACCGTCTATAAAATCACGTGAACCCACAGTTTCACCGTCTCTGTTTCAAGACCAACCATGCCATGCAATGTACAATATAACCAATGCATGCAATTGAGATTCACAATAATCTTAACATACACATGCCATCAAATCCAACCAATGGAACATCAACTATTGTACATGCATGCATACATATAATTTAACAATCACAACGTCAAGTAAAATGTATACAAACAAGTTACTTACTCAACCAAAACATAAACCATCAACTATCAAATAATTCCAAATCGGAAAATCGGAACACAATCGGGTTCCAAAGAAAGTGCAAAAATCAGAATTTTGGAGGCTACAGACGCATCAACACGGGCACCCGTGTGCTGTAACACGGCCCGTGTTGAGAGGCCACCAGAACGAGCAAAGAAAATGCCAAGTCAGAGCATCAACACGGGCACCCGTGTGCTGCAACACGGCCCGTGTTGAGAAGCCTGCGTGAAAACTCCACTCTTTTGAGTTTTTCTCATTCTACTACCATGGTTTTCTTTCCCATTTCAATACTCTTAATTTCTACAAGCTAGCACCTAATACACCCACAAACCATACTCCTAATCCAACTTTTCTAAACCATTCTAACAATCAACCAACGAAACCCTATAAATCAACTATCAATTTTACCCCCAAATCCAAAATATATCATACAAAACCTAACAATATGAGATGGAGAATCAAACCCCTTACCTTGGTGTGGGTTTTCTTGAAATAAGATGATGAAGATGTTGCAACTCCAAACCTAGCTTCCTTTCTTCTCTTCTCCTCTTTTCTTTCTTCTTTCTCCTCTTCTATTTTCTTTTTCCACTACTCTTACTAACTCTCCTTTTCTATTTTATAAAACTCTCCTTCTACTACTAACTTTCCTCCCTCTATCTTTCTAAAATTATAATTTGGCCCCAACAATTATTTAATTCAAATTATAATATATAACCCTATTAAACAATATTACACTAAATAATATTTATTCTATATAAACCTAATCATGCCAATTAATCAAACAAAGTCAAATATTACTACACACCAAATTAATATTATTCAAAATAATATTCCGACACAATAAATATTTTTATTTCATATTACCCAATTAATATTTTAATCGATATCAATTGAATATATTTCTCAAAATAGATATAATTTAATAGTTTTGGAAAATAATTAATGAAATAACATTTAGATAAAAACGGCGTGTTACAGTTGTTATGTTGGAAGTTTTAATAGACTCCGCTGGGGATAAGAAGACTTCGCCGAGGGCGATCTTTCCGTGGCTTTTGGCTGAGGATAACCCAGTTATATCCTGGTGGGGAAATAACCTTTGAATAAAACCGGGGAGACGCGTTCGCTCTGCAGGGGATAAGCTTCCAGAATCTACTGGGGATAAGCTTACTGCTGGGGAGATTGATTGAATTCCCCTGGGGAGACTTTTGGACTAGACTCTCCTGGGGAAATTTTTGAGATGTACTGGGGAAGTGGCTCCAATGAATGTCTGGTATACCGCCGGGGGAACAATCTTAGATCAAGACTGCCGGGGATGCTTGTTAAGAATGTTTGTATATTGCGCTGAGGAATGTTGAGATCTGCTAGGGATGCCCAATTTCCTTAAGGCTGACAAGATAACTCTGCTTGGGGAGAGTATCGCTGACTTGCTGGCTCACTCTCTGGGGAATTAAGACATCTTGGTTACATTCTTCAGCTGAACTTACCTTGGTACCTTGGTGGACAGAACAATTGGATCGCTTAGACAACTCATTATTGCCCCTGTTTCTGATGTTACCTGTAATTAATCCTTTGTTTCGTATGCAAATATTTATGAGTTAGCAATTAGCGTCAAATGCATATATCACAAATTGAACCTTGGACGTTCTTCGCAAAACAAAACAGAAAAGGAAAAACAATTGGCAACTTTAGCTGAAAAGTGAATTTATATTGATTTTTGAATTTGCCTGTAAATAGGCGTTTATATACAAGAGGCTGACGTCCTAGTAAGAGAACGCCGCCGAATAAAAGAGTTTATACAATTTTGTGAAAAAGGGACAACAAAACAGCTGTGTGAAAAGAATAATCCCACTGGGTTCTAACTCTGCTATCGCCTTTATATCTTCGAGCGTCTCATCCCTTTGCTGCTCAGTTGACGATGAAGCTGATTGATCGATGCCGTCTGAACTTGATGTTAATACCGGATTCTGAATGCGAAGTGATCCAATGAGACATAGTATTACGCTTTAATCCCTAACTTTTGCCTGGACCGTCCTTTCGGGTTTTCAGTCCACCGGGATACCCATTTTTGCCCAAGCCGCCTTTTTAGGTTTTTGACTTGCCGGGTGTACAGATTTTTTTCATTTCATCTCTC
Source organism: Vicia faba (assembly GCA_948472305.1). Lineage (NCBI taxonomy): Eukaryota > Viridiplantae > Streptophyta > Magnoliopsida > Fabales > Fabaceae > Vicia > Vicia faba. The sequence goes on along the minus strand of OX451741.1, from coordinate 1,183,396,524 downwards.
ATTTTGCCCGAACCCTTTTGGTTCGCCGGGAAGCCCTAATTTTTGCCTAGGTATGTCAACCTAGCGGGTCTTTTATCATGCGTAGTATCTTTTTACTATGTCTGCATTGGCGGGGTGAGGAAGGTCGTCACCATCCATGGTGGTTAGAATCATGGCTCCTCCTGAGAACACATGTTTAACCACAAATGGCCCTTCGTATGTGGGGGTCCATTTGCCCCTGGGATCACTCTGAGGAAGGATGATGCGTTTGATTACCAGATCCCCAACTTGATACTCTTGTGGTCTGACTTTCTTGTTAAATGCCCTGATCATCCGTTTTTGATACGTTTGACCATGACATATAACAGCGAGTCTCTTTTCGTCAATCAGGTTTAACTGATCAAGTCGAGTCTGGATCCAATCATCTTCGCTCAGATCTGCATCCTTCATTATTCGGAGAGAGGGTATCTGCACTTCGATCGGTAAGACTGCCTCCATGTCGTAGACCAAGGAAAAAGGAGTTGCCCCGGTTGACGTCCTTGCTGAGGTACGGTACCCATGAAGAGCAAACGGTAACATCTCGTGCCAATCTTTGTAGGTCACTGTCATCTTCTGCACAATCTTCTTGATATTCTTATTCGCTGCTTCTACAGCCCCATTCATCTTCGGTCGATAGGGAGAAGAGTTGTGGTGCTGTATCTTGAATTGCTCGCAGAGCTCAGTGATCATCTTGTTATTGAGATTGGTACCATTATCCGTAATGATTCTTTCTGGGACGCCGTATCGACAGATCAAGTTATGCCGAATGAACCGTGCCACAACGTTCTTGGTTACAGTAGCGTAGGAAGCCGCTTCAACCCACTTCGTGAAGTAATCAATTGCTACCAGGATGAAGCGATGCCCGTTGGATGCCGTAGGTCTGATCTCGCCGATCATATCAATGCCCCACATTGCAAAAGGCCAAGGTGCAGTCAAGACATTCAGAGGGACTGGAGGAATGTGCACCTTATCTGCATAAATCTGGCACTTATGGCATGTCCTAGAATGTTGGTAACAGTCAGCTTCCATTGTGGACCAGAAATATCCTGCCCGAAGGATCTTCTTTGCCATGGTATGTCCACTGGAATGTGTTCCGAAGGTACCTTCATGTAGCTCTGCCATGATCTTCTCTGCTTCAGTTTTATCCACACAACGTAGTAAAGTTGAATCATGGTTTCTCTTGTATAGAATACCATTGCTGAGGAAGAACTTTGCCGCAAACCTTCTTTGGAACTTTTTGTCGTTGACAGACGCACCTTCAGGGTATTCTTGAGCTTCCAGGTACCTCTTCACCTCGCGGTACCAAGGTTTTTCAGTCACTACCTCAGCCTCAAGATCACAACAATATGCAGGTTCGTCCAGTTTCCAGATAATGATCCGGGGAGCCTCATTGTCCCACTTGACTTTGAACATGGAAGACATCGTAGCTAACGCGTCCGCCAACTGATTCTCCTCTCTTGGGAAATGTTCAAAAGTGATCTCTGTGAAATGGGGGATCAATGTCAACACACATTCTCTGTAAGGAATAAGGTTTGGGTGTTTCGTATCCCACTCGCCTTTGATATGATTGATCACGAGAGCGGAATCTCCGAAGACACTCAGAAACTTCATCCTTAAGTCGATCGCAGCTTGCAGACCCATGATACACGCCTCATACTCCACCATGTTGTTGGTGCAGTTGAAACATAACCGGGCAGTAAGTGGAGTATGAGTGCCTTGAGGGGATATGATCACAGCGTCGATACCGTTGCCCAAAGCGTTGGAGGCTCCTTCAAAGTGCATAGACCATCGGGATCCTTCCTCAGGTCCTTCATCCGATCCAGGTACTTCACAATCAGTCACTATCATGATGCTCTCGTCGAGAAACTCGAAGTTCATTGACTGATAGTCGTCTACTGCCTGGTGTGCCAAGTGGTCTGCCAATACACTTCCCTTGATAGCTTTCTGAGTCGTGTACTGGATGTCGTATTCTGTCAAGATCATTTTCCATCTTGCTATTCTTCCAGACAGAGCAGGCTTTTCAAATATGTACTTTATCGGATCCATTTTTGAAATCAACAGAGTAGTGTGAGTCAGCATATACTGTCTCAGCCGGCGAGCAGCCCATACCAAAGCGCAACAAGTTTTCTCGAGCAGTGAGTATCGGGTCTCACAGTTGGTAAACTTTTTGCTAAGGTAATAAATGGCGTGCTCTTTTCGGCCAAACTCGTCATGCTGCCCTAGCACACACCCCATTGAGTTGTCGAGTACTGTCAGGTATAATATTAGAGGTCTCCCTTCAACCGGCGGCATAAGAATGGGTGGTTCCTGGAGATACTCTTTGATTCTGTCAAAAGCGGCCTGACATTCATCATTCCAACGTACCACCTAATCTTTCTTCAGCAGCTTGAAGATTGGTTCACAGGTAGCAGTCAGATGCGAGATGAATCGAGCAATGTAATTCAGACGTCCTAGAAAGCCTCTGACCTCTTTCTCTGTCTTTGGAACTGGCATCTCTTGAATAGCCTTAACCTTGGCAGGGTCCACTTGAATACCCTTGTCACTTACGACGAAGCCTAGCAATTTTCCAGATCTTACCCCAAAGGTGCACTTGTTCGGGTTCAACCTCAGCTTGTACAATTTCAGACGGTCAAACAGCTTTTGCAGATGGTCAAGGTGTTCCTCCTCAGTTTGGGACCTTGCAATCATGTCGTCGACATACACTTCAATCTCATGATGGATCATGTCATGAAATAAAGCAACCATGGCATGTTGGTAGGTTGCCCCAGCATTTTTCAGTCCAAAAGGCATGACCTTGTAGCAGAAGGTGCCCCATTGAGTAACAAAGGTAGTCTTCTCCATGTCTTCCGGAGCCATCTTGATCTGATTGTAACCCGAAAACCCATCCATGAAGGAGAACACCTTGTGCTGAGCAGTATTGTCAACCAGAACGTCAATGTGAGGTAGGGGGAAGTCATCCTTGGGGCTGGCCCTGTTCAGATCCCTGTAGTCAACACACATTCTGACCTTACCATCCTTCTTCGGCCCCGGAACCACGTTGGCAACCCACTGAGGGTAAGAAGTCACTGCAAGAAAACCGGCATCGAATTGTTTCATAACCTCAGCTTTGATCTTCTCAGACATCTCTGGACGCATACGGCGGACCTTTTGCTTAACCGGAGGGCAGTCTTCCTTGGTAGGCAAATGATGGACCACAATGTCGGTATCCAACCCAGGCATGTCTTCGTAGGACTAGGCAAAGATCTCCACATAATCATGTAGCATATGAGTCAACCGTTGCTTCACGCTGAGCTCTAGGTTGGCACCAATCTTTACCTCCTTCCTGTCTGTCTCAGTACCCAGATTTATTGTTTCCACCGGCTCTTCATGTGGTCGAATTGCCCTCTCTTCCTGGAGTAACAGTCTTGCAAGCTCGCCAGGCACTTCGCAATCATCTTCACCTTCGTCTTCGGCTAAGTTGATCGGATTTTCGAAGTCATAACTGGCAGTAGCAGAGTCGTTACCAGTGAGATCCAGAGTGGATTGAAACCTGTACGAGTGAGTGTGTGTAAATACAGCTGTTTTGCAATATGTATAAAGAAAGAAAGGGAGTGCAAGATTTGAAATGTGAAAAACGTCCAATGCTTTTATTCATGATATATGAAAGTGACAAACAAAAGCCCTCACAAATAAAACCACGGTGCCCCGGGTAAGGCACCGGGCCATAAAGTTTCAAATTATTGTTTATTACAAATCCAAAACAAAGAAGTTCATTACTGGGTGACAAAAGTAATGGGTGTAAAGTCTTTTGCGGTCCAGTTGCTAGGTCCACCGTTAGTCGTTGGGTAGATCCAGCTGTCGAACTCGGATTCTTCCACTTCCTCTTCATCCCCAATAGCATTCACTCATGGATTGGTGATAAGCACAGGAGGTCTTCCAATCCTTGCCTTGCGCACAGCCTTCTGAGCTTCTGCAGTGAAACCCAAGCCAAATTTGTCAGTCTTTGGAGTAAAATCAGGGAGCCTGCCCCAGTTTGCACATTCACCTTTTTCAATCATAGCCCAGGCGTCCTTTAAGGAGGCCATCTTCAAGGGAGAACCCTCCTCAGTCACTGCTTCTGCTGCTGCCAATGTTTGAGGCACCTCTTCAAAATGTTGAAAGGGGGTCTCAATGAACTCCCCGTCCATTTCCACGTACCTGAAGGAGTTGAGGTGGCTGACCATGTATTCCTCTTCCCCTTGTACTGTTACAATCTTCCCCCTGACCGGGTATTTGAGCTTCTGATGTAAAGTTGAAGTCACAGCTCCAGCCTTGTGGATCCACGGGCGACCCAGCAAACAAGAATAGGATGGACGGATGTCCATCACATAGAATTTTGAATCAAAGACCTGTGACCCAACCCTGATTGGGATGTCAACCTCACCATGTACCATTCTTTTGGACCCGTCAAAGGCCCGGACAACAATGTTACTTGGTTTGAGCTCTAAACCCTCACAGTCCAGCCTGTCTAGAGCCTTCTTGGGTAGCACGTTTAGTGAAGAACCAGTGTCAACCAGCACGTGAGCAAGGGCAGTGCCCCTGCATTCAATGGAGACATGCAGGGCATCATTATGGTTCTTCCCCTTGGTCGTTAGATCAGCATCAGAGAAACCCAGACCATTATCAGCAGTTAGGTTGGCCACACAGTCGGTGAATTGATCAGCAGACATCTCTTGGGGCACGTGAGCCGTCTTCAAGAAAGCAATCAGGGCCTTGGCATGGGCCTCTGAACACAGCAGCAGTGATAGCATGGAGATTTTGGAGGGGGTGTGTCCCAACTGTTCAACGACGTTGAAATCACTTTTCTTTATAATCTTGAGGATCTCTTCCATCTCTTGCTTGGAAGCCTCAACAATGGTCTTTGGTGCCTCCGTCCGGGCAGGCATATCAGCAGCAATCCCCTTGCCCCGAGCGTCAGATGACTCCGCAGCAGGGGTGGAAACTTGATCAGGGGGGGGGGGGGGAAACAGGCACACTGGCAGGTGTGATGACAAGAGGCCTCTGAATCACTGGAGGTGCAATGTATGGTGAGAACAGTCTTCCACTACGAGTGACCTTAGCAGGCCCGATGATGTTGGTGACACTGGTACCAGCGTTGAACTCTTGCTTCACTCCCAGAACATAAACATCTTCCCCATAATGCCACGGGACAGCTTTATCAGACTTGTAGGGGATGGGCCCCAGAACAGTAATGGTGATGGGAGCAATCTTGTGAACAGGAAAAATTTGGACAGGCTTCTTTGAAGGAGCCTTGGAAGGGTTGTTGAAAATGGTAACAATTGAAACTTCTTCAACAGGGGCGGCAGGAACGGCAATCTTCTTGAGCAAGATCTCTTTACTATCCATCAGGTTTTGGACGCCTGATTTCAGCAAAGAACAACCAGCAGGGGAATCAGCACATAAAGGGCAACCTTTGCTACATCCCGGAAATAAACCGGCTAGCAACAGGTTCCTCTTGACAGTCAGCAGCGGAGTAGCAACATCATCCACAGAAGCTACATACAAATCCTCTTCAACAGCATTCACTCCATGCTGGGGCATGGGAGCGGTCACAACATTTGGCCTCTCGGGCGCCTCGAACTGTATCTCCTTGGCATCAATAAGGTCCTGAACCTTATTCCTCAGGGCCCAACAATCATCAGTAGAATGTCCCGGGCTATCAGAGTGATACGCACAACGGGCGTTGGGGTTGTATTTCGGAGATGCTGTGTTTACCATCTTCGGAGCCTCTTTGACAGTTACCAGGCTAGTTGACAGTAGTTGCGGCAGAATCTGAGAAAGAGACATGCTGAGCCGAGTATACTGCCATTTGGGCCTCTCAGCTCTGGGTTGGTTGTACTGTTGTGGAGCAGCAGCGGGCTTTGAAATAACCACCGCGTTGACAGCTTGGCGGCGTTCAGGTTTGTTCTGCTTTCTTGGACCATACACAGCACTGGCCTCCTTCTTGAAGGGCTTCTTTTCAGCATTTGAGGAGGTAACCTTCTGTATCTTCCCCGATTTTATACCAGCTTCGATCCTCTCACCAGTCAGGATCAGGTCAGTATACCCAGCAGAGGAATTACCAATAAGATGATTGAAGAATGGACCAGATAGGGTCCCTAAGAACATGTCTACCAGCTCTCGGTCAGTCAATGGTGGCTGCACCCTGCCAGCCAGATCTCTCCATTTCTGTGCATACTCCTTAAAACCTTCACCCGTTCCCAGTGACATACCCTGGAGTTAGGTACGCGTGGGAGCGAGGTCGGAATTATATTGATACTGCTTGTAAAAAGCAGTGTCCAAATCCTCCCAGTTACGAATGTTGGTTCCATCCAGCTGATAGAACCATTCGAGGTGAGTCCCTGAAAGACTCTCTTGGAAGAAGTGGATCCATAAGTTCTTGTCTGCTGTGTAAGGCTGGATCTTCCTTACATAAGAACGGAGGTGCATCTTAGGACAGGAAGCCCCGTCATACTTCACAAAGGCAGGCGCCTTGAACTTGTGTGGAATTACCACCCCAGAAGATAACCCCAAGTCTCCGAAATCCAATCCAGGCACTCGCTGAATCTCCATGGCATTCAACATGTCCTCCAGTTGTTTGTACCGGTCCTCAGCAGGAGGGTACTGTTCATCGTTGAAGTCTGTCTCAGTGTCAGAAACCACAGGACTAGGGACCTCTCTCCCTTCGTGACTACCTTCCCCCACAGATGGAGTAGTCCTCTCAGCTTCATTTTGCAAAGTATTCCCGAGTCTGCGCCCAGTGTTGAATAGCACAATCCTCTTCTTCTTCTTATTCTTATTCAGGAGCAAAGCCTTCAGCTCTTGTTGTCCCTGGGCCAAGTTCATGACCATTTCCTGAAATTGGGTATTCTGGGCCTGGAGGGCCTTGATAGCTTGCTCGGTAGTGAGTTCAGGATTCATGATGCTTGAGTGCTGAAATAAACAGCGAAGAAGATTAAGCAACCTATAGAAAAAGGGTACCTGTGATGCATATGATGAATGAAATGCGTATGAATTATGTTTTCAAAGACAATCGGGAGTCAACTTTGTAAACAAAAGGAACACACTTTATTAGATTCAAACTTTAAATTGTTCAACAATCTGCCCTTAGGCGTTACAAGAATGAAAATACTGAAAAGGAAATAAAGCTGTAAAAGAAACATCCAAAGCCCATCAGTGCTCCCATGGCCTCCTCTTCTCAGTACGGATATAGTCATTCAGGGTCCGCTCGTTCTCCAGTTGCTTGGTCAGCTTTTGGATCTTCTGTTCCTGTTTGTTGAACTTTTCCCTATAATAATCCCGCTCTTCCTGTAGTTGCGCCCAAGACCTCTTTAGTGTATCAACATCAATGGGTATCTGAGGAGGGAGAACAGTTGGAGGAATCCCATCTTCATCAGGACTTTCAAGAACGATAGGCCTGACAGCTTCATATGGCATACCTAACTTCTGAGCACAGACGCGGACCCACTTGTAATAGGGTTTCATTGGTAGGGAAGTCTTCGGTCCCAACTCTTGTGGGTCAGCTTTGTGAATTCTGTCCCAAGCTTTGATGAATCTACGGCGCAGTTCGTCACTATCTTTCTGAAACTCAAAACTGATGTGAGGCACCCGCACCTCATGAGGCCCTGCTCTTCTGGCTCTTCCAAACTGACAGAGAGCTAAACCTGGATTATAAGAGATTCTGCCCTGAGTGCCAATCAATGGAACATTAGGATACTCTCCGCAATGATCAATAACAGCTACCTCATCCAAACCTCTGAGAGTCCAAATGATGTCACTATCAGTGAGAGACATTAACCTATGAGCCCAACCTCTTCCTTCTTGGTTCTTTAGCATGAACTTGGGGAGGTGCGAAATAAACCACCTCACCAACAAAGGAGTACAACACCACAGAGTTCCTCGTCTTCGGGAAGTACGAGCATAGAGTTGTTGCAGGATATCACCCAAGAGAGTGGGTATAGGGTTCCGAGACATGAAGATCCTTATGGCAGTGACGTTAATGAAGTTATCAGGATTAGGAAACAAGACTAGACCATAGATTAAGAGAGCCAGAATGTCCTCGTGCGCCCTGAAGTCTAAGTCATTCCAGAAACTGTTAGCTTTTCCAATCAGAAACTTAGCCAAGAAGCCCTTAACTCCGCTTCTAGTCACCCAGTTGTCCATCACTTCCTTGTTGGTCAAAGGAAGGGCTGCTGCAATCTCCTCAGGTCTAAGAGCCTTTTCCCAACCAGTGAAGGGAGTCTGATCCAAGATAGGGATGCCAAGAAAATCAGAGAACTCTTCCAGGGTAGGGACCAGCTGGAAGTCTTGAAAGGTGAAGCACTGGTACAGAGGGTCATAAAACTGGGTCAGGACACCCATCAGTTGTTGGTCCCACTTTGCCGTGACTAAACTGAGAAGAGAACCATGCCTCTGGATGAAGGAAGTAGTATTTGGAATTCTGCTAACCAACTCTTCAAGCAACTCATGTGGGTGAACAAAGTTGAACCGGATAGTGTTCCTTTGCATAGGCATCATGATGTCCTACAAAACAGAGCAAAGGTGAACCCTCTTGTCTTTGAAATGGTCAGTCCTTATGCAGGATGCATGCAATGTTATGATGGCATGATGTTATGATAAAGCACACCACAAATATTCACATAGGCAAACATGATAAGGCACACAAGTCACACCACAACCCTTAGAGTTTAGGCCAGCATGAGGTCTAGGTATTACCCTCTTTCAGTTTGTTGGTTAGGACATGTCCTATCAGAAGTAACCGGGTTCTAGAGGATCCCAATATCACTGACTACCCTTAATCGGTCATAACTCCAGCATCGCAACCTTTTCTTGCGGCCAGAACCATCACGAGAGTTTAGCCTCAATGGGCGTAGCATACTGCTACTGTTCTATTGGCCAAGTTGGGTTATTTAAGGTTCTAAGGTCGATTGGTGCTTAATGACTCCTCAGAAGACCCATATTCTCCTTGTTGCGACACAAGAGATATCAGTACAGACCAAGGTGCCACACCAATGTAGCCACTGCTTCACCCATGTCGGTCTACGCCGGACAGGTCCCTCACAGCTTATGCTACCTAACAGGGTATCCCCAGATCCGGGTTAGGATCTATGTAACTCCGATGCAACCCACAATAATAAAGCAAACAAAGCACAACAATTGAAAACACAGTTATGAACTATCCTAAGGTACACCTCACTTTAAGGTTTCCCCAGCAGAGTCGCCAGTTCTGTGATCGTTGGATCTGGAACTGACTGCTTAATGCTGGTTCGCGAAATGTCGCGGTAAGCAAGAGTCGCCACCGTCTTTTATTTTCTCCAACATGGACAGGACAAAAGCATAGCAAAATTCCTTATGAGATTGTTTCTCGGTTCGGGAGGTAGATTTATAGAAAGGGAAGGTGTTAGCACCCTTTCTATCCATGGTTATCCATGGGCTCTTAGATACTTGCTCATTGTGTTTTCAAAATGTTTGTTTGCTTTTCAATCGTGAGTGGGTTTGAAAAAGTTTCGTTTAAAGATTTCAGATCGACTCTTGTATCAGTCCTCAAGAGTGTTTGAAAAATTGTTTTGAAAGCTCTTTTGAAAGTGTCGGTGTGAAAAGAGTTTTGATTTGTTTTGAATTAGAGCAAGTATCTATGAGTCATCTACCTACCCTAAGGAATTAGGTTGTGTAAATGTCCTTAAGGTAGTGCTATCCCACCATTGAGAGGTAGGTAGCACCACCGTTGGAGGTGTTCGGGTCAATTCGTTTGTAGGGACAGTGTGGTCACCAGAGTAACAGTAGGACACCTTAGAAGCTACCCTTATGCCATTGATCCTTTTTAATTCCGAGGCAACCGTTTCGAGGCAACTGGATCATGTCATGGACATAAGGACTTACTAAAACGTCCTGTACTCGACGACCACGTTTCGAAGGCAAGGCAACAGTGAGGCGTACCCTAGAAGTGGTGTGTGAATCTGTGTGTTGTTTTCAGTTTAGCAATTATCTTTGAACATGTGTTATGGTGGGCTCGCTTTTTTTTAGTTAGCATGCATTCTTTCATACAAGTTTAGCAGTTAAGGGGTGCGAAAAGTAAATTGCGAAAAAATAAATCCTACGCTATTACAAGGCGCGGGTCTATACATCGCCAAAAATTACAAAGACCCGTTTTAGTAAATGGATACAGAAAGTAAATTAAAAAAAAACAGTAAAGGCCTAATTACTATTACATGTCCGGAACAATTACATAATAATCAAATAAAGTGAAATGCGCGCGAACAAGTTAATCGGGAATGCCTAAGGGTGCTGACCCTTCTAAGAAAAGAAAATTGATTTTTGTCTTTTTTGGTAATTAAATGAAATTGAAAACTAATTAATTATTTTAATTACAAGAAAATATTTTTTGTTTTTTTATATTTTTTTATGAAATAAAATAGAAATAAAAAGAAACAAAGTTAAAGATTAACCTAAATCTAAATCTATTTTAATTATTAAAAGGAATGTTAAAATGGCCTAATTAACAACTAATTCAATTATGATTTATTTACAAAATAAAAATAATAATAAAAGTGTTAATTATATTTTTTTTGTTTTTTATGAAAATGGTTAATTAAATTAATTACTAATAACAAATAAAATAAAAAAAAGGGTTAGAAATTAAATTAAAGAAATAAAATGAAAAGAAAGAAAAATGAACCCAAATGGAGGGGGTGCTGGGCCAAAATGGGGGTGAAATGCTGGAATTCAGGCCCATTGAGGCAGGGCCTCATTGACTCTTCCTACTTGCGTGTGCATCCATTGACTGAAGCATATGGTAAGCTCCTTTTGTGGCCTTTGGATATGCCCTGAAGACACCTGGCTTGTTGGATCTGTGAGGGCTATGATGAACCTCCCTTGGGGCGCTGCATAGGAAAGTCAAATGAAAAATAATATGGGAATTGTGAGGGGACCTGGGAATCGAAACCAGGTCCCAGCGTTTACCAAACGGAAGCCTTGCCAGTTGAGCTATTTGCGCGTTTTGGATATAAAATGGAAAACAAATAATATAACACAAAACAAGAATTAGTGATACACAACCCAAAAGAACGCGCCAGAATTTTGAATCGTCCAATAACAACAAGCCACGCTAGCTTTCTTCTTCGTTTTGCCTGAAAATAGAAAACAGATAGCGGGGGTTTTAAACCCCCACTAAATAGAACCTGCAAAAAATAGCGAATACGCCCATGGTTAACATAAATTGAGCGCGATGGGTCCGTTATGTTCGTTTGGATGTCACGATTCCAATGGTATACGTTTGGTTGGCCAATTTTACCATATGTGCAAACGCCTAATTTCGAGCTTCTGAAAACCTAATGTCCATCAATGGCAATTTTTGATATGGGATGCTATTGTTCAATTGAATGATACCAAAATCTTCAGGATGTCCCTATGAGTATAAATCCATTCAAAAAAATGTCAAAAAACACATGAATGATTATATAGAATTCAAGAAAAAAATGCAAACTGCTTGGTGTCTATGGCACGATTTCTTGAGTGATTGTGCTTGGTTCTGATTGCCAAAGCTTCCTAGGAATGCCAGGAATGTGTTTGGATGGGAATGGGGACTTAAAACGTGCTGTAAGGAGGTTTACAGTTTTGCTTTTTTGCTTAAAAATTTGAAAATGCGTTTGGCCCTTTGGGAGCTTCTTAGGCCGTGAATTTTGTTTGTGATGGCTTGCATACATGTTATGTAATGTGTTTTGATCAGAGTTAAGGCCAATAACACAATGCATTCATGCTTGGGATTTTCCATAAACTCCATTGAAGCACTTTCCATTTTTGAGCCAAAATTTGAATTCTTGCTTCATTTAGGCCCTTGCACGAAATTGGAATGGTCATGATGGTGATTCAAAGTTATTCAACACAAAATATTCCCTCTTATTAATTTTCTTGATTTTTATTTGATTTTAAAAGATTTAAAATGAATTAAATCAAATAAAATTAAATAAAAATGGAAAAATTAATTTTAAATCTTGAAATAATTTGTGGGACACGTGGGAAGCATGGCCAAGCTGAATCAAGTGGAAAAAGTGGGCCCCTTTTGTCAAAAATGAAATTTCAAGGATAATTGATTTTGGCCATTTCATAAAAATTTCCCAACTTCTCCAATGCATATCTTGCTCAATTTTGAAGTTATGAACATGTTCTTTGATATTTTGGAAAGGTCTTGCAGTCCTCTAACCAATGTCTTTTGTAACACCCCTTCTAATTACCCCAAATAATAGGCAAGAATTAAAATCAGAGGAAATAAATTTGCACGGAAGGGATGTCACAACACACTTCACATTCCAAAATTTTAAAGAAAAACGGACAGGGTATGTTTGAAAGTATAAGCATTCCAACACAAAACAAACATACAATAAATATTTACTTCATTCTCTCGTGCAAACGCAACGGAGTTTCATAATTTCACATCATCTCCATTTATGGAGGAATCAAAATATAATTCAAGGCATCAAGCCATGATAATTCACATAAAGCATATGTTATCAAGTCTCACATACACAAAATAATATACCCAAAGTAAGGATTATATACATCATAATCCGAATACAAAATAGACGAGTTCGACACTAAATATACCCCCCCCCCCCCCCCCCCAGGTGTTACTACCAGAGCATCGACTCGACTTTAATCAAAATAAAACAGATTGCAATCCAATGCATCCGCTAACTAGCGCCTCGCGCTACCATCCTCGGTACCTGAACAATGCCATCAAAAGCATTTTCAAACAGAAGGGTAAGAATTCCAATAATCATATAACATGTAATTAAGGTAAAGCAATGGCAATAAATAAAGCAACACATCATGATCATATTCATTTTATCACATATAGTATCCGTACTCAAGGAAGTCATTTCCAACACATTAACTATATAAACCAATTATCCGAATACTCACATCATTGGTACATAACCATTATTCAAACAACAACAATATTGGCACGTAACTACACATCAACACACATACACAATATACCCAATTATGCATGTAACTCACAACACGACTCAACATATGCGAATGCGGTACCGACTCGTGGACCCAAGGTTCCACCACCTATGTTTCCCTTCCGGATCAAGGTCACTACGTCTTTTCCCGCAATAGGGTCACCGTCTAGATATTGTGGACCCAATGTTCCACCACCTATGTTTCCCTTCCGGATCAAGGTCACTACGTCTATTCCCACACTAGGGTCACCGTCTATAAAATCATGTGAACCCACAGTTTCACCGTCTCTGTTTCAAGACCAACCATGCCATGCAATGTACAATATAACCAATGTATGCAATTAAGATTCACAATAATCTTAACATACACATACCGTCAAATCCAACCAATGGAACATCAACTATTGTACATGCATGCATACATATAATTTAACAATCACAACGTCAAGTAAAATGTATACAAACAAGTTACTTACTCAACCAAAACATAAACCATCTACTATCAAACAATTCCAAATCGGAAGGTATAATTCAACATAAAGTCATCATCAATGAACCGGCATCACTCTCAATATTACTCATCGCGATCGAGTCACCGGAATGTAACTCGAACGGTTAAATTCGAGATTAAACTCAATTTATTTCATTTCGTACTAAAATCGGGTCGATTCTTAAAAAGTCGAAATTTCGCAAAACGAACTTCCCTACGTTAATCTACACGTCGAATTATGCCAGCACGTCAATTTTCGTGCGAATCGGAGAAAGTAGCTCCGTCGCCAAAATTACCGAAATCGGGTAATCGGCACATCAACGGGTTCGAAATTAAGTCGGCTAAATGTTTCTAATATTAATTTTAATTAATATAATGATTTAAGATTATATAATTAAAGTTTAATAACAAGACAGATTTCGCTACAGCTTGCCAAATAATTGCACAAAATGCTACTTCACAATGTCACTTTCTATGCACCAATTGTATACCAGCTATGTGCCACTAAATATCTTCCATTCATACGCTACAGTAAGCAGAATAATTCCTTCTATTTATTTCTTCATATGCGCTACTGTAATGCTTAAACAATTCCATATGCTACTAAATATTACTTTATACATAACGCTACAGTAACCAGCCACTTCTTCCAATTTGGTTCAAGGATGAGTCTTTTGTTTTAACTCAAGGCCACAAAAGATCTATTTTGTTTATTTTTTTATCTAGACAATGTACCGCCTCCAATGCTTGTGTGAGTATCCTCCATGTATCCTGATTTGGATAACTTCCACCGCTTACCCGCTGCTATAGTTCCAACGGATGGGTCAATGGACAGCATTGTTTCATGATGAAGGAGAGTAGAACGAATGGCTTTGAAAATAAGTATTATTTATTTAATTTTTTTTTTAAGAATGAAAAAGCGCTTATCATAAGTGCTTATGGATGGAAGAAAGGCATTTCCACGTTACCACACATGGAAGCTACGTTACTGTGTAATTATTCTTCATCTAACAAAATCAAAACCCAAAACCACAAGTATATGAGCAAAGCAATTCAAACCCTTACCTCTAGTGTTGATTTCCTTGGAACAAGATGATGATTTTTTTTCTAGAACAAACCCTAGCCTTCTCCTTCTCTTCTCTTCTTCTTCTCTCCTTTCTTTCTTCTTTCTCCTCTTACCAACTACTCTTACTAACTCTCCTTTTCTATTTTATAAAACTATCCTTCTACTACTAACTTTCCTCCCTCTATCTTTCTAAAATTATAATTTGGCCCCAACAATTATTTAATTCAAATTATAATATAAAACTCTATTAAAACAATATTACACTAAATAATATTTATTCTATATAAACCTAATCATGCCAATTAATCAAACAAAGTCAAATATTACTACACACCAAATTAATATTATCCAAAATAATATTTCGACATAATAAATATTTTTATTTCATATTACCCAATTAATATTTTAATCGATATCAATGGAATATATTTCTCAAAATAGATATAATTTAATAGTTTTGGAAAATAATTAATGAAATAACATTTAAATATAAACGGCGTGTTACAACTCTCCCCCACTTAAAAGATTTTCGGCCTCGAAAATTACCTCTAAACGAACAATTCGGGATAGGAATCCCGCATCCGACTTTCAAGCTCCCATGTCACATTACCATACGCCGAACCACCCCATGCAACTTTTACCAAAGCAATCTCTCTTCCTCTTAGTTGTTTCACCTTCCTATCTTCAATCCTCACCGGTAAAACCTCAACCGTCAAATTGTCTCTTACTTCCAAATCATCCGCTTGAATAACATGAGACGGATCCGCAATATACTTTCGTAATTGCGAAACGTGAAACACATCATGCAAATTTGAAAGTGATGGCGGCAATGCAATCCGATAAGCCATACTTCCAATCCGCTCTGAAATCTGATAAGGACCAATAAACCGAGGTGTTAACTTCCGCGATTTAAGCGCCCTTCCAACACCCGTAGTTGGATTCACCTTCAAAAACACATGTTCATCCTTCTTGAACTCGAGAGGTTTCCTCCTCTTGTCATAGTAACTCTTTTGGCGATTCTGAGACACTTTCATCTTCTCTCTTATCAATCTGATCTTATCCGTGGTCTCTTGAACCAATTCCGGACCAACTATAGCACTTTCTCCCGTCTCGTACCAACACAAAGGTGTCCTACACCGTCTTCCATACAATGCCTCGAAAGGAGCCATGCCAATGCTAGAATGAAAACTATTATTATAAGTAAACTCAATCAAAGGCAAATGACTCTCCCAGGAACCTCCTTGATCCAAAACACAAGCACGCAACAAATCCTCAAGTGACTGAATTGTTCTCTCCGTTTGACCATCTGTCTGAGGATGATAAGCGGAACTCAATCTCAGCTTAGTACCCAAGGCTCTTTGCAAACCTTCCCAAAATCTCGAAGTGAAACGCGGATCCCTATCTGAAACAATACATGTAGGAATACCATGTAAACAAACAATCCGCTCTATATACAACTTAGCAAGCTTCTCCATAGTGTAATCCATCCTAACCGGAATAAAGTGTGCAGATTTAGTCAATCTATCCACTATGACCCAAATAGCCTCATGGTTACTCTGAGTCTTCGGCAGACCAGAAACAAAATCCATCGAGATACTATCCCACTTCCACTCGGGAATAGACAACGGTTGCAACAAACCCGAAGGTTTCTGGTGCTCAATCTTAGACTTTTGGCAAACCAAACAAGAATATACAAACTCAGCAATTCCCTTTTTCATGCTTGGCCACCAAAACAACTTTCTTAAGTCTTGGTACATTTTCGTAGCACCCGGATGAATACTCAATCCGCTTCGGTGTCCTTCCTCTAGAATCCTCTTTTTCACATCCCCCACATCGGGAACGCAAACTCTATCATGACATCTCAAAATTCCATTCTCATCAATTCTGAACTCTCCACCTTGACCTTGATTCACCAAAGTAAACTTGTCAACCAAAACCAAATCTGACTTTTGTGCATCTCTAATCTCTTCCAAGACACCACTAGTAAGCTTCATCATACCAAGCTTCACGCCAAAATAAGTCTCTTCACACACCAAACTTAAATCTCGAAATTGCTCCAACAATTCCCATTCTTTAACCATCAACATAGACATGTGTAAAGACTTTCTGCTCAAAGCATCTGCAACCACGTTTGCCTTACCAGGATGGTAATTCAAACTGAAGTCATAATCTTTAAGAAACTCTAGCCACCTTCTTTGCCTCATATTCAACTCTTTTTGATCAAACAGATATTTCAAACTCTTATGATCGCTAAAGACGTCGAATCTCGACCCAAACAAATAATGCCTCCAAATCTTTAACACAAAAACCACCGCTGCCAACTCCAAGTCATGAGTTGGATAATTCCTCTCATGCACCTTGAGTTGCCTCGAAGCATACGCCACAACCTGCCCATTTTGCATTAACACACCTCCTAAACCCATCAAAGAAGCATCACAATAGACCGTAAACGGTTCAGATGGTTTAGGCAAAATCAAAACTGGTGCAGTTGTCAACCTTCTCTTCAACTCTTGGAAACTATCTTCACACTGCGGAGTCCACACGAACGCTTGACTCTTCCTAGTCAATTGCGTCAACGGTAAAGCTAGCTTGGAAAAGCCTTCAATGAACTTACGGTAATAACCCGCTAAACCAAGAAAGCTTCGAATCTCAAAAACTGACTTTGGAGATTCCCATTCTGACACGGCTTCTATCTTCGAAGGATCCACAGCAATACCTCCACGAGATATCACGTGACCAAGGAAACTCACTTGTTCTAACCAGAATTCACACTTCGAAAGTTTAGCAAACAAATGATTTTCCTTCAAAATTGACAAAACAATTCTCAAGTGTTCGGCATGCTCTGCTTCACTCTTGGAATAAATCAAAATGTCATCGATGAACACCACCACAAACTTATCCAGAAACTCATGAAAGATTCTGTTCATATACTCCATGAACACACCAGGTGCATTCGTAACACCAAAAGGCATCACCGAATACTCATAGTGTCCATAACGAGTTCTGAACGCAGTTTTCTGAATATCACCTGCTTTCACGCGAATCTGATGATAGCCTGACCTCAAGTCAATCTTGCTAAACACACACGCACCCACCAGCTGATCCATTAAATCATCAATCCTTGGCAAAGGATACTTGTTCTTAATGGTCACTTTGTTTAGCTGCCTATAATCCACACAAAGTCTCATTGTTCCTTCTTTCTTCTTCACAAGTAAAACTGGAGCACCCCACGGGCTCACACTAGGACGAATAAACCTTTTGTCAAGCAACTCTTCCAGCTGACTCTTCAGTTCCACTAGTTCCGACGGTGACATCCTATAAGGAGCCATCGAAACAGGACTAGTACCAGGAATTAAGTCGATGGAAAACTCTACCTCACGCTCAGGAGGTAAATCCGCAATCTCTTCAGGAAACACTTCAGGAAATTCGCATACCACAGGATAATCCTTTCTTACTCTACCATCTTCCAAAACCATACTCGCCATAAGCATAAACAACCCATCTCCATTCTTCACACTCTTCTCAACTTGCTGTGTAGACAAGAAAACCACACCGTCTTTCTCGGACTCGAGAAAAAGAACAGCCTTAGCAAAACAGTTGATATAGACATGGTTGGCTTTCAACCAGTCCATACCCAGAATCACATCTATCTGATGCAAAGGAAGACACACGAGATCAACTTCGAAATCTCTTCCGCACATGCGCAAAGGACACTTCAAACAAACAACTGAAGTAGAAACTGAACCCATCGCAGGTGTATCTACCTCCATACTTCGATCCAAAGTAGACAAGACAAGGCCCAATCTCTTGGCACAATCTAAAGCAATAAACGAATGTGTCGCACCCGTATCAATAATAGCAACCAAAGACACATTAGAGATAAAGCATGTACCTCTGATTAGACGTTCCTCAGCAGAAGTCTCTGCTCCAGATAAAGCGAATACTTTTCCAACTTCTTTCTTTGGCTTTGGACATTTGGTACTTATGTGGCCTCGCTCACCACAATTAAAGCAAGTTACACTCACACCAACTCTACAATCCACCGCTTTGTGACCCACCCTGTCACACTTGAAACACTTAACTATCCCCTGGCGACATTCCATAGCACGATGTCCCTCTTTACCACATTTAAAACATTTGATTGGAGTAGTCACTCCCCCACTCGGACTCTTTCCACTACTTATTGGTCTCTTTCCTCTTCCATCATAAGGCTTAGGACGCATCTGTCCCTTACCTCTTTTCTCACTCAAGCTCTTGTAATAAGCAGTGCTATCCCGACTGTCTTCGTCGTAGATACGACTCTTATTAACCAACTCAGAGAATCTTGTAATTTGCTGATACCCAATCGCCTTCTTTATGTCCGGCTTCAAACCATTAACAAACTTAAGGCACTTCGACCTCTCAGCATTAACAGTGTTGTAGTGAGGACAATATTTGATCAAATCTTGAAATTTAGCCGCATAGTCAGCTACTGAACCACTACCTTGTTTCAATTCCAGGAATTCAACTTCCTTTTTACCACGAACATCCTCCGGAAAATAATTCTCCAAGAATGCATCTCGGAAAATTTCCCAAGTCACCACAACCTGCTCCTCCTCATACCTCTGACTAGCGTTGATCCACCAGTCTTCGGCCTCTTTAATCAGCATGTGTGTTCCGAATTGCACTTTCTGAGCGTCGGTGCAATTCATCACACGAAAGATTTTCTCAATTGCTTTTAACCAATCTTGAGCTTCCACCGGAGCATGCTCTCCCTTGAAAGTAGGCGGGTTGTTCTTTTGGAACTTCCCAAGAGCACGGAAAGCATCCTCAGTACCATCATGTGGCGCTTGAGTCGTTTGCGGCATCTGATTTATTGACCCCGCAAGCAACCTCAATGCCTCAGCTAAAGCATCATCATTCCTTCTACCAACCATCTTCTCTCTCTACAACACAAAGTATTGATCGCGTTAGCCACACAATCAAATACAAGGGCTTAACAAAATAAGACCTGACAACCGACCGACTATGCTCTGATACCACTATTGTAACACCCCTTCTAATTACCCCAAATAATAGGCAAGAATTAAAATCAGAGGAAATAAATTTGCACGGAAGGGATGTCACAACACACTTCACATTCCAAAATTTTAAAGAAAAACGGACAGGGTATGTTTGAAAGTATAAGCATTCCAACACAAAACAAACATACAATAAATATTTACTTCATTCTCTCGTGCAAACGCAACGGAGTTTCATAATTTCACATCATCTCCATTTATGGAGGAATCAAAATATAATTCAAGGCATCAAGCCATGATAATTCACATAAAGCATATGTTATCAAGTCTCACATACACAAAATAATATACCCAAAGTAAGGATTATATACATCATAATCCGAATACAAAATAGACGAGTTCGACACTAAATATACCCCCCCCCCCCCCCCCCCAGGTGTTACTACCAGAGCATCGACTCGACTTTAATCAAAATAAAACAGATTGCAATCCAATGCATCCGCTAACTAGCGCCTCGCGCTACCATCCTCGGTACCTGAACAATGCCATCAAAAGCATTTTCAAACAGAAGGGTAAGAATTCCAATAATCATATAACATGTAATTAAGGTAAAGCAATGGCAATAAATAAAGCAACACATCATGATCATATTCATTTTATCACATATAGTATCCGTACTCAAGGAAGTCATTTCCAACACATTAACTATATAAACCAATTATCCGAATACTCACATCATTGGTACATAACCATTATTCAAACAACAACAATATTGGCACGTAACTACACATCAACACACATACACAATATACCCAATTATGCATGTAACTCACAACACGACTCAACATATGCGAATGCGGTACCGACTCGTGGACCCAAGGTTCCACCACCTATGTTTCCCTTCCGGATCAAGGTCACTACGTCTTTTCCCGCAATAGGGTCACCGTCTAGATATTGTGGACCCAATGTTCCACCACCTATGTTTCCCTTCCGGATCAAGGTCACTACGTCTATTCCCACACTAGGGTCACCGTCTATAAAATCATGTGAACCCACAGTTTCACCGTCTCTGTTTCAAGACCAACCATGCCATGCAATGTACAATATAACCAATGTATGCAATTAAGATTCACAATAATCTTAACATACACATACCGTCAAATCCAACCAATGGAACATCAACTATTGTACATGCATGCATACATATAATTTAACAATCACAACGTCAAGTAAAATGTATACAAACAAGTTACTTACTCAACCAAAACATAAACCATCTACTATCAAACAATTCCAAATCGGAAGGTATAATTCAACATAAAGTCATCATCAATGAACCGGCATCACTCTCAATATTACTCATCGCGATCGAGTCACCGGAATGTAACTCGAACGGTTAAATTCGAGATTAAACTCAATTTATTTCATTTCGTACTAAAATCGGGTCGATTCTTAAAAAGTCGAAATTTCGCAAAACGAACTTCCCTACGTTAATCTACACGTCGAATTATGCCAGCACGTCAATTTTCGTGCGAATCGGAGAAAGTAGCTCCGTCGCTAAAATTACCGAAATCGGGTAATCGGCACATCAACGGGTTCGAAATTAAGTCGGCTAAATGTTTCTAATATTAATTTTAATTAATATAATGATTTAAGATTATATAATTAAAGTTTAATAACAAGACAGATTTCGCTACAGCTTGCCAAATAATTGCACAAAATGCTACTTCACAATGTCACTTTCTATGCACCAATTGTATACCAGCTATGTGCCACTAAATATCTTCCATTCATACGCTACAGTAAGCAGAATAATTCCTTCTATTTATTTCTTCATATGCGCTACTGTAATGCTTAAACAATTCCATATGCTACTAAATATTACTTTATACATAACGCTACAGTAACCAGCCACTTCTTCCAATTTGGTTCAAGGATGAGTCTTTTGTTTTAACTCAAGGCCACAAAAGATCTATTTTGTTTATTTTTTTATCTAGACAATGTACCGCCTCCAATGCTTGTGTGAGTATCCTCCATGTATCCTGATTTGGATAACTTCCACCGCTTACCCGCTGCTATAGTTCCAACGGATGGGTCAATGGACAGCATTGTTTCATGATGAAGGAGAGTAGAACGAATGGCTTTGAAAATAAGTATTATTTATTTAATTTTTTTTTTAAGAATGAAAAAGCGCTTATCATAAGTGCTTATGGATGGAAGAAAGGCATTTCCACGTTACCACACATGGAAGCTACGTTACTGTGTAATTATTCTTCATCTAACAAAATCAAAACCCAAAACCACAAGTATATGAGCAAAGCAATTCAAACCCTTACCTCTAGTGTTGATTTCCTTGGAACAAGATGATGATTTTTTTTCTAGAACAAACCCTAGCCTTCTCCTTCTCTTCTCTTCTTCTTCTCTCCTTTCTTTCTTCTTTCTCCTCTTACCAACTACTCTTACTAACTCTCCTTTTCTATTTTATAAAACTATCCTTCTACTACTAACTTTCCTCCCTCTATCTTTCTAAAATTATAATTTGGCCCCAACAATTATTTAATTCAAATTATAATATAAAACTCTATTAAAACAATATTACACTAAATAATATTTATTCTATATAAACCTAATCATGCCAATTAATCAAACAAAGTCAAATATTACTACACACCAAATTAATATTATCCAAAATAATATTTCGACATAATAAATATTTTTATTTCATATTACCCAATTAATATTTTAATCGATATCAATGGAATATATTTCTCAAAATAGATATAATTTAATAGTTTTGGAAAATAATTAATGAAATAACATTTAAATATAAACGGCGTGTTACATCTTTGGTCCCATGTCATTTTGATTTACCAATCTCAAGTTATGGTCTTTGACTTAAAGTCTCTTTTTGTTGACTTTTGAAAATGACCTATAATGTTGAAATTGATAACTTTTTGTGAGAGCATTTCTTGGACTTGGAATGTGAAGATGCGTTGTAGGAAATGTCCTCCCCTTCAAGATGAGCATTGGATGGGATTTTTCTGATGAACCATGAAAAAGTTATGCCTTGGTCAAGTTACAGTTGACTTTTCAACTGTCCAAAAATAGAAACTTTTGCATCTTGATGATTTTTGAGCCATTCTTGTGAAATCATGGTCAAGACTTGACCAAATGATGATTGTGGCTTCAAAATGAGATGTTGACAAATTTTTTTGACTTTTGACTGCCAAATGACCATTTTTCCCCTACAGTTGACTGTGGAGCAATTAGGGTTTTTGACTGTGCAACTTGACCTTGTGAGCCTTGAAACTTGACATGTAGGTGCTTGACAATGTGTATGAGCATATGGGACTTGATTGGACCCTTGAAAACCTCAACTTCCTTGAAGGAATCAAAACCCTAATTTGACTGGCTTAGGAGGATGGTTGACTGTGTAGCCTTTGAGTAGACTTTGAACCATTTGAGGTGATGCTTGTCAAAAACTTTGAAGATTATGGGAGGGAAAATTTTGGGGTACAACAGTTTATTTTGATGAAATCTTTGCAAAAAGTAATAAAGCGAAAATAACTTGACTTTCTTTAAAAGAGAAAAACATGCTTGGGGAAGTGGTTAACTTGGATTGCAAAGATATGAATTCTAATTCACTCAAAGGTTAATCTTATGTTTTTCAATTACCAACCTCTAGATTGTTTTTCCCTATGTCTATAGTGAAAAACACTTGAACATTCACCCTTAATCCCAATATCGATGAAGATAAAAAGTGAATTCAAGCAATTATAATAACAAGGTTGTATGTGGTGATTATAGGGTACTCCTAGTCCTAGGTCGTATCTACTATAATCCAATTATGCAAAAACCCTAACAACTACAGTCTTACACTTGTTAGCTATAGATCATTCCCAATTTTACCGAAAGAGAAAGCATAAACCCATTGCATAATTAAATTGAAAAACATGAATTCAAACTTTGATTAACTCAGAAATTCATATTCATTGCACAAACCAATTCAGAACCACCCTCTAGCATTGGGAGGTTTAGCCTCTCATAATATTCAAGATAGACATAATTAAGAAGTTAAATATTACAAGAATAAAGGTGGACTTTGATCTTCAATGGTGGAAACCCTTGAATCCCTCTGTCTCCAATAACCTCGATGAAGCAATCTTCTCTCTTGTGTGTTCTCTATTCTACAATGCCAAAAGAAGTCCCTGGATCTCACTCAAAAACTCAAATAAATACCTAGGTACAAATCTCAGCAAGCTGGAATGTCTAAAGTTCCCCCAAGGTCAAGATTTAATGAAAAAGGACCAAAATAAAATAGCTGACGTGCAGGCCGACACGGGCCGTGTTGAGCCCACACGGGCCGTGTTTCTTCAAAAAATGGCTTCTCTTTTCTCCCGCTTCAGGCCCGTTGACACGGGTCGTGCTAGGCAGCACGGGCACCCGTGTTGGCCCCCGGGTTCTTTGTATGGGCATGACTTGCTCTGCTGACACGGGCCATGTCATGGGACACGGACCATGTTGGTCTTCATACTCTTACACTTTTCCTCTTTGGCCTTTGTACTCTTGCTCCATGCTTTGCACTCTTGCTTTAGACTAACCCACTAACCTGAGACATGCATACTACCAACAAAGAGCATTAAAAGCATCAAAATAACTCAAATAAAATAAAATGTAAGAAAATCGGCTAGACTTGAAATACTTAAGAAAACAATAAGACTTAACGTAAAATGTTACTCAATTGACAGACTTTAGACCGTATGCATGATGAAAATTAGATAGAAATGGTGACCGATCGACTATGTTCGAAAAAGGCACAGAAAAATAGAAACGTTTGAGGTCAATTCGTGAATTTATTGAAAACTTGACTGGTTTTTCAATTGTGTTTTGCCCGACTTTACAAAATCATGCATATTGCACGTTCTTCTTTTCGTTCATCTTTTATTTATGATTTCATTTTATTTTGAAAAAAATCAAAAAATATTTACTATTTCTCTCTTTTATTTCACATTCTAATTCTTTTTTAGTCATTCTAATTTTAATTTCCTTTTTATTTATTTATTGTCTTAATTTTTATTTTATTATTAATTACATTTTATCCTTACTAACATTTGCATTCTGTTTTTTATTACTATTATTATTATCATTGTTTTTTTTTCTTTTGTCTAAAATAAAAAAGCAAGTTTGGGACTCTCTCTATGCTGCAATATGTCCATACCAGTCCAAGGTACTTCTATCATGCTGCTGCCCCTACATAATCAGTTCAAAAAAATTGCTCCAAAACCTATCCAAAATCTGCACCAAAAAGCCAAAGGTTGCACAAGAATGGTTAAGAAACTAACCTACCCCAAAAACATTAAAACATGACATCAAATTTATTCAAAAACTTATCGATTCCCCCCCTAAATCCCCACTTCTCAAGTCTATATAAGAGAATCTTCAGCAAAACAGAAAAAAAAGGAGGCAGAAGAAATTACACAAAAAAATCTCACGAAAAACTTCAACAAAAATAAACTCTAAACCTTTTCCAAGATACATCCTTAATCCTCAGCCACCACCAAACACTACCAAAAACCTATTCACGGAACATACAAACCATTCACTTTCATACACAGTGTTGTTACACCGAAAAGAAAACTCTATTGAAAATTCAACAGAACCAAAACAATATCAACACCATCACCCACACAAAACAACATCCGGAAAAATAGAAGAAAGAAACCGTTGGATTCGCACAACCTCTCACCACCGCAAAACTCAAATTCTGACGATTCTATCTCTCCGCTGCATATCCGGTCGCAAATCTTCCCTTTCAAGTCAGTCATGCTTTCTTCCATGGATGAAATTGTGATTGTTGTTTCTTTCCACTTTCTTTGTGTTTACTAACTATGCTCTTTTATCTCTTAGTAAAGTTTATACTATTTTGGCTTTTGATAAGTGATTCATAAATTATTATAATATTGTATGTCACCTACTAGTGAAGATTTCATGAGTAATAATGTACCTTTTGTCACGCCTATGCACTACTTACTGTCACACACAATTTTCTTTTCCACTTTTTGATGGACATGAGCCTAAGTGATATCTATGACTTAGAATTATGTCATTTTGTTTCAATCTTTTTTCTAATATATAGTGAGCATTATTTTAGTGTAATCTCATTGCATATATATGCTTGCAAAATCACATTACCTTTTTATTAAAACAAATTAATCATTATTTTTTTGTTTTTTAAAACAAAAAGAGATTTTGATTTAAATATGTCAATATTGAAACATATATATAATTTGATCTCTATTTCAATTTACTTACACAAACCCCTATTTCAATTTTGCACCCTTGTTTTTATTTTTGTTTATCTAATTTAGTTTATTTACCTTAGTTTATTTATTTAGTTTAGTTCTTATATTTGTTAATTTATTTGATTTTATTGATTTTGTTTAGTTATTTAGTAAAACAACAAAACATATAAAAATGCTAAAATATTAATCATATTTTATTTAGTCTCAATTTAGTAGTTTAGTTATTAGGTTAGATGTTTTGCCTTATAAATATATAAAATAAAAAAAACACAAAAAACAAGTTCATTTTGTTTTATTAGGCTTTTCATTCTAATTAGAAAAATACAAAAACAAGTCCTTTTTCATACTTAGATTAATTAATTTATACATAAATACAACTAACTAAAAATCAAACTTTACTAACAAAATTAAAATAAAAATATTTTTTTCTCATCTCCATACCCATTTTAACAAATAATTGATTTTAACCAAAATACACAGATATTTCAAGAGGTTCCTATAGAATACTATAGATACATAGGATGCTAACACCTTCCCTTTGTATAACCAATCCCCGTACCTTAGATCTCTTATTTTCATTGTCTTTTCTTTTCTTTTAGTGTTACTTTTACTTTGCATATTTATGGGTTTTATTTCGCTCTTTTCCCATTCCCTTGGAAATAATAAAGTGCGGTGAGGACTTTCACTATAACGAGTCAAGTCAATCAATGGTTTGGTCTCAAATTTTTCATCGCTACACATTTCAATACTAGAATGGTAATTATTACTATAAGTAAATTTTATTAATGAAAAATGACTATCCCAAGCACCTCCTTGTTCAAGAACACAAGCCCTCAACAAATCCTCCAAATACTGAATAGTCCTCTTTGTCTGATCATTCGTCTATGGGTGATAAGCAGAACTCAAACTCAACTTAGAACCTAAGCCCCCTGCAAAACCTCTATAAATCCTGATGTAAAACCTCGTCTCTCTATTAGAAATAATACTCAATAGAACTCCATGCAATTTCACAATCACACAGACTTAAATCTCTGCCAATTTCTACAAAGGAAAACGATTTTAATCGGAATAAAATGTGACGATTTCGTCAGTCTATCAACAATCACCCAAATCATATCATGCCCTCTTGGAGTATTCGGTAAACCCTCATAAAGTCCATCAAAATGCTATCCCATTTCCACTCTGGAATATCTAATGGTTGCATTAATCCTGCAGGCTTCTGGTGTTCAACTTTCAACGTCTGACAAGTTAAACACGCATAAACAAATTAAGCCACATCACGTTTCAATCTAGGCCACCAAAATATATTTTTCAAGTCCTGATACATCTTTGTAGCTCCGGAATGGATACTCAAGCTACTTCTATGACTTTCCTCTAGGATTATTCTCTTCAACTCAGAAATATCAAGAATACAAATCCTATCTCGGAATCTCAACACACCCTGACCAACCACTTTAAAGTCATCCTCTTCAATCTGATTATCTCCTACCATCAAATCCACCATCTTCACATCCAACTTCTGACTTTCTTTAACATTGTTAAGAAAATCATTGTTTATCTTCAACATATCCAACATCACACTCTGAGGTGTTAACTCATAAACCAAACTCAAGTCTATGAACTGTTCAACAAGTTCCAACTCTCTAACCGTTACAGCACACATATTCAAAAACTTCTGACTTAAAGCACAAGCCACGATATTAGCTTTATCGGGATGATAATTCAAGCCAAAGTCATAATCTTTCAGAAATTCCATCCATCTACTTTGCCTCATATTCAGTTTCTTTTGATCAAATAGATACTTCAAACTCTTATGATCACTAAAAACCTCAAATATAGAATCATAAAGATAATTCCTCAAAATCTTGAACATAAACACCACTGCAGCCAACTCTAAAACATGAGTAGGATAGTTTCTCTCATGAACTCTCAGTTGTCATGAAGCATAAGCCACAACCTTGCAATATTGCATTAACCTATCACCTAAACCCATCATCGACGCATCGTAATACACTACAAACAATTCATTAGGTTAAGGTAAAATCAAAACTAGAGCCTTAGTCAATCTCTTCTTCAGCTCAATAAAACTCTCCTCATTGTTAAGGCCTCATACAAATTCGTTACCTTTACAAGTTAGTTGAGTCAACGAAAGTGCTAACATGGAAAAAACTTCAATAAACGTGCGATAATAACCAGCCAAGCCCAAAAAGCTTTTGTTTTACCCCAAAATTTTCCCTCCCTTTTTATCTAGACATTTCTTACAAAAGTTCTCAAATGCTCAAGGATTCTCAGAAGATGATCAGACAAGCTCACCTCCTAAGCACTGGGTCCACAACTAGGGTTTTGGTTTTCTCAAGGAAAATTGGACTTATAATGCCACAAGTAACTTTCATGGTTCATCATAGGTCTCCAAGAATGCTAACATCGAGTTTCAAGCCTTGCATCATAAATTTGCTCAATCAAATGCTCAGATGACCGAAAATCATCTGTATTGGGCAAAAAGTCAATTATTGTCAACATATAGTCAAACTTCAAGATTTTTTGCCAACATCAACATTTTTATGTGATGTTAATCATTTGATCAAGGTTTAATCATAATTCCTCAAGGAAAGCACTCAGATCATTAAAGGGGAAAAATTGTCAAAATTAGGGTTTTGATTGGGAATGACTGATCATTTACTTTTGACCCAGTAAATGACCTAATGACTTGAAGCATGATCTTAAGGAATCAAACAAAACATCTTGACCTAATTACACGGTTCAATACATTTCCAAAGGTGCAAGAGATTGATAGTTGAAGAATTGAGATCAACTTATGAAAAGACAACTGTCACACAAAAGTCAAACTTTGACTTTTTTGTCAACTTGAACTTCAAAGATCAAGAGTCATCAAACCATTCAAAATGATGAATCTTGATCAACAAGAATCAACAAAAAGTCAAAATTTCCAATACTTAAAAAAATTCTAAGTGTTTTTTCCTTGATAAATTCACTACTTCATGACCATTTTTCACTAAGATGCAAGATGATTCAAGGAAAACTTTCAACACGAAAGTTATAAAGAATGATGAATTCTAAAAATTTGTCCTTGAGGGTTGATGTCCAAAAATTTCTTGGATTAGGAGATATATGCCCATGAAGTCATGGCATTTTTATCTGAACACTTAGTAAAATTTTCAACAAGTTTTGTTAGATTTTTGTCCCAACTTCTTGGCATATTTTTACCAAGTTCCAATTTGATTTAGCCAAAGTTGTCAACATGAACGTTGTAGACAATGTTTCAAGATTTCCAAAATGTCCAATAACACATTTTTATCATGCTTGAGCTAAGAGATTCGAAGAGATGAAGTTGGGCATCCGTTCTTGAATTACAAGTCATTTCCTTGATGAACACATAATCAAATCCTCATGCCATGTTGCATTATCTTGCTTTGAAGGCCTCTTAACCTCTAAATCTATCCATAATCATATGATTGCGGAAACTTTTGAGCCATTATCCACTTGATTCAAGCTTTGTCCAAATGATTTTTCCATTTTGGCACAAAGTTAACATTGCCATTCTTGTAAAGTCGCTTTAATCACAAAGTCAACTCTTCTTGAGTCTCTCTAACTTGTTTCTTTTGAACACACTTAATATACAAGATCAAAAGAAACATGTTTAAAGTGTTCAACCACTCTAGAGGGTATGGTACAAGTATTGGAACCATGTTCTTCAATGTTGCTTCAAAAATAAGTAACCTAGCCATAACCTTGTAACTTGTAAACCAAGCCCTCTCATCCTCTAAAACCCTTTCTCTATAAATAGAGATGTCATTTGTAAGATAAGACACGAGTTCACAAGCCTCCTAACCCTCTCAAACTCTTTGAAATCAGAATTGGCATCCAACACCACATTTGTTTCAAATTATGACCTTGAACTCCAAACACCTAATGCATTCGTGCGTTTTCACTCTATATCATTTACAATGCTTCAATAACTCATATAAAGACTATTCAAACACCTGCTATACCACTGTAACATCATCTTTATCATCCTCCATTTTCAAAAATAGAACTCTGCAACTTGACTTTTCCAGAAGAATCCAGGCACTCTCAATCCAAAGTAAGCATTACAATATCTTTCTGGGAGTTCAGTGAAGCTATCCAAATCATCACAACACCTCCAGGAGTGCTCCAACTTTAAACATGATTCTCACTTTTGAGTGATGAGAGTTTTGGATCTGAAATTTCTAAAATATTAGGGTTCAGTTTGGTAACAACAAAAATTCACTTTAATCTTTGAGTCCTAGCTTATGTTAATGGCATGGTTGGATTCATGGTGAAAAAAAAGCAAGTTTCTTGTTTACACTTTTAAAAATGATTGAGAAATGGAAGAGTTTGAAAATTCAAAAGTCTTGTTGAAGCTTCTGGCGTGGGGAAGAATATGAAGTACATTCAGAAATGAGTTTGTAATATATTTAATAGTTGTTGTTTTAACTACCGAATGTATCACCACCCCAGTGGTTAAAGCGCACGCCTGTTACCTTTGGGACCTGGGTTTGAGCCCCAGTTGTACCCTTTTATTTTTCACATAATTTGTTCTTGCAGATTCAATACATATAAGCCTAAGGTGTGCATGCTGCACCCATCTTCATCACCCTCTAATCTCCCTATATCCAAAATGGACATCTCAGATGCAAGCGTCCACCATGAGCCATCAAAGGCTGGCCACATAGAATCAGGCAGCACCTGGGCTTTGTTGGTTCTGGGATTTTTGTTTTTGCTTGCTAACACCCCCTTTTTACTTTTACATTTTAGGCACATTACCTTTTCCATTATTTTTATTTTTAGCATCAAACAAATATGAGTTTTGGTCCTAGTATTCTTTTTTTCACACCCTCTAAATTCCTTTCACAACCCCATAGGCCCAATCTCTTTTATTTTATTTTATTTTATTTATATTTTCTTTTTGTTTTACTTTTATTTTAAATACAAAAAGTTATATTTAAATCATAAAATCACAAAAAAAAATAGTTTTTTAGGTTTTATTTAATTAATTTAAACACTTTATTTTATTTTTTTAATTAAAATATTAGAATTAAATTTTATTATTCATTTTACATTATTTTCCAAATTGACATAAACATCAAAATTATTTTTCTAAACAATTAGTTTCTTTTAAGTTAGCTTAGACCTAGGTTTTCTTCATTAACTAATTTTCTTTCAATTAAAACTAATTTAATTAGGTTAATCACCAAATCTTTTTCTATCAATCACCGAAACAAACTTCCTTTTTCTTTCCTCTACTTTACATTTTTTTACGCATTTTATTATTTCGTATTATTATTTATGTAAATGGTCTGTAATAGATGATTAGGATTTTCTTGCTTTCTCTCCCCATTTCACAAATTTGTACCCTCATTCCCAAAGCATTGTAATAGCGTAGGATATTTAATTTCTGTAATTTATCGCTTTCCATATTTCTATTAGTAATTAGGGTTTGTATGGCAAGATTAAAAACAAACATAGCAAAAACCTAATCCCAGACGAATAATTGAATCAAACACACTTTGCGCACATGCACCTCTAGGGTTAACTTCACTTGTTGCCTCAGATTAAAATAGTCGTGTCCCTCGAATGTGGGATGTTTTAGCTAAGACCATTGGTTAAAAGATCGTAGTCTCCTGATGACCCTTCGATGATGCCTTCGGTAAAAGATCTTAGTCCCTTACGACAAATTGCTAAAGCATATTACAAGTTGCCTTCTATGACTTTATGATGACCCACGCCCGTCCCTCACATCCAATGATAGGACTTCCTACTAACTAATGGTAGGATAACACTATCTATAGGAAGAGGAAATGAACAAAGACTTTTTGAGTAGGTAGATAGCTCATAATCGCTTGATCACAAACCAAAACAATCTTTACACCTCACACTTTCAAAACAAATATTTTTAAAACACTTTTCAAAACAAATATTTTATATACATTCTCAACGATACGAGAATTATTACAAAAATTGCCTTACATTGGCATTTTCAAAACATCTTTCCAAACACTCTCTTTCAACAAGTATTTTCAAAATAAACATTTTGTATACATTTTCAACGATACGAGAATCATTAAAAAATTGCCGCACTTAGGCATTTTAAAAATATTTGCAAACATACACACAAGAAAGCATTTTTCAAAGTGAGCTAGAAATTATGAGTCCAACGATAACTACGGATGAAAAGGGTGCTAACACCTTCCCTTTTCATAACCTACCCCCTGAACTCAAGAAAATTCTCAAAAGGTCTTTCCAGTTCTTTTCACCCTTTCCTTTATTGGATAAAAGAAAAGCTGGTGGCGAGTCTTACTATCTGCAACATTTGGATAAAACGCATAAGACCAAGTGACTTCTCTCACCGTATTACATAACTGCCAACTCTACTAGGGAAATGATTAAAAGTGGGGTTACCTTAAGAGCTAGATCACTATTATTTCTTTACTTGTTTGCCCTGTTTTCTTTATATTTCGGGATGTGCTTGGGTTTATTTCTTGTATAGATCCTATACCCGGATCTGGGGCATTTTAGGTAAGTAGCAATAGATCATGGAGACTGTACGACATAGACCGATATGGTTGAAGAAATGGCTATGTTAGTGTGACACATTTGTTGGTACCGGTGTCCCTTGAGTTGAACCAAGGAGAACACGGGGTCGCTGTGTGGTGTCATAAAGCACTAAATAATGATAGAACCATAGTTAAACAACTTGACCATTAGAAAGTAGTGAGACACCTGACTTTGGTGTAGACTGAAGTTGGTTAATACTCGATACTACACTCATTGAGATTGGACTTTTGGGATATTTCAGCCGCAGTTCCGATGCTTGTGCTGAAATAATGCCCGACGAAGAAATATTAATGATATTGAGATTCCTAGAACCCGGTTACTTCTTTTAAACCAGGTTAAGCCAACTAAAACTTCAAGAGGTTACTTACCTATAAACCCCATGCAAGCTTAAACCTAAGGCCTTGTGTGCTTTGTTTGCGTATGATTAATTTTTCGAACATGACATTATATTATAATGACATCATGCCATAGAATTTTCACTAACCATTTCAAGGACCTAGGGATTTATCTTTGTTCTGTTTTGTAGGTTATGGCTTCCGCTCGCAGAAACACTATCCAAATCAGCTTTGGGAAGATACCTTCTCAACTTAAGGAGTTAGTCTCGAGGGTTCCCGAAAATTCTCCATTCATCAAAAGGCATGGTCAACTACTCAGTTTGGTTACTTTGGGTTTTAAAGAAGATATAATGAGTGTTCTATTCCAGTTCTTTGATCCTGCTCATCACTGTTTCACCTTTTCGGATTATCAACTGGTACCCACAATAGAAGAATTCTCTGAGCTACTGAGAATACCTGTTCATGACCGGACATCTTTCATCGGTTTAGAGAAAGATCCACAACCTGAAGAAATTGCAGCAATCTTACTTTTAAAGCGGTCCGACATTATAGCTAATTGGGAAACAAGGAGTGGAGTCAAAGGTTTTCTAGCTAAATTTCTGTTAGAGAAGGCTCGACTATTTTTTGAGGCTACAAATTTTCAAGCTTTCGAAGAAATCTTGGCTTTATTGATATATGGTTTGGTGCTATTCCCTAATCTGGACCAACTCATAGATGTGAATGCTGTCAAAATCTTCCTTTCTCGTAACCATGCCCTACTTTGCCCGGAGACATTCTGCATTCTCTTCACACTCATACTATGAGGAAGAGAGGGGCTCTTATGTGTTACATACCGTTTCTATCTAGGTGGTTTATTTCGCACCTTCCCCGATCTATATTGAAGAATGAACTGGGTTTGAGGTAGTCTTAAAGGATGATGTCGCTCTCTCATTCATATATCTATTGGTGTTCCTGATCTTGTGAGGATGTTACTATCACTAACCGCTGTGGGGAATTCCCTTATGTTCCACTCCTTGGCATTAGGGGAGGTATTACTTACAACCCTTCTCTGGCTCTACGACAATTTGGTTATGCTCGAAGAGATGATTCTCATGACACACTTAACTAGGGTATTGTATTCGACTACGAGAACGGTGTTCAAGGTTATCATCAAAGGTTTGTACGGGCTTGGGGCATGGTAAACAATATTGATAGCAATAATTTGGGACATAAAAATTATATCCCTTTGGAGCCTTATCTCAAATGGGTGCGAGCACGTGCTCAAAACCTCATGATGCCATATCCAGCTATCCTACCAATGATTATAGAGCCCATTACCGAAGGGGATGTTCCTTATACCATTCTCCATCCTGACATGCCTATTAACCTTGAAGAATTGCAGAAGTCCTGGGTTTAACTCAAGGGAGAATGAGACACCTTTGAAGCTCGATTCCATGCAAGCGAGAAGAAAGTGTTGGAGCTCACAAAGAAACTTCACGAGGAGCAAAGCCTTAATGAATACATCGACACGAAGATAAAGCGTCTGTGGGAGACTTGAGTCTTAGGTTTTAGGAGTTCATTTTGTTGTCTCTTTGAGACCCTTTTTCTTTTTCATTGTAAGCCCAAAGGGAAGTTGTAATCTTGAACTTATTAATGAAATATTTGTTTCTGTTTCCTTTTTGGCTAGAAAATTTAAATCTTCTAAAGGTCCTTGAAAACATTTTATCCACATATCATGCATCATTTCATAAGCAGGTTTTATGCTGCAGGTTTCCTCATCTATTTACTATTTATTTCAGTATAAGATGGCTCTCGAGCAAACCGTCAAAGATCTTCAAACTCAACACGCATAGTTTCAAGAGACTCTCCTGAACCTATCCAAAGGATAATAAGAGATGATGGCACTCCTCGTCACTAAAAAGAAAACCAAGAAACGAGATGTTATCCTCAACATGGGGAGAAGGTTCAAAGTTCCTGCCCAATTGTCTCAAGTAGAAGAGCTTTCCTCTGAGGAAGAAGACAATCAAGAAGAGGATATTAGATGCACCAGGGATGGGGTTAGAAATAACCAGATTTATGAGGATGAAGACTACTCCGACAAGAAATACCCTCCTACGGATGACAAATGCAAGCAGTTGGAAGATCGAATCAAAGCCGTGGAAATTCAAAAAGTGCCTGGATTGGACTTTGGAGACTTAGGATTGATCCCAGGGGTAATCATCCCTCACAAATTCAAGGTCCATGTCTTTGCAAAATATGATGGGGTCTCTTGTCCCAAACTACATTTAAGGTCATACGTCTGAAAGATTCAACCCCATACTACTGATCAAAAACCGTGGGTCCATTTCTTTCAAGAAAGTTTGACCGATACTCAATTGGAATGGTTTTACCAATTGGAAGGAACCAATATTATCACTTGGGAGGATTTGGCTGATGCCTTCTACAAACAATAACAATACAATGCAGACCTTGAACCAACCCGTGTGCAATTACAGAGTATGACTATGGGGTCGAACGAAGGCTTTAAGGAGTATGCTCCAAAGTAGAGATATTTGGCTGGAAGGGTGCAACCCCCTTTGATTGAACGAGAATTAATGGACATGTTCATGGGAACTCTGAAGGGTCCATTCTTTAACTTGCTGATTGGGAGTTCTTCATCAGGGTTTACTGAGTTGATTTTGACTGGCAAACGAGTTGAAAGTGGTATCAAAAAAGGGAAGATTCAGATGGCTGCATCCTCTAGTACTGTGAAGAAAACATTCATTGGAAAGAAAGAAACCCACATTGTCTATGGCCCGAGGAGCCATAGTAAGAATGATCGTTATCAGACTATAGGGGGCCGCTTTAATCTCTAATCTAACACCTGTTCGACCATAACAACCAGACAATCAGCGAAGGTCAGACGCTTCGAGGAGACAATTCACCAGGATTAATATGCCATTGGCTCAAGCATTAAAACATCTATTGAAAGCATAATTGGTAACACTGCGGAATCCTTCTCAGAATCCCAACACATCATCTCAGAAGTATAACCCAAATGCAAGGTGTGCATACCATTCCAATAGTCCTGAGCATGGCACCAATGATTGTTGGGCCCTAAAAGGTAAAATCCAAGACATGATTGATGCAAAGGAAATTGAATTTGATCCTCCCGACACCCCTAACATGATTACTGCGCCCATGCCCAGTGATGGTAAAGGTGTTAATGCTATTGACGATGTTTCCTATGTATCCACCATAAGTGACTTGACCACTCCCTTGATGACCGTTAAGAAGAATCTATTACGAGCCAGTTTATTTATGGATTATCCTAAAAATTGTTACCATGGTGCTTCCCAAACTAATGGTTGTATGTGGATAAAGAAGGGTATTCAATGCTTGATTGATAGCCATGAAATTCTGTTCGAGAAAACTCCATCCATGAAGAGTTTGCATGAAAGTATATCTCAAGAACTGAGACTTGAAGATGTTTCTATAAATACAATTTCCAATACTCCTATAAGGATCACCTCTAGAGGCCCTATAAGGATTCCTGCCGAGCAAAGAGTGGCTCCCCTGATCATCACTGCTCTAGAAACGGATGCCATTCTGATACTTATTCAGATTCAGATTACAGATACAGTTCAAATATGCTCCAGACACGGATGCCATTCTGATACTTACTCATATTAAGATTACAGATACAGTTCAGATACGCTCCAGACATGGATTCCATTCTGATACTCATTCAGTCTCAACTCTCAGATACAGTTCAGATACGCTCCAGACATGGACGTCATTCTGATACTCATTCTTTCAGCCTACAAATTATAATCCAGTAATCACTTTGGATGGCATCTACAAAGCCCATCACAGAAAACTTTCTATCACCTCTCCAAATGGCATTTTTAAGCCCATTTCCTTAACCATCACATCATCGAGTGCAAATTTCTGGGCACTCTAGTGTCCAATCATCTTCCACCTTTGAGTCATGAATGGAAAAACCCGCCAATCTAACTCTTCATGCTTAAGAAGATTGAACAGGGGAAGCTGTTGTACCCCTAAATTTTCCCTCTCACTTATCAATAATTTTCTCACAAGATCTCCTTAGACTCAAGACTGCACTAGGGTTTGATCAGCTCAAGACACCTCCTTAAGCACTGATGATTAAAATTAGGGTTTGAGTTTGCACAAGGATTTTTGAACTTACAATGCCCCATATGACTTTCATGGATCATTATGGACCCCCAAGATTACTCATGTCAAGTTTCAATCCTTCGATTACATTTTTGATCAGTCAATTGAGCAGTTGACCTAAAAATCAGTTGTATTGGGGAAAAAGTCAATTAAGGCCAATTTACAGTCAAACTTCATAATTTTTTATCTACATCAACATTTTAAACTAATATGTATTTTGATCAAGTTTGGACCACAACTCCTCAAGAAATTTGATCAAATCTCCAAAAGGGAAAAATGGTCAAAATTTGGGTTTTGATTGGGAAAGGGCAATTTCTAATTTTTGACCTAGCAAATGGTCAATTGGTTAAAGGAATAACCTCAAGAGTCCAATTACATAATTTTGACCTAATGAAATGGTTCAAAACATTTCAAGCCCATTGGATTGACAAATGAAATTTTCAGTCAACTAATCAAAAGTCAATTGTATACTGAAAAGTCAAACTTTGACTTTTTGGTCAAATTCAAGTGCCAAAGATCATAATTCATCAAAACATGTCAAAATATGAAACTTATTCATTAAGAAATCAAAAAGTCAAGATTTCATTTTGAAAAGTCAAAAT
Organism: Vicia faba; assembly: GCA_948472305.1. Classification (NCBI taxonomy): domain Eukaryota; kingdom Viridiplantae; phylum Streptophyta; class Magnoliopsida; order Fabales; family Fabaceae; genus Vicia; species Vicia faba. Next base: position 1,183,358,997 of record OX451741.1, on the reverse strand, counting down.
TTCTAAACATAGAAATTTTTCTAAGTGTTGGAAATTTCATGTTTTTTTATAACTTTGAGCAAAATTTTCACCATGATGCAAGATGATTCAAGAGAAACTTCCAACATGAAAGTTGTATATATCCATGAAATCTACAACTTTTCTTCACATAACTCCTTCCAAAAGTGTTTGGATCTCAAGTTATAATTTTATGAACATGTGGTCATGAAATTAAACACTTAGTGAAATTTTGCCCTAATTTGGCCAGGATTTTGACCTAACTTCATGACACTTTTTCATATAGTTCCAATGGGAATATTCAAAAGCAATTCGAAGATTGGTTGTAGAGCACATTGCAAGATTTCAAAAATTTCCAAGAACTCTTCGAGATCATTCTTGAGTAGGGAGAATCGAAGAGATGAAGTTAGGGTTTTATCACTTGAATTACAAGTCATTTTTTATGAACACATGAACCAAATCCATGCCAGGCTGCATGATCTTTGCTTTGTAGGCATAAAAGTTGTTTGTCACTCCATAATTAATGTTTTACACAGCTGCTAGAAGCTTTAATCCAAGCATTCAATGCATTGCCCATGCTTAATACCATTTTAGGAAGAAAGGCAACATTGCCATTTTGGAAAAGTGGCTTTATGCATAAAGTCTACTCTTCTTGAGCGTCTAACTTTTTGTTCAGCACACACTCAACATACAAAGTCAGATAAACATGTTTAAAGTTTGCAACCACTCTAGACAGCCTTGTACTATGCATTGGGACAATGTGTGTCAAGCTTGCTTCAAAAACAAGAAAAGAGCCATAGCATGTGATTTTTGAATTCTGATCAAGGACAAGTCTCCAAACTTGTTGCTTATAAATAGATTCACTAATTTTGAGCTAGGACACGAGCTGAAATACCCTGAAACACTCCCAATTTCCCTCTAGCCAGAAATTGCACAAAAAACTCCATTGATACACATCTAACCTTAAACTTGCATCTCTCATTTCCCTCGTGCGTTTTCCCTCAAATTCATTCCTAAAGCTTCCTTACCTCAAATACAACTCATCCATATCCTTATTCCATAACTGTAACACCATTTACCATAACCTCCATAACCAAAAAACAGAGTCTGCAACATGACTTCTCTAGGCCATTTCAGCCACTCTCAACTCAAGCAAATCATTGCATTAGCCTCCTAGGACCTCAAGGAAGCTAACCTGATCATCACCATCACTTGAAACAAGCTCAAACTCCAAACACGATTTCCAGTTTTGAGTTAAGTTTTCTCAACTTGGAACTCTTCATACATGCATCATTAATAGTTTATTTGTGAACAAAACATGTAGATATCATTGCCCTGAAGCTAACCGTGTCCATAGTTTCCATTAATTTTGCTTTAGCTTAGAGAATTTTGAAACTGAAATTTCTGAGATTTTTATGGTTCAGATTAGGGCCATTAAAATCCATGCTTATCTTTGATCTATAGTTTTAATACTTTACATTTCTGTAATCGTGAGAAAATTTGCTACAAGTTTCATGTTTACAGTTTTCATTTTTGATGAGAAATGAGCAAGTTACAGTTGGTCTGGCTGGAGGTTGAAGATGAAGTCACCAGGACGCGTTTTGCCTTGTATATTTATTGTTTTGCTTATGTTAACGGATGTATAGCCACCTCAGTGGTAGAAGTGAGTGTCTGTAACCTATGGGACCTGGGTTCGAGCCCTAGTGGTACCCTTTTCATTTTTCACATATTTACTTTTTTGATTTTTGGCTTTTTTGCAGGCGTTGGGCCTCTTTGGGCCTGGCTTGTATTTATTTTTGCTAACCAACCTCCCTGCAGGCTATTGGCACCCCTGGCCCAAGATTATTTATTTTCTTTTTTATTTTTATTTTTATTTTCTTAAATATATTTTCTAAATACTGAAAAATCATAAAATACAAAAAAATGATAGATTTATATTTTGACTTAGTTTATTTTATTTTTCTCACAAAAAAAATATTTTTATTAACTATACTTCATTTATTTTTTAACTTATTATCTTGTAAATATAATTTAAATTAGGTTATTAGTTATTTTGTTTCATACTAATTTAAATATATTATTTTTGATATAAAAAAGACTAAAAATATTTTATAATGCTATGAATATTTCTAAGATAAAAATACCAAAAAAAAAACTTTTCTTAAACTTATTTTCTTTTGATTAATTAATGGAACTAGGGTTTTATTTAAAATCTTTTCTTAATAAAATTCAAATTTAATTAATTATTTTCTTTATTTAATTAGGTTAAGACAAAATCCTTTTTTTCATGAAAATCAAACAAAGATACATTTTCTTTACATTTTGCATTTTTTGTATATTTATTCATTTTGTACTTTGTATTTATTTATTTCCCTTTACATTGATATCAATTCAATATGGTTGTAATAGACAAATTAGACTTTAAATTCTTGAAATCCCCATTTACAAATTGTACACCCCCTCCCCACAAATGTTGTAATAGCTTAGTAACTTTAAATTCCATAATTTATCGCTTTATACATAACATGTTAGTAATTAGGGTTTGTATGGAAAGACTAAAACCAATACTTAGAAAACCCTAATTCAAGACAAAAATAAGCATGAAAACAATACACTTGCACACAACACCCCTATGGTTATTCCACTTGGTTGCCTTATACAAAATGACCATATTACGCATGCGAGGTATCTTAGCAAAATAAATAAATATAAGATCATAGTCCCTCGATGACGCTATCTAAGTTGCATTTCAAATGATCTTAGTCCCTAAAAGAGAATGCTAAGATACCTTGCAACATTGCTAACCTTGGTTATACGATGACCCACGCTCGTCCCATTTACATCCAAAGATAGGGTTGCTTACCAAATCAATGGTAAGACAACAATGTCAACAGAAAAGAAAATGAACAAGAAATACTTTTGAGTAGGTAAAATGCTCCTAATTACTTGCTCCATTTAAAAAAAAAACATCCTTGATATTTTCAAAACAAACACATACACTTTCAACATCTTACAAAATTGAAAACATTTTAAAAATATCAAACATCTTTGTATACATTCTTACAAACAAAAATCATTACAAGGATTGCCTAAACAATGGCCTCTTTACAAAATACTTTCAAAAACCACAAAAAGCATAATTTTAAACAAAAGCAAGTGATCTAGCAAGTAACTAAGAGCCCATGGAAAACCATGGATTAAAAGGGTGCAAATACCTTCCCTTTTCATAATCTACCCCCCGAACTCAAGAAATAATCTCAAAGGTATTTCCTGTGCTTTTTCACCTTTCCTTTTGGATAAAAGAAAAGTCGGTGGCGACTCTTGCTAACCGCAACATTTGTGATCAAATGCAAAACCTTAAAGTTAGTTCTCCCACCGTATCATAGAACAAGCGACTCTGCTGGGAGTGTTCTAAAAGTGGGGTTACCTTAGAGTTAGATCACATTTACTTGCTTGCACTTGTATGCTTTATATTATGGTTCTTTGTTTGGGTTTGAATCCTTCACCCGGATTTGAGATACATTATAGGTAAGTAGCAATACATTGTGGAAACTGTGCGGGGTATACCGACATGGTCTAAGCAATAGCTACGTTAGTGCGACATATATATGAGTACCGGTAGCCTTTGAGTTAATCAAAGAGAATACGGAGCCGCTGGGTGATTTCATGAAGCACTAATGAACTTGTAGAACCCTTAGTGACCAACTTGGCCTTTAGGATGTAGTGAGATGACCAGATTTGGTGCAGTCTGAAGTTGGTAGATACTCGATACTACACTTATTGAGGTTTGGTTTCTTGGGATATTTCGGTCGCCATTAAAGAGGCTTGTGTTGAAACAATGACCAAGGAAACATACCAGTGATATTGAGCTCCTTAGAACCTGGTTACTATTACTAGCACAGGTTGAGCCAACTAAACTTCAAGATGGTACTTACCTATGAGACTCCATGCAAGCCTAAACCTAAGGACTTGTTTGCTTTGTTTGTATATACATACTTGTACATAACATCATGAACATCATAACATCATAACATCATACACATTCACTAACCATTTCAAGGATTTTGGGATTCATCTTTGTTCTTATTTTGTAGGACATGGATTCTATTCGCAGGAAAACTATTCAAGTCAACCTTGTAAGGATCCCTCCACAACTTAAGGAACTGGCTTCAAGGATTCTTGAGAACTCTCCATTCACCGAGAGACATGGTCGTCTACTCAACTTGGTCACCTCCAACACATATGAGGACATGATGAAGGTGCTCTTTTAGTTCTTTGACCCCTTACACCATTGCTTCACATTTCCCGACTATCAACTTGTGCCTACTTTGGAAGAATTCTCCCGACTCTTGAGAATTCCCATTCTCAATCAACTACCTTTCAACGGTACAGAAAGAGACCCAAAGCCAGAAGAGATTGCTCAAGCTCTACACTTGCACTCATCTGATGTCACAACTCATTGGGAAACAAGGAGTGGTTTCAAGGGTTTCCTAGCAAAGTTCTTGTTCGAGAAAGCCCAAAACTGTTGGAATTCTTTGGACTTATAAGCCTTTGAGGAAATTGTGGCTCTCCTCATCTATGGTATGGTTTTTTTTCCAAATCCTGACCAACTCATAGACGTGAACGCCGTCAAAATCTTCATATCCTGCAACCCAGTGCCTATTTTGTTAGGAGACATCCTACACTCTTTTCACACTCGCACTATGAGGAAAAGAGGTGTTCTTATGTGTTGCACTCCTCTCTTGGCAATATGGTTTATTTCGCATCTTCCCCAATCTGTATTGAAGAATGAGCAAGGTTCATGGTGGTAACAAAGGTTGATGACACTCAAACATTTAGACATTCATTGGTGTTCCTGATCTATAGAGAATGTTACTATTGTCGACCGTTGTGGAGAATTTAATAATTTCCCTTTACTTGGCATTAGGGGAGGTATCACCTACAACCCCTGCTTAGCCTTAAGACAGTTTGGTTACGACCAAAGGGATGGCCCGTACGAGATGCTGATTCAAGGTTTGGTATTTGACTACGACAACGACGATCAAGGTCTTCACTAGAGATTTATCCGAGCTTGGAGGATGTTGAACAAGGTAGATAGCAATACTTTGAGGCATAAAAATTCCATCCCTCTTGAGCCTTACCTCAAATGGGTACGAACCCATGCTCAGAGTCTTATGATGCCTTATCCTTTTATTCTCCCAGTAATCATTGAGCCTGTCATGGAAGGAGATGTTCCATGCACTATCCTACATACTAACATGCCCACCTCTCTTGAAGACCTACAAAGGGATTGGATACAAATCAAGAGGTAGAGAGATACTTTTGAAGCCCAATTTTACGCAAGCGAGAAGAAGGTTTTGGAACTTACTAGACTACTTCATGAGGAGCAGACTCTGAATGCCTACATCGCACCAAAGAGGATGCGTACTACCTTTTTATCTTAGAGTTTCTGTATTATTTTTCCCAAGAAGGAATTGATGTACTCAAGCTTTAATCTATTAATATAATGTGTGTTTCCTTTTTGTCTAAAAACAAGTTTGAATCTTAAGATCCTTGAAATAATTGCATATGCATTTATCATTCATCATAACATAAGCAAGTTTCTTGCAACAAGTCTCCTCATCTCTCTACTGTTTATTTCAGTAAGATGGATCTCGAGCAAACTGTGAAGGACCTCCAAGGTCAGAATGTATAGTTTCAACAAGTGTTCTTAACTCTATCCAAAGGACAAGAAGAGTTAAAGACCTTGCTGGTTGAGGAGAAGAAAAAGAAGGCGAAGAAAATAACCGGAATTCTGAACATGGGAAGGAGATTCCAAAGGCAGACAAGAAGGGCCTTAGACTTTGCAACGACATCCAGTGAGAAAGAGAACCAAGACGGGAAAGGAAAAGAAACAATTGTTCAGTCTGATTCAGAAGAGGAAGAGGAAGAAGAAGACTATCCTGAAGAACAATATCCTCCAGCCGACGACAAGTATAAGCATCTAGAAGAACGATTGAGTGCAATGGAAATCCAAAAAGTGCCTGGCTTGGACTTTAAGGAGTTAGGCCTAGTTTTGGGGATTGTCATTCCTCCCAAATTCAAAGCACCTGTGTTCGCCAAATACGACAGAGTCTCATGCCCTAAAATGCATCTCCGGTCCTATGTGAGGAAAATCCAGCCTCATACCGCTGATAAGGATTTATGGGTACACTTCTTCCAAGACAGTCTGTCTAGAACTCAACTTGATTGGTTTTATCAGTTAGAAAGAGCCAATGTTCATAACTGGGAAGATCTTGCTGCAGCCTTTTACAAACAATACCAATACAATGCTAATCTTGCGCCTACCCGTACTCAACTCCAGAGTATGGCCATGGTTTCAAGTGAAGGCTTCAAGGACTATGCGCAAAAATGGAGATACTTGGCCGGAAGAGTTTAACCTCCCATATCCTAAAGGGAGTTGGTAGACATGTTTTTGGGCACCTTGTCTGGTCCCTTCTTCAATCACTTAATTGGGAGTTCATCGACAAGTTTTACTGAATTGATATTAACCAGAGAAAGGGTAGAAGCTGGGATAAAGAATGGAAAGATTCAAAAAGATGCATCCTCTGCTGCTGTAAGGAAGCCCTTCATCAGAAAGAAAGAAGTGGTCGTTGTATATCCTCATAGAAATCAAGATAGGGCCGAACTCCGTCTAATGGTGGGGGCTGTTATGATTCCTAAACCTACGCCTGATCAACAAAGAAACAACAAACCAAGAATGGAAAGACCAGTCAGACAATTCACTAGAATTAACATGTCACTCTCTCAAGTATTGCCGCATTTGTTAAGATCCAACCTAGTGACCTTGAAAGAAGCTCCAAAGAACCCTAACACAACCTCTCCTCACTATCATCCTAATGCCCGCTGTGCACACCACTTTGAGAGTCCCGGCCATGACACTAAAAACTGTTGGGCTCTAAATAACAAAGTACAAGACCTCCTTGAAGCCAAAGAGATTGAATTCGATGCGCCAGAAAATCCCAATGTTATTTCCGCCCCTATGCCCAAACACGTCCATAATGCCAACGCCATTGAGGAAGATATGCTTGTTACTTCAGTTGATGAACTTATGACCCCACTCCTGACTATCAAAAAGAACTTATTGATTGCCGGTGTATTCCCGGGATGTGATGAAATCTGTCATTTCTGTTTGTCCACACAACCAGTTGTCCTTTGTTGAAAGCAGGCGTTTAGTGCCTAATAGACAACAAGGAAATTTTGTTTGAAAATACTTCTGTTCCACCTGTTTCTTATAATGATGTTTCCATCATAAAAATTTCCAACAATTCTTCCAGGGTCTCCACCAAAAGACCTGTTAGAATTACATCAGTTCCAAAAGTAACTCCTTTGATAATTACAATGCCTGGACCAGTCCCGTATTCGTCAGACAAAACTGTACCATGGGATTATGGAGGGGATGTCTACTACCATGGTATCAAGCAAGATTGGCCAGTTGCTGAAGATTCAAATTCTAAGAAAGTTGACTCCGATGTCAGTAATATTGCAGGGACTAGAAATATTACCCGATGCGGAAGGATTTTCTCTCTAGAAATTGCTCCCCCAAAGATTATTTCTGGACCCGTAATTATTCCTGTTGTTGTTGCTCCTCCAAAGGCTATTCCCAGTCCTACAATCATCTTTGCTAGTACTCCAACTGACAAATTTGTTACAACCCCTATTATCACTCCTACTGACATTCCTGATGCCGAGTCAACTGAGACTCGAGGTAAAAGCATTCTGATTGAGCCTATCCGGACGAAGGCACAATCATTGGCTATCCCTGAGACCTCCCGGAAAGAGATGGAGGAAATTCTAAAGATCATAAAAAGAAGCGACTGCAATGTAGTCGAGCAACTGGGGAAAACTCCATCTAAAATTTCCATGTTGGCTTTACTACTATGTTCCGAGGCGCATGCAAAGGCCTTGGTAAAATTCCTGAAAACTGCCCATGTACCCCAAGAAACATCTGCCGATCAGTTCCAAGACTGCGTAGCCAGCTTGACTGTAGATAATGGTCTAGGTTTTTCGGATGATGATTTAATGCCAAGAGGGAGGAAGCATAATGAGGCATTGCATATCTCAGTAGAATGCAGGGGAACAACCTTGGCTCATGTTTTGATGGACACTGGTTCGTCTCAGAATGTATTGCATAAAAAGGCCTTTGATAGGCTTGACTATGAGGGATTGACTTTGAAACTAAGAAACATAGTAGTAAGAGCCTTTGACGGCTCAAAAAGGATGGTGCATGGGGAAGTAGATATCCCCATAAAGGTTGGAACCCAAACATTTGATTCAACTTTTTATGTAATGGATATCCGCCCTTCATATTCAAGCTTGCTAGGCCGACCATGGATCCACAATGCTGGCGATGTTACCTCTACGCTGCACCAAATGCTGAAATATCTGATTCAAGGGAAAATCATCACCGTTCATGGAGAAGAAGAGTATATGATCAACCATCTCAATTCCTTCAGATATATGGAATTAGATGGTGAATTTATTGAAACTCCATTCCAACACTTTGAAGAAGTCATGCAAGATGCGGAAGTGACTAAGGCTGTGTCTCAAGTTCCCAAGATCACAAGGCCTCCACTCAGGATGTCATCTTTGAAGGATGCCAAAGCAGTGATAGAAGAAGGTGGGTGCACTATTTGGGGACAACTCCCAGATATCCCATACAAGTCTGACAAGTTTGGCCCATGTTTCACTTCAGGTGCCGAGAGGGATGTACGACGTGCTCGTCTTGGAGGACCACCCTTGAAGATCAGCAACCGTGAAGTCAATGCGGTGGAAGATGATGAAGACAGCTACAACATGGAGGATTGTATTTTTCCCAACTGTCAGTGGAGGGCTCATCAACTGGGAGGCTAGAGACTTTGTCCCGATCACATTTATCCCATAGTAATTTGTATTTACATTTTGTTGGATCTGTAATATTAAAACAATTCAGACTCTTAAAACCTTGTGTCTTACTAGAGACACAATGGTCCATTTGTAAGGGTTATTATCTCATTTTCATATGACATCAATGAATCATGGATGTTTTTGCATACAAACTTTGTGCTCATTGTTTTTCTCTTTTAAATTTTCACTTCTTTCAAAGACAACTATACTCTTACACACACTCACACTCACAATGCAAGTCTACATCCATTCAGGATCCCATGGATAGAGGTTCTGCTATGGCTTGTTGTGACTCTGAAACTCTAATCTACCAAGCCTAAGACGAAGGTGAGGAAGATTGTGAAGTACCAGGAGAACATGCCAGGTTACTACTACAAGAAGATAGAACCATTCATCCCCATGAGGAACCAGTGGATACAATCATCCTAGGTATCGAAGAAGACAAAAAAGAGGTCAAGGTGGGTGCCAATCTGGAACCCAGTGTCAAGGAGAGTCTGATTCAGTTGTTACACGAGTATGTTAAGGTCTTTGCCTGGTTGTATGAAGACATGTCAAGACTTGATGCAGATATTGTGGTACATCGTCTACCTACAAGAGAGGATTACCCACCAGTAAAACAAAAGGTCAGTCGTATGCGACCAGACATGTCAGATAAAATTAAAGCAGAAGTCATGAAGTAATTCAACGCTGGATTCTTGGTCGTCACCTCCTACCCGCAATGGGTTTCCAATGTTGTTCTCGTGCCCAAAAATGACGCCAAGGTACGAATGTGCATGGACTACGGATATTTGAATAGGGGTAGCCCTAAGGATGATTTCCCACTCCCCCACATTGATATTCTAGTTGACAATACGGTGCAACACAAAGTGTTTTCCTTCATGGACGGTTTCTCAGGCTACAACCAAATCAAAATGGCACCTGAGGACATGGAGAAGACAACCTTTGTCACACAGTGGGGCACATTCTGCTACAAGGTTATGCCATTCGGGTTAAAGAATGCTGGGGAAACCTATCAGCGTGCCATGGTAGCTCTATTTAACGACATGATACACCAAGAAATAGAGGTCTATGTGGACGACATGATAGCTAGGTCTCAAACAGAAGAAGGGCATCTTGATCATTTACAGAAACTGTTTGAGAGACTAAAGAAGTACAAGCTGAGGTTGAACCCAAATAAATGCACGTTTGGAGTAAGGTCTGGTAAGCTCCTAGGCTTTATCGTCAGCAATAAGGGTATTGAAGTAGATCCTGCCAAGGTGAAAGCGATACAATATATGCCTTCTCCTCGTACTGAGAAGGAAGTCAGGGGATTCTTGGGACGTTTGAACTACATTGCCAGATTCATTTCTCACTTGACAGCTACTTGTGAAATCTTCAAATTACTGAAGAAAGATCAAGTAGTCAAATGGAATGACGAATGCCAAACTGCTTTCAACAAAATCAAAGAGTATCTGCAAGAGCCTCCTGTTTTGATTCCACCAGTCGAGGGAAGACCATTGATCATGTATCTGACTATTTTGGAAAATTCAACGGGGATTGTGCTGGGGCAGCATGACGAGTCTGGCCGAAAAAAGCACGCTATTTATTACCTGAGCAAAAAGTCTACCGACTGTGAAACAAGATATTCACTACTCGAGAAAACTTGCTGCGCTCTAGCATGGGCTGCTCGCTGGCTAAGACAGTATATGCTGACTCATACTACCTTGTTGATATCTAAAATGGATCCAATAAAATACATCTTCAAGAAGCCTGCACTCTCTGGGAGAATAGCGAGATGGAAGGTGATCCTGACGGAATATGACATACAATATACTATCCAGAAAGCAATAAAGGGCAGTATCCTAGCTGATCACCTTGCTCACCAGGCTGTAGAAGACTACCAGTCCATGAAGTTCGAATTTTTGGATGAAGACATCATGATGGTAAACAACTGTGAAGAACTCAGGCCATATGACGGACCTAAACAAGGATCCCGATGGACCCTGGTTTTTGATGGGGCATCTAACGCACTCGACAATGGTATTGGTGTTGTACTCATATCTCCTGAAGGATGTCACACTCCCTTTACGGCAAGACTCTGCTTTAATTGTACAAATAACATGGCAGAATACGAAGCGTGCATCTTTGGTCTCAAAGTTGCCATAAACTCGGGGATCAAATCGTTGAATGTATTAGGAGATTCAACTTTGGTTATTAGCCAAATCAAAGGGGAATGAGACATCAAACACCCTAACCTTATCCCTTACAAAGAACACGTGTTGACATTGATCCCACATTTTGAGAAGATTACCTTCGAGCATTTCCCGCGATAAGAAAATCAGCTAGCAGATGCACTAGCCACAATTTCATCTATGTTTAAACTTAAATGGGATAACGAGGCTCCCCAGATCACCATTGAACGAAAGGATGAACCGGCACACTGTCACGAGATTAATACTGAGGAAATAATGGACCAGCCTTGGTTTCACGAAGTCAAGAGGTATCTCGAAACCCAAGAATATCCAGAAGGAGCTTCAGTAAACGACAATAAGTTCTTAAGGAGATTCTCTGCTAAATTCTTCCTTAGTAATGACATTCTTTACAAACACAACCATGACTCCGTATTAATTCGGTGCGTGGACAAGGTTGAAGTTGAAAGGATCATGGTTGAATTACATAAAGGCTGTTTTGGCACCCATTCTAGTGGGCATACGATGAAAAAGAAAATCCTACGGGCAGGCTATTACTGGTCTACCATGGAAGCAGATTGCTATTAACACTCTCGAACCTGGCACAAGTGTCAGATTTATGCTGACAAGGTGCATGTAACTCCAGCTCCTCTAAATATCTTGACGGCTCCTTGGACCTTTTCTATGTGGGTGATTGATATGATTGGGGAAATTAAGCCAACAGCCTCCAATGGACACCGCTTCATCTTAGTGGCCATTGACTATTTTACAAAGTGGGTGGAGGCAGCTTCTTTCGCTTCCGTCACCAAGAATTTTTTTGCCCGATGTTGTACCCCAAAATTTGTCCTCTTATTTTATCAAGATTTCCCCTCACAAGGCTCCTTGAACTCCAGACAGGATTAGGGTTTTGCACTGCCCAAGACATCTTCTTGCAATGATGACCTAAATTAGGGTTTGAGTTTGCACAAAGATTTTTGGACTTTCAATACTCAAAGTGAAATTCATACTTCATCTTGGACTCATGAGTTTGTCCATACCAAGTTTCAATCCTTGAATCAAATTTCTACCCAATCAATTGGACAGTTGACCTAGAAATCAGTTGTATTGGGGAAAAAGTCAACTGTGGCCAATTTACAGTCAAACCTCATGAATTTTGACCCACATCAACATTATGAACTCATATGAACCATTTGATTAAGATTTGACCACAACTCCACAAGAAATTTGATCAGATCACCAAAAGGGCAAAATGGTCATTTTTAGGGTTTTGACTGCACAAAGGCAATTTCTGATTTTTGACCTAGCCAATGGAAAATTGGGCTCAATCATGGATTAAAGGACTCAATGGCATCATCTTTACCTATTTACAAGGTTCAAAATATCTCAATTGCATGGGATTGACAAATGAATTTTTCAGTCAACTGATCAAAATTTGACTGTATACTGAAAAGTCAAACTTCGACTTTTTGGTCAAAATCAAGTGCCAAGGGTCATTTTTCATCAAGATATGTCAAAACATGAAACTTGTTCATCAAGAAACCCATTTTTGCAAATTAGGGTTCAAAGTTGAAAATTTTCATAACTTAGAATTTTTCTAAGTTATGAAATTTTCTTAATTTTTCCTAACTTTGCCCAACATTTTCACCATGATGCAATTGGATTCAAACAAAACTTCCAACATGAAAGTTGTAGTCCTCCACAAATTCTACAACTTTTATTCACAAAGTTTTCCCAAAAGAATCTTGGATCTCAAGTTATGATTTTTGGAACAAGGGTCCCTAAAACTTTTAACTTAGTGAAATTTTGCCCTAGTTTAGGCAGGATTTTGACCTATCTTCATGGCCATTTTTCACATAGTTCCACTTGGAATCTCAAATTACATTTCAAAGATGGATTGTAGAGCATGTTTCAAGCTTTCCAAAATTTATAAGAACTCTCCAAAGTCATTTGTAGTTAAGGAGAATCGAAGGCTTGAAGTTGGCAAAAACTCACTTTTCATCCATGGCATGTTCATGTTGATACAAATTACCAATTCAAATCAGCTTGTTTGCACTAGATTACAGGCCTCAAAACCATTCCACACTCAATAATAAAATGAAAATCCATTGGTCTAAGGCATTGTTTTGGTCATTAGGGCATTACATACAAGATTAATCCTTAAATGGTAAAAGGTACATTACCATTTTTGCCAAAGTTTGCTTTATGTCAAAACCACAATCATTGAGAATAGAGCCAAATCTTGTGCAGCAAAGCATATCCACCAACTTGAGGGGACAAGATCAGAAGAAGCAGGCTGATAGATAGCCTGTACAGGCTTGTATTATATCATTGTGCATTTTGGCTTAAAATACAAGAAACATGTCCAAAACACTAGAACTTGAACATTTGCTAAAACTAACTTGTGCAAGATTTTGAAACAACATTCTCACATCCCCTTGATCCAGAAACACGACCCCTTGAGCCCTCAAACCTCCCATAGCACAAAATTATCTTCACTTGGCAAAATAGGGCACTCCCTACAGTTTGAGTTCCACAACACAAATTGCTCATGCGTTTTGTCCCAAATTGGTTCAAACATCTTCCACATAACCCATCCAAACTATCCCAACCCTTAAACGCTGAATGTAACTCCATTAACATGGTTTGCCATTTTTGATTTGAGCTTGTGCAGGTTTAGTTCTGTAGGTTTGTTCAAGTACATTCAAGGTAAGCTAGACATTGGAGAAGGTCAAGTGAAGTTCAAGCAAGCTCCCAGACATCTCAGGCCTTGTTGAAAAGCTCCACATTGCCATACACAATATCAGCTGAAACAGGTTTTTATCAACTTCCTATCTCTCTATTTAGGAACATTTAGACTTAGGTTTGTGAATAAGAAATGTAGTTTTCATAGCCATGAAGCAGTACATATGCTTAGTTTTCATTTTAATTAAGCGTGCTAAGAGAATTTGGTCCATGAACATCCTGAAAAAATTAGGTTAGATTTTAGGGCCAGAGAAATTCTCTCTGGTCTTTGAGAGTTAGGACAAGTTTTTTATATGGTTGGATTCGTCTTGAAAAGCTCTACAACTTTGATGTTATGTGTTTTTGCAATAGAGCTCGTATGCAGGTTGTTCATGTTTGTACATAGGCGCACAAAATTTGAAGAACAGAGGTTGAAGATGAACTGGCTTGGGCTGGGCTTTGGTCCTCTCACTATTTGCATCCTTCTTTTGCTGAATGCACCCCATGGCCCAATTTCTTTATACTTTGATATTTTTTTATTTATTTTCATTTTCTGATTTCTATTTTATATTTTCTAAATACAAAAATGTCCAAAAATATTTTTTATTAATTTTTACATTTATTTAGTATTTTTAATTTTATTTTTTAGCATGAAAACAATTTAATTAGTATGAATGTTATTTATTGAAAACTTAAAAATGATATATAAATTATATATTTTTTTATTTTATTTACACTAAAAAAATATTGTTCTAAATATATTTTTAGTCTTGTATATATTTTATTTTTTATTGTACATATTTAATATAATTAATATATATACATACTTTTATTTTATTTAATAGATACTTTAGAATAAAAACATAAAAATACTATACTTTTATTTTTATTATTATTTATACTTAAATAACACTTTCTTTTTCTATATATATTTTATTTTTTGTATATACACCATTTTATTTTATTGTATATAAATAATATAGTCAATATATTTATATTCTTAAAAATTAGGGTTTACTCTTAATAAATAATAATAATCCTTTTTTTATTATTCATTTCTTTTTACATTAAATATTTTTACATACATAAAAATAAACAAAACCTTTTTTGCATATTCATATTATTTTGTATATTTACTTAATTTCTTTAAGTATTATTCATTTGTTATTTATGCCATTTGATTCAATTTGGATGTAATAGTAAAATTAGGGTTTTAATTTCTTGTCAAATAATCCCCATTCAAAAATTGTATCCCCCTCCCCATAATCATATTGTAATAGTGGTAGATTTATTTTACGCATTTATGCTTTCAATTATGCCATGATTAGAGATTAGGGTTTGTATACAAAAATCCAAAATTAACAAGTAGCTTGACCTAATACAAAGACAAAAATGCATAAAAATCAATACACAATGCACACTTGCACCCTTAGGGTTACATCCACTTGTTGCCTTAAAAATGGACCATGTTATGCATGTTGAGTACTTTGGCAAAAAAAAAAACAAAACAAAAGATCATAGTCCCTCGATGACGCTATCTTGGTTGCCTAAACAAAATGATCAAGTCCCTCGGAAAAATTGCTCAAAATACTTAACACAATTGCTATCATAGTCTATACGATGACCCGCGCCTGTCCCGTTTAACATCCTAATACAAGGTTGTTTACCAAATGCAATGGTAAAACAACACTGTCAAAAGGGTTAAAAACATATAGGAAAGATCTTTGAGTAAAATAGGGTAGATAACTCTTAGTTACATGATCAAAAACTTGCAAAACATCCTTGCTATTTTCAAACACACTTCACAACACAATTTCAAAACATTTCCCAAATCAAACTTTCAAACATTGAAACATATTTTCAAAAAGACAATACATCTTTGTATACATTCAAATAAGAATCATTACAAAGGTTGCCACAACGATGGCCTCTTTTCAAAACATCTTTCAAAACCACACACAAAGCACCATTTCAAACAATTGAAAAGCAAAAGAAAGTGATCTAAACAAGTAACTAAGAGCCCATGGGAAACCATGGATGAAAAGGGTGCTTGCACCTTCCCTTTTCATAATCTACTCCTTGAACCTAAGAAAACATCTCAAAGGTGTTTCCTGTGCTTTTTGACCTTTCCTTAGGATAAAATAAAAATTCGGTGGCGACTCTTGCTAAACCAAAACATTTGCGAATACAAACGCAAAACCTTAAGTCAGTTCTCCCACCGTATCACAGAACTGGTGACTCTGCTGGGGACAACCTTAAAAGTGGAGTAACCTTAAGGTTTAGATCACCTTTTCATGCTTATCTTGTTTGCTTTGATTGCTTTACATTTGGTTCTCTTGTTTGGGTTTGAATCCTCCACCCGGATTTTTGGGAAACATTCATAGGTAAATAGCAATACGTTGTGGAAACTGTGCGGGGTATACCGACATGGTTAAAGCAATAGCTATATTAGTGCGACATATTTGTGGATACCGGTAGCCTTTGAGTCAATCAAAGAGAATACGGGGCCGCTGAGTGATGTCATGAAGCACTAATGAACTCTTAGAACCTTTACTTGACCATCTTGGCCTTATTAGGGATAGTGAGATGACTGACTTTGGTGCAGTCTGAAGTTGGTAGATACTCGATACTACACTCATTGAGGGTTGTTTTCTTGGAATAATTTCGGTCGCCAGTTAAGTGGCTAAACTGAAACAATGAACTCAGAAAATAATCTATTTTTATTGAGCTCCTTAGAACCCGGTTACTATTTATAGGACAAGTTGAGCCAACTAACTTCAAGAGGTTACTTACCTATGAAACCCCGTGCAAGTCTGAAACTAGGAACTTGTGTGACTTGCTTGTACATATGCTTGTGCATACATCATAAACATCATAAAGAATCATATGCATCCACTAACCATTTCAAGGGTTTGGATCTTCATCTTTGTTTTTGTTTTGTAGGTAATGGAATCTCTTCGCAGGAAAACAATCCAAGTCAACCTTGTAAGGATCCCTACTCAACTTAAGGAGCTTACTTCCAAGATTCCAGAGAATTCTCTCTTCAGTGAAAGACATGGTAGACTCCTCAACTTGGTCAACTCCAACACTGAAGAAGACATGGTGAAAGTTCTCTTCCAATTCTTGGACCCCCTACACCATTGCTTTACATTCCCTGATTACCAACTAGTACCTACTTTGGAGGAATTTTCTCAACTCCTGAGGATTCCTATTCTTCATCAACTACCCTACAACAGTATGGAAAGAGAACCAAAGCCTGAAGATGTCTCTCAAGCCTTACATTTGCAACCATCCAATATCAAAGGTCATTGGGAAACCAGAAGTGGTGTCAAGGGTTTCTTGGCAAAGTTTATGTTTTAGAAGGCACAAGACTGCTGGAATTCTCTAGATCTGCAAGCTTTTGAGGAGATTGTAGCACTTCTCATCTATGGGTTGGTCTTGTTCCCAAACCCTGATCAGCTCATAGATGTGAATGCTGTCAAGATTTTCATATCTCAGAATCCTATGCCTACATTGCTTGGGGACATCCTACACTCATTTCACACACGAACAATGAGGAAAAGAGGTGTTCTCATGTGTTGTACTCCTCTTCTGGAAAGGTGGTTTATTTCTCACCTTCCTCAATCAGTTTCGAAGAATGAGCAGGGTTTAAGGTGGTCACAACGGTTGATGACCCTCACACATTCTGATGTTCATTGGTGTTCTCGGTCCATAGAAAATGTCATCATCATTGATTGTTGTGGAGAATTCCCTAATGTCCCACTACTTGGTATTAGGGGAGGCATTACCTACAACCCCTGTTTAGCTCTGAGACAATTTGGGTATGCCTGAAGAGATGGCCCTCATGATATGCTGATTCCTAACTTGGTTTTTGACTTCGACAATGACGCTCAAGGACTTCGACAAAGATTTATCCGAGCTTGGAGGATTCCCAACAAAGTGGATAGTAAGACACTGAGGCACAAGAATTCCATCCCCCTTGAGACTTATCTCAAGTGGGTACGAACCCGCGCCCAGAGTATTATGATGCCTTACCCTCACATTCTACCTATGATCAAAGAGCCTGTTATGGAAGGAGAGGTTCCATACACCCTCCTACATCCAGACATGCCAACAGCATTGGAAGAATTGCAAAAGAGTTGGGTACAGCTCAAAGAATAGCGGAAAACTTTTGAAGCCAACTTCTATGCCAGTGAGAAGAAGGTTTTGGAACTTACCCTCCCACGAAGAGGAGACTCTCAACACTTACATCGCGCCAAAAAGGATGCACAACGTCTTTTTACATTAAGAAGCTTTGTAATATTCTGCCCATGGGGCATTTATGTACTAACAAATTTCTTCTTATTAATATGACGTGTGTTCTTTTTGTTTGCAACAAATCTGAATTTCTGAATCCTTGAATGCATTACATGAATAACATATCATTCATCATATGCATAAACAGGTTTTCTCACCAGGTTTCCTTATCTTTCTGCTGTTTATTTTAGCAAGATGGATATAGAGCAGACAATCAAAGATCTGCAAGCACATAATTCACAATTCCAATAACTCCTCATGACCTTGGCAAAGGGTCAAGAGGATCTTAAAGCACTGTTAGAGAAAGAGAAGGAAAAGGAAAATAAGAAAAAGAAAAGAATTGGTGTGGCCACTATGGGAAGAAGATTTGAGAATCAGGCTAGGAGAGTTCTGGAATTCCCCTCGACGTCTGACGAAGGGGTTGGTAAAGGAAAGGGAGTTGCAATGCCCTCCGAGTCTGAAGCTGAAGAAGAAGAGGAGGAAGAGGATGAAGATTACTCCGAACAGTAGTACCCTCCGGCAGATGATAAGTATAAGAATCTTGAGGATCGGTTGGCAGCCATGGAGGTACAAAGGGTACCTGGGCTGGATTTCGAAGAACTAGGGTTGGTTGCTGGGATCGTCATTCCTCCCAAATTCAAAGTTCCTACATTTTCTAAATACGACGGTTTGTCCTGTTCGAAGATGCATCTGCAGTCCTATGTCAGAAAGATCCAACCTCACTCTTCTGATAAGGATCTATAGGTCCACTTTTTTCAAGATAGTTTGTCGGGTACGCAATTGGACTGGTTCTATCAACTTGAGAGATCTGATGTTCATAACTGGGAAGATTTGGCTGCTGCTTTCTACCGACAATACCAATATAACACAGATTTAGCGCCTACTCGTACTCAACTATAGAGTATGGGTATGGCCTCTAATGAGAGACTTAAGGAGTATGCCCAGAAGTGGCGGGATTTGGCTGGAAGGGTGCAGCCACCATTGTCAGATAGAGAGCTGGTTGACATGTTTTTAGGGACCTTGTCAGGTCCATTCTTCAATCACTTGATCGGGAGCTCATCTGCAGGGTTCAC
Source organism: Vicia faba (assembly GCA_948472305.1). Taxonomy (NCBI): domain Eukaryota; kingdom Viridiplantae; phylum Streptophyta; class Magnoliopsida; order Fabales; family Fabaceae; genus Vicia; species Vicia faba. The sequence continues at coordinate 1,183,339,817 of OX451741.1, read as the reverse complement.
CGAATTAATTCTGACCAGTGAAAGGGTCGAAGCTGGCATTAAGAGTGGTAAAATTCAAAAGGATGCCTCCGCTTCCACTGCTATCAAGAAGACCTTCCCAGCCAAGAAGGAAGTTTCTGCTGTTCACACCCAGAGAAATCAAGGGAGAATGGAGCACCGACCAGCGGTGGGGGTTGTGATGATATAGAACTCCTCAGGCGATCAACCTCAAAGCAGTCAACCCAGAGCTAACCAGCAAAGGGTAGAAAGGCCACAACGACAATTCACCCGGATCAATATGACACCGGCTCAGGTCCTCCCTCATCTGTTAAAGTTAAAACTTACCAACTTGAAAGAAGCGTCAAAAAACACAAATACCACTTCTACCTATTATCATTCAAATGCAAAATGTGCATACCATTCGGACAGTGTAGGGCATGACACCAACAACTGTTGGCCCCTTAAAAACAAGATCCAAGATTTGATAGATGCCAAGGAGGTAGAGTTTGATGCTCCCGAAAAACCTAATGTGATATCCGCTCCTATGCCAAAACATGGTCATAATGTCCATGCTATTGTAGAAGATCTTCATGTTACCGCTGTTGATGACTTAATGACTCCGTTGCCAATGATCAAGATGAATATGTTGAAAGCCGGGATTTTCCAGGGCTGTGAAAAAGATTGTTACTTTTGTTCAAACTTGCAATCCGACTGTCCGCTGTTGAAGTCAGGCATTCAACGCTTGACGGATACTCAAGAGATCCTCTTTCAGAAAACTCCTATTGCTACTATCACTCATGTTACTCCTGTTACTCCTGTTACTCCAATCAATGATGTTGCCATAATCACCATTTCCGACAATCTTTCCAAGACCTGCAAAAGGTCTGTTAAGATTACACCCGATCCAAAGTTTGTACCACTGAAGATTACCATGCCGGGGCCTATCCCATATAAGTCCAATAAGACAATACCGTGGAATTATGGTGGAGAGATCTTCTATCACGGTGTGAAACAGATCGAATCAGTTGAAGAAAATTCCGATGAAGAGACTCCTGATGTGGGAATATTGTGGGGACAAGTAAGATCACTCGTAGTGGAAGAATCTTATCTCCGGAGATTGCTCTTCCACGGGAATTCTTCGGACCCTCAAGTTCTCATGTTCCTGTCAAGATATCTGTGCGAAGTCCAGTGATTGAAGAATTTGTTACTCCTGAAGTTGTACCCTCTGCTGTTACTGCTGATAGAGGTAAGGGGATCCAAGAAGCGCCTGTCAGGACAAGGGATCAGACTTTGGTTATCCCCGAGACCACCCAAAAGGAGATGGAGTAGATTTTAAAGATAATTAAGAAGAGTGACTATGATATCGTAGAGCAGCTGGGGCAAACCCCTTCAAAAATCTCTATGCTGGCTCTATTGCTCTTCTCTGAGGCTCATGCCAAAGCCTTGATTAAATTTCTAAAGACGACACACGTGCCTCAAGAAACTTCCGCGGACCAGTTTCAAGAGTGCGTGGCTAGCCTTACAGCCGATAATGGTCTTGGCTTTTCTGACGCCGATCTAACCCCTAAGGGAAGAAAGCATAATGATGCGCTGCATGTCTCGGTAGAGTGCAGAGGGACCACACTTGCTCATGTTCTGGTTGATACCGGTTCATCTTTAAATGTTATACCAAAGAAAACATTGGACAAATTGGACTGTGAAAGTTTGACCCTAAAGCCCGGTAATATCATTGTTAGAGCCTTCGACGGTTCTAAGCGGATGGTTCACGGAGAAGTGGACATCCCAATTAAGGTGGGAACAGAAGTTTTCAACTCTACATTTTATGTGATGGACATCCGTCGTTCATATTCATGCTTGTTGGGAAGGCCATGGATCTACAACGCTGGGCAGTCACTTCTTCTCTACACCAGATGCTCAAATACCCATTCCAGGGTAAAATCATAACAATTCATGGTGAGGAAGAGTATATGATAAGCCACCTTAACTCTTTCCGCTACGTGGAGTTAGATGGTGAGTTCATAGAAACACCTTTCCAACACTTTGAAGAGGTTTCTCCTGAAGTTGCGGTAGCCAAGACAATGAATGATGCGCCCATCATTACCAAGCCAGTGTCCCGGATGTCATCCCTTAAAGATGCGGAGGCTGTATTCAAGGAAGGAGGACGCACAATATGGGGTCAACTGCCAGATTTTCCTTACAAGATAGATAAGTTCGGATTGGGTTTCACTGCTGCTAGCCAGAAAGCTATGCGTCGCTCCCGGGCTGGAGGACCGCCACTGAAAGTCACTCATCACGGAGTTTATGTTTTAGAGGATGATGAAGAAGGAAGCAATTTTGAAGATTGGATCTTTCCAACTATTGAAGGAGGACTGAACAACTGGGAGGCAAAAGACTTCGTTCCCATTACTTTCATTAATCAGTAATTTATCTTTTGAACATTTCCTGTTTGGTCTGTAATAATTATTAAACAATTCATACACTCTTTTCGCCTTATGCCTTACCCGGGGCATATAGGTCCATTTGTAAGGGTTTTGATTCTTCATTTTCATATGCCATTTTTAATGAATCATGGACGTTTTCATCTATAAACTTTTGTGTTCATTTTCATTCTTTTTACATTTCATTTTGTTTAAAGATGGCTATCCCTTACACACACCCACACTCACAAAATGCAGGTACCCATCCACTCCGGATTCCACGGGTAACAATTCTGCTATGGCCTTCAGTGACTCTGAAGATCTGGTCAATCATGCTGAATACTGAAGTGGTGAAAAACACAAGAAGGGGGGGGGGGGTTGAATTGTAAAACTGAAATCTAATGCAATGAACAAGATATTTTTATCCTGGTTCGTTTGATCTCAAACTACTCCAGTCCACCCGTCAAGGTGATTTCGCCTCTCTCCAACGAGGTCTTAATCCACTATATTCAACTGAATATTACAGACTGCTTTAACAACTGCTAAAGCCTTCTTGATCCAAACCACAACCCGGTTTGTCAAGGTAACACTTTCTTACAAAGAGATAAAACTAAGTGTGTGAATGTTTTCTACAAAACTGTATCACAACTGTGATGTATACACAAATTGAAGCTTAGAAACTAGATTACTAAATAATGATAGAATATCAAAATGTGTGGTTTAGCAAAACTGAGAGAAAGAAGATTTTGATTAGCTTTTGTGCGTGTAGAGATTTGGAGAGCATTAGCCATTTCAATCTTCAAAGTCTTGTTTATATAGCACTGAGATGATGAACGTTGGATGCAATATTCGTGATTCAATGCTAATAACAAACTTTCCTTATCGAGCAGATCTTGTCTGGAATGAGGCTGTTGGAATTAATTTGCTTTCAATGCACAGTACCGTTGCTTACTTAATGCAAGTTCTGGCTTGGCTCATTCTGACTCTGCTTCGCTGCTGATGAACTGTTGTGTTTCTTTATCAGAGTGTTGAGCGCAGTCTTGTTCATCAGGCTTCAGCATGTACGAGAGTTGATCATCTGATTCTGACATTCTGATATGGCAACTTCTGATGCTGGTGTCAAGAACCAAATTCTGATGCTGAATAGATGTGATCTTGCTTATATCAATCAGAGTATCTGCAAGTCAGAACATAATAATTTTAGGCAGCAGATAGTTCATACATGAAACTTATAAATACTATATCTTTTCACTTTGTTATCATCAAAACTTAAATATAGGGTAGTAGATTCAAACTTTGTTCTAACAATCTCCCCCTTTTTGATGATGACAAAAACTAGATATTTTTAAATGAAAATAACGTGAAAAGGTATCAGAGATATGCATCAGAGTAAGAAGTACAAAGGATAAGGAGTAAAAAGATATCAGAGTTAAGAGATATACTCCCCCTGAGTTTATTACTTCCCTTTGATTACAAGTGTTCTTCAGGATCAGATCTTTTTGCCTTTCTTTGAACGTCAGAGTATCAGAGTCTTTGACTATCAGAAGCTTTATGTCAGAGCAGAGCTTCGGAGCTTTTCTTGTCAGAGCTTTGCTTTGGATCAGAGTATCAGAGCGGATCAGAGCTTCATAGTGATCAGAGCTTCTAGTCTTCAGAGTGTCCAGGAGCTTCCTTGTACCTGTAGACTTTAAGCAAAACAGAAAAACATTTTCAAGTAATAGAGTTAGAATGTTTGAGAATTTCTGTCTAGTTAGCCGTTATTGTTTAAAATATCATTCTTGTTCTCCCCCTTTTTGTCAGCAATCAAAAAGTGTAGGTGAGTGCTAAAACAATTTAAGATCAGAAAAACTAATCAATATTAAAAGAGTTCAGAATCAAAACGACAATAGTACAAAACATATTCAAACAGTACATCAGAAAATCAAGGAAAACATGAAAAAGGACATGAATGAAAAAAGACTAAGGTTGAGGAGGCAAGCGTGTGAACAGGTTCTCCAGCATGGCTTGGATCTTTTCAGCAGTCTCATTCTGCTTGTGCACCATGCTGACAACAGTGTCAATCTTGCTATCCTGCACATTCATTCTTTCTTTCATCTTCTGGTCGCTTTCATCCATCCGCTGCTGCAGACGCATGTCATTCAGCCTTAGTTCTTCCAGAGTCTGCCTGTCCAAGGCAGCTTGAGAAGCATCAGAAGCAGGAAGCTTCTGAGAGCTTTCAGCAACATCTTCTGCTTGACTTTCTTCAGCTTGAATGGTCTTGTCTTCTTCTGATTGCACCTTTGCAGCTTGCTGTTTCTCAGACCAAGGTTCACTATCCAGAGAGAGCACGTCTTCTTTCAGAAGCTGACTTCCAACTTCATTCAGAAGCTTGCTGAAGTTCTGTTGTGCCTGCTCATAGTTGATATCCTGCAACTTGAGGGCTTCAGCACGTACCCAAAGTCTGAATTGTGACCAGAGCTGATCAGAAGCAGCTGGGTCAATCATTCCAGGACAGACTTGCTTCAAAGAAGCAATCCATTGCAGCACACCTGTTTCAAAATTCATAATACCAGAGCCAACATCTAGTTGTTTTGGTTTTGGGATGGCAATTTTATGTTTCAGATCAGCAAGACGGTCAAGACTGGTTAAGTCTATGAAAGTCCTGCTGGGGTTTTCGGAGGTTTTCTGGGCAGTTGTTTGTTTTGGAGAGGGAGTTTCAGAATCAGAAATTATGATTGGACTGGGTGGTGTTTTGGGAGTATTTGGTGGTGTAGATTCTGATGAGGATGGCAATTGTGCTAAGGTGATAGTTGTTCCACCTGGCAGCTGGATTGCCAAAGGTGATGGTTGAGGTGAATGAGGTTCAGATGGTTGAGGAGAAGGAGTTTCAAAGTGATGAAACTCTGGTTGAGGTGATGGAGGATTAATTTCTGGTTGGGGAGAGGGAGACGGAATTGCTGGTTGAGGAGAAGTTGTTGGAATTTCTGATTGTTCAGGGATAAGGGGTTCTTCTAGAATTGGTGAAAGTGGTTGTTGTTGTTGTTCGGGTTCTTCAGCAGATTGCTGTTGTTCTGGTTGTGGAGGAGGAACAATTTGTGGTTCAGAGATTGGTTGATCAGAAGTGTGTTGATCAATGTCAGACAGCACTTGGTCAATTGCTGATGTTGTTGAGATTGTTGGTTGTTTGGGATGTTTGGTTCTGGGTCTTCTGAGTTTTAATGCCTCAGAAGGGTCCTCTTCTGGTACAATTTCATCTATGGTAGGGATGGGGATTGAGATTCTATGAGAGGTTTGAGGAGGAATAGATGCTGGAATAGTAGAAGAATTTAAAACAGAAGCAGCAGATGAATTACCTCTTTTCCTGGGTGTCTGCTGGGATGATCCTTCTGATGGTGCCTTCCTCTTCTTCGTCTTCTTCAGAGTCACTTCTTGCTGAGGTTGATGCAGAGCTTTGATAATCAGATTTGGATCTGAACCATCTGCCTTGCACGCATCCAAGTACCTGAGAACCACCTCTGGTTTGGATTCTATTTCAGAAAATAACGGAAAGTCACTCAGAGGCACTCTTCTTCTGGTGATATCAGCAATAGGAGTAGCTCTGGGTTCCTTCTGAATATTCTCTATCAGCTTCATCTTCTTCAAGTTCTTTGCGTTCAGAGGTTTCCGAACTGTTGGTTCAATAGTGCTTAGCTCTTGAGCTTCTATCAGATGCTCTATCAGCCTATTCTCTGTCAGAATATCTGATATCAACCTTCCAAAGGGTATCCAATCCCTCTTGGTTCTTTCTTCTTCCCTGGTTTCCTTCACACTTGTTCTGAGGTGGTTGAACAGAAAATGAGCCAGATTGATCTTTACCTTCTGATCAATAAAGTAGATCAGAAATTGCTGATCCACATTTATGTAATCAGGAGAACTGGTTGGTTTTCTGTGGTTGAAGCACCCCAGAATTATCTTAGCCCAAACTCTGTAATGATCCTTCAGATCTTTGATCTTGCTGCTGGGCACCCCATGAGTGAAAATCCTTGCAGCTATCACACCTACATCAGCACATCTTTCAGCCATGTCCACACAACAGACGCCACCGCCACTGTAACCGATTATCCTTGCAATGTGATCCTCGGTGATCACAATCTTCTTCCCCATAACAAAGGAGGTGACTAGATGTGTTGAAGCCTTGGCATGAATCCAGAATTCCTTGACTAGCATTGGGAATGTTGGTCCAACCAACCTGTCAAAATACCTTTCCCACTTCTGTGCCCTAACTTCTTCAGTTAGGTCAAAACCGTTATCCTTCAAGCTTCCAAAATCAATGATTAATTTAGAAAGCACTTCAAGATTCTTCACAGGAGTGAGGAGAGTTCTGAATGGCACTTGATATTGCTCAAATGATGCTTTTTTCTGAGGACCTGCAGAGGCACTGCTGGAGGTTGCCATGTTCACACTAAAAGGGTTTTGAGAATAAACTGAGGAAAATAGGTTTTGCAAGAGATGAACACAGAAATATGTAGAAAATGCTTGAGTATTAGTGAGAAAACGTAAAGAATGAGAATGAGAGATTAATGTGTTTAAATAGAGTTTCAAAAATATTTTGAAAAGATAAACGTTTTTTAAGAGAGAGAAAAATCATGATTGCATTTTAAAAGCATGATTACTTTTCATTAAATGCTTGCTGATTTTGGGGGATTTGAGAAAGATACTTAAAAACGGTTACCAGACATGTGTCTCAATGCACCCAATCAGCGCTTTGCCTTCTCAGAAGCGTGCACGCGTTCTGCTTCAGAGATATGCTGATGATTGGATGACACTTGTTTGATGTAGTGATCAACACGTCTGTCTTTGAGCTTAGACTCTCAAATCTTTAGACTTGCATCTGATACAATCTGCATGTTCTATCTTTCTGAAAGAAGATTGATCAGAAGTTCACAGTAAAACAATTACATTCTGAAGGTAAATATATTGAATTAAAACATTTTCACTCTGGACAGATTTTCATGCTGAGATGTTTCAGAATGAAATTAAACCTATCTTCTGAAAGGGGTTTAGTAAAGATGTCAGCCCATTGATGGTCTGTATCTATAAATTTTAAGTTCAAAATACCTTTCTGAATATAGTCCCTAATGAAGTGATGTTTTATTTCTATATGCTTAGCTCTAGAATGTAAAATGGGATTCTTACTTAAGCAAATAGCAGAAGTATTATCACAAAGTATAGGAATGTTACTCTCAAAAATCTGGAAGTCTTCAAGCTGACTTTTCATCCAGAGCATTTGTGTGCTACATCCTGCTGCTGCTATGTACTCAGCTTCTGCTGTTGATAGTGCAATTGTTGATTGCCTTTTGCTGGACCAAGAGATCAGATTTTCTCCCAGAAACTGGCAGCTTCCGGAAGTACTTTTACGTTCCACTCTGTCTCCAGCAAAATCAGCATCGCAGTAGCCTACTAAGCTGTAATCACTAGATTTTCTATAAAACAAACCCAGATTAGTAGTACCTTTCAGATACTTGAAAATTCGCTTAACAGCTGTTAAGTGAGATTCTCTAGGATCTGATTGGAATCTAGCACAGATACAAACACTGAATAATATGTCAGGTCTTGAAGTAGTCAGATAGAGGAGAGAATCAATCATACCTCTGTAGACTTTCTGTTCTACATTTTTGCTTACCTCTTCTCTTTCTAGAATGCACGTGGGATGCATTGGAATCTTTGATGGCTTACATTCTGAGAGGTCAAATTTCTTCAGAAGATCTCTGATGTATTTGCTCTGGTGAATGTAAGTTCCCTATGGAGTTTGATTGATCTGAATTCCTAGGAAGAATTTCAGTTCCCCCATGAGGCTCATCTCAAATTCTGCCTGCATACACTTAGCAAATTTTCTTCCAAGAGAAGGATTAGTAGAACCAAAAATAATATCATCAACATAAATTTGACAGACTAAGATGTCATTCTTAACTGATTTACAGAATAGAGTAGTGTCCACTTTCCCTCTGGTGAATTCATTTTCTAACAGAAAGTTACTTAGCCTTTCATACCAAGCTCTGGGAGCTTGTTTCAGACCATACAGTGACTTCTTTAGTTTGAAAACATGTTCTGGATGTTTTGTATTTTCAAAACCAGGGGGTTGGTGTACATAAACTTCTTCTTCTATATAACCATTTAAGAATGCACTTTTGACATCCATCTGATACAGAGTGATGCCTCTATTAACACCAAATAAAATTAAAAGTCTGATAGATTCTAACCTGGCGACTGGGGCAAAGGTTTCTGTATAGTCTATCCCCTCTTGCTGACTATAACCTTGTGCAACCAGTCGTGCCTTGTTTCTGATGACTTCACCTTGTTCATTTAGCTTGTTTCTGAACACCCATCTTGTTCCAATGACGTTGAATCCTTTTGGTCTGGGAACGAGATCCCATACGTCGTTTCTGGTGAATTGATTCAGCTCTTCTTGCATTGCCAGAATCCAGTCATTATCCAGAAGTGCTTCATCAATAGAAGAAGGTTCAATCAGAGACACAAGTCCCATAAGTGTTTCTTCAGAGTTTCTGAAGCTTGCTCTTGTTCTGATTGGATCTTCCTTTCTTCCTAGGATAGTCTCTTCTGGGTGATCCAAGCTGCTTCTGGGTAATCTCTTATGAGGTTGATCAACAACTGTTGTAGGATTGCTAGCAGTGCTCCTTTCAGACGTTGAAGGAATGTCTGTGTTGAGAGCTTCTGATGACTTGTCTTCAGAACCTGCAAATTCAATTTCTATACCTGCAAAAACTTCATTCTGCTTTGACTTTTCAGAGTCAAGCTTATCATCAAAACGAACACTGATTGATTCTTCCACAATCTGTGTTTCTGTATTGTATACTCTGTACCCTCTTGAGCGTTCAGAGTATCCTAACATAATACACTTCTGTGCTTTAGAGTCAAACTTGTTCAAATAATTCTTTGTATTTAATATAAAGCAAGTACATCCAAATGGATGAAAATATGAAATGTTGGGCTTTCTGTTCTTCCACAATTCATATGGAGTCTTTTCCAGAATAGGTCTTATTGAGATTCTATTCTGAATGTAGCACGTTGTGTTTATTGCCTCTGCCCAGAAGGTCTTAGCAACGTTTGTCTCATTGATCATGGTTCTGGCCATTTCTTGCAATGTTCTGTTCTTTCGTTCTACAACTCCATTTTGTTGGGGAGTTCTAGGACAAGAGAAATCATGCAGAATGCCTCTGTCATTAAAGAATGACTCAAAATCTTTGTTTTCAAATTCTCCACCATGATCACTTCTGACTTTAACGATTCTAAGATCCTTTTCATTCTGAACTTGGTTACAGAAGGTAACAAACACAGAGTGTGACTCGTCCTTGTGTCTTAAGAACTTTACCCATGTCCATCTGCTATAGTCATCTACGATTACTAACCCATACTTCTTACCACTGACTGAAGCAGTTTTAACTGGTCCAAATAAGTCAATGTGCAGAAGTTCTAATGGCTTAGAGGTAGAAACAACATTTTTGGATTTAAAAGAAGGTTTTGCAAATTTGCCTTTCTGACATGCTTCACACAGAGCATCTGAATTGAACTTCAAATTAGGAAGTCCTCTGACTAGATTGAGTTTGTTAATCTGAGATATTCTTCTCATACTAACATGCCCCAATCTTCTGTGCCAGATCCACTGCTCGTTGTTAACAGACAGAAGACATTTTACATTCTGACTCTTTAGTTCAGAAAGTTTGATTTTGTAAATGTTGTTTTTCCTCTTACCATTAAACAGGATAGTCCCATCTTTCTGACTAACAACTTTACATGATTTTTGATTAAAGATTATATCATAACCGTTATCACTTAATTGACTTATGGATAACAGATTATGCATCAATCCATCTACTAGCAGAACATTATTAATAGAGGGAAGATTTCCATTACCTACAGTTCCAAAGCCAATTATCTTTCCCCTCTGATTGCCTCCAAAGCCAACGTGGCCTCCAGGCTTAAGTTCCAGGCTTTGGAACATATGCCTTCTTCCCGTCATGTGTCGTGAGCAGCCAGAGTCCAGGTACCATGAATGGTGTTTCTGACTTGCTGCTAAAGATATCTGCAACATGTATTATTTTATCCATAGGTACCCAGATTTTCTTGGGTCCTGATTTGTTAGTTTTACCAAAACTCTGGTTGAATTTTGGTTTCATAGAGTGCTTACTGCTAGTGTATTTGATATCATGTGTGTGACCATATACAAAATGTGAATTCAGAGGAGTGTGTTTAATGGTTAAGTCCATGACATTCTTTGGTGTAGGAACCTTACCTTGGTATCCTATTCCTTTCCTGCCGTTTCTGCTAACTCCATAGATCATTGAAGCCATTCTGCTTCTATCTATGCTTTTAACTAGGAACTTCTGGAAACTGTGATCATACTCCTTGATGATCTCATCAGCGTTGCTGGGAGTTTCAGAAATTGGTTCCTTCTGAGAGTTTTGTAAAGTGTTTTCTAATTTTGAAATCTTATTTCTCAGCTCAGAATTTTCCAATTTGAGACTCTCAGTCTTATTAGAGTCAGATTCAAGATTCCTTTTCAGGTTTCTGAATTTAATTCTAATTTGCTGATACCGTTCCAGAATCTCATTAAGGCTTTCAGCAAGTTCAGCCTTTGTAAAGTTAACAACAAAGTTAGGAAATACCTCTTCAGTGTCTGATTCTGAGTCTGATTCAGAAGCTTCACTATCTTTTGAGATGTTAGCCATGAGAGCTATGTTTGCCCTCTCATCATCTGATTCTGAGTCAGCTTCATACGAGTCAGAGTCATCCCATGTAGCCATGAGACTTTTCTTCTTCTCTCTTCCAAACTTCTTTTTGGGCTTTTCCCTCTGAAGCTTTGGGCAGTCACTCTTATAGTGTCCTTGCTCATTGCACTCATAGCAGATGATGTCTTTGGTGTTTGGCTTTTTTCTACTGGAGGAGCCTTCAGATCTTCTGTATCCAGAGGAAGAATCTGTCCTTCTGTATCTGGAAGAAGACTCGTTCTGATCAGATCTTCTGGGATTCCTGAACTTCCTTTGTCTTTGCTTCCACAGTTGATTTACTCTTCTGGAGAGGAGAGAGAGTTCGTCTTCTTCTGATGAGGATCCATCAGATGTTTCTTCAACTGCCTGCAAAACTTTAGACTCAAATTTTTTGTTAGATTTTAATGCTAAAGGCTTACCTTGCTTCTGAGGCTCATCAGCTTCTAGCTCTATCTCATGACTTCTGAGGGAGCTGATAAGTTCCTCCAGAGTGATTTTGTTGAGATCTTTAGCTAGCTTCAGAGCTGTAACCATAGGTCTCCACTGCTTGGGTAAACTTCTGATGATTTTCTTGACATGGTCAGCAGTAGAGTATCCTTTATCCAGAACTTTGAGACCAGCTACCAGAATCTGGAATCTAGAGAACATGGTTTCAATGGATTCAGATTCTTCCATTTTGAACGCCTCATACTTCTGAATGAGCGCCAGAGCTTTTGTTTCTTTGACCTGAACGTTGCCCTCATGCGTCATTCTGAGTGAGTCAAAAATATTCTTTGCTGTGTCTCTGTTGGAGATCTTTTCATACTCAGTATAGGAGATGGCGCTGAGGAGGATGGTTATGGCCTTGTGGTGATTCTTGAAGTCACGCTTTTGTTGATCAGACATTGTTTTTCTATCAATCTTCTGACCGCTTGCATTCACAGGGTGCGTGTATCCATCTGTCACCATATCCTACAGATCAGCATCATGTGCCAGAAAGAAGCTTTCAATTCTGTCTTTCCAGTAATCAAAGTTTTCTCCATCAAAGACTGGAGGTTTGCCGCTGAATCTGTCTCTGTCCTCATTGTTGTCATTGCTGATGTGAGAATTGTTTCCTGCCATTGTGTTTTTCTGACGCTGGATCTTGTACTGACACGGTTAAGTGTTTTAGCTCAGAACCAGGCGCTTTGATGCCAATTGAAGTGGTGAAAAACACAAGAAGGGGGGGTTGAATTGTAAAACTGAAATCTAATGCAATGAACAAGATATTTTTATCCTGGTTCGTTTGATCTCAAACTACTCCAGTCCACCCGTCAAGGTGATTTCGCCTCTCTCCAACGAGGTCTTAATCCACTATATTCAACTGAATATTACATACTGCTTTAACAACTGCTAAAGCCTTCTTGATCCAAACCACAACCCGGTTTGTCAAGGTAACACTTTCTTACAAAGAGATAAAACTAAGTGTGTGAATGTTTTCTACAAAACTGTATCACAACTGTGATGTATACACAAATTGAAGCTTAGAAACTAGATTACTAAATAATGATAGAATATCAGAATGTGTGGTTTAGCAAAACTGAGAGAAAGAAGATTTTGATTAGCTTTTGTGCGTGTAGAGATTTGGAGAGCATTAGCCATTTCAATCTTCAAAGTCTTGTTTATATAGCACTGAGATGATGAACGTTGGATGCAATATTCGTGATTCAATGCTAATAACAAACTTTCCTTATCGAGCAGATCTTGTCTGGAATGAGGCCGTTGGAATTAATTTGCTTTCAATGCACAGTACCGTTGCTTACTTAATGCAAGTTCTGGCTTGGCTCATTCTGACTCTGCTTCGCTGCTGATGAACTGTTGTGTTTCTTTATCAGAGTGTTGAGCGCAGTCTTGTTCATCAGGCTTCAGCATGTACGAGAGTTGATCATCTGATTCTGACATTCTGATATGGAAACTTCTGATGCTGGTGTCAAGAACCAAATTCTGATGCTGAATAGATGTGATCTTGCTTATATCAATCAGAGTATCTGCAAGTCAGAACATAATAATTTTAGGCAGCAGATAGTTCATACATGAAACTTATAAATACTATATCTTTTCACTTTGTTATCATCAAAACTTAAATATAGGGTAGTAGATTCAAACTTTGTTCTAACAAATACGAAGGTGATGAAGACTGTGAAGTGCCTGGAGAGTTGGCTAGACTTTTGCAACAAGAAGAAAGGGCTATTCTGCCCCATGAAGAGTTGTTAGAGACTATCAATTTGGGTACTGCTGAAGATAGAAAAGAGGTTAAAGTGGGTGCCAATCTAGAGCCAAGTGTCAAAGAGCGCTTAGTTCAGCTGTTGAATGAATATGTTGAGATCTTTGCCTGGTCCTATGATGACATGCCGGGACTGGATACAGATATTGTGGTTCACCATCTCCCCACAAGAGAAGAATGTCCACCAATCAAACCGAAAGTCCGTCGAATGAGACCCGACATGTCCGAAAAGATCAAAGCTGAAGTGATGAAGCAATTCAATGTTGGCTTTCTGGCTGTTACTTCCTATCTATAACGGGTTGCTAACATTGTGCCCGTGCCTAAGAAGGACGGCAAAGTCAGAATGTGTGTGGACTACAAATATTTAAACAGGGATATCCCTAAAGATGATTTTCCACTACCACACATTGACATATTGGTTGACAACACAGCCCAACACAAGGTATTCTCTTTCATGGACGGATTTTTAGGGTACAACCAGATCAAGATGGCCCCCGAAGACATGGAGAAGACTACTTTTGTTACGCAGTGGGGTACCTTATGCTATAAAGTGATGCCATTCGGACTGAAGAATGCCGGGGCAACCTATCAGCGAGCCATGGTAGCTTTGTTTCATGACATGATACATCATGAGATTGAAGTCTACGTAGACGACATGATATTCCGTTCACAAACAGAAGAAGAACACCTCGACCATCTGCCAAAGCTGTTTGTCAGGTAAAACGAATATAAGCTCAAACTGAACCCTAGCAAGTGCACTTTCCGAGTCAGGCCTGGTAAACGTTTGGGATTCATCGTCAGTAACAAAGGCATCGAGGTTGATCCTGCCAAAGTCAAAGCTATACAAGAAATGCTTGTCCCCCACACGGAGAAGGAGGTTAGAGGTTTCTTGGGGCGCATAAACTACATTTCAAGGTTCATCTCTCACCTAACATCTACCTGTGAGCCAATCTACAAGCTGTTTATAAATATCAAGTGGTTGAATGGAACAATGATTGTCAAGTTGCTTTTGATAAAATTAAGGAGTATTTGCTGGAACCTCCTATCTTAATGCCACCCGTCGAAGGAAGGCCTTTAATCATGTATCTGACGGTTTTGGATAACTCAATGGGGTGCGTACTAGGCCAACATGACGAGTCTGGCCAAAAAGAGCATGCCATTTATTACCTTAGCAAAAAGTTTACCGACTGTGAGACTCGCTACTCACTGCTCGAGAAAACTTGCCGCGCTTTGGTATGGGCTGCTCGCCAGCTAAGGCAGTATATGTTGACACATACCACTCTGCTGATTTCTAAAATGGATCCGATCAAGTACATATTCGAGAAGCCTGCTTTATCCGGAAGAATCGCTAGATGGAAGATGATCTTGACTGAGTATGATATCCAGTACACAACCCAAAAAGCTATAAAGGGGAGTGTATTAGCTGACCATCTAGCTCATCAAGCTGACGAAGATTACCAATCTATGAGGTTCGACTTCCCTGACGAGGATATTATGACATTGGACAACATTAAAGGTAACGGACCGTATGACGAACCTGAACAAGGATCCCGATGGACCCTGTACTTTGATGGTGCTTCAAATGCACTTGGCAGCGGTATCGGCGCGGTACTTATCTCTCCAGAAGGTTGCCATACACCTTTCACTGCTAGACTCTGCTTCAGCTGCACCAACAACATGGCCGAGTATGAAGCTTGTATCTTTGGTCTCAAGGCTGCTATTGACTTAGGAATCAAATCTTTGATCGTATTTGGGGACTCAGCTTTGTTTATCAGTCAAATCAAAGGTGAGTGGGATACTAAACACCCTAACCTCATCCCTTACAAAGAACATGTCCTGACATTGTTACCACATTTTCAGAAGATTACCTTCGAGTACTTCTCGCGAGAAGAGAATCAGCTAGCAGATGCGCTAGCTACAATGTCATCCATGTTTAAACTTAATTGGGATAATGAGGCACCTCAAATCACCATCGAACGAATGGATGAACCTGCACATTGTCACGAGATTAATACCGAAGAAGTGATGGACCGACCTTGGTTTCATGACGTCAAAAGGTATCTCGAAGCACAAGAGTACCCTGAAGGAGCTTCAGTCAACGACAAAAAGTTCTTAAGGAGGTTCGCTGCCAAGTTCTTTCTGAGCAATGGTATCCTATACAAGTGCAATCTTGATTGTGTCCTACTCCGTTGTGTGGACAAGGTTGAAGCTGAGTAGATCATGGCTGAACTGCATAATGGCACCTTTGGCACCCACTCGAGTGGTCATACAATGGCTAAGAAGATTCTAAGGGAAGGCTACTACTGGTCTACCATGGAAGCTGATTGTCATCAACATTCCCGTACTTGTCACAAATGCCAAATCTATGCTGATAAGGTACATATTCCTCCAGTTCCTCTTAATGTCTTAACAGCTCCTTGGCCATTCGTGATGTGGGGAATCAACATGATTGGAGAGATCAAGCCTACAGCATCCAATGGACACCGTTTTATCCTGATGGCTATTGATTACTTTACCAAGTGGGTTGAAGCAGCTTCTTTTGCTTCCGTCACAAAGACTGTGGTCGCCCGCTTCATCAAGAAGAACCTCATATGCCGATACGGTATCCCCGACAGGATCATTACGGACAACGGTACAAATTTGAACAATACTATAATCACCACTCTGTGCGAGCAGTTTAAGATTCAACATCACAATTCATCTCCCTATCGGCCTAAGATGAACGGTGCTGTCGAAGCTGCGAACAAAAATATCAAAAAGATCATTCAAAAGATGACAGTCACCTACAAGGACTGGCATGAGATGTTGCCGTTTGCTCTGCACGGGTACCGTACCACGACACACACTTCAACTTGGGCAACCCCCTTTTCTTTGGTATACGGCATGAAAGCTGTTTTACCTATCGACGTTCAGATTCCCTCATTGAGAATCACGAAGGATGCTGGTTTGAATGAAGACGATTGGATTCAGACCTGGCTTGATCAACTTAACTTGGTTGACGAGAAGCGACTTACTGCTATTTCCCATGGTCAAGCGTATCAAAAACGTATGACCAAGGCCTTCAACAAGAAAGTCAAGAGGCAAGTATATCAAGTCGGGGACCTTGTAATCAAGCGAATCAACTTGCCGCAAAGTGATCCCAGGGGCAAATGGACTCCTACTTACGAAGGACCATTTGTGATCAAAGATATCTTTTCCGGTGGGGCAATGATCCTGACCACCATGGACGGCGACGACCTGCCACACCCTGCAAACGCAGGCATAGTCAAAAGATACTACGCATAAAACGACCCGACAAGTTGAAAACCCGAAAGGGCGACTTGGGAAAAAATGGGCATCCCGGTGAATCAAAAACCCGAAAGGGAGGTTCAGGCAAAAATTAGGGATAAATAAAAAAAATCTGTACACCCGGCAAGTTGAAAACCCGAAAGGGCGACTTGGGCAAAAAAGGGTTTCCCGGTGGATCGAAAACCCGAAAGGGTGGTCCAGGAAAAAGTTAGGGAATTAAAGCGTATGACTATGTCTCGTCGGATCACTTTAAGGACAATCTCTTCACGGACAAACTCCATGCTTCTGATCAATCCAATCATCTGCGGACGAAGCAACGAATGGACAAGATACTTAGAGTTGTGAAGGCTATAGCAGAATGGGAACCCCATGGAATTGTTACACATAACAATCTTTCTTTGTATAAATTTTTCTTCATTTTTTATGACAACATTATCCTACTAGGATGTCTGTCTTCTTTGTAAAAAATACTTACACAAATTTAATATAAAGATACTTCAAAGTACATAAATTTGTTTTCCTTTTACACTTGTGTTTTGTTTGAAAACGTCCAATGATTTATTAAATGAGTATATGCATTTGAATATAATCACTACTTACAAATAAAACGAAATGAGAAAGGATAATTGCTAATAGGTTGAAAGTATAGGAAAACGTCTTTAGGCTATTCCAGAAGAAATCCCCTACAGTAGGTCATTCAGGTCCTCAACAGAGCGAAAACATTGAAATACATATCCCCATCAGAGCTAAGTTTCTAAACTCCCGATCCCTAGCGGAGCCAGAAGACTTTGAACTACAAATCCCCAGTGAAGATAAAACTTTCTTCCCGAACGGAGTCCAAAACTTCAAATCTTAAACCCCGGTTGAATACTATCCAACTTCCTCTGAATCCTCAGTAGATTGGCATACAACCCAAGCTTTCGAAAATTCTCCAACAGGATAAACATTCTCCCCACAGAGTTATTTCCCGGCAGAACGAAGATTCTTGTTCCCATTTCTCCAGTTGAAGTCTCCCAGGTTTTAATTCCCCAGTAGAGATTGTCGGAGTTGTCCTTATTTCCCCAGGAAGGTCATGAAGATTTCTCATTTCCCCACAAGTCACCAAGGATTTTCAATCCTCAGCAGTAGTCCAAAGGACGTTCTCAGTCTCAACAATCAAAGGTTTTGAATCTCCAACAGCAGTCAAGGGTTTATTTTCCCCAGCAGCAGTCAAAGATTTCATTATCTCCAGTTATCAAGGATTTATTTTCCTCAGCAAGACAACTAATCAGCTTACATGCGCATCCATTACATTCATATATCATAAATATTGATAGAACACATTTTATTGCATCATACATGTCATGCAACATAACTTTGTGTTTTATCTAACATTTTACCCTTTTCAGGATAAGATTAAAAGCTACCTTTAACAAATGTTCAAAGATTTTAGATACAGTGCAGATACACCCCAAACACGGCGTTCATTCTACTACTCGTTCAGGCTTCAGCAATCAGATACAGACTAGATATGCTCCAGACACAGAATCCATTCTATTTCTCATTCAGATTCAACTATCAACTTCAAGTTCAGATACACTCCAGACAGGGAAGTCATTCTGTCACTTGTCTAGATCCTAGTTACAGTACAGATACACTCCATACACGGAAGTCATTATGCTGCTCATACAGATCTCAACTTCAGATACAATCCAAATACGCGCCAGACACGGTTGCCATTCTGTCACTCATTCGGAATTTATCCCCAGCCCGAAGATGCTCCATACACAGATGTTTCTCTGTCGCCCATTCAGAATTCAAATACAATACATATACACTCCAGACACGAAAGTCATTCTGATATTCATTCAATAATCAAATATGGTTATAGCTCGGATACACTCTAGACACGGACGCCATTCCTTTGCTCATACGAATCCAATCTCCAGATGCAACTCAGATATGTTCCGGATACGGATACCATTCTAGTGTTCATTCTCTTGATTTTCAACAAACAGTCTTGGATGGCATCTTTAAGCCCATCTCCAGCAAGATTCTACCATCTCCAAATGGCATCTTTAAGCCCATTCCCTCAACTATATTTTGACGAGTGCAAATTTACGGTCACTCTAGTGTCCAATCCTCTTTTACCTTCGAGTCACGAAAGGCAAACTCGCCAATATAACTCTTCAGGTTCAAGAAGATTGAACAGGGGCAGCTGTTGTACCCCAAAATTTCCCCTCTTATTTTATCAAGATTTCCCCTCATAAGGCTCCTTGAACTCCAGACAGGATTAGGGTTTTGCACTGCCCAAGACATCTCCTTGCACTGATGACCTAAATTAGGGTTTGAGTTTGCACATAGATTTTTGGACTTTCATTACTCAAAGTGACTTTCATACTTCATTTTTGACTCACGAGTCTATCCATACCAAGTTTCAAGCCTTGAATCAAATTTCTACCCAGTCAATTGGCCAGTTGACCTAGAAATCAGCTGTATTGGGGAAAAAGTCAATTGTGGCCAATTTACAGTCAAACCTCATGAATTTTGAGCCACATCAACATTATAAACTAATATGAACCATTTGATCAAGATTGGACCACAACTCCACAAGAAATTTGATCAGATCACCAAAAGGGCAAAATGGTCATTTTTAGGGTTTTGACTGCACAAAGGCAATTTATGATTTTTGACCTAGCCAATGGAAAATTGGGCTCAAGCATGGATTCAAGGACTCAATGGCATCATATTGACCTATTCACAAGGTTCGAAAGATCTCAATTGCATTGGATTGACAGATGAATTTTTCAGTCAACTGATCAAAATTTGATTGTACACTGAAAAGTCAAACTTTGACTTTTTGGTAAAAATCAAGTGCCAAGGGTCATTTTTCATCAAGATATGTCAAAAAATGAAACTTGTTCATCAAGAAACCCATTTTTGCAAATTAGGGTTTAAAGTTGAAAATTTTCATAACTTCGAATTTTTCTAAGTTATGAAATTTTCTTAATTTTTCCTAACTTTGCCCAACATTTTCACCATGATGCAATTGGATTAAAACATAACTTCCAACATGAAAGTTGTAGTCCTCCATAAATTCTACAACTTTGATTCACAAAGTTTTCCCAAAAGAAGCTTGGATATCAAATTATGATTTTTGGAACAAGAGTCCCTAAAACTTTTAACTTAGTGAAATTTTGCCCTAGTTTAGGCAGGATTTTGACCTATCTTCATGGCCATTTTTCACATAGTTCCACTTGGAATCTCAAATTTCATTTCATATATTTATTGTAGAGCATGTTTCAAGCTTTCCAAAATGTCAAAGAACTCTCCAAACTCATTTGTGGTTAGGGAGAATCTAAGGCTTGAAGTTGGCAAAAACTCACTTTTCATCCATGGCATGTTCATGTTGATACAAATTACCAATTCAAATCAGCTTGCTTTGCACTAGATTACAGGCCTCAAAACCATTCCACACTCAATAATTAAATGCAAATCCATTGGTCTAAGGCATTGTTTTGGTCATTAGGGCATTACATACAAGATTAATCCCTAAATGGTAAAAGGTACATTACCATTTTTGCCAAAGTTTGCTTTATGTCAAAACCACAATCCTTGAGCATAGAGCCAAATCTTGTGCAGAAAAGCATATCCACCAACTTGAGGGGACAAGATCAGAAGAAGCAGGATGATAGATAGCCTGTACAGGCTTGTATTACATCATTGTGCATTTTGGCTTAAAATACAAGAAACATGTCCAAAACACTAGAACTTGAACATCAGCTAAAACTAACTTGTGCAAGCTTTTGAAACAACTTTCTCACATCCCCTAGATCTAGAAATACGACCCCATTGATCCCTAAAACCTCCCATAGCACAAAATCATCTTCACTTGGCAAAACTTGGCACTCCCTTCAGTTTGAGTTTCATAACACAAATTGCTCGTGCGTTTTGTCCCAAATTGGTTCAAACTTCTTCCACATAACCCATCCAAACTATCCCAACCCTTAAACACTGACTGTAACTCCATTAACAGAGTTTTCCATTTTTGATTTGAGCTTGTGCAGGTTGAGTTCTGTAGGCTTGTTCAAGTACATTCAAGGTAAGCTAGACATTGGAGAAGGTCAAGTGAAGTTCAAGCAAGCTCCCAGACAACTCAGGCCTTGTTGAAAAGCTCCACATTGCCATACACGATCTCAGCTGAAACAGGTTTTTATCAACTTCCTATCTCTCTATTTAGGAACATTTAGACTTAGGTTTGTGAATAAGAAATGTAGTATTCATAGCCATGAAGCAGTACATATGCTCAATTTTCATTTTAATTAAGCGTGCTAAGAGAATTTGGTCCATGAACATCCTGAAAAAATTAGGTTAGATTTTAGGGCCAGAGAAATTCTCCCTGGTCTTTGAGATTTGGACAAGTTTTTTATATGGTTGGATTCGTCTTGAAAAGCTCTACAACTTTGATGTTATGTGTTTTTGCAGTAGAGCTCGTATGCAGGTTGTTCATGTTTGTACATAGGTGCGTGAAATTTGAAGAACAGAGGTTGAAGATGAAGTGGCTTGGGCTGGGCTTTGATCCTCTCACTATTTGCACCATTCTTTTGCTGAATGCACCCCCTGGCCCAATTTCTTTATACTTTGATATTTTTTTATTTATTTTCATTTTCTGATTTCTATTTTATATTTTCTAAATACAAAAATGTCCAAAAATATTTTTTTATAAATTTTTACATTTATTTTGTATTTTTATTTTTATTTTTTAGCATGAGAACAATTTAATTAGTATGTATGTTATTTATTGAAAACTTAAAAATGATATATAAATTATATTTTTTTATTTTATTTACACTAAAAAAATATTGTTCTAAATATATTTTTAGTCTTGTATATATTTTATTTTTTATTGTACATATTTAATATAATTAATATATATATACATACTTTTATTTTATTTAATAGATACTTTAGAATAAAAACATAAAAATACTATACTTTTATTTTTATTATTATTTATACTTAAATAACACTCTCTTTTTCTAAATATATTTTATTTTTTGTATATGCACCATTTTATTTTATTGTATATAAATAATATAGTCAATATATTTATATTCTTAAAAATTAGGGTTTACTCTTAATAAATAATAATAATTCTTTTTTTATTATTCATTTATTTTTACATTAAATATTTTTACATACATAAAAATAAACAAAACCTTTTTTGCATATTCATATTATTTTGTATATTTACTTAATTTCTTTAAGTATTATTCATTTGTTATTTATGCCATTTGATTCAATTTGGATGTAATAGTAAAATTAAGGTTTTAATTTCTTGTCAAATAATCCCCATTCAAAAATTGTATCCCCCTCCCCATAATCATATTGTAATAGTGGTAGATTTATTTTACGCATTTACGCTTTCAATTATGCCATGATTAGAGATTAAGGTTTGTATGCAAAAATCCAAAATTAACAAGTAGCTTGAGTACTTTGGCAAAAATCCAAAACAAAAACAAAACAAAAGATCATAGTCCCCCAATGACGCTATCTTGGTTGCCTAAACAAAATGATCAAGTCCCTCAGAAAAATTGCTAAAAATACTTAACACAATTGCTATCATGGTCTATACGATGACCCGCGCCTATCCCGTTTAACATCCTAATACAAGGTTGTTTACCAAATGTAATGGTAAAAAAACACTGTCAAAAGGGTTAAAACATATAAGAAAGATCTTTGAGTAAAATAGGGTAGATAACTCTTAGTTACTTGATCAAAAACTTGCAAAACATCCTTGCTATTTTCAAACACACTTCACAACACAATTTCAAAACATTTCCCAAATCAAACTTTCAAACATTGAAACATCTTTTCAAAAAGACAATACATCTTTATATACATTCAAATAAGAATCATTACAAAGGTTGCCACAAAGATGGCCTCTTTTCAAAACATCTTTCAAAACCACACACAAAGCACCATTTCAAACAATTGAAAAGCAAAAGCAAGTGATCTAAACAAGTAACTAAGAGCCCATGGAAAACCATGGATGAAAAGGGAGCTTGCACCTTCCCTTTTCATAATCTACTCCCCGAACCCAAGAAAACATCTCAAAGATCTTTCCTGTGCTTTTTGACATTTCCTTAGGATAAAATAAAAAGTCGGTGGCGAATCTTGCTAAACCGAAACATTTGCGAACATAAACGCAAAACCTCAAGTCAGTTCTCCCACCTTATCACACCCGGTTCATCAAGAAGAATCTCATTTGTCGGTACGGTATCCCGAAGAGGATCATTACAAACAATGGTACGAACTTGAACAATACTATAATCACCGCCATGTGCGAGCAATTCAAGATCCAGCATCACAATTCTTCCCCTTATCGACCAAAGATGAATGTTATTGTTGAAGCCGCGAATAAGAACATTAAAAAGATCATACAGAAAATAACAGTCACATACAAAGACTGGCATGAGATGCTACCATTCGCTCTCCACGAATATCGTACCACAGTTTGCACATCAACCGGGGCAACACCCTATTCTCTGGTATACGACATGGAGGCTGTCTTACCTATTAAGGTCCAAATCCCCTCTCTACGAATTATGAAGGATACAGGGCTAAATGAAGATGATTGGATCCAGACTCGACTTGATCAACTAAACTTGATTGATAAGAAAAGGCTTATTGCTGTCTGCCATGGTCAAATGTATCAAAAACGGATGATCCAGGCCTTCAACAAAAAGGTAAGACGACAAGTATATCAAGTTAGGGATTTGGTGATCAAATGTATCATACAGCCGCAAGGTGATCCCAGTGGCAAATGGGCTCCTACATACGAAGGACCATTTGTGATCAAAAACATATTCTCTGGTGGAGCAATGATCTTAGCCACCATGGATAGCAACGACCTGCCGCACCCTGCGAATGCAGACATAGTCAAAAGATACTACACATAAGACACCCGCTAGGTTGACACACCTAGGAAAAATAAGGGCATCCCGGCGAACCAAAAAGGTTCGGGCAAAAGTTAGGGAGAAAACAAAAAAATTTGTACACCTGGAAAGCTGAAAACTCGAAAGGGCGGCTTGGGAAAAAAAGGGTATCCCGGTGGACTGAAAACCCGAAAGGGCGGTCCTGGCAAAAGTTAGGGATTTAAAGCCTATGACTATGTTCTGTTAGATCACCTTGCGGACAACCTAACAAGCTCAGAGGTTCTGATCAATTCGATCATCTTCAGACGAGGCAACAAATAGACAAGATGCTCAAAGATACAAAGGATATAGCAGAATGGGAACCCCATGGGATTATTGTACATATCTATCTTTTCTTTGTATCAAAATTTTCATTTTTACGACGATATTCTCTTACTAGAATGTTTGTCTCATTGTAAAAAAATACTTACTCAAAGTCAATACAAAGATATCCCTTTGAAAGTGAAAAACTATCTGTTTTTCTTTACTCTTGTGTTTTGTTTACAAAAACATCCAATGATTTATTATTGAACATATGCATTTAAACATAATTACTGTTTACAAATAAACAAAATAGAAAGACAGTCACTGATGGCTTTAAGAGATAGGGAAATCTCTCTGAGCTATTCCATAAAATTCCCTGCAGTGTGTAGTTTAGTCCCCCAGCGGAACAAAGCTTCCAGATATATATCCTCGGTAGAAGTCGCCGAATTTCTCAGGATTTTCCAAAAGGATTTTACAAGCAGTACGCGACATTTTCCTAACAACAAAGTTTATTTCTCTAGGTGGAAATTCACCAACACTTCCGTTCATAACATGAAGACTTACATATCTTCAGCAGTGGTCAGGGATTTATTTTCCCCAAATACAACAGCAGTACAACAGACTAGCTCGCATACGCATACATCGCATCCATATATTATAAACATTGATAACACAAATGCATCATACCATGCATTTCATACAACATGACTTTACATTTGGCTAACATTTTACCCTTTTCAAGATAAGGTTAACAACTACCATTAACAATGTTCAAAGTTTTCAGATATAGTTCAGATACACTCCAGACACGGACTCCATTCTGATACTAATTCAGATTCAACTTTAAGATACAGTTCAGATACGCTCTAGACACGGATGCCATTTTGATACTCATTCAGATTTAGATTACAGATACAGTTCATATACGCTCCAGAAACGGATGCCATTCTGATACTCATTCAGATTCAGATTACAGATACAGTTCAGATATGCTCCAGACATGGATGCCTTTCTAATACTCATTCAATCTCAACTCTCAGATACAGTTCAGATACGCTCCAGACATGGACGCCATTCTGATACTCATTCTTTCAGCCTACAAATTAAAATCCAACAATCATTTTGGATGGCATCTACAAAGCCCATCTCTGAAAACTTTCTATCACCTCTCCAAATTGCATCTTTAAGCCCATTTCCTCAACTATCACATCACCGAGTGTAAATTTCTGAGCACTCTAGTGTCCAATCATCTTCCACCTTCGAGTCACAAATGGAAAAACCCGCCAATCTAACTCTTCAGGCTTAAGAAGATTGAACATGGGCAGCTGTTGTACCCCTAAATTTTTCCTCACTTATCAAGAATTTGCTCACAAGGTCTCCTTAGACTCAAGACTGCACTAGGGTTTGATCAGCTCAAGACACCTCCTTAAGCACTGATGATCAAAATTAGGGTTTGAGTTTGCACATGGATTTTTGAACTTCCTATGCCCCATATGACTTTCATGGATCATTATGGACCCCCAAGATTACTCATGTCAAGTTTCAAGCCTTGGATCACATTTTTGATCAGTCAATTGAGCAGTTGACCTAAAAATCAGTTGTATTGGGGAAAAGGTCAATCATGGCCAATTTATAGTCAAACTTCATAATTTTTGATCCACATCAACATTTTAAACTCATATGTATCATTTGATCAAGTTTGGACCATAACTCATCAAGAAATTTGTCAAATCTCCAAAAGGGCAAAATGGTCAAAATTAGGGTTTTGATTGGGAAACAACAATTTCTGATTTTTGAACTAGCAAATGGTCAATTGATTTAAGTCATAACCTCAAGGGTACAATTGCATTATTTTGACCTAATGACACGGTTCAAAATATTGCAAGTCCATTGGATTGACATATGAATTTTTCAGTCAACTGATCAAAAGTCAACTGTATACTGAAAATCAAACTTTGGGTTTTTGGTTAAATTCAAGTGCCAAAGATCCTAATTCATCAAAACATGTCAAAATATGAAAATTATTCATCAATAAATCAAAAAGTCAAGATTTCATTTTGAAAAGTCAAAATTTCTAAACTTAGAAAATTTTCTAAGTGTTGGAAATTTCATGTTTTTTTATAACTTTGAGCAAAATTTTCACCATGATGCAAGATGATTCAAGAGAAACTTCCAACATGAAATTTTTAGATCTCCATGAAATCTACAACTTTGCTTTACACAACTCCTTCCAAAAGTGTTTGGATCTCAAGTTATAATTTTATGAACATGTGGTCATGAAATTAAACACTTAGTGAAATTTTGCCCTAATTTGGCCAGGATTTTGACCTAACTTCATGACACCTTTTCATATAGATACAAGGGGAATCTTTAAAATAAATTCAAATATGGGTTGTAGAGCACATTGCAAGCTTTCCAAAATGTCAAAGAACTCTTTAAGATCATTCTTGAGTAGGGAGAATCGAAGAGATGAAGTTAGGGTTTTATCACTTGAATTACAAGTCATTTTTGATGAACACGTGAACCAAATCCATGCTAGGCTGCACGATCTTTGCTTTGCAGGACTCAAACTTGGTTGTAAATCCATAATTAATGTTTTGCACAGCTGCTAGAAGCTTTAATCCAAACATTCAATGCATTTCCCATGCTTAATACCATTTTAGGAAGAAAGGCAACATTGCCATTTTGGAAAAGTGGCTTTATGCATAATGTCCATTCTTCTTAAGCCTCAAACTTGTTTGTTCAGCACACACTCAACATACAAGTCAGATAAACATGTTTAAAGTTTGCAACCACTCTAGACAGCCTTGTACTATGCATTGGGACAATGTGTGTCAAGCTTGCTTCAAAAACAAGAAAATAGCCATATCATGTGATTTTTGAATTCTGATCAAGGACAAGTCTCCAAAATTGTTGCTTATAAATAAAATCACTATTTGTGAGCTAGGACACGAGCTGAAACACCCTGAAACACTCCCAAATTCTCTCTAGCCAGAAATTGCACAAAAAACTCCATTGATACACAGTTCTAACCTTAAACTTGTATCTCTCATTTCCCTCGTGCGTTTTCCCTCAAATTTATTCCTAAAGCTTCCTTACCTCAAATACAACTCATCCCCATCCTTATTCCAGATCTGTAACACCATTTACCATAACCTCCATAACCAAAAAATAGAGTCTGCAACTTGACTTGTCTAGGCCATTTCAGCCACTCTCAACTCAAGCAAATCATTGCATTAGCCTCCTAGGACCTCAAGGAAGCTAACCTGATCATCACCATCACTTGAAACAAGCTCAAACTCCAAACATAATTTCCAGTTTTGAGGTAAGTTTTCTCAACTTGGAACTCTTCATACAGGCATCATCAATAATTTATTTATGAACAAAACATGTAGATATCATTGCCCTGAACCTAACCATGTCAATAGTTTCCATTAATTTTGCTTGAGCTTAGAGAATTTTGAAACTAAAATTTATGAGATTTTTAGGGTTCAGATTAGGGACATTAAAATTCATGTTTATCTTTGATCTATAGTTTTAATACTTTGCATTTTTGGAATCGTGAGAAAATTTTCTACAAGTTTCATGTTTACAGTTTTGATTTTTGATGAGAAATGAGCAAGTTACAGTTGGTTTGGCTGGAGGTTGAAGATGAAGTCATCAAGGCGCATTTTGCCTTGTATATTTATTGTTTTGCTTATGTTAATGGATGTATAGCCACCCCAATGGTAGAAGCGTGCGCTTGTAACCTATGGGACCTGGGTTCGAGCCCCAATGGTACCCTTTTCATTTTTTACATTTTTACTTTTCTTATTTTTGGCTTTTTTGCAGGCACTGGGCCTCTTTGGGTCTGGCTTGTTTTTATTTTTGCTAACCAACCTCCCTGCAGGCTATTGGCACCCTTGGCCTAAGATTTTTTATTTTATTTTTTATTTTCATTTTTATTTTCTTAAATATACTTTCTAAACATTGAAAAATCATAAAATACAAAAAAATGATAGATTTATATTTTGACTTAGTTTATTTTATTTTTCTCACAAAAAAAATATTTTTATTAACTATACTTCATTAATTTTTTTACTTATTATCTTGTAAATATAATTAAAATTATTATTAGTTATTTTCTTTCATACTTATTTAAATATATTATTTTTGATATAAAAAAATACTAAAAATATTTTATAATGCTATGAATATTTTTAAGATAAAAATACCAAAAAACTACTTTTCTTAAACTTTTTTTTTGATTAATTAATGGAACTAGGGTTTTATTTAAAATCTTTTCTTAATAAAATTCAAATTTAATTAATTATTTTCTTTATTTAATTAGGTTAAGACAAAATTCCTTTTTTTTATGAAAATCAAACAAAGATACATTTTCTTTACATTTTGCATTTTTTGTACATTTATTCATTTTGTACTTTGTATTTATTTATGTCCTTGTACATTGATATCAATTCAATATGGTTGTAATAGACTAATTAGGCTTCACATTCTTGCAATCCCCATTTATAAATTGTACACTTTAATAGTTTAGTAACTTTAAATTCCGCAATTTATCGCTTTATACATAACATGCTAGTAATTAGGGTTTGTGTTGTACCCCAAAATTTACCCTCCCTTATTTCTCAATACATGTCAAGTGAAGTCCTCAAATTACTCAAGGAAGTCCAAGAGTTAACCAGACAAACTCTCTCCTAAGGCAGTCTGCCTCAAATTAGGGTTTCATTTTTCATCAAGATGCTTGAATCCAAAGGATCCCAAATGCTAAATATTGTCCTAATGTGTTCTCAAGATCATCCATGTCAAGTTTCAAGCCTTACAGAAGAAGTTTGCTCAGTCAATTGCTCAAAGGCCTGAAAATCGATTGTGTTAGGTCAAAAGTCAACTATGGCCAATATACAGTCAAACATCAAGATTTTTTGTCAACATAATTATTTTGAAGTATCATTCATAATTTTATCAAGGGTTGATCATGATTCATCAAGGATTTCTCACAACTCATCAAAACCCAAAAGTTGTTAAATTAGGGTTTTATCAGAAAAGTCAACTCAATTTTGACCAAGCATAACTTTCTCATACTTTATCATAAATGACCCATCCAAAGCTCATTTTGAAAAGGATTCAATTCCCTACAATTCATATTCAGCTCCAAAGTTCAAAATATGCACTCACAAGAAGATATGAATTTTGACATTATAGGTCATTTTGAAAAGTCAACAAAAACACCTTTTGGGTCAAAGCTTCATACATGAACATGGAAGACTCAATTGAGGTGATACCAAAAGGGTTGCTTATAGAACATCCTAAGATTTCTAAAAAGTCCAAGAAAATCTCTCTAGGGTTAAAATTGAGAGAGTTATGTATTGGCCAAGTTGACCTTTTTTGCAAAATTGCCAAAAGACAAATGTGCTCAAATTTGTATTCTTTGTCAATTGGGCCTAGTTTTTCATGATTGAATCTTGCTTATGGCATGGTCCACGATCCAAATCAACACCCACATACCTTTTTATTTATTTATTTATTATATTTTGATTTTTATCATTTAAAGGTCAAATTAAATCAAATAAATAGCAAAAAATAGAAAAGATTTGTTTTGATTTGATTTTGCATTGAACCACAATCCATACATGCTGGAAATAACCAAGAGAAATCATGTAAGATTGATAAAGGAAAAGAATCTTCAAAATAGGAAATATTGGATTTATTTTGAAACTTATTCAAATCATTTGATTTAGTCCATATATGTTAACCTAATGTTAATTCACTATTTAAGCAAGCCATTCCAACCCTAAAGAGGAGAGGATATGCAGCCTGCCTCAAGGGAGAAGTTTCTCAAAATTCAAAGAAGTGGTGTAATCTTCAAACGCTCAAGCCAACCGTTTTCCCTCGATTCCAATCACTTCATCATCATTCTGAGATTTTTAGGAGTGGAACCAGACCAATTGCAAAGGCCAAAGTCTACTAAATCGTGCCAACCCAAGCCTCCCATATTGGTAACTTTTTTATTTCTAAAACTTGTGCCATTCTTAATATAAATATATTGTGCTTGCATATACATACTATTGACATTATTCATAAATTTTTTGACGTATCTCATGTAAGGAATAAGCCCAGAATCGCAAGACACCATTGTTAGGGCTTAGGAAGAGGAAAGCTTCGAATTTTATGATACATGCACTTTTAGGATGAATGGATACCACCATTGGATTCCTGGGGAAATTTTAAGGGGGGTAGGGTCTTTTTTATCCTTTAATCATGCGTGTTTTGCATAATTGGTCTTGAGGTGTCACCGGAGAAGGTGACCGGAGCCACTAGGGCCGGTGGTTTGATTTTTGCAGGAGGCAGTTAAAGCACGCGTGGCTGTTTCTCATAACTTCATTGGCTGGGATCAAACGAACTCTTCCTCTCTCCAAATCGGATTGGTCCACTCAAGCCCCCAGGGCCCCACAGCGCACGCGTGTCATTTGATTTCAGCACTATCACCTTGTTTTATTTTTATTTTATTTATTTCATTAATATTATGACTAACGTTCCAGCACAGTTAGCAAGAGGGAGAGTCTATAAGGTACACGTCCTGGGTTCGACCCCAGGCGTGTTACTTTTACATTTTTCTGATATTCTCTATAGGTTCCAGTGCATCACGCCCTATGAAGTCCACCATAAGCCATCCAAATTCCACCATCAGATCCACCAGCAAGCTGGATCCAACGCTCAAGGAGCAAGAGGCCCACCATACGCCTCAAGTCAACAACCATACTGGATCATGCAAAGTCAAACGGGCTTGGATCAGTTGTGCCCAAAATTCATATTCCAACCCCCCCAATTGCTAAGCACACGCCCATTATTTATTTCTTTTTTTTATTTTATTTAAATCTTTCAATACTTATTTTTATTTATTTTTTAATTCACAAATTAATCTTTTTGTTTATAAAGTCATAAAATCAATAATTCACAAAATTAGGATTAGTTTTTTTTAATATTATCAAATTTAATTTAATTTAGTTTAACTTGGGGAAACTTTAATTTATTTTCACAATTAAAATTAAATTAGAAAATTAGGTTAACTTTTAATTTTATTTTCTCTTTTTCTCAAATAAATAAAAATACAAAAAATAGGTTTTAGAATTAATTAATTTATTTTTCTTAATTTAAAATTAATTAGAATTAGGATTTCTCTTTTTAATTTAATGATTTATTCTATTTTTTTAAATAACAAAACAAAACAAAAACATTTTTTTTATCAATCACCATTAGGTTTAGGCAAGGGTCAAAATGCTAGTTGTTTCGTATTCAATTCATCGCGCACGTGTCATTTATTTTGGCCAATATTTTTGTAACTGCTCATGGTTTGTAATAGTTTAATCTATGACTTTTTTTTACTTATCGCTTTTTCCTGGGTTTTTGGCTATGTAATTAATCCCCCTCCCAGAAGCCTTGTAATAGCATAGATTTACTTTCTCGCATTTTCAATTCCCGTAAATAATTAACTGTTTAGATGTATGTTAATAGGATTGTATGACAAGAATGCATGACAATTTAATACGGTTAGAAAACCCTAATATGCAAAGACAAATAACTGAAAACAGATCACTCGCACATATCACTCTTAGGGTATACTCACACTTCGGTTGCCTTCGGTAAACGATCATTAAGTATAGGGTGTCTTAGTGGTTGCCCTCCTGTCTAAAAAAGATCAAACGTCCCGTTCGAATGTTTCCTCAGAAAGGTTGCCTTGGAAATGTTGCCTCGAATATGATCTTAAGACTCTAGGGTTATTACTAAGACGTACTAACATTTCTCTAGTGGTCGTACGTCCCTTTCGAATTGACCCTTACAACTCCAATGACGGTGCTACCTATTTCTCAATAGTAGGATAACGCTGTCTAAAGGAAACAAGAATAGAAACAATATTTTTTCGAGTAGGTAGATGCTAGTAGGTACTTGCTCAAATCAAAGCTTTTTTTTCACACTTACACTTTTCAAACAAATTTTCAAAACAACTTCGTCACACCATTGAGGACTGATACAAGGGTTATCACGAAGTTAAACTTTTCAAAAACAAAGCACATACACAAGAAACTTTAAAAAAAAAAAAGAGCAAGTACCTAACAGCCCATGGAAAACCATGGATAGAAAGGGTGCTAACACCTTCCCTTTCTATAATCTACCCCCCGTACTCAAAATATCTCGAAAAAGGATTTTTTTGTGTAATTTTTTCCTTTCCGATTGGATGAAATAAAAGTCGGTGGCGACTCTTGCTTACCGCGACATTTTGCGAACACAAAACGCAAAATGCAAACCAGCATTCAAACAGTCGGTTATGCCACCGTATCACAGTTTGTATGGAAAGACTAAAACCAATACTTAGAAAATCCTAATTCAAGACAAAAACAAGCATGAAAACAATACACTTGCACACATCACCCCTAGGTTTATTCCACTTGGTTGCCTTATACAAAATGGCCATATTACGCATGCGAGGTATCTTAGCAAAACAAACAAATATAAGATCATAGTCCCTCGATGACGCTATCTAAGTTGCCTTTCAAATGATCTTAGTACCTAAAAGAGAATTCTAATATACCTTGCAACATTTCTAACCTTGGTTATATGATGACCCACACCCGTCCCGTTTACATCCAAAGATAGGGTTGCTTACCAAATCAATGGTAAGACAACAATGTCAAAGGAAAAGAAAATGAACAAGAAAGACTTTTGAGTAGGTAGAATGCTCGTAATTACTTGCTCCATTTCAAAACAAAACATCCTTGCTATTTTCAAAACAAACACATACACTTTCAAACATCTTACAAAATTGAAAACATTTTCAAAAGATCAAACATCTTTGTATACATTCTTACAAACAAGAATCATTACAAAGATTGCCTAAACAATGGCCTCTTTACAAAATACTTTCAAAAACCACAAAAAGCACAAATTCAAACAAAAGCAAGTGATCTAGCAAGTAACTAAGAGGCCATGGAAAACCGTGGATGAAAAGGGTGCTAATACCTTCCCTTTTCATAATCTACCCCCCGAACTCAAGAAATAATATCAAAGGTCTTTCCTGTGCTTTTTCACCTTTCCTTTTGGATAAAAGAAAAGTCGGTGGCGACTCTTGCTAACCGCAACATTTGCGATCAAACGCAAAACCTTCAAGTCAGTTCTCCCACCGTATCACGTGCTCCAAAGCCCATGCCCAGGCTTTGTTGAAATTTCTGAAGAATGCTCATGTACCACAAGAGACCTCTACTGATTAGTTTGAGAATTGTGTTACAAGCCTAACAATTGATAATGGTTTAGGCTTCTTTGATGCTGACTTAACTCCAGCAGGGAAGAATTATAACAAGGCTCTGCATATATCTATTGAGTGTAAGGGCACTACTTTGGCGTATGTGTTAGTTGATACCGGTTCCTCCCTGAATGTATTACTAAAAGGTGTTATGGATAGATTGGACTGTGAAGGGTTGGTGCTGAAACCCAGTGATATTGTGGTAAGAGCCTTTGATGGGTCAAAATAATGGTGCATGGAGAAGCTAATATTTCTATCAAGGTGGGATCTCAGGTTTTCAACTCCACTTTTTATGTAATGGATATTTGCCAGCCTATTCCTGTCTGCTAGGATGCCCTTGGATTCATGGGGCAGGCGCTGTTACCTCTATCCTACATAAAAAATTGAAATATCCAGTGAAAGATAAGATCGTTATAGTCTACGGAGAAGAAGAATATATGGTCAGCCATTTGAATTCTTTAAAATATGTTGAAATGGATGGTGAATTCATTGAAAATCCCTGCCACGCATTTGAAGTAATCCCTCTGACGATTTCTGTTGCTAAAGCTACTCTTAATACTCCTAAGATCATCAGGGATACATTGAGGATGGATTCTCTGAAGGATGCTAGGACTGTGATAGAAGAAGGAAGATGTACTGTTTAGGGTCAGGTTCCTGATATTCCTTACAAATTTGACAAGTTTGGTTTAGGCCTTACTACAGAGGGTCAAAGGGAAGCCCGTCGTGCTCAAGCTGGAAGACCTCATTTCCGTATTAGCAATAATGAAGTCAATGCTCTGGAAGACACTGATAGTGATGATGACTTGGACGACTAGATATTCCCAACTGTGGGCGGTGGACTCAACAAGTGGAAGAATAAAGACTTTGTACCAATATCCTTCAGCCAGAGTAATATTTATTTTTGTTTTTATCGCTTTAAGAAATTTGGTTATGTAATTTCTCTTTAAACAATGACTTTAAACCTTGTGTCTTTCCCGAGGCACAATGGTCTATTTGTTAAGGGTTGTCATTTCATATGTCATACTTTCATTTAATCAAGAAATTAGACGTTTTGCATTCAAATTTTGTGTTCTCTGTCTTTATTTTACTTTATTTTGCACTTTCAAATAGCTATGTGTTCTTACACACACCCACACACTACATTGCAGATCTCCATCCACTCTGGATCTCGTTGATAACGATCATTCTATTGCCACTCATGACTTTAAAAATCCAATCTACCAAGCCTAAGACGAAGGTGAGGAAGATTGTAAGATACCTGGAGAACTCTCCAGACTCTTGATTCAAGAAGAAAAGACTATTCAACCATATGAAGAGCCCATCGAAGTGGTAAACTTGGGTTCTAAGATAGATAGGTGAGGAAGATTGTAAGATACCTGCAGAACTCTCCAGACTCTTGATTCAAGAAGAAAAGACTATTCAACCACATGAAGAGCCAATCAAAGTGGTAAACTTGGGTTCTGAGACAGACATGAAGGAAGTCAAGGTTGGCACCAACCTAGAAGACAATGTCAAGAGAAAATTGATTCAGATGTTGCACGAATATGTTGAGGTCTTTGCTTATTCATACAAAGACATGTCGGGGCTCGATACTGACATTGTGGTTCACCGTCTGCCGATGAAAGAGGGTTGTGCTCCAATTAAACAAAAAGTTCATCGCATGCATCCCGAGATGTATAAGAAGGTCAAGGCTGAGGTCATGAAACAATTCAATGCGAGGTTCTTAGAAGTGACGTAGTATCCCTAATGGGTTGCCAACATTGTTCCCGTACAAAAGAAAGATGGAAAGGTACGTATGTGTGTAGATTACAGGGATCTGAATAGGGCGAGCCCCAAAGATGACTTCCCACTACCATATATTGATGTCTTGGTCAACAACACCGCTCAAAACATGGCATTCTCCTACATGGATGGTTTATCGGGTTATAATCAGATCAAGACGATGCCCGAAGACATGGAGAAAACTACCTTCATTACACAGTGGGGCATATTCTATTACAAGGTCATGCCTTATGTATTGAAGAACACAGTGACAACTTATCAACGTGCCATGGTAGCTTTATTTCATGACATGATTCACCATGAGATAGAAGTCTACATTGATGACATGATAGCCATATCACAAAATGAGGAAGAATATCTTTACCATCTATACAACCTATTTGAGAGGCTGAAGAAGTACAAACTAAGGTTGAATCCAAGCAAATGCACCTTTGGGGTGAGGTCTGGAAAACTTTTAGGTTTCTTCGTTAGTGGTAAAGGTATTGAAGTTGACCCTGCAAAAGTTAAAGCCATTCAAGAAATGCCGGCTCCCCATACTAAGAAGGAGGTCAGAGGTTTCTTAGGACGACTAAAATACATTGCTCGTTTTATTTCTCATCTCACTCCTACTTGTGAGCCAATCTTCAAACTGCTGAAGAAAGATCAAGTAGTAAAGTGTAACGACGACTGCCAAATAACCTTTGATAAAATCAAGGAGTACTTATAAGAACCTCTGATTCTGATGCCACTAGTTGAAGGGAGACCTCTAATCATGTACTTAACAGTGCTAGAGAATTCAATGGGGTGTGTGCTAGGGAAACATGACGAGTCTGGTCGAAAAGAGCATGCAATATACTACCTTAGCAAAAAGTTTACCGACTGTGAAACAAGATATTCACTGCTCGAGAAAACTTGTTGTGCTTTAGAATGGGCTGCTCGCCAACTAGGACAATATATTTTGACTCATACTACTCTATTGATCTCTAAAATGGATTCCATCAAGTACATATTTGAGAAGCCAACTCTCTCCCGAAGAATAGCCCGACGACAAATGATCTTAATGGAATACGACTTTCAATACAACACTCAAAAAGAAATCAAAGAAAGTGTATTTGCAGATCATTTAGCACATAAAGCTATAGATGAATATCAGTCCATTCACTTCGAATTCTCGGATGAGAACATCATGCTAGTTACAGATTGTTGTACCCCAAAATTTGCCCTCTCATTTCTCAGGAATTTTCTCATAAAATTTCTACTGAGTTAAGACTGCATAAGTTTGCTTTGATTCATAAGCTTCAATTAGGCAACCAGCTTCCTTTGAGTAACCTTGATTCAGATGTTTCGATTGAGCATCTGGTCCCCTTAGAGCAAGATTTGGTCCATAAGCCTCATTTAGGCATATGGCTTCCTACGAGCATCCTTTAATTCAAAAGTAGTGGCCTCCTAAATGCATCTTTCAATTCACCAACATATGGCCTCCTACAGGCATCCTTAGATTCACAAGTAGTGGCCTCCTAAATGCATCTTTCAATTCACCAGCATCAACCTCCTAAATGCATCCTTTTGATTCACAAGCATTAGCAGTATTTCCTTCATGCCTGCAAAGCAAGTACACCCTGCATGCCAGCATGCACAAGGCAAGTGCCTCCCTTGTGCTTGCTTTCGAATCACAAGGAGATGGCTTCCTCTGTGCTTGCCTTCAATGCAAAAGGCAATGGCTTCCCTTCATGCTAGCACCCACAAAGCGTTGGCTATTTTCACGCTAGCTTCGACTGGGAAATATTTCTCTTGGAAATGGTATGTTTCGATTTCACATAGTTTCTACACTATGACACACAATTGGCACAGTCGAAGGACATGCTTATGGTCCATTCGAAGGACATACATTTCCCCCTTTGAAGGACATGCATTGTTGGATTTGAAGGACATACATGGGTGTCCCATTCGAAGGACGTACCTGGGTGTCCCATTCGAAAGACATATCTTGGTGGCCCATTCAAAGAATTGCAAGTGGTGTACATAAGTGATACATGTGGTCCCTTTGAAGGACGTTCCTGGGTATCCCATTTGAAATACAAATATTGGTGGCCCATTCGAAGAATTGAAAATGGCCGATTCGAAAGATACACTTTGGTTGGAAGCAAATATTGTTGTTTGAAGAGGAGTCTGGTCGAAGGATGGATCTAGTTGGTAAAAATGAAAGAGTTTTATTCAAGATGCTTGCTGGCCAGAGTCCTATGTGCTGCCAAGTCCAAGCCTGTTGCACTGGCCACAACGCTCCAAAACTGCTGCAAACAGTCCTACTACGCTGCTCCCATATTTGCACCAAATTGGCATACATAAACTGCACCTCGAAAGCTACAAAAACAGAATACCTAATTTGTTCAAATCTCATTTGTTTTCCCTCCCAAACCTCCGCCAATTTCATCTATAAATAAGATGTTCCACGACACATCTTGGGGGGGGGGGGCTTTTTGTGTCTAGAGAGAGATTTTCTAACAAGGCAAAGAAAAGGAGAAAACACTTCACAAACTCTCTAACCCAGAATAAAAAGACCACACCCTTGTTTCTATTTCTTTCAAATCCAGCACTAGAAACATCATACTTGTTTCTTTCCTTCAAATCCAGAAACCAGGGAAACACCAACCCAACACTTTGTTCTTTCTTTCGAATCCAGCACTAGAAACACCGCACTTTTTTTTATTATTCCGAATCCAGAACTAAACAAACACCACCCTACCTTTCTCCGCTTTCAAATATAGTCAAAGAAACACAACACTTGTTTCTTTCCCTTCGAATCCAGGAGTATCCAGGGCAGCAACTCAAGTCTAACACCCACATTCCAGCTTCAAGCAAGGTAAGTCTTCCTGACCTTGACCCTTTCGTTTCAAGCATGTAAATAACCTTGTTTCTCCCCTTTTTGTTTGTTTGCTTTTCTTGTCCAAATATATGTTAGAACTAACCTATACAGACCCAAACGAAAGGAAAAGTTTGTGTAAATCGAAGCCTTAGGCTTCACCCCTTACTGTTTTACAGTGGTAAACAGAAAATAAGGTGGTGTGAATCGAAGGTTATAGACTTCGAGACACACTGATTTGCAGGCCCAAATGAAAGGACAAGGAGTGTGAATCGAAGGACGCAACACTGGTTGCAGGCCCAACCGAAAGAAGGAAAAATGTGTGAAATCGAAAGATACATCCTTCGACCCAGGATATCTTTCCTTTCTCTCTTTTGCACTACTTTTATCCTTATATTTTCTATATA
This sequence comes from Vicia faba, assembly GCA_948472305.1. Lineage (NCBI taxonomy): Eukaryota > Viridiplantae > Streptophyta > Magnoliopsida > Fabales > Fabaceae > Vicia > Vicia faba. The sequence goes on along the minus strand of OX451741.1, from coordinate 1,183,301,604 downwards.
TTTACATTTTTATATTCAATATGGTTGTAATAATTAGAACTTTTATTGCTTTTCAACCCCCATTTGTAAATATGTATACCCCATCCCCCAAATCATGTAATAGTGTAGGACATTTATTTTCCGTATTTTTATTGCTTTCATAAAATGCTAGTAATTAGGTTGTGTATGACAAGTTAAAATCAACAAGTAGACAACCCAAATTCAAGACATGCAATCAAACACACCATTCACACACATACACCTCTAGGGTAATCTCACTTGTTGCCTCGGAAAATAGTCATGTCCCTCGAATATGGGCATTTTAGCAAAGACCCTCGATAAAAGATCGTAGTCCCTCTATGTCCCTCGATGTTGCCTTCGGTAAACGATTTAGTCCCTAACGAAATTGCTAAAACGTCCCATAGGTTTCCTTCTATGACTATACAAATGACCCACGCCCATCCCTTCACATCCAACGATGGGGGTTCTTATCAATCAATGGTAAGATAGCAACATCTAAAGGAGGAGGAATAAAACAAAGACCTTTTGAGTAGGTAGGACACTCGTAGTTGCTTGCTTTCTCACAACTAAAAAACCATTTCCACACCAACGATTTCAATTGAAACATTTTCAAAAGTCAAAACTATTTGTACGCATTCTTATAGAGACAAGAATCATTACAAAGATACTTTTCAAAATCACTTTTAAAAAACATCTTCCACAACAAACATCTCTTCGAAATATTTTCAAAAACCAACACTTTGTACGCATTCTTATAGAGACAAGAATCATTACAAAGACGTTTTTAAAGTACTATCAAACTCACACCCACCACAAGCACATTTTAAAACAAATCAAGTGATCTAGCAAGCAACTAAGATCCCATAAATAACTACGGGTGAAAAGGGTTCTAATACCTTCCCTTTTTATAACCTACCCCTCGAACTCAAGAATACATCTCTAAAGGTCTTTCCTGTTCTTTTCAACCTTTCCTTTGTTGGATAAAATAAAAGTCGGTGGCGACTCTTGCTATTCGCAACAATTGCGATCAAATGAAAAACAACCAAGTCAGTTCTCCCACCGTATTACAGAACTGGAAACTCTACTAGGGACAAAAGCTTAACAGTGGGGTTAACTTAGATCTATATCACATTTACTTGCTTTCCTTGTTTGACTTGCTTGCTTTACATTATAGTTCCTTGTTTGGGTTTGTTTTATTCTTCCACCCGGATGTGGGGCACCTTTTAGATAAGTAGCAATAGATTGTGGAAATTGTACGACGTAGACCGATATGGTTGAAGCAATGGGTACGTTAGTGTGATGCATTTGTTGGTACCGGTATCTCTTGTATTGAATCAAGGAGAATACGGGGCCGCTGAGCAACGTTATGTAGCACTAACTGACAATAGAACCTTAATTTAACAACCTGGCCATTAGGAAGTAGTGAGATAGCTGACTTTGGTGCAAAGCTGAAGACTGGTTGATACTCGATGCTACACTCATTGAGATCGGACTTTTGGGATACCTCGGCCGCAAGAAAAGATTGATTATGCTGAGACAATGCCTAAAAGAAAGGTCGATGACATTGAGATCCCCTAGAACCCGGTTACTTTCTAGAACAGGTTAAGCCAACTAAACTTCAAGAGGGTACTTACCTACAAACCATGTGCAGGCCTAAACCTAAGGACTTGTCTGCTTTATGTGTATATGATTATCTATAAATAACGACTTGTTTTCTTTGCATACCTGTACATAACATGATAAACATCATAAAATCATAAGAATTATCACTAACCATTTCAAGGATTTAGGAGTTTATCTTTGTTTCTGTTTTGTAGGCCATGATTCCCATTCGTAGGAATACCAGCTGAGTCAGCTTCGTGAAAGCGCATCCTCAACTTCAAGAATTAGCATAAAGGGTGCCTAGAGATTCTCCCTTCACCAAGAAATATGGTCGACTTCTCAACTTGGCAACCTCAAACTTCCAAGAAGAAATGATGTGTGTGCTCTTCCAATTCTTTGATCCCATGCATCATTGCTTCACTTTTCTTGACTACCAATTGGTGCCTACATTAGAAGAATTCTCTCAACTTTTAGGAGTGTATGTGCTTGATCAAATAACATTCACCGGTTTAGAGGAGACTCCAAAGCCTGAAGTCATTGCCGAAGCCTTGCATTTGAAGAGAGACGATATTATAACAAATTAGGAGACAAGAAGTGGAGTTAATAGTTTCTTAGCCAAGTTTCTGTTGGAGAAGGATCGTTCATTTTGGGAGGATATGGATTTTTAAGCTTTTGCAGATGTCTTGGCCCTTTTAATCTATGGTTTGGTTCTATTTCCCAATCCGGACCAACTCATAGATGTGAGCACCATCAAGGTCTTTCTCTCTCACAATACAGTACCTACCCTGCTTGGAGACATTCTACATTGTCTCCACACTCGCACCATGAAGAAAAGAGGCACTCTTTTGTGTTTCATTCCCTTACTCTCTAGGTGGTTTATTTCATACCTACCTCGATCAATGTTGAAGAATGAGCAAGGCTTGACATGGTCTAAAAGGATGATGTCACTCACACATTCTAATATTCATTGGTGTTCGCGATCCTTGGAGGATATTACTATCATCGACCATTGTGGGGGATTCCCTAATGTCCCTCTACTTGGCATTAGGGGAGGTATTACCTACAACCCTTTATTGGCTTTACGACAATTTGGGTATGCACAAAGAGATGGTCCCCATGATACACTGATCTAAGGATTGGTATTCAATTACGAGGGCGACGACCAAGGCTATCGTCAAAGGTTCGTACGATCTTGGATAATGGTAAATAAGGCGGATAGCAAGACATTGGGGCATAAGAACTCCATTCCCATTGAGACTTACCTTAAGTGGGTACGAACTCGTGCTCAAAGTCTCATGATGCCTTACCCCTCCATCCTACCTATCATCATGGAGCTTGTGTCGAAGGAGATATTCCATATACTGTCCTTCATCTTGAAGACTTGCAAAGAGCTTGGATTCAGCTAAAGGAAGAACGAGACACCTTCGAAACCCAGTTCTATGCGAGTGAAAAGAAGGTTTTGGAGCTTACAAGATAGCTTCATGAAGAGCAAAATTTGAACGCTTACATTGCGCACAAAAGGATGCGCTCGACCTTTTTGTCTTAGGAGTTTGTTTTGTGTTTATTTCCTCCATTGTAAGCCCAAAGGGCATGGTTGTAATCAATTTAAACTTATTAATACAATTTATGTTTGCTCCCTTTTGTCTAAACAAATTTAAATCTTCGAATTCCTTGAAAACATTGCATCCACATATCATGCACGTCATCATGATAAGTTTTTCTCCACACGGGTTTCTCATCTGCTTATTGTTTATTTCAGTAGAGATGGCTCTAGGATAAACTATCAAGGATATTCAGACTCTATAACACGGTGGGAGAACTGACTTGGTTGTTTTGCGTTTGATCACAAATGTTGCGGTTAGCAAGAGTCGCCACCGACTTTTCTTTTATCCAAAAGGAAATGCTGAAAAGAACAGGAAAGACCTTTGGGATGTTTTCTTGAGTTCGAGGGGCGAGATTATGAAAAGGGAACGTATTAGAACCCTTTTCATCCATGGTTTTCAATGGGCTCTTAGTTACTTGCTAGATCACTTTATTTTTTTGAAAATGTGCTTTGTGTGGTTTTTGAAAGTATTTTGTAAAGATGTCATCGTTTAGGCAAACTTTGTAATGATTCTCGTTCGTAAGAATGTATACAAAGTGTTTGATTTTTTGAAAATTTTTTTAGGTTTGAAAGATGTTTTGAAAGTGTTGGTATTTAGAAAATAGAAAGAATTTTTTGGTTTTGAAAATTGAGCAAGTAACTAGGAACATTCTACCTACTCAAAAGTCTTTCATGTTCATCTCCTCTTTCCTTTGACATTGTTATCTTACCATTGATTTGGTAAGTAACCCTATCTTTGGATGTAAAAGGGACGGGTGTGGGTCATCGTATAACCATGATTAGAAATGTTGTAAGATATCTTAGCATTTTCTTTAAGGGACTAAGATAATTTTAAAAGGAAACATTTGATAGTGTCATCGAGGGACTATGATCTTGTATTTTTTATTGCTTTTGGCTAAGATATCCCACATGCATAACATGGTCATTTTTGTAAGACAACAAAGTGGAATTACCCTAAGGGTGCAAGTGTGCAAGTTTATTGATTTAAATGCTTGTTTACCTTGAATTAGGGTTTGCTATTGTTGATTTTAGTCTTTCCATACAAACTCTAATTACTAACATTTATATAAAAGCGATAAATTGCGGAAAGTAAAATTACTACGCTATTACATCATTATGGGAGGGGGTATACAAATTTACAAATGGGGATGACAAGTAAAGTAAACCCTAATTACTATTACAAGGCTTTAACAATTACATAATTTATAATGCAAAAATAATAAAATATGCAAGAAGATGTAAAGTGAGAGAAATTGTTTTTTTAGGTTTTTTTTTATAGAAACGGTTATGTAATTAATTTCATTGAAGAAAAACCTAAGTCTAAGTTAACAAAAAAACTAATTGTTTAGAAAAATGTTTTTGAGGTTTTATTTGAAAATAAAGGTTTTAAAATGTTAGGTCATTTTCAAGCAATGCAATATGTCCAAACTAAGCTAAAAAATCTCCAAAATCAAGAAATTTGGTGCCCGAGCTGACACGGGTCGTGTCAGTGGACACGGGCACCCGTGTCAGGATTTGTCCATGACTTTTCTGCATCTTTTTGGTTCTAGCCAATATGACACGGGCGCCCGTGTCACATGACACGGGCGCCCGTGTCAGCCCTTGTCCATCTTTTTTCTGCTCGTGTACGCACCAGTAACATTGACACAGGCCGTGTCGTGTGACACGGGCACCAGTGTTAGCCTTTGTCCCTGCATTTTAATATGTTTTTCAACCTAATTAAGCTGACACGGGCCGTGTTGTGTGACACGGGCACCCTTTTCAGCCTCTGGTTTGGCTTTTTGTTAGTTTTTTCTCTTTGATCTATCTTGTTATGTCTTTTAAGCGTAAAAGCAAATGATGTATGAATAATGATATCACAGTTTGAGAAAGTTTACCTCTCGAAGAGGAAGCTTTAGAACACATACGGATGTTTTCGTGTGCAAAGTAGTGATTAATTGAGCTCCTTTGAACTTTCTTGAAGTAGCTCCAACCTTCTTATTATGCTGAAAATGGTTGAACTGCTCCAACTGAGTCAAGTTGCAATGTATATTTTTTGAGTTTAGAAGATGGTTGTATTTATGTTATAGAAGTTATTCTTATGTTTGAACAACTTCTATATGGTGTATATGAAGTGTTTGGATGGTTTGTTTGGAGAAAACTTGCAAGGTATGAGATTCAAAGATTTGGACTTCAAAGCTCAAAAATGGAGGTTTTGTGTACAAATCTGGTTTTTGACAGCAAAAATGATTTTGAGTGTTAGTTTCCCCTCCTATTTTTATGGAACCTTTCTCTTGTGATTGGCCTCTCTATTTATAGAGAAGGTTTGAGACTTCAAACAACTCAGATTTTGAATGACGTGTTATGGCTATCTTGCTTGTTTTTGAAGCAAGCATGAAAAACATGTTTCCAATGCTTATACTGAGCTATCTATAGTGGTTGATCACTTTAAAAATGTTTTTTCTGACTTGTAGAAGTTGAGTGTGATTAGAACAACAAGTTAGAGGCTCAAGAAATTGACTTTATGATTAAAGTGAACTTTGCAAGAATGGCAATGGTGCCTTTGTGCGAAAAATGGAAAGATGCAATGGACAATATTTGAACCACTTGGATAATGGTTTAATCAATTGTGTAAACATCTGATTATGGATAGATTTGCAAGTCAAGAGGCCTGCAAAGTGGAGATTATGCAGCATGGCTAAGATTTTGGTTCCTTGTTCATCATAAATCCGCCTTGTAAATCAAGAATGAATGTCCAACTTCAGATCCTAGAATCTCCTAGCTCAAATATGATAAATTCATGCTATTAAATGTTTTGGAAATATTGAAACACCCTCTACAACTTTCATGTTGTCCATTTTTACAAAATCATCTTGTAACTATGTGAAACAATGCCAAGAAGTTGGGATAAAATCCTGACCAAAACTGCTGAAAATTTCTCTAAGTGTTTATTCAAAAATGCCATGACTTCATGAATTTATAACTCAAAATCCAAGCATTTCTAGGAGAAGTTGTGTAAATAAATGTTGTAGATCTCATGTAGATATACAACTTTCGTGTTGAAAGTTTCTTTTGAATCATCTTGCATCATGGTAAAAAATTGGCTCAAAGTTGTAAAAAAACATGAAGTTTTCAACACTTAGAAAAATTTCTGTTTGAAAACTTTGAATTTTCAAAACGAAATCTTGACTTTTTGAGGAATTGTGGTCCAAACTTGATCAAATGATACATATGAGTTTATAATGTTGCTATAGCTCAAAAATTATGAAGTTTGACTGTAAATTGGCCACAATTCACTTTTTCCCTAATATAGTTGATTTTTAGGTCAACTGCTCAATTAACTGAGCAAAAATGCGATCCAAGGCTTGAAACTTGACATGAGTAATCTTGGGGGTCCATAATGATCCATGAAAGTCATATGAGGCATTGAAAGTTCAATTATCCTTGTGCAATCTCAAACCCTAATTTCAATCATCAGTGTTTAAGGAGGTGTCTTGAGCTGATCAATCCTTGTGCAGTCTTGAACCCAAGGAGATCTTGTGAGAAAATATTTGATAAATGAGAGGAAAAATTTTGGGGTACAACAGCTGCCCCAGTTCAATCTTCTTAAACCTGAAGATTTAGATTTGTGAGTCTTCCATTCGTGACTTGAAGGTGGAAGATGATTGGACACTAGAGTGCCCCGAAATTTGCACTCGAAGATGGATTGTGAATGGGCTTATAGATGCCATTTGGAGGAATGGTGGAGATTTTCCGGAGATGGGCTTGTAGATGCCATCCAAAGGTGATCGTTGACAGGGAATGTATTAATTCTGAACTTGATTCCAACTGGAAAAGAATTAGAATAAATCTTTGGAGCAACTTATCTGAACCAGAAGAAGTTTGGTATGTTGTTTGACCAGTAAGAATCAAAATAAATCATGGCGTGATTTATCTGAACCGAGAGTGTTCTTTTTGGAAAGTATCAGGATAAACTGTTGAGGGTTTTAACTGAACCAACAGAGATCTTGAATGTTCTTTAACTGGAAAGAATCAGAGTAAATCTTGGTGTGATTTATCTGAACTAGAGAAAGTGTCTGCGGGGAAGAATCAAAATAAATCGTTGAGAGATTTATCTGAACCAGAAAGTATCCTTTTGGAAAGTATCAGGATAAACCGTTGAGGGGTTTAAATTGAACCAAAAGAAGATCGTGAACATTCTTTAACTGGAAAGAATCAGAGTAAATCTTTGCGCGATTCATCTGAACTAGAGAAAGTGTTGATGGGAAAGAATCAGAATAAATCATTGAGAGATTTATCTGAACCTGAAGTGTTCCTTTGGAAAGTATCAGGATAAACCGTTGAAGGGTTTAAACTGAACCAAAAGAGATCTTGAATAATCTTTAACTGGAAAGAATCAGAGTAAATATTTGCGCGATTTATCTGAACCAGAGAAAGTGTTGGCGGGAAAGAATCAAAATAAATCATTGAGAGATTTATCTAAACCCGAAGTGTTCCTTTGGAAATTATCAGGATAAACTGTTGAGGGGTTTTAAACTGTACCAAAAGAAGATCTTGAATATTCTTTAACTGGAAAGAATCAAAGTAAATCTTTGTGCGATTTATCTGAACCAACGGGGATTGGGAGAAGAATCAGAACAAATTGTTGAAAGATTTATCTGAACCAGAGAAGACAACTGCGGGAAAAGAATCAGAATAAATCATTGAGAGATTTATCTGAATCGACAGGGATATGGAAGAAACATTTGTTGTATAGATGGTTGACCAATCTTTTCTTGGGATTTGATCTGTATTTGACTTGTTGAAAATTTGATGACAATTTTCTGTTGATTGATCTTTCCTGAAAAAGATGAAAGGTTAGTTATATGAAATGTCATGATGTATGAAATGCATGGTGTAATGATGATCTCAAAATAAATGAGATTGTGTCGTATGTATTTGTGTTATCAACGTTATGACGTATAGGAGCGATGTATGGAGATGTTAATTGCTATGCCGTAGTGTTTCTGGAGTCGGGGAAAATAAATCCATGAGTGTTGCTAGGTATGAGGAGTGCAGGTATTCATGTTTTGAAGTGCAGATGAGTTGATGAGTCTCCATTTGTTAGAGAAATAAACTATGTTGTAAGGGAAACACCGTGCAATGCTTGTGAAATCCTGTTAGGGAATCCTGAGAATTTAGGTGACTTTTACTGGGGAGTGATAACTGGAAGTTTAGTTTCGCTGGGGATGTGAGAGAGCTTGATATCATTAAGCTGCACACTGTGGGGGATTTTATGGAATAATGTAAAGATATTATCCTATTTCCTAAATCCATTAGTGATTGTCTTTCTATTTTCCGTTCCTTTTTTGTTCATTTGTAAACAGTAGTTACATTCAAATGCATATGTTCAAAAATAAATCATTGGACCTTTTCGCAAACAAAGCACGGAAAAAGAAGAAAAAAAAGATAGTTTTGCACTTTCAAAGGGCTATCTTTGTATTAACTTAAATAAGTATTTTTTGTACAATGAGATGAATATCCTAGTAAGAGAATGTCGTTGTATAAAGATGAAAATTTGATACAAAGAAAAGATAGCTATGTGAAATAATCCCATGGGGTTCCCATTCTGCTATAGCCTTCGTGTCTCTGAGCGTCTTGTCCACTTGTTGCCTTGTCCGAAGTTGATTGGATTGATCGGAACCATTGAGCATGTCAGTCAAAGCTAACGGTTGTCTGTAAGGTGATCCAATGGGACATAGTCATACGCTTTAATTCCCTAACTTTTTCATGGACCGCCCTTTCAGGTTTTCAGTCCACTGGGATACCCTTTTTTGCCCAAGCCACCCTTTCGGGTTTTCAGCTTGCCGGGTGTACAGATTTTTATATTTTATCCCTATTTTTTTCCTGAACCTTTGTGGTTCGTCGGGATGCCCTTGTTTTGCCTAGGTGTGTCAACCTAGCGAGTCTCTTATGCGTAATATCTTTTGACTATGTCTGCGTTCACAGGGTGTAGAAGGTCGTCGCCATCCATAGTGGTTAAGATCATTGCCCCACCAGAGAATATGCTTTTGATCACAAATGGACCCTCGTATGTAAAAGTCCATTTTCCCCTGGGATCACCTTGTGGTAATATGATACGCTTGATTACCAAGTCACCAACCTGATATACCTGATGTCTGACCTTTTTGTTAAAAGCTTTGATCATACGTTTTTGGTACACCTGGCCATGACAGACAGCCGTAAGCCTCTTCTCATCAATTAGGTTGAATTGGTCAAGTCTAATTTGGATCCAGTCGTCTTCACTCAGCCCTGCATCTTTTATGATTCTTAGAGAAGGTATTTGTACTTCAATTGGTAGAACAACTTCCATGCCGTATACCAAGGAGAAGGGAGTTTCCCCTGTTGATTTGTACATCATGGTATGGTAACCGTGGAGAGAAAATGGTAGCATCTCATGCCATTCCTTGTAGGTTACTGTCATTTTTTTGTATGATCTTCTTAATGTTCTTATTTGCGGCTTCGACAACGCCATTCATCTTTGGCCGGTAAGGGGAAGAATTATGGTTCTGGATCTTGAATTGCGCGCATAGTGCAGTGATCATAGTATTGTTGAGATTTGTACCATTGTCTATGATGATTCTCTCTGGGATACCGTACCGACATATGAGATTCTGTTTGATGAATTGGGCCACAACATTCTTAGTAACGGAAGCAAAAGAAGCTGCCTCAACCCACTTTGTGAAATAGTCAATGGCCACCAAGATGAAGTGGTGTCCATTAGAAGTTATAGGTTTGATTTCTCCAATCATATCGATGCCCCACATCGCGAATGGCCAGGGAGCAGTCAGAACATTTAGAGGAACTGGAGGCACATGCACTTTGTCAGTGTAGATCTGACACCTGTGGCAGGTTCGTGAATGTTGATAGCAATCTGCTTCCATGGCAGACCAGTAATACCCTGACCGTAGGATCTTCTTAGCCATCGTATGCTCACTGGAATGGGTGCCAAAAGTGCCTTCATGTATATCATCCATGATCATTTCTGCCTCAACCTTGTCTATGCAACGAAGAAAACCAGAGTCATGGTTGGGCTTGTAGAGAATGCCATTACTTAGGAAGAACTTAACATCGAATCTCCTCAAGAACTTCTTATCATTGACGGAAGCTCCTTCCAGATACTCCTGAGCCTCGAGGTACCTCTTGACTTCATGGAACCAAGGCTAGTCCACTACTTCTTCAGTATTGATCTCATGACAGTAAGCTGGTTCATCCATCTGTTCAATGGTGATTTGGGGAGCCTCGGTAACCTATTTGAGTTTAAACATGGATGAAATTGTGGCTAGCGCGTCTGCTAGTTGATTTTCTTCTCTTGGAAAATGCTCGAAGGTAATTTCCTCAAAGTGTGGGATTAATATCAACACATGTTCTTTGTAGGGGATGAGGTTAGGGTGCTTCATATCCCATTCTCCTTTAATCTGGCTAATGACTAAAGTTGAGTCTCCGAACACACTTAAGGACTTTATTCCCAAATCTATGGCAACTTTGAGACCAAAAATACACGCTTCGTATTCTTCCATGTTATTTGTACAATTGAAGAAAAGTCTTGCAGTGAATGGAGTATGACATCCTTCAGGGGATATGATTACAACACCTATGCCATTTCCGAGTGCGTTTGAGGCTCCATCAAAAACCAGGGTCCATTGGGATCCTTGTTCAGGTCCGCCATATGGTCTGAGTTCTTTACAATTATTTACCATCATGATGTCTTCATCTAGGAATTCGAATTTCATGGGCTGGTAGTCATCCACAGCTTGATGAGCAAGGTGATCGGCTAGTACACTGCCCTTTATTGCTTTTTGGGTAGTGTACTGAATGTCGTATTCAGTCAGGATCATCTGCCATCTTGTTATTCTCCCAGAGAGGACATGCTTCTCGAATATGTATTTTATTGGATTCATCTTGGATATAAATAATGTAGTATGGGTCAACATATACTGTCTTAGCCGGCGAGCAGCCCATGCCAGAGCGCAACAAGTTTTCTCGAGCAATGAATATCTTATTTCACAGTCGGTAAACTTTTTGCTCAGGTATTAAATAGCATGCTCTTTTCGGCCAGACTCGTCATGCTGCCCCAGCACACACCCCATTGATTTTCCAAGACGGTTAGATACATGACAAAGGTCTTCCCTCGACTGGCGGCATCAAAACAGGAGGCTCTTGTAGGTACTCTTTGATCTTGTCGAAGGCAACTTGGCATTCATCATTCCATTTGACTACTTGATCTTTCTTCAGTAATTTGAAGATTGGTTCACAAGTAGCTGTTAAGTGAGAAATGAATTTGGAAATGTAGTTTAGCCGCCCTAAGAATCCTCTGACTTCCTTCTCAGTATGAGGAGTAGGCATTTCTTGTATTTCTTTCACCTTGGTAGAGTCCACTTCGATACCTTTACCGCTGACGACGAAGCCTAGGAGTTTACCGGACCTCACCCCAAATGTGCATTTATTCGGGTTCAGCCTCAGTTTGTACTTCTTTAGTCTCTCAAAGAGTTTCTACAAATGGTCAAGATGTTCCTCTTCAGTTTGAGACCTTGCTATCATGTCGTCCACATAGACCTCTATTTAGTGATGTATCATGTCGTGAAATAGAGCTACCATGGCATGCTGATAGGTTTCCCCAGTGTTCTTCAACCCGAATAGCATGACCTTGTAACAGAATGTGCCCCACTGTATGATAAAGATTGTTTTCTCCATGTCCTCAGGCGCCATTTTGATTTGATTGTAACCTGAGAAACCATCCATGAATGAGAACACTTTATGTTATGCGTTATTGTCAACCAGAATATCGATGTGGGGAAGTGGGAAATCATCCTTAGGGCTTGCCTTATTCAAATCTCTGTAATCCATGCACATTCATACTTTGTCGTCCTTTTTAGGCACTGGAACAACATTGGAGACCCATTGTGGATAGGAGGTGACGACTAAGAATTTGGTGTTGAATTGTTTCATGACTTCAGCCTTAATCTTCTCTGACATGTCTGGCCGCATGCGACAGACGTTCTGTTTTACCAGATGGCAGTCTTCTTTTGTCGGTAGACGATGGACCACGATATCAGCATCAAGTACTGGCATGTCTTTGTACAACTAGGCAAAGACCTCAACATAATCATGTAGCAATTAAGTTAGACGCTTCTTGACACTAGGTTGCAGATTGGCACCCACCTTGACTTCTTTCTTGTTCTCTTCGGTACCTAGGTTAACTGTGTCCACTGGTTCTTCGTGGGGTTGTATGGTCCTTTCTTCTTGTTGTAGTAACCTGGCTAGTTCCCCTGGAACTTCACAATCTTCCTCACCTCCGTCTTCGGCTTGGTAGATTAGATTTTTAGAGTCATCAAAGGCCATAGCAGAATTGTCACCCATGGGATCCCGAATGGATGTAGATCTGCATTTTGAATGTGAGTGTGTGTAAGAGTATAACTATCTTTGAAAGAAATAAAAATGTAGAAAAATAAAAACAAAGAGCACAAAGTTTGTATGCAAAAACGTCCATGATTCATTGATGACATATTAAAATGAGGTAACAAACCTTACAAATGGACCATTGTGCCTCGGGTAAGACACAATGTTTTAAAAGTATGAATTGTTAAATTATTACAAGTCCGAAAAATATTAAAGACAATTATTGTTGGATAAAAGTAATTGGGATAAAATCTTTAGCTTCCCAATTTCTGAGTCCTCCATTGACAGTTCGAAAAATCCATTCATCCAGGTCATAGTTATCCTCATCATCTTCCACTGTGTTGACTCCGTGGTTGCTAATCTTCAAGGGTGGTTCCCTGGCACAAGCACGGCGTACAGTTTTTTGGGCTCCTGAAGTGAAACCCAAACCAAATTTGTCAGATTTGTAAGGGGTATCCGGGAGTTGTCCCCAAATAGTACACCCACCTTCTTCGATCACCGCCATGGCATCTTTCAGATAAGACATCTTTAGCGGAGGTCTTGTAATCTTCGGGATTTGGGAAACAACCTTGGTTACTGCCACGGTTTGTGGTACTTCCTCGAAATGTTGAAATGGAGTTTCAATGAATTCACCATCCAATTCCACGTATTTGAAGGAGTTTAAGTGACTGACCATATATTCCTCTTCTCCATGGACAGTAATGAATTTCCCCTTGGTTGGGTATTTTCGCATTTGATGTAATGTAGAGGTGACGACACCAGCGTCATGAATCTAAGGTCGGCCCAACAAACAGGAATAGGAAGGGCGAATGTCCATCATGTAAAAAGTTGAATCAAAGGTTTAGATTCCAACTTTTATGGGGATGTCCACCTCCCCATGGACCATTCTCTTTGAACCGTCGAAGGCCCTTACCACTATGTTACGGGGTTTTAAGGTTAAACCTTCACAATCGAGTCTATCAAGAGCTTTCTTAGGCAACACATTCAGAGATAAACTGGTATCAACCAAGACATGGGCCAAAGTTGTGCCCTGGAATTCGACAGAGACATGCAATGCCTCGTTGTGCTTCCTCCCTCTAGGTGTCAAGTCAGCATTAGAAAAGCCTAAACTATTGTCAGCAGTTAAACTGGCCACACAGTCTTGGAACTGATAAGCAGAGGTTTCTTATGGTACATGGGCAGTTTAAAGAAATTTCACCAAGGCCTTCGCATGAGCCTCGGAGCACAATAATAAAGCCAACATGGAAATCTTTGATGGAGTCTTCCCTAGTTGTTCGACTACGTTATAGTCGCTTCTCTTTATAATTTTCAGAATTTCTTCCATCTCCTTTTGGGAGGCTTCAGGGATAGATACTGATTGCGCCTTCATCCGGACATGCTCAACCATAATGCCTTTTCCCTAAGTCTCGGTCGACTCGGTGGTTGGCGTGTCAGTAGGGGTAACCATAGGGATTGTAGTAGTAGTAGTGTCAACAGGAACAGAAGCAGGGATAATCACATGACCGGTAACAGTCTTCGGAGGAGCAATCTCGGGAGAAAATACTCTGCCACTTCGGGTTATTTTGCTGGTTCTGCAATGTTGCTGATGTCCGGGTAAGCCTTCCCAAAAATTGAGTCTTCATCAGCCAACTAATCTTGCTTGACACCGTGATAGTAGACGTCGCCCCCATAGTTCCATGGGACAGTTTTATCTGATGAGTATGGGATTGGTCCTGGCATAGTAATTATCAGTGGAGCTACTTTAGGAACTGATGTAATACTAATGGGTCTTTTGGTGGAGACCCTGGAAGGATTGAGGAAAATGGTTATTATTGAAACATCATTGTAAGAAATGGTTGGAACGGGAGTATTTTCAAACAAAATCTCTTTGTCGTCCATTAGGCACTGAATACTTACTTTCAATAAATGACAACCAGTTGGTAGGGATAAACAGAAGTGGCAGCCTTCATCACAACCCAGAAATTAACCGGCCTTCAACAGGTTCCTCTTGACAGTCAGGAGAGGAGTAACAACTTTATCAAGAGCAGTAACAAACATATCATCTTCAACAGCGTTAACATCACAGCCATGCTTGGGCATAGGAGTGGTGATAACATTTGGGATTTCAGGAGCATCAAATTCAATTTATTTTACTTCAAGAAGGTCTTGCACCTTGTTTTTCAAAGCCCAACAATTATTGGTATCATGGCCTGAACTTTCTGAATGGTAAGCACAGCGAGCATTATGATGGTAATGAGGAGATGCAGTGTTGGGATTCTTCGGGGCTTCTTTCAAAGTTACTAGATTAGATCTCAATAAATGTGGCAGGACTTGAGATAGTGTCATATTTATCCGGGTAAACGGTCTTACCAGTATTTCTGTTCTTGGTTGGTTGCTCCTTTATTGAGTAGGTGCAAGCTTAGGGATCATGACAACCCCTACCATTGGACGGTGTTCAGTTCTATCTTGATTTCTTTGAGGATACACAACACCAACTTCTTTCTTCCCAATAAATGGTTTTCCCACGACACTGGAGGATGCGTCTTTTTGGATCTTCCCACTCTTAATCCCGACTTCCACTCTTTCCCTGGTCAAGATTAATTCAGGGAAGCCTGCTGAGGAGGTTCCAATTAGATGATTAAAAAATGGACCAGATAAGGTCCCTAGAAACATATCCACTAGTTCCCTTTCAGACAGGGGAGGTTGGACTCTTCCTTCTAGATCCCTCCATTTCTGAGCGTAGTATTTGAAACCATAGCCATACTCTAGAGTTGAGTACGGGTGGTAGCAAGGTCTGTGTTGTACTAATATTGTTTATAAAAAGCAGCGGAAAGGTCTTCCCAATTATGAATGTTGGCCCTTTCCAGTTGATAGAACCAATCTAGCTGAGTCCCGCATAGACTGTCTTGAAAGAAGTGGACACATAAATCTCTGTCAGCAGTATGAGGCTGTATCTTCCTCACATAAGATCGGAGGTGCATCTTGGGACACGAAACCCCGTCGTACTTATCGAACACTGGCTACTTGAACTTTGGTGGAATAACAATCCCAGACACCAAACCCAACTCTTCAAAGTCCAGCCCGGGAACTTTCTGAATCTCCATTGCACTTAGTCGTTCTTCCAGGTGTTTGTATTTGTCATCCTCCGGGGGATATTGCTCTTCAGAGTAATCCTCTTCTTCTTCCTCTTTAGATTCTGGCTGGGCAGTCACTTCTTTTCCTTTCCCTTATTGATTAACCTTTTCACCAGATGATGTCGCGAAGTCTAGGGTTCGTCTGGCTTGTCCTTGGAACCTTCTTCCTAGATTCAGAACTCCAGTTGTTTTCTTTGCTTTCTTCTTTTCTTCAATCAACAAAGTTTTCAAATCCTCTTGTCCTTTGGCTAGAGTCAAGAACATCTGTTGAAACAGAGCATTCTGCGCCTGGAGGTCTTTTACTATCTGCTCGAGATCCATCTTACTGAAATAAACAGTAGAAAGATGAGGAGACTTGTTGTAAGAAACCTGCTTATATTATGATGAATGGAGATGCATATGCAATGATTTCAAGGAAATTAGAGATTTAAATTTGCTTTAGACCAAAAAGAAACACACGTCATATTAATAAATCAAAGTTTAAGTACATCATGCCTCTTTTGGGCTTACAAAGAAATACAAAACTCTAAGATAAAAAAGTTGTACGCATCCTCTTTGGTGCGATGTAGGCGTTCAGGCTCCGCTCCTCATGAAGTTGCTCGGTGAGTTCCAGAACCTTCTTCTCGCTGGCGTAGAATTGGGCCTCGAAAGTGTCTCACTCCCCCTTAAGTTGTATCAAATCCCTTTGCAAGTCTTCGAGAGAGGTGGGCATGTCAATATGTAGGATATTGTATGAAACATCTCCATCCACAATAGGCTCTATGATAACCAGGAGAATGAAGGGGTAAGGCATTATGAGACTTTGAGTACGAGCTCGTATCCATTTGAGGTAAGGCTCAAGAGGGATGGAATTCTTATGCCCCAATGTCTTACTATCTACCTTGTTCAACATCTTCCAAGCTCGGATAACCCTCTGGCGTTGACCTTGATCGTCATTCTCGTAGTCAAATACCAAACCTTGAATGAGCATCTCATATGGGCCATCCCTTTGGGCGTAACCAAATTGTCGTAAGGATAAGCAGGGGTTGTAGGTGATACCTCCCCTAATTCCAAGTATGGGGACATTAGGGAATTCTCCACAATGGTCGATGATAGTAACATTCTCTATAGATCAGGAACACCAATGAATGTCTGAATGCTTGAGTGTCATCAACCTATGTGACTACCTTGAACCTCGCTCGTTCTTCAATACAGATTGGGGAAGATGCAAAATAAACCATCTTGCCAAGAGAGGAGTACAACACATAAGGATACCTCTTTCCTCATAGTGCGAGTGCGAAAAGAATGTAGGATGTCCCCTAGGAAAGTAGGCACCGGGTTACGAGACATGAAGATTTTGACGGCATTCACATATATGAGTTGGTCAGGATTTGGAAACAAAACATCCCATAGATGAGGAGAGCCATAATTTCCTCAAAAGCTTGCAAATCCAAGGAGTTCCAACAGTTTTGGGCTTTCTCAAACAAGAACTTGGCTAAGAAACCTTTGACACCACTCCTTGTTTCCCAATTAGTTGTGATATCAGATGATTGCAAGTGCAGGGCTTGAGCAATCTCTTCTGGCTTTGGATCTCTTTCCGTACCGTTGAAAGGTAGTTGATTGAGAATGGGAATCCTCAAGGGTTAGGAGAACTCTTCCAAAGTTGTCACAAGTTGATAATCGGGAAATGTGAAGCAATGGTGTAGAGGATCAAAGAACTGGAAGAGCACCTTCATCATGTCCTCATCAGTGTTGGAGGTCACCAAGTTTAGTAGGCGACCATGTCTTTTGATAAATGGAGAATTTTCAGGAATCCTTTATGCTAGCTCTCTAAGTTGAGTAGGGATCCTTACAAGGTTTACTTGAATGGTTTTCCTGCGAATAGAATCCATGTCCTACAAAACAGAACAAAGATAAATCCCAAAATCCTTGAAATGGTTAGTGAGTATGAGTATGATGTTATGATGTTTATGATGTTATGTACAAGTAAATATATACAAACAAAACAAACAAGTCCTTAGGTTTAGGCTTGCATGGAGTCTCATAGGTAAGCACCATCTTGAAGTTTAGTTGGCTCAAACCTGTCCTAGAAATAGTAACCGGGTTCTAAGGGAGCTCAATATCACTGGTTTGTTTTCTCGGGCATTGTTTCATCGCAAGCCTCTTTAATGGAGACCGAAATATCCCAAAAAACCAAAACTCAATGAGTGTAGTATCGAGTATCTACCAACTTTGGACTGCACCAAAGCCGGTCAACTCACTACATCCTAATGGCCATGTTAGTCAAGTAAAGGTTCTATAAGTTAGTTAGTGCTTCATGACATCACTCAGTGGCCCCTATTCTCCTTGACTACTCAAGGGCTACCGGTACCCACAAATATGTCACACTAACGTAGCTATTGCTTAGACGATGTCAGTATACCCAACACAGTTTCCACAATGTATTGCTACTTACCTATAAGGTATCCCAAATCTGGGTAGAGGATTCAAACCCTAACAAAGAACAAAAATGTAAAGCATACAAGTCAAACAATGAAAGCAAATAAATGTGATCTAACCCTAAGGTAACCCCACTTTTAAAATTCTCCCCAGCAGAGTCGCCAGTTCTGTAACACGGTGGGAGAACTGACTTGGTTGTTTTGCATTTGATCGCAAATGTTGTGGTTAGAAAGAGTCACCACCTACTTTTCTTTTATCCAAAAGGAAAGGCTGAAAAGAACATGAAAGACCTTTGAGATGTTTTCTTGAGTTCAGTGGGGTAGATTATGAAAAGGGAAGGTATTAACACCCTTTTCGTCCATGGTTTTCCATGGGCTCTTAGTTACTTGCTAAATCACTTTCTTTTGTTTGAAAATGTGCTTTGTGTGGTTTTTGAAAGTATTTTGTAAAGATGTCATCGTTTAGGAAAACTTTGTAATGATTCTCGTTCGTAAGAATGTATACAAAGTGTTTGATCTTTTAAAAATGTTTTTAGGTTTGAAAGATGTTTTGAAAGTGTTGGTATTTAGGAAATAGCAAGGATGTTTTGGTTTTGAAAATTGAGCAAGTAACTAGGAGCATTCTACCTACTCAAAAGTCTTTCATGTTCAACTCCTCTTTCCTTTTACATTGTTATCTTACCATTGATTTGGTAAGTAACCCTATCTTTGGATGTAAAAGGGACGGGCGTGGGTCATTGTATAACCATGATTAGCAATCTTGTAAGATATCTTAGCATTTTCTTTAAGGGACTAAGATCATTTTGAAAGGCAACATTTGATAGTGTCATCGAGGGACGATGATCTTGTATTTTTGATTGCTTTTGGCTAAGATATCCCACATTTATAACATGGCCATTTTTGTAAGACAACAAAGTGGAATTACCCTAAGGGTGCCAATGTGCAAGTGTAATGATTTACATGCTTGCTTATCTTGAATTAGGGTTTTCTATTGTTGATTTTAGTCTTTCCATACAAACTCTAATTACTAACATTTATATAAAAGCGATAAATTGAGGAAAGTAACATTACTACGCTATTACATCATTAGGGGAGGGGGTATACAAATTTACAAATGGGGATGACAAGTAAAGTAAACCCTAATTACTATTACAAGGTTTTGACAATTACATAATTTATAATGCAAAAAAAGTAATATATGCAAGAAGATGTAAAGTGAGAGAAATTGTTTTTTTAGGTTTTTTTTATAGAAAAGGTTATGTAATTAATTTCATTGAAGAAAAACCTAAGTCTAAGTTAACAAAAAAAAACTAATTGTTTAGAAAAATGTTTTTGAGGTTTCATTTGAAAACAAAGGTTTTATAATGTTAGGTCATTTTCAAGCAATGCAATATGTCCAAAATAAGCTAAAAAATCTCCAAAATCAAGAAATTTGGTGCCCGAGCTGACACAGGCCGTGTCAGTGGACACGGGCACCCGTGTCAGGATCTGTCCATGAATTTTCTGCAACTTTTTGGTTCCATCCAATATGACTCGGCCGTGTCACATGACACGGGCGCCCGTGTCAGCCCATGTCCATCTTTTTTTTGCTCGTGTACACACCAGTAACATTGACACGGGCCGTGTCGTGTGACACGGGCACCCGTGTCAGCCTCTGTCCTTGCATTTTACTATGTTTTTCAACCCAATTAAGCTGACACGGGTCGTGTCGTGTGACACGGGCACCCGTGTCAGCCTCTGGTCTGGATTTTTGTTAGTTTTTTCTCTTTAATCTGTCTTGTTATATCTTTTGAGCGCAAAAGAAAATGATATATGAATAATGATATCACAGTTTGAGAAAGTTTACCTCTCGAAGCGGAAGCTTTAGAACACGTATGGATATTTTCGGGTGCAAAGTAGTGATTGATCGAGCTCTTTTGAACCTTCTGGAAGTAGCTCCAACCTTCTTATTATGCTGAAAATGGTTGAACTACTCCAACCGAGTCAATTTGCAATGTATATTTTTTGAGTTTAGAAGATGTTGGTAATTAGCTACAGAAGTTATTCTTATGTTTGGACAACTTCTATATGGTGTATATGAAGTGTTTGGATGGTTGGTTTGGAGAAAACTTGCAAGGTATGAGATTTAAAGATTTGGACTACAAAGCTCAAAAATGGAGGTTTTGGGTACAAATCTGGTTTTTGACAGCAAAAATGATTTTGAGTGTTAGTTTCCCCTCCTATTTTTATGGAACCTTTCTCTTGTGATTGGCCTCTCTATTTATAGAGAAGGTTTGAGACTTCAAACAACTCAGATTTTGAATCACATGTTATGGCTATCTTGCTTGTTTTTGAAGCAAGCATGAAGAACATGTTTCCAATGCTTGTACCAAGCTATCTAAAGTGGTTGATCACTTTAAACATGTTTTTTCTGACTTGTAGAAGTTGAGTGTGATTAGAATAACAAGTTAGAGGCTCAAGAAATTGACTTTATGATTAAAGTGAACTTTGCAAGAATAACAATAGTGCCTTTGTGCCAAAAATGGAAAGATGAAATGGACAATACTTGAACCACTTGGATAATGGTTTAATCAATTGTGTAAACATTTGATTATGGATAGATTTGCAAGTCAAGAGGCCTGCAAATAGGAGATTATGCAGCAAGGCTAAGATTGTGGTTCCTTGTTCATCACAAATCTGCCTTGTAAATCAAGAATGAATGTCCAACTTCAGATCCTTGAATCTCCTAGCTCAAATATGATAAATTCATGCTCTTGAATGTTTTGGAAAGCTTGAAACACCCTATATAACTTTAATGGTTTCCATTTTGACAAAATCATCTTGTAACTATGTGAAAAAATTCCAAGAAGTTGGGATAAAATCCTGACCAAAACTGCTGAAAATTTCTCTAAGTGTTTATTCAAAAATGCCATGACTTCATGAATTTATAACTCAAAATCCAAGTATTTCTAGGAGAAGTTGAGTAAAGCAATGTTGTAGATCTCATGGATATATACAACTTTCATTTTGAAAGTTTCTTTTGAATCATCTTGCATCATGGTAAAAAATTGGCTCAAAGTTGTAAAAAAACATGAAGTTTTCAACACTTAATAAAATTTATAAGTTTGAAAACTTTGACTTTTCAAAATGAAATCTTGACTTTTTGATTTCTTGATGAACAAGTTTCATATTTTGACATGTTTTTATGAATTGTGATTTTTGACACTTGATTTTGACCAAAGAGTCAAAGTTTGACTTTTCAGTGTACAATTGACTTTTGATTAATTGACTGAAAATCAACTATGAATCAAATGATCTTGAGAAATGTTTTGAGTCATGCCATTAGGTAAAAATGTCTCGATTGAGATCTTGAGATCATGTCTCAAACCAATTAACCATTTGCTAGGTCAAAAATTAGAAATTGCCCTTTCTCAGTCAAAACCCTAATTTTGACCATTTTGCCCTTTTGATGATCTGATCAAATTTCTTGAGGAATTGTGGTCCAAACTTGATAAAATGATACATATGAGTTTATAATGTTGCTATAGGTAAAAATATTATGAAGTTTGACTGTAAATTGGCCACAGTTGACTTTTCCCCAAATACAACTGATTTTTAGGTCAACTACTCAATTGACTGAGCAAAAATGTGACCCAAGGCTTGAAACTTGACATGAGTAATCTTGGGGGTCCATAATGATCCATGAAAGTCATATGAGGCATTGAAATTTCAATTATCCTTGTGCAATCTCAAACCCTAATTCCAGACATCAATGCCTAAGGAGGTGTCTTGAGCTGATCAATCCTTGTGTAGTCTTGAACCCAAGGAGATCTTGTAAGAAAATATTTGATAAATGAGAGGGAAAATTTTGGGGTACAACAGACTCAAAATGATCAACTTCAAGAAATTTTATTGAACCTATCCAAGGGGCAAGAAGAAGTGAAAGCACTCCTCACTAGGGGCATGACCATGAAGAATCCTGAGGACAACAAGGATGACCAGTTGGAACAGCTACAAACTGAGATAGCCACAATGAAGATCCAGATGATGGGACATATGGTGGGCCAGATGGCTCTTATCCAAAATTTAGCTTGGGGACAAGAAGAGTTGAGAACTCTTATCATCAAGCTTCATCAAGACAGATGCAACTGTATGAAACAAACAGTCGAGGCTGGGGATCAAGTCTTTAATCAGCCTCCGATGAGACAAGAATTTGGCTTGGTAGAGAATAGACCTTTCCAAATTGTTGATACGTCGCGGACCTAACAATAACCTCGCCAACAATGACATAGGAATCAACGTAAGGGGATCACACCTAACAGACAATTGACCAGGATCAACATGTCACTGGCTCAAGCATTACAACACATGTTGAAGGCAGAGCTAATTATGTTAAAGGCTCCTCTCCGGAATCCCAATACTTCTGCTCCTATTTACCACCTCAATGAGAGGTGTGCATACCATTCTGATAGTCCTGGACATGATACGAGTGGTTTCTAGGCTCTGAGGAGCAAAATTCAAGACCTAATCGATGAAGGAGTGTTGGAGTTTACACAAGACGGTCAACTGGAGCTTTTCTGTCATCCCTCAAACGCACATCATCTGAAGTGACGAAGTTTAGGTGGAGAAACTTTTGTTTATTTGAATTTTCAGTTGTAATTTATTTGTTTGCTTAAACACTTACCTTTATGTAAGACTTTGGTTACTTTCATTAATGCATTGCATATGTTTGTCTTGAATTAATCCATTCGTTTTAATTATGCTTAAAACTTTTCTTGTAACTCCCTTTATGATACTCAACTCTTGTTAAAAGTTGCAAGCCTTTAGAGGGAGGATGACGAAAACAATACCATAATCTCATACAATATGCTTTTGGACAGACCTTACTAACGATGTACAGGTGTTTGTTTCAATTCCTAAACACTGGAGTTATAAGGAGGATAATCCCTAGTCAACCCCACTGATCCAAAGAAGTAGGAGTTTTCTTTTCACACAAATTAAAACCTTTAATCATAAACCTAGGGCGGGTAGTCTCTCAGTTAATTCAAGTGCGTGTCAGTCGCAAGCTTTCACTCTGTACACAACGAATGACATCAAAAACATCCTTTTGAATTAAAAGACGGTGATGGTTACCCGTAAAATAGGAAGTCATTATCTCTCAAAAGAAAAGCCCACTAAGTCAAAGCCTACGAAGGAGACTTAAGAAAAACTGGGACATCCCACTGGCTGTAATCTCAAAATCCAGAACAGTCAGGCACAAATTAGGGATAGTAAATAAAAAAAGAGGTCACTACAAATCTTCGACAACAGGAAAAATGTTGCAAAAATGATTGTTTTCACAAGTAAATTTCCAAACTTCCAAACCATCACCAAAACGGTATTCCAGACTCAATTAGAATTCAAACGCATATTTAACTGAGTTTAGGACTAAAGAACATCGTGATGAGCGGGCGAATATAAATACACTTTGAGCCTTAATCTTTGTTTCTTAAACCGTGAACCAGACCACGCTACAACCCTTAAAGGTCCTAATTGAAGCTTGGGTTAGTTCGAAAGCATACTGTTACATAAGGTATCCTGGCTCCTGTAAGGCTTACTGCAAATCCTGAGTTTGAATTCATTTTCTTATAAAACTCTTTATTTGTTAAAATTGCATTCTCAAAACTTCAAGATAAGCATAAACTCTACATTGTTTAAATATCATTGTTTGCATATGGCTAATTGATTGACAACGGAGAAATTCACACGACGAATATCCAATGAACAAAAATTCTAAAGAAACAGAACCACTTCAAATGGGATGACACTTCCAAATGACAAACTCTCGCATAAGCAGAGGGCATGACATGTCACTGTCCAAATTGTCTGGGGACAGTCAAGTCGAGATTCCAAGAAATCTCTCAAGAAATACTGAATAACCAGGGGCGGGTATGTATCTGAATCACTTGGGGCATTGAAAATGAATTCCAGCAAAGGGTTACGTACGACTAAGCAAACATTTCCTGGAAGTACTACAATACTTACTACTAGGGGCAATGACAAATTACCATAAAGTCCTTTTCATAGGTTGATCCCCAATCAAGTCCCCACAGAGTCATCTCTATAAGGTTATCCCCACAGAATAATCTTCACGGATAAGGGTACAAACCCCTCCAGGCCAAATTCATGGATATCCCCACAAAGTTTGATCCATGAAATCCCTAGCCAAAGTTTCAATATCTGGAAAACCTTCTTCCCAGCTGAGTTGGTCTCAAGATGAATCCTCGAGGAGTTCTGCCAAAAGAAAATGCCTCCCCAACAGTTTATCAAATATTCTCTTCAAACAGGGTTTATTTCCCCAACAAACTATAGATTCCCCAGCTTGAGTTTGCCTCTCAGAATTTCACAAATTAAGGGACCACAACTCCTAATCCCCAGTGAAGTCATCAACAAAGCTCCTCTTCCCCAATGGAGTTTACCACTATCCCCAAAGAGTTGCTGCAAAGCCTGGAAGCCGATCAGATAACAGTTAACTCCTTTATCCCCAACATGTTGTTAACTTCCATTCTCTCTAATCAAGAGATAACTCCCCAGTAGAGCAAGAGACAACTAAAACTACTGAAATCTTTTCCCCAAGCGGAAATCAACACTCTCAACAGAGTTTTCCCTCAAACAAAGTCAATATTCCCTAGCAGAGTTCTCCTCAAACAACAAAACAGGAATCCCTAGCGGAAACATTCTAAAACAAGGTCTGAAGGTGTGCATACTCTTCATCCCCAACGACAGTTCGGGATTTAACTTCCCAAAATTCCCTAGCATTTGTCAAGGATTTATTTTCCAAGACAAATATACATTCCAATAGCGTTTCACATTTCATGCATCATATTACATACATGATAAATGCATACAACATGATCTCATTTATTTTGAGAACATCATCAAGCCATGCATACATCTGCATGCAACTAACCTTTTTCCTTGCAGGGAAAAGTCAATCAACAAAATTCCTATTTGGAAAATACCACAACCATTTCTCAATAGGTCATAGGTCAATTCCTGAAACAAGCCAGGGCAACTATCTCTATGACCAACAAAAACAAGTTCCAGATTAATACCTGAAACAAGACAGAACAACTATCTGTGAGAGACTGATTGTAGATTAATACCTGAAACCAGACATGACAACTATATACATGAGCAGAATAAATATTAATATCTAAACCCAGACGGGAAAACTATCTTTCTTTCTCAAATAGGCCAGAGATTAATTCCTGAAACAAGACATGGCAACTATCTCTACGACCAACAAAAGCAAGTTCCAAATCAATTCCCAAAACAGGACGGGGTGACTATCTACCTGACGAAGACTTCCTTCAGACATCTGCTGGTTTAGTTTAAATTAACCAAACATTTATTCTGATACTTTTCCAGTACACACTTTTTCTGATTCAGTTTAAATCAATTAAAGATTCATTCTAATTCTTTTCCAGTTAAAGACGACACAAACATCTGCTGGTTCAGTTTAAATCGACCAAATATTTATTCTGATACTTTCCCAGTAGGCATTTCTCCTGGTTTAGTTTAAATCGACCAAAGATTCATTATGATTCTTTTCCAATTAAAGACGACACAGACATCTTCTAGTTCAGTTTAAATCGACCAAAGAATTATTCTGATACTTTTCCAGTAGACACTTTTTCTGGTTCACTTTAAATCGACCAAAGATTTATCCTGATTCTTTTCTAGTTAAAGACAACACAGACATCTGTTGGTTCAATTTAAATAAACCAAAGATTCATTCTGATACTTTTCCAGTAGACACTTTTCTTGTTCAGTTTAAATCGACCAAAGATTTTTTCTGATTCTTTTCTAGTCAAAGACAACATAGACACCTGTTGGTTCAGTTTAAATCGACCAAAGATTTATTCTGATACTTTCCCAGTAGGCATTTCTTCTGGTTCAGTTTAAATCAATTAAAGATTTTTTCTGATTCTTTTCCAATTAAAGACGACACAGGCATCTGCTGGTTCAGTTTAAATCGACCAAAGATTTTTTCTGATACTTTTCCAGTAGGCATTTCTTCTGGTTCAGTTTAAATCAATTAAAGATTTATTCTGATTCTTTTCCAGTTAAAGACGAATGCAGACATTTGCTGGTTCAGTTTAGATCGACCAAATATTTATTCTGATACTTTTCCAGTAGGCATTTCTTCTGGTTCAGTTAAAATCGACCAAAGATTTATTCTGATTCTTTTCCAGTTGAAGTCAAGCTTAGAGTTAGTCTAATTTCTATCAACAGTTATCTTGGATGGCATCTATAAGCCCATCTCCAATGAATATCCATTACCTTTGGATGGCATCTGTAAACCCATCTCCGACAATATTCCGTCACTCTCCAAATGGCATCTTTAAGCCCATTCCCTACAAAATCAACCACCACATTATGGAGTGCAATTTTCTAGGCACTTTAGTGTTCAATCATCTTCCACCTTCAAGTCACAAATGGCACACTCTCCAATCTAATTCTTCAGGTATAAGAAGATTTAACAGGGGCAGCTATTGTACCCCAAAATTTGCCCCCTCATTTCCCAGGAATTTTCTCATAAAATTTCTACTGAGTCAAGACTGCACAAGTTTCCTTTGATTCATAAGCTTCCATTAGGAAACTAGCTTCCTTCGAGCAGCCTTAATTCAGAGGTTTCGATTGAGCATCTGGTCCCCTTCGAGCAAGCTTTGGTCCACAAGCCTCATTTGGGCATATGGCCTCCTACAAGCATCCTTCGATTCACAAGTAGTGGCCTCCTAAATGCATCATTCAATTCACCAGCATATGGCCTCCTACAGGCATCCTTCGATTCACAAGTAGTGGCCTCCTACAGGAATCCTTCGATTCACAAGTAGTGGCCTCCTAAATTCATCTTTCAATTCATAAGCATCAACCTCCTAAATGCATCCTTCGATTCACAAGCATTAGCAGTATTTCCTTCATGCCTGCAAAGCAAGTACACCCTATATGCCAGCATGCACAAGGCAATGGCTTCCTCTGTGCTTGCCTTCAATGCACAAGGAGATGGCCTCCCTTCATGCTAGAGCCCACAAAGCATTGGCTATTTTTACGCTAGCATCGACTGGGCAATATTTCCCTTGGAAACAATTTGTTTCAATTCTACATAGTTTCTACACTATGACACACAACTGGAACATTCGAAGGACAGGCATATGGTCCATTCAAATGACATACATTTTCCCACTTTTAAGGACATGCATTGTTGGATTTGAAGGACATACATGGGTGTCCCATTCGAAGGACGTACCTGGGTGTCCCATTCGAAAGACATATCTTGATGGCCTATTCAAAGAATTGCAAGTGGTGCACATAAGTGATACATGTGGTCCCTTTTAAGGACGTGCCTGGGTATCCCATTCGAAAGACAAAAATTGGTGGCCCATTCGAAGAATTGCAAATGGCCCATTCGAAGGATACACTTTGGTTGGAAGAAAATATTGTTGTCTGAAGAGGAGTCTGGTCGAAGGATGGATCTAGTTGGTCAAAATGAAAGATTTTTATTCAAGATACTTACTGGCCAGAGTCCTATGTGCTGCCAAGTCCAAGCCTGGTGCACTAGCCACAACGCTCCAAAACTACTGCAAAGCAGTCCTACTACGCTGCTCCCATATTTGCACCAAATTGGCATACAAAAACTGCACCTCAAAAGCTACAAAAACAACATACCCAATTTTTTCAAATCTCATTTGTTTTCCCTCCCAAACCTCATCCAATTTCATCTATAAATAAGAAGTTCCACAATACATTTTGGGGGGGGGGGGCTTTTGGTGGCTAGAGAGAGATTTGCTAACAAGGCAAAGAAAATGAGAAAACACTTCACACACTCTCAAACCCAGAATCAAAAGACCACACCTTTGTTTCTGTTTCTTTCGAATCTAGCACTAGAAACACCACACTTGTTTCTTTCCTTCGAATCCAGAACCCAGGGAAACACCAACCCAACATGTTGTTCTTTCTTTCAAATCCAACACTAGAAACACC
Source organism: Vicia faba (assembly GCA_948472305.1). Lineage (NCBI taxonomy): Eukaryota > Viridiplantae > Streptophyta > Magnoliopsida > Fabales > Fabaceae > Vicia > Vicia faba. Next base: position 1,183,273,447 of record OX451741.1, on the reverse strand, counting down.
ACACTTGTTTCTTTCCTCCGAATCCAGAACTAAAAAAACACCACCCTACTTTTCTTGTCTTTCGAATTCAGTCAAAGAAACACGACACTTGTTTCTTTCCCTTCGAATCCAGGAGCATCCAGGGCAGCAACTCATGTCCAACACCCACATTCCAACTTCAAGCAAGGTAAGTCTTCCTGACCTTGACCCTTTCGTTTCAAGCATGTAAATAACATCTTTTACTTATTTTTCATTTCTTCCCTTTTCGTTTGTTTGCTTTTCTTGTCCAAATATATGTTAGAACTAACCTGTACAGACCTAAACAAAAGGAATAGTTTGTGTGAATCGAAGCCTTAGGCTTTGCCCCTTACTATTTCACAGTGGTAAACAGAAAATAAGGTGATGTGAACCGAAGGTTACAGACTTCGAGACACACTGATTTGCAGGCCCAAATGAAAGGACTGAGAGTGTGAATCGAAGGATGCAACACTAGTTGCAGACCCAATATAAAGAAGGAAAAATGTGTGAAATCTAAAGACACATCCTTCAACCCAGGATGTCTTTCCTTTCTCTCTTTTACACTATTTTTATCCTTATATTTTCTATATATTTACATTTATCTATTCAATATTGTGATACGGTGGGAGAACTGACTTGAGGTTTTGCGTTTGTGTTCGCAAATGTTTCGGTTTAGCAAGAGTCGCCACCGACTTTTTATTTTATCCTAAGGAAAGGTCAAAAAGCACATGAAAGACCTTTGAGATGTTTTCTTGGGTTCGGGGAGTAGATTATGAAAAGGGAAGGTGCAAGAACCCTTTTCATCCATGGTTATCCATAGGCTCTTAGTTACTTGTTTAGATCACTTGCTTTGCTTTTCCAATTGTTTGAAATGGTGCTTTGTGTGTGGTTTTGAAAGATGTTTTGAAAAGAGGCCATCGTTGTGGCAACCTTTGTAATGATTCTTGTTTGAATGTATACAAAGATGTATGTCTTTTGAAAAGATGTTTCAATATTTTGAAAGTTTGATTTGGGAAATGTTTTGAAATTGTGTTGTGAGGTGTGTTTGAAAATAGCAAGGATGTTTTGCATGTTTTGATCAAGTAACTAAGAGTTATCTACCCTATTTTACTCAAAGGTATTTCCTACACATTTTTAACCCTTTTGACAGTGTTGTTTTACCATTGCATTTGGTAAACAACCTTGTATTAGGATGTTAAACGGGACAAGCGCAGGTCATTGTATTGACCATGATAGCAATATTTCCAAGTATCTTTAGCAATTTTTTTCGAGGGACTAGATCATTTTTGTATAGGAGACCAAGATAGCGTCATCGAGGGACTATGATCTTTTGTTTTTTTGCTTTTGTTTTGCCAAAGTACTCAACATGCATAACATGGCCATTTTAAAAGGCAACAAGTGGATGAAACCCTAGGGGTGCAAGTGTGTATTGTGTATTAATTTTCATGCATTTTTGTCTTTGTATTAGTCAAGCTATTTGTTTGATTTTGATTCTTTTGCATACAAACCCTAATCTCTAACCATGGCATAATTGAAAGCATAAATGCGTAAAAGTAAATCTACCACTATTACAACATGATTATGGGGAGTGTGACACCCCAAATAATCCGATTATTAAATAATTAGAATTTTTAATTATTAATTTAATTGGAAATTTAATTATTGGTATTTTTGGATTATTGGAATTAATTTAATTAATTAAAGGAAAGAAGTATTGGTGGTGTGAAGAGTGATTAGAGGGTGTGAGGGGTAAAATACTCTACTCTTACTAATTACTAATTTAATTATTTTATTGGAATAATAAAAGGAGTATTAAAAGGAAAAAGAAGAGAAAGAGAGTTATTTTGGAATATTCATCATACGTGCATTTGAGAAGAGGAAAAAGAAGGAGAAAACCGGAAGCGTCTGAATTCGAAGAACCCACAAGGTAAGGGGTGATTTCGATTAGTTAATTTGTATTATCGGTTTAGATATTCAATAGTATGGATCATAGTATGTTAGGTAATCCCGGTTTGGAATTCTAGGGTTCCGTAGAATTGTCCCTATTGCGTCGAATTGTAGGTTGAAAACCATTAGGGTGTCAGATGATAAAAAGGAATGATGAAATAATGTTGTTTGATGTTATAATGGTGCAAAATGGATGTGTTTTGGTGTTTCTCATGTTGCAATTCGTATGGGTATGTTTGGAATTGGTTTAGAATGAATAAATGCTGTCAAAAGTGCAGAATTTGACTCTGCAGGTTGTGGGAACTGGTTCCCAGTGGGGAGGAACCGGGTTCCACTGTGTGAATTTATAAAAATTGGCAAAAATGCACGTAGGAACCGGTTCCTGTATAGGTAGGAACCGGGTTCCCATACATTTTTCCAGAAGCGTGATTTTTGAACTTCGCAGGAACCGGTTCCTGCATATGTAGGAACCGGGTTCTGCTGTAACTTTTGAAAAATATTAAACTTTGAAAATTCATAACTTTCAAACCGTAAGTCCGTTTTGAGTTCCGTTTTGGATGTTATTTCTTAAGTTTAATGCTCTATTTTATAAAATGAAAATATTCCCTAAAACCTGAAATTATTTTGAAAATGAGTCAAATCCCGGAATAAGTGATTATTGGCTAACGCACATGGGTGTGTATGTAGCAGTGAACCTGTGATGGATGGATGTATTAGTATTATGTGAATGAAAGGCATGTTTATGTTGCTAATGATGGTGTGCATGATCGTTGAGATATCATGTTTTTGGTTTTGGTTCAGTTATGATAAATTGATGTATTTCATAGACTGATTTGATGTTGCATGCTAGTGATGTGCGTGCATATGCATTATTTTGGTGAAGTTAATTCCCATTGTGTGGAATTTGACTTGTATTTCCATTAACCGATACCCAGGTGATGATGGGTGGTTAGGCTGGATTCGTGTCCGGGTGTTTATGGACGAATCGATGGTTGCTGTATCCGATTGATGATGGATCAGTGTTGGGTGACTTGGTCACGTGTTGGTACCACATGCATTATGTCTGCATTTGTGTTTGCATGGAATTGTAACATGTTAGGATGTCTTCCAGTATTACAATTCTTTGGTTGATTATTGATTTGTGCATAATGACTTGTATGATTGGAACTGCGTGTTGAATATGAATTTATGCTAAAATGGGTGAAATAATATGCTTGTGATATAATGTTGATTGAGAAGCTTATAATGCATGTTAATTATGAGAAATATCACCCTTACTTTAACAATTTCATATTAAAGTTAGCAGCTCAGGAGTTGGTGAGGATGGCTCTAGAGCTATGTTACTTTAAGTCCGCGTGTCAGTGTCGTGCTCTGATAGGTTGTAACACTGGGGAACATTTAGTTGAGGAATTAGTTATCATTCAATTGTTTCTTTGAATTTCATTGGGAATAATTATGTTTTGGTTTATTCTGTTTTGGTTATGGTATTTTTCCGCTGTGTAAGACATGGTCTTAATTTGATTGAATTATTTGAATAATGACCCTCAGTGTAGCATGACTACTATTTTATTGGAAGTTTTATTTATTTCATAATTGTGACATCCCTTGTTCCGTGTTAACTCTGATGGAATATGTCTTTAATCATTGATATAATTAATATTATTCGGGGTATTTTAGAAGGGGTGTTACAGGGAGGGGGATACAATTTTTGAATGGGGATTATTTGACAAGAAATTAAAATCCTAATTTTACTATTACATTCAAATTGAATCAATGGCATAAATAATAAATGGAACAAGTTATACAAAATACTATGAATATGCAAAAATATTTATGTTTATTTTTTATGTAAGTAAAAAATATTTAATGCAAAAAGAAAGGAATAATAAAAAAAGATTATTATTATTTTTATTAAGGTTAAAACCCTTATTTTCTTATAAGAACGTAAATGTATTAAATATACTATTTATATACAATAAAAATAAAATAATGTATATACAAAAAAAATGAAATATATTTAGAAAAAAAGTATTATTTAAGTATAAATAATAATAAAAAATAAAAGTATAATATTTTTATATTTTTATTCTCAAGTATTTATTAAATAAAATAAAAGTATGTATATATATATATATATATATATATATATATATATATATATATATATATATATATATATATATATATATATATATATATATATATATATATATATATATATATATATATATATATATATATATATATATATATATATATATATATATATATATTAATTATATTAGTCATGTAAAAAATAAAATGAAATATATACAACACAAAAATATATTTAGAACAATATTTTTTGAGTGTGAATAAAATAAAGAATAAAAATAAAAGTATAATGTTATTATATATTATTTTCAAATTTTCAATAAGTAAAAGTATATACTAATAAATAATTATTTTCATGTCTAAAAAAATAATAAAATAATAAAAATAAATGTGAAAATTTATGAAAATATTTTTGGGTATTTTTATGTTTGGAAAATATAAAATAAAAATCAGAAAATGAAAATAAATACAAAAATATAAAAGTATAAAGAAATTGGGCCAGGGGGGTGTCAAAAACAAAAGAACCAAAGCCCAGCCCAAGCCAGACGTCATCTTCAACCTTTGTTCACAAACGCGCGTGCCCTGACTTCAAACATGGAAAACCTGCGTACGTGCTCTAATGCAAAAAACACATAACATCAAAGTTGTAGCATTTTTCAAGACGAATCCAACCATGTAAAGAACTCATTCTAACTCTCAAAGACCAGAGAGAATTTCTATGGCCCTAAATCCTAACCTAATTTTTTCAGGATGTTTATGGATCAAATTCTCTTAGCATGCTTAACTAAAATGAAAACTGAGCATATGTACAACTTCATGGCTATGAATACTACATTTTTTATTCACAAACCTAAGCCTAACTATTCCTAAATAGAGAGATAGGAAGTTGATAAAAACCTATTTCAGTTGAGATCGTGTCAGACAATGTGGAGCTTTTCAATGAGGCCTGAGATGTTTGGGAACTTGCTTGAACTTCCCCTGACCTTTTCCAATGCCTAACTTGCCTTGAATGTGCTTGAACAAACCTACAAAACTCAACCTGCACAAGCTGAAATCAAAAATGGCAAACCTTGTAAATGGAGTTACATTTACTGTTTAAGGGTTGAGATAGCTTGGATAGGTTGTATGGAAGGTGTTTGAACAGGTTTGGGACAAAATGCACGAGCAACTTGTGAGATAGAACTCAAGATGCAGATGCTGCCCTGTTTTGCCAATGGAAGGTGATTTTGTGCTATGGGAGGTTTCAGGACTAAAAGGCTCGTGTTTTAGGTTCAATACAATGTGTAAAAATTGTCTCAAAGGCTTGCACAAGTTGGTTTTATCTGATGTTCAAGTTGTGTGATATTGGACAAATTTCTTGGTTATGAAGCAAAACATGAGAAGTGATGGAAGACAAGCCTGTACAGGCTATCTATCAGCTTGCATACTATGCCCTTGGCCCCTCAAGTTGGTGGATTTGATTTTCTGCATAAGATATGGCTCAATGCTTAAGGATGCAGTTTTGAAATAAAGCAAGATTTAAGCAAAAATGGTAATGTTGCTTTTTCAATTTAGGGATTAATCTTGTGTGCAATGCTCTAATGACCAAAACAAAGCCTTATAACAATGGATTTGCATTTAATTATTGAGTATGGAATGGTTTTGAGGCCTGTAATCTAGTGCAAAGCAAGCTGATTAGAGTTTGCAACTTGTATCACTATGAACATGCCATGGATAAAAAGTGAGTTTTTGCCAACTTCAAGCCTTCGATTCTCCCTAACCACAAATGAGTTTGGAGAGTTCTTTGACATTTTGGAAAGCTTGCAACATGATCTACAATCCATCTTTAAAATGAAATTTTAGATTCCAAGTGGAACTATATGAAAAATGGTGATGAAGATGGGTCAAAATCCTGCCTAAACTAGGGCAAAATTTCACTGTTAAAAGTTTCATGGACCCTTGTTCCAAAAATTATAACTTGAGATCCAAGCTTCTTTTGGGAATAATTTGTGAATCAAACTTGTAGACTTTGTGGAGGACTACAACTTTCATGTTGGAAGTTTTGTTTGAATACAATTGCATCATAATGAAAATGTTGGGAAAAGTTGAGAAAAATTAAGAAAATTTCATAACTTAGAAAAATTCTAAGTTATGAAATTTTTCAATCCTAAACCCTAATTTGCAAAATTGGGTTTCTTGATGAACAAGTTTCATTTTTTGACACATCTTTATGAAAAATAACCCTTGGCACTTGATTTTGACCAAAAAGTCAAAGTTTGACTTTTCAGTGTACAGTCAAATTTTGAATAGTTGACTGAAAAATTCATCTGTCAATCCAATGCAATTGAGATATTTTGAACCTTGTGAATATGTCAAGATGATGCCATTGAGTCCTTGAATCCATGCTTGAACCCAATTTTCCATTGGCTAGGTCAAAAATCAGAAATTGCCCTTATGCAGTCAAAACCCTAAAAATGACCATTTTGCCCTTTTGATGATCTGATCAAATTTCTTGAGGAGTTGTAGTCCAAACTTGATCAAATGGTTCATATGAGTTTATAGTGTTGATGTGGATCAAAATTTATGAGGTTTGACTGTAAATTGGCCACATTTTACATTTTCCCTAATAGAGTTGATTTCTATGTCAACTGTCCAATTAAGTGGGCAAAAATTTGATTCAAGGCTTGAAACTTGGTATGGACAATCTTATGAGACCAGCATGAAGTATTAAAGTCACTTTAAGAATTGAAAGTCCAAAAATCTCTGTGCAAACTCAAACCCTAATTTAGTTCATCAGTGCAAGGAGATGTCTTGAGCAGAGCAAAACCCTAATCTTGTATGGAGTTCAAAGAGTCTGGTGAGCGGAAATCTTGATAAAATGAGAGGGAAAATTTTGGGGTACAACAGCTGCCCTTGTTCAATCTTCTTGAACCTGAAAAGTTAGATTGGCGAGTTTGCGTTTCGTGACTCGAAGGTAAAAGATGATTGGACACTAGAGTGCCCGTAAATTCGCACTCGTCAAAATGTGGCTGAGGGAATGGGCTTAAAGATACCATCCAAGACTTGTTTGCTGAGGATTAGGAGAATGAATGTCAGAATGGTATATGTATCTGGAACGTATCTGAGTTGTATTTGGAGATTGGATTTGTATGAGCAAAGGAATGGCGTCTTTGTCTGGAGCGTATCCAAGCTGTAACTGTATCTGATTCTTGAATGAATATCAGAATGACTGTCGTGTATGGAGTGTATCTGTATTGTATCCGAAATCTGAAATATGAATAAGCGACAGAAAGACGTCCGTGTCTGGAATATCTCTGGGCTGGGGAATAGGTTTGAATGAGTGACATAATGGCAACTGTATCTAGAGCGTATCTGGACTGTATCTGAAGTTGAGATCTGTATGAGTAGAAGAATGACTTCCGTGCTTGGAATGTATCTGTACTGTAACTGGGATCCGGTCAGGTGACAGAATGACTTTCGTGTCTAGAATGCATCTGAACCTGAAGTTGACAGTTGAATCTGAATGAGAAATATAATGGTTTCCGTGTTTAGAGCGTATCTAGTCTGTATCTGATTGCTGAAGTCTGAATGAGTAGTAGAATGACCGTCGTGTCTGGGGTGTATCCGTACTGTATTTTAAGATCTTTGAATACTTGTTAGAGGTAGCTTTTAATCTTATCCTGAAAAAGGTAAAATGTTAGCTAAAACATACAAAGTTATGTTGCATGACATGTATGATGCAATAAAATGTGTTTTATTAATGTTTATGATATATGAATGTAATGGATGTGTATGTAAGCCAATTAGTTGTCTTGCTGAGGAAAATAAATCCTTGATAGTTGGAGATAATGAAATCTTTAACCGCTGCTGGGGAAAATAAACCCTTGATTGCTGTTGGGGATTCAAAACCTTTGATTGTTGAGAATGAGACATCCTTTGGACTACTACTGGGGATTGAAAATCCTTGGTGACTTGTGGAGATTAACAAGAGCTTTGACAACTTCTGCGGGGAATTAAAACCTGGGAGGCTTCAACCGGAGAAATAAGGACAAGAATCTTTGTTCTGCTGGGAAATAACTCTGTGGGGAGAATGTTTATTCCGTCGAAGAGTTCTCAAGAGCTTGGGTTGTATGCCAATCTACTGGAGATTTATGGAGGAAATTGGATGGTATTCCACCGGGGTTTAAGATTTGAAGTTTTGGACTCCGTTGGGGAAGAAAGTTTTATCTTCACTTAGGGTTTGCAGTTCAAATTTTTCTAGCTCCGCTGGGGGTTGGGAGTTTGGAAACTTAGTTCTGATGGGGATTTTGAAACTTAACTCCACTGGGGATATGTATTTCAAGGTTTTAGCTCTGTTGAGGATCTATATGACACACTGTAGGGGATTTCTTCTCGAATAGCCTAAAGACATTTTCCTATACTTTTAACCTATCAGTAATTATCTTTTCTCATTTCATTTTATTTGTAAGTGGTGATTATATTCAAATGCATATGCTCATTTAATAAATCATTGGACGTTTTCAAATAAAACACAAGTGTAAAAAGAAAGAAAAGGCAAACAAATTCCTGCACTTTGAAGTATCTTTGTATTAACTTTGTGTAAGTATTTTGTACAAAGGAGAAAGACATCCTAGTAAGAGAATGTTGTCATAAAAAATGAGAAAAATTTATACAAAGAAAGATGGCTATGTGTAACAATTCCATGGGGTTCCCATTCTACTATAGCCTTCACAACTCTGAGTATCTTGTCCATTCGTTGCTTCGTCCGCAGATGATTGGATTGATCAGAAGCTTGGAGCTTGTCCGTGAAGAGATTATCCTTAAAGTGATCCGACGAGACATAGTCATACGCTTTAATTCCCTAACTTTTACCTGGACCGCCCTTTGGGGTTTTCAGTCCACCGGGAAACCCTTTTTTGCCCAAGTCGCCCTTTCGGGTTTTCAACTTTCCAGGTGTACAGATTTTTATTTATCCCTAATTTTTGCCTGAACCGCCCTTTCGGGTTTTCGATTCACCGGGGTGCCCATTTTTTCCCAAGTCGCCCTTTCGAATTTTCAACTTGTCGGGTCGTTTATGCGTAGTATCTTTTGACTATGTCTGCGTTTGCAGGGTGCGGCAGATCATCACCGTCCATGGTGGTTAGGATCATAGCCCCACCAAAAAAGATGTTTTTGATCACAAATGGTCTTTCGTAAGTAGGAGTCCATTTTCCCCTGGGATCGCTTTGCGGCAAGATGATCTACTTGATTACAAGATCCCCAACTTGATATACTTGTCTCTTGACTTTCTTGTTGAAAGCCTTGATCATACGTTTCTGATATGCCTGACCATAGAAAACAGCAGTAAGTCGCTTCTCGTCAATCAAGTTAAGTTGATCAAGTCGGGTCTGAATCCAATCGTCTTCACTCAAACCAGCATCCTTCATGATCCTTAAGGAAGGGATCTGAACTTCCACAGGTAAAACAACTCCATGCCATATACCAAAGAAAAGGGGGTTGCCACAGTTGAAGTGTGTGCCGTGGTACGGTACCCGTGCAAAGCAAATGGTAACATCTCATGCTAGTCCTTGTAGGTGACTGTCATCTTTTGTATGATTTTTTTGATATTTTTGTTCGCAGCTTCGACAACACCGTTCATCTTGGGCCGATAGGGAGATGAATTATGATGTTGAATCTTGAACTGCTCGCACAGAGTGGTGATCATAGTATTGTTCAAATTTTTACCGTTGTTAGTGATGATCCTGTCGGGGATACCATACCGGCATATGAGGTTCTGCTTGATGAAGCAGGAAACCATATTCTTTGTGACAGAGGCGAAGGAAGCTTCTTCGACCCACTTGGTAAAGTAATCAATGGCCACCAATATGAAACGGTGTCCATTGGACGCTGTAGGCTTGATCTCTCCAATCATGTCGATTCCCCACATCGCGAATGGCCAAGGAACTGTTAAGACATTGAGAGGAACTAGGGGAATATGTACCTTGTCAGCATAGATTTGGCATTTGTGACAAGTACGGGAATATTGATGACAATCAGCTTCCGTGGTAGACTAGTAGTAGCCTGCCCGTAGAATATTCTTAGCCATCGTATGACCGCTCGAGTGGGTGCCAAAGGTGCCATTATGTAGTTCAGCCATGATCTGCTCAGCTTCAACCTTGTCCACACAACGGAGTAGGACACAATCAAGATTGCGCTTGTATATGATACCATTGCTCAGAAAGAATTTGGCAGCGAACCTCCTTAAGAACTTTTTGTCGTTGACTGAAGCTCCTTCAGGGTATTCTTGTGCTTCGAGATGCCTTTTGACGTCATGAAACCAAGGTCGGTCCACCACTTCTTCAGTATTAATCTCGTGACAATTTGCAGGTTCATCCATTCGTTCAATGGTGATTTGAAGTGCCTCATTATCCCAGTTAAGTTTAAACATGGATGACATTGTAGCTAGCGCATCTGCTAGCTGATTCTCTTCTCGCGGGAAGTGCTCGAAGGTAATCTGCTCGAAGTGTGGTAACAATGTCAGGACGCGTTCTTTGTAAGGGATGAGGTTAGGGTGCTTAGTATCCCACTCTCCTTTGATTTGAATGATAACCAAAGCTGAGTCCCCAAATACAACAAAAGATTTGATTCCCAAGTCAATAGCAGCCTTGAGACTAAAGATACAAGCTTCATATTCGGCCATATTGTTGGTGCAGCTGAAGCAGAGTCTAGCAGTGAAAGGTGTATGGCAACCTTCTGGAGAGATAAGTACTGCGCCGATACCGTTCCCAAGTGCGTTAGAGGAACCATCAAAGTACAGAGTCCATTGGGATCCTTGTTCAGGTCCGTCATACGGCCCGTTACCTTTAATGTTGTCCAATGTCATAATATCCTCGTCAGGGAAGTCGAACCTCATAGATTGGTAATCTTTGACGGCTTGATGAGCTAGATGGACAACTAGTACACTCCCCTTTATAGATTTTTGGTGTACTGGATATCATACTCAGTCAGGATCATCTTCCATCTAGCGATTCTTCTGGATAAAGCAGGCTTCTCGAAGATGTACTTGATCAGATCCATTTTAGAAATCAACAGAGTGGTATGTGTCAACATATACTGCCTTAGCCGACGATCAGCCCATACCAAAGCGCATCAAGTTTTCTCAAGCAGTGAGTAGCGAGTCTCACAGTTGGTAAAATTTTTGCTAAGATAATAAATGGCATGCTCTTTTCGGCCAGACTCGTCATGTTGGCCCAATACGCACCCCATTAAATTATCCAAAACAGTCAGATACATGATTAACGACCTTCCTTCGACGGGTGGCATCAAGATAGGAGGTTCCAGTAAATACTCCTTGATTTTATCGAAAGCGACTTGACAATCATTGTTCCATTCAACCACCTGATATTTCTTCAACAGCTTGAAGATTGGTTCACAGGTAGATGTTAGGTGAGAGATGAACCTTGCGATGTAGTTTATGCGTCCCAAGAAACCTCTGACCTCCTTCTCAGTGCGAGGGGCAAGCATTTCTTGTATAGCTTTGACTTTGGCAGGATCAACCTTGATGCCTTTGTTACTGACGATGAATCCCAAAAGTTTACCGGACCTGACTCCGAAAGTGCACTTGCTAGGGTTCAGTCTGAGCTTGTATTCTTTTAACCTGACAAACAGCTTTTGCAGATGGTCGAGGTGTTCTTCTTCTGTCTGTGAACGGGCTATCATGTCGTCTACGTAGACTTCAATCTCATGATGTATCATGTCATGAAACAAAGCTACCATGGCTCGCTGATAGGTTTCCCCGGCATTCTTCAGTCCGAATGGCATCACTTTATAGAAGAAGGTACCCCACTGTGTAACAAAAGTAGTCTTCTCCATGTCTTTGGGGGCCATCTTGATCTGGTTGTACCCTGAAAATCCGTCCATGAAAGAGAATACCTTGTGTTGAGCTGTGTTGTCAACCAAGATGTCAATGTGTGGTAGTGGAAAGTCATCTTTGGGGCTAGCCCTATTCAGGTCTCTGTAATCCACACACATCCTGACTTTGACGTCCTTCTTAGGCACGGGCACAATGTTGGCAACCCATTGTGGATAGGAAGTAATAGCAAGAAAGCTAGCATTGAACTGTTTCATCACTTCAACTTTAATCTTTTTAGACATACCGGGCCTCATTCGACGGACTTTCTTTTTGATTGGTGGACAATCTTCTCTTGTAGGGAGACGGTGAACCACAATATCTGTATCCAGCCCCGACATGTCTTCATAGGACCAGGCGAAGATCTCAATATATTCATTCAACAGCTGAACTAAGCGCTCTTTGACACTTGGCTCCAGGTTGGCACCCACTTTAACCTCTTTTCTGTCTTCGATGGTGATCGCGACTTTGTATGTCTATAAATCTGGAGACTGCAAGTGCACAGTCCTATCGCGTAGTCTTAAAAGATATCGAATCCACAGGGACTATGAATCGATCTACCGTAATTTTGGTCACTGGGTAAAGCTAAGGCTAATATTAATTTAATTAACGAAAGGGATCTAGTTACTAAATTTAGTTATAAAATCTTTAATTATAAATACCGGTATATATTTCACCTAAATTTTGGGTTCCGAACTTCCACTGGCCTTTACTTAAATTGGTCAAAAATTATCTTTACGCAAACTTTATTTGTCTAAAAACCTTCCCCTCACACTTTCGTTCTATTAGTTCAGGTTATACGATTAATACCCTAACGTGTGCTTCCGTCACTCCGCCAGATTCAAAAGTAATTTTTGAAAACAAAATAAAATTTAATTGTTTTTAAAATGCTTCCGCCTCTTTAAAAACAATGCTTAATAATCACTATCTGGTTTTAGCCTCAAACTTCCGTTTTATTAGTAAAAACCTTAATCAATTTTAAAACCTCAAACTTCCGTTCTATTGATTTATAAAATCTTAAACAATTCAATTGAATATTAAAACCATGAAAGGTATTTCTTTTACAAAATAATATTAAGCCAATTTATCTCGGATCCCGTTATTTGGTTAATTTACATACCGATATTTAATCGGTTTAGCCGGACATGTTCATTAAATTAAATACGCATAGATGATTAAATTGCGAACAATGATATAAATTCATATCCATGATATCAAACATGCAATAATAATAAATAAAAGCGATTAAATTGAAAACCTGGAAATGTAGAAAACTTCAATAACTTCAATTAAATGCGTTCTTCAAAAACCTTGGAGTATTCCACCACAAGCCGGTTGGATCTACTCGTCGAATCTTGAATTTAATAATAACAAGAAAGTAAAAATACCGGATCTAACGTAAGGTTAAACCGGATAAAATTGCACAACAATTTCCGGTGTAGAAATTGTTGTACGAAAAATAAAGGTAAAAAACTTGGAGAAGAAAAGAAAATAAAAGCAGTGCGATGAAATAAAAATAAAGGAAAAGGGCAGAACAAAAATTAAACTGAAAGGAAATTTGCTCTGCTGAAAATAATACGATCTTGCAAAAAATTCTCTGACCCTTGGGATTCTTCTTTCACTTCTATTTATAATGCTTGTAAAATAATGTATCCCAAAAAGGTCAATCCACGTAAAAACTGAATCCAAAAAATATTGATAGTGGACTGTGTTGCATAACGTGCACGGAAAAATAGCAAAAGTAGGTCTTGACTTGGGACCGGTCGTTCCATGTGAGAAATAAAAGGCGTGAGAATAGGCTAGGGCAGGAACGGTCGTTCCACTCAGCTGAAGTGGTCCGGACCGGTCGTTCCCCTTAGTGGGCCGGTCGGTCCCTTCATGCTGAAGTGGGAACGTGGGTTCCCTTGGGCCTTTGCTCGTACAATCGTCTTTTGGGCCTTGTAATTTCATTCTTTTCACCCCCTTTTACTAATCTGCACCACATTGCTCAATTATCTTCATTTTTGTACTAAATTGCATCTATTTCTTCATATTTCTTCACATAAGCTTATTTAAGGCAAAATACCTGAAACAAAGAAATACCAGCGTAATATGGAAATAAAATAAAATAAATTAAATAAAAACATGAATTATTTGCATTAATTAAGTCGATTTATACGATATAAAATCGTGTTATCAAACTCCCCTACACTTGAACATTTGCTTGTCCTCAAGCAAGAAATATATATCTCTCTAAATGCGGGTCAGACGCAACAAAAATTGCCACAAGTCAAAGATGTATTAAGTTGCACATTGCTCTTGAGCTCTCGACTTCGATACTAAAGTCACCGTAGCAATACTAAATAAACTCAGGCTCGAAAAACAATTCTAGTGACGCCATTATAACTTAACTCTAAATCCTACATTTTGTTTCACCTTTTTCATTCAGGCGCAATCACATTAAGCCCTTTGCCCTTTCGCGCACATAGTGGAGTGACCGGTTAGTGAATTTGATCTTTTAAACCAGCTAGGAGTTCTGGTACTTAATAGTTGGTAACTCCTTTTTGTTCTTTTGTAAATTGCGGGGAATCGAACCGTAGTCCGTCCTACCAAGTCCAACACCAGAAACCTCTGAACCAATTTACAAAGAATTCATTAAGATAATTTATAAGATTCGCGACCGTTGGGCTAAATAGTCTAGTAAGGACTATCTAACTTAGTTAGAGCGTTTCTAAATATTATTATTATATATTTTTTTATTATTTTCGATCAATCACTTATATTCATCGATCCTCCACGTAGTTTGCTATTTAGACGGTGCTGACTGCTTGTATAAACTACTAAAGGTTACTTTAAAACTTAGAATTTAAATTTTCGGTATATAAAGGGTACTAAAATTTTAATTCATTTTCCCGAGATTTTAAAGCGTTGGTACTAAATATTTTCTTCTAAAGGAGCAACTTTGATACACTGTTTGAGTGTGTATAATTGTGCGTCTGACCATAAAAATTTTTTTTTTTTATGGTTCAAGAATTTGGCGAATTCGGATAATCATGAACTTATATATGTATGTAAGACTTAATTTTAATAACAAAAGGGAAATTACAAAAGGGAAATTTGCTTACTTGAAGAAAGATAACAATAGTTAATTCAACCCCCCTACACTTAAACTGAGCATTGTCCTCAATGCTTATAAATGGGGAATCAAAAAATACAAAAAGAAAAAGAAAAGAAAGATTAAGAATTAATCGGTACGATGTGGACGACTTCCTCTTCCTCGAGTTCGTGGACGGCGCCCATCTTGGCGTTGTGGAGGTACGAATTCGTCCAAGTGTAGGTGTAGTGAGTGCATAGAAACTCCAAGGTCAATAACATTGGTATTCAAGGTGTTGTAGTTATTATGCATTTGTTGTACTAATGCAAATGTTGCATTTTGTTGGTTTTGCATCTGTTGCATGGTTTGGTAGAGAGTCTCCATGGTGAGATGGTTTTGTTGATTGTTATTCATTTCTTCTTCCATTTCATCCACGGGAGCATTATTCTCAGCTTCGGGTGCAATTAAATTGAATAACCAACGGCTTCGATTTTGCACATTAATAAGATGGGGACATGGGAGAATAATGCTTGGTACTAAAACTTTATTGACCAATAAAGTAAATCGGTTCTCACCTTGCCTTGGGAGGATTAGATGGGAGTCTCTGCAGTATACCTCATCTAGAAATTGTGCTGGCATGAGGTGTTGAGCAAGAGTGAGGATCTCGTCAGCCAATCCTAGCGAGTAAGCTATCGCGGTAATAATGCCACCGAAAAGAAAAGGGTTGTTTCCGGCGGTTTGAGCACAAAGTTGAAAATGTGATAGCATAAATGGTGCGGCGTTGACACGGCTCCCAGTTAAGGCACAATATAAGAAAAATAACTCATTTTTGGTTACCTTATGGTTGTAGGTGCGTCCGAAAATAGTGTGAGCCAAAATACGGTGGAAATACCGTATTGCTGGATTATGAATGTGGGACGCATATAATAGTCTCCAGCCATTTGCGGCTTCCCCACTTATCTCCTCCCATAATTGTAAACCTTGCTCCTCCCAGGCTGGAATATCATCATCCGCTTCGAACGGCTTGTAATAAATACCATCCCCTTGTGAGAATCCCAGTGCCTCAGCAATGTGTTCTTGATCTAGCGAATACTCGCGGTTGAACATACGGAAACTAGCAGTTCCCGTAGTGTATGGATCTTCAATATCAGTTGTGTAAGAAAAAGAACTCAAAAACTCCAACACTAGAGGTTCAAAGGTTGGGTTTGGTTGGGTACAGAGATTGTACAAACCGGTGTTATTTAGCAACCATGACACACTTTCAGTGAGGCCTAAAGTTTGTAGACAATTTATATCTACGTACTTTGTCGGCACCACCGAGCGTTTGTATAAGTTAAGATACATGGTGCGTTGCTTATCATCGCGGAAGATAATGTTTGAGAGGTCGGGTTGTTGTCTTTCGGGACGGATGGTTCTTGGGGGCATGGTAAGGGTAAGAAAATGGTGGTAGATGTAGAAGGAAGATAGAGAAGATGAAGATAAATATTAGAGAAATGTAATAGAAAGTAAGAAATGGTGTGGAGAGGGAGTAAGAAATGAGGGGTATTTATATTGTGAGGGTGTTGGGTTGGTGATAATGAGAAGTTAATGAGAGTTAATGGGGGAGTTGAAAAGGGTAAAAATTTGAAAAGAATGAGAAAGTGGAGTAATGGGAATTTAAGAGTGGTTGGAAGTTGGTTTATGGGGAAGATAAATGGTAAAAATGATTTATGAATGGAGTTTGGCGTGGGGGACAAAGAGGCACGCTTTACAGCATGCTACAGGGGGCCGGTCGGTCCCTTCAGTGGTAGGACAGGGGGACGGTCGGTCCTGCTTTTTAGTCAAAAAGGGGACCGGTCGGTCCAGGGGACATGGGGTGCGTGGGACCGTCCGGTCCTGTGCCTGCGTGGGAGTTTCAGCTTTTTCTATTGTTTTCTGCTGATACAGTACGTTATAAAACTCAGGCACAGAATGCATAGTGGTTGCAAACAGTATCATTTCAGCTTTTATTTGATACTACTTAATAATCTAATAACTAATATAAATCACATTGAAACAAAACAAAAAGAGAAATAATGTTGAACTTTAAATTGCATAATTCAAATTGTGCTACAATAAACCAAATTGCAAAACATAATTCAAATGAAACTAAATGCAAATCAAATAAATAACTTAACTAAAACTAATTAAATAAATTAATTCTCTCATTAGCCACTTTTGTTATTATCGTCTCCGTTGTTCTTCTGCATGGAATAGATATGTTGAAACACTTCATCAAACTGCATAGCTACCGTGTCGACGAATCCAGAATGATCCATCCAGAGTGTATTAACTTCATTGTTCGCAGCTGTGAGGTTTTCTTTTAGATGCTTCACTTCTTCCTTCAATTCCTTAATTGTTTCTTCTTGGCTCATGGGTTCAGATCCTTGCTTATTTTCTTCAATCACCGGAGTTACCGGTGGTGACAAAGGTTGCTCGGGAAAGTCATGGTACCCAGGTGGTGTCTCAGGATCAGATTCACTTTCGTAAATCTCAGGTATCTCATAATCCTGGATTGTTTCAGTGGAGCGAGCAGGAGATGGTAAACCGTCCAAATTATACAGCCAATTACCTTTATCATGAACACTGGTGCGTGGACTAGGTAAGGTAAAGAGGTTAACTACCTCATTATTAATCAGCAATTCAAATTTTCGTGGACCATGGTTTCCAATCAATCTTTTGTTGAAACAAAAATTGAGATCCATTGGTCTGATACCTCCGTAAGGATGGCAACTCAACAGTGGTTGCCGCAGACCCACAGCATTTGCTATCATTGTTACCATTCCTCCCATCACGATGGGCATATTATCATCTTGAAGCATTTTCTCTATGGTAACTAATAGAAAAGCAACACCGTTCACGGGCCGGTTCTATACAGCACAAAGCATAATAAACAGCTCATCCCGAGAAACAATAGTGTTATTCTGTTCCTTTCCAAACAGGGTATGTGACAGAATATGGTGAAAGTAGCGGAACGCCGGATTATGAATATAATCCGCATGTGGCTCAGGATGCTTAAAGCTACTCAACCCAGTCAATGATTCCCAGAATATGTCGAGCTCGCGGTAATCAAACAATTCTTCCTGCTTTGATGTAAAAGTATCAAATCCATCTGGGAATCCCAGCAAAGCAGAGAAGTCATGAAGATTATACCTATACTCCATTCCAAATAGCCTAAAGAAGATAAGACCTCTCCTCAGACCCTTCCCAGAATGTGGGAGGTAGTTAAAAGAGCTCAGAAATTCCAGAGTCAATTTGCGGTAGGTACAGAACCGCCTCAACATATGAGCATCTTCCCATCCAATTTGATTCAGCAGAAACAAAACACTATCATGAATTCCCAAAGTAGTCATAGCAAAAAGATCAGGGTAATATGTCAGGGACATATTCCTTGCAGCTAATGAATTGTATCTGCCTCTTTGGCCTCTTCCTCTGAAAGCTATTTCCTTAGTATCTTCCATTGTTAGTTGGTCAGCTTAATTTGTATATTAATTAAGTTATCTTGAAATTAATTAGATACAGGAAATTTAATCAGATTTTTGGCCAGATGCCGAAAAGAAGAAAATAAGAATAAGCATAATAGCGATAGAATGAAGAAGAGATATGTGAAATAAAATATTAGAGAAGATATGTGTATAAGTGATTATGAATGAGAGAAATAAAGAGAAAAATAAGAAGAATAGAAATAGTAAGAATAATAAGAAGAATAATAAAACAAAAAGGTAAACATAATAATTAATTATAAAAAGGTGGGTTGTCTCCCACTAAGCGCTTTGTTTTATGTCATAAGCTCGACAAATAAAATCAAAGTTTTAAATTTCTAATTGAGCAGGTGGCTCTATTAAAGTTATTTCTTGAAAGTAATCGTTACTCTCTGCGTTATGATATGGTTTTAAACGTTGTCCATTAACTATAAAGGGTTCGGAAATCTTTCCTTTGATTTCGACCGCCCCGTTAATAAACGTGTTCGTTATTGTGAACGGACCAGACCATCTGCTGCGTAGTTTTCCAGGAAATAATTTTAATCTTGAATTAAACAGTAGTACGATATCACCTATTTTAAAATGTTTTCTATTTATTCTTTTGTCGTGCCATGTTTTCGTTCGTTCTTTATAAATCTTGGCGTTCTCATACGCATCTTGTCTCAATTCCTCTAATTCGTTTATATCAAGGATGCGCTTCTCGCCTGCCGTTGTGTAATTCAAGTTTATATTTTTAATAGCCCAATAGGCCTTGTGTTCTAGTTCAACCGGCAAATGGCAAGATTTTCCATAGATAAGCTTAAACGGGGTGGTTCCTATTGGTGTCTTATATGCGGTCCTATATGCCCAAAGAGCGTCAGATAGTTTTGAGGACCAATCCTTTCTCGAAGTTGCTACAGTCTTTTCTAATATTTGCTTGATTTCACGATTAGAGACTTCCACTTGTCCACTCGTTTGTGGATGATAGGGTGTAGCTACTCGATGTCGGACACCGTATTTCCTTAGGAGTTTTTCGAATATCTTGGAAATAAAATGAGAACCTCCATCGCTTATTACTAATCTTGGTATACCGAATCTCGGAAATATTACGTTTTTGAAGAGCTTTAATACAACTCGGGTATCGTTTGTTGGAGAAGCTATAGCTTCTATCCATTTAGATAAATAGTCAACTGCCACGAGTATATATTTGTTACCAAAAGATGACGGGAATGGTCCCATAAAGTCTATACCCCATACATCGAAAATCTCTACTTCCAGGATGCCTTTCTGTGGCATCTCGTCGCGTCTTGAGATGTTACCGGTGCGTTGACACCGGTCGCACTTAGTGACTGCGATATGAACATCTTTCCATAGTGTTGGCCAATAAAGACCTGATTGTAGGATTTTCGTACATGTTTTAGAAGTACTCGTGTGTCCTCCGTATGGTGCGGAGTGGCAATGTTTAATCACGCTTTCGACTTCTTCTTCGGGTACGCAACGACGGAAAATTCCATCGGGTCCTCTTTTGAATAATAAAGGTTCGTCCCAGTAATATTGTTTGAGATCGTGAAAGAATGTTTTCTTTTGTTGGTACGTTAACTCTGGTGGTAATACGCCGGCAGCTAGATAATTTACGAAATCTGCATACCAGGGGACAGATGAGATTGCTAAGGTTGTTTCAGAATAGTTTTGAGATTCACTTGCTTCGAAGTGGGCGATTAATTTATCATATTGAAATTCGTCATTGATTGGAATTCGTTCTTGTTTTAGATTTTTGATTCTTGATAGATGATCGGCCACTACGTTTTCAGTTCCTTTTTTATCCTTGATTTCTAAATCAAATTCTTGTAGCAACAAGATCCATCTTAGCAGTCTAGGTTTAGCGTCCTTTTTGGTTAGGAGATATCTTATGGCAGTGTGGTCAGTATAAATTATTATCTTAGCTCCTACTAAATAAGATCGGAATTTATCGAGTGCGAAGACTACAACCAAGAGTTCCTTTTCGGTTGTTGCATAATTCATTTGCGCTTCATCTAGGGTTCTACTAGCGTAATATATGACGTGTAATTATTTTTCTTTTCTCTGTCCTAGGACTGCTCCTACGGCATAGTCACTTGCGTCACACATTATCTCAAATGGTTCACTCCAATCTGGAGTCTTCATGATTGGCGCAGTAATTAATGCTTTCTTTAATTGTTGAAAGGCTTCAAGGCATTTTTCGTTAAATATGAATTCAACATCTTTCATTAAGAGTTCTGTTAATGGCTTAGAAATTTTTGAGAAATCCTTAATAAAACGTCGGTAAAAACCGGCGTGTCCTAAGAAACTTCTTATTTCTCTGACAGTTCTAGGGGGTTGAAGGTTTTCGATAACTTCTGTCTTTGCCTTGTCCACTTCAATTCCCCTATTAGATATAATATGTCCTAACACAATACCTTCTTGAACCATAAAATGGCATTTTTCCCAATTTAATACTAAGTTTACCTTTACACATCTTTCTAGTACTTTTTCTAAGTTTGCAAGACATCCTTCAAAACTACGTCCGCAGACGGAGAAGTCGTCCATGAATACCTCCATAATATTGTCAAGAAAGTCTGCGAATATTGCCATCATGCATCTTTGAAAAGTTGCAGGTGCATTGCATAAGCCAAAGGGCATTCTTCGATATGCGAAGGTTCCGAATGGACAGGTGAAGGTAGTCTTTTCTTGGTCATCGGGGTGTATTGGTATTTGAAAGAATCCAGAGTAGCCGTCCAAGTAACAGAAATATGAGTGTCTGGCTAGACGCTCCAGCATTTGATCAATGAATGGCAAAGGGAAATGGTCCTTCCGGGTGGCTTTGTTAAGTTTCCTATAATCAATGCACATCCTCCATCCTGATTCGATTCTCTTTGTTATGGTTTCTCCTTTGTCGTTTTCGGTTACCGTTACGCCTCCTTTCTTGGGGACTACATGAACGGGGCTTACCCATTTACTATCAGATATTGGATAAATGATGCCTGCTTCTAACAATTTTAATATCTCTTTCTTCACTACTTCACTCATTATAGGATTAAGTCTTCTTTGGTGTTCTCTAGAGGTTTTACTATCTTCCTCTAGCATTATGCGATGCATACATATGGAAGGACTTATTCCTTTAAGATCAGTCAAATTGTATCCTAAAGCAGTTGGATATTTCCTCAGTATATGTAGTAATTTTTCAGTCTCAATTTTTCCTAGATTTGCGTTGATTATTACTGGTCGTTCGAATTCTGGGTCTAAGAATTCGTATCTCAGGTTTTTGGGTAACATTTTGAGTTCAATAGTTGGTTTGTGTAAACCTTGTGTAGGATCAGGTGTTATTGCTAAGCACTCATCTAAGGTTTTATCTGGATGATCTTCTGCTTCTTTTATACATTCGTCTATCATATCCATAAAGTAGCAGTTGTCATCTATGGCTGGTGCTTTTAGAAATTTGGAAAGAATAAATTCAATCTTTTCTTCGCCCACCTCAAAGGTGAGTTTTCCTTTTTTAACGTCTATAATGGCACCGGCAGTTGCTAGGAAGGGTCTTCCTAAAATGATAGGTGTGTTCGTATCTTCCTTAATATCCATTATTATAAAGTCGGTTGGGATGTAGAATTGACCTATTCGAACGGGGACGTTTTCAAGTACTCCTATAGGGTATTTGACAGAACGATCTGCTAATTGAACAGACATTTTAGTTGGTCTCAACTCTCCCATTTCGAGTTTCTTACTGATGGATAAAGGCATTACACTGATGCTTGCTCCTAAATCACATAAAGCTTTGTCTATGACAAATTTTCCTATTACACATGGTATAGAAAAACTACCTGGGTCTTTCAGTTTAGGTGGCATCTTATTTTGGATTATTGCGCTGCATTCAGCTGTAAGAGTAACTGTTTCATTTTCTTCTAACTTTTTCTTATTAGATAGAATCTCTTTTAAGAATTTAGCATATGAGGGCATTTGCGTTATCGCTTCTGTGAAAGGAATTGTTACGTTTAATTGCTTGAGAAGTTCTACAAATTTCTTAAATTGCCCTATGTCTTTTGTTTTAACTAGTCTTTGAGGGTAAGGAATAGGTGGTTTATAGGGAGGTGGAGGTACATAAGGTTTTTCTTTTTCTATTGTTTCTCCATCTTCCTTTCCTTTAGGTTCGTTATCCTCTTCGGCTTGGTTTTCAGAGTTTTGGTGCATGGCCGGGTTTTCGGTTCTTGGATCTAATGGTTCTTCTATTTCTTTACCGCTTCGTAATATAATTGCGTGAGCTTGTCCTTTCGGATTAGGTTGTGGTTGTCCAGGGAAAGTACCGGCTGGTGCGGCAGCAGGCGCTTGTTGTTGAGCCACTTGTGAGATTTGAGTTTCTAACATTTTATTGTGAGTGGCTAAGGCATCTATTTTGTTCGATAGTTGCTTAATTTGCTCGTCAGTGTGTATGTCTTGGTTTAGGAATTCTTTGTTAGTTTGCGCTTGGCTTGCTATAAAGTTTTCCATCATTATTTCGAGATTAGATTTCCTAGGTGCGCTCGGTGCGGCAGAGGGTGTTTTTTGATATCCAGGTGGAGCGATTTGCGCTTGAACAGGTGCGTTCAATGCGTTTTTATTCTTGTAGGAAAAATTTGGGTGATTCCTCCAACCTGGGTTGTACGTATTTGAATAAGGGTTTCCCTGAGCGTAGTTTATTTGGTCGGTCGGAGTACCTAACAGAAATTGACATTTGGCGGGAGTGTGACCAGATGTTCCGCATATTTCGCAGTCAGGAATCACTGCAGCCACGGTAGCTGCAGGAGTTAACGTAAGGTTTTCTATTTTCTGAGTTAGTGCGTCTACCTTAGCGTTTACTTGATCTAGGCTACTAATTTCGTACATTCCTCCTTTTGTCGGAGGTTTTTCAACGGTAGCTCTCTCGCTTCCCCACTGGTAGTGGTTTTGGGCCATATTATCTATCAGTTCGTAGGCTTGTAGATAAGGTTTCTCCATTAGCGCACCACCAGCAGCAGCGTCGATTGTTAATCTCGTGTTGTACAAAAGACCATTGTAGAAAGTATGTATCACTAACCATTCCTCCAGACCATGATGTGGACAGAGTCTTATCATGTCTTTATACCGTTCCCATGCCTCAAATAAAGACTCGGTGTCTTTCTGTCTAAATCCGTTGATTTGAGCTCGAAGCATAGCCGTTTTGCTTGGTGGAAAACATTGGGTTAGGAAAACTTTCTTTAATTCATCCCACGTAGTGATTGAATTAGAAGGTAGAGATTGGAGCCAGGCTCTAGCTCTATCTCTAAGGGAAAAAGGAAATAATCGTAAACGAATAGCTTCCGTGCTGACCCCATTAGCTTTTACGGTATCTGCATATTGTAGAAATACGGATAAATGCAGGTTCGGATTGTCAGTTGGATTTCCAGAAAACTGGTTTTGTTGAACTGCAGATAATAGCGAAGGTTTCAGCTCGAAGTTGTTTGCCTCGATTGCCGGAGCGGCAATACTGTTATGAGGTTCGTCTTGAGAAGGGATTGCGTAAGATTTTAGAGGTCGTGGCGCAGCCATCTCAGCTCGTCTAAGATCAGTTATATCAGGGATATTCGTCGGGGGTAAATTGTTTAGTAGACGATATTCCTGAATTCGGCGTCTCAATCGAAGATAACGCTCGATGTCGTTGATATGTAAATGCAAAGGTTCGCCTTGAGAGCGAGTGTTTGGCATACAAATCAGAAAGAGAAGAAAAGAAGAAGGCCTTAGTTTCTACGATGTAACTAAAAGAGTTACGATATCGACTTAAATAGTCCCCGGCAACGGCGCCAAAAACTTGATCGCGACTTTGTATGTCTATAAATCTGGAGACTGCAAGTGCACAGTCCTATCGCGTAGTCTTAAAAGATATCGAATCCACAGGGACTATGAATCGATCTACCGTAATTTTGGTCACTGGGTAAAGCTAAGGCTAATATTAATTTAATTAACGAAAGGGATCTAGTTACTAAATTTAGTTATAAAATCTTTAATTATAAATACCGGTATGTATTTCACCTAAATTTTGGGTTCCGAACTTCCACTGGCCTTTACTTAAATTGGTCAAAAATTATCTTTACGCAAACTTTATTTGTCTAAAAACCTTCCCCTCACACTTCCGTTCTATTAGTTCAGGTTATACGATTAATACCCTAACGTGTGCTTCCGTCACTCCGCCGGATTCAAAAGTAATTTTTGAAAACAAAATAAAATTTAAATGTTTTTAAAATGCTTCCGCCTCTTTAAAAACAATGCTTAATAATCACTATCTGGTTTTAGCCTCAAACTTCCGTTTTATTAGTAAAAACCTTAATCAATTTTAAAACCTCAAACTTCCGTTCTATTGATTTATAAAATCTTAAACAATTCAATTGAATATTAAAACCATGAAAGGTATTTCTTTTACAAAATAATATTAAGCCAATTTATCTCGGATCCCGTTATTTGGTTAATTTACATACCGATATTTAATCGGTTTAGCCGGACATGTTCATTAAATTAAATACGCATAGATGATTAAATTGCGAACAATGATATAAATTCATATCCATGATATCAAACATGCAATAATAATAAATAAAAGCGATTAAATTGAAAACCTGGAAATGTAGAAAACTTCAATAACTTCAATTAAATGCGTTCTTCAAAAACCTTGGATTATTCCACCACAAGCCGGTTGGATCTACTCGTCGAATCTCTAATTTAATAATAACAAGAAAGTAAAAATACCGGATCTAACGTAAGGTTAAACCGGATAAAATTGCACAACAATTTCCGGTGTAGAAATTGTTGTACGAAAAATAAAGGTAAAAAACTTGGAGAAGAAAAGAAAATAAAAGCAGTGCGATGAAATAAAAATAAAGGAAAAGGGCAGAACAAAAATTAAACTGAAAGGAAATTTGCTCTGCTGAAAATAATACGATCT
This sequence comes from Vicia faba, assembly GCA_948472305.1. Lineage (NCBI taxonomy): Eukaryota > Viridiplantae > Streptophyta > Magnoliopsida > Fabales > Fabaceae > Vicia > Vicia faba. Next base: position 1,183,248,050 of record OX451741.1, on the reverse strand, counting down.
TGCAAAAAATTCTCTGACCCTTGGGATTCTTCTTTCACTTCTATTTATAATGCTTGTAAAATAATGTATCCCAAAAAGGTCAATCCACGTAAAAACTGAATCCAAAAAATATTGATAGTGGACTGTGTTGCATAACGTGCACGGAAAAATAGCAAAAGTAGGTCTTGACTTGGGACCGGTCGTTCCATGTGAGAAAGAAAAGGCGTGAGAATAGGCTAGGGCAGGAACGGTCGTTCCACTCAGCTGAAGTGGTCCGGACCGGTCGTTCCCCTTAGTGGGCCGGTCGGTCCCTTCATGCTGAAGTGGGAACGTGGGTTCCCTTGGGCCTTTGCTCGTACAATCGTCTTTTGGGCCTTGTAATTTCATTCTTTTCACCCCCTTTTACTAATCTGCACCACATTGCTCAATTATCTTCATTTTTGTACTAAATTGCATCTATTTCTTCATATTTCTTCACATAAGCTTATTTAAGGCAAAATACCTGAAACAAAGAAATACCAGCGTAATATGGAAATAAAATAAAATAAATTAAATAAAAACATGAATTATTTGCATTAATTAAGTCGATTTATACGATATAAAATCGTGTTATCAGGTGGTACCCAAATTGATAGTCTCTAACAACTGTTCATGGGGCAGAATAGCCCCCTCTTCTTGTTGCAAAAGTCTATCCAACTCTCCAGGCACTTCACAGTCTTCAACACCTTCGTATTCGGCATGATTGACCAGATCTTCAGAGTCACTGAAGGCCATAGCAGAATTGTTACCCATGGAATCCGGAGTGGATGGGTACCTGCATTTTGTGAGTGTGTGTGTGTGCGTAAGGGATAGCCACCTTTAAACAATATAAAATGTAAAAAGAAAGAAAATGAACACAAAAGTTTATATATGAAAACGTCCATGATTCATTAAAAATGGCATATGAAAATGAAGAATCAAAACCCTTACAAATGGACCTATATGCCCCGGGTAAGGCATAAGGCAAAAAAAGTGTAGGAATTGTTTAATAATTATTACATACCAAACAGGAAATGTTCAAAAGATAAATTACTGATTGATGAAAGTAATGGGAACAAAGTCTTTTGCCTCCCAGTTGTTCAGTCCTCCTTCAATGGTTGGAAAGATCCAGTCTTCAAAATTACTTCCTTCTTCATCATCTTCTAAAGCATGAACTCCATGATGAGTGATTTTTAATGGAGGTCCTCTAGCCCGGGAGCGACGCACAACTTTCTGGCTAGCAACAGTGAAACCCAATCCATACTTATTTGTCTTGTAAGGAAAATCTGGAAGTTGATCCCATACCGTGCTTCCTCCTTCCTTGATCACAGCCTCTACATCTTTAAGGAATGACATCCAAGACACAGGCTTGGTAATGATGGGCACATCAGTCATTATCTTGGCTACCGCAACTTCAGGAGAAACCTCCTCAAAGTGTCGGAAAGGTGTTTCTATGAATTCACCATCTAACTCCATGTAGCGGAAAGAGTTAAGGTGGCTTATCATATACTCCTCCTCACCATGAACTGTTATGATCTTACCCTGGACTGGGTACTTAAGAATCTAGTGTAGAGAAGAAGTGATTGCCCCAGCGTTGTGGATCCATTGCCTTCCCAACAAGCATGAATATGAAGGACGGATATCCATCATATAAAATGTAGAGTTGAAAATTTTCGTCCCCACCTTAATTGGGATGTCCACTTCTCTGTGAACCATCCGCTTAGAACCGTCGAAGGCTCTAACAATGATATTACTGGGCTTTAAGGTCAAACCTTCACAGTCTAGCCTGTCCAATGCTTTCTTTGGTAGGACATTTAAAGACGAACCGGTATCAACCAGAACGTGAACAAGAGTGGTCCCTCTGCACTCTACCGAGACATGCAGCGCATCATTATGTGTTGTACCTCAAAATTTGCCCTCCCATATTCTTCAAAATTTGCAAAGAGCATGCTTCAAAATTCCCCAAGGGTTGCACAGTTCAAGGACCTCCTAAACAGTCAAAAAACTAGGGTTTTGGTTTTGACAAAGAAAATGAAGTTTCCAAGGGTCCAATCAAGTCCCACATGCCTACAAACATGGTCAAGCATCCTCATACCAAGTTTCAAGACTTACAGCACAAAATTGCACAGTCAAAAACCCTAATTGCACTACAGTCAACTGTAGGGGCAAAATGGTCATTTGACAGTCAAAAGTTCAAATTTTTGGTCAACATCTCATTTTGAAGCCATAAACATCATTTGATCAATGCTTGATCATGATTCTCAAAGCTTGGCTCAAGAAGTCTCAAGATGCAAAAGTTTCCATATTTGGACAGTTGAAAAAGTCAACTGTAACTTGACCAAGGCATAACTTCCACATGGTTTATCATAAAAATTACATCCAAAGCTCATTTTGAAGAGAAAGACATTTCCTACAACTCCTCTTCACACTTCAAATCCAAGAAATGCTCTCACAAAAAGTTATCAATTTCAACATTATAGGTCATTTTTAAAAGTCAACAAAAAGGGACTTTAAGTCAAAGACCATAACTTGAGATTGGTAAATCAAAATGACATGGGACCAAAGTAATTGGTTAGAGGACTTCAAGACCTTTCCAAAATGTCCAAGAAAATGATCAAAGCTTAAAACTTGAGCAAGATATGCCTTGTGGAAGTTGGGAAATTTTTGGGTATTTTGAAAAGTCAACTTTGCGTCAAATGCCTTAAAATTGCTAATGGGCCTCATTTTCTTCCAAGATTCATCATCCAAAGCATATGCACGACCATTTGGCCCAAAGGGGATTTATTCATCATTTTTATTTATTTATTTGAATTTTTAATTACAATTAATTCATTTAAATTAAATAAAATATGGAAAAATACCAAACAAATGTATGTGAATCTTTTTATGCAGTGTAATCATTCATTAAAGGCTCAAGATTCGTGCACAACTCAAATGGGGAAGATTGGCTATGATTAACATCAAAAACATGTGAAAAATATTGAAAAAAATATGCCATTAAATCCAATATTTGATTCATGATTGCATTGATCTTTTGATTGAAAACTCAACCCTAATTCACTCCATACATAAGCCAGATGCTAGACCTAGTGCAAGAGACCTGAAAGCTGCGCCCAAAAGCCATAAACAACTTGGCACTTTTTCAAGAAAATTCCAAAACTGAAAATACGATTCCAAGGCTTTTCAAGGCAAAATACCAATTGTAATAGCTTGCAAAAGCTTCACTGAACCTAACTGCACTATTTTACAATCCTCACGCACCCAGAATTGGTACGTAGCAATCAAACTGTCTCATCTTTTTTGCATAATCGTATTTTATCATTCATGCCATAATTTTGAGTTCTAATGATTGTTTTGTATTAGTCTTATCATGCTGAAGCTAACCATATTGTTTAATTGAGTTTTGCTTACCTATACGCGAAATCACCATGGAAGCTTACTAGGGTTACGAAACTGAAAAATTGGGGGTTTCCTCATCCAGAGAAATTAGACCCTAAGACCAGGACTGTTGAATTCAGAAGCTTCATGTGAATCGTTTCCTTACCTCGCGATTAATTTATGATTAACAGGGTGCTAATCGCTATTTTTATGCTTGCTATTTAGTGGGGGTTTAAAACCCCCGCTATTCAGTTTGTTTTTGTTTCAGGCACAGCAAATAATTGGGGAAGATGATGATGTGTAGGCCAACGAATGGTGTCTTTGAATTTCGCGCGAAAATTTTCCACTAACCCTTATTTTGCATTATGTTATTTGTTTTCTATACTATATCCAAAGCGCGTGAATGGCTCAGTGGCAAGCACATGGTTTGGTAAGCAATGGGACCTGGGTTCGATCCCCAGGTCCCCCTATCCCTTCAATATTATTTTTTCTAATATCATCCTATGCAGTTTCAGTCCAAAAGACCACCATGCGCTTCACAATCCAGGTACGCCACTTGTCCCATAATCCTAATCCAAAGGCCAATGTTTGAAGTGTACCGTGGGCACCAGTCAACGCATACGTACGTGGCTCAGAAAGGTCAACAAGGCCAGGGTTTCAATGGGCCAAAAGTGCTGATGATACCTCCCAATTGGGGTCAACACCCCCCAAGGGTTTGCAATTCTTTTCTTTTTTTATTTTCCATTATTTGTGTTAATTCAATTATTTCTTTTTTAATTCTTTAAATTAATATATTTTCATAACATAAAAAATAATATAAAAAATCAGAAGGTCACAAAAATAAAATATATTTTATTTAAATGTTATTTTGTAAATAAAGGTTATCAATTAATTTAGTTTTTAAATTCTAGGATTAATTTTAATATTTTCTTAATAAACTTAAAAAATGTAGAAATAGGGTTTTGATTATTTTTATCCTTTTGCCCTCTTACCATTATAATAATTAATTATTTATTTTTGTAAATGAAATTGAATTAATTAATTAGGTTAATTTTAGGTGCAACTTTAACATATTTCTTAGTAAATAAAAATAGTTAGAATTAGGGTTAATTAACTTTTTTTTAATTTCATTTAATTCTCTCATTAAAATCTTTAAATACAAAAAACTCCGAAAAAATCTTTTCTTTTTATTTTAATTTAATTAATTTGTTAATCATTATTTAATTTCATTAAAAAGGGTCCAACGCCCTCGCTTTCGATTATTAGTTCGTTTCGCACATTTTATTTCCTTTCTTATAATATTCATGTAATTCTCCCAAAGCCGTGTAAATTGGACATTTATATTTCTCGCACTTTATTTTATTTTCAAATCGGGTCCTGGATTGAATTTGGCGATGTGGACCCGCGCCTTTGTAATAGCGTAGGAACTTTTAATTCTGCAACTTTTTTAATTGTTAATAAATTTGCATGCAAGAATGAATGTTAAAATAAAAACAAAAGCGTAGATCACCCATGACATGACAAGACAAAATATCTGAAAACGACACACAAATCACACACCACCCCTAGGGTACGCCTCACTGTTGCCTTGCCCCTCGAAAGGTGATCGTCGAGTAGAGGATGTCTTAGTAAGTCCTCATGATCCGGGAACCTGGCATGAGGGTAGCTTCTAAGGTATCTTACTATTGCTCTGGTGATCACCATGTCCCGAACCTTCGAATTGACCCGAACACCTCCAACGGTGGTGCTACCTACCTCTCAATGGTGGGATGGCACCACTTTAAGGACATTTACACAGACGAATTCCTTAGGGTAGGTAGACGACTCTAGATACTTGCTCTAATTTCAAAACAAATTCAAAATACTTTTCACACCGACACCTTTTCAAAAAGCTTTCGAAAGCAACTTTTCAAACACTCTTGAGGACTGATACAAGAGTCGAACTGAAATTTTCAAAGAAACTTTTTTAAACCCACAGTTGAAAAGCAAACAAACCTTTTGAAAACACAAATGAGCAAGTATCTAAGAGCCCATGGATAACCATGGATAGAAAGGGTGCTAACACCTTCCCTTTCTATAATCTACCTCCCGAACCGAGAGCAATCTCTATAAGGAATTTTTCTGTGCTTTTGTCCTTTCCATTTGGAGAAAATAAAAGACGGTGGCGACTCTTGCTACCGCGACATTTCGCGAACCAGCGTTAAACAGTCAGTTCCAGATCCACTGATCACAGAACTGGCGACTCTGCTGGGGAATATTTTAAAGTGAGGTGTACCTTAGGACTAAGATCACTTGCGTTTTCAATTGTCTGAATTGTTTGCTTTAAATTGTGGGCCTGTCTTGGGAGTTCTATAGATCCTAACCCGGATCTGGGGATACCTTCTTAGAAAGTAGCAACAAGGCTGTGAGGGAACTGTGCGGGGTATACCGACATGGTTGAAGCAGTCTGCTACGTTGATGTGGCACTTTGGTGTGTACCGGTAACCCTTGAGTTCAGTCAAGGAGAGTACGGGGCCGCCACGTGGTGTCGTGAAGCATCAACTGACCTTAGGAACCTTAATTGAACCATCTTGGCCTCTTTAGGGTAGTGAGATAACTGACTTTGGTGCAGTCCGAGGTTTGTTGATACTCGATACTACACTCAATTGAGGGTTGTTTTCTTGGAATATTTCGGTCGCTAGTTCAGTGGCTAAATCGAAACGATGAACAATGAAAGCAATCCAATGATATTGGGACCCTTAGAACTCGGTTACTTTGATAGGACAGGTTAAACCCACCAACTTCAAGAGGGTACTACCCAGACCCCATGCTGGCCTAAACTCTAAGGGCTTGTCTTGTGTGACTTGTGTGCCTTACATGTTTGTCTTTGTAAATATCTGTGGTGTGTTTAATCATAGCATCATGACATCATCCAGCATCATATGCATTAACTAACCATTTCAGGGGTTCGAATCTTCATCTTTGTTCTTGTTTTGTAGGACATGGAAACTGTTCGCAGAAAGACAATTCAAATCAGCCTTGTAAGGGTCCCTCCTCAGCTTAAGGAACTTATATCCAGGATCCCCGAGAGCTCTTTATTCAGTGAGAGACATGGAAGACTCATCAGCTTGGTCAATACCAACATTGAGGAAGATATGATAAAGGTCCTGTTCCAGTTCTTTGACCCTCTGCATCACTGTTTCACCTTCTTGGATTATCAGCTGGTACCTACATTGGAGGAGTTCTCCCTGCTTCTGAAGATCCCTATCCTTGATCAACTACCCTACAACAGTACGGAAAAGGAACCCAAGCTTGAAGAGATTGCTAAAGCCTTACACCTACAATCATCTGACCTCAAGGGACATTGGGAAGTTAGAAGTTGTATCAAAGGATTCTTAGCCAGGTTTCTGTTTGAAAAGGCCCATGAATGTTGGAACTCCCTTGACTTACAAGCTTTTGAAGAAGTTGTGGCCCTCCTTGTCCATGGTTTGGTGTTGTTCCCTAACCCAGATCAGCTTATAGATATCAGTGCTGTCCAGATCTTCATGTCCAGGAATCCTATACCTACGTTGCTGGGGGACATCCTTCACTCATGTTACACTCGAACCATGAGAAAAAGAGGTGTCCTTATGTGTTGCACTCCTCTCATGGGAAGGTGGTTTATTTCGCACCTTCCACAATCAGTTTTGAAGAACGAGCGGGGTTTGAGGTGGTCATAACGGTTGATGACTCTCACACATGCAGATATACATTGGTGCCCTCGGTCCAGAGAGGATGTCACTATCATTGATCGTTGCGGGGAGTACCCTAATGTTCCTTTACTTTGAATCAGAGGAGGTATTACTTGCAACTCATGCCTGGCTTGGAGACAGTTTGGTTATGCTCGGAGGGATGACCCTCATGACATGTTAATTCCTGACATAGTTTTTGACTTCAACAATGATGCACAAGGACTTCGCCAGAGATTTATTAGAGCTTGGAGGATGCCAAGTAGGATAGACAGCAAGACATTGGGGCACAGGAACTTCATCCCGTTGGAACCTTATCTCAAGTGGGTACGCGCCCGCTCCCAGAAGTTAGTAATGCCTTATCCTCATATGCTCCCAGTAATCAAAGAGCCAGTCTTGGAAGGAGAAGTGTCCTACACCATTCAGCATCCTGACATGCCGACGTCCTGGGAGGAAATGCAGAAGAGCTGGATCCAGCTTAAGGAAGAACGGAATTCTCTTGAGACCAGTCTAGATGCTAGTGAAAAGAAGGTCCTGGAGCTCACCCGCCTATTACATGAGGAGAGGAATCTCAACACCTACATAGCTCCAAAGAGGATGTGTAGTGTCTTTTGGGATTGATTTGCTTTGTAATTTGTGCCCATGAGGCTTTGATATACTGAACAATTATTTCCTTAATGATAACGTGTGTTCCTTTTTTGTCTACAACAAATTTGAACTTTCGAACCCTTGAATGCATTGCATAAACACATATCATTCATCATGTGCATAGCAGGTTTTCTTCTTTTCAGGTTGCTTACAGTTCTTCGCTGTTTATTTCAGCATCATGAATCCTGACTCATCATCAACCGAGATGTCCATCAAGGCTCTTCAGGCGCAGAAGGCGCAATTTCAGGAACTAATCATGGGTTTGGCTCAGGGCCAAGAAGAGCTGAAGGCTCTGCTCCTGAAGAAGGAGAAGAAGAAGAAAAAGAGAACTGTTCTTTTCAACTCGGGCCGAAGGTTTGGCAACACTCTGCAGAATGAAGAGGCTGGTTCTTCTATAGGCAAGAGTAGTCCCCAAGAGGGAAAAGGTCCTAGTCCGGTAGTCTCCGACAACGAGACTGATTTTGATGAGGAACAGTATCCTCCGGCTGAAGACCGGTACAAGAAGTTGGAGGACAGACTGAATGCTATGGAGATCCAACAAGTGCCTGGGCTGGATTTCGGAGACTTGGGTTTGTCTACTGGTGTGATCATTCCTCATAAGTGCAAAGCACCATCTTTTACCAAGTATGACGGGGCGTCTTGTCCCAAGCTGCACCTCAGATCTTACGTACGGAAGATTCAACCGTACTCAGTGGACAAGAACTTGTGGATCCACTTCTTCCAGGAGAGTCTTTCAGGGACTCATCTCGAATGGTTCTATCAGCTGGATGGGACCAAGGTTCGTAACTGGGAGGAGTTGGCTACTGCTTTTTACAAGCAGTATCAATATAATGCCGACCTTGCCCCTACACGTACCCAACTCCAGGGTATGTTGCTAGGGTCAAGTGAAGGTTTTAAAGAGTACGCACAGAAGTGGAGGGATCTGGCTGGCAGGGTGCAGCCTCCGTTGACTGACCGGGAGTTGGTAGATATGTTCCTGGGGACCCTGTCTGGGCCATTTTTCAACCATCTCATTGGTAACTCATCTGCAGGGTTTACTGATCTTATTCTGACTGGAGAGAGAATAGAGGCTGGGATGAAGTCTGGCAAAATTCAGAAGGGTGCATCTGCAAGTTCTGAGAAGAAGCCCTTTAAGAAGGAGGCCAGTGATGTATATGGGTCTAGAAGACAAGAGAAACCTGAGCGCCACCAATCCGTCAACGCGGTGATGATTGCTAAGCCTGCTGCCACTCCTCGACAAACCAATCCTCAAAGGGCTGAAAGACCTAGAAGGGAGTTTACCCGTTTGAGTATGACTTTATCGCAAATCTTGCCGCAGTTGCTGTCCACCAACCTAGTGACTGTCACGGAGGCCCCGAAAGTGGTGAATACTGCCTCCCCCAAATACAATCCAAATGCCCACTGTGTTTATCACTCCGATAGCCCGGGGCATTCCACTGATGATTGTTGGGCTTTAAGGAACAAGCTGCAGGACCTTATTGACGCCAATGAGGTACAATTTGAGGCATCTGAGAAGCCTAATGTAGTGACAGCTCCCCTGCCTGCTCATGGAGTGAATGCTATTGGGGATGAGGATGAAGTGGATGAAGCTGAGTTCGACAGCTGGATTTACCCGGCAACCGACATTGAACCTAGCAATTGGATTGCAAAGGACAACCTACTTGTTTCTCTTGTTACTGAGTAATGAATTCTTCTGTTTTGGTATTTGTAATAAACAATTAAAACTCTATAGTCCGGTGTCTTACCCGGGGCACCGTGGCTTCATTTGTGAGGGCATATAAATTGTCATTTCATACATCATGAATAAAAATCTTGGACGTTTTCTCGCATTTCAAATCTTATGCTCCTTTTCTTTCTTTCCTTTCTTTATATATTACAAAACAGCTGTATTTACACACACTCACTCATACAGGTTTCAATCCACTCTGGATCTCACTGGTAACGACTCTACTACTGCCAGTTATGACTTCGAAAATCCGATCTACTTAGCCGAAGACGAAGGTGAAGATGATTGTGAAGTTCCTGGCGAGCTTGCAAGACTGGTACTCCAGGAAGAGAGGGCGATTCAACCACACGAAGAGCCAGTGGAAACAATAAATCTGGGTACTGAGGCAGACAGGAAGGAAGTTAAGATTGGTGCCAACCTAGAGCTCAGTGTGAAGCAACGGTTGACTAAGATGCTACATGATTATATGGAGATCTTTGCCTGGTCCTACGAAGACATGCCCGGGTTGGATACCGATATTGTGGTCCATCAGTTGCCTACTAAGGAAGACTGCCCTCCGGTTAAGCAAAAGGTCCGCCGTATGCGTCCGGAGATGTCTGAGAAGATCAAAGCCGAGGTTATGAAGCACTTTGATGTCGGGTTCCTTGCAGTGACTTCTTACTCGCAGTGGGTTGCTAATGTGGTGCCGGTACCAAAGAAGGACGGTAAGGTCAGAATGTGTGTCGACTACAGGGATCTGAACAGGGCCAGTCCCAAGGATGACTTCCCCTACCTCACATTGATGTCCTCGTTGACAATACTGCTCAGCATAAGGTGTTTTCTTTCATGGATGGCTTTTCAGGTTATAATCAGATCAAGATGGCACCTGAAGATATGGAAAAGACTACCTTTGTTACTCAGTGGGGCACCTTCTGCTACAAGGTCATGCCTTTTGGACTGAAGAACACTGGGGCAACCTACCAACGTGCCATGGTTGCTTTATTTCATGACATGATCCATCATGAGATAGAAGTGTATGTTGACGACATGATTGCAAGGTCCCAGACTGAGGAAGAACACCTTGATCATCTGCAAAAGTTGTTTGACCGGTTGAAATTGTACAAGCTAAGGTTGAACCCGAACAAGTGCACCTTCGGGGTAAGATCTGGGAAGTTGCTAGGCTTCGTTGTAAGTGATAAGGGTATTCAAGTGGACCCTGCTAAGGTTAAAGCTATTCAAGAGATGCCAGTTCCTAAGACAGAGAAGGAAGTCTGAGGCTTTTTAGGACGACTGAATTACATTGCTCGGTTCATCTCACACCTGACTGCTACCTGTGAGCCAATCTTCAAGCTGCTGAAGAAAGATCAGGTAGTATGTTGGAATGATGAATGTCAGGCTGCTTTTGACATAATCAAGGAGTATCTTCAAGAACCACCCATCCTTATGCCACCGGTTGAAGGGAGACCTCTGATACTATACCTGACAGTGCTTGACAACTCAATGGGGTGTGTGCTGGGGCAGCATGACGAGTCTGGCCGAAAAGAGCATGCCATTTATTACCTTAGCAAAAAGTTTACCGACTGTGAGACCCGATACTCACTGCTTGAGAAAACTTGCTGCGCTTTGGTATGGGTTGCTCGCCGGCTGAGACAGTATATGCTGACTCACACTACCTTGTTGATCTCAAAGATGGATCCTATAAAATACATATTTGAAAAGCCTGCTCTGTCTGGGAGAATAGCAAGATGGAAGATGATCTTGACAGAATACGACATTCAATACACGACTCAGAAAGCCATCAAGGGAAGTGTATTGGCAGACCACTTGGCACACCAGGCAGTAGACGACTATCAGTCAATGAATTTTGAATTTCCTGACAAAAGCATCATGATAGTGACTGATTGTGAAGTACCTGGACCGGATGAAGGACCTGAGGAAGGATCCCGATGGTCTATGCACTTTGACGGAGCCTCCAACGCTTTGGGAAACGGTATCGGCGCTGTGATCATATCCCCTCAAGGCACTCATACTCCACTTACTGCCCGGCTATGTTTCAACTGTACCAACAACATGGCAGAGTATGAGGCGTGCATTATGGGTCTTCAAGCTGCGATCGACCTAAGGATCAAGTTTCTGAGTGTCTTCGGAGATTCCGCTCTCGTGATCAATCAGATCAAAGGAGAGTGGGATACGAAACATCCGAATCTTATTCCTTACAGGGAATGTGTGTTGACATTGATCCCCCACTTCACAAAGATAACCTTTGAACACTTTCCGAGAGAGGAGAATCAGCTGGCGGACGCGTTAGCTACAATGTCTTCTATGTTCAAGGTCAAATGGGATAATGAGGCTCCCCGGATCATCATCTGGAAACTGGACGAACCGGCATACTGTTGTGATCTCGAGACTGAATTGGTGACTGAGAAGCCTTGGTACCATGAAGTGAAGAGATATTTGGAATCTCAGGAATACCCTGAAGGTGCGTCTGTCAACGACAAAAAGTTTCTGAGAAGGTTCGCAGCGAAGTTCTTCCTTAGCAACGGCATCCTGTATAAGCGAAACCATGATTCGACCTTATTTCGTTGTGTGGACAAGACAGAAGCGGAAAGGATTATGGAAGAGCTACATGAAGGGACCTTCGGAACACATTCCAGTGGGCACACTATGGCTAAGAAGATCCTTCGGGCAGGGTATTTCTGGTCCACAATGGAAGCTGATTGTTACCAACATTCTCGGACGTGTCACAAATGCCAGATATATGCAGACAAGGTGCATGTTCCTCCAGTTCCTCTGAATGTTCTGACAGCACCTTGGCCGTTTGCAATTTGGGGCATAGATATGATCGGTGAGATTAAACCTACAGCGTCCAATGGGCATCGCTTCATCTTGGTAGCGATTGATTACTTTACGAAGTGGGTTGAAGCAGCATCCTACGCTACGGTAACCAAGACTGTTGTGGCACGGTTCATTCGGCATAACCTGATCTGTCGACATGGCGTCCCAGAAAGAATTATTACGGACAACGGTACCAATCTAAATAACAAGATGATCACTGAGCTCTGCGAACAGTTTAAGATACAGCACCATAACTCTTCTCCTTACAGACCGAAGATGAATGGGGCTGTAGAAGCAGCAAATAAGAACATTAAGAAAATCGTGCAGAAGATGACAGTGACCTATAAAGATTGGCACGAGATGTTACCGTTCGCTCTACATGGGTACCGTACCTCAGCCAGGACGTCAACCGGGGCAACTCCTTTCTCCTTGGTCTAGGGTATGGAGGCAGTCTTACCGATCGAAGTGCAAATACCCTCTCTCCGGATAATGAAGGATGCAGATCTGAACGAAGATGATTGGATCCAGACACGACTTGATCAGTTAAACCTCATTGATGAAAAGAGACTTGCTACTATCTGTCATGGTCAGACGTATCAGAAACGGATGATCAGGGCATTTAACAAAAAAGTCAGACCACAAGAATATCAAATTGGGGATCTGGTAATCAAGTGAATCATCCTTCCTCAGAGTGATCCAAGGGGCAAATGGACCCCTACGTACGAAGGGCCATTTATGGTTAAACATGTGTTCTCAGGAGGAGCCATGATTCTAACCAACATGGATGGTGACGACCTTCCTCACCCCGCCAATGCGACATAGTAAAAAGATACTACGCATGAAAAAGACCCGCTAGGCTGACATGCCTAGGCAAAAATTAGGGCTTCCCGGCGAACCAAAAGGGTTCGGGCAAAATGAAGGGATGAAATGAAAAAAATCTGTACACCCGGCAAGTCGAAAACCTGAAAAGGCGGCTTGGGCAAAAATGGGTATCCCGGTGGACTGAAAACCCGAAAGGGCGGTCCAGGAAAAAGTTAGGGATAAAGCGTAATACTATGTCTCATTGGTCACTTTGCATCCAGAATCCGGTATCTACATCAAGTTCAGATGGCATTGATCAATCAGCTTCATCCTCGACTAGGTCATCAAGTGATGAGACGCTCGAAGATATAAAGGCGATAGCAGAGTTGGAACCCAGTGGGATCATTCATTTTACACAACTATTTTATTTTCTCTTGTACAAATTTGTATAAACTCTTTTGTTCGGCGGTGTTCTCTTACTAGGACGTCAGCCTCCTGTACATAAACGCCTATTTACAGGAAAATTCAAAAAATCAATACAAATATACTTTTCAGTTAAAATTGCCAATTGTTTTTCCTTTTCTGTTTTGTTTTGCGAAGAACGTCCAAGGTTCAATTTGTGATATATGCATTGACAATAATTTGCTAACTCATGAATATTTGTATACAAAACAAAGGATTAATTACAGGTAACATTAGAAACAGGGGCAATAAAGAGTTGTCTAAGCAATCTAATTGTTCTGTCCTCCAAGGTATCAAGGTGAGTTCAGCTGAAGAACATAACCAGTACATCCCAATTCCCCAGAGAGTGAGCCAGCAAGTCAGTACACTCTCCCCGAGCAAAGCTATTATCAAACTTAAGGAAGTTGGGTATCCTCCCGCAGATCTCAACATTCCCCAGTAGTATATATGCATTCCTAACAAGCATCCCCGGCAGTCTCGGTCTAAAGATTGTTCCCCGGCAGTATATCAAACATTCAGTGGAGTCATTTCCCCGATACAGTTCAAAACTTCCCCAGGAGAGTCCAATCCAGTTTCCCCAGGAAAAGTTGGAATCCATCTCCCCAAACAGAAAGCCTATCCCCAGTAGATTCTGGAAGCTTATCCCCGCAGAGCACGAACGCGTCCCCCGACTTTATTAAAAGAGTTATTTCCTTACCAGAATATAACTGGGTTATCCTCAGCCAAAAGCCATGGAAAGATCGTCCTCGACGAAGTCTTCTTATCCCCAGCGAGATCTATTAACACTTCCAACACAACAATGGTATCCCCAGCGAAGTTACCATCAACATTTCAGCAAAGTATCTCTCTCCCCACAGAGTATTGCTTCCCAGCAAGATCGCTAGAGTATCTTTTCTCCCCGCAGAGTAATCTATTCGCCAAGTTTATTCCCCAACAGGAGTCATCTTCTCCTACCAGTATTCTTGCAACTATCATCCCCAGCGGAAACGACGAAATCTATTCTTCAACATCAGCCCAGGATATGACTTCCCAGCACCCGTCAAGGATTTACTTTCCTAGACGAAAAACATACATTCATAAACATCGCATTTCCATACATTATAGCATGCATATACGCATCATATCTCACAAACTCATTTATGTTGAGAATATCATTGCTTGATCCACATCATGCATTGCATATGACTGACCTTTACCTTTCAGGAAAGATCCAGTTAAGTTCTCAGCTATATTTCAAGACCTAGACCGGTTCAGTTAAATCGACCCTAAGATTTTTCTGTTTCTTATCCAGTCAAAGGCCTTCTCTGTTTCAGTCAAATCGACCCTAAGATCTCCCAGTTTCTTACCCAGTTGAAGATTTCAAGACCTAGACCGGTTCAGTTAAATCGACCCTAAGATTTTTCTGTTTCTTATCCAGTCAAAGGCCTTCTCTGGTTCAGTCAGATCGACCCTAAGATCTCCCTGTTTCTTATCCAGTTGAAGATTTCAAGACCTAGACCGGTTCAGTTAAATCGACCCTAAGATTTTCCTGTTTCTTATCTAGTCAAAGGCCTTCTCTAGTCCAGTTAAATCGACCCCTAAAAGATTTTCCTGATAAAGACTCAGTTGAAGACACCCAAGATTCTCTTAGCGTTACTGTTGAGGTAGTAATCGTCCAAGGTTCTCTCAGCGTTCATGTTGAGGTAGTAATCGTCCCCAGATTCTCTCAGCGTTCCTGTTGAGTTAGTAATCGTCCAAGGTTCTCTCAGCGTTCCTATTGAGGTAGTAACCATCCCTGGTTCATTCATCACCTTTTGAAGATCCAGATCCAGCTCCTGTAACCAGTCAGGACACATCTATACAAAGAATCTGAAGACCAGCTCCTGTAACGGGTCAGGTAATCCTTTTCTTTTGCAGGTACGCAAGTTCTCGCAAAGGAATCTCTTACGCGATTGACACCCAGATGGCGTCTATAAGCCCATCCACCTTCCATCATCTCTTAGCATGGCATCTATAAGCCCATCATCCTATTCATCAATCTCCAAATGGCATCTGTAAGCCCATTCCCCACCATCACACTACTATGTGAGCGCAAATTTCTGGGCACTCTAGTGTTCAATCATCTTCCACCTTCGGATTTCGAAAGGCACGTCAGCCAATCTGCATCCTCAGGTCTAAGAAGATTGAACAGGGGCAACTGTTGTACCTCAAAATTTTCCCTCCCATATTCTTCAAAATTTGCAAAGAGCATGCTTCAAAATTCCCCAAGGGTTGCACAGTTCAAGGGCCTCCTAAACAGTCAAAAAACTAGGGTTTTGGTTTTGACAAAGAAAATGAAGTTTCCAAGGGTCCAATCAAGTCCCACATGCCTACAAACATGGTCAAGCATCCTCATACCAAGTTTCAAGACTTACAGCACAAAATTGCACAATCAAAAACCCTAATTGCACTACCGTCAACTGTAGGGGCAAAATGGTCATTTGACAGTCAAAAGTTCAAATTTTTGGTCAACATCTCATTTTGAAGCCATAAACACCATTTGATCAATGCTTGATCATGATTCTCAAAGCTTGGCTCAAGAATTCTCAAGATGCAAAAGTTTTCATATTTGGACAGTTGAAAAAGTCAACTGTAACTTGACCAAGGCATAACTTACACATGGTTTATCAGAAAAATTCCATCCAAAGCTCATTTTTAAGAGAAAGACATTTCCTACAACTCCTCTTCACACTTCAAATCCAATAAATGCTCTCACAAAAAGTTATCAATTTCAACATTATAGGTCATTTTCAATAGTCAATAAAAAGGGACTTTAAGTCAAAGACCATAACTTGAGATTGGTAAATCAAAATGACATGGGACCAAAGGCATTGGTTAGAGGACTTCAAGACCTTTCCAAAATGTCCAAGAACATGATCAAAGCTTAAAGATTGAGCAAGATATGCCTTGTGGAAGTTGGGAAATTTTTGGGTATTTTAAAAAGTCAACTTTGCTTCAAATGCCTTAAAATTGCTAATGGGCCTCATTTTCTTCCAAGATTCATCATCCAAAGCATATGCACGACCATTTGGCCCAAAGGGGATTTATTCATCATTTTTATTTATTTATTTGAATTTTTAATTACAATTAATTCATTTAAATTAAATAAAATATGGAAAAATACCAAACAAATGTATGTGAATCTTTTTATGCAGTGTAATCATTCATTAAAGGCTCAAGATTCGTGCAAAACTCAAATGGGGAAGATTGGCTATGATTGACATCAAAAACATGTGAAAAAGATTGAAAAAAATATGCCATTAAATCCAATATTTGATTCATGATTGCATTGATCTTTTGATTGAAAACTCAACCCTAATTCACTCCATACATAAGCCAGATGCTAGACCTAGTGCAAGAGACCTAAAAGCTGCGCCCAAAAGCCATAAACAACTTGGCACTTTTTCAAGAAAATTCCAAAACTGAAAATACGATTCCAAGGCTTTTCAAGGCAAAATACCAATTGCAATAGCTTGCAAAAGCTTCACTGAACCTAACTGCACTATTTTACAATCCTCACGCACCCAGAATTGGTACCTAGCAATCAAACTGTCTCATCTTTTTTGCATAATCGTATTTTATCATTCATGCCATAATTTTGAGTTCTAATGATTGTTTTGTATTAGTCTTATCATGCTGAAGCTAACCATATTGTTTAATTGAGTTTTGCTTGCCTATACGCGAAATCAACATGGAAGCTTACTAGGGTTACGAAACTGAAAAATTAGGGGTTTCCTCATCCAGAAAAATTAGACCCTAAAACCAGGACTGTTGAATTCAGAAGCTTCAGGTGAATCGTTTCCATACCTCGCGATTAATTTATGATTAACAGGGTGCTAATCGCTATTTTTATGCTTGCTATTTGGTGGGGGTTTAAAACCCCCGCTATTCAGTTTGTTTTTGTTTCAGGCACAACAAATAATTGGGGAAGATGATGATGTGTAGGCCAACGAATGGTGTGTTTGAATTTCGCGCGAAAATTGTCCACTAACCCTTATTTTGCATTATGTTATTTGTTTTCTATACTATATCCAAAGCGCGTGAATGGCTCAGTGGCAAGGCACATGGTTTGGTAAGCAATGGGACCTGGGTTCGATCCCCAGGTCCCCCTATCCCTTCAATATTATTTTTTCTAATATCATCCTATGCAGTTTCAGTCCAAAAGACCACCATGCGCTTCACAATCCAGGCACGCCACTTGTCCCATAATCCTAATCCAAAGGCCAATGTTTGAAGTGTACCGTGGGCACCAGTCAACGCATACGTACGTGGCTCAGAAAGGTCAACAAGGCCAGGGTTTCAGTGGGCCAAAAGTGCTGATGATACCTCCCAATTGGGGTCAACACCCCCCAAGGGTTTGCAATTCTTTTCTTTTTTTATTTTCCATTATTTGTGTTAATTCAATTATTTCTTTTTTAATTCTTTAAATTAATATATTTTCATAACATAAAAAATAAAATAAAAAATCAGAAGGTCACAAAAATAAAATATATTTTATTTAAATGCTATTTTGTAAATAAAGGTTATCAATTAATTTAGTTTTTAAATTCTAGGATTAATTTTAATATTTTCTTAATAAACTTAAAAAATGTAGAATTAGGGTTTTGATTATTTTTATCCTTTTGCCCTCTTACCATTATAATAATTAATTATTTATTTTTGTAAATGAAATTGAATTAATTAATTAGGTTAATTTTAGGTGCAACTTTAACATATTTCTTAGTAAATAAAAATAGTTAGAATTAGGGTTAATTAACTTTTTTTTTAATTTCATTTAATTCTCTCATTAAAATCTTTAAATATAAAAAACTCCGAAAAAATCTTTTCTTTTTATTTTAATTTAATTAATTTGTTAATCATTATTTAATTTAATTAAAAAGGGTCCAACGCCCTCGCTTTCGATTATTAGTTCGTTTCGCACATTTTATTTCCTTTCTTATAATATTCATGTAATTCTACCAAAGCCGTGTAAATTGGACATTTATATTTCTCGCACTTTATTTTATTTTCAAATCGGGTCCTGGATTGAATTTGGCGATGTGGACCCGCGCCTTTGTAATAGCGTAGGAACTTTTAATTCCGCAACTTTTTTAAGTGTTAATAAATTTGCATGCAAGAATGAATGTTAAAATAAAAACAAAAGCGTAGATCACCCATGACATGACAAGACAAAATATCTGAAAACGACACACAAATCACACACCACCCCTAGGGTACGCCTCACTGTTGCCTTGCCCCTCGAAAGGTGATCGTCGAGTAGAGGATGTCTTAGTAAGTCCTCATGATCCGGGAACCTGGCATGAGGGTAGCTTCTAAGGTATCTTCCTATTGCTCTGGTGATCACCATGTCCCGAACCTTCGAATTGACCCGAACACCTCCAACGGTGGTGCTACCTACCTCTCAATGGTGGGATGGCACCACTTTAAGGACATTTACACAGACGAATTCCTTAGGGTAGGTAGACGACTCTAGATACTTGCTCTAATTTCAAAACAAATTCAAAATACTTTTCACACCGACACCTTTTCAAAAAGCTTTCGAAAGCAACTTTTCAAACACTCTTGAGGACTGATACAAGAGTCGAACTGAAATTTTCAAAGAAACTTTTTTAAACCCACAGTTGAAAAGCAAACAAACCTTTTGAAAACACAAATGAGCAAGTATCTAAGAACCCATGGATAACAATGGATAGAAAGGGTGCTAACACCTTCCCTTTCTATAATCTACCTCCTGAACCGAGAGCAATCTCTATAAGGAATTTTTCTGTGCTTTTGTCCTTTCCATTTGGAGAAAATAAAAGACGGTGGCGACTCTTGCTTCCGTGACATTTCACGAACCAGCTTTAAACAGTCAGTTCCAGATCCACCGGTCACATTATGCTTTCTTCCCTTAGACGTCAGATCGGCATCAGAGAAGCCAAGACCATTGTCGGCTGTAAGGCTGGCTACACACTCTTGAAACTGATCCACAGAAGTTTCTTAAGGCACGTGTGCCGACTTCAGGAATTTGATCAAGGCTTTGGCATGAGCCTCAGAGCAGAGCAATAGAGCCAGCATAGAGATTTTTGAAGGGGTTTGCCCCAGCTGCTCTACGACATCATAGTCGCTCTTCTTAATTATCTTTAAAATCTCCTCCATTTCCTTTTGGGTGGTCTCGTGGATAACCAAAGTCTGAGCCCTCGTCTTGACGGGCGCTTCTTGGATCCCCTTACCTTTATCTGTAGTAACAGCAGAAGGTACAACTTTAGGAGTAACAATTTCTTCAATCATCGGGCTTCGCACAGATATCTTGACAGGCACAGGAGCACTTGAGGGTCCGAAGACTGCCCGTGGAGGAGCAATCTCCAGAGAGAAGATTCTTCCGCTACGAGTGATCTTACTTGTCCCTGCAATATTTCCTATGTCAGGAGTTTCTTCATCGGAACTTTCTTCAACTGATTCGATCTGCTTAACACCGTGGTAGAAGATCTCTCCTCCATAATTCCATGGTATTTTCTTGTTGGACTTAAATGGGATAGGCCCCGACAAGGTAATATTCAGCGGTATAAACTTTGGATCGAGTGTAATCTTAACAGGCCTTTTGCAGGTCTTGGAAAGATTGTCGGAAATGGTGATTATAGCAACATCATTGATTGGAGTAACAGGAGTAACAGGAGTAACAGGAGTAATAGTAGCAACAAGAGTTTTCTGAAAGAGGATCTCTTGAGTATCCATCAGGCATTGGATGCCTGGCTTCAACAGCGGGCAGTCGGATTGCAAGGTCGAACAAAGGTAACAATCTTTTTCACAGCCCAGGAAAATTCCGACTTTCAACAGATTCATCTTGATCATTGGCAACTGAGTCATTAAGTCATCAACAACGGTAACATGAAGATCTTCTATAATAGCATGGACATTATGACCATATTTTGGCATAGGAGCGGATATCACATTAGGTTTTTCGGGGGCATCAAACTCCACCTCCTTGGCATCTATTAAATCTTGGATCTTGTTTTTAAGGGCCCAACAGTTGTTGGTGTCATGCCCTACACTGTCCGAGTGATATGCACATTTCTCATTGGAATGATAATAGGGAGAAGAGGTATTTGGGTTTTTCGGTGCTTCTTTCAAGTTGGCAAGGTTTAACTTTAACATATGAGGGAGGACCTGAGCAGGTGTCATATTAATCCGGGTGAACTGCCGTTGTGGCCTTTCTACCCTTTGTTGGCTAGCTCTGGGTTGACTGCTTCGAGGTTGATCGACTGAGGAGTTCTGGATCATCACAGCCCCCACTGTTGGTGGCGCTCCGTTCTTCGTTGATTTCTCTGGGAGTAAACAGCAGAAGCTTCTTTCTTGGCTGGGAAGGTCTTCTTGATAGCGGTGGAAGCAGATGCATCCTTCTGAATTTTGCCGCTTTTAATGCCAGCTTCGACCCTTTCACCTGTCAGAATTAATTCGGTGAACCCTGCAGATGAGCTCCTGATCAAGTGATTAAAGAATGGACCTGACAGGGTCCCCAAAAACATATCAACCAGCTCTCTATCCGACAATGGTGGCTGCACCCTTCCAGCCAAATCCCGCCACTTTTGGGCATACTCCTTAAATCCCTCATTAGAGACCATACCCATACTCTGTAGTTGAGTACGAGTAGGCACCAAATCTGCGTTATATTGGTATTGTCGGTAGAAAGCAACAACCAAATTCTCCCAGTTATGAACATCATATCTCTCAAGTTTATAGAACTAATCCAATTGCGTACCCGACAAACTATCTTGAAAAAAGTGGACCCACAGATCTTTATCAGAAGAGTGAGGTTGGATCTTTCTGACGTAGGACCGCAGATGCATCTTCGGACAGGACAAACTGTCGTATTTAGCAAATGTAGGCACTTTGAACTTGGGGGGAATGACGATCCCAGTAACCAACCCTAGTTCTTCGAAATCTAGCCCAGGTACCCTTTGTACCTCCATGGCTGCCAGCCGGTCCTCTAGATTCTTATACTTATCGTCCATCGAAGGGTACTGCTGTTCGGAGTAATCTTCCTCCTCCTCTTCTTCTTCCTCTTCAGCTTCAGACTCATAGGGCATTGCAACTCCCTTTCCCTTACCAACCCCTTCGTCAGACGTCGAGGGGAAATCGAGGACCCTTCTAGCCTGGTTCTCAAACCTTCTTCCCATAGTGGCCACACCAATTCTTTTCTTTTTCCTTTTCTTTCTCTAACAGTGCTTTAAGGTCCTCTTGACCCTTTGCCAAGGTCACGAGGAGTTGTTGGAATTGCGAATTCTGTGCTTGCATATCTTTGACCGTCTTCTCTATATCCATCTTGCTGAAATAAACAACAGAAAGATAAGGAAACCTGGTGTGAAGACCTGTTTATGCATATGATGAATGATATGTTATTCATGTAATGCATTCAAGGATTCAGAAATTCAAATTTGTTGCAAACAAAAATAACAGACGTCATATTAATAAGAAGAAATTTGTTAGTACATAAATGCCCCATGGGCAAAATATTACAAATTTCTTAATGTAAAAAGACGTTGCACATCCTATTTGGTGCGATGTAAGTGTTGAGATTTTGCTCTTCATGGAGTTGACGGGTAAGTTCTAAAACCTTCTTCTCACCGGTGTAGAAGCTGGCTTCAAAAGTATTCCATTCTTCCTTGAGCTGTATCTAACTCTTTTGCAAATCTTCCAATGATGTTGGCATGTCAGGATGTAGGAGGGTGTATAGAACCTCTCCTTCCATAACAGGCTCTTTGATCATGGGGAGAATGTGGGGGTAAGACATCATAAGACTCTGGGCGCGGGTTCGTACCCACTTGAGATAAGGCTCAAGGGGGATGGAATTCTTGTGTCCCAGTGTCTTACTATCCACTTTGTTGGGCATCCTCCAAGCTCAGATAAACCTTTGTCGAAGTCCTTGAGTGTCATTGTCGAAGTCAAAAACCAAGTCAGGAATTAGCATGTCATGAGGGCCATCCCTTCGGGAATACCCAAATTGTCTCAGAGCAAAACAGGGGTTGTAGGTAATGCCTCCCCTAATGCCAAGTAGTGGGACATTAGGGAATTCTCCACAACGATCAATGATGATGACATTTTCTCTGGACCGAGAACACCAATGAACATCAAAACGTGTAAGGGTCAGCAATCGTTGTGACCACCTCAAGCCTTGTTCATTCTTCAAGACTGACTGGGGAAGGTGAGAAATAAACCACCTTGCTAGAAGAGAAGTACAACACATGAGAACACCTCTTTTCCTCATTGTTCGTGTGTGAAATGAGTGTAGGATGACCCCAAGCAATGTAGGCACAGGATTCCGAGATTTGAAAATCTTGACATCATTCACATCTATAAGTTGATCAGGGTTTGGGAACAAGACCAACCCATAGATGAGAAGTGCTACAATCTCTTCAAAAGCTTGCAGATCCAGAGAATTCCAGCAGTCTTGTGCCTTTTCAAACAGAAACATTGCCAAGAAACCCTGGACACCACTTTTTGTTTCCCAATGACCTTTGATATCAGATGGTTGCAAGTGTAAGGCTTGAGAAACATCTTCAGGCTTTGGTTCTCTTTCCGTACCGTTGTAGGGTAGTTGATGGAGAATAGGAATCCTCAGGAGTTGAGAAAATTCCTCCAAAGTAGGTACTAGTTGGTAATCAGAAAATGTTAAGCAATGGTGTAGGGGGTCAAAGAAATGGAAGAAAACTTTCACCATGTCTTCTTCAATTTGGAGTTGACCAAGTTGAGAATTCTACCATGTCTTTCACTGAAGAGAGAATTCTCTGGAATCTTGGAAGTGAGATCCTTGAGGTGAGGAGGGATCCTCAAAAGGTTGACCTGAATTGTTTTTCTGCGGAGTGATTCCATAACCTACAAAACAAGAACAAAGATGAAGATCCAAACCCTTGAAATGGTTAGTGGATGCATATGATGCTTTATGATGTTCATGATGTATGCACAAGTATATGTACAAGCAAGTCACACAAGTTCCTAGTTTCAGGCTTGCATGGGGTTTCATAGGTAAGTACCCTCTGGAAGTTAGTTGGCTCAACCTGTCCTATAAATAGTAACCGGGTTCTAAGGAGCTCAATATCACTGGATTATTTTCTGTGTTCATTGTTTCAGTTTAGCTACTTAACTGGTGACCGAAATATTCCAAGAAAACAACCCTCAATGAGTGTAGTATCGAGTATCTACCAACTTCGGATTGGACTAAAGTCGGTGATCTCACTACCCCTAATAAGGCCAAGATGGTCAAGTAAAGGTTATAAGAGTTCATTAGTGCTTCATGACATCACTCAGCGGCCCCGTATTCTCTTTGATTGACTCAAAGGCTACCGGTACCCACAAATATCTCGCACTAATATAGTTATTGCTTCAACCATGTCGGTATACCCCGCATAGTTTCCACAACGTATTGCTATTTACCTATGAATGTTTCCCAAATCTGGGTGGAGGATTCAAACCCAAACAAGAGAACTGAATGTAAAGCAATCAAAGCAAACAAGATAAGCATGTAAAGGTGATCTAAACCCTAAGGTTACTCTACTTTTCATAAATCCCCAGCAGAGTCGCCAGTTCTGTGATACAGTGGGAGAACTGACTTGAGGTATTGCGTTTGTGTTCGCAAATGTTTCAGTTTAGCAAGAGTTGTCACCGACTTTTTATTTTATCCTAAGGAAAGGTCAAAAAGCACAGGAAAGACCTTTGAGATGTTTTCTTGGGTTCGGGGAGTAGATTATGAAAAAGGAAGGTGCAAGCACCCTTTTCATCCATGGTTATCCATAGGCTCTTAGTTACTTGTTTAGATTACTTGCTGTGCTTTTCCAATTGTTTGAAATGGTGCTTTGTGTGTGGTTTTGAAATATGTTTTGAAAAGAGGCCATCGTTGTGCAAACTTTGTAATGATTCTTGTTTGAATGTATACAAAGATGTATGTCTTTTGAAAAGATGTTTCAATGTTTTGAAACTTTGATTTGGGAAATGTTTTGAAATTGTGTTGTAAGGTGTGTTTGAAAATAGCAAGGATGTTTTGCAAGTTTTGATCAAGTAACTAAGAGTTATCTACCCTATTTTACTCAAAGGTATTTCCTACACATTTTTAACCCTTTTGACAGTGTTGTTTTACCATTGCATTTAGTAAACAACCTTGTATTAGGATGTTAAACGGGACAGGCGCGGGTCATTGTATTGACCATGATAGCAATATTGCCAAGTATCTTTAGCAATTTTTTTCGAGGGACTAGATCATTTTTGTATATGCAACCAAGATAGCGTCATCCAGGGACTATGATCTTTTGTTTTTTTGCTTTTGTTTTGCCAAAGTACTCAACATGCATAACATGGCCATTTTAAAAGGCAACAAAGGATGAAACCCTAGGGGTGCAAGTGTGCATTGTGTATTGATTTTCATGCATTTTTTTCTTTGTATTAGTCAAGCTATTTGTTTGATTTTGATTCTTTTTCATACAAACCCTAATCTCTAACCATGGCATAATTGAAAGCATAAATGAGTAAAAGTAAATCTACCACGATTACAACATGATTATGGGGAGGGGGATACAATTTTTGAATGGGGATTATTTGACAAGAAATTAAAACCCTAATTTTACTATTACATCCAAATTGAATCAATGGCATAAATAATAAATGGAACAAATTATACAAAATACTATGAATATGCAAAAATATTTATGTTTATTTTTTATGTAAGTAAAAAATATTTAATGCAAAAAGAAAGGAATAATAAAAAAAGATTATTATTTTTTTCATTAAGGGTAAAACCCTAATTTTCTTTTAAGAATGTAAATGTATTAAATATACTATTTATATACAATAAAAATAAAATAATGTATATACAAAAAAAATAAAATATATTTAGAAAAAGTATTATTTAAGTATAAATAATAATAAAAAATAAAAGTATAATATTTTTATGTTTTTATTCTCAAGTATTTATTAAATAAAATAAAAGTATATATATATATATATATATATATATATATATATATATATATATATATATATATATATATATATATATATATATATATATATATATATATATATATATATATATATATATATATATATATATATATATATATATATATATATATATATATATATATATATATATATATATATATATATATATATATATATATATATATATATATATATATATATATTAATTATATTAGTTATGTAAAAAATAAAATGAAATATATACAAGACAAAAATATATTTAGAACAATATTTTTTGAGTGTGAATAAAATAAAGAATAAAAATAAAAGTATAATGTTATTATATATTATTTTTAAATTTTCAATAAATAAAAGTATATACTAATAAATAATTATTTTCATGTCTAAAAAAATAATAAAATAATAAAAATAAATGTGAAAATTTATGAAAATATTTTTGGGTATTTTTATGTTTGGAAAATATAAAATAAAAATCAGAAAATGAAAATAAATACAAAAATATAAAAGTATAAAGAAATTGGGTCAGGGGGGTGCATTCAGCAAAAGGGGGGTGTCAAAAACAAAAGAACCAAAGCCCAGCCCAAGCCAGACTTCATCTTCAACCTTTGTTCACAAACACGCGCGTCCTGACTTCAAACATGGAAAACCTGCATACGTTCTCTAATGCAAAAACACATAACATCAAAGTTGTAGCATTTTTCATGACGAATCCAACCATGTAAAGAACTCATTCTAACTCTCAAAGACCAGAGAGAATTTCTCTGGCCCTAAATCCTAACCTAATTTTTTTAGGATGTTCATGGATCAAATTCTCTTAGCATGCTTAACTAAAATGAAAACTGAGCATATGTACAACTTCATGGCTATGAATACTACATTTTTTATTCACAAACCTAAGTCTAACTATTCCTAAATAGTGAGATAGGAAGTTGATAAAAACCTGTTTCAGTTGAGGCCGTGTCTGACAATGTGGAGCTTTTCAATGAGGCCTGAGATGTTTGGGAGCTTGCTTGAACTTCCCCTGACCTTTTCCAATGCCTAGCTTGCCTTGAATGTGCTTGAAAAAACCTACAGAACTCAACCTGCACAAGCTGAAATAAAAAATGGCAAACCTTGTAAATGCAGTTACAGTTAGTATTTAAGGGTTGGGATAGCTTGGATAGGTTGTATGTAAGGTGTTTGAACAGGTTTGGGACAAAACGCACGAGCAACTTGTGAGATTAAACTCAAGATGCAGATGCTGCCCTGTTTTGCCAATGGAAGGTGATTTTGTGCTATGGGAAGTTTCAGGACTCAAAGGCTCGTGTTTTAGGTTCAATACAATGTGTAAAAATTGTCTCAAAGGCTTGCACAAGTTGGTTTTATCTGATGTTCAAGTTGTGTGATATTGGACAAATTTCTTGGTTATGAAGCAAAACATGAGAAGTGATGGAAGACAAGCTTGTACAGGCTATCTATCAGCTTGCACACTATTCCCTTGGCCCCTCAAGTTGGTGGATTTGATTTGCTGCATAAGATATGGCTTAATGCTCAAGGATGCAGTTTTGACATAAAGCAAGATTTAAGTAAAAATGGTAATGTTGCTTTTTCTATTTAGGGATTAATCTTGTGTGCAATGCTCTAATGACCAAAACAAAGCCTTAGAACAATGGATTTTCATTTAATTATTAAGTATGGAATGGTTTTTAGGCTTGTAATCTAGTGCAAAGCAAGCTGATTAGAGTTTGCAACTTGTATCACTATGAACATGCCATGGATAAAAAGTGAGTTTTTGCCAAATTCAAGCCTTCGATTCTCCCTAACCAGAAATGATTTTGGAGAAATCTTGGACATTTTGGAAATCTTGCAACATGCTCTACAATCCATATTTGAAATGCAATTTGATATTCCAAGTGGAACTATATGAAAAATGGTCATGAAGATGGGTCAAAATCCTGCCTAAACTAGGGCAAATTTTCACTAAGTTAAAAGTTTCATGGACCCTTGTTCCAAAAATCATAACTTGAGATCCAAGCTTCTTTTGGGAAAACTTTGTGAATCAAAATTGTATACTTTATGGAGGAATACAACTTTCATGTTGGAAGTTTTGTTTTAATCCAATTTCATCATGATGAAAATGTTGGGCAAAGTTGGGAAAAATTAAGAAAATTTCATAACTTAGAAAAATTCTAAGTTATGAAATTTTTCAATCTTAAACCCTAATTTGCAAAATTGGGTTTCTTGATGAACAAGTTTCATGTTTTGACACATCTTGATTAAAAATAACCCTTGGCACTTGATTTTGACCAAAAAGTCAAAGTTTGACTTTTCAGTGTACAGTCAAATTTTGATCAGTTGACTAAAAAATTCATCTGTCAATCCAATGCAATTGAGATCTTTTGAACCTTGTGAATAGGTCAAGATGATGCCATTGAGTCCTTTAATCCATGCTTGAACCCAATTTTCCATTGGCTAGGTGAAAAATCAGAAATTGCCCTTGTGCAGTCAAAACCCTAAAATGACCATTTTGCCCTTTTGATGATCTGATCAAATTTCTTGAGGAGTTGTAGTCCAAACTTGATCAAATGGTTCATATGAGTTTATAATGTTGATGTGGATCAAAATTTATGAGGTTTGACTGTAAATTGGCCACAATTGACTTTTTCCCCAATACAGTTGATTTCTAGGTCAACTGTCCAATTGACTGGGCAAAAATTTGATTCAAGGCTTGAAACTTGGTATGGACAATCTTATGAGTCCAACATGAAGTATGAAAGTCACTTTGAGCATTAAAAGTCCAAAAATATCTGTGCAAACTCAAACCCTAATTTAGGTCATCAGTGCAAGGAGATGTCTTGAGCAGAGCAAAACCATAATTCTGTTTGGAGTTCAAAGAGTCTGGTGAGGGGAAATCTTGATAAAATGAGAGGGCAAATTTTGGGGTACAACAAATATAGTTGTAATAAGTAGAACTTTTATTGCTTTTCAACCCCCATTTATAAATATGTATACCCCATCCCCCAAAACATGTAATAGTGTAGGATATTTATTTTCCTCATTTTTATTGGTTTCATAAAATGATAGTAATTAGGTTGTGTATGGAAAGTTAAAATCAACAAGTAGACAACCCAAATTCAAGACTAAATGCATGCAATGAAACACACCATTCACACACAAATGCACCTCTAGGGTAATCTCACTTATTGCCTCAGAAAATAGTCATGTCCCTCGAATATGGGCGTTTTAGCAAAGACCCTCGATAAAAGATCTTAGTCCCTCGATGTCCCTCGATGTTGCATTCAGTAAATGATTTAGTCCCTAATGAAATTGCTAAAACGTCCCATAGGTTGCCTTCTATGACTATACAAATGATCCACACCCATCCCTTCACATCCAACGATGGGGGTTCTTATCAATCAATGGTAAGATAGCAACATCTAAAGGAGGAGGAAGAGAACAAAGACCTTTTGAGTAGGTAGGACACTCGTAGTTGCTTGATTTCTCACAACTAAAAAACCATTTCCACACCAACACTTTCAATTGAAATATTTTCAAAAGTCAAAACTCTTTGTACGCATTCTTATAGAGACAAGAATCATTACAAATATACTTTTCAAAATCACTTTTAAAAAACATCTTCCACAACAAACATCTCTTTGAAATATTTTCAAAATCCAACACTTTGTACGCATTCTTATAGAGACGAGAATCATTACAAAGACGTTTTCAAAATACTTTCAAACTCACACCCACCACAAGCACATTTTCAAACAAAGCAAGTGATCTAGCAAGCAACTAAGAGCCTGTAGATAACTACGGATGAAAAGGGTGATAATACCTTACCTTTTCATAACCTACCCTCTGAACTCAATAAAACATCTCTAAAGGTCTTTCCTGTTCTTTTAAACCTTTCCTTTGTTGGATAAAAGAAAAGTCGGTGGTGACTCTTGCTATCCGCAATAATTACGATCAAACACAAAACAACCAAGTCAGTTCTCCCACCGTATTACACAGATTATGAAGAACCTGCACCGTAAGAAGGACCTGAGCTAGGATCCCGATGGACTATGGTTTTTGATGGAGCTTCTAATGCGCTTGGCAATGGAATCAATGTTGTGATCGTTTCCCTCATAGGTTTCTATACACCCTTCATTGCCAGAATTTCTTCGACTGCACCAACAACATGGCTTAGTATGAAGCGTGCATCTTGGGTCTTAAAGCTGTTATTGACTTGAGAATAAAATTCCTGAGCATATATGAGGATGCATCATTGGTAATTAGCCAGGTTAAGGGAGAATGGGACATGAAACATATGAATCTTATCCCTTACTGAGAACATGTGCTAACCTTGATTCCATAATTCGAAGAGATTACCTTTGAGCACAACCCAAGGGAATAAAATAAGTTGGAATATGCTTTGGCTACCATGTCATCCATGTTTAAGGTTAGATGGGACAACGAGGCTCCTAGAATTACCATTGAAAGATTGGATGAACCGACAGACTGCTATGAAATTGATATTGATGGAGTAGAAGAGAAGCCTTGGTTTCATGAAGTAAAAGGGTATCTTTAGGCTCAAGAATACCCAAAAGGAGCATCTATCAATGACGTGAAATTCCTACGGAGGTTCCTAGATAAGTTCTTCCTAAGCAATGGAATTCTATATAGGCGCAACCATGATTCAACTCTGCTTCGTTGTGTGGACAAGAAGGAAGCAGAGAAAATTATGGAGGATATGCACGAAGGCATCTTTGGTACTCACTCCAGCGGACATACTATGGCTAAGAAAATCTTGAGAGCGGGTTACTATTGGTCGAGCATGGAAACTGACTATCATCACTACTCGAGAACTTGTCATAAGTGCCAGATCTATGCTGATAAAATTCACGTGTCTCCAGTACCTTTGAACATCATGACTGCTCCTTAGCCATTTGCAATGTGGGGCATTGACATGATTGGAGAAATCAAGCCTACTGCATCTAATGGACGTCGCTTCATTCTCGTTGCCATTGAGTAGTTCACAAAATAGGTTGAAGCAACTTCATTTTCCTTAGTTACCAAGAGTGTTATGGCTCGTTTCATTAAGCATAACCTCATCTGTCGGTATGACATCCTTGAGAGAATCATCACAGACATTGGTACCAACCTCAACAACACTATGATCACTGAACTCTGCGTGCAGTTTAAGATCAAGCACCACAGCTCTTCTCCATATAGACCAAAGATGAATGGCACAGTGGAAGCCGCCAATAAGAACATAAAGAAGATTGTGTAAAAGATGGTTGTGACCTGCAAAGACTGGCACAACATGTTACCATTTTCTCTTCATGGCTATCGCACTTCAACACGGATATCAACTGGGGCAACCACATTCTCTCTGGTTTATGGCATGGAAGTTGTATTTCCTGTCAAAGTTCAGATACCTTCTCTAAGGATTATGAAAGATGAAGACTTAGGCGAAGACAAGTGGATTCAGACTAGGTTGGATCAGTTGAATTTGATTGATGAAAAAAGGCTTGTGGCTATCTGTCATGGCCAGATGTATCAAAAACGTATGATTAAGGCATTCAATAGGAAGATCAAGCATCAGGTATATCCGGCTGGTGAATTGGTAGTAAAGTGAATCATCTTACCGCATGTTGATCCCAGGGGCAAATGGACTCCCACCTATGAATGGACATTTGTTGTCAAGCAAGTATTTTTAGGCGGTGCTATGATACTAACCACCATGGACGGTGAAGATTTCCCATACCCTATGAACGCGAACATAGTAAAAAGATACTACGCATGAAAACAACCTGCTAGGTTGACTGGCCTAGGAAAAAATAAGGGCATCTCGGAGAATCAAAAGGGTTCGGGAAAAAGTTAGGGATATATATGTAAGATTGTACACCCAGCAAGTCGAAAACCTGAAAAGGCGGCTTGGGCAAGAAAGGGTATCTCGGTGGCTTGAAAACCCGAAAGGGCGGTCCAGGAAAAAATTAGGGATTAAAAGCGTACGACTATGTCTCGTTGGATCACTTACAACAAGCTTTATTACCAACGTCATGTTCAAACGGTGCAAATTAATTCAATTAACTTCTTCTAACAGCAAGGGATGAGATGTTAAAAGACATAGGGGAAATAGCAGGGTTGGAACCCAACGAGATCATTTCCACATAGATATATGTTTTGTTTTCAATTTATATTCTTTTCATTTCACGATAATTTCCTCTTAATAGGATTTATGTCTCTTTGTACAAAATTTCCTATTTATGGGAAAATTATCAATACAAATACACTCTAAAATCAAATGTTTTGTTTATTCCGTTTTGTTTGCAAAAACGTCAAATGACTAAAATTAAATGAACATATGCATATAAACATGATTGAAAGTTAACAAATATATGCATAAAAACAAGAATAAGCATTTCCTCAAGATTCTAGGGGTTCAGATAATGTTCAAGCTGTCCATGAATCCCCACAGAGCCACTTCTATCGAATCATCCCCACAGAGTAATCTTCACAAATTCATCCCCAATAAGGATACATTCCCTGCATTTTCCCCAACCAAAAGAGTTCCGATCAGTATAGTTCATGGAAATCCTCTTCCCCAACTGAGTTTGAAAACTGTAGATTCAATTTCCCTAAGAGAGTTTGTTTTATCAGCAGAATATTTCTCTGTCAGTAGGGTTTATTTCCCCAACATGGTTTATTTCCCCAATAGATTACAGTCTCCCTAGCTTGAGTCTATTCCTCAGATTGCTACGAATCACCGAAAAAATTCCTCTTCTCATTGAAGCCACCACTATCCCTAGAGAGTCGCTTCAAAGCCTGGAATCGAATTGGATACTAGTTAACTTTATCCTCCCCAGATGAGTTGGAAGGTTATCCATCTCTATTAACCCCAGTCAGTGTTTATAGGAATTATTCTCCTCATACGAGTCAGAAGGTTATCCATCTCTTTTATCCCCAGTTAGGGTATATAAGAATTAAATTCCCCAGTACAGCAATGAACAACCAATGTCCCTAAAACTCTTCTCCCCAAAGTAGAAGTCAATATTCCCCAGTGAAATTTCCTCAAACAAAAGACAAGAATCCTCAGCGGAAGCATTCCAGACAAGATTGAAGATACACATAATCTTCATCCCTGGCAATAGTTAGGGGTTTATTTTCCCAGACAAAATACAACACGAGTTTACAAATTCACATCACAATATTTCACATACATACGTCATATCATATGCATACGAAACACAATCTCATTTATTTTGAGAACATCATTATGCAATGTATTTCATACATCATGACATTTCATACAACTAACTCTTTACCTTTTCAGGAAGGATCAATCAACAGACGAATATCCTCAACAATTCTCAAAACAGATTGTAGATTAATTCCCAAAACAAGATGGGGGCGACTTTCTACATGATGGATACTTCTCCCAGTAGACCTTTTCTGGATCAGATTAAATCGACCAAAGATTTATTCTAATACATCATCCAGTTAAAGACAAAAGGACCTATTTTGGCCCAGATTAAATCAACCAAAGATTTATTTTGATACTTCTCCCAGTAGACATTTTCTGGCTCAGATTAAATCGACCAAAGATTTATTCTGATACTTCTTCCAATTAAAGAAAAAAGACATCTTCTGGCTCAGATTAATTCGACCAAAGATTTATTCTAATAATTCCTCAAGTAGACATTTCTTGGCTCAGAATAAGTCGACCAAAGATTTATTCTGATACTTCTTCCAGTAGACATTTTCTGGCTCATACTAAATCCACCAAAGATTGATTCTGATACTTCTTCCAGTAGACATTTTCTAGCTTAGACTAAATCGACCAAAGATTTATTCTGATACCTCTCCCAGTAGACCTTTTCTGGCTCAGATTAAATCGACCAAAGATTTATTCTGATACATCATCCAGTTAAAGACAAAAAGACCTCTTTTGGCTCAGAATAATTCGACCAAAAATTTATTTTGATACTTCTTCCTGTAGACATTTCCTGGCTCAAATTAAATGAACCAAAGATTTATTCTGATACTTCTCCCAGTCAAATTCGATCTTTTGATTTAGTCTAATTTCTCTATCAATAGTTACTTTATATGGCATCTATAAGCATATCTCTGACAACTTTTCATTACCTTTTCAAATGGCATCTTTAAGCACATTCCCAGCATAGTCAACCAACAATATTACTTTGTGCACAAGCGAGTGTAAATTTTTGGGCAATTATGTGTTCAATCATCTTCCACCTTCAAGTCTTGAATGGAAGACATACCAATCTAACTCTTCAGGTTTAAGAATATTGAACAGGGGCAGCTGTTGTACTCCAAAATTTTCCCTCCCTTCTTCTCAAGACATATCTTACAAAAGTTCTCAAATGCTCAAGGAATCTCAAGAGATGACAAGACAAACTCACCTCCTAAACACTAGGTCTACAACTAGGGTTTTGGTTTTCTTAAAGAAAACTAGACTTATAATGCCTCAAGTAACTTTTATGTTTCATCATAGGTCTCCAAGAATGCTCACACCAAGTTTTAAGCCTTGCATCACAAATTTTCTCAATCAATTGCTCAGATGACTGATGTGATACGGTGGAAGAACCGACTGTTATACTGGTTTGCGTTTTTTGTTCACAAATGTGGCGGTAATCAAGATTCGCCACCGACTTTTATTTTATCCAACAAAGGAAAAGGAAAAAGAACAGAAAAAACCTTTTTCGAGATATTTGAGTACGGGGGGTAGATTATGGAAAGGGAATGTATTATCACCCTTTCCATCCATGGTTTTCCATGGGCTCTTAGGTACTTGCTCATCTTTTAAAAATTTACTTGGTGTGTTTGTGTGCTTTTGAAAAGTTTTGAAAATACCTTAGTGCGGCGATTCACTTGATGGTAACCCTTGTATCAGTCCTCAAGAGTGTGATAAAGTGTTTTAAAAACTTTAGTTTGAAAAGATTTTTGAAAGTGTAGGGTGTAAAAAGTTGTTTGAGCAAGTACCTAACAATTATCTACCTACTCGAAAAAAGCTTGTTCTTTTCCTATTATCCTTTAGACCGTGTTATCCTACTATTAGTGAGTAGGTAACCCTAGTCGTTGGATGTTGAGGGACTATAGAAAGGGATGAAATGGTCATTGAAGGCAACATGTAAGGATACTTTAGCATTTCGAAGGGACTGTCATCATATAGGTGTAGGCAACATCGAGGGACAAGATCATTTCTCGTAGGAAACTCGAGGGACATTAAGGGACTATGATCTTTATGATGATTTTTAGATTGAGGGTCTTTTTCTAAGATATCCCTATGTTCGAGGGACATGACCATTGTTTTTCGAGGCAACCAAGTGGGGAGTACCCTAGGGGTGCAAGTGTGCAGCAGTGTTTGTTTTCAAATATATTATCTTTTAATTAGGTTATGCTATGTTCAATTAGTTTACCGGTCTTTCCACACAATCCTATTAGTCTAAGCATTGCATAAAATATAGTAGCAGAAGGTAAATGCGGAAATATAAACCTAGGTTATTACAGAGCTTTGGGGCAGTTACATAATAATGAAAAGTGCGGAAAAGAAATCCTAAAACTATTACATCCCGGAAGTAATTACATAATTAGAAAAATATGCGAGAAAAGATAAATCTACGCTATTACATTGATAATGCGACCTATACAATTTTCCTAGAAATTAAAATGTAAAAGAATAAATATAAAGAAATTAAGGAAAAATTAAAATCTAAAATTCTAAGTTAATGTTTTTGGTGTTTTTTGTAGAAAATAATTTTAAGTTAATTAAAAAAACTAATTCTAACTAATTTTAATTAAAAAAAATTTAATTAACTTAATTTATTAATAAATGAAAAAAAATCCAAAAATTCAGTTACTAACTAAAACAAAAACCTAATCCTAATTTGTTAAAAAAATGGTTAATTAAAGGGTTAATTACAAAGAAAACCTAAAACCTAATTGTTTTCCTAATTTACAGAAAAAAAAGTTAATTAATTAAATTAAAGAGTTAATAAAAAAAGAGTTAATAATAACAAAAAAATTTTAAAACCTAAATTAATTAGGGTTTGTAAAAAAGGTTGAGTTTGCCAATTAATAGGGTTTTTGATTTAAATAAAATTAGAGTTTATATTAATTTAGGGATTTTAAGGAAGATATTAAAGAGATAGAAATGAGGCAAAAAGAGCTAAAAATAAGCAAAATCATACATATTGCTAGGGGATGGGTGTTGAACCAAAAATTAATTTAAAACCTAAAATTAGATTAAAAAACCTTAAAATTAATTATTCTAATTTATTATGAAAAATCAAAGGTTTGTGAAAAATGTTAAGTTTTATGAAAAAGGTTTTAAACAGAAAGAATGAAAATAGGTAAAAGGATAAATAGAATGAAAGAAAACCAAAACCAATAGGGGTGGGTGTTGAACTTACGCCCTTAACCTTCTCAGGATGTCTGTCTCGCCATGCATTGGTGGTTCTTCTATTTTGGCCTCAGCGTTTTGTAATAACCCTGCACGGGATCCTGTCTAAATCTACAATGTTGAATCTCATGAACACATTAAATAAATTACTATATCATGAAATACAAATAAAGCAAATATATGAAATTTTATAATATTAAAACCGATATGGCATGTATGAATACTTCTATACCCTTTTGATCACGGAGATCAAATCAACCTTACCCTTACTGAAGAAGTAGTGAGATGTGGGTTTGTAATAAGGATGACTTATTTGTAGTGAGATGGGGGTTTGTAATAAGGATTTCAAGGTTTTTAGGGTTCTTGAAAGAATTTGATATTTTGACAGGGTTGTGGCAAATGTTTTTTTTCGTTTTTCGTGTCTTGTTTGTGTGACAAAAGTGAGATTATATAATGGAAATTAAAGAAAAGATATGAGCTTTGAATGTGCAATTGGGCCTCCAATAACCATAAGCAATAGTGCAGATTTTTATTCACTTGAGTCCGTCACATTCAGCTAAATCGCAGGGGCTTATGTGCAATTTTTGAAGTTGAAATATGAAAGCAAAATGTAGCCGACATAGAGAACAAAATTTTGTCCGAAAATGAGCTCAATCGGATAAAAGGTGAATTAGTTATGAATTTTTGAAGTTTCAACTCAGACAAACTTATTTTGGGCTTCAATGTCAACTCTGACACGTTTTTCAATAAAAAACTGGTATTGATCGGAGCATAAATCGATCTCGACTTTGGAAGATAAGTTGTAGATCTCTGAGTCAGTAACCTTGTGTAAAAATATGGGGCAAATCCGATAAAAATTGACCAAGTTATGAATTTTTGAAGTTTCGACCCAGATAAAATAATATTCAGTATTCATAATTTTTGGCGCGTCACGTGCACTCTGAGCAAAAAACAAAGGCCTTTTGGATACCGTTCGAACTCGATACCCCTTGTGAAAACATAGCCAACTCAATTTGTGATATTTTGGCGCCGGAACCAGCTCGATATGATGAAAATCGCCAAGTTATGATTTTCTGAACATGACGTAAATAAACTTCTCACAAATTTTTGTACGAAAAAACTTGATAAATCCGTATTTTTGAAAACCTTATGATCGAAATTGGCTTCCAGCCGTGAGAGATGAAAACGTAGATGACGTCAAGATGGAATTTTAGCCACCAGAACGCATTTAAAATAAGCCATGATCTTCAAGTTATGAATTTTTTAGTGCGTAAAAACTGCACTTTCAGCACACTTTTTCACCACGTTTCTTTGGGAAAACTCACACATTCAGAGACCTTCTTTAAGGAATTGACTCTTGAGCTGAACCTGAATTTGAGAATACGTTATCAGAGATATCTTGGCGAAAGAACACCTGAATATGACGCTTCGGGTTAGACTTATGAATCTTTGAACCCCGAATCGTTGTAAAACGGCGAACCGATCTTCAACACGGAAAATACTCTGAGAACATCCATTGGCGAAGTAAACGTCACTTGTAACTTGACGGAGCTTGATAAATATACCTTTATTCCATAACCATAAAACCAATAATATGTGTGTATGAAAAGAGGGTAAATTTTGGGGTACAACAGCCGCCCCTGTTCAATCTTCTTAAACCTGAAGATTTAGATTGGCTTGTCTGCCTTTCTTGATCTGAAGGTGGAAGATGATTGAACACTAGAGTGCCCAGAAATTTGCACTCGTCTGTAATGATGCTTGACTATGTAGGTAGTATCAGGAATGGGCTTACAGATACCATTTGGAGGAGATGACGGAAGGTCACCGGAGATGGGCTTAAAGATGCCATCATGAAGATATGACGAAGAATTGTCGGAGATGGGCTTAAGGATGCCACCTAGAGGATGTCAATTTCCAGAGATATTACTTTTATGAGAATTCATGTTCCTGTTGTTGAGGAGGAATTTGCTGAGGAATGTTGGTCTCTGTCTTGGGAGAAATAGAATTTTAGGAGCTTCAGTTGTCCGTTACTCTACTGGGGAATCATCTCTTAGTTGAGGAGGTGAAAGTGAACTGCTATCTAGTCGGGCTCCAGGCTTTAAAGTGATTTGCTGAGGATAATAAGATTAACTTCTATCTGGTCGTGCTCCAGGTTTCACAGTGACTTATTGGGGAGATGAGATTAAACTTGCTATTTGGTCGTTCTCCAGGCTTTGCAATTTCTCAATTCTTATCTGGTCACGCTCTAGGCTTCAGAAGGAATTAAGTGGTTATCCAGTAGCATCTGGGTTTAAACTTGAATTTAAGGCATACTAATATCCGGTCAATTTTCGGGCTTCATAGTAATCGGCCAAGTAAACTGCTATTTGGTCGAATTCCAAGCTTCGCAGTACCTTATACTGTTATCTGGTCGTGCTCCAGGTTTCACAGTGTCTCTTGCCGCTATCTGGTCGTGCTCCAGTCTTCACAACATCTTATACCACTATCTGGTCGATTCCAGGCTTCATAGTATTTTGAAGAAATCAAGATATTATCCAGTCGATTTCTGGGCTTCATAGTTTGAATTTGAGATATACCACTATTTGGCTGATTCTAGGCTTCATAGTGTTTTGTAGAAATCAAGATATTATCCGGTCGATTTCCGGGCTTCATAGGTTGACTATGAGATATACCACTATCTGGTCGATTCTAGGCTTCATAGTATCTTGTACTGTTATCCGGTCGATTTCCAGGATTCACAGTATGATGGGGAAATTAAGTTGTTATCCGATCGATTTTCGGGCTTCATAGCTTTTAAACTGGAATAGAAATCTTTTTTGTATCGATTTGACTGAACCAGGGAAAGGTCTCGAGTTGTCTTCAACTGGGAGAGAAATCTTAGTATCGATTTGACTGAACCGAGAGAGGTCTCAGATTAACTTTGACTGGCATAGAAATCAGGGGAATCTTAGCGGCGATTCGGCTGACCTAGACGAAAGTCTTGGAACATCTTAAACTGGAATAAAAACCTTGGTGTCGGTTTGACTGAACCAGAGAGAACTTGTGAGAACTTCAACTGGGAGAGAAATCTTATTATCGATTTGACTGATCCCGGGAGAGGTCTCAAATTAACTTTGACTGGAATAGAAATCAAGGGAATCTTAGCGACGATTCAGCTGACCCAGACGAAAGTCTTAGAACATCTTCAACTAGAATAGAAACCTTAGTGTCGGTTTGACTGAACTAGAGAAAATGTTGGAGTATCTTCAACTGGAATAGAAACCTTGGTGTCGGTTTGACTGAACCAGATAGAACTTATGAGAACTTCAACTAGGAGAGAAATCTTAGTATTGATTTGATTGATCCAGGGAGAAGTCTCGGATTAATTTTGTCTGGCATAGAAATCAGGGGAATCTTAACGGCGATTCGGTTGACCCAGACGAAAGTCTTAGAGCATCTTCAACCAGAATAGAAACCTTAGTGTCGGTTTGACTGAACCAGAGAAAATGTTGGAATATCTGCAACTGGAATAGAATCCTTGGCGTCGGTTTGACTGAACCAGAGAGAACTCGTGATAACTTGATCGGGTCTTTCCCTAAAAGGAAAGAGTTAGTCGTATGTAATGTCATGATGTATGAAATGTATTAAGTAATGATGTTCTCAAAATAAATGAGATTGTGTTGTATAACATCTATGTACATGCCATGATGTATGGATATGTAATGCTATTGTGATATTCTCTAACTGGGGAAAATAAATCCTGGACTGTTGCTGGAGAGTATAAGGAGTTGAATTCTTCGTTTCCGCTGGGGATAGTGACCGAAGATGATTAGCTGGAGATTTACACCCATTCTGTTTGAGAATATTCTGCCGGGAGAGACCTTGTCTGAGAATAATCCTGCGGGGGATGACTCCGTGGGGAAGAGAGATACTTTGTTGGAAGATCTGTTGATTTGGAGAAATAAACTCAGTTGGGGATGAACTTCCATTGCTGGAGAGAAGAGCTCTGTTGGAGATTGAGCTTCCGCTGTCAGAGAAATAAACTCTGCTAGGGAGATGGATTTATAAACTGCTCATGGTTATAAAACTCGGCTGGGGAATGCAGATATCATCTTTCTGAAGGAACCTGTTGGGGAAGGAATTCCTGCTTAGGGATACGGAGGTCGGACCTTGGTTGTCTCGGCTCTGTGGGGAATATAGGTATCACTGGCTTGTATGTGATAGTGACTTCACCTCCAACTATCTCTTCCCCTTGTACTGTGATGGAAAAAGTACATGCGTAGTGTTGTACCCCAAAATTTTCCCTCCCATTTATCAAGATTTTTCTCACAAGACTTCTTGCACTCAAGACAGGATTAGGGTTTGCTCAGCTCAGGACATCTCATCTTGCACTGATAACCCCAAATAAGGGTTTGAGTTTGCACAAGGATTTTTGGACCATCAATGCTTCATGTGACTTTCATACGTCATGTTGGACCCCTAAGATTGCTCACAACAAGTTTCAAGCCTTGAACCATATTTTTGACCAGTCAATTGGACAATTGACCTAAAAATCAGCTGTATTAGGGAAGAAGTCAACCATGGCTAATTTACAGTCAAAATTCATAATTTTTTATCCATAAAAACATTTTAGACTCATATGTATCATTTGATCAAGATTGGATCACAACTCCTCAAGAAATTTGATCAAATCATCAAAAGGGCAAAATGGTCAAAATTAGGGTTTTGACTGAGAAAGGGCAATTTCTGATTTTTAACCTAGCCAATGACCAATTGAGTTCAAACATGATTTTAAGGATCTAATGGCATCATCTTAACCTAATCACATGGTTCAAAAGATATCAAGTTCATTGGATTGACAGAGAATTTTCCAGTCAACTGATCAAAAGTCAACTGTACACTGAAAAGTCAAACTTTGACTTTTTGGTCAAAATAAAATGCCAAGGGTCATAATTCATCAAGATATGTCAAAATATGAAACTTGTTCACCAAGAAACTCAAAATTGCAAATTAGGGTTTTGAATTTGAAAATTTTCATAACTTAGAATTTTTCTAAGTATGGAAATTTTCTTATTTTTTCCCAACTTTCCACCACTTTCTCACCATGATGCAATTTGATTCAAAGAAAGCTTATAACATGAAATTTGTATTCCTCCATGAAATCTACAACTTTGCTTCACAAACTTTTCCCAAAAGATGCTTGGATCTCAAGGTATGAATTTGTGAACATAGGTCCATGAACTAAATAACTTAGTGAAAATTTACCCTAATTTAGGCAGTTTTTTGACCCAACTTCATGGACATTTTTCACCTAGTTCCAAGAGGTATCTCAAAATTCATTTCAAATATGGATTATAGAGCACATTGAAAGATTTCCAAAATTTCCAAGAACTCTCCAAGATCATTTGTGGTTAGGGAGAATCGAAGAAGAGAAATTGGCATTTTATCACTTTGGTTCATGCCATTTTCACAAAGTATCAAGTTGCAAATCTGATCTCGGATGCTTGTACCTTGCATTACAGGTCCTAAACTCCTTCTAAACTCCATAATTTAATACTAACTCAGAGGATAATGGCTTTATCTTTGCTTTTGGAGCATTGTACAAGAGTTTTTTCCATTTTAAGCATAAAGGGCACATTGCCATTTTCATAAAGGCAAGCTTTTGTAACTTTATCAACCTTGAGCCATGGACCTGTTCCTTTGGTACAAACAACTTCCGTAGATATCAAGCAAAGCATACCAACTCTTATCAGCCCTTGAGGTAGCTAGTACAAGCATGGTGCATTTGTCTTTTCACTTTTCTTCAAATGCAAGAAAAGTTGCAAAAGAAGTCAGAACTTGTACAGCAAGGGAAGAGTGGACTTTGTATCATTCTATACATATTCACAAACTTATCACAAGCCAGGACACAAATGCTTAACATCTAAAACACCCTAAAACACATAAACTTCATTTTTCTGCCCAAACCTCCAGCTTCTGCAAAATCCTTGCCAACTTCATTTTGGCTCGTGCGTTTTGTGGCTTGACACTTAAAACACCTTCTATACATCATACTAAAGCTATCCAAGCCTTTACATTGTTGCTGTAACCCCTGTTTCAGACATTGCCATTTTCAAACTTGGAGTTTGCAACTTGACTTCTACAGAGACTTATGGCCATCCACAAAGCAAGCTAGGCATTGGAATAGCTTGAAGGAACTTCAAGGAAGCTCACACGATCCTCTGGCCTCACTTAAAGTCCCCACATTATCATATCCAAATCCAGCTGAAGGAGTTATTTTTCAAAACTCTATCTCTCTATTTAGGCATCCTCAAGCCACGATTTATGAAGCAAAAATGTAGTGCTTAACATGGTGAAGCTGTACATATGCATACTTTCCATTTATATTAACTGAGCTAAGAGAATTTAAATGTTGAACATGCTGGAATAATTAGGTCACGAATTAGGGCTGATTAAATTCTCTCTGATCTTTG
This sequence comes from Vicia faba, assembly GCA_948472305.1. Lineage (NCBI taxonomy): Eukaryota > Viridiplantae > Streptophyta > Magnoliopsida > Fabales > Fabaceae > Vicia > Vicia faba. The sequence continues at coordinate 1,183,205,687 of OX451741.1, read as the reverse complement.
AGAGTTAGGTTACAAATTTTATATCATTGGAATCGTGAGATTACAAGCTACATGTTTTATGTTATGGGTTTTTGTTTTTATGCAAGCAATAGAAAGTTACAGTTTGAAGGCAGAAACGCGCGCAGGGAAGAAGCTGGAGGACAGGGATGATGTTCTGGGCTTTGGCGCCTTGGGTCTGTTTGCTTTTGTTATTCACACCCCTTGACCACTATTTGCACCCCCTGGCTTATTTGTTTTATTTTTCATATTTCTTGCATATATTTTATATTTATTGCTTTATTTTATTTTTCTGAATCATAAAAAATCATGAAAAATAATTTCTTTATTTTTTGCATTTTATTTTATTTTTTCTATTATTTTTTTTGCATAAAAAATAGTTTATTAGGATAATATACTTTATTTTCTTAAATAAAATTTGTAAATATATTTAAAAATACCATACATTTTTATTATATTATTCATACACATAAAATATTTATTTTCATACATATTTTAATTTTTAATATTTGTACGTAATATTATTTATTATTTTCTTGTATAAAAAATGGACAAAATATAAATATAGAACATATATTTATTTTAATAAAAAATTAGGGTTTCCCCCTTTCAAAAACAATAATATTATTTTTCCTTATTTTCTAGGGTTAATTAATTTTATTTTCTCATACCTTAAACAAATACAAAACATTTTTTTCATAAATACATTGCATTGCATATTTAAATATTTGTATATTTATTTATTTTGCACAATATTCAATTGGGTTGTAATAGTATTTTAGGGTTTACTTTGTGCAATATCTCCATTCAAAAACTTGTATCCCCCCTCCCATAATAATTGTTGTAATAACTTAGTTTACATTTACGCAATTTACCGCTTTATATAATTGTGTAGTAAATTAGGGTTTTGCATGATAAGACCAAAAATCAAACAAATAGAAATGACCTAATACAAGACAAATGCATGAAAAATGACACACATTGCACACAAGCACCCTTAGGGTTTCACCATTTGGTTGCCTAAATTAAAATGGCCATGTTACGCATGCGAAGTATCTTGGCAAAACAATGCAAAAATAAGATCATAGTCCCTCGATGACGCTATACAAAAGGTTGCCTAAACAATGATCTTGGTCCCTCCAAACATGCTAAGATACTTGGAAACATTGCTATCATGGTTATATGATGACCCACGTCCGTCCCATTTACATCCAAAGATAGGGTTGTTTACCAAATCAATGGTAAATCAACATTGTCAAAGGAATAAAAATGCACAAGAAAGACTTTTGAGTAGGTAGATAGCTTCTAGTTACTTGATCAACTTCAAAATAATCCTTGCTATTTTAAAAAACAAACACACACACATTTCAAAACATTTTTCAAACATCTTTCAAAACATTGAAACATTTTTCAAAAGAAAAACATCTTTGTATACATTCTTACAAACGAGAATCATTACAAAGATTGCCTAAACGAATGGCCTCTTTTCAAAATACTTTCAAAACCACACAAAGCACCATTTCAAACAGTTTCAAAAGCAAAGCAAGTGATCTAAACAAGTAACTAAGCGCCCATGGAAAACCATGGATGAAAAGGGTGCTAGCACCTTCCCTTTTCCTGGGCTTTTTTACCTTTCCTTTTGGATAAAATAAAATTCGATGGCGACTCTTGCTAACCGCAACAATTGCAAACACAAACGCAAAACCTCAAGTCAGTTTTCCCACCGCATCACACGGAGATTTTATGGATGGATCTATCTCATGATTGTACTTGAACATGTATTTAATGAGTGTCAGGATGACATCAGTCTCTGAATCGTATCTGAACTATACTTGAAACATGTATTGAATGAGTGTCAGAGTGACATCCGTCTTTGGATTATATCTGAACGGTACTTGAAACATGTGTTGAATGAGTGTCAGAATGACATCCGTCTCTGGGTCGTATCTGAATTGTACTGAAACTGAATCTGAATGAGTATCAAAATGGAATTCGTATCTAGAGCGTATCTGAACTGTATCTGAAAGCTGAATCTGAATGAGTATCAAAATGGCATCCGTATCTGGAGCGTATCTGAACTGTATCAGATAGCTGAATCTGAATGAGTATCAAAATGGCACCCGTATCTGGAGCGTATCTGAAAGCTGAATCTGAATGGGTATCAGAATGGTATTCGTATCTGGAGCGTATCTGAACTATATCGAAAAGCTGAATCTGAATGAGTATCAGAATGGAATCCGTATCTGGAGCGCATTTGAACTGTATCTGAAAGATGAATCTGAATGAGTATCAGAATGACATCCGTATCTAGAGCGTATCTGAAAGCTGAATCTGAATGAGTATCAGAATGGCATATGTATCTGGAGCGTATCTGAACTGTATCTGAAAGCTGAACCTGAATGAGTATCAGAATGGCATCCGTATCTGGAGCGTATCTGAAATGTATCTAAAAGCTGAATCTGAATGAGTATCAGAGTGGCATCCATATCTGGAGCGTATCTGAACTGTATCTGAAAGCTGAATCAGAATGAGTATCAAAATGGCATCCGTAACTGGAGCGTATCTGAACCGTTTCTCGATTCTGGTGCTCTTGCTGAATGTTAATCAAGGTATAAGTCTTCCACTGATAGACAAGTGACGGGACATAGTTGTACGTTTTAGATCCCTAACTTTTTCCGGGACCACCCTTTCGGGATTTTAGTCCACCTGGATACCCTTTTTTCCCAAGCTGCCTTTTCAGGTTTTCGACTTGCCGGGTGTACAAATTTTTTCATTTTTATCCTTAATTTTTGCCCGAACCCTTTTGGTTCCCTGGGATGCCCTTAATTTTGCCTAGGTATGTCAACCTAGTGGGTCTTTATTAAGCGTAGTATTTTCCGACTATGTCCATGCTTTCAGGATGTAGAGAGTTGTCACTGTCCATAATGTTGTGTTGTAGTACTATCAAAAATGTTTTCTTGATGGCACATGATTCGTTGATGGAATGCGTGCATAATGCCCCAAGCGATTCAGATGGAGATCTGTCCCTGGTTATTTGGCACTTTTGGAGAGACTTCCCCAGGTGTGTTTAGACATCGTGTCATGCCCCTTGCTTATGGAAGACCTGTTATTGGAAGTGTCTTTCCCACTGAGGTGATTCTGTCCATTGAGAGGATGTGTGTTCATTGAATATCCATTGTGCGGACTTCTCTGCTGTCAAACAATTATTCATATGCAAACAATGTCATTTAAAGAATTCAAAACTCATGTCTTTCTTGAAATTTTTTGGAAATGTGTTTTGTGTAGTAAAACAAAATTTGCAAGAATGTGATATCAACTCAGGATTCGTAACAAAGCGTACAAGAGTCAAGATACCTTTGTAACAGTATGCTCTCAAACTAACCCATGCTTCAGCTGGGACTTTTAAGGGTTTTAACGTGGCCTGGTACACGGTTCAAGAAACAAAGGATAAAGGCTCAAATTTTATTTGTACCTAACCCGCTCTTCATGATGTTCTTCAGTCCTATGCTCAGTTAAATGCGCATTTAGATCCCGATTGAGTCTGGAATCTTTGCTCTGATACTTGGTGATGATTTAGAAATTGAACATTTGTTTTGAAAAGGCAGTCATTTTTGTAATCTTCTTTTTGTCGAGGATTTGTACTAACCTCTTTTTTTGGTTTTCGTTATCCCTTCTTTTTTGCCTGAACTGTTTCTTTTGTGATTACAGTCAGCGGGATGCCCCAATTTTTCTCTTAAGTATCCTTCATAGGTTTTGACTTAATGGGCTTTTATTTCGAGAGATAATGACTTCCTGTCTTGACGATTATACAGAACCATCACCGTCTTTTGTTTTAGAAGGACGTCTTCGATGCCCTTTATTGTCTACGAAGCGGAAGATTGTGACTGAATACGCCTCTGAATTAACTGAGAAAACTACCCTGCCCCAGGTTATGATTAAGGGTTTTAATTTGTGTGAAAAGAAAAACTCCTACTTCCTTGGCTCAAAGGGGTTGACTATGGATGATCTTCCTTATAACTCCACTGTTTAGAATTTGAAACAAAGCTTGTACATCATCAGTAGGGTCTGTTCAAAAGCATACTATAGAGATTGTGGTATCATTTTCGTCATCCTCCCTCTAAGGCTTGGAGTTTTTAATCGAGAGTTGAATATCAAAAAAGGAAATAAGAATTCATTTTTGAAATAGTGAATACGAATGAATTTATTCAAGACAAATATTTGAAATGCATTAATGAAATAACTAGGTTTGATATGAATAAATGGTCAAATAAATCAAAAGAAAATTATACATTGAAAATTCTAATGAACAAAAAGTCTTCTTGTGAGAACTTGTCACTTCATATGGTATTCCTTGGAGGGATGGCAGAAGAACTCAACATGACCGTCTTGTGCAAATTGTAGCACTCCTTCATCAATCAGGTCTTGAATTTTATTTCTCAATGCCCAACTGCTATTTGTGTCATGTCCAAGACTGTTGGAGTGGTACACACATCTTGCATTTAGATTGTACCTTGGGGAGGCTATGTTGGGATTCTGAGGAGGGTCCCTTAATATAACCAACTTGGCCTTCAATAGGCGTTGCAATGATTGAGCCAATGACATGTTTATTTCGGTGAAGCGTCTTTTGGATGTATTCTTCTTATGCCGATTTCCCCGTTGTCGTTGGCGAGGTTGTGGTTGGGCTTGTGATGTAGTAGTAATCTGGAAAGGTCTGTTTCTGACCAAACCAACCTCTTCTCTCACTGGGGGCTGATTAATGCCTTGATCCATAATTTTAACTGTTTGTTTCATGGATCCGCATCCATCTTGGTGAAGCTTGTTGAGGAAAGCTCTTAGCCCTTCTTGTCCTCGAGTTAAGTTTTGGATAAGAGCAATCTGCCCCAGCATCTGGATTCTCATTTCTTCTACCTCAGCTTGCAGTTGTTCCAATTGTCCATCCTTGTTTTTGTCAGGACGTTCCTTGGTCAGATTCCTAGCGAAGAGTGTTTTCAGGTCTTCTTGACCTTTGGCTAGAGCCACAATCATTTGCTGGAATTACGTGTTCTGAGTCTGAAGATCTTTCATAGTTTGTTCAAGAACCATTGCTGAAATAAACAGCGGAGGGGATGAGAAACCTGTTATGAATCCTGTTATGCAATGGTATGCATGATATGTATGCAATGTTTTCAAGGATCTCACGGGGTAACATAAGAGACTGTCAGAAGTTGAATTTTGCAGCTTTGATTAAAGAACTTTGTATCGTTGAGAGTCCTTCTACGAGAGTCAAGCTCAACATATCAAGTGGGTCATATCCCCTGACTCAAGTTGTTGAGTTTTGATCTTCTGAAGACATTGGCTAAAGGAAAATAAATCCCCTTTCCCCTTGCTAGACGTCTGGTTCATCATAACCTGCATCACAGGCCCTCGAGATCCTTGAAATGGTTAGTATGATATGTCATGTTATGATGCTATGATGTGTATGCTATGCATCAAGCAAAAATGCAGGGTAAGAAACCAATTTATTGGATTTATACAAACAAGGTCCTGCAAGGAATACAAACAAGGCCTTGCAATGAGTTCAAATTGTTAGGAAAAGAAAGTAAACAAGTCACACAAGTAGCCTTAGGTTTAGGCTTGCATCGATTCCATAGGTAAGTACCCTCTTGAAGTTTAGTTGGCTCAACCTGTCTTAGAAATAGTAATCGGGTTCTAAGGAGTCTCCATATCATTGGTCATCCTTTATCGGGCATTGTTTCAGCTCAGGCAATATTTTCTTACGGCCGAAATATACCGAAAGTATGATCTCAATGAGTGTAGCATCGAGTATCAACCAATCCTCAGCTTTATACCGAGGCCGACTATCTCACAACTTTCTAATGGCCAAGTTTGTTCAACTAAGGTTCTAAGGTCCATTAGTGCTTCACGACACCACACAGTGGCCCCGTATTCTCCTCGTTTCTACACGAAGGATACCGGTACCAACCAAAGTGTCACACCAACACAACCATCGCTTACACCATATCGGTCTACGCCGTACAGTCTCAACGATCTATTGCTGTTTACCTAAAAAGTGTCCCCAGATCCGGGTGTAGGATCTTTAATAATACCCAAACAAAACCCTTAAAGATAAAGCAAGCAAAGCAAATAGGAAAGCAATTTAAAAATGACCTAAATCCTAAGGTAAACCCCACTTTATACTTCATTCTCAGCTAAGTCGCCAGTTCTGTGATACAGTGGCAGAAACGACTCTTATACTGGTTTGTGTTTTTTGTTTGCAAATGTTGCGGTAAGCAAGAGTCGCCACTGACTTTTATTTTATCCAACAAAGGAAAAGGAAAAAGAACAGAAAAAATCTTTTTCGAGATATTTCTGAGTACGGGGGGTAGATTATGGAAAGGGAGGGTATTAGCATCCTTTCCATCCATGCTTTTCCATGGGCTCTTAGGTACTTGCTCATCTTTTAAAAATTTGCTTGGTATGTTTATGTGCTTTTGAAAAGTTTTGAAAATGCCTTAGTGCGGCGATTCACTTGATGGTAACCCTTGTATCATTCCTCAAGAGTGTGATAGTGTTTTGAAAACTTTAGTTTGAAAAGAGTTTTGAAAGTGTATGGTGTAAAATGTTGTTTGAGCAAGTACCTATCAGTTATCTACCTACTCGAAAAAAGCTTGTTCTTTTCCTCCTATCCTTTAGACCGTGTTATCCTACTATTAGTGAGTAGGTAATCCTAGTCGTTGGATGTTGAGGGACTATCCAAAGGGACGAAATGGTCATTGAAGGCAACATGTAAGGATACCTTAGCATTTCGAAGAGACTGTCATCATATAGGCGTAGGTAACATCGAGGGACAAGATCATTTATCGTAGGCAACTCGACGGACATTAAGGGACTATGATATTTATAATGTTTTTAAGATTTAGGGTCTTTTGCTAAGATATCCCTACGTTCGAGGGACATGACCATTGTTTTCTGAGGCAACCAAGTGGGGAGTACCCTAGGGGTGCAAGTGTGCAACAGTGTTTGTTTTCAGATATATTATCTTTGAATTAGGTTATGCTATGTTCAATTAGTTTATCGATCTTTCCATACAATCCTATTAGTCTATGCATTGCATAAAATATAGTAACAAAAGGTAAAGGAGGAAATATAAACCTAGACTATTACAGAGCTTTAGGGCAGTTGCATAATAATGAAGAGTGCGGAAAATAAATCCTAAAACTATTACATCCCGGAAGTAATTACATAATTAGAAAAAAAATGCGTGAAAAGATAAATCTACGCTATTACATTGATAATGCGACCTATACAAAGAAAACCTAAAACCTAATTGTTTTCCTAATTTGCAGAAAAAAAGTTAATTAATTAAATTAAAGAGTTAATAAAAAAAAGAGTTAATAATAACAAAAAAAAATTTAAAACCTAAATTAATTAGGGTTTGTAAAAAAGGTTGACTTTGCCAATTAATAGGGTTTTTGATTTAAATAAAATTAGAGTTTATATGAATTTAGGGTTTTTAAGGAAGATATTAAAGAGAAAGAAATGAGGCAAAAAGGATTAAAAATAAGCAAAATTATACATATTGCCGGGGGGTGGGTGTTGAACCAAAAATTAATTTAAAACCTAAAATTAGATTAAAAAACCTTAAAATTAATTATTCGAGTTTATTATGAAAAATTAAAGGTTTATGAAAAATGTTAGGTTTTATGAAAAAGGTTTTAAACAGAAAGAATGAAAATAGGTAAAAGGATAAATAGAAAGGAAGAAAACCAAAACCAATAGGGGTGGGTGTTGAACCCACGCCCTTAACCTTCTCAGGATGTCTGTCTCGCCATGCATTGGTGATTGTTCTATTTTGGCCTCAGCGTTTTGTAATAACCCTGCACGGGATCCTGTCTAAATCTGCAGTGTTGAATCTCATGAACATATTAAATAAACTACTATATCAGGAAATACAAATGAAGCAAATATATGAAATTTTGTAATATTAAAATCGATATGGTATGTATGAATACTTCTATATCCTTTTGATCATGGAGATCAAACCAGGCTTACCCTTACTGAAGAAGTAGTGAGATGTGGGTTTGTAACAAGGATGGCTTATTTGTAGTGGGATGGGGGTTTGTAATAAGGATTTCAAGGTTTTTAGGGTTCTTGAAAGAATTTGATATTTTGACAGGGTTGTGGCAAATGTTTTTTTTTGTTTGTCGTGTCCTATTTGTGTGAAAAAACTGAGATTATATAATTGAAATTAGAGAAAAGATATGGGCTTTGAATGTGCAATTGGGCCTTCAATAACCACAAGCAATAGTGCAGATTTTTATTCACTTGAGTCCGTCACATTCCAGGCTAAATCGCAGGGGCTTAAGTGCAAGTTTTGAAGTTGAAATATGAAAACAAAATATAGCCGACATCGAAAACTAACTTCTGTCCGAAAATGGGCTCAATTGGATAAAAGGTGAATTAGTTATAAATTTTTGAAGTTTCTCCTCAGACAAACTTATTTTGGGCTCCAGTGTCAACTCTGACACGTTCTTCAATAAAAACTGGTATTAATCGGAGCTTAAAACAATCTCGACTTTGGAAGCAAAGTTGTAGATCTATGAGTCAGTGACCTTTTGTAAAAACATAGGCCGAATCCGAAAAAAATTGACCGAGTTATGAATTTTTGAAGTTTCGACCTAGATAAAATAATATTCAGCATTCAGGATTTTCGGCGCGTCACGCGCACTCTGAGCAAAAAACAAATGCCTTTTGGATACCGTTCGAACTCGATACCTACTATGAAAACTTAGCAACTCAATTTGTGAAATTTTGACGCCGGAACCAGCTCGATACGATGAAAATCGACCAAGTTATGATTTTCTGAACATGACACAAATAAACTTTTGTCACAAATTTTTGTACGAAAATACTTGATAAATACGCATTTTTGAAGACCTTATGAACGAAATTGGCTTCCATCCGTGAGAGATGAAAACGTATATGATGTCAAGCCACGATCTTCAAGTTATGAATTTTTTAGTGCATAAAAATTGCACTTTCAGCACACTTTTTCACCATGTTTCTTCGGGAAAACTCACACATTCCGAAACCTTCCTTAAAGAATTGACTCTTGACAAACCTGAATTTGAGAATACGTTATCAGAGATATCTTGAGGAAAGAACACCTGAATATGACGCGTCGGGTTGGACTTGTGAATCTTTGAATCCCGAATCGTTGCAAAACGGCGAACCGATCTTCAACACGGAAAATACTCTGAGAGCATCCATTGGCGAAATAAACATCACTTGTAACCTGAAGAAGCTTGATAAATATACCTTTATTCCAAAACCATAAAACCAATAAAATTTGTGTATGAAAAGAGGGTAAATTTTGGGGTACAACAGCTGCCCATGTTCAATATTCTTAAACCTGGAGATTTAGATTAGCTTGTCTGCCTTTCTTGATCTGAAGGTGGATGATGATTGAACACTAGAATGCCCAGAAATTTTCACTCGTCTGTAATGATGCTTGACTATGTAGGTAGTATCGGGAATGGGCTTACAGATGCCATTTGGAGGAGATGATGGAAGGTCACCGGAGATGGGCTTAAAGATGCCATCCGGAAGATATGACAGAGAATCGTCGGAGATGGGCTTAAAGATGCCATCTAGAGGATGTCAATTTCCTGAGATATTCATTTGATGAGAATTCCTGTTCCTGTTGTTGAGGAGGAATTTGCTGAGGAATGTTGGTCTCTGTCTTGGGAGAAATAGAATTTTAGGAGCTTCAGTTGTCTGTTACTCTACCGGGGAATCATCTCTTAGTCGAGGAAGTGAAAGTTAACTGCTATTTGGTCGGGCTCTAGGCTTTATAGTGATTTGCTGAGGATAATAAGATTAATTGCTATCTGGTCGTGCTCCAGGTTTTACAGTGACTTATTGGGGAGATGAGATTAAACTTGTTATCTTGTCGTTCTCTAGGCTTTGCAATTTCTCAATTCTTATTTGGTCGCGCTCCAGGCTTCAGAAGGAATTAAGTGGTTATCTGGTCACGTCCAGGTTTCAACTTGAATTTAAGGCATACTAATATCTGGTCGATTTCCGGGCTTCATAGTAATCGGCCGAGTAAACTGCTATTTGGCCGAATTCCAAGCTTCACAGTACCTCATACTGTTATCTGGTCGTGCTCCAGGTTTCATAGTGTCTCTTGCCGCTATCTGGTCGTGCTCTAGTCTTCACAGCATCTTATACCACTATCTGGTGGATTCCAAGCTTCGTAGTATTTTGAAGAAATCAAGATATTATCCGGTCGATTTCCGGGCTTCATAGCTTCAATTTGAGATATACCACTATCTGGTTGATTCCAGGCTTCGTAGTGTTTTATAGAAATCAAGATATTATCCGGTCGATTTCCGCGCTTCATAGCTTGACTATGAGATATACCACTATCTGGTCGATTCCAGGCTTCATAGTATCTTGTACTGTTATCCAGTCGATTTACAGGCTTCATAGTATGATGGGGAAATTAAGTTGTTATCCTGTCGATTTCTGGGCTTCATAGCTTTTAAACTGGAATAGAAATCTTTTTAGTATCAATTTTACTGAACTAGGGAAAGGTCTCGATTTGTCTTCAACTGGGAGAGAAATCTTAGTACCGATTTGACTGAACCCGGGAGAGGTCTCAGATTAACTTTGACTGGCATAGAAATCAGGGGAATCTTAGCGGCAATTCGGATGACCCAGACGAAAGTCTTGGAACATCTTCAACTGGAATAGAAACCTTGGTGTCGGTTTGACTGAACCAGAGAAAACTTGTGAGAACTTCAACTGGGAGAGAAATCTTAGTATCGATTTGACTGATCCCGAAAGAGGTCTCAGATTAAATTTGACTGGCATAGAAATCAAGGGAATCTTAGCGGCGATTTAGCTGACCCAAACGAAAGTCTTAGAACATCTTCAACTAGAATAGAAACCTTAGTGTCGGTTTGACTGAACCAGAGAAAGTGTTGAAGTATCTTCAACTGGAATAGAAACCTTAGTGTGGGTTTGACTGAACCAGAGAGAACTTTTGAGAACTTCAACTGGGAGAGAAATCTTAGTATTGATTTGACTGATCCCGGGAGAGGTCTCGGATTAACTTTGTCTAGCATAGAAATTAGGGGATTCTTAACAGCGATTTGGCTGACCCAGACGAAAGTCTTAGAGCATCTTCAACCAGAATAGAAACCTTAGTGTCAGTTTGACTGAACCAGAGAAAATGTTGGAATATCTGCAACTGGAATAGAAACCTTGGTGTCGGTTTGAATGAACCAGAGAGAACTCGTGAGAACTTGATTGCGTCTTTACCTGAAAGGTAAAGAGTTAGTCGTATGTAATGACATGATGTATGAAATGTATTAAGTAATGATGTTCTCAAAATAAATGAGATTGTGCTGTATAACATGTATGCACATGCCATGATGTATGGATATGAAATGCTATTGTGATATTCTCTAACTGGGAAAAATAAATTTTGGATTGTTGCTGGAGAGTATAAGGAGTTGAATTCTTCATTTCCGCTGGGGATAGTGACCAAAGTTGATTAGTTGGAGATTTACACCCATTCTGCTTGAGAATATTCTGCCGGGAGAGACTCTGTCTGAGAATAATCCTACGGGGGATGACTCCACTGGGAAGAGAGATACTCTGTTGGAAGATCTGCTGATTTGGAGAAATAAACTCAGCTGGGGATGAACTTCCATTGCTGGAGAGAAGAGCTCTGTTGGAGATTGAGCTTCTGCTGTCAGAGAAATAAACTCTGCTCGGGATATGGCTTTATAAATTGGTCATGGTTATAAAACTCGGCTGGGGAATGCAGATATCATCTTTCTGAAGGAACCTGTTGGGGAAGGAATTCTTGCTTGGGGATACAGAGGTCGGACCTTGGTTGTCTCGGCTTTGTGGGGAATATAGGTATCACTGGCTTGTATGCGATAGTGACTTCAATTCCAATTGTCTCTACCCCTTGTACCGTGATGGAAAAAGTACATGCGGAGATTTTGTGGATGGATTATGTCATGATTGAACTTGAACATGTATTTAATGAGTGTCAGGATGACACCCGTCTCTAGATCGTATCTGAAATGTACTTGAAACATGTGTTGAATGAGTGTCAGAATGACATCCATCTCTGGACCGTATCTGAACTGTACTTGAAACATGTGTTGAATGAGTGTCAGAATGACATCCGTCTCTGGGTCATATCTGAACTGTACTGAAAGCTGAATCTAAATGAGTATCAAAATGGCATCCGTATCTGGAGCGTATCTGAACTGTATCTGAAAGCTGGATCTGAATGAGTATCAAAATGGCATCCGTACCTGGAGCTTATCTGAACTGTATCGGAAAGCTGGATCTGAATGAGTATCAGAATGGCATCCATATCTGGAGTGTATCTGAACTGTATCTGAAAGCGGAATCGGAATGGGTATCAGAATGGCATCCGTATCTGGAGCGTATCTGAATTGTATCGGAAAGCTGAATCTGAATGAGTATCAGAATCGAATCCGTATCTGGAGCGTAACTGAACTGTATCTGAAAGATGAATCTGAATGAGTATTGGAATGACATCCGTATCTGGAGCATATCTGAACTGTATCTGAAAGCCGAATTTGAATGAGTATCAGAATGGAATCTGTATCTGGAGCGTATCTGAACTGTATCTGAAAGCTGAATCTGAATGAGTATCAGAATGGAATCCGTATCTGGAGCGTATCTGAACTGTATCTGAAAGCTGAATCTGAATGAGTATCAGAATGGCATCCGTATATGGAGCGTATCTGAACTGTATCTGAAACTGAATCTGAATGAATATCAAAATGGCATCTGTATCTAGAGCGTATCTGAATCGTTTCTCGATTCTGGTGCTCTTGCTGAATGATAATCAAGGTATAAGTCTTCCACTGATAGACAGGTGACGGGTCATAGTCATACGATTTATATCCCTAACTTTTTCCTGGACCACCCTTTCGGGTTTTTAGTCCACCGGGATACCCTTTTTTTGCCCAAGCCGCCTTTTCAGGTTTTCGACTTGCCAGATGTACAAATTTTTTCATTTTTATCCCTAATTTTTTCCCAAACCCTTTTGGTTCGCCGGGATGCCCTTAATTTTGCCTAAGTATGTCAACCTAGCGGGTCTTTATTATGCGTAGTGTTTTACGACTATGTCCATGCTTTCAGAATGTAGAGAGTTGTCACTGTCCATAGTGTTGTGTTGTAGTACTATCAAAAATGTTTTCTTGATGGTACATGATTCGTTACTGGAATGCGTGCGTAATTCCTCAAGGGATTTAGATGGAGATCTGCCCCTGGTTATTTGGCACTTTTGGAGAGACTTCCCCAGGTGTGTTTAGACATCGTGTCATACCCCTTGTTTATGGAAGACCTGTTATTGGAAGTGTCTTTCCCGCTGAGGTGATTCTGTCCATTTAGAGGATGTTTGTTCATTGAATATCCATTGTGCGGATTTCTCTGCTGTCAAACAATTAGCCATATGCAAACAAGGTCATTTAAAGAATGCAAAACTCATGTCTGTCTTAAAAGTTTTTAGAAATGTGTTTTGTGTAGTAAAACGAAATTTGCAAGAATGTGATATCAACTCAAGATTCGTAACAAAGCGTACAGGAGTCAGGATAACTTTGTAACAGTATGCTCTCAAACTAACCCATGCTTCAGCTAAGATTTTACGGGTTATAATGTGTCCTGGTTCACGGTTCAAGAAACAAAGGATAAAGGCTCAAATTTAATTTTTACCCAACCCGCTCTTCGTGATGTTCTTCAGTCCTATGCTCAGTTAATTGAGCGTTTAGATCCCGATTGAGTCTGGAATCTTTGCTCTGATACTTGGTGATGATTCAGAAATCGAACATTTGTTTTGAAAAGGAAGTCATTTTTGTAATCTTCTTTTTGTCGAGGATTTGTAGTAACCTCTTTTTTTGGTTTTCATTATCCCTTCTTTTTGGCCTGAACTGTTTCTTTTGTGATTACAGTCAGCGGGATTCCCCAATTTTTCTCTTAAGTATTCTTCATAGGTTTTGACTTAATGCGCTTTTATTTTGAGATATAATGACTGCATGTCTTGACGATTATACGGAACCATCACCGTCTTTTGTTTTAGAAGGACGTCTTCAATGCCCTTCATTATGTACGAAGCGGCAGATTGTGACTGAATGCGCCTCTGAATTAACTGGGGAAACTACCCAGCCCCAGGTTATGATTAAGGGTTTTAATTTGTGTGAAAAGAAAAACTCCTACTTCTTTGGCTCGAAGGGGTTTACTAGGGATTGTCTTCCTTATAACTCCACTGTTTAGGATTTGAAACAAAGCCTGTACATCGTCAGCAGGGTTTGTTCAAAAGCATACTGTAGAGATTGTGGTATCATTTTTGTCATCCTCCCTCTAAGGCTTAGAGTTTTTAATCGAGAGTTGAATATCACAAAAGGAAATAAGAACGCATTTTTGAAATAGTGAATACAAATGAATTGATTCAAGACAAATATGTGAAATTTATTGATGAAATAACTAGGTTTGATATGAATAAATGTTCAAACAAATCAAAAGAAAATTACACATTGAAAATTCTAGTGAACAAAAAGTCTTCTTGTGAGAACTTGTCACTTCAGATGGTATTCCTTGGAGGGATGGCCGAAGAACTCAGCCTGACCATCTTGTGCGAATTCTAGTGCTCCTTCATCAATCAGGTCTTGAATTTTATTTCTCAACTCCCAACAGCTGTTGGTGTCATGTCCAGGACTGTTGGAGTGGTACGCACATCTTACATTTGGATTGTACCTTGGGGAGGCTATGTGGGGATTCTGAGGAGGGTCCCTTAATATAACCAACGTGGCCTTCAACAGGCGTTACAATGCTTGTGCCAATGACATGTTGATTTCGGTGAAGCATCTTTTGGATGTATTCTTCTTATGCCGATTGCCCCGTTGTCGTTGGCGAGGTTGTTGTTGGGCTTGTGATGTAGTAGCAATATGGAAAGGTCTGTTCCTGACCAAACCAACCTCTTCTCTCACGTGGGGCTGATTAATGCCTTGATCCATAATTTTAACTGTTTGTTTCATGGATCTACATCCATCTTGGTGAATCTTGTTGAGGAAAGCTCTTAGCCCTTCTTGTCCTCGAGCTAAGTTTTGGATAAGAGCCATATGCCCTAGCATCTGGATTCTCATTGCTTCTACCTCATCTTGCAGTCATTCCAATTGTCCATCCTTGTTGTTGTCAGGACGAACCTTGGTCAGATTCCCGGCGAAGAGTGTTTTCAGGTCTTCTTGACCTTTGGCCAAAGCCAAAATTATTTGCTGGAATTGGGTGTTTTGAGTCTGAAGATCTTTCACAGTTTGTTCAAGAGCCATTGATGAAATAAACAGCGGAGGGGATGAGAAACCTGTTATGAATCCTGTTATGCAATGGTATGCATGATATATATGCAATGTTTTCAAGGATCTCGCGGGGTAAACACAAGAGACTGTCAGAAGTTGAATTTTGCAGCTTTGATGAAGAACTTTGTATCGTTGAGAGTCCTTCTACGAGATTCAAGCTCACCATATCAAGTGGGTCATATCCCCTGACTCAAGTTGTTCAGTTTTGATCTTCCGACGACATTGGCTAGAGGAAAATAAATCCCCTTGCCCCTTGCTAGACGTCTGGTTCATCATAACCTGCAACACATGCCCTCGAGATCTTTGAAATGGTTAGTATGTTATGTCATGTTATGATGCTATGATGTGTATGCTATGCATCAAGCAAAAATGCAGGGTAAGAAACCAATTTATTGAATTTATACAAACAAGGTCCTGCAAGGAATACAAACAAAGCCCTGCAATAAGTTCAAATTGTTAGGCAAAGAAAGAAAACAAGTCACACAAGTAGTCTTAGGTTTAGGGTTGCATGGATTCCATAGGTAAGTACCCTCTTGAAGTTTAGTTGGCCCAACCTGTCTTAGAAATAGTAACTGGGTTCTAAGGAGTCCCCATATCACTGGTCATCCTTTATCGGGCATTGATTCAGCTCAGGCAATCTTTTCTTACGGCCGAAATATCCCGAAATTCTGATCTCAATGAGTGTAGCATCGAGTATTAACCAATCCTCAACTTTATACCGAGGCCGACTATTGTTGTTTACCTAAAAAGTGTCCTCAGATCCGGGTGTAGGATATTTAATAATACCCAAACAAAACCCCTTAAAGATAAAGCAAGCAACGAAAACAGGAAAGCAATTTAAAAATGACCTAAATCCTAAGGTAAACCCCACTTTATACTTCATCCCCAGCAGAGTCTCCATTTTTGTGACACGGTGGCAGAACCGACTGTTATACTGGTTTGCGTTTTTTGTTCACAAATGTCGTGGTAAGCAAGAGTCGCTACCGACTTTTATTTTATCCAACAAAGAAAAAGGAAAAAGAACAGAAAAACTTTTTTCGAGATATTTCTGAGTACGGGGGGTAGATTATGG
Source organism: Vicia faba (assembly GCA_948472305.1). Taxonomy (NCBI): domain Eukaryota; kingdom Viridiplantae; phylum Streptophyta; class Magnoliopsida; order Fabales; family Fabaceae; genus Vicia; species Vicia faba. The sequence continues at coordinate 1,183,189,229 of OX451741.1, read as the reverse complement.
AAAGGGAAGGTATTAGTACCCTTTCCATCCATGGTTTTCCATGGGCTCTTAGGTACTTGCTCATCTTTTAAAAATTTTATTGGTGTATTTGTGTGCTTTTGAAAAATTTTGAAAATGCCTTAGTACGACGATTCACTTGATGGTAACCCTTGTATCAATCCTCAAGAGTGTGATAAAGTGTTTTAAAAACTTTAGTTTGAAAAGAGTTTTGAAAGTGTAGGGTGTAAAAAGTTGTTTGGGCAAATACCTAACAGTTATCTACCTACTCGAAAAAAGCTTGTTCTTTTCCTCCTATCCTTTAGACTGTGTTATCCTACTATTAGTTAGTAGGTAATCCTAGTCGTTGGATGTTGAGGGACTATCGAAAGGGACGAAATGGTCATTGAAGGCAACATGTAAGGATACCTTAGCATTTCGAAGAGACTATCATCATATAGGCGTAGGCAACATCGAGGGACAAGATCATTTCTCGTAGGCAACTCGAGAGACATTAAGGGACTATGATATTTATGATGATTTTTAGATTGAGGGTCTTTTGCTAAGATATCCCTATGTTCGAGGGACATGACCATTGTTTTCCGAGGCAACCAAGTGGGGAGTATCCTAGGGGTGCAAGTGTGCAACAGTGTTTGTTTTCAGATATATTATCTTTGAATTAGGTTATGCTATGTTCAATTAGTTTACCGGTATTTCAATACAATCCTATTAGTCTAAGCATTGGATAAAATATAGTAACAGAAGGTAAAAGCGGAAATGTAAATCTAGGCTATTACAGAGCTTTGGGGCAGTTATATAATAATGAAGAGTGCAGAAAAGAAATCCTAAAACTATTACATCCCAGAATCAATTACATAATTAGAAAAAAATGTGAGAAAAGATAAAGCTACACTATTACATTGATAATGCGACCTATACAATTTTCCTAGAAATTAAAATGTAAAAGAATAAATAAAAAGAAATTAAGGAAAAATTAAAACATAAAATTATAGAATTTTTTTTATTAATAACCAAGTATTAAAATAATATTTCGCAAATAACCGGGTTTCGGAAAAAAATACGCAAATAACCATATTTCAGATGACTCCCCAAAGGAGGAGCCATCTGAAATGGCGCATGCACCTCTTTTTTTAAGGGAGGCTCCATCTCACTTGGCGCCTATGTGCTTAGGGAATGCCCTAAGCCAAGTGAGATGACGCCTAAGTGTATTTTTAGGGCAAAAAAAATTTTTTTTAAATTTTTTTTCTGTGCATTGCCTGTTGGATAGAGATCAATAAAATGGACTTTTTATTAAAAAAAAAATCATTACATCCAACTGTATTACATTAAAATAACAGTAAAAAAAATGGATACAAAAATACTGGGAAAAAAAAAGATACATCAGTGATCCCCCGGAACCCGGTAATGACCCCCGGTTCCGCATCCCTATCCTCGCCTTTCTCTTGCTGGGTGCCGTCCCGTTTCCTGCTGCGGCAAGGTCGATGGCCCAGCGAAGTCAATGCGGTCCGAATCTATAAAATCAGTCAGATCTCCATATCTAGAAGATCCGCTCTGGTACAGTCGGTTACCCAACTTCCTCCAACCACACATTAGGTCTTCCTGTCGCATGTGAGGTTGTTGTTCGTTTTCGCTGGATCCTTCGAATTTTTCCCCCCTCCGCAATGTCTCCATCTAGCCACCGCATCAACTCCCGCTTCAGACGCTCCATGGAGTGAATGTGCCAGAATTTCATTTTCATCGCAGGTTTCGTGGCGGAGAATATAACGTAACCATCTCTGCTAAAAATCATAGGTGACGTCATGACGCATATAACGGAGTACAAAATAAAAATACAGTGCGAGAAAGTGTGAGAAATTTCGGAGAAACGGACGAATTATTTATAAAACAGCATTTTGCCCTAGTTTTGCCCTAGGAGCCAAGTGAGATGGCGCCTCCTCTCATTTTTAAGGAGCATGCGCCATCTCACTTGGCTAAAAGCCAAGGGAGGCGCCAAGTGAGATGGCGCCTAGGGAAAAACCCTAGGTGGAGGCGCCAAGTGAGATGGCTCCTCCTTTGTGGAGTCATCTGAAACATGGTTATTTGCGTAATTTTTTCCGAAACCCGGTTATTTGTGAAATATTATTTTAATACATGGTTATTAATAAAAAAAATTCAAAATTATAAGTTAATGTTTTTGGTGTTTTCTGTAGAAAATAATTTTAAGTTAATTAAAAAACCTAATTCTAACTAATTTTAATTAAAAAAAAGTTAATTAACTTAATTTATTAATAAATGAAAAAAATCCAAAAATTCAGTTACTAACTAAAACAAAAACCTAATTCTAATTTGTTAAAAAAATGGTTAATTAAATAGTTAATTACAAAGAAAACATAAAACCTAATTGTTTTCCTAATTTGCAGAAAAAAAAGTTAATTAATTAAATTAAAGAGTTAATAAAAAAAAGGTTAATAATAACAAAAAAAAATTAAAACCTAAATTAATTAGGGTTTGTAAAAAAGGTTGAGTTTGTCAATTAATAGGGTTTTTGATTTAAATAAAATTAGAGTTTATATGAATTTAGGGTTTATAAGGAAGATATTAAAGAGAAAGAAATGAGGCAAAAATTGTTAAAACTAAGCAAAATTATACATATTGCCAAGTGGTGGATGTTGAAAAAAAAATTAATTTAAAACCTAAAATTAGATTAAAAAACCTTAAAATTTATTATTCGAGTTTATTATAAAAATCAAACGTTTGTGAAAAATGTTAAGTTTTATGAAAAAGGTTTTAAACAGAAAGAATGAAAATAGGTAAAAGGATACATAGAAATGAAGAAAACCAAAACTAATAGGGGTGGGTGTTGAACCCATTCCCTTAACCTTCTCAGGATGTCTGCCTCGCCATGATTGATGGTTGTTATTTTTTGGCCTCAGTATTTTGTAATAACCCTGCACGGGATCCTGTCTAAATCTGCAGTGTTGAATCTCAAGAACACATTAAATAAATTACTATATCATGAAATACAAATAAAGCAAATATATGAAATTTTGTAATAGATGGAGGTTTGTAATAAGGACTTCAAGATTTTTAGGGTTCTTGAAAGAATTTGATATTTTGACAGGGTGGTGGCAAATGATTTTTTTTCGTTTGTCGTATCCTGTTTGTGTGATAAAACTGAGATTATATAATGGAAATTAGAGAAAAGATATGGGTTTTGAATGTGTAATTGGGTCTCCAATAACCACAAGCAATAGTGCATATTTTTATTAAATTGAGTCTGTCATATTCCAGGCTAACTCGTAGGGGCTTAAGTACAATTGTTGAAGTTGAAATATGAAACAAAATGTAGCCGACATTAAGAACTAACTCCTATCCGAAAATGGGCTCAATCAGATAAGTGGTGAATTAGTTATGAATTTTTGAAGTTTCGCCTCAGACAAACTTATTTTGGGCTCCAGTGTCAACTCTGAGACGTTCTTCAATAAAAAACTGGTATTGATCGGAGCATAACCCGATCTTGACTTTTGAAGAAAAGTTATAGATCTCTGAGTCAGTGACCTTGTGTAAAAAGATGGGCCCAATCCGATAAAAATTGACAGAGTTATGAATTTTCAAAGTTTCGACCCAGATAAAATAATATTCAGCATTCAGGATTTTTGGCGCGTCACGTGCTTTCTGAGCAAAACAAAAGGCCTTTTGGATACTGTTCAAACTCGATACCTCCTGTGAAAACTTATCCAACTCAATTTGTAAAATTTTGGCGCCGGAACCTGCTCGATACGATGAAAATCGACCAAGTTATGATTTTCTGAACATGATGCAAATAAACTTCTGTCACAAATATTTGTACAAAGATACTTGATAAATCCGCATTTTTGAAGACCTTCTGATCAAAATTGGCTTCCATCCGTGAGAGATGAAAATGTAGATGATGTCAAGACGAAATTTTGGCCACCGGAACAGATTCAAAACAAGCCACGACCATCAAGTTTTAAATTCTTTAGTGCATAAAAACTACACTTTCAGCACACTTTTTCACCATGTTTCTTCGGGAAAACTCACACATTCGGAGACCTTCTTTAAAGAATTGACTCTTGAGCCAAACCTGAATTTGAGAATCCGTTATCAGAGATATCTTGGCGAAAGAACACCTGAATATGACGCGTCGGGTTGGACTTGTGAATCTTTGAACCCTGAATCGTTGCAAAACGGTGAACCGGTCTTCCACACGGAAAATACTCTGAGAACATCCATTGGCGAAATAAATGTAACTTGTAACCTGACGAAGCTTGATAAATATACCTTTATTCCATAACCATAAAACCAATAATATGTGTGTATGAAAAGAAAGTAAATTTTGGGGTACAACAACTGAAAATCAGTTGTATTGGGTAAAAAGTCAATTGTGGTTAACATATAGTCAGACTTCAAGATTTGTTGCCAACATTAACATTTTGATGTGATGTTCATAATTTGATCAAGATTTGATCATAATTCCTCAAGGAAAGCACTCAGATCATCAAAGGGGAAAAATTATCAAAATTAGGGTTTTGACTAGGAATGACTGCTGATCATTGACTTTTGAACCAGTACATGACCTAATGATTTTAAGCATGACCTTAAGGACTCAAACACAACATCTTGACCTAATTACATGGTTCAAGATATTTCCAAAGGTGCAAGATATTGATAGTGGAAGCCTTGAGATCAACTGATGAAAAGTCAACTGTCACACAAATGTCAAACTTTGACATTTTGGTCAACTTGAACTTCAAAGATCAAGAGTCATGAAACCATTCAAAATTATCAAGCTTTATCAACAAGAATCAGCAAAGTCAACAAAAATTCAAAATTTCCAATACTTTGAAAAACTCTTAGTGTTTTGTCCTTGATGAATTCACTACTTCATGACCATTTTTCACTAAGATGCAAGATGATTCAAGGAAAACTGTCAACATGAAAATTATAGAGTATGATGAATTCTACAACTTTGTCCTTGAGGGTTGATATCCAAAAAATTCTTAGATTAGGAGATATAGGCCCATGAAGTCATGACATATTTATCTAAACACTTAGTAAAATTTTCAAAAAGTTTGGTCAGGTTTTTGTCCCAACTTCTTGGCCAATTTTCACCATGTTCCAATTTGATTTAGCCAAAATGGTCAACATGAAAGTTGTATACAATGTTTCAAGCTTTCCAAAATGTCCAAGAACACATTTTTATCATGCATGAGCTAAGATATACGAAGAGATGAAGTTGGGCATCCATTCTTGAATTACAAGTTATTTCCTTGATGAACACATAATCAAATCCTCATGCCATGTTGTATAATCTTGCTTTGCATGCCTCTTTACCTCTAAATCTATCCATAATCAGATGATTGCATAAACTTTTGTGCCATTATCCACTTGATTCAAGCTTTGTCCAAATGATTTTTCCATTTTTGGCACAAAGTTAACATTGCCATTCGTGTAAAGTTGCTTTAATCACAATGTCAACTCTTCTTGAGCCTCTAACTTGTTTCTTATGCACACACTTCACCTACAAGATCATAAGAAACATGTTTAAAGTGTTCAACCACTCTAGAGGGCATGGTACAAGCATTGGAACCATGTCCTTCAATGTTTCTTCAAAATTAAGTAACCTAGCTATAACCTTGTAACTTGTAAACCAAGCCCTATCATCCTCTAAAACCTTTTATCTATAAATATAGATGTCATTTTTAAGATAAGACATGAGTTCACATGCCTCCTAACCCTCTCAAACTCTCTGAAATCAGAATTGGCATCCAACACCATATTTGTTGCAAATTCTGACCTTGAACTCCAAACACCTAATCCACTCGTGCATTTTCACTCTAAATCATTCACAAAGCTTCTATAACTCATATAAAGGCTATTCAAATACCTCTTATACCACTGTAACATCATCTTCGTCATCCTTCATTTTCAAAAATAGAGCTTTGCAACTTGACTTGTCCAGAAGAATCCAAGCACTCTCAATCCAAAGTAAGCATTGCAATAGCTTCCTAGGAGTTCAGTGAAGCTATCCAGATCATAACAACACCTCCAGGAGTGCTCCAACTTCAAACACGATTCTCACTTTTGAGTGATGAGAATTTTGGATCTAAAATTTCTGAAATATTAGGGTTCAGTTTGGTACCAACAAAAATTCACTTTAATCTTTGAGTGTTAGCTTATGTTAATGGCATGGTTGGATTCGTGGTGAAAAAACAAGCAAGTTTCACGTTTACACTTTTAAAAAAGATTGAGAAATGGAAGATTTTGAAAATTAAAAAATGTTGTTGAAGCTTCTGGCACGAGGAAGAAGATGAAGTACATTCAGAAATGAGTTTGTAGTATATTTAAAAGTTGTTGTTTTAACTACCGGATGTATCACCACCCCAGTGGTTAAAGTGCGCGCCTGTTACCTTTGGGACCTGGGTTCGAGCCCCAGCGGTACCCTTATATTTTTCACATAATTTATTCTTGCAGATTCAATACATATAAGCCTAAGGCACGCACGCTGCACCCATCTTCATCACCGTCTGATCTCCCTATATCCAAAATTGATATCCTAGATGCAAGCTTCCACCATGAGCCATCAAAGGTTGGCCACATAGAATCAGGCAGCGCCTGGGCTTTGTTGGTTCTGGGCTTTTTGTTTTCGCTTGCTAACACCCCGTTTTTACTTACATTTCAGGCCCATTACCTTTTCCATTATTTTTATTTTTAGCATCAAACAAAAATTAGTTTTGGGCCTAGTATTCTTTTTTCCACACCCCCTAAATTCCTTTCACAACACCATAAGCCCAATCTCTTTTATTTTATTTTCTTTATATTTTATTTTTGTTTTAATTTTATTTTAAATACAAAAAAATATATTTAAATCATAAAATCACAAAAAATAGTTTTTTAGGTTTTATATAATTAATTTAAACACTTTATTTTATTTTGTTAATTAAAATACTAGAATTAAATTTTATTATTCATTTTACATTATTTTCCAAATTGACATAAACATCAAAATTATTTTTCTAAACAATTAGTTTCTTTTAAGGTAGCTTAGACCTAGGTTTTCTTCATTAACTAATTTTCTTTCAATTAAAACTAATTTAGTTAGGTTAATCACCAAATCTCTATCAATCACCGAAGTAAACTTCTTTTTTCTTTCCTCTACTTTACATTTTTTTTGCGCATTTTATCATTTCACATTATTATTTATGTAAATGGTCTGTAATAGATAATTAAGATTTTATTGCCTTCTCTCCCCATTTCCCAAATTTCTACCCCCCATTTCCAAAGCATTGTAATAGCGTAGGATATTTAATTTCTGTAATTTATCGCTTTCCATATTTCTGTTAGTAATTAGGGTTTGTATGTCAAGATTAAAAACAAACATAGAAAAACCCAAATCCAAGACAAATAATTGAATCAAACACACTTTGCACACATGTACCTCTAGGGTTAACCTCACATGTTGCCTTAGATTAAAACAATCACGTCCCTCTAATGTGGGATGTTTTAGCAAAGACCTTCCATAAAAAGATCGTAGTCCCTCGATGACCCTTTCATGCTGCCTTCGGTAAACGATCTTAGTCCCTTACGATAAATTGCTAAAGCATCTTACAAGATGCCTTCTATGACTGTACGATGACCCACGCTTGTACCTCACATCCAATGATAGGACTTCCTACTAACTAATGGTAGGATAGCACTATCTAAATGAGGAGGAAAAGAACAAAGAATTTTTGAGTAGGTAGATAGCTCGTAATCGCTTGCTCACAAACCAAAAAAATCTTTACAACTCACACTTTCAAAACAACTATTTTCAAAACACTTTTCAAAACAAACATTTTGTATACATTCTCAATGATACGAGAATCATTACAAAAATTGCCTTACATTGGCATTTTAAAAACATCTTTCCAAACACTCTCTTTCAATAAGTATTATCAAAATAAACATTTTGTATACATTCTCAACGATACGAGAATCATTACAAAATTTCTGTACTTAGGCATTTTCAAATTTTTTGCAAACATACACAAACACAAATCATTTTTCAAAGTGAGATAGAAATTAAGAGCCCGTAGATAACATGGATGAAAAGGGTGCTAACACCTTCCCTTTTCATAACCTACTCCCCGAACTCAAAAAATATCCTAAAAGGTCTTTCCTGTTCTTTTCACTCTTTCCTTTATTGGATAAAAGAAAATTCAGTGGCGACTCTTGCTATCTGCAACATTTGCAAAGAAACGCATGACACCAAGTCATTTCTCCCACCGTATTACAACTTCTAATCTCAGTAACTGACTTCGGAGCCTCCCAATGTAGAAATGCATCTAATTTGGGTGGATCCACATCAATACCATTACCTAAAATAACATGACCAATAAACTTAACTTCTTGCAACCAGAATTCACTCTTCGACAACTTATCATAAAGCTTCTTCTCCTTCAACTCTTGCAACACGATTCGCAAATGCTCAACATGTTCTTCTTTTGATTTGAATAGATCAGAATACCGTCAATAAAACCACCATAAAATGATCTAGATAAGTATGAAATATACAATTCATATATTCCATAAACACTCCCAGAGCATTAGAAACACCAAATGACATCACCAAGTATTCATAGTGTCCATACCGTGTCCCGAAGGCCGTCTTCTGAACATCCCCATCTTTAACCTGAATCTGGTGGTAACCAAACCTCAAGTCAATTTTACTAAACACACCTGCGGCCACCAACTGATCCATCAAGTCATCTATTCTCAGAAGTGGATACTTGTTCTTGATCGTTACTTTATTCAATTGTCTATAATTCATACACATTCTCATACTACCATCTTTCCTCTTTACTAACAACATTAGAGCTCCCGAAAACAACACATTTTGTCTCACATATTTCTTTTCCATTAATTCTTCTAATTTCTTTTTCAATTCAACTAATTTTTCCACAAACATCCTATATAGTGCCATAGAGACATGTCTGGTACTAGGGACAAGATCAATAGAAAACCCCACCTCTCTCTTTGGCGGTACATCTGATACATCATCTGGAAACACCTCTGGAAATTCTTTCACCACTGCCAATTCACCAATCACATCTTGGCTTTTAACAGACAAGGATGCAAATAAAGAAAACATATGTGCTTCATCTTACAATAGTTCTCTCACCCGTCTAGCAGATAATAAACCAAGTTCTTCTTCCTCTACAGGAGCAAGAAACTGTAACATTTTGTTATAAAAAATTTATATGAATATGATTGTACTCCAACCAGTTCATTCCCAAGATTACATCAAGATCCCTTAGCGGCAAGCAAATAAGATCAACACCAAAATCTCTATCAAAAATCAACAGAGGACAATTCAAACAAACCAAAGAAGTAGTTATTGATCCCATAGCAGGAGTATCCATAACCATCTCTCCATTCATAGAGGACACTTCAAAGCCCAACCTTTTCACACAATCAACAATAATAAATAATTGTGTAGCACCAATATCAATAATAGTAATTAAAGTATTAATATTAATGTAACATGTACCTTTAATCAACTTGTTAGTACTAGAAGTCTGAGTTCCCAACAGAGAAAACACTTTCCCTCTAGATTGAGCTTGCTTCGACTTCTTACAATGAGTACTGATGTGTCCTAGTTCGCCACAGTTGTAGCAAGTCACTACATTATCCTTGCAATCAGCAACCAGATGTCATGTCTTTCCACATCAGGAACACTTCTTCACATCACCATTACATTCATTGGCATGGTGACCTAGCTCACAGTTTTGATGTTGTTTCCATCACTTCTCTCTTAGAGTCTTATAGTGAGAAGACTTAGCCTTACTATCTTCCTTAAAGATTCTACAACTATTCACCAACTTCAAAAACCTGCAGATTTGCTGATATCCAAAAGCCTGCATAATTGCAAGACTCAACCCATTCTAAAACATAAAACACTTTGAAAACTAAGCAGTTGCCTCATTGTAATAAGGATAGAACTTAGCAAGTTCCACAAATCTGGAAGCATACTCAGTAATAACTAAACTCCCTTGCTTCAGCTCCATGAGTTCAATCTCCTTCTTCCTATGAACATCTTCAGGAAAATACTTCCTCCGAAATTCTCTACTGAGCACAACCCAAATGATCACTTCACCTATAGCTGCCAACACCTGACGAGTGTTGATCCACCAATCACTAGCCTCCTCAGCAAACACGTGCATACCAAACCATACCTTTTGCACTTATAAGAAATCCATCACTCAGAAGATCCTCTCAATTTCTTTGAGCCAAGCCTGTGCTCCATCAGGATCATACCTCCCTTTGAAAATAAGTAGATTGTTCCTCTAGAACTCTCCCATATGACATAACTCACAGTTCCGTCCAACATTAGGTTGATTCTACACAGCCCGAGCCACAACCTGCAAAGCACCAACAATTATAACATCATTTATTCTAGCCATTAATGTTTCACACCAATAACAGCAATAAGAGCCAGAAGACTACATCGACAATATTCAATTGTCACACCACACTGACTCAATAGCTTGGGCAGACTGACTGACCTACTATGATACCACTATGTAACACCCTAACTCCCCCTGCGCATTTATAATTAAAAATCAGAGTAGTTTAAAAACATTCATGCAATTAGGATGTTACCTTCATCCAACATAAACTTCCCCCTAACATATGACATGTAACAAATATAACTCTTTAAAATTATTAATAATAACTATAATAAACATCATCATGTCTACCTTCATTTTATTACAGCGAAAAACATCAACAAATTATTATTTTAATATCTCAAAGCATAATCATATCTTATAATAATTATAAGAAATAACAGACATCGGGGGTAACATAGTAATCTCCATAAAACACAAATTAAACACAAAAGTGTTCCATTCCCCAGCGTTACATATCAGAGCAGACGCCGACTCGATAAAAGTATAATAAAGATCACACTATTCTACACATATCGATACCATCATTGTGGATCACCAACACGTTACCTACATGGAGGAAACATTCTAACAGAATGGGTGAGGTATCACAAGTATATAAAGCAAAGCATAATAGTAAGTAAGCATCAGACTATTTCATGCATAATCATTTATTCAACCAATCACACTTCCACATAATCCTAACACACAACAACATAACAAGTATGCAATGCAATGAGACTCAACACCATGACTCAACGTATATGGTACCAATATGTGAACTCTCAGGTTCACTCACTCCTGATCCCCACCATAGGATCCGAGCATACCAAAAATTGTTACCATTAACATAGGTAACGCTTCACTGATTCCCACCTGGAACCAGTTACTCGCACCCAATCTCCATCATAAGATTGAGGCTCACCAAAATAGACCACCGTCCAAACACTAATAATGCATGCTTCACCAAATAATATGCAACAACATAATAATGTACAATGGTATTCACTTTAATCAATATACTACGTCAATGCTGGCCACAATACATGAAACACATGCTATAAACATTCTGCAACATTAATTAACAATATAGCAAGCAATAACAACACATTCACGCATATTCCAAACACCAACATCATATCGCAACATACAATCACACACCTTACAACACCATTACACATCATTTCCATAAACATGAAACTATTTTTAAATGAAAGTGCATTGTCTCACCTCTCTACAGCTTTACCACGTAAATCAGACATTCGAAACTCAAGATAAGAATTTTTAAAGTTTTAGAAAACTCCTGTCAAAACTATGGTAATCGATTACACCAATACTTCTAATCAATTACACACACTCACAGTAGCATGAATACTCAATTTTTTTACAACGGTAATGGATTATGCCAAAAGTTGTAATCAATTACGCCCTTTCAGAAATCTAGTTTTTTAAAAAAAATTCCTGTGTAATCGATTACACAATACCTGGTAATCGATTCCGCTTACGAAAAATCACATTTTTGAAAAGCAGACGCAACTGTAATTGATTACGCCAATCCTTGTAGTCGATTACCATTGCAACAGTGGCAGATTTTCTGCTATGTCAATGTATGAAAATCAGTCTCATCCCAATTCTAAATCCTAATTTTTATGAAATATTTTGTATTCAGATTCTACAGATTCAGTCCCATCAACATACAACATCACAATATTCACCAAATACCAATTCATCCAACATACAAACAACATATCATCATACACCAATCCATTCAAAACCAAAAGAGATGAACACAAACATAGAGATAAAACATTCCAACAAGAGCAATCATAAAACCCAACCCACAAATCATTATGAAAACCCTTATAAAATTAGAACCCCACCATTACCTTGGTATTCCTAGAAAAGAGTTCTTCAAACCCTAACATTGGAGTTTTTCCCCTTGAGCCCTAGCCTTACTTTTCGCTTCTCTTCTTTGTTTTTACGTACTGACACTTCTACTTCCCCAATTCTCTATTTCTCTTATTATAATAATAATATTATTATTAATCCCAACTAAATAGATAAATAATATTCCAACTAATTACTTATTTTAATTCTATTACTACTAATATTATTTTCTCTAATTAAAATTGTAATTTAAATGATAATAGTAATAACATTCTCCCACCACCCCCATGTTCTACACTTTTGCTCACACACCCCCAATACATCTATTTCCAATTTCTAAGGTTATTACCCTATACCGAAGGGTCCCTTAATACACCAAAACACCAAACAACACACAATATCATGCAATATCACACAATTTAATTACAAAGGATTAATTAAGTAAATCGGGACGTTACAATTTTCGGGTATAATCAAATAAAGATGGAACCCAAGGACATGGAAAAACAATGTTTATCACCTCCTAGGGAATATTATGTTATAGAGTGATGCCCTTCGACTTAAAGAATGTTGGAGCAACGTACTAGACGACTATGATTACCTTATTCCATGATATAACACATAAATAAATTGAATTCTATATTGATGATATGATTGCCAAATCAAGGACTGAGGAGGATCATGTTGAGTATCTGTTGAAGTTGTTTCACCGTTTGAGAAAGTACAAACTCCGCTTGAATCCAAATAAGTGTACATTTTGTGTTTGTTCTGGGAAAATGTTGAGTTTCATTGTTAGCCAGAAAGGTATTGAGGTAGATCCTAATAAAGTCAGAGCTATTCAAGAAATGTCTGCACCTAAAACTGAAAAATAAGTCAGAGGATTCCTTGGGCATTTGAATTATATCTCCAAGTTTATCTCTCATATGACCGCCACTTGTGGGCCAAATTTCAAGGTGCTTTGAAATGATCAAGATTGTGTTTGAGTTGGAGATTTTCAGAAAGATTTTGATCGCATCAAAGAGTATTTTCTTGAGCCTCCTATCTTGATTCCTTTAGTGGAAGGAAGGCCTTTGATTATGTATCTGACTGTGTTGGAAGAGTGCATGGGTTGTGTCCTTGGACAACAAAATGAAATAGGAAGAAAAGAACATGCCATATACTATTTGAGTAAGAAGTTCACTGATTGTGAGTTTCAGTACTCTATGCTTGAAAAGACTTGTTGTCCTTTGGTCTGGTGTCATACCCTAAAATTTCCCTACCCTTATATTATATTTATATTTCTATTTAAATAAATCATATTATGGAGGTTTTATTTCTATAGGGATGTAAAACATGGAAGAGAGCTGAACTGATCTAAAGTGAGCCATCAATATCTAATGGCCCATTAAAGTTTCACTCATGTTGTGAGAGGAGGTGTGATGTTCAAAGAGGTTGTTGTTGAATAGAGAGGCCCATTAAGGTTTTCTTTAGCTAGTTTTCAATAATGAGGGGGGTATAAGTTTCTTGGGTCAAGCCAATTAAGCTTTTCAGCCGGCCCATTCCTTTTTGGTTGTTGAATAAAAAATCAGAGGGGTTTGTATTTCTTATAATCAGATTTAGGCCCATTAAATATTTCAGACCGGCCCACTAAGTTATTAAAGTCTAATTTTAGAATAAGTTGGGGTGTGTGTTTTTCTTTCAAAAAGGGCCATAAGCAATTTGTTTTGTTTAAAGCCCAATAAGGAGGTTCGTCCAGTCTTTTGATTTGTTTTAAGGATTATTTTGTTATTAAAATTATTGTTATAACTATTTTTATTTTCGATTATTATTTTATTATATTATTAAACTAAAGTCAATATCTGACATTAAGTCCATTATTAAGTACTATTATATTTTGTAATTATTATAAATTAAGAAAATATTTTTGTTGTTGTGGTAATTATAATCGCATGGCCCAAACACATTACTGGCCCACTTCCAAATTGAACAAAAAAAAGTGTTTACGGCTCAAATCAAGTGAATGATTGGCCCAAAACCAAATCAAACGAACTGTCACTGTTCAAATCAAAAAATCGATCAAACCAAATTTTGTACATTTTCAGAAACATTATCGTATCATAAACATAAACAAATTGATACAAATAAATAAAAATTAAAACTTGATACAAACAATATCATACTAAAACAGAATCTAATTAAGGCCATTACAGAATGTTCAGACAAGATCAAGGATATCACAGATTTATAGACAAAACCAAATTCATATTCAAACCCTAATTAAAGTCGTACAAATTATTACATACATATTAATCTATTTTATAATATACTAAACTCCTAAAACACTATAAAACCTAATTGTTAAAACAGAACAAAGGACAAACAAAATTGATAGAGAGAAAAGAATTTATAAAAAACAGTTTACAAATCTTGAAAGGGAGAGTTTGAGAGAAAAAAAGGGAGAGCGCTGCCATCGTGAAACTCTTCTCCGTGCAGAACCTAGGATTTCAACATCTGAAACCCTAGCTGGTCTTCATCACACCGTCACAACCGTCTGATACCTGCGAAATCGAAAGAAGAAAGGAAAGATCAATATGATTCAAACCAAACACGGAGAAGTACAAAGATTTAAGCCGAAGAAGGTAAGCCCCGCTTTACTTAGCTTAAGGAAGTTTCATGATTATTTGATAATACGGGGTTATTTGGGTTCCATCACCGTCGATTAGGGCTTGCTAGCAGAATCAGTGATTAGGGTTCTCTGATTTTTTCATTTGGGTAAGAGAAGGGAGAAGAGAGGTGGAAAAATTGTCGTAGAGGGAAAGAAAGTAACACAAATGAATATTTGTTAAATAAAACAAAAATATATTATGTCTATTGATCCCATGCATGCAACCCACCACTATAACCGTGCTCCCTCAAGCTCAACCACACGATTTCAATCCAGCATCCCAAAACACGCTTTCACTGTAACACCAATACACTCCCCAACAAGTTGTCCAAATGGACTCCCCTATAATAATCCCTTTAGGCCTGGCCCAATCGCTACCCACACCGCCTTTCAATCTTTATTTTCTAAGCTAGCGTCGATTCATACCCCTAGGCCTGATGGGCCAAGTTCAAAATTTGGACTTAGGCCCCTACTGTTGATACCCCCATTTTACTGTGTAGTTTAAAAACATACCCCCATGCGCCTTTGGGCCTGAATTTAATATTTGAATTCAAGCCCATGCTGTTGCCCCCCCCCCCCCCTGTTTTACTACCTCAAATATATTTGCACCCCTCTGCGTTTTTTTATTTTATTTTATTATTTTTATATTTATATTTTTTATATTACATTAATTATTATTATTATTAAATCACATAATTATTATTTTCTAAATTCATCTAAAATGTTATTTATTTTCATTGCATAAAAATATTTTTAATCTTGTGTTTAAATAAACATGTTTTTTACGATTAACACATAAAAAATATTCAACCAACGAAAAATTATTTTTCATAACTAAATTAATTCAAAAATTAATTTTTGAAAAGAATTACGAAGCATATTTTAATTAACTGTGCACTTTGTCTAAATATCTCCGCTATTCACACACCTAGACTAAGTATGCGGGAAATTC
The DNA here is from genome assembly GCA_948472305.1 of Vicia faba. Taxonomy (NCBI): domain Eukaryota; kingdom Viridiplantae; phylum Streptophyta; class Magnoliopsida; order Fabales; family Fabaceae; genus Vicia; species Vicia faba. The sequence goes on along the minus strand of OX451741.1, from coordinate 1,183,173,322 downwards.
AAATATCTCCGTAATCCATAAAAAACACAAACCAACTGCAAACTACGAATTGGGACTATGATTCTTCATAAGAGGATACATAGGCATACGACTAAAATCATGGCGATTTCCCCTAATAAAAAATTAAAACCCTATTTCCTAAGCCGTAATTCTAAACCCTAGTATCCTTGTGAACAAGGTAGATGAGGGGTACCTAACACCTTCTCTTTATCTAGAACCGAGTCAAAAACCTAGAATCTCTAACTTTTAGGGTTAACCTTTATATTCTCTTCCTCAGGATATAAATTAAGGGTGTCGAATCTATAATTTAAAACCATTTACAACAATTGGCGACTCTGCTGGAGATTCAACCCTAGGTTTAGGAGCCTTTCCTTTAGGTTTTAGGGTTTTTTTTTAGTTTTTCTTTATTTTGCTTTATTTATTTATTCGTCTATTTTTATTATTATATTTTATCATATTATATCTGTGGTGGGATTTAATTTTTGCAAAAATATTTTCAAAAACCCTTAGAAAGAAGGTTCGTCTATTAGCCAAGGGGATACATCATTCCTATGAGTTTATGTGACAACTTCGCCTAGAGTTGGTGGAATTCCGCAAAAGGAATACCTCTCAAGAGACATCCTCTTAGGAAGTAGGACTTTAGAATGACACCTATGGCTCTTTGTACAACCTTTAAAGCAAAATCTCATGATGGAACTTTTTATGACCTAGAGACGAAACTTTCGTCTGTAATAAGGCTCCACTTAAGGGAGGTCCTTGTGCATTTATCTCAAGTGTTATTCATGATACCCATAAGGAAACCACCTTATGGGGAGGGTAGAATATCCATAGTCCCAAACTAAGAGCCTACCTTCTAAGGGTATGTTGTACCCCAAAATTTTCCCTCCCATTTTTCATACAAAATACTATCCTAGGGTTTCTCGGATACTCAATTTGGCTCAGAATTTGATCAAACAGATTCTCTCCCTAAGTAGTAAATCAGCAATTAGGGTTTTGCATTTTCCAAAGAAAATTGAATCTTCATGTTCTCAAATGGTCTTCACAGATCTTCATGTCTCCCCAAGGATGTTTGTGCCAAGTTTCAAACCTTGCATCACAAGTTTACTCAATCAATGGTCTAGATAACTGGAAACGACCACGTCAACCCAAAGAAAAAAATTGACCTTTTTGCGAGAACAAGTTCAAACGATTGTAACTTCTTCATTATTCGATATTTTTGAGTGGTTCTTTTTGCATAAGACTCTCATTGACATCGTCTCCAATTACTCTTTAATAAGTCAAGAGCCGATTATGTGCGGAAGATTATCAAAGTTTCGAATACTTTAGAGGTCACTTTCTGGATTTTTGACTTAATCTCAAATAATTGTTGCCTGACTTCCAAGAATCGTAATTTCCTCAAGTTTCAACATCTTGAGATGAATATCTTAGCACATTGTCACAAATAAGATCATCAACAAGTTTTCCTACAAGAATCAAAGTCAAATGGTGTTTATAAAGCTTGGGGATTTATTGAAACGTTATAAGTCATCTTATTGACTTAAATCTTTCTTGAGTCCTAATAACTTCACGATGTCAATTCTTCAATGTGATAGATTTTGCCTTGAAGCCTATTCTAGTGATTGTTCAAGGTCTTTTAAGTTGAGTTTTGAATTCTTATGCATGATGCGAGTTGGGTTGGTTTAAGATTTGTGAACCATTGGCATAAGGCATTCCTTTTTGGATATTCAAAGCAGATTCGGAAAGAAAAAAAAGAGACGCCTAATTGAAGTTCTATCAAGTTTGAAAGAAAGATTGAGTCTTGTTTAAATGGAATGTTTAAACTCAAGTTTGTTTTGTAAGAAGAAGTATATTTTGAGCTCTTATCATTTGAAATCAATGGTTAAAGTTAAGTACTCATCACGTAAATACAAAATTTTCAAGCAAAAGGCACTCATGAATTTTGGTACAAATTCGTTCCCAATATTCATTCAAATGATGTCTTTGATTTCGCATAAATTTAAGTGTACAAGGCATGAATCATTTTATTCAAGTTCATTTAAGAGAATTCAACATTACAATGTCATTCCTCATTCAAGTTCAAAATTCCACAAAAAAAAATATATACAATTTCAAAGTTCCAAATTCCCATTCATGTTACAAATTTTATTTGGAATTATTATTACAAGAAGAATTACTAGTTTGTACATAAAAAATCAACCTATTAATTCTAAATGTCCTAAAGCTTCATGCTTCAAACATACAGCCTATTTCCAGCCATGTTGCAATACAGTAAGCCAAATTTTGTAGTATTTTGCTGTCCAAGATATTGCAAAACAATCCCAACAAAAGTGCTGTAGAAATACCATAAAACAGTCCAAAAAAAAAAGCAGCCTATGACAGTCCCAAATGCTGCCAAAATTCTACTACTTTCTTACTGCAAATCTGCCCAAAATCAGTCCAAAAACATGTTGTCCTATGCTGCCCAATACATGCATAAACAACCAAGTATTACAGAAAAATCAGCAACACAAAATCTGCCCCAGAAAGCAATAAAACAGTAGCATAAATTGTTTAAAAATTATCAAGTTTTCCCCCCATTTTCACACTATCTCTCCTATATAACAGATCCATCTTAACCAGAAGAAAGGGGAACAATACACAAGATTAATTGTTACAAAACCAACTGCAGAAAAAAATATACAAAAAAGAGAGGAGGCAGCAGTGCACCAAAATCCCTAAAAAATTATTCACAACTTCAACTCAAAATTGCAAACTCTCCCTACAGAAACAACACACAAAGATAGATGAAGAGAAATAAGCATACTTGATTTCGTAAATAATTGTCAATGTCGCATCGGACGAACTCCGATAGGTATATTTCTGGCTCCTCTTCTTTGTTCATCATATCTCATAAACAAGTGCTTGTTGTCATCATCAGGTGGATAGTTTCATGATTCCTTTTTTATTACCCCTGCTAATTCCATAAGTTTACGATAAACTATATATAAAAAAAGAAAACGAAAAATCTTAAACCTTTCTCATATCCCCTGTCTAAAAACCAGAAAAGTTGTTCAAATAACACAAAAAATTCATAGATAAGAATACACCTTCAAATCATTTCTGAACATACAATCTTCATATAGAATTACACAGAAAAACTCTTAAAATATACTTCAAATTTACCTCTTCCAAAGATCACCATAACAATCTGAAATCCTAATTCTCCTAATTCTTCAATGGAGTCATTACAAGCACCCTCATTTTCTTCTTCTGCTTCATCGAATTCAAATGCAACAATCAATTACAGAGAATGAAATTGGCTTGATCTTCCACGAGATGCAATTTTGTCCATTTTTGTGAAACTTGACAGAACCGATCTTCTTGTTCACGCTTATAATGTTTGCACCACTTGGCGCAATATCTCGAAAGACCCCTTCCTCTATTGCACCATTAACATGTCCAATTTGGGCGACCTTGAAACCATCTCCGAATTAGAGGTTTTATTTCACCGCGCCATTGATTACGATGCGACGATGCAATTGACATCAACATCGAGTATTTTGGCACCGACGATCTTCTTTCTTACATTGCTAATTCTACAAGTCATCTACGATGCCTTCGTCTTGTCTGTTGCTATAGTGTAACAGATGGAGGATTGTGTGTCCTTGTTGAAAAGCTTTCTCACTTAGAGGAACTCGATATATCAATTAGTGGCTGCTTATCTCATGAATCTTTGGAAGTCATTGGCCGATGTTTCCCTTAATTGAAAACCTTTAAATTCAACATTCAAGCTCCACTACTCCAGCCATTTCAAAGAGAACATGATCATCTGATTTAGAGAAGAGTAAGGAGGAGGAAGATGATGATGATGGTGTTGGTTCAGAATCAAAATGTCGGAAAGTAAAGAACCTTGGTTCAAGCATAATACGAAATGCATCAGTGTTAGCACGAGCATTGAGAAGAATGAGAGGAGAAGTGTGAAACTGAAAGAAAATCTTGAAGGAGATATGATGGTGATGATGGTGCTACGGATAAGAGCAGAGAGAGAGGGATCACTTTTTTTAAATATTTCTTGTTAATTGTTCTTTTTGGAACTAACAATAATAATAATTAACGTTAATTATTTCCTCTTCCCAATGTTCACTCCAGCAACACCAGCGGCGCGCCTTTCCTTAAGTTAGGGTTATAAGATTTTTTCCTTGTTTAAACTCCAATGGGGTCAGTCCGTTGGGCTTGTTGGCCCAATCCTCCTATCCGTTTCCACCTTTTGCATTAATAAAATCATTATCAAAACAAATAAACAGAATAACTCAGTTGGCAAAGCATACTTCTAACAACCAAGGGGATCCGAGTTCAACCCCTATTAGGCCTTATTTTCTATTTTTCTTAATTTCCTTTTGATATTTGATAATAAAGTTAGTTTTTATTCTTAAAAATTCAATTAAAAAATATATGTAATTATTTCACTAAATTAGAATTTTGTAAATAACTTTTTATTTAGTTTTAAATTGTTTTTTTGTTTAAATTCTTCATAATAAAAAATACTAAAAGACAAAAAAAAATATACAAATGATTTAAATTTCTTTAGTCAATTATTTTCTTTAATAGAATAGAATTTTATTTTCTTCTTTTCAAATTTTCTCACAAACAAAAATATCAAGAACTTTATTTCCATACTTTGTCAATTAATTTACTTCATAGATTGCTGTAGTTTTAATTAATTGTTCGATTCGATTTGGTTGTATTGATTGCCTATTTTAATTTTTAATCGCATTGATCCATCCCCATTTGTAAAAATTGTACCCCCCATTCCCGAAAGCTCTGTAATAGCGTAGAATTTCCATTTCCGCAATTTACTGTTTTCTTTATACTATATAGTAATTAGGCGTGCATAGAAAATTCAAAATCAATCGCTAGATAACCTAATTTCAAAGGCAAACTTAACTTGAATCAAACACACTTTTCACACGCACACCTCTAGGGTAACCTCGCTCGTTGCCTCGGAAACAAATCCATGTCCCTCGAATATGGGACGCTTTAGCAAAGACCCTTTGATAAAATATTGTAGTCCCTCGATGACCCTCGATGTTTTCTTTGATTAGACGATTTAGTCCCTTACGAAAATTGCTAAAGAGTATCATAAGTTGCTTTCGATGAATGTACGATTGTCACGTGCCTGTCCTTTCACATCCAACGATGGGGCTTCTTACCAAATAAATGGTAAGATAGCGACATCTAAAGGAAGAATAAAATAACGTTTAAGACCTTTCGAGTAGGTAGATTCGCTCCTAGTTACTCGTTTGCTCACGACAAAAATCTTTTTTACACCCACACTTTCATCTCAAAACATTTTCAAAAAGACAAAACATTTTGTATACATTCTTATAGAGATGAGAACCATTGCAAAACATCTTTTCAAAATCACTTTCAAAAAACACATTCCACAAACACATCTTTGAACTTTTTTTCGAAACAAAACTTAGTATGCGTTCTTATAGAAACGAGAACCATTACAAAGATATTTTCAAAATACTTTGAAAGCCCACACCACAAGCATATTGTCAAAGTAAAAGTAAGTGATCTAGCGAGTAACTAATATCCCGTAGATAACTACGAATGAAAAGCGTGCTAATACCTTCCCTCTTCATAATCTACCCCCCGAACCCGAGAAATAATATCGAAAGGTCTTTCCTGTGCTCTTTTACCTTTCCTTTTGGATAAAAGAAAAGTCGGTGGCGACTCTTGCTATCCGCACAAATGCAATAAAAACGCAAAACTTCAAGTCAGTTCTCCCACCGTATCACATAATTGGAGACTCTGTTGGGGACAATTCTAAAAGAGGGGTTACCTTAGGGTTATATCACTTTTTACTTGTTTCTTTGCATGCTTTATACTTTGTTCTTTGTATTGGGATTGCTTTGATCCTTCACCCGAATCTGGGACACCTTTTTAGGTAAATAGCAATAGATTATGGAAACTGTACGGTGTAGACCGATATGGTTGAAACATTGGCTATGTTAGTATGACGCATTTGTGGGTACCGGTATCCCTCATGATGAATCGAGGAGAATACGGGGCTGCTGAGTGGCGCCATGAAGCACTAAATGACTTTAGGAACCTAATTGAACAAACTTGGCCATTAGGACGTAGTGAGATAATCGGTTTCGGTGTAGAGCTGAAAATTGGTTGATACTCGAAACTATACTCATTGAGGCTAGACTTTTGGGATATCTCAGCCGCAAGAAAAGATTGTTTGTGCTGAGACAATGCCTAAGAGAAAGGTCAGTGATATTGAGATCCTTTAGAACCCGATCACTATTACTAGGACAGGTTGAGCCAACTAAACTTCAAGAGGGTACATACCTATAAAAACCCCGTGCAAGTCTAAAAAAGGAACTTGTTTGACTGTGTGTATATATATTTACTTGTACATAACATCATAAACATCATAAGCATCATACGCATGCTCACTAACCATTTCAAGGATTTAGAAATTTATCTTTGTTTTTGTTTTGTAGGTCATGAATTTCATCCAAAGAAACACCATCCAAATCAGCTTTGTAAAAGCACACCCTCAAATTCAAGAGTTAGCCTCAAGAGTGCCCGGGCATTCTCCTTTTACCAAGAAATACGGTCGACTCCTCAGTTTGGCTACATCCAGTTTCCAAGAAGAGATGATGTGTGTGTTGTTCCAATTCTTTGATCTCGTACATCATTGTTTCACTTTCCCAGACTATCAGTTGGTACCTACACTAGAAGAGTTCTCTCTACTCTTAGGAGTTCCCGTGCTTGATCAGATACCATTCACCGATCTAAAAGAGATTCCAAAACATGAAGTCATCGCCGAAGTTTTGCATATGAAGAGTGAAGATGTGAAAAACACAAGAAGGGGGGTTGAATTGACAACTTGGATCTAAAAAGCTTAATGACACAATATTTTTATCCTGCTTCATTTGATCTCAAACTACTCCAGTTCACCCGTCAAGGTGATTTCGCCTCTCTCCAACGAGGTCTTAATCCACTAATCTCAACAAGATTACAAAAGCTACTTTAACAACTGTTAAAGTCTTCTTGAGTACAACCACAATCCAGTTAATCTCAAGGATCTCTTTTTCAATATGATTATACAATATGTGTTGTTGTTTTTCTAACAAAAACGGTTTATCACAACTGTGAAAAATTACACCGGTTTATAGCTTAGAATAAAGAATGAAATTGCTTTCAGCTTGAATATGTGTGAGTGGTGATCTAGCAAAATCGTTGTATGTACGTGCGTGCTTCATTTGGAAAGCTAACTTGTTTATATATGCAGTGTAATGATGTTGATCATAAAGCATGTTTAATGTCATTAACACAATTTCCTTTTGGAGAAGATCCTGTCCGAAGGAAGTCGTTGGAATTGATGATGTCTTGAATGTTCAGTAACGCTTCAGAATCTTTTCTCCTTACTGCTGATGACGCTTCAGAGTATTGATGATATGTTCTTGTTCAGAATCAGAGTTTACTTTGATTAAGCGCAGGTTCTGGTCATCAATCTCCAGCGTATGTTCTGATTGCTTCAGCGTATAGCACTTATGGCTTATCTTCTGATGCTGATTTGATCAGAACTTCTGCATACATAAAACATATTTTTAAGGTGCATATTTGTTCTTTGTATTTATTTATTCTTTGTATTTGTTATCATCAAAACTCTACCCAAGGGTTGTAGAATCAAACTATGTTCTAACAATCTCCTCCTTTTTGATGATGACAAAAACCAGATTTTTCAATTAAAAAATAAAGAATAAAGAGTTTAGAATAAAGAATAAAAATTCCCCCTGAGTTGATTACTTCCCTTAAGTTCCTTGAGTCTTTGAACATCAGAGTTTTAACTGCGTCTTTCATCAGAAATTGTACCTGTTCAAGCTTTTCAGAAGATAGAGGTTAAGTAGTCCAGAATGTTTGAGACTTCTGTCTCAGTAAACCGTTATTGAAAATATCTTAATTTCTCCCCCTTTTTGTCAGTTATCAAAAAGGCAATATAATCAGAGCTAAAAAGTTGAGTTATATTTAAAAACAAGAAGCAATGATAAGTAGTCTAGAACAGAAGTGGTAAAACAAACGTTACAGATAAACAGATTTAAAACAGAAAAGAATCTAAGTTGGGTGTTAGATTCTTCTTGTTTTCCCAAGATGCTCTTGATTTCTTTATTTATGTCCTCCTGCTTATCCAACCTTTCCTGGATAACAACATTTTCTCTCTTCAATTCTTCCAGAGTTTGCATGACATAGGAAGGAGCTGGAGATTCTTCAGTATCTGGACGCTTCTTAGAGCATTCTGCAGCTTGATCACATTGAACCATTTCCTCTGCTGAGATCATCTCTTCTGGAGCAGCAGTCAGGGAGAGACCTTCTGATTCTGGTTGAACTTCATCTGAGGGACGATGTTCTGACCAGGGAGCATTATCCAAAGGGAGAATCTCCTCCTTGAGCAGATGGCTCAGAACTTGGTCTTCAAAAACCTTCAGCATATCATTGAAATTCCGTCGAACATGTTCATAGCTCTGTTCTTTTAACTTTAGTGTTTCAGAACTTAGCCAGTTTCTGAAACTTGTCCATAGATAATCAGAAGCAGTAGGATTAGTCGTCTCTAGACTAGCATGATTCAAGGAGGTTATCCATTTCTATATTCCTGTTTTAAACATCAACAAACTTGTACCAACATATGGTGTGGTTTCAGTTGGTTTTGGTTTGGGAATGGCAGTTTTGTGAGATATAGCAGCTAATCTTTCCAATGAAATTAGATCAATGACAAGTCTTATGTTGTCAGCTGGATTGCTCTTGGTTGAAGGACTGGGAGAGTCAGGTATGATGATTGGAATGGTAGGGGAATTTGGTGGTGTGGATTCCAGAGAAGAAGGAATTTATGGAATGTCCATGATGGTGAGAGGCATGCGAATAACAAGTGGTTCAATGATTCCTGGGATTGGTATAGTATCCGAATCTGAAGTAGGTTCTTCAGATTGGTTGGATGAAACATTGTGAGGTTCTGGTTCATGGGTCTCATATGGTTGATTGTCAGAAGTTTGAGCTTCTGGTTGTGGTTGTTCAGGTTGAGGTGATGGTGGATGAGGAATATCTTGTTGTGGAGAGAGAGGAATATCTGTTGTAGTTTTGGAGTTTGGATTATCAGGGATTTGAGGATTTGGATTTTGTGGTGTGGGAGCTGAAATGTCTTGGTCAAAAGAGTCAATATCAGACAGAACTTTGGCAAGTTCTGGTTGAGTTTGTTCAGGATTTAGATTAATAGGAAGGGAGTGAGTTTCACTTAGACTTAGAGTTTATGATGGATCAAACCCTATGTCAAAGTCATCAAAAGTTTGTGGAGTTGGATGTTCTGATTGGGTAGTGATGGTTTCAGATGTTGATATAGTTATTGATTCTAAAACAATAACAGAGGAAGGATTACCTTTCTTTCTTGCAGCTTTTGGAGTCTTTAGAGATGGTCCTTCTGTTGCTGCTTTCCTTTTCTTGGTCTTATTCAGAATAACTTATGGAGAAGCTCGATGCAAGTCCTGCATGTTTATTTCTGATGCAGTGCCATCTGCCTTACACGCATCCATATATCTGACAATTATCTCAGGCTTGGAGTTAATCTCAGAGAAAAGAGGAAAATCATCCAGAGGAATTCTTCTGGAAGTGATGGTTGCAAAAGAAGTAACGTTGGGTTCCTTCTTGATGTTCTCAATGATTTTCATCTTTTTCAGATTTTTTGCATTCAGAGGCTTCCCAGTCGTTGCTTCTAGTGAGCTGATTTCCTGTGCTTCAGTCAAATGCTCTATCAGCCTATTCTCTGTCAGAATATCTGATATGAGTCTTCCTAGGGGTATCCAGTCCCTTTTGGTACGCTCATCTTCTCTTGTTTCCTTTGCACTGGTCCTCAGATGATTAAATAGCAAGTGATGGAGGTTTACCTTAGTCTTCTTGGAGATAAAGTAGATCAGAAACTGCTGATCAATGTTTATGTAATCAGGAGAGCTAGTTGGCTTCCTATGGTTGATGCATCCCGGAATTATTTTAGCCCAAATTTTTTGATGATCCTTCAAATCCCTTATCTTGCTGGAGGGAAGGCCCAGAGTAAATATTTCCCTTGCAATAGAAGCTACATCAGAACATCTTTCAGCCATGTCAATACACCTGACACCTCCACCATTGTAGCCAATAAGCCTTGAAATTAGGTCTTCTATAATGACAATCTTATTCCCCATGACATACGAGGTAACTTGATGGTTTGAGGAGGAAGCATGTATCCAGAATTCTTTGACAAGAATTGCAAACGTTGGCCCTAGAAGACGGTCAAAATATATGTTCCAACCTTGAGCATTGACGTCTTCATATAGATTGAACCCGTTTTCTTGAATGCTTTCAAAGTCAACAATCAGTTCTGAAAGAACTTCCAAATTGTCAATGGGAGTGAGTAGCGTTCTGTATGGTTCTTCGTACTATTCCATAGAAGAAGTTTCTTGAGTACTAATGTTTTGGACGCTTGAAGAAGCCATGTTCACACAAGACTTTTGAGAAAGATGAAAGGGTTTTTGAAAGTACGAACTGAAAACAATAAAAGGTATTGAGAGAGTAAAAGTGAAAGAATGTAAAGAGTGAAACTTGAGTTTAAATAGATTTTCTTGAAAGCATAAACAGTAAGAGAGAGAAACACTTAGTTATAAGCATTAATGACAGATGGTTTTAGGGGATTCAGAAAGATATTGGAACGGTTACCCATGACGTGTGTCTCAATGCACCCAATCAACGCTTTTGACCTTTCAGAAAAGTGAACGCGTGTTCGGCCTCAGAAGGTAGCTGATGAATGGATGACAAATGTTTGCTTACGTGAACAACACACTTTTATCCTTGAAATGAAACATTCAGATCTTCATGGATAGATTCTGATGCAATCTGTACTTCTAAAAATCTGAAGGCAGGTTGATCAGTAGTTCACGGAAAATTACTAAGTTCTGAAGGTTAAGATATGTAAATAAAACAATTTATTCTAGGCAAAGTTTCACGCTGAGATGTTTCAGAATGAAGTTAAACCTATCTTCAGAAAGAGGTTTTGTAAAGACATCAGCCCATTGATGGTCTGTGTCAATGAACTTTAAGTTAATAATCCCTTTCTGAATATAGTCCCTAATAAAATGATGTTTTATTTCTATATGCTTAGCCCTAGAATGCAAAATAGGATTTTTACTGAGACAAATAGCAGAAGTATTGTCACAGAGGATATGAATGTTACTCTCAAATATATTGAAGTCTTCAAGTTGAATTTTCATCCAGAGCATTTGCGTACTACATCCAGCAGCTGTTATGTTTTCAGCTTCTGCTGTTGATAGTGCTATTGTGGTTTGTCTTTTGCTGGACCATGAGATCAGATTTTCTCCCAGAAACTGGCAGCTTCTAGAAGTGCTTTTACGTTCTACTCTGTCTCCAGCAAAGTCAGCATCACAGTATCCTACTAAGCTGTAATCCCTTTATTTTCTATAAAAACAAACCCATATTAGCAGTACCTTTCAAATACTTGAAAATTCGTTTAACTGCTGTTAAGTGAGATTCTCTAGGATCTGATTGGAATCTAGCACAAATGAAAACACTGAATAGATGTCAGGCCTTGAAGCCTTCAGATAGAGAAGGGAACCAATCATACCTCTGTAGACTTTCTATTCTACCTTTTTACTTACCTCTTCCTTTTCCAGAATGCACATGGCATGCATTGGAATCTTTGAGGGCTTACATTCTGAGAGATCAAATTTCTTCAGAAGTTCTTTGACATATTTGCTCTTATGAATGTTAGTTCCTTCTGGAGTTTGATTTATCTGAATGCCCAGAAAGAATTTGAGTTCCCCCATTAGGCTCATCTCAAACTCTGCCTGCATACATTTAGCAAACTCTCTTCCCAGAGAGGGTTAAGTAGATCCAAATACGATGTCATCAACATAAATCTGACAAACTAACATGTCCTTCTTAACTGTCTTACAGAACAAGGTTGTGTCCACTTTCCCTCTGGTGAATTCCTTTTCTAACAGGAAGTTACTTAGTCTTTCATACCAAGCTCTGGGAGCTTGTTTTAGACCATAGAGTGACTTCTTTAGTTTGAAAATATATTCTGGATTTTTGGAACTCTCAAAACCAGGAGGTTGGTGCACATATACCTCTTCATCTATATAGCCATTTAAGAATTCACTTTTGACATCCATCTGATACATAGTGATGCCTTTATTAATAGAAAATGATATTAATAGTCTGATAGATTCTAACCTGGCGACTGGAGCAAAGGTTTCTATATAGTGTATCTCCTCTTGTTGACTATAACCTTGTGCTACCAGCCGTGCTTTGTTTCTGATGACTTCTCCTTGCTCGTTCAGTTTGTTTCTGAACACCCATTTTGTACCAATGACGTTGAATCCTTTTGGTTTAGGAACCAGATCCCATACGTCATTTCTGGTGAATTGATTTAGTTCCTCTTGCATTTCCAGAATCCGGTCATTGTCTAGAAGTGCTTCATCAATTGTTGTTGGTTCAATCAGAGAAACCAGTCCCATGAGGGATTCTTTAGAGTTTCTAAATGTTGATCTTGTTCTGATTGGATCTTCCTTCTTTCCCAGTATTGTATCTTCTGGGTGATCAATGCTGCTTTTGGATAGTCTTTTTTGGAGTTGATCAACAGAAGGTGCTGGATTGCTTGCAGTGACTCTTTCTGTTGTTGAGGGAGTGTCTCTGTTGAGATCCTCTGATGAGTTGTCTTCAGTACCTGTGAGTTCAACTTCCATACCTGCAAGGAGTTCATTCTGCTTTTACTTTTGAGAGTCAAGCTTATCATCAAACCTAACACTGATTGACTCTTTAACAATCTGTGTTTCTGTATTATATACTCTGTACCCTCTCGAGCGTTCAGAGTGTCCTAACATAATACACTTTTATGCTTTAGAGTCAAACTTGTTCAAATAATTTTTTGTATTCAGAATAAAACATGTGCATCCAAATGGGTGAAAATAAGAAATGTTGGGATTTCTGTTCTTCCACAATTCATATGGAGTCTTTTCCAGAATAGGTCTTATGGAGATTCTATTCTAAATGTAACGCGCTGTGTTAATTGCCTCTGCCCAGAAGATCTTAGAAACGTTAGTCTCGTTGATCATGGTTCTGGCCATTTCTTGCAATGTTATGTTCTTTCGTTCTACAACTCCATTTTGCTGGGAAGTTCTAGGACAAGAGAAATCATGTAGAATGCCTTTTTCATTAAAGAATAATTCAAAATCTTTATTTTCAAATTCTCCACCATGATCACTTCTGACTTTGACAATTCTAAGATCCTTTTCATTCTGAACTTGGTTGCAGAAGGTAACAAATACGGAGTGTGACTCGTCCTTGTGTCTTAAGAACTTTACCCATGTCCATCTGCTATAGTCATCTACGATTACTAACCCATACTTCTTGCCACTGACTGAAGCAGTTTTTACTAGTCCAAATAAGTCAATGTGCAGAAGTTCTAATGGCTTAGAGGTTGAAACAACATTTTTGGATTTGAAAGCAGGTTTTGCAAATTTGCCTTTCTGACATGCTTCACACAGAGCATCTGAATTGAACTTCAAGTTAGGAAGTCCTCTGACCAGATTGAGTTTGTTAATCTAAGATATTCTTCTCATACTAACATGTCCCAATCTTCTGTGCCAGATCCATTGCTCGTTGTTAACAGACAATAGACATTTTACATTCTGACTCTTTAGTTCAGAAAGTTTTATTTTATAAATGTTGTTTTTCCTCTTTCCATTAAATAGGATAGTCCCATCTTTCTGACTAACAGCTTTGCATGAATTTTGATTGAAGATTATATCATAACCATTATCACTTAATTGACTTATGGATAACAGGTTATGCATTAACCCATCAACTAATAAAACATTACTTATAGAGGGAAGATTTCCATTACCTATTGTTCCGGAGCAAATGATCTTTCCTCTCTGATTGCCTCCAAAGCCCACGTGGCCTCCAGGCTTAAGTTCCAGGCTTTGGAACATATTTCTTCTTCCCGTCATGTGTCGTGAGCAGCCAGAGTCCAGGTACCATGATTGGTGTCTTAGCCTTGCTGCTAAAGATATCTGCCACATGTATGATTTTATCCTTAGGTACCCACATTTTCTTGGGTCCTGATTTGTTAGTTTTACCAAAATATTGATTAAATTTTGGTTTGACAGAATAATCACTACTTGTGTATTTTATGTCATGTGTGTGCCCATATATAAAATGTGAATTAAGTGGTGTGCGTTTTATAACTATGTCCATGGCATTTTTTGGTGTAGGTACCTTACCTTGATATCCTATCCCTTTTCTGCCATTTCTGCTAACTCCATAGATCATTGAATCCATTTTGCTTCTGTCTATGTTTTTAGCTAGAAACTTCTGAAAGCTGTGATCATACTCTTTGATGATCTCATCAGCATTGCTGAGAGTTTCAGAGATTGTTTTCTTCTGAGAGTTTTGCAAATGATTTTCTAATTTTGAAATTTTTTCTCTTAACTCAGAATTCTCCAATATGAGACTCTCAGTCTTTTCAGAGTCAGAGGCAAGATTCCTTTTCAGGTTTCTGAATTTGACTCTGATCTACTGATACCTTTCCATAATTTCATTTAGGCTTTCAGCAAGTTCAGCCTTAGTAAAGTTTATGGTAAAGTCAGGGAATACCTCATTAGTGTCTGATTTTGAATCTGAACCAGAAGCTTTACTGTCTTCTGATACGTTTGCCATGAGAGCTATGTTTTCTCTTTCATCATCTGATTCTGAGTCAGCTTCAGATGTGTCAGAATCATCCCATGTAGCCATGAGGCTTTTCTTCTTTTCCTTGAGAAACTTCTTTTTGGGCTTTTCCTTCTGAAGCTTTGGGAAGTCACTTTTGCAGTGTCCTTGCTCATTACATTTATAGCAGATGATGTCCTTGTTTTTTAGCTTTCTGTATCCTGAAAAACCTTCAGATCTTCGGTGTCCAGAGGAGGACTCAAACTTTCTGTATCTGGAGGAGGATTCATTCTGATTCTTTGATCTTCTGGGATTTCTGAACTTCCTTTGTCTCTGCTTCCACAGTTAGTTCACCCTTCTGGAGAGGAGAGACAGTTCATCTTCTTCTGATGAGGATCCATCAAAAGTTTCTTCCACAGCCTGCAAAACTTTGGAGTCATATGTTCTGTTAGATTTTAAAGCTAATGGTTTACCTTGCTTTTGAGGTTCGTCTTCTTATAGATCTATCTCGTGACTTCTGAGGGGGCTAAAAAGTTCCTACAGAGAGATTTTGTTGAGATCTTTGGCTAGCTTAAGTGTTGTGACCATTGGCCTCCATTGTTTGGGCAAGCTTCTGATGATCTTCTTAACGTGATCAGCAGTAGAATACCCTTTGTCAAGAACTTTTAGTCCAACAACAAGAATTTGAAATCTTGAAAACATAGTTTCTATTGATTCACTATCTTCCATCTTGAATGCCTCATACTTCTGAATGAGCGCAAGGGCCTTGGTTTATTTGACTTGAATGTTTCCTTCATGCGTCATTCTTAGAGAGTCAAACATATTCTTGGCAGTTTCTCTGTTTGATATTTTCTCATATTCTGAGTATGAGATGGCACTGAGTAGAATTTTTTTGGCCTTGTGGTGGTTTCTGAATTCACGCTTTTGCTGATCAGACATAATTTTCCTGTCTATCTTCCGACCACGTCCATCCACAGGATGCGTGTATCCATCATTCACCATGTCCCACAGATCAGCATCATGGGCCAAAAAGAAACTCTCAATTTTGTCTTTCCAGTAGTCAAAGTTTTCTCCATCAAAGACTAGAGGTTTACCACCGAATCTGTCCCTGTCTTCATTTTTGTCATTGATGATGTTTTGGCTTGGTCCCACCATAGTGTTTTTCTGAAGCTTGGATCTTTTACTGACACGGTTAAGTGTTTAAGCTCAGAACCAGGCACTCTGATGCCAATTGAAGATGTGAAAAACACAAGAAGGGGGTTGAATTGAAAATTTGGATCTAAAAAGCTTAATGACACAGTATTTTTATTCTAGTTCATTTGATCTCAAACTACTCCAGTCCACCCATCTAGGTGATTTCGCCTCTCTCCAACGAGGTCTTAATCCACTAATCTCAACAAGATTACAAAAGCTACTTTAACAACTGTTAAAGTCTTCTTGAGTACAACCACAATCCGGTTAATCTCAAGGATCTCTTTTTCAATATGATTATACAATATGTGTTGTTGTTTTTATAAAAAAAACGTTTTATCACAACTGTGATAAATTACACAGGTTTATAGCTTAGAATAAAGAATGAAATTGCTTGCAACTTGAATATGCGTGAGTGGTGATCTAGCAAAATTGTTGTATGTACGTGCATGCTTCATTTTGAAAGCTGACTTGTTTATGTAGGAAGTGTAATGGCGTTGATCATAAAGCATGTTTAAAGTCATTAACACACTTTCCTTTTGGAGAAGATCCTGTCTGAAGGAAGCCGTCGGAATTGATGTTGTCTTGAATGTTCAATAACGCGTCAGAATCTTTTCTCCTTACTGCTGATGACGCTTCAGAATATTGATGATATGTTCTTGTTCAGAATCATAGTTTACTTTGATTAAGCGCAGGTTCTGGTCATCAATCTTCAGTGTATGTTTTGATTGCTTCAGCGTGTAGCACTTATGGCTTATCTTCTGATGCTGATTTGATCAGAACTTCTGCATACATAAAACATATTTTTAAGGTTCAAATTTGTTATTTGTATTTATTTATTCTTTGTATTTGTTATCATCAAAACTCTAACCAAGGGTTGTAGAATCAAACTATGTTCTAACAAAGAGAGCCAACATCATATCCAATTGGGGGAAAAGAAGCGGGGTTAAAGGTTTCCTAGCCAAGTTTCTATTGGAGAAGGCTCGTTCATTCTGGGACGACATGTATTTCCAAGTTTTTGAAGACATCCTGGCTCTTCTCATCTATGGTTTGGTTTTGTTCCCCAACTCAGACCAATTCATAGATGTTAATGCCATCAAAGTCTTTCTCTCTCGCAATCCCATACCTATCTTACTGGGAGACATCTTGTATTGCCTTCATACCCGCACCATGAAGAAAAGAGGTACTCTCTTGTGTTGTATCCCCCTACTCTCTAAGTGTTTCACCCATTCTGACATCCGTTGGTGTTCGAGATCCTTGGAAGATGTCTCTATCATTGACCGTTGTGGGTAATTCCCTAACTTCCCTCTACTTGGTATTAGGGGAGGTATCACCTACAATCCTTGCTTAGCTTTTCGACTGTTTGGGTATTCCCAAAGAGACGACCCTCATGAGATGCTCATTCAAGGTCCGGGGTTCGACTATGACAAAGAAAACCAAGGTTACCGCCAGAGTTTTACACGAGCTTGGAGAATGGTGAACAAGGTGGACAGTAGGACTTTGGGACACAAAAACTCTATCCATATCGATTCTTGCCTTAGGTGGGTACGAGCTCGTGCTCAGAGACTCGTGATGCCTTATCCTTCCATCCTCCCTGTTATCATAGAGCCTATTATTGAAGGAGACGTCCCATACATTGCCCTTCATCCTGACATGCCTACCTCTCTCGAAGACTTGCAGAAAGCTTGGGTTCAATTGAAGGAAGAGCGAGACACCTTTGAAGCACAATTTTACGCCAGTGAGAAGAAGGTTCTGGAACTCACCAAGCTGCTTCATGAAGAGCGGAATCTGAACGCCTACATCGCGCCAAAGAGGATGCGTTCAACCTTTTTGTCTTAGGAGTTTTGTTGTATTTTGTTTCTTTCATTGTAAGCCCGAAGAGGCATGATGTACTCAAACTTGGTTTTATTAATATAACGTGTGTTCTTTTTTTTTGGTTTGAACAAACTTAAATCTCTAATTTCCTTAAAATCATTTGCATATTGCATCTCCATTCATCATAACATCATACAGGTTTCTTACAATAGGTCTCCTTATCCTTCTACTATTTATTTTAGTGAGATGGATATTGAACAGACAGTGAAAGATCTTTAGGCGCAGAACGTCCAGTTTCAACAAATGCTCTTGATTCTAACAAAAGGAAAAGAGGAGTTGAAGACTCTACTGGCCAAAGAAAAGAATAAGAAAGCAAAGAAAACACCCGGTATTGTGATCATGGGATGAAGTTTCCAAGGACAAGCCAGACGAAATTTAGACTTCACAACATCATCGGGTGAAGGAGATAATCAAGAAGACATGACCAACGAAGTGAACAACAACCCAGCATCCGAAGAAGAGGAAGAACCTGACTATTCTGAGGAACATTGAGATCAGACTTTTGGGATATTTCGGTCACTAATAAAGAGGCTTGCGCTGAAACAATTCCTAATGAAGAAAGATCAGTGATATTGATATTCCCTAGAACCTGGTTACTTTTATTAGGACAAGTTGAACCAACTAAAATTCGAGGGTACTTACCTACAAACCTCATGCAAGCCTAAACCTAAAAACTTGTTTTCTTTGCTTGTATATGTTTATTTTCACATAACATCATGACATCATACCATGGCATTTTCAATAACCATTTCAAGGGTCTCAAGGGATTTTGATGCAGGGATATATTAAACCAGACGTCTATCAAGGGGAAACATGATTTATTTTCCTCTAACCAAATGTTGTCAAAAAAGCCAAAGAGTCAAGGGCTATGAACCACTTGTACCGGTGAGCTTAATTCTTGTAGAAAGGCATTCAACGATACGAAGTTCTTTAAAGTCGTAATCAAAGTTCAACTTATGACATTTTCTTGTGTTTACCATGCGAGACCCTTGAAAACATTGCATTTTACATATCATGCATGTCATTACATAACAGGTTCTCTCAAGACAGGTTTCTCATTTTCTCGCTGTTTATTTCAGTAAGAAAATAGCTCTAGAGAAAACAGTTAAAGATCTCCAAGCTCAAAACGCCAAGTTCCAACAAATGTTCCTACACTTATCCAAGGGGCAGGAAGATTTGAAAACACTCTTCACCAACGGGAGAAAGAAGAAGGCAAAGAAACGAGTTGGCATCCTAAACATTAGGAAGAGGTTTAAAGGCCCCGCCAAACAAGCCCAAGTTGAAGAAGATTCCTTCGAAGAGAATCAAGATGAAGATGTTAGGAGAACCTGCGCTAGGGGTGGAAACAATCAAATCTCTGATGACAAGGATTATTCTGATGAACAATATCCGCCGACCGATGACAAATATAAGCAACTAGAAGATATACTGAAAGTTATGGAGATCTAAGTTGTGCATGGCTTGTACTTTGAAGGCTTGGGTTTGGTGTCTGGGGTAGTTATTCCCCACAAATTCAAGATTCCAATCTTTGCCAAGTACGATGGTGTCTTGTTCTCTAAGCTTCACGTGAGATCTTACGTCCGCAAAATTCAACTGCATACCACTGATAAGAAGTTATGGATGCACTTCTTTCAATAGAGTTTGTCTGGGACTCAATTGGAGTGGTTTTACCAGTTAGAAGGTTCCAACATTCATACTTGGGAGGATATGGCCGCCGCCTTTTACCGCCAATATCAATATAACACCGATCTTGCGCCAACTAGGGTGCAATTACAAGGAATGACCATGGGTTCCAATGAGGGTTTCAAAGAATACTCTCAAAAGTGGAGAGACCTAGCAGGAAGGATTCAATCTCCTTTATTTGAAAGGGAGCTAGTTGATATCTTTATGAAAACTTTGACAGGACCTTTCTTCAATCACCTAATCGAAAGCTCTTCAGATGGATTCACCGAGCTAATTCTAATTGGGGAACGAGTTAAAGGCGGAATTAAAAGCGGAAAAATTCAGATGGATGCATCTTCAAGTACTGAAAAGAAGACATACATTGGAAAGAAAGAGTCCAACGCTGTATATGGCCAGGAGGGACATGCTGGAGGTAACCACAACCAATCTGTGGGAGCTGTGATAATCTCTAATCCTATGCCTATGCAACACATCAACAGGGTGTAAAGAGGTCACACCTAAAAGACAATTCATCAAAATTAACATGTCACTGGCTCAAGTGTTATAACACATGTTGAAGGCAGAGCTAATTACGTTAAAGGCTCTTCTTTGGAATCCCAATACTTCTGCTCCTAGTTACCATCCCAATGAAATGTGTGCATAACATTCTGATAGTCCTGGACATGATACAAATTGTTGTTGGGCTCTGAAGAACAAAATTCAAGATATGATTGATGCCAAGGAGATTGAATTCGGCCCTCCTGAGACTCCCCACATGATCACTGCTCCCATGCCAAATCATTGAGAGCGTCCAGTTCATTTTGAATTTTGAATTGTAATTTATTTTGTTTGTTTGAACACTTATCTATTATGTCAAACTTTGTTTCATTAATTCATTGCATATGTTTGTCTTGAATTAACCCATTCGTTTTCACTATATTTAAACTGTGATTTTTACTCCCTTTTTTGTAATATTCAAATCTCGTTAAAAGTTGTAATTCTTTAGATGGAGGATGACAAAAACAATATCATAATCTCATACAGTATGCTTTTGGAAAGACCTTGCCGATAATGTACAAGCGTTCTTTCAATTACTAAAACAATGGAGTTATAAGGAAGATAATCCCGAGTCAACCTCTTTGAGCCAAAGAAGTAGGAGTTTTATTTTTCGCACAAATTGAAACCTTTAATCATATTCTTGGGCAGAGTAGTTTTTCAGTTAATTCAAATGCACGTTTAGTCGCAAGCTTTCACTTTGTACACAATGAATGACATAAAAAACATCCTTCTAAATCAAAAGACGGTGATGGTTCCCTGTAAAATAGGTAGTCGTTATCTTTCAAAAGAAAAAGCCCACTGAGTCAAAATCTACGAAGGAGACTTAAGAAAAACTGGGGCATCCCGTTGACTGTAATCTCAAAACAAGAATAGTCAGGCAAAAGGTAGGGACAATAGATATAAAAAAAGAGGTCGTTATAAATCCTCAACAACATAAAAATGTGGAAAATTTGATTTCCTTCTCAAATAAACTTCCAGTATCTGAACCATCACCAGAAGATCATTCCAGATTTTATTGGGAGATAAATGCACAATTAACTGAGTATAGGACTGGAGAACATTATGGAGAACGGGTTGGGTACAAATGAAATTTGATCCTTATCCTTTGTTTCTTAAACCGTAAACCAGGCCATGTTAAAACCCTTTAAAAGTCCTAATTGAAGCATAGGTTAGTTCGAAAGCATACTGTTACAAAAGGTATCCTGACTCCTGTAAGGCTTACTGTAAATCATGAGTTAAATTCATATTCTTACAAAATTTTGTTGCTTATTAAAAATGCATTTTTTAAAATTTTTTCTCAAGACAAACATAAACTTTGCATTGTTTGAATACCGCTGTTTGCATATGGCTAATTGTTCGACAGCGGAGAAATTCACACGAAGAATATCCAATGAATGAAAACTCTCTCAAAATCAATTCAAATTGGAAGACACTTCCAACGATAAATCTCCCATAAACAAGGGGGCATGACATGTTATTGTCTAAACTCATCATTGGTAGTCAAGTCAAGATTCCAAGAAATATCTCATAAAGTCCTAAATAGCCAGGGTTAGGTATCCATCGGAATCACTTAGGGCATTGAACATGAATTCCAGTAAAGAGTCACGTACGACCAATCAAACATTTTCTGGAAGTACTACTTACTACTATGATAGTGACAAGTCCCCACAAAGTCCCTTTCATAAGGTGATCCCCAGTAAAGTCGCCAGAGCCACCTCTATAAGGTTATCCCCATAGGATAATCTTCACGGATAAGGGTACAATCCCCATAAGGCTAAATTCATGGATATCCCCACAAAATTAGTTCAAGAAGATTATCCCCACAAAGTTGAATTCATACAGTCCCCAGCCAGAGTTCCGATCTCTCAAAAAACCTCTCCCTATCTGAGTTGGTCTTACAAGAAGAAGCCTTGTAGAGCTCTTCCTAAAGAATTCACTTCCCCAATAGGTAGTTAAAATATTCTCTTCAATAGGTTTTATTTCCCCAACAAACTACAAATTCCCCATCTCAAGTTTGCCTCTCAGACTATTACAAATCAACGGACAAAACCCCTTTGTCCCCAGCAGAATCGTTACTATCCCCAGAAAGTTGCTGCAAAGCCTGGAATTCGACCAAATACCAGTTAACTTTTATTCTCTCCATTCAAGTTTCCCCAGTAGAGCAACAGAAAAAAAAAGTTCCTGAACTCAATTCCCCAAACAGAAATCAGCACATCCCTAGTGGAATTTCTTCAAACAAATAAGCAGGAATCCCCAGCGGAAGTATTCTAAACAAAGTTGAAGATATACAAATTCTTCATCTCTAGGAGTAGTTCGGGAGATAGTCTCCCAAAACTCCCCAGCAATAGTCAGGAATTTACTTTCCCAGACAAAGATACACTTCAACAACATTTTCATATATGCATATGAAACGCATATAGCGTTATCATTCATTCTGAGATCATCATTACACAATACATTACGTACATCATTCCCTTGCATGAAACTGACTTTATCTTTTCCAGTTCCAGAACAGGTAGATCTCGTCAGCAGCCTATCATCTGTCAAATACAATCAGCCAAATATTCTCTTCAAGAAACGATTCAGATACGATCCAAATACGGATGACATTCTGATACTTATTCCATATTCTCTTCTAGAAACGGTTCAGTTACGATCCAGAGATGGATGACATTCTGATACTTATTCCAGATTCTCTTCTAGAAACGGTTCAGATATGATCCGAAGACGGATGAAATTCTGATACTTATTTCAAATTGTCTTCTAGAAACGGTTTAGATACGATCCAGATATGGATGACATTCTGATACTTATTCCAGATTTTCTCCTTGATACAGTTACGATACGATCCAGATACGGATGTCATTCTGACACTTATTCCAAATTCACTCTAGAAACGATTCAGATACGAATGACATTCTGATACTTATTCCATATTCTCTCTAGAAACGATTCAGATACGATCCAGATACCGATGACATTCTGATACTTATTCCAGATTCTTTCAAATACAATCCAGATATGATCCAGAGACATATGTTATTTTGACACTTATTCCAGATTTTATCCTAGATACGGTTTAGATACGATCCAGATGCATATGTGATTATGATACTCATTCAATATATCTTTGAAACACAGTTTAGATACGATCCAAATGTGGATGTCATTCTAACACTCATTCAAATACATCTTTCAAATACAGTTCAGATACTATCCAGATGCGGATGTCATTCTGACACTCATTCAGTACATCTTTCAGATACGAGTCAGATATGATCCAGTTATGGATATTATTCTGATACTCATTCCAATACATCTACTATTTCAGTATAAATTGACCAAAGATTTATTCTGATACTTCTTCCAGTTTCTACTAACAGTCACTCTAGATGGCATTTGTAAGCCCATCTCCGAAAAATTCTTTATCAATTCTCAAAATGTCATCTTTAAGGCCATTCCCGATACAATCAATCAACACATCATCAAGTACAAATTTCTTGGCACTCTAGTGTTCAATCATCTTCCACCTTCAAGTCAGAAATGGCAGACCCGCCAATCTGACTCTTCAGATTTAAGAAGATTGAACAGGAGCAGCTGTTGTACCCCAAAATTTTCCCTTTCTTTTCTCAATACATTTCTCACAAAGATCTTCAGGAGCTCAAGCTTGCACAAGTATTGACTAGGTCAAGCCATCTCCTCAACACTGAAACCTCAAAATTCGGTTTTGAGCTTGCACAAGGACAATTGGACTTCTAATACTTCAAATGACTTTCATGAATCATTATGGAACTTCAAGAATGATCATGTCAGGTTTCAAATCGTGTATCACAAATTCTGCTCAGTCTATTGACCAGATGACCAAAATCAATTGTACTGATGAAAAGTCAACTGAAACACCAAAAGTCAAACTTTGACTTTTTGGTCAACATTAAGTCTCAAAGATCAAAATTCATCAAGACATTCAAGAATATCAAGCTTGATCATCAAAAAGTCAAAAGTCAATTTGAAAAGTCAAACTTTCCAAGACTTAGAAATTTTTCTAAGTGTTTTCATATATGATAATCTCATAACTTCATGACATTCATTCACCAAATTGTAAGATAATTCAAAGAAAACTTCCAACATTAAAGTTGTATATCTTAATGAATTCTACAACTTTTTATTAGAGGGTTGATGTCCAAAAAATTCTTAGATTTGAAGATATGAGCCCATGAAGTTATGACATTGTTATCCAACACTTAGAGAAATTTTCAACAGATTTTGGTCAGGATTTTATCCCAACTACTTGGCATTTTTTCACATAGTTCCAAGATGATTTTGTCAAAATGTTCAACATGAAAGTTATAGCGGATGTTTCAAGCTTTCCAAAACATCCAAGAGCATGAATTCATAATACTTGAGCTAGGATATTCAAGGGTATGAAGTTGGGCATCCACCCTTGAATTGCAAATCCTTTTGTTGAAAAACACATAACAAAATCCTTATGCTATGGTGCATAATCTTGTGTTGAAGGCCTTCTAACTTGCCAATCTCACCATAATTTAATGCTTACACCTAATCTTGAGCTATTACCCAAGTGTTTGAACCATTATCCAAAATATCTTTCCATTTATGGCATAAAGGCACCATTGCTATTCTTGAAAAGCAAGTTTGTTGGTACAAAAGTTGTCTTGAGCCTGTACCTTGTTTACTTCTGATTTTACTCCAGCATAAATCATGGAAAGTAGCTCCTCTATACCAGCAACTTTGGTACTTCATGTTGGAACCATGGAATACTTGACACATAGTTTGATATTTGCATCCCAACCAAACCATAACATGTTGTCTTGTAAACCTTTTCAGCCCTTGTTTACAAACTGTTTGCCTATAAATAGAGGGATCATTTGCAATATAAAAGGTAAAAAATAGAGAGATTCTTGTGTATTGACAAATCCTCAAACCCCCCTCATACTTTAAAAACGGAAATTGTCCATAAAAACCTCCAACTTTGAGCTTTGAAGTCCAAACCCTTTGAACCTTTCACACCTTGCAAGTTGTGTCCAAACAAACCATCCAAACACTCCACACACATCATATAGAAGTTGTACAAACTCAAGAACAACTTATGTAACATCACTACTTTCCAAACTCAAGAACAGCTACTTGCAACTTGATTTTTCCAACTCAAACTCAAAGCACAAATTTCAGTTTCGAGGTAAGTTTTTCTTGACTTTGAACTCTTCATAAAAAGCATCATTAATGGTTCATTTGTGAAGATAAAATCTAGATATCATTTCATCGAAGCTAACCGTATGCTTGTTTTTCATTTTCACTAACCATGTGTTGAGAACTGACTTTTACATGTAGCAAAACACTGATAGAAGTAAAAAAATAGCAGTATAAGTCGATACGAAACACTTTGAGTCGACACATGTTGTGTACAAAACAGGTTATGAGTCGGCATGAAACGCGTATGTGTCGATAAAAATCATCATGAGTCGATATAAAACCCTTATGTGTTGACTCATTCTGAGTTATTTTGACTTCCAGGAGCTAGAAATGAGTATCAGTCGATACAAAGCTTGCATGTGTCGACATAAATCACTATGAGTCGATAGAAAACCCTATGCATCGACTGATACTAAGTTGATTTTGAATTCCCGGGGCAAGGAGATGATATGAGCCAACACAAAGAAATATGAGCCAATGCATGTGTCAATACATAAAATTTTCGTATCAATGCATAAGCTCATGTGTCAATACATTAAAATTTTCTTAATCCATTTTTTTTTCTTTTTTTTTACATTATATTTATATTTCTTTATATTTTATTGTCGTTCAATATTAAATATGGTTGTAATATTATAATTAGAAATTTATTACTTTCATCCCCCATTCATAAACTTGTATCCCCATCCCCAAAAAAGATGTAATAGCGTAGAATTTACATTTCCGCAATTTACCGCTTTCAATATGATTGCTAGTATTAGGGTGTGCATGGAAAGACTTAAAATCAACAAGTAGACAACCCTAATTCAAGAAAAAATGCATGAAATCAATACACTCGCACACGCACACCTATAGGGTAATCCAAACTTGATGCCTTGAGAAAAATAGTCATGTTCCTCGAATGTGGGATACTTTAGCAATGACCCTCAAATACAAGATCATAGTCCCTCGATGACCCTTCAATATTGCCTTCGGTAAACGATCTTAGACCCTTAGAACAAATTGCTAAGGTATCCTACAATGTTCCCTTCTATGACTACACGACAACCCATGCCCGTTTTTGTACCCCAAAATTTGGCCTCCCATAATCTTCAAAGTTTTGCCTCAAAGGGTTCAATGTCTACTCAAGGGCTACACAGTCAAACCATCCTCCTAAGACAGTCAAACTAGGGTTTTGGTTCTTGCAAGGAAGTTGAAGTTTTCAAGAGCTCAATCAAGTCTCCTATGCCTATAAACATTGTCAAGCACCTACATGTCAAGTTTCAAGGCTCACAAGGTCAAGTTGCACAGTCAAAAACCCTAATTGCTCAACAGTCAACTGTAGGGGCAAAATAGTCATTTGGCAGTCAAAAGTCAAAATTTTTGGTCAACATATTATTTTGAATCCACAAACATCATTTGATCAATGCTTGGTCATGATTCTCAAAAGTATGGCTCAAAAAGTCTCAAGATGCAAAAGTTTATATTTTTGGACAGTTGAAAAGTCAACTGTAACTTGACCAAGGCATAACTTTTTCATGGTTCATCAGAAAAATCCCATCCAATGCTCATATTGAAGGGGGAGACATTTCCTACAACTCATCTTCACACTCCAAGTCCAAGAAATGCTCTCACAAAAAGTTATCAATTTCAACATTATAGGTCATTTTCAAAAGTCAACAAAAAGGGACTTTAAGTCAAAGACCATAATTTGATATTGGTAAATTAAAATGACATGGGACCAAAGACATTGGTTAGAGGACTGCAAGACCTTTCTAAAATGTCCAAGAACATGATCAAAGCTTAAACATTGAGCAAGATATGCATTGGAGAAGTTGGGAAATTTTTGTGAAATGGCCAAAATCATTTATCCTTGAAATTTCATTTTTGACAAAAGGGGCCCACTTTTTCCACTTGAATCAGCTTGGCCATGCTTCCCACGTGTCCCACATTTTATTTCAAATTTTAAATTTAATTTTTTCATTTTTATTTGATTTTATTGGATTTAATTCATTTTAAATCCTTTAAAATCAAATAAAAATCAAGAAGTTCAATTAAGGGGGATATTTGGTCTTAACTAGCTTTGAAACATCATTATGCAACATCCCAATTTCGTTTCAAGGCCAAATGGAGCAAGAATTCAAAATTGGCTCAAAAGAGGAAAGTTTGTTAATGGAGTTATGTCAAAATCTTGAACATGAAGGCAAGGCATTATGAGGCCATAACTCTTATCAAAACATGTTACATAACACATATGCAAGTGATCACAAAGATAGACACGACCAGAACTGCACAAAAAACTCAGAGCAAACTTTACATTTTCACATAAAATTTGCAAAACTGAAAACTACCTTAGAGCATTTGTTGAGCCCCCATTCTGATCCAAACACCTTCCTGAGGTCCCAAGGAAACTCTAGCAATCAAAATCACACTCAAACGTGCAAAGAACCAGTCCCACAAAGCTACACGGGTTGCTCTTTTTTTCAGAAATGCATAGCATGATTCATCCATTTTTATTGATTTTTCTTGCTTGATTTGTACTAATAAGGGTTCTCTGAAGCTTTTGGTGCCATCCAATTGAGTTATAGGCATCTGAATCCGAATCTACCATGAACAAAAACTAGGGTTCCTGAAACTTTAAATTGGGGCTTTAGGTATATGGTAAAATTGGACTCTAAAACCAGTAGGAGCAGGATCGTGGCAACAT
The DNA here is from genome assembly GCA_948472305.1 of Vicia faba. NCBI lineage: Eukaryota > Viridiplantae > Streptophyta > Magnoliopsida > Fabales > Fabaceae > Vicia > Vicia faba. The sequence goes on along the minus strand of OX451741.1, from coordinate 1,183,145,394 downwards.
GAGGATTCCAAATCACTGGTCGCGCCCAATTTATGATTGAACACGGCCTATTCGCTATTTTCAAAAAGCTTGTGTTTTGGGGGGGGTTCAAAACCCCCGCTATCCCTTTTTTACAGGTCCATTCGGAGAAGACGATTGTGTGGCATGGCGTGAGTGGTTTGTTTGAAATCCAGCGCCTTTTTTTTTATTTTATACCACTAATGTCAATTTTATTTTATATTATTTGTTTTTTATCTTATGTACAAAGCGCGTTGATAGCTCACTTGGTAAAGGCTCTCATTGGTAAACACTGGGACCTGGGTTCGAATCCCAGGTCCCCTCAATTTGTTTCTATTATTTTGTCTAACCCTTTCCCATGTAGCTCCCATCCTGATGACCACCATGAAGTCCAACGCCTCTGCCTGCCACGCGCCTGGAAAGGTCAATCCAAAGGCTATCATGTGAGTCCCATCATATGCATTGGTCAACGCTCCACATGTGATCCAAAAAGTCAGCAAAGGACCTCCTCCTGTTGGGCCAGCATTCATCAAATCACCTCCAAAATTGGGGTCAACACCCCCCACAGTTTGCTTTTTGTTTCCTTTTCTTTTCACTTTTTTTTATTTGTTTTATTTCTAATTAATTCATTAAAACAATTTTCATAAAACAAAAATCAGAAAATCATAAAAAATAAAAATATGTTTTATTTTAATTTAATTCATCAACATTTTTTGTAAATAAATTCAATCATTAATTTAGTTTTAATTTTAAGTTGTTAACTTTAATGTTTTTCTTCTCAATAACTAAAAAATATAAAAAATAGGTCTTTAGCACATTTTTATCCTTTTTAAATAAATATTTATATTTTCTTATTATAATTATTATTAACCATTAATTAATTTTGTAAATACTTGTAATTAATCAATTAGGTTTAAATTAGGTTTAACTTAAACAATTTTTCTTTAATAAATTAAAAAACCATTAGAACTAGAGTTATTTAATTCCAATTTAATTTTCTTTAATGTCATAAATACAAAAACATAAAAAAATAAGCCCTTTCCTTTATTTAATTTAATTAATTTAATAATTTCATTTTAATTCCTTTAAAGGGTCCAACGCCCTCGCACTCGATTCTTATTTCCATTCGCGCATTTATTTTTCATTTCTTTTATGGATATAATGTACTTGCTCCAAAGCCCTGTAATAGTTAATTAGGCATTTACTTCCTGCATTTTATTTTAAATCGGGTCTGGATTAATTTGGCGATGTAGACCCGCGCCCTTGTAATAGCGTAGGACCTTTATCTTTTCCGCACTTTAAATTCCCGCACCTTTAAACTGTTAACAATCACATGAAAGAATGAATGCCCAAATAAAATCAAAGCGTAGATCACCAATGCATGACAAAGACAAATATAACTGAAAATGACACACAATTCACACACCACTCCTAGGGTACGCCTCACTGTTGCCTTGCCCCTCGAAAGGTGGTCACCGGGTATAGGACGTCTTAGTAAGTCCTTATGTCCATGAACATGGCATAAGGGTAGCTTCTAAGGTATCCTACTGTTACTCTGGTGATCACACTGTTGCCTTGCCCCTCGAAACGTGGTCGTCGAGTATAGGACGTCTTAGTGAGTCCTTATGTTCCATTGATCTAGTTGCCTCGAAACGGTTGCCTCGAAACAAGTTGCCTCGGAACGGTTGCCTCGAAACGGTTGCCTCAGAATAAAAAGATCAATGGCATAAGGGTAGCTTCTAAGGTATCTTACTATTGTTCAGTGACCACACCGTCCCTAACCCTCAAATTGACCCGAACACCTCCAACGGTGGTGCTACCTACCTCTCAATGGTGGGATGGCACTACCTTAAGGACATTAACACAGACTAATTCCTTAGGGTAGGTAGATGACTCGTAGATACTTACTCTAATTCAAAACAAATCAAAAACTTCTTTTCACACCGACACTTTTCAAAAAGCTTTCAAAAACAACTTTTCAAACACTCTTGAGGACTGATACAAGAGTCGAACTGAAACTTTCAAAGAAACTTTTTTCAAACCCACTCACCTTGAAAAGCAAACAAACAATTTTGAAAACACAAATGAGCAAGTATCTAAGAGCCCATGGATAACCATGGATAGAAAGGGTGCTAACACCTTCCCTTTCTATAAATCTACCTCCCGAACCGAGAACTAATCTCAATAAGGAATTTTTTTGTGCTTTTGTCCTTTCCTTGTTGGAGAAAATAAAAGACGGTGGCGACTCTTGCTTACCGCGACATTTCGCGAACCAGCATTAAACAGTTAGTTCCAGATCCACCGATCACAGAACTGGCGACTCTGCTGGGGATACTTTAAAAGTGTGGTGTACCTTAGGATTAGATCATACTTATGTTTTCAATTGCTTTGCTTTGATTGCTTTATAATTGTGGGACAGTCTTGGGAGTTCTATAGATCCTAACCCGGATCTGGGGATACATTCTTAGAAAGTAGCAACAAGGCTGTGAGGGAACTGTGTGGGGTATACCGACATGGTTGAAGCAGTCTGCTACATTGATGTGGCACTTTGGTGTGTACCGGTAACCCTTGAGTTCAGTCAAGGAGAGTACGGGGCCTCCGCGTGGTGTCGTGAAGCATCAACAGACCTTAGGAACCTTAATTGAACCATCTTGGCCTCTTTAGGGTAGTGAGATAACTACTTTGGTGTACTCCCGAAGTCGGTTGATACTCGATACTACACTCAATTGAGGATTGTTTTCTTGGGATATTTTGATCGCCAGTCAGTGGCTAAATCGAAACGATGAACAATGAAAGCAATCCAATGATATTGAGATCCTTAGAACCCGGTTACTTTGATAGGACAGGTTTGAGCCCACCAACTTCAAGAGGGTAATACCCAGACCCCATGCTGGCCTAAACTCTAAGGGCTTGTCTTGTGTGACTTGTGTGCCTTACATGTTTGCCTTTGTAAATATTTGTGGTGTGTTTAATCATAGGATTATAACATCATACAGCATCATATGCATCCACTAACCATTTCAGGGGTTCGAATCTTCATCTTTGTTCTTGTTTTGTAGGACATGGAAACTATCCGCAGAAAGACAATTCAGATCAACCTTGTAAGGGTCCCTCCTCAGCTTAAGGAGCTTACATCCAGGACTCCCGAGAACTCGTCATTCAGTGAAAGGCATGGTAGACTCATCAGCCTGGTCAATACCAATATTGAGGAAGAGATGGTAAAGGTCCTCTTCCAATTCTTTGACCCTCTGCATCACTATTTTACTTTCCCGGATTATCAGCTGGTGCCTACTTTAGAAGAGTTTTCCCAGCTTCTGAAGATTCCCATTCTCAATCAACTACCCTACAACGGTACGGAAAGGGAACCAAAACTTGAAGAAGTAGCTAAAGCATTATGCCTACAACCATCTGACATCAAGGGGCATTGGGAAGCCAGAAATGGTATCAAAGGGTTCTTGGCAAAGTTTCTGTTTGAGAAGGCCCAAGAGTGTTGGAATTCCCTTGACCTACAAGCCTTTGAAGAAGTTGTATCCCTCCTTGTCTATGGGTTGGTGTTGTTCCCTAAGCCAGATCAGCTTATAGATATCAGTGCTGTCAAGGTCTTCATGTCCAGGAATCCTATACCTACGTTGCTGGGGGACATCCTTCACTCATGTTACACTCGAACCATGAGAAAAAGGGGTGTTCTTATGTGCTGCACTCCCCTCCTGGGAAGGTGGTTTATTTCGCACCTTCCACAATCAGTTTTGAAGAACGAGCGGGGTTTGAGGTGGTCACAACGATTGATGACTCTTACACATGCAGATATACATTGGTGCTCTCGGTCCAGAGAGGATGTCACTATCATTGATCGTTGCAGGGAGTACCCTAATGTTCCTTTACTTGGAATCAGAGGAGGTATTACTTACAACCCATGCCTGGCTTGGAGACAGTTTGGTTATGCTCGGAGGGACGACCCACATGACATGTTAATTCCTGACATAGTTTTTGACTTCGACAACGATGCACAAAGACTTCGCCAGAAATTTATCAGAGCTTGGAGGATGCCCAGCAAGATAGACAGCAAGACTCTAGGGCACAGGAACTCCATCCCATTGGAGCCTTATCTCAAGTGGGTATGAGCCCGCTCCCAGAAGCTGGTGATGCCATATCCTCATGTTCTCCCCGTGATCAAAGAGCCAGACTTAGAAGGAGAGGTGTCATATACCATTCAACATCCTGACATGCCCGCGTCCTGGGAAGAGATGCAGAAGAGCTGGATCCAGCTTAAGGAAGAACGGAATTCTCTAGAGACCAGTCTACATGCTAGTGAAAAGAAGGTCCTGGAGCTCACCCGCCTACTTCACGAGGAGAGGAATCTCAACACCTATATTGCTCCGAAGAGGATGCGTAGTGACTTTTGGGATTGATCTGATTTGTAATGGTTGCCCATGAGGCTTTGATGTATCAAACAATTATTTCCTTAATGATAACGTGTGTTCCTTTTTGTCTACAACAAATTCGAATTTTCGAACCCTTGAATGCATTGCATAAACACATATCATTCATCATGTGCATCACAAGTACTCTTCTTTTCAGGCTGCTTACTATTCTTCGTTGTTTATTTCAGCATCATGAACCCTGAATCATCTACCGAGCTGACTATCAAGGCCCTTCAGGCGCAGAACGCACAATTTCAAGAGCTGATCATGGGTTTGGCTCAAGGTCAACAAGAGCTGAAGGCTATGCTCTTGAAGAAGAATAAGAAGAAGAAGAGGACTGTGCTATTCAACACTGGGCACAGACTCGGGAATACTTTGCAAAATGAAGCTGAGAGGACTACTCCATCTTTGGGGGAAGGTAGTCACCAAGAAAGGGAGGTCCCTACTCCTGTGGTCTCTGATATTGAGACAGACTTCAACGACGAACAGTACCCTCCTGCTGAGGACCGGTATAAGCAGCTGGAGGACAGATTAAATGCTATGGAAATTCAGCGTGTGCCTGGACTGGATTTCGGGGACTTGGGGTTATCTACTAGGGTGGTGATCCCACACAAGTTCAAGGCACCTGCCTTTGTGAAATATGACGGGGCCTCCTGTCCCAAGATGCACCTCCGTTCTTATGTAAGGAAGATCCAGCCTTACACAGCAGACAGGAACTTATGGATCCACTTCTTCCAGGAGAGTCTTTCAGGGACTCACCTCAAATGGTTCTATCAGCTGGATGGAACCAACATTCGTAACTGGGAGGATCTGGCTACTGCTTTTTACAATCAGTATCAATATAATTCCGACCTCGCTCCTACGCGTACCCAACTCCAGGGTATGTCGCTAGGATCGGGTGAAGGTTTTAAGGAGTATGCACAGAAATGGAGAGATCTGGCTGGCAGGGTGCAGCCACCATTGACGGACCGGGAGCTGGTGGATATGTTCTTGGGGACCCTATCTGGTCCATTTTTTAATCATCTCATTGGTAATTCCTCTGCTGGGTTTACTGATCTGATCCTAACTGGTGAAAGGATCGAGGCTGGTATAAAATCGGGGAAGATACAGAAGGTTGCCTCCTCAAATGCTGAAAAGAAGCCCTTCAAGAAAGAGGCTAGTGCTGTGTATGGCCCAAGAAGGCAAAACAAACCTGAACACCGCCAAGATGTCAACCCGGTGGTTATTTCTAAGCCTGCTGCTGCTCCACAACAGTACAACCAACCCAGAGCTGAGAGGCCCAAACGACAGTACACCCGGCTCAGCATGACTCTCTCTCAGATCCTGCCACAACTGTTATCAACCAACTTGGTGACTGTTAGAGAGGCCCCGAAGGTTGTGAATACTACATCCCCCAGGTTCAACCCCAATGCCCGTTGCGCTTATCACTCTGATAGCCCGGGGCATAACACAGATGACTGTTGGGCCCTAAAGAACAAGGTGCAAGACCTTATTGATGCGAAGGAGGTACAGTTTGAGGCACCTGAAAAGCCCAATGTGGTAACTGCTCCCATGCCTAACCATGGAGTGAATGCTATCAGGGAGGATGATGAAATGGATGAAGCTGAGTTTGACAGCTGGATTTACCCGACAACCAACGGTGGACCTAGCAATTGGACTACCAAAGACTGCATGCCTGTTACTCTTGTCACGAAGTAATGAACTTCTTTGTTTTGGATTTGTAATAAACAATAATTTAAAACTGTATGGCCCGGTGTCTTACCCGGGGCACCGTGGTCTTATTTATGAGGGCTTTTGTTTGTCACTGTCATATATCATAAATAAAAGCATTGGACGTTTTTCACATTTCAAATTTTGCGCTCTCTTTCTTTCTTTCTTTACATATATTGCAAAACAGCTTTATTTACACACACTCACTCATACAGGTTTCAATCCACTCTGGATCTCACTGGTAACGACTCTGCTACTGCCAGTTATGACTTCGAAAATCCGATCAACTTAGCCGAAGACGAAGGTGAAGATGATTGCGAAGTGCCTGGCGAACTTGCAAGACTGTTACTCCAGGAAGAGAGGGCAATTCAACCACATGAAGAGCCAGTGGAGACAATAAATCTGGGTACTGAGACCGACCGTAAGGAATTCAAGATTGGTGCCAACCTAGAGCTCAGCGTGAAGCAACGGTTGACTCAGATGTTATAGGATTATGTGGAGATCTTTGCCTGGTCCTACGAAGACATGCCTGGGTTAGATACCGACATTGTGGTCCATCATTTGCCTACCAAGGAAGACTGCCCTCCGGTTAAACAAAAGGTCCGTCGTATGCGTCCAGAGATGTCTGAGAAGATCAAAGCCGAGGTTATGAAACAGTTTGATGCCGGGTTCCTTGCAGTTACTTCTTACCCTCAGTGGGTTGCTAATGTGGTGCCGGTGCCAAAGAAAGATGGAAAGGTCAGAATGTGTGTCGATTACAGGGATCTGAACAGGGCCAGCCCCAAAGATGACTTTCCCCTACCTCACATTGACGTTCTGGTTGATAATACTGCTCAGCACAAGGTGTTCTCTTTCATGGATGGTTTTTCAGGGTATAATCAGATCAAGATGGCTCCTGAAGACATGGAAAAGACTACCTTTGTTACTCAGTGGGGCACCTTCTGCTACAAGGTCATGCCTTTTGGACTGAAAAATGCTGGGGCAACCTACCAACGTGCCATGGTTGCTTTATTTCATGACATGATCCATCATGAGATAGAAGTATATGTTGACGACATGATTGCAAGGTCCCAAACTGAGGAAGAACACCTTGATCATCTGCAGAAACTGTTTGACCGTCTGAAACTGTACAAGCTGAGGTTGAACCCGAACAAGTGCACCTTCGGGGTTAGATCTGGAAAGCTGCTAGGCTTCGTTGTAAGTGATAAGGGTATTCAAGTGGACCCTACCAAGGTTAAAGCTATTCAAGATATGCCAGCTCCTAAGACAGAGAAGGAGGTCAGAGGCTTTCTAGGACGCCTGAATTACATTGCCCGATTCATCTCGCACCTAACTGCTACCTGTGAGCCAATCTTCAAGCTGCTGAAGAAAGATCAGGTAGTACGTTGGAATGATGAATGTCAGGCTGCTTTTGACAGAATCAAAGAGTATCTCCAAGAACCACCCATCCTTATGCCGCCGGTTGAAGGGAGACCTCTAATACTATATCTGACAGTACTTGACAACTCAATGGGGTGTGTGCTGGGGCAGCATGACGAGTCTGGCCGAAAAGAGCATGCCATTTATTACCTTAGAAAAAAGTTTACCGACTGTGAGACCCGATACTCACTGCTTGAGAAAACTTGCTGCGCTTTGGTATAGGCTGCTCGCCGGTTGAGACAGTATATGCTGACTCACACTACCTTGTTAATCTCAAAGATGGATCCTATAAAGTACATATTTGAAAAGCCTGCTCTGTCTGGGAGAATAGCAAGATGGCAAATGATCTTGACAGAATACGACATCCAGTACACGACTCAGAAAGCCATCAAAAGGAAGTGTATTGGCAGACCACTTGGCACATCAGGCAGTGGACGACTATCAGTCAATGAACTTCGAGTTTCCAGACGAGAGCATCATGATAGTGACTGATTGTGAAATACCTGGACCGGATGAAGGACCTGAGGAAGGGTCCTGATGGTCTATGCACTTTGACGGAGCCTCCAATGCTTTGGGTAACGGTATCAGCGCTGTGATCATATCTCCTCAAGGCACTCATACTCCACTCACTGCCCGACTATGTTTCAATTGCACCAACAACATGGCAGAGTATGAGGCATGCATCATGGGTCTTCGAGCTGCGATCGACTTAAGGATCAAGTTTCTAAGTGTCTTCGGAGATTCCGCTCTCGTGATCAATCAGATCAAAGGGGAGTGGGATACGAAACATCCGAATCTTATTCCTTACAGAGAATGTGTGTTGACATTGATCCCCCACTTCACAGAGATAACTTTTGAACATTTCCCAAGAGAGGAGAATCAGTTGGCGGACGCGTTAGCTACGATGTCTTCCATGTTCAAAGTCAAGTGGGACAATGAAGCTCCCTGAATCATTATCTGGAAACTGGACGAACCGGCATACTGTTGTGATCTTGAGACTGAGTTGGTGACTGAGAAGCCTTGGTACCATGAGGTGAAGAGATATTTAGAAGCTCAGGAATACCCTGAAGGTGCATCTATCAACGATAAGAAGTTTCTGAGAAGGTTCGCAGCGAAGTTCTTCCTTAGCAACGACATTCTGTACAAGCGAAACCATGATTCGACCTTACTGCATTGTGTGGATAAGACTGAAGCAGAAAGGATCATGGAAGAGTTACATGAAGGGACCTTCAGAACACATTCCAGTGGACACACTATGGATAAGAAGATCCTTCGGGCAGGGTATTTCTGGTCCACAATGGAAGCCGACTGTTACCAACATTCTCGGACGTGTCATAAATGCCAGATATATGCAGACAAGGTGCATGTTCCTCCAGTTCCTCTGAATGTCTTGACAGCACCTTGGCCGTTTGCAATGTGGGGCATAGATATGATCGGCGAGATCAGACCTACGGCATCTAACGGGCATCGCTTCATCCTTGTAGCGATTGATTACTTTACAAAGTGGGTTGAAGCAGCTTCCTACGCTACGGTAACCAAGACTGTTGTGGCACGGTTCATTCGGCATAATCTGATTTGTCGATACGGTGTCCCAGAAAGGATCATTACAGACAACGGTACCAATCTCAATAACAAGATGATCACTGAGCTCTGCGAGCAATTCAAGATACAGCACCACAACTCTTCTCCTTACCGGCCGAAGATGAATGGGGCTGTAGAAGCAGCGAATAAGAATATCAAGAAAATTGTGCAGAATATGACAGTGACCTATAAAGATTGGCACGAGATGTTACCGTTTGCTCTACATGGGTACTGTACCTCAGCCAGGACGTCAACCGGGGAAACTCCTTTCTCTTTGGTCTACGGTATGGTGGCGGTTTTACCGATCGAAGTGCAAATACCCTTTCTTCGGATAATGAAGGATGCAGATCTGAATGAAGATGATTGGATCCAGACACGACTTGATCAGCTAAATCTGATTGACGAAAAGAGACTTGCTGCTATTTGTCATGGTCAAACGTATCAAAAGCGGATGATCAGGGCATTTAACAAAAAGGTCAGACCACAAGAATATCAAGTTGGGGATCTGGTAATCAAACGCATCATCCTTCCTCAGAGTGATCCAAGGGGAAAATGGACCCCTATGTACGAAGGGCCATTTGTGGTTAAACATGTGTTCTCAGGAGGAGCCATGATTCTCACCACCATGGATGGTGACGACCTTCCTCACCCCGCCAATGCAGACATAGTAAAAAGATACTACGCATGATAAAAGACCCGCTAGGTTGACATACCTAGGCAAAAATTAGGGCTTCCCGACGAACCAAAAGGGTTCGGGTAAAATGAAGGGATGAAATTGAAAAAATCTGTACACCCGGCAAGTCGAAAACCTGAAAAGGCGGCTTGGGCAAAAATGGGTATCCTGGTGGACTGAAAACCCGAAAGGGCGGTCCAGGCAAAAGTTCGGGATAAAGCGTAATACTATGTCTCATTGGATCACTTTGCATACAGAATCCGGTATCTACATCAAGTTCAGACGACATCGATCGATCAACTTCATCCTCGAACTAGGTCATCAAGTGATGAGACGCTCGAAGATATAAGGGCGATAGAAGAGTTGGAACCCAGTGGGATCATTCATTTCACACAGCTGTTTTATTTTCCTTTGTACAAATTTGTATAAACTCTGTTGTTCGGCGGCGTTCTCTTACTAGGACGTCAACCTCTTGTATATAAAACGCCTATTTACAGGCAAACTCAAAAATCAATATAAATTCATTTTTCAGATCAATTGCCAATTGTTTTTCCTTTTTCTGTTTTGTTTTGCGAAGAACGTCCAAGGTTCAATTTGTGATATATGCATTTGACACTAATTGCTAACTCATAAATATTTGCATGAAAAACAAAAGGATTAATTACAGGTGACATTATAAACAGGGGCAATAATGTTTGTCTAAGCAATCTAATTGTTCTGTCCACCAAGGTACCAAGGTAGGTTCAGCTGAAGAACATAAACCAGTATATCTTAATTCCCCAGAGAGTGAGTCAGCAAGTCAATGCACTCTCTCCAAGCAAAGTTACAGTCAACCTTAAGGAAGTTGGGTATCCTCCAGCTGTCCTCAACATTCCTCAGCACAATATACAGGCATTCTTAACAAGCATCCCCGACAATCTTGACCTAAATATTATTCCCCGGCGGTATATCAAACATTCAACGGAGTCACTTCCCCAATATAGTTCAAAATTTCCCCAGGAGAATCCAATCCAGTTTCCCCAGGGAAGTTGGAATCCATCTCCCCAAGCAGTAAGCTTATCCCCAGTAGATTCTGGAAGCTTATCCCCTACAAAGCACGAACGCGTCTCCCGGCTTTATTCAAAGGTTATGCTCCACCAGAGCTTATAACTGGGTTATCCTCAGCCAAAAGCCACGGAAAGATCGTCCTCGGCGAAGTCTTCTTATCCCTAGCGGAGTCTATTAAAACTTCCAATATAACGACGGTATCCCCAGCGAAGTTACTACCAACATCTCAACAAGAGTACCTCTCTCCCCACAGAGTATTGTTCCCCAGCCAGATCGCTAGAATAATTTTCTCCCCGCAGAGTAATCTCTCCAACAAGTTTATTCCCCCAACGGAGTCATCTTCTCCTACCGGTTTATTCTTGCAACCATCACTCCCCATTGGAAACACTATTCTCTAACATCAGCCCAGGATGTGACTTCCTGGCACCCGTCAAGGATTTTTTTCCTAAGACGAAAACATACATTCATAAACAACACATCTTCATACATTATAGCATGCATATACGCATCATGAACATACAATCTCATTCATTCTGAGAACACCTCGCATGTCATACATCATGACATCACATACAACTAACGTTTTGTCTTTTCAGGACAAAAGTTAATACAAAGATAATCGCTATCAACTGTCGTGATTCCAGATCGATTCCTGTATCTTGCCAGGGAGTATCTGTTGACGACTACAGTACCAGACTCGATTCCTGTATCTTGACAGGGCACATCTGAAGAGTTCGAAGATCCGATTCTTGTATCTTGCCAGGGAGTATCTGTTGACGACTACAGTACCAGACTCGATTCCTGTATCTTGACAGGGCACGTCTGAAGAGTTTGAAGATCCGATTCCTGTATCTTGCCAGGGAGTATCTATTGACGACTACAGTACCAGACTCGATTCCTGTATCTTGACAGGGCACGTCTGAAGAGTTCGAAGATCCGATTCCTGTATCTTGCCAGGGAGTATCTGTTGACGACTACAGTACCAGACTCGATTCCTGTATCTTGACAGGGCACGTCTGAAGAGTTCGAAGATCCGATTCCTGTATCTTGCCAGGGAGTATCTGTTGACGACTACAGTACCAGACTCGATTCCTGTATCTTGACAGAGCACGTCTGAAGAGTTCGATGATCCGATTCCTGTATCTTGCCAGGGAGTATCTGTTGACGACTACAGTACCAGACTCGATTCCTGTATCTTGACAGGGCACGTCTGAAGAGTTCGAAGATCCGATTCCTGTATCTTACCAGGGAGTATCTGTTGACGACTACAATTCCAGACTCGATTCCTGTGTCCTGACAGGGCACGTCTGAAGAGTTTAAAGATTCGATTCCTGTATCCAGCCAGGGCACGTCTACATAAAGAGTTTGAAAGTCAACTCCTGTAACAGACCAGGTAATTTTCTTTCTTTCTCAGGTACGCAAGTTCTCGCTAAGGAATCTCTTACGCGATCGACACCTCTAGATGGCATCTATAAGCCAGTCCTCCTATCCACCACCTCTCCAAATGGCATCTGTAAGCCCATTCCCGCTATCACACTGCTGATACTCTACTATGTGAGTGCAAATTTCTGGGCACTCTAGTGTTCAATCATCTTCCACCCTCGGATCACGAAAGGCACACAAGCCAATCTACATCCTCAGGTCTAAGAAGATTGAACAGGGGCAACTGTTGTACCCCAAAATTTGCCCTCCCATAATCTTCAAAGTTTTGCCTCAAAGGGTTCAAAGTCTACTCAAGGGCTACACAGTCAAACCATCCTCCTAAGACAGTCAAACTAGGGTTTAGGTTCTTGCAAGGAAGTTGAAGTTTTCAAGAGCTCAATCAAGTCTCCTATGCCTATAAACATTGTCAAGCACCTACATGTCAAGTTTCAAGGCTCACAAGGTCAAGTTGCACAGTCAAAAACCCTAATTGCTCAACAGTCAACTGTAGGGGCAAAATGGTCATTTGGCAGTCAAAAGTCAAAAATTTTGGTCAACATCTTATTTTGAAGCCACAAACATCATTTGATCAATGCTTGGTCATGATTCTCAAAAGTATGGCTCAAAAAGTCTCAAGATGCAAAAGTTTCTATTTTTTGACAGCTGAAAAGTCAACTGTAACTTGACCAAGGCATAACTTTTTCATGGTTCATCAGAAAAATCCCATCCAATGCTCATCTTGAAGGGGGAGACATTTCCTACAACTCATATTCACACTCCAAGTCCAAGAAATGCTCTCACAAAAAGTTATCAATTTCAACATTATAGGTCATTTTCAAAAGTCAACAAAAAGGGACTTTAAGTCAAAGACCATAATTTGAGATTGGTAAATAAAAATGACATGGGACCAAAGACATTGGTTAGAGGACTTCAAGACCTTTCCAAAATGTCCAAGAACATGATCAAAGCTTAAAAATTGAGCAAGATATGCATTGGAGAAGTTGGGAAATTTTTGTGAAATGGCCAAAATCATTTATCCTTGAAATTTCATTTTTGACAAAAGGGGCCCACTTTTTCCACTTGAATCAGCTTGGCCATGCTTCCCACGTGTCCCACATTTTATTTCAAATTTTAAATTTAATTTTTTCATTTTTATTTGATTTTATTGGATTTAATTCATTTTAAATCCTTTAAAATCAAATAAAAATCAAGAAGTTCAATTAAGGGGGATATTTGGTCTTAACTAGCTTTGAAACATCATTATGCAACATCCCAATTTCGTTTCAAGGCCAAATGGAGCAAGAATTCAAAATTGGCTCAAAAGAGGAAAGTTTGTTAATGGAGTTATGTCAAAATCTTGAACATGAAGGCAAGGCATTATGAGGCCATAACTCTTATCAAAACATGTTACATAACACATATGCAAGTGATCACAAAGATAGACACGACCAGAACTGCACAAAAAACTCAGAGCAAACTTTACATTTTCACATAAAATTTGCAAAACTGAAAACTGCCTTAGAGCATTTGTTGAGCCCCCATTCTGATCCAAACACCTTCCTGAGGTCCCAAGGAAACTCTAGCAATCAAAATCACGCTCAAACGTGCAAAGAACCAGTCCCACAAAGCTACACGGTTTGTTCTTTTTTTCAGAAATGCATAGCACGATTCATCCATTTTTATTGATTTTTCTTGCTTGATTTGTACTAATAAGGGTTCTCTGAAGCTTTTGGTGCCATCCAATTGAGTTATAGGCATCTGAATCCGAATCTACCATGAACAAAAACTAGGGTTCCTGAAACTTTAAATTGGGGCTTTAGGTATATGGTAAAATTGGACTCTAAAACCAGTAGGAGCAGGATCGTGGCAACATGAGGATTCCAAATCACTGGTCGCGCCCAATTTATGATTGAACCCGGCCTATTCGCTATTTTCAAAAAGTTTGTGTTTTGGGGGGGTTCAAAACCCCCGCTATCCCTTTTTTACAGGTCCATTCGGAGAAGACGATTGCGTGGCATGGCGTGAGTGGTTGGTTTGAAATCCAGCGCCTTTTTTTTTATTTTATACCACTAATGTCAATTTTATTTTATATTATTTGTTTTTTATCTTATGTACAAAGCGCGTTGATAGCTCACTTGGTAAAGGCTCTCATTGGTAAACACTAGGACCTGGGTTCAAATCCCAGGTCCCCTCAATTTGTTTCTATTATTTTGTCTAACCCTTTCCCATGTAGCTCCCATCCTGATGACCACCATGAAGTCCAACGCCTCTGCCTGCCACGCGCCTGGAAAGGTTAATCCAAAGGCTATCATATGAGTCCCATCATATGCATTGGTCAACGCTCCACATGTGATCCAAAAAGTCAGCAAAGGACCTCCTCTTGTTGGGCCAGCATTCATCAAATCACCTCCAAAATTGGGGTCAACACCCCCCACAGTTTGCTTTTTGTTTCCTTTTCTTTTCACTTTTTTTTATTTTTTTTATTTCTAATTAATTCATTAAAACAATTTTCATAAAACAAAAATCAGAAAATCATAAAAAATAAAAATATGTTTTATTTTAATTTAATTCATCAACATTTTTTGTAAATAAATTCAATCATTAATTTATTTTTAATTTTAAGTTGTTAACTTTAATGTTTTTCTTCTCAATAACTAAAAAATATAAAAAATAGGTCTTTAGCACATTTTTATCCTTTTTAAATAAATATTTATATTTTCTTATTATAATTATTATTAACCATTAATTAATTTTGTAAATACTTGTAATTAATCAATTAGGTTTAAATTAGGTTTAACTTAAACAATTTTTCTTTAATAAATTAAAAAACCATTAGAACTAGAGTTATTTAATTCCAATTTAATTTTCTTTAATGTCATAAATACAAAAACATAAAAAAATAAGCCCTTTCCTTTATTTAATTTAATTAATTTAATAATTTCATTTTAATTCCTTTAAAGGGTCCAACGCCCTCGCACTCGATTCTTATTTCCATTCGCGCATTTATTTTTCATTTCTTTTGTGGATATAATGTACTTGCTCCAAAGCCCTGTAATAGTTAATTAGGCATTTACTTCCTGCATTTTATTTTAAATCGGGTCTGGATTAATTTGGCGATGTAGACCCGCGCCCTTGTAATAGCGTAGGACCTTTATCTTTTCCGCACTTTAAATTCCCGCACCTTTAAACTGTTAACAATCACATGAAAGAATGAATGCCCAAATAAAATCAAAGCGTAGATCACCAATGCATGACAAAGACAAATATAACTGAAAATGACACACAATTCACACACCACTCCTAGGGTACGCCTCACTGTTGCCTTGCCCCTCGAAAGGGGGTCATCGGGTATAGGACGTCTTAGTAAGTCCTTATGTCCATGAACATGGCATAAGGGTAGCTTCTAAGGTATCCTACTGTTGCTCTGGTGATCACATTGTTGCCTTGCCCCTCGAAACGTGGTCGTCGAGTATAGGACGTCTTAGTGAGTCCTTATGTTCCATTGATCTAGTTGCCTCGAAACGGTTGCCTCGAAACAAGTTGCCTCGGAACGGTTGCCTCGAAACGGTTGCCTCGGAATAAAAAGATCAATGGCATAAGGGTAGCTTCTAAGGTATCTTACTATTGTTCAGTGACCACACCGTCCCTAACCCTCGAATTGACCCGAACACCTCCAACGGTGGTGCTACCTACCTCTCAATGGTGGGATGGCACTACCTTAAGGACATTAACATAGACTAATTCCTTAGGGTAGGTAGATGACTCGTAGATACTTGCTCTAATTCAAAACAAATCAAAAACTTCTTTTCACACCGACACTTTTCAAAAAGCTTTCAAAAACAACTTTTCAAACACTCTTGAGGACTGATACAAGAGTCGAACTGAAACTTTCAAAGAAACTTTTTTCAAACCCACTCACCTTGAAAAGCAAACAAACAATTTTGAAAACACAAATGAGCAAGTATCTAAGAGCCCATGGATAACCATGGATAGAAAGGGTGCTAACACCTTCCCTTTCTATAAATCTACCTCCCGAACCGAGAACTAATCTCAATAAGGAATTTTTCTGTGCTTTTGTCCTTTCCTTGTTGGAGAAAATAAAAGACAGTGGCGACTCTTGCTTACCGCGACATTTCGCGAACCAGCTTTAAACAGTCAGTTCCAGATCCACCAATCACACCCGTCCCTTCACATCAAATGATAGGGCTTCTTATCAATCAACAGTAAGATAATAATATCTAAAGGAGAAGGAAATGAACAAAGACTTTTTGAGTAGGTAGAACGTTCGTAGTTGCTTGCTCACAACCATTTTTCAAACATCTTTCAAAATACACCAACACTTTCAAACATGAAATATTTTCAAAAGTCAAAACTTTGTATGCATTCTTATAGAGACGAGAATCATTACAAAGTTCGCCTAAATGATGGCAGTTTTCAAAAATACTTTCAAAACAAATCACAAACACATTTCAAACAAAGCATTTTCAAAGTGAGCTAACAACTAAGAGCTTGTAGATAACTATAGATTAAAAGGGTGCTAACATCTTCCCTTTTCATAACCTACCCCCCGAACTCAAGAAAATTCTCAAAAGGTCTTTCCTGTTATTTTCACCTTTCCTTTATTGGATAAAAGAAAACTCGGTGGTGACTCTTGCTATCCGCAACAATTGCGATAAAACACAAAACACCCAAGTCAGTTCTCCCACCGTATTACACTGGTTTCTTATGACAATTGAACTATATTTCAAGGTTCATATCACACCTAACTGCTACGTGCGAGCCCATATTCAAATTACTATGGAAAGATCAGACGATGGTGTGGAATGATGATTTCCAGATACCTTTTCAGACAATAAAGAAATATTTACAAGAGCCACCAATTTTAATGACACCAATTTTAATGCCACCAGTTTCCAGAAGACCACTCATCATGTATCTGACAGTACTGGAAGGATTGATGGGATGTGTATTGGGGCAACATGAAGAAACAGGTCGAAAAGAGCACACAATCTACTAACTCAGCAAGAAATTTGCTGAATGCGAGACCAGGTACTCACTTCTCGATAAAACTTATTGTGCATTGGCTTGGGCTACTAAAAGATTGAGGCAGTATATGTTAACTCACACCATATGGTTAATAGCAAGAATGGATCCTTTAAAAAATGTGTTCGAAAAACTGGCTCTTATAGGAAGGATTGCCCAGTGGCAGATGTTACTATCAGAATATGACATCCAATACACTACTCAAAAGGCCATCAAGGGTAGTGTACTAGTTGACCATCTAGCTCATCAACCATTACTAGAATATCAACCATTGAAGTTCGACTTTTCGGACGATGATGTCATGGTTATAGGTGACTACGAGATACCAGGGCCCGACGAAGGACCTGAACCAGAAGAACTTTGGACACTCATGTTCGAGGGATCTTCAAATGCACTATGGCATGGCATCGAGAAAGTTTTGACTTCTCCGAAGAATTATCACAAACCTTATACTGCAAGGTTATGTTTTGACTGCACCAACAATATCGCCGAGTATGAAGCTTGTATCCTGAGTCTGGAGGCTGCCATTGATCTAAGAATCAAACATCATGAAGTATTTGGATACTTCACACTAGTTATATACCAAGTCAACACTGAATGGGACACTAAACATCCCAAATTGATTCCATATCGGGATCATGTTTTAAAGCTTGCTAGGAAATTCATTGAGATCACCTTCAGTCATATCCCATGAGAAGAAAATCATATGGCAGACGCCTTGGTAACCCTATCAGCCATGTTCAAGGTAACTGGGCCAAACCACGAACCACGCATTACAATCAGACATTTAGAAGGACCTGCATATTGCCTTGCTATTGAAGAGGGACCTAATAACAAGCCTTGGTTCTATGACATCAAGAGGTACCTTGAAAAACAAGAATATACAGAAAATACCTTTATCATTGACAAACAAACTCTTGAAGGCTAGCCTCAAAATTCTTTTTGAGTGGTGATGTGTTATACAGAAGAAACTACAATATGGTGCTGCTTATGTGTGTGGAGAAACAGAAAGCAAATAAGCTTATGAGAGAAATCCATGAAGGTACTTTTGGAACTAATATAAATGGGCATGCCATGTCTAGAAAAATCCTGCGAGCGGGTTATTATTGGTTAACGATGGAAGCCGATTGCTACCATTATACAAAAACATATCACAAGTTCCAAATATATGCCAAAAAAATGAATGTACCATCTACTCCTGTGAATTTCATGAGCTCTCCTTGGCTGTTTTCAATGTGGAGAATTGATATGATAGGCATGATCAAACCGAAAGCATCTAATGGAAACCAGTTCATACTGGTTATCATTGATTACTTCACCGAATGGGTAGAAGCAGCATCCTATACGAATGTGACAAGTCAAGTGGTTACTCGATTCATCAAGAAAAATCTCATATGCAAATATGGGGTTCCAAACAGGATCATAAAGGACAATGGGTCTAATCTGAACAACAAAATGATGAAGGAGTTATGTGACAATTTCAAGATCGAGCATCATAATTCCTCACCATATCGACCTAAGATGAATGGAGACGTTGAAGCTGCCAACAAAAATATCAAGAAAATCATTCAGAAAATGGTGAAGACATACAAAGATTGGCACTAAATGCTTCCCTTTGTTCTGCATGGCTATCGTACCTCTATACGCACATCAGCAGGCACAACTCCTTTTTATCTAGTATATGGCATGGAGGAAGTACTCCCAGTTGAAATATAGATTCCATCATTTCTAGTTCTAATGGAAACAAAGCTTGAAGAAGCCTAGTTAGTTTAGACGCGACTTGATCAACTCAACTTCATTGAAGAGAAACGCTTGACAGCTTTGTACCAATGTCAATTATATCAGAAGCGAATGAAGAAATCCTTTAACAAGAAAGTCTTCCCAGGAGTATTCAAAGAAGGAGATTTGGTGCTTAAGAAGATTATGCTACCTCGCCTTGATTCACGTGGTAAATGGAAACCCAACTATGAAGGTCCATATGTGGTAAAAACAACATTCTTCGGTGGTGGTCTCATCCTTACAACAATGGATGGGGAAGAACTACCACATATGGAAAATTTAGATGCAGTAAAAAAATACTATATATAAGAAATCTCACTAAGTTAGAACCTTAAACAGGAGACTTAGGCAAAAAGGAACGCCTCAGTGGATTGAAAACCCGAAAGGGAGATCTAGGCAAAAATTAGGGACATACACAAAAAAAAATTATCCCGGTGGACTGACAACCCGAAAGGGCGATTCAGGAAAAAATTAGGGATCTTATTCAAAATAAATAAATAACAAAAAGACTGCGATCTAAAAACTACGACTACAAACTACGAAGGAAGAGTTGGATCCAAATCATTCAGCTCAGAAGCAAAGGAGCCTGGAGCTACCAAAAGGACATTGGGGAAACAACAGATCAATTATCATTTTCATTGCCATTTACAGTTTTAAAACTTTCTCTAATTACCTCTTTTAAGGAATTACATCTGGTATTCTCGCCTATTCAGAGGCATAATAATAAAACATTTACTTTTCCCATCTTGCAAATTTTGTTTTTTATTTTCAAACTTGTTTGCAGAATACTAAGATTATTTCTTGAGAATACAACATTGAAAACATTTTGGGGATTTGACAAATAAAAGCACTAGATAAAACATCGAAAATCACTTTGGTTAGAAAAATATCAAAATCCGCGCATACGTCCATGTCCATGCATGTGCCAATGTCCACGCCTACGTCTATGCCTACACCTACGATACAAATATCAAGATCTTACTGACACTTTTTACCATTTTAAAATCAATTCAAAGATACCACTATGATGCAACCTACAACATCGGGGAGTTGGTAACACAAAACCATTGATTTAAGAGGAGAGAATATCAAAAGAAAACATTTTCCATGACATCTTGGGGGCATATACGCATATTCAGTACATATGTAAAAATTTGGGGCATATATAGACACTCAATGCATATCACTCTGGGTTCATATCAATCTAAGACATCATGCATATACACCATACATCACATTTTTCCAAACATACTTTGGGCAGAACCAATATCTTTGGACCCTCCATCAGAATATTATCTTGGTTGAGAACAAACACAACCGATATGTTGCAACTGGTTTTAAAGTCTGAGTCTCCACCCTTAATTTTTACCCTAAAGGAAGGGAGTATAAAGGAATAACCCTAAAATTTCATATATTCTAGATCATAGACTCATTTCTAGACGATGGGAGGTGTTAGGCACCACTCATCTACCTTGTTCACAAGGATACTAGGCCTTAATGTTTTATTAGGAAAAAAAAAGGTTTTAATTTTAAGTAATGGGAACTCGCCATGATTTTTTGATCGTATGCCTACGTATCCTCTTAGAAGGAATCAGAGTCTCATTTCGTAGTTCACAGTTGGTTTGTGTTTTTTATGGATTGTGAAGATATTTTCATTTTCCGCATGTTTAGTTTAGGTGTCATGAATAGTGGAGATTGTTAGACTAAATGTGCAGTCGATTTGAATGTATTCGCAATCCTTTTTGAAAGTTGTTTATTAGATTAATTTGATTTAAGAAAACAAGTTGTAGTTGGTTAAATATTTTTTAATATATTAATTTTTGAAAATACTCTATTTAAATGCATGATAAAAAATAAAATTTAATGCAATAAATAAAATAATATTTTTGACGTGTTTGGAAAATAATATATTTGATAATATGATAATAATAATAATATAATAGCATTAAACATATTAAAAATTTAAAATAAGCAATATAAAAAAATATTATGATTAATAAAAATATAAGAAAATATAAAATTATAAAAATAATAAAATAAATAAAATAAATAAATTAGAAAAAATGCATGGGGTGTGTAAAGATATTGAAGTAGTAAAAAGAGTGGGGTGTTAAAGGCATGGGCCTTAGATCCAGATATTGGATCTAAGCCCAGAAGCATAAGGGGTGCGTGCTTGGTCAAGGAAGTAAGATGGGGGGCGTGAGAAGTAGGGGGCCGAAGTCTAGATTTTGGACTGGATCCATTAGACAAAGGGAAGTGCATTTTTTTGTTGTTGAGTAAAAACAATAAAGGGAGGGTGCACTCGGATATGGCACAGGGCCAACTCAAGTTTAAGTCTGTTTGGATTACGTGTGTGCGGGTGTATGGGTACCACAATGGAAATGCGTTTTATAAGCCTATGATGGAGATCATGTAGTAATGAACAAAAGGCACATAGTACTGGATATATGGTGACTCACACTGAATCATTAAACATAATATATTTTGTTTTAGTTCTTATGTCATCATTTCCCCTTTCTCTTTGTCCATTAACCTTCGTCCCTCTTCTCTCACAATAAACCCTAGGCCCCCTTTCAAAATATTCACAGCACCGATGGATCTCAACCCTTAACTCAAATAAATAAACCCCATTCCAACAATCAAACACAGAGAGTCACTAAAGAATCTAAGTAAGGTTACCATTGATGCAATTTCAACATCGATGAGTGATTTCTATTGATATCTACAATAACCCCTTTCTATTTTGTTTATAGGTGAAGGAAGAAGATGATATTGTTGTGGTGGCGTCAGAGGAGCAAAGACGCTGACTGCGGCGGCGACTGAAGGATCTAGGGTTTCAAATATTGAAACCCTATACGACTATGGTAAATGTGTGATGGTGAGATGGGAGTGACAACTTGACGATGGCCTTCTTCGTCCCCAAAAAGATTCTTCTACATTCTCTTTGTTATGCAACAATCTATTTATGTAACTTCCCACTCCTTCTGTAAATTACTGCTCCCCCCGTTACTGTAATAATTTTTTCATTTTTATAGCACTCTTAGGTAAATTAGGAAATACAATTATGTTTGTTTTATTGTTGTGATACGGTGGGAGAACTGACTTGAGGGTTTTGCATTTTATCGCAAATGTTGCGGTTAGCAAGAGTCGCCACCGACTTTTCTTTTATCCAAAAGGAAAGGTGAAAAAGCACAGGAAAGACCTTTGAGATATTTTCTTGAGTTCGGGGGGTAGATTATGAAAAGGGAAGGTGTTAGCATCCTTTTCATCCATGGTTTTCCATGGGCTCTTAGTTACTTGCTAGATCACTTGCTTTTGTTTGAAATTGTGCTTTATGTGGTTTTTGAAGGTAATTTGTAAAAAGAGGCCATTGTTTTGGCAATCTTTGTAATGATTTTCGTTCGTAATAATGTATACAAAGATGTTTGTCTTTTTTTGAAAACGTTTTCAATGTTTGTAAAATGTTTGAGAATGTGTGTGTTTGTTTTGAAAATAGCAAGGATAGTTGTTTGGAAATAGAGCAAGTAACTAGAAGTAATCTACCTACTCAAATGTCTTTCTTGTGCATTTTCTATTCCTTTGACATTGTTGTCTTACCATTGATTTGGTAAGCAACCCTATCTTTGGATGTAAACGGGACGAGCGTGTGTCATCGTATAACCATGATTAGCCATGTTTGCAAAGTATCTTAGCATTTTGAGGGACCGAGGTCATTTTGTAAGGCAACCTTGAATAGCGTCATCGAGGGACTATGATCTTATATTTGTTTTGTTTTTCTAAGATACTTCGCATGCGTAATATGGCTATTTTTATATAAGGCAACCAAGTGGAGAAACCCTAAGGATGCTTGTGTGCAAGTGTGTTATTTTCATGCTTTGATTTTATCTTGCATTTAGGGTTTTCTATTTGCTTTGTTTTGATCTTACCATACAAACCCTAATTACTAACATGGCATGTAAAGCGGTAAATTGTGTAATGTAAATACTACTAAGCTATTACAAAAAATTTATGGGAGGGGGGAATACAAATTTAAATGGGGATTTGCAAGAATGTAAACCTAAATAAATCATCACAACCAAATCGAATTTGTACGAATATTAGAATAAATAATATACAATATTTAAATATGCAATATTATATACATGTAAGAAATTTTTTTATTTTTTTATGTGTGAAAAGGAATTTTAATCTAATCTTAAAAATATAGGGAAAAGAAATTAATTCTAAAAAAAAAGGTCTAACCCTAATTTCTATTTTTGAAAGAAAATAAGGTTCTCATATATATTATATATATTTTTTGTATTAAAATAATAAATAATATTGTAGAAAGATATAAAGTTTTTATACATGCAAAAATAAATATTTATAAGTATGAGATGAAAAGGAAATAAATAAATTAAACTAAACATGTTTTAATTATATTTTACAAGTTTATTAAGAAAAATAAGTAATATATATTGAAGATAAAATATATATTTTTTTTTATGTGAAAAATAAAATAAAATGCAATATTATCAAATTTACATTTTTTAGGATTTTTATGCATCAAAGAAAATATTTATTAAACTAGAATGAAAATAAAACAAATAAAATAAAAAATATAAAAATAGTTGGGCCAGGGGGTGTCCTGAATAATCAAGTGGTGAAAGTTAGAAAAAAACAGCTAAGGCCAACGTGGAGACCCAAACCTGCAAAAAGCCAAAACTGAAAGTAGAAAAATGTAAAAAAAAATAAAAGGTAGCGCCCAGGTTCGTACCCAGGACATGGGTCTCACCAGCGTGCTACCTTGCCACTGGGGTGGCTATACATCCGTTGATTAATGTGAAACAAAAATAACATAATATGAAACGCTTGAATGGCCTTGTACTTCATCTTCTTCCTCTAGCCATCCAGATGCTCTGTAACTTGCTTATCTCTCCATGAAAATGAAAACTCATAACATGAAAACTGTAGCATTTTGTCTCACGATTCTAACCATATAAATCATGTAAGCTATCAATCAAAGGTCAGAATGAATTTTAGAAGCCCTAAATTTAAACCTAAATTTTTCAGAAACTTCAAGTTCAAAATTCTCTCAACTCAGGCCAAATAAATGCAAGATAAATGTATGTACAGTTTCGTTGCAATGAGGACTACATTGTTTATTCACAAATCGTGGCCAATGGTTGCCTGTATAAAGAGATAGAAGTTGAGATTTTTACCTCTTTTAGTTGAAATCGTGGATGGAGTTGGAGTGAGTTTTATGGAGGCCTGATGATTGCTTGAGCTTGCTTGAACCTCCTTGAGTGTGTTCCAACCCTTGCCTGCTTTGAAAGTGTCTGAAACTCTCTGTCCAAGTTAACCTGCAAGCTTTGAAAACAAAAATGGCAGATGATGGAGAAGGGGTTACAGTACATGGATGATGGTCTGGATCAGTTAGATATCAAGTAGGTAAGGTGTTTTGATAATCAAGACTTGAAACGCACGAGCCAAATGAGAGATTGGTATGCTTATGCCAAAACTGCAAGTCTTGACAGTTTTCTGGTGTTGTTGAGTTTGGGACTGTTTCAGGCTTCTAGTAATCGTGTTTTATGTTGCAATCTATTTGTATATTAGTATGGAATTAGTTTAAAGTCAACTCTCCAACAGATTTGCAAGTTCTAGGATTTTGGCACACTTTCTTGGTTTTGAAGCAAAGTGAAGGGACAAGGCCTTACCTGCTTGTACTGGCTTGCTTAGGGTTGGTACTTGCTCTATACAAATTGCCTTAGGTCTGTGGTACTCGTATGTGCAAAATAGACAAGTTCAATGCTCAAGAATTAGAAAGTGGCAAAAGTTGAGCTTTTTCAAAATGGCAATGGTCACTTTATGCCATTTATGGAATTACACCTTGGGTAATGGCTCTAAGGCTTGGATCAAAGATTTTTCAACTGAGTAAGCATTAAATTAATGAGTAAGAAACAAGTTTGGGACCTGTAAAGCATGAATTAGGTAGCATAGGTACTGATTGGAACTTTGTTCTTCATGAAATGGCTTGAACCAAAAGTGAGAAATTGTCAACTTCATCTCTTCGATTATCCCTACTCAAAAATGATCTTGAGGATTTCTTGGACATTTTTCAAAGCTTGCAATGTGCTCTATAACTCATATTTGAAATGAATTTCAAGATACCTCTTGGAACTAGATGGAAAATTGCCATGAAGTTGGGTCCAAAACTTGCCTAAATTAGGGCAAAAATTCACTAAGTTACTTAGTTCATGAGCATGTATTCATAAATTTATATTTTGAGATCCAAGAATCTTTAGGGAAAAGTGTGTGAATAAAAGTTGTAGATTTCATGGAGGTCTACAACTTTCATGTTGGGAACTTTCTTTGAATCATTATGCATTATGGTGAAAAAATGGCCTAAAGTTGAGAAAAAATAAGAAATTTTCTATACTTAGAAAATTTTCTAAGTTAAGAAAATTTTCAAATTTAAACCCTAATCTTCAAACTTGGATTTATTGATGAACAAGTTTCACACTTTGACATGTTTTGATGAATTGTGACCCTTGGCACTTGATTTTGACAAAAAAGTCAAAGTTTGACTTTTCAGTATACAGTTGACTTTTGATCAGTTGACTGCAAATTTCATCTGCCAATCCAATGAAATTGCAATGTTTTGAACCATGCTATTAGGTTAATATGATGCAATTAAATCCTTGAAATCATGCTTTAACTAAATTGGTCATTTTCTAGGTTAAAAACCAGAAATTGCCCTCAGTCAAAACCCTAATTTTGACCATTTTGCCCCTTTGATGATTTGATCAAATTTCTCGAGGAATTGTGATCCAAACGTGATAAAATGATATATATGAGTATAAAATGTTGATTTGGATAAAAAATTATGAATTTTGACTGTAAATTGGCCATGGTTGACTTTTTCCCCAATATAGTTGATTTTTAGGTCAACTGTCCAATTGACTGATCAAAAATGTGGTTCAAAGCTTGAAACTTCTCCTGATTGATCTTAGGGATCCATAATGATGTTTGAAAGTCACATGAAGCATTGATAGTCCAAAAATCCTTGTGCAATATCAAACCCTAATTTTGGGTCATCAGTGCATGATGAGATATCTTGAGCTGACCAAACCCTAATCCAGTCTTGAGTCAAAGAAATCTTGTGAGAAAAGTCTTGATAAATGAGAGGGAAATTTTTGGGGTACAACAACTGTTCTTTTAGATTTTTAGGAAAGTCATGAATTTGTCTGTAACTTGTTAATTAGAGTTTGTAATTTTGGAAAGGAAATAATTTGATTCTGTCTGTAATCTTGTATAAACTTTTAATCTGTTTATGTTTTTAGTTGATTATGTATCTATTTTGAATTTGCTTAATATTGATTAAGGTTTTTGTTTATGTTCCTGTAATAAAATTGAAGCGATTTTGTATTAAGTGTTACAGATTATGACTGTATTGATTCACTTGTTTTAGTTGTTGTAAAATTTAATTTACACAGTACTTGTTTCTGTTTCTAAACAAGCATATTTTTTATTTAGATTGGGCTCATTTGTTTTGGGCTGGGCATTTTTTTAATGGCTCAAAACATTTTTTTTAATTATCAGACCACTATATCCAAAAGAAAAGACAAATTTTCTTAAAACTAAAATGGGCCAAAAGTTTGGGATTGCAAAATAAAAGCCTTCTTTGTTTAATACAATTCAGTTTATTGGGCCGGGCATTTTTTATTTGCTTTTGGGTGTGTTTGGGTCACACATTTGGAAGCCTCGGTGTTTTCTTTTAATAAGTAAACAAAATAAAGTCTTTAAATAATCTTATAACAAGATGGCATAATTAATAATAAGTTAATAATGATAATGTTATAACAAAACATTTTTTCTTCAGAACTGGACCAAAAGTTGTATTGGGCCATCGATTTACCAGACGCACCCCCATTTGTTGTATGATCCAACATAATTCTTTTCTAGAAAATGGGCTTCCACTGTAATGGGCCCTTCTGACTTAAAACACCTCCTTTTATGTAATTATCACTCCTCCCCTTCTATTTTTTAACAAACATTTAACAAACCTTAATGGACAAAAAAAGATTTAAACGGGCCTAGAATATCTTGATAACCCCTTTCTCCTAAACGGGCATGTATACTTATAAAGGGCCGATCTGAAAAAATATACACCCCTCCTCTATGTAAGTTATAAACCACACGGGCCATCAGATTTAGATTGTCCATGTTGACACAACGCACCCCTCTTTGATTTTAAATACCCTTATAGAAATAAAACTTAACTAGTATGATTTATTTGAATAGATCCTTAAATATAATATAAGGGTAGGGAAAATTTATGGTATAACACAGTAAAAACCCAATCTCATCTCTGATTTAGCTATCTAAGACTCGATCATCAAAGATAGGTTTTTTGCGACACAACTTATCGCGTCAGTCTCCATGCAACAATGTGTTTCCTCCGTTACAAAATAACTCATTGCGTCAGGCTCCATGCAAAAATCTGCGAAATCTTCAATATAACTCATTGCATCAGTCTCCATGCAGTGATGTGTTTCCTCATCTGTGATATAACTCATTGCCTCAGTCTCCATGTAACAATGTTATTATCAAGCTTTTTCTGTGATATAACCCAATTCGTCAGTTTCCATACAATGATGTAGGAAATTCGTGTTATAACTCATTGCATCGGGATCCATGCAACAATGTAGTTATCAAATTTTTTTCAATTATCCATCCCCTATGTTGTGATAGATATGTGAATAAATCTGCGTAATCTATTGCGTCAGTCTCTAGGAAGCAATGTGTTATCAGACTTTGTTTTATTCATCCCCTAGGTTGTGATGAATAGACAAAATCAAATCAAAACTTGCTATATTAGTCTCCAAGCCTTAGTGAGTCAGCTTTACAAAAACTTGTATTATGTTACCTCCAAGGTTATGGTAAATATGCAAAAAAAAAATGATCTCTTTTAGATACTGACGGGTTATTCGTGTCACCATATCTAAGTAAAATAAACTTTGGTTCAAAATGTTGTTTAGATGATACACCATCATCTATGCTTACTCTTCATACTCACGTGTTGTACCCCAAAACTTTCCCTCTCATTTTACTCAAGAAATACTCATTGAGGTCCTCAATTGCTCAAGGTTGACCAAGAATTGGCCAGACAAATTCTCCTCCTAAGCAATGAACTTCCAACTAGGGTTTCACTTCTCACAAATAATTTTGGGTTGAAAAGGCTTCAAGTGATTTCCATGGTCCCTAAAATGTCCTCAAGAATGTCCATGCCAAGTTTCATGCCTTGCACTACAAGCTTGCTCAGTCAATTGCTCAAATGCTTGGAAATCAACTATACTAGGTCAAAAGTCAACTATGACTAATATACAGTCAAACTTCAATATTTTTGGTCAACATAAACATTTTGAAGTGATATACATCATTTTATCAAGGGTTGATCATGATTCCAAAAGGAATGCTCTCAAATCATCAAGAATCAAAAATTGCCAAATTAGGGTTTCCTAGAGAAAGTCAACTAAACTTTGACCAGACATAACTTTCACATGCTTCATCCATTTTGCCCCAACCAAATCTCATTATGAAGAAAATTCAATTACTACAAATTTTATTTTTCCCTAAAGTTCAAGAAATGCATCATTTAGAAGATATAAGCTCATACATTACAAGCCATTTTCAAAATGTCAACAAAACACACTTTTTATTAAAGCAATTTACATCAAGAAAAAGTCTTCAAATTAAACAATGGTTAACATAGATATTGTAGGGGACATCTTGAACTTTCTAAAAAGTCAAATATCATCTCCAAAAGATAAAAATTTAGCAACTTATGATCAGTACAAATTGGGCAAGTTGGTGAAAATGCAAAAAGTCAACTTTGATGAAAAATGCATTTTTAAGTTCATAGACCTATTTTGTGGGATTCAAATATGTTTATGACTTACTCAAGGAATCCTAAATTCACTTTCACCTTACTTTGCATTTTATATATTTTATTCATATTTATTTTTATTTTTATTCAAATAAATACAAAATAAAATGCATAAAATAATAGATCAATGGTATGGACATATGAGCTAGTGTGTTGGGTCAGCCTTGGGCCCATAAATTCGTGCAAGACTATCAAGGTTCATTTCAAAACAGATTTGGCAAGAATTTCTCAAATAATGACATTTTTCAAAATTGATTTTTATGTTTAAACCATGGCTTAATGTGATGATTTCCTTCCACATTTGTTTATTATCCTCACTCCTCTATATATACTGGAGAAAGGCAGGCCAAGAGGACACGCACAAATTGCCTAAGGAAGCCATACCAAATTTCACAAAACAAATCTCCAAAGTTGTAAAATACAAAAACACATTTCCAGTTTCCCTTGATCCAATCTAATGACTCCATCACGTTTCTGGAGACACCAGGAGTCTATCCCTGCCATTTTCAAAACTCGTAGCACCCTCAAACAGTCGGATCGTGTGCCACCAGTCAAACAAGGTTTGCTATATATGAAACTTTAGATTTATGTGTTGTTGATGTTTTTAATGGTTTGATTTGTGTTCATCATGTCCATTAGAGTAGGTGGGACGTATAGAATGAGAGTTTTGATGCCTGAATCATGTGATGCCATTGTTAGGGCATCACAAACTGAAAGCTTCACAATTCATAATCCATGGACTTTTAGCCTAAAATAACCTCAGGTTTGGAATCAGGGGGAAATTTTAAGGAGGGTAGGGATATTTTGATCCTTTAATTGCATTTAATTTACAGGTTAGGGTTTTGATCCCACTAGAGAAGATAACCGGAAGATTGAATCCAATGGGTTGACTCCGGCGTCCCACGCATTGCTATACAATGGGTCCATTTGAATCCAGCTTGGCGCACATTTAAAATTGTAAAATTAAACTAATTTCTCATTATATTATTTTCACTTTATTGTATAGACAAATAAGCAGGTTGGTTGAGTGGTGAAGTGCGCGTTGGTAAAGCTGGAGGGGCTGGGTTTCAACCCCAGGCCTTGAGTCTTTATTTTTTCTAACAAACTTGTTGCAGATCCAGTGTGCTGCACTTCAAACACCTACCATGCGCTTTCAAATTTTAGCCAATAGATCATAACTAGGTCAGATCCAACGCCCCTAGAGTACTCCTTTATGATGGACCCTCAAAGGCCAGCAACATAGGAACAGACACAACATTGGGCTCCCTGATTTGGGCCTTTGGCTCACCCCCCCCCCCCCCCCATTTACTTCAACACCAGGCCCATCTTTCTTAATTTTTTTATTTTATTTTATATCATTTTAAAAAAACATTTTATTTAATCATAAAATTAGAAAGAAAAAAATATAAAAAACTTAGATTTAGGTTTTGTTTTATTTTTAATTTTCATAAATTAATTTATTTAATTATTTTGACTTCATTTCATAAATTAAAACCAATTTATAATTAGCTTAAATTTTTAATATTTCCTAAACAAAAATGCCAAAAATATTAGGTTTGTTTTAGAATTATTTTTAATCAATAATTTCCTTTTCTTTCTTATTTTAATTAATTAGATTTAATTTAATTTAATATTTTCCCCAAATAAACAAAAACAACAAAAAGAGTTTCTTTTACTTATAACTTTATAAGGTTTTAAACGTCCTTCCTAATTCGTGCGCGTTTAATGTTTTCGCATTATCATTTTCATATTATTGTATCTGACTATGGATTGTAATAGTTAAAGTTAAGATTTTATTTACTTCTTTCTACTTTTTCCCCCTCCCCGAAGCCATGTAATAGTTAAGTTTTATATTCCGCACTTTAAATTCCTGTATATATAAGAACTGTTTAGATGTATGGTAATAAGATTGCATGGCAAGATATTAAAAACAAAACATTAGCAAACCTAACACCAAGATAAATAACGGAAACACAACGCACTTGCACATGCGCACCTTTAGGGTATTCCCACTTCGGTTTCCTTCGGATTAAAACCGTCACAACTCTCGAAACGTGAGAAATTTTAGTGGCTACCCTCCAATTTAAAAATCTAAAAAATGACCCTCTCGATGTTGCCTCGGTATGATCTTAAAACCCTAGGGTAGTTACTAAAGTATCTTGGCCAGTTACCTTTGTGACTGTAATGATGACCCTTCGATTGTCCCTCAAACATCCAATGATAAGGCTACTTACACACTAATAGTAAGATAGCACTGTCTAAAGGAAAAGAGGAAAAGAACAAACCCTTTCGAGTAAAGTAGATAGTTCTTAGATGCTTGCTCAAAAAAAAATTTCACATACATAAAAAACTCTTTCGAAAAAAATTTTCAAAAGACTTTGTATATGTTCTCAACAATACGAGAAACATTACGAAGTTCGCCACACTAAGGCGTCTTTTCAAAATACTTTTTTCAAACACACAAACACAAGGTATTTCCAAATGAGCTAGCATCTAAGAGCCCGTAGATAACTACGGATGGAAAGGGTGCTAACACCTTCCCTCTCCATAATCTACCCCCCTTACTCAGAAATAATCTCGAAAGGTCTTTTCTGTTCTTTTCACCCTTTCCTTTGTTTGATAAAAGAAAATTCGGTGGCGACTCTTGCTTATCGCAACATTTGCGAATACAAATGCAAAACCAGTATAACAGTCGGTTCTGCCACCGTATTACATCAGGGGAATGCTGTATAGCGTATCCTTATAATCTTTCAGACAAATTTTGGGGTCTTCCAATATTTAATAAATTTCTGATCATAACGTGTGAGACATGCGTATTCTCACACTATTCAATCCAAAATTGATTAAATAGGGACAACTGTCATACCCCAAAATTCCCCACCCTTATATTATATTTATATTTCTATTCAAATAAATCATATTATGGAGGCTTTATTTCTATAGGGATGTAAAACATGGAAGTGAGGTGAACTGATCTAAAGTGGTCCATCAATATCTGATGGCCCATTAAAGTTTCACTCATGTTCTGAGAGGAGGTGCGCTATTCAAAGAGGTTGTTGTTGAATAGAGAGGCCCATTAAGGTTTTCTATAGCTAGTTTTCAATAACGAGGGGGTATAAGTTTCTTGGATCAGGCCCATTAATCTTTTCAACTGGCCCATTCATTTTTTATTGTTGAATAATAAACCAGAGGGGTTTGTATTTGTTTTAATCAGATTTAGGCCCATTAAAGTTTTCAGACCGGCCCAATATGTTATTAAAGTATGTTTTTAGAATAAGTTGGGGGTGTGTTTTTCTTTCAAAAAGGGCCATAAGATATTTGTTTGTTTAAATCCAAATAAGGAGGGTCGTCTAGTGTTTTGATTGTTTTAAGGATTATTTTATTATTAAAATTATTGTTATTACTATTTTTATTTTCGATTACTATTTTATTATATTCTGTAATTATTATAAATTAAGAAAATATTTTTGTTGTTGTGGTAATTATAATCGCATGGCCCAAACACATTATCGGCCCAGTTCCAAATTGAACAAAACAAAACAAAATGTGTTTACGGCCCAAATCAAGTGAATGATTAACCCAAAACCAAATCAAACAAACTGCCACTGTTCATATCAGAAAATCGATCAAACCAAATTTTGTACATTTCTAGGAACATTATCGTAACATAAACAGAAACAAATTAATACAAATCAATACAAATTAAAACCTGATACAAACAATATCATACTAAAACATAAACTAATTAAGGCTATTACAAAATGTTCAGACAAGATCAAGGATATCACAAATTTACAGACAAAATCAAATTCATATTCAAACCCTAATTAAAATCGTACAACAAATTACAGACATATTAATCTATTTTCTAATATACTAAATTCTTAAAACACTATAAAATATAATTGTTAAAACAGAACAAAGGACCGACATAATTGACAGAGAGAAAAGAGTTTACAAAAAAAAAATTTAAGAGCTTGAAAGGGAGAGTTTGAGAGAAAAAATGGAGGGCGTTGCCACCGTGAAACTCCGCTCTGTGCAGAACCAAGGGTTTCAACATCTGAAATTCTAGCCGGTCTTCATCAAACCGTCACAACCATCTGATACATGGGATTCCGAAAGAAGAAATATAAGATAAGGACGATTCAAACCAAATCTGAAGAAGTACAGAGATTTACAATGAAGAAGGTAAGCCTCGCTTTACTTATCTTAAGGAAGTCGCACGATTATTTGATAATACGGGGTTATCTAGGATATATGTCGCGGTATTTGGGTTCCATCACCGTCGATTAGGGCTCGCTAGCAGCAACGATGATTATGGTTCTTTGATTCTTTTTCATTTGGGTGAGAGAGGGGAGAAGAGAAATGGAAAACGACTTAGAGAGGGGAAGAAAGTAACACAAATAAATATTTGTTAAGTAAAACAAAAATATATTATGTCTAATAATCCCATGCGTGCAGCCCACCACTATAACTGTGCTCCCTCAATCTCAACCACAAGATCTCAATCCAGCGTTGGCACCCCCTTGTTTTACTACCTCAACTATATTTACACCCCCCTTGCGATTTTTATTTTATTTTATGATTTTTATAATTTATATTTTTTATATTACATTAATTATTATTATTATTAAATCGCATAATTATTATGTTCTAAGTTCATCCAGAATATTATTTATTTTCATTGCATAAAAACATTTTTAATCATGCATTTAAATAATGTTTTCTACGATTAACACATAAAAAATATTCAACCAACGACAAATTTTTTTCATAACTAAATTAATTCAACAATTATGTTTCGAAAAGAACTACGAAGCATATTTTAATTAATTGTACGCTTTGTCTAAATATCTCCGTTATTCACACACCTAGACTAAGCATGCAGGAAATTCAAATATCTCTGTAATCCATAAAAAACATGAACCAACTGCGAACTACGAATTGGGACTCTGATTCCTCATAAGAGGATATGTAGGCATACGACTAAAATCGTGGCGAGTTCCCCTAATAAAAAATTAAAACCCTATTTTCTAAGCCGTAATTCTAAACTATAGTATCCTTGTGAACAAGGTATATGAGAGGTGCCTAACACCTTTCCTTCATCTAGAACCGAGTCAAAAACCTAGAATCTCTAACTTTTAGGGTTAACCTTTATATTCCCTTCCTTAGGATAAAATTTAAGTGTGGCGACTCTATAACTTAAAACCAGTTACAACACATGGGCTGCTAAACGTCTACGGCAATATATGATAAATCATACCACTTGGTTGATATCCGAAATGGATCCAATCAAGTATATCTTTGAAAAACATGCTTTAACTAGAAGAATTTGTTGGAAAATTTTATTGTAGGAATATGACATTGAGTACCGCTAAGAAAGCAATTAAAGTAAGTATTTTTGAAGATCATTTGTCTCACCAGCCCATTGAAGATTATCAATCCATCATGTTTAACCTCCCTGATGAGGATGTCATGTATCTTAAAGCCAAATGTTGTGATGAGCCTTTGCCTGAAGAAGGACCATATCCATGATCTCGGTGGAGTTTGATATTTGATGGAGCTGTCAATGATTATGGAAATGGAATTGGGGAAATCATTATTACTCATTAGGGTTCTCACATCCCTTTCACTGCAAGGTTGATGTTTGATTGCATAAATAATGTGGTGGAATATGAAGCTTGTATCATGGATCTTAAAGAAGCCATTGATATGAGGATTAAGATCCTTGATGTGTATGGAGACTTAACTCTGGTGATTAATCAAATTAAAGGTGAATGGGAGACTCGTCATCCTTTCTTAATTCCCTACAAATATTATGCAAGGATGTTGTTACCTTTCTATAATAAAGGTTAATTTCATCATATACCTCATGAAGAAAATCAAATGGACAATGCTTTGGCTACCTTGTCTTCCATGTATAAAGTGAATTTCCGCAATGAAGTCCCTCAAATTAGGATCATGTGCCTGGATAGATATGTTCATGTGTTTGCAGTAGAGGAAGTGGTGGATGAAAAGCCTTAGTATTATGATATTAAATTAAAATTCTGGCTGTCAGATCCCAGATGTCCTAAGAGATATCGAGACACCATATCTGACTTCAACATGCAACAACAAGATATATACACAAAACAAACAGTGCTGAAGGTAAATAACACACATATATGTTTACCCAGTTTGGTGACAACAACATCTACTCTAGGGGACACCAAGCCAGGGACGAAATCAACTAGATAGTATCAATTTATAGACCATATAATAAACATACCAGTTTACAATCTATGCACTTAATCATTACCCTTTGCTTAACTTCTACCTAAGACACACCTAGGTACGAGGCCCTCCTCAAACCCCTCTTCAATCACACTTAGCGATTGGGGCAACTCTAAGCATAATAGAGAACAAAAACAGGAAGTCATTGTTACAAGACACGAAATCCTCAATGTTTAAAAGCTTATGAGAACTAACACACAAATACTCAATGCTTATAAGCTTATGAGTATATGACACACAAACATCTAATGCTTAAAAGCTCATGGATGCCTGACAGAACCTTCAACCCAAAACAGTCATACTATTCTATCAATATGATATTAGAGAGGCTCACAAATAAGGATTATAAAACCCTAACAAAAGCACAAATAAGTTCAACCTAAAACTAGGTATACACCAGTCTATATATAACATTATTCTACTAGGTTGAGCTTTAAAGAACAGCAGTGAGACTGCACAAAGTCTGCAAAATCTTCTCCAAGAAAATAGGTATTCAATCATTAGTTTCCTTAAATGTCTCCATATTAGAAACTTTGTATATCTTTGAAAACCAACATAGAATCTCTGATTTATCAATCTTTGACGCCACATAAGCTAACTAAATATTCCTTGAATATTCAATAACTAACATATCAGCTGAAACATAATTGTCAGCTATTGGAAACACGACGTCTTATCCTCCTGGTAGGGACATCTTATTCGGCATGTTGAAAACTGCAAGTTGAAACATCTTGTTCAACATGTTACTGCCAAGTTTGTTTTACCAAAATGTATTTCAATCATGATTCTAGAGAAATAACATAAATGTTTCCTCCAAACTCAGGTGTACCCACATGGGGCATCTAATGAAGATAAGAAGACTTTGAGAAGAATGGCCGGTAATTTATTTCTGAATGAAGATGTATTATACTAGAGAAATTTTGACATGGTCTTGCTTAGATGCATGGATAGACACGAAGCAGACATGTTGAAGAAAGAAGTTCATGAAGGGTCCTTTGGTACTCATGCAAATGGGCATACAATGGCTAAAAAGATGTTATGAGCAGGTTACTATTGCCTGAAAATAGAACCTGATTTCTGTAAATTTGTGAAGAAGTTCCATAAGTGTCAGATTTATGCATATAAGATTCATGTGCCTCCAACTCTTCTCAATGTTATTTTTCTCCTTGGCCTTTCTCAATGTGGAACATTGATATGATAGGTATGATTGAGCCCAAAGCTTCAAACCGACATTGTTTCATTTTGGTGTCCATTGATTACTTTACCACATGGTTCAGAGTAGCATCTTATTCCAATTTGACCAAGCAACTTATGGCAAGGTTGATCAAGAATCAAATTATTTACCCATAAGGTGTTCCGAGTAAGATGATTATTGATAATGGGTCGAACTTGAATAATAAGATGACGAAAGAGCTTTGTGAAAGTTTCAAGAGTGAATATCAAAATTATTTTCCTTATAGACCTAAGATGAACATGACTGTTGAAGCTGCTAACAAGAATATTAAGAAGATTATCCAGAAAATGGTTGTGACTTATAAAGATTAGCATGAGATGCTCCCTTTTTCTTTACATGGGTATCGTACATTTGTCCGCACTTCAATAATGGCAACCCCTTTTTCTCTTTTGTATGGAATGGAAGCGGTTCTCTCCATGGAGGTTGAGATCCCGTCAATGCGAGTCTTGATGGAAGCCAAGTCATCTAAGGCTGAATGGTGTTAGAACCAATTTGATCAGTTGAAGTTAATTGAAGAGAACAGAATGACAAACTTGTGTCATGGTTAGTTCTATCAAAGGATAATGAAAAGTACATTTGATAATAAGGATATTGTCTTTCCCTAAAGATTTCCATGGCAAGTGGACTTATAATTATGAAGGCTCGTATGCTGTTAAGAAAGCCTTATCTGGTAGTGATATGGCTCTTAAAACTATGGATGGTAAGGAGGTCCCTCGTCTAGTGAATTCTGATTCAGTCAAGAAATACTTCGCCTAAAAAATGAAAGAACAACTCACTAACTTCAAAACCTGAAAAGGAGACTTAGGAAAAAATGAGCGTCTCGGTGGGCTATAAACTTGAAAGGGAGGTCCATTCAAAAAATTAGAGACATAAACAGAAAATAATCATCCCGGTAGATTGAAAACCTGAAAGGAAAATCTAGGAAAAAGTTAGGGATTATGGAAAGTAACTGCATCAGACAATACTTGACCATCTGAAGTGTTGTAACCCAAAATTTTCCCTCCCATATTTCTCAACACATGGCAAGTGAGGTCCCCAAATGGCTCAAGGAAGTTCAAGAGTTTACCAGACAAACTCTCTCATAAGGAAGTATACCTCAAATTAGGGTTTCTATTTTCATCAAGATGTGTGAACCAAAAAGGACTCATGTTTTCACCATTGTCCTAATATGTTCTCAAGATCATCCATGTCATGTTTCAAGCCTTGCAGAAGAAGTTTTCTCAGTCAATTGCTCAAATGTCTGAAAATCAACTATACTAGGTCAAAAGTCAACTATGGCCCACATACAATCAAACTTCAAGATTTTTGGTCAACATCCTCATTTTGAATTATTATTCATCATTTGATCAAGGGTTGATCATGATTCCTCAAGGATTGCTCACAATTCATCAAAACCCAAAGTTGCTAAATTAGGGTTTTGCAGGAAAAGTCAACTCAACTTTGACCAAGCATAACTTTCTCATACTTTATCAGAAATGACCCATCCAAAGCTCATTTTGAAGAAGATGCAATTCCCTGCAATTCATCTTTAGCTCCCAAGTTCAGAATATGCACTCATAAAAAGACATGAATTTTGACATTATAGGTCCTTTTGAAAAGTCAACAAAAACACATTTTGGGTCAAAGCTTCACACATGAATATGGAAGAATAAATTTAGATGAGACCAAAAGGGTTACTTAGAGGACATCCTAAGCTTTCTAAAAAGTCCAAGAACACCTCTCTAGGCTCAAAATTGAGAGAGTTATGCATTGGCCAAGTTGACCATTTTTGCAAAATTGCCAAAAGTCAAATGTGCTCAAATTTGTATTTTTTGCTAAATGGGCCCAACTTTTTATGCTTGCACCTCAATTATAATGTGGTCCACGACCCAAATGTTCACTCAATCATTATGTGCTTCATTTTTCAATTTATTTTGATTTTTTATTAATTAAAATTTCATTAAATCAGATAAATGATGAAAATTATCAAAGATATGATTTGATTTGTTTTTTTCACAGTTTGGCAATCAAGATATGCTGAGTAAACAAGATCAATTCGAGTTAAGGCCAATTGGTACAAGAAAGGCATGATTTCGCTCAAAATAGGAACATATCATATAACTTGAAAATCAAATCAAATCTTGGATAAATGTAAAGATTCATGCCAAGTTTATTAACCTAATTCATTCTAGGTTATATAATGAAGCTTTCCAGATCAAAAAACAGGGGTTGGAAGTCGTGTAAAGCATATAACGAAACTCCAAAAATTGGCAAAAAAGTGAGGTTCAGTTTGCAATTTAAGGGACAATTCAGAGAAATTTGAGGCCAACAATCTATTCCAGGACATCCCAAGAAGCTATTCCAATCGCTCCCAGGGCCTGAAGCACTCAGAAACACGCCATACACCTCATGCAGTTTGCAAGCTTTTTCAAATTTGATTATTGCAATTTACGCATCATTAGCACTGTTGATTGTTATATTCATGTTTGTCATCATGTTTGCAAGCTAACTGTGATACGGTGGGAGAACTGACTTGGGATTTTGTGTTTGTGTTCGCAAATGTTTCGGTTTAGCAAGAGTCGCCACCTACTTTTTATTTTATCCTAAGGAAAGGTCAAAAAGCACAGGAAAGACCTTTGAGATATTTTCTTGAGTTCGGGGAGTAGATTATAGAAAGGGAAGGTATTAGCACCCTTTCTATCCATGGTTATCCATGGGCTCTTAGTTACTTGCTTAGTTCACTTGCTTTGCTTTTCAATTGTTTGAAATGGTGCTTTGTGTGTAATTTTGAAAGATGTTTTGAAAAGAGACCATCGTTGTGGCAACCTTTGTAATGATTCTTGTTTTGAATGTATACAAAGGTGTTTTTGTCTTTTGAAAAGTTTTTCAATGTTTGAAAGTAGGGTTTTGAAATTTATGTTGTGAAGTGTATTTTGAAGATAGCAAGGATGTTTTTGCAAGTTTTGATCAAGTAACTAAGAGTTGTCTACCCTATTTTAACTCAAAGATATTTCTTATGTTTTTAACCCTTTTAAGAGTGTTGTTTCACCATTGTATTTGGTGAACAACCTTGTGTTACGATGTTAAACGGGACAGGCGCGGGTCATCATATAGACCATGATAGCAATGGTGTCAAGTATGTTTGGCAATTTTCTTGAGGGACTTGATCATTTTGTTTAGGCAACTCAGATAGCGTCATCGAGGGACTATGATCTTTTATTTTGTTTTTGTTTTGCCAAAGTACTTGACATGCATACCATGGCCTAATTTTGAAGGCAACAAGTGGATTGAAACCCTAGGGGTGCAAGTGTGCATTGTGTTTATTTTTTATGCATTGTTATCTTTGGATTAGGTCAAGCTAATTGTTGATTTTATTTTGCATACAAACCCTAGGTCTAATCATGGCATAATTGAAAGCATCTAAAGGTGCGAGAATTTAAATTCTACACTATTACAACATGATATATGGAGGGGGGTACAAATTTGAATTGGGGATTATTTTGCAAGAAATTAAATCCTAACTTATTACAACCAAATTGAATGTACAAGATAGAATATGTACAATAAATAAATACAGTAAATAAGTGTTAAATAAAATGTGTTATGCAAAAAGGATTTTTATATATGTAAAAGTATTTTTAAATATGAAGTATAAATAAAAAAGCCAATTTTAATTATTTTATTCTTTAGGGCAAAACCCTAATTTTTTTAAATAAATGGTATTATTTATTATTTATATACAATAATGTATTAATTTATACAAAAATATAAGTATATTAAAAAAATGGTATTTTTAGTAAAACATATTAATAAAAATAAAAATGTATTATTTTTGTATTTTTTGTTCTAATTATTTAATAAAATAGTATATATGTGTATTAATATATATATTAAATATATGAAGTGTATAAAAAACAAAAATTAATTATTAAAAAAAATGTATATATTGTAAGGAAATATTTTCAAGTGTGAATAATAAAAATAAATGAAAACAAACATATTTTTTACATTATTTTTAGGTTTTAATAAAAAGAATATAAAGCATTTAAACATTTTTATACTAGTAATAATTAAAATAAACTCCAAATAAATACAAAAATTTATGAAAATAATTTTTAAGTATTTTTTATATCAGAAAATAAAATATCAAAATCAGAAATGGAACAAAAATGCAAAAATGACAAATATACAAGAAATGGGTCAGGGGGGTGTAAAAAGAAAAGAGTGGGGTGCCAAAAGCAAGCCTGTACAGGCCCAGCCCAAACCAACTTCATCTTCTTCCTTTGAACAGAAATACGCGCGCTTCTGTACACAAATGCTATCTCCTGATTCCTTGATTTTTTGACAAAACTCATAACATGAAACTTGTAGAGCATCAAACAACGAATCCAACCATATAAAAAACTTAAGCTAACTCTTAAAGACCAGAGAGAATTTCTCTGGCCCTAATTCTTAACCTAGTTTTTTCAGAAAGTTCATGGATGAAATTCTCCTAGCACGATTAATATAAATGAAAACTAAGCACATGTATGGTTTCAGGGCTATGAATACAACATCTTTCATTCATAAACCCAAGTCTAACTATTCCTAAATAGAGAGATAGAAGTTCATAAAATACCTGTTTCAGTTGACTTCGAGCTGGATAATGTAGCAACTTCCAAGGGTGCTTGAGGTTCTTTTGAGCTTGCCTGAGGTCCAATGAAGCTTTTCCAATGCTTGGCTTGTTTTGAAGTAGCCTGAATCATGCTACAAAACTCAACCTGCAAAGCTTTGAAACAAAAATGGCAATGTGTGTTAATGGTGTTACAGCTAGCAATGGAGGTCTCGAATAGTTCAGGTGAGTTGAATGGAAGGTATTGGAACAAATTTGAGGCAAAACGCACGACGGAAAGTGGAGATGGAAGTGATTCTGCAAGGGTTGCCCTGTTTTGGAGAAAAATAGTGATTTTGTGTACAAGGGAGTTTGAGTGGTGAAAGGCTCGTGTTTATGACTCAAAGGGTTGTGTGAAATGTGTTTGCAATCTTTTTGTAAACTAACAATGACTGGTTTTCAAGTTGAGAGGATTTTGGACAATTTCTTCTCTGTGAAGCAAGAATGTCTAACTTGTCAATGCAGGCATGTAATGCCTATCTTGTATGCTGCATCTTTTGCCCTTGATACTTGCAATTTGTGGATTTGATCTTTCCTCAGAGATATGGCCCCATGCCTCAAAGATCTTGGTTTGACATAAAGTGTAACTTTACAAAAATGGCATTATACCTTTTTCCAAATAGGGATTAGTTTTGCATGCAATGTCCAAATGACCAAGATAATGCCTTAGCTCAGTGGATTTGCATTCAATTAAGGAGTGTAAAATAGTTTAGAGGCCTGCAAGCTAGTACAAAGGATGCTGATTTGAAAATGCAAGTTGTATGAACATGTATTGGCCATGGATCAAAGTGAGTTTTTGCCAACTTCAAGCATTCGATTCTCCTTAACCACAAAGGTGTTTGAGGAGTTATTGGACAATTTGGAAAGCTTGCAACATGTACTATAATCCATATTTGAAATGAAACTTGAAACTCCAAGTGAAACTATGTGAAAAATGTCCAAGAAGATGGGTCAAAATCCTGCCTAAACTAGGACAAAATTTCTCTAAGTTAAAAGTTTTAGTACCCTTGTTCCAAAAATCATAACTTCAGATACAAGCCTCTTTTGAGAAAACTTTGTGAATAAAAGTTGTAAAATTTGTGATGGACTACAACTTTCATGTTTCAAGTTTTGTTTGAATCCATTTGCATCTTGGTGAAAAAATGGGACAAAGTTAGGAAAAAATAAGAAAATTTCACATATTAGAAAATTTCTAAGTTATGAATTTTTTCCATTTTAAACCCTAATTTGCATTTTTGGGTTTCTTGATGAACAAGTTTCATAATTTGACATGTCTTGATGAAAAATGACCCTTGGCACTTGATTTTGACCAAAAAGTCAAAGTTTGACTTTTCAGTGTACAGTCAAATTTTGATCAATTGACTTAAAAATTCATTTGTCAATCCTATGCACTTGAGATCTTTTGAACTTTTTAAATGGGTCAAGACAATGTCATTGAGTCCTTGAGTCCATTTTTAAGCTTGATTTGCCATTGGTTAGGTCAAATAGTCAAAAATTTCCTTTGTACAATCAAAACCCTAAAAATGAGCATTTTGCCCTTTTGATGATCTGATCAAATTTCTTGTGGAATTGTGATCCAAACATGATCAAATGGTTCATATGAGTTCATAATGTTGATGTGAATCAAATTTCACGAGGTTTGACTATCAATTGGCCACAGTTGACTTTTCCCCCAATACAGTTGATTTCTAGGTCAACTGTCTAACTGACTGGGCAAAAATTTGGATCTAGGCTTGAAACTTGGTATGGACAAACTTGTGAGTCCAATATGAAGTATGAAAGTCACTTTGGGAATTGTAGGTAAGAACATCACTGTGAAAACTCAAACCCTAATTTAGGTCAACAGTGCAAGGAGGTGTCTTGAGCAGAGCAAACCCTAGCTTGATCTTGAGTTCCAAGAGTCTTGTGATGAAAAATGTTGATGAAACGAGAGGGAAAATTTTGGGGTACAACAGTTTCCCCTGTTCAATCTTCTTGAACCTGAAGAGTTAGATTGGCAAGTTTGCCTTTCGCGACTCGAAGGTAAAAGAGGATTGGACACTAGAGTGCCCGTAAATTTGCACTCGTCAGAATATAGCTGAGGAAATGGGCTTAAAGATGCCATTTAGAGATGATAGAATCTTGTTGGAGATGGGCTTAAAGACGCCATCCAAGAATTTTTGTTGAATTGCAATGTGGTAGGTCAAAAGAATGAGCATTAAAATGGTATACGTGTCTGGAATGCATTTGAACTATATCTGGAGACTGAGTATGTATGCGCGAAAGAATTGCATCCGTGTCTGGAGTGTATCTGAGCTGTAACTGTATTTGAACTTTGAATGAATATCAGAATGACTGTCGTGTCTGGAGTGTATCTGTATTGTATCTGAATTCTGAATGGGCGACAGAGAAACATCAGTGTATCGAGCATCTCTATGCTGGGGATAAATTCCGAATGAGCGACAGAATGACAACCATGTCTGGAGCGTATCTG
This sequence comes from Vicia faba, assembly GCA_948472305.1. Taxonomy (NCBI): domain Eukaryota; kingdom Viridiplantae; phylum Streptophyta; class Magnoliopsida; order Fabales; family Fabaceae; genus Vicia; species Vicia faba. The sequence continues at coordinate 1,183,101,764 of OX451741.1, read as the reverse complement.
GACTGTATCTGAAATTGAGATCTGTATGAGTAGCAGAATGACTTCCGTGCCTAGAGTGTATCTGAGACTGTAACTGGGATCTGAATAACTGACAGGATGACTTTTGTGGCGACTGCACTGGGGATAATCAAACTGCTGGTGTGGAGGTTAGAATGGCATCCGTGTTTGGAGCATATATGAACTTGAAGTTGATAGTTAAATCTGAATGAGAGATAGAATGGCCGCCGTGTCTGGAGCGTATCTAGTCTGTATCAGATTGTTGAAGTCTGAATGAGTAGTAGAATGACCGCCGCGTCTGGGGTGTATCTGTACTATATTTTGACTTGAAACTGTGAATGAGTAATAGAATGACCGCCGTGTCTGGGGTGTATCCATACTGTATCTGAATAATTGTTAATGATAGCCTTTTAATCTTATCCTGAAAAGGGTAAAATGTTAGCTAAAACACAAAGTTATGCTGCATGATATGTACGATGCAATGAATCAATGTTTATGTTATGTGGATGTGAGGGATGTGCATGTAAGCTGAGTAGTTGTCTTGTTGTGGAAAATAAATCTTTGACAAACTGGAGGTAATGAAATCTTTGACTGCTGTCGGGGAAAGTAAATCTTTGACCGATGCTGGGGATTCCAAAAATATTTGATTATTGAAGATGAGAAATCCTTGCTGACTGCTTGGGGGTTAAAGATCTCTGATTGTTGAGAATGAGAAATCCTGGGGCCACTGCTGGAGATTGAAAATCCTCGGCGATTTGTAGGGAATAACAAGGTCTTTGACAACTTCTGCGGGGAATGAGAATCCTTCATGACTCTCCTGGGATGTAGGGAAAACTCTGAAAATCTCTACTGGGGAGTTAAAACCTAGGAGTTTTCTGCTTGGAGAAATGAGACCGAGAATCTTCGATCTTGCAGGGAGATAACTCTGTGGGGGAAATGTTCACTATTCTGGCTCCGCTGGGGATAGGATTTTCAGGGTTTTCGGGCTCCACTGGGGATCTTGAAGTTTAACTCTGGTGGGAATTTTGAAACTTAACTCAGCTGGGGAATCAAGTTTTTAGAATGCACTGGCTCCACTGAGGATCTTGAAGCTTAACTCCGCTGGGGAAATTTACTCCAAATTTTAGCTTTGTTGAGGATCTGAATGATGTATCGTAGGGGATTTCTTCTGAAATGGCATAAAGATATCTTCCTACACCTTCAATCTATCAGTAATTATCCTTTTTCAATTTTGTTCTGTTTGTAAGCCGTGATTATATTCAAAATGCATATGCCTATTTAACAAAACATTGGACGTTTTCAAATAAAAACACAAGTGTAAAAAAAAGAAAGATAAGCAAATTTATGCACTTTGAAGTATATTTGTATTTAACTTTTGTGAGTATCTTTGTACAAAGGAGACAGACAACCTAGTAAGAGAATGTTGTCGTAAAAATTGAAAAAATTTATACAAAAGAAAGATGGCTATGTGTAACAATTCCATGGGATTCCTATTCTGCTATAGCCTTCACAACTCTAAATATCTTGTCCATTTTCTTAAAGTGATCCGACGATATATAGTCATACGCTTTTAATTCCCTAACTTTTTCCTGGACCTCCCTTTCAAGTTTTTGATCCATTGGGAAACCCTTTTTTTCCCAAGTCGCCCTTTCGGGTTTTCAACTTGCCGGGTGTACAGCTTTTTTTTTGTTTTATCCCTAATTTTTTCCTGAACCACCCTTTCGAGTTTTCGATTCAACGGGATGCCCATTTTTGCCCAAGTCGCCCTTTCGGGTTTTCAACTTGCCAGGTCACTTTATGCGTAGTATCTTTTGACTATGTCTGTGTTCGCAGGGTGCGGCAAGTCTTCATCGTCCATGGTGGTCAGAATCATTGCCCCACCAGAAAAGATGCTCTTGATCACAAATGGTCCTTCGTAAGTAGGAGTCCACTTGCCCCTGGGATCACTTTGCGGTAAGATGATCAACTTGATTACAAGATCTACAACTTGATATACTTGACGTCTGACTTTCTTGTTGAAAGCCTTGATCATCCGTTTTTGATACGTCTGACCATGACAAACAACAATAAGTCGCTTCTCGTCGATCAAATTAAGTTGGTCAAGCCAGGTCTGAATCCAATCGTCTTCACTCAAAACGGAATCCTTCATAATCCTTAAAGAAGGAATCTGAACTTCCATAGGCAAAACAACTTCCATGCCATTCACCAAAGAAAATGGGGTTTCCCCTGTCGAAGTACGTGCTGTGGTACGATATCCATGCAGAGCAAATGGTAACATCTCATGCCAGTCCTTGTAGGTGACTGTCATCTTTTGAATGATCTTTTTGATATTTTTGTTCGCGGCTTCAACAACACCGTTCATCTTCGGTCGATAGGGAGATGAATTGTGATGATAAATCTTGAACTGTTCGCAAAGAGCGGTGATTATAGTGTTGTTCAAATTCGTACCGTTGTCTGTGATGATCCTGTCGGGGACACCGTACCGGCATATGAGGTTCTTCTTGATAAAGCGGGCAACCACATTCTTTGTAACTGAGGCATAGGAAGCTGCCTCGACCCATTTGGTAAAATAATCAATAGCGACCAAGATGAAGCGATGTCCATTGGATGTCGTAGGCTTGATCTCTCCAATCATGTCAATGCCCCATATTGTGAATGGCCAAGGAGCTGTCAGAATGTTGAGAGGAACAGGAGGAATATGTACCTTGTCGGCATAGACTTGGCATTTGTGACAAGTACGGTAATGTTGATAACAATCAGCTTCCATGGTAGACCAGTAGTAGCCTGCCCTTAGAATCTTCTTATCCATCGTATGTCCACTCAAGTGGGTGCCAAATGTGCCACTGTGTATCTCGGTCATGATCAACTCTGCTTCAGCTTTGTCCACACAACAAAGTAAAACACAATCATGGCTGCGCTTATAAAGAATGCGATTGCTTAGGAAGAACTTGGCAGCAAATCTCCTTAAGAACTTTTTGTCATTGACGGAAGCTCCTTCAGGGTATTCTCTAGTCTGGAGATACCTTTTGATTTCATGAAACGAGGGTTGTTCCACTACTTCTTCGGTATTAATCTCATGACAGTGCGCAGGTTCGTCCATTCGCTCGATGGTAATTTGGGGGGCCTAGCTATCCCAGTTGAGTTTAAACATGGAGGACATTGTAGCCAGGGCATCTGCCAGCTGATTTTCTTCTCGCGGGAAATGCTCGAAGGTAATCTGCTCGAAATAAGGCAACAATGTTAATACATGTTCTTTGTATGGGATAAGATTAGGATGTTTAGTGTACCACTCTCCTTTGACTTGACTGATAACCAAAGCTGAGTACCCAAATACGACCAAAGATTTGATTCCCAAGTCTATAGCAGCCTTGAGACCAAAGATGCAAGCTTCATATTCAGCCATATTGTTGGTACAGCTGAAGCAAAGTCGGGCAGTGAAGGGTGTATGGCAACCTTCCGGAGAAATGAGTACCGCATCGATACCGTTGCCAAGTGCATTGGAAGCACCATCAAAGTACAGGGTCCATCGAGATCCTTTTTCAAGTCCTTCATACGGTCTGTTACCCTCAATGTTGTCCAAAGTCATGATGTCCTCGTCCGGGAAGTCGAATCTCATAGATTGGTAATCTTTGACGGCTTGATGATCTAGATGGTCAGCTAGTACACTCCCCTTTATAGCATTTTGGGTAGTATAATGGATATCATACTCATTCAGGATCATTTGCCATCTAGAAATTCTTCTAGATAAAGCAGGCTTCTCGAAGATATACTTGATCAGATCCATCTTAGAAATCAACAAAGTGGTATGAGTCAACATATATTGTCTCAGCCGGCGAGAAGCCCATACCAAAGCGCAACAAGTTTTCTCGAGCAGTGAGTAGCGAGTCTCACAATTAGTAAACTTTTTTCTAAGGTAATAAATGGCATGCTCTTTTCGGCCAGACTCGTCATGTTGGCCCAACACGCACCCCATTGAGTTATCCAAAACAGTCAGATACATGATTAACGGCCTTCCTTCGACGGGTGGCATCAAAATAGGAGGTTCTAGTAAATACTCCTTGATCTTATCAAAAGCAACTTGATAATCATTTTTCCATTCAACTACCTGGTCTTTCTTCAACAGCTTGAAGATTGGCTCACAGGTAGATGTCAGGTGAGAGATGAACCTGGCGATATAGTTTAAGCATCCCAAGAATCCTATAACCTCCTTTTCAGTACGGGGGGCAGGCATTTCTTGTATAGCCTTCACTTTAGCTGGATCAACCTCAATGCCTTTGTTGTTGACAATAAATCCCAAAAGTTTACCAGACCTAACCCCAAAAGTGCACTTGCTTGGGTTCAGTCTGAGCTTATACTCCTTCAACCTGGCAAACAGCTTCTGCAAATGATCAAGGTGTTCTTCTTCTGTCTGTGATCGAGCTATCATGTCGTCTACGTAAACTTCGATCTCATGATGTATCATATCATGAAACAAAGCTACCATGGCGCGTTGATAGGTTGCCCCTGCATTCTTCAGTCCGAATGGCATCACTTTGTAGCAGAAGGTACCCCATTGCGTGACAAAAATAGTTTTCTCCATGTCCTCGGGGGCCATTTTGATCTGGTTGTATCCCGAGAATCCGTCCATGAAGGAAAATACCTTGTGCTGAGCTGTGTTGTCAACCAAGATGTCGATATATGGCAGTGGAAAATCATCTTTGGGGCTAGCCCTGTTTAAATCCCGATAGTCCACACATATTCTAACTTTCCCGTCCTTCTTAGGCACGGGCACAATGTTAGCAACCCATTATGGATAGGAAGTAACAGCCAGAAATCCAGCGTTGAATTGTTTCATTACCTCAGCTTTAATCTTCTCAGACATGTCAGGCCTCATTCAGCGGTCCTTTTGCTTGATTGGTGGACAATCTTATCTTGTAGGGAGACGGTGAACCACGATATTCGTTTCCAACCCTGGCATGTCTTCATAAGACCAGGCGAAGATTTCAACATATTCGTTCAACAACTGCACTAAGCGCTCCTTGACACTTAGTTCCAGGTTGGCACCCACTTTTACTTCTTTCCTGTCTTCCTCTGTCCCTAAGTTAATGGTTTCTAGCAACTCTTTGTGAGGCAAAATGGCCCTCTCTTCTTGTTGTAGAAGTCTGGCTAATTCTCTTGGCACTTCACAGTCTTCGTCAACTTCGTACTCAGCATGATTGACCAAATCTTCAGAGTTATCGAAGGCGGAAGCAGAATAGTCACCCATGGAATCCGGAGTGGATGGGTACCTGCATTTGTGAGTGTGGGTGTGTGTAAGGGATAGTCATCCTTAAACAAAAAAAAATGCAAAAGGAAAGGAAATGATCACAACAGTTTATAGATGAAAAATGTCCAATGATTCATTAAAACATGGCATATGATTATGAAGAAAATCAAGCCCTTACAAATGGACCTACATGCCCCGGGCAAGGCATGAGGTGAAAATAGTGTGCGAATTGTTTTAATTATTACAGACCATAAATGGGAAATTGTTCAAAGATAAAATTACTGGTTGATAAAGGTGATGGGAACAAAATCCTTTGAATCCCAGTTGATCAAACCCCCTTCGTTGGTCGGAAAGATCCAATCTTCAAAGTGGATCTCTTCATCCTTATCGTCTACAGCATTGATTCCATGGTGTGAGATCTTGATGGGTGGCCCTCCAGCCTTGGAGCGTCGCATAGCATTTTGTCCTGCAGTAGTGAACCCTAAACCAAACTTGTCTGTCTTATGGGGAAAATCAGGTAATTGCCCCCATACTGTACTCTTCCCTTCTTTAACCACAGCCTCTACGTCCTTGAGAGATGCCATTCTAGATACATGCTTGGGAGTAGTAGGCACTTCAACCATTGTCTTCGCAACTACTACTTCAGGAGAGACTTCCTCGAAATGTTGAAAAGGTGTTTCGATGAACTCGCCATCCAACTCCACATAATGGAAGGAATTGAGATGACTAATCATGTACTCTTCCTCGCCGTGCACTGTTATAATCTTACCCTTAACATGATATATCAGCATTTGGTGCAAAGAGGAGCTAACTGCCCCAGCATAATGGATCAACGGTCTTCCTAACAAACACGAATATGACGGACGGATGTCCATCACGTAGAAGGTGGAGTTGAAAACCTCTGTGCCTACTTTGATAGGAATATCAACCTCTCCATGAACCATTCTTTTGGAACCATCAAAAGCCCTAACAACGATGTTACTAGGTTTGAGGGTCAGTCCTTCGCAGTCCAAACGGTCTAAGGCTTTCTTCGGCAGCACATTCAAGGAAGAACCAGTATCAACTAAAACATGGGCGAGGGTGGTTCCCCTGCATTTAACTAAGACATGTAGCGCGTCGTTGTGTTTCCTTCCTTTGGGAGTCAAGTCAACATCGGAAAAGCCAAGGCCATTATCAGCAGTAAGACTAGCCACACATTCTTGAAACTGGTCAGCCGAAGTCTCTTGGGGTACATGTGCCTCCTTCAAGAATTTGATTAGGGCCTTAGCATGGGCCTCAGAACAGAGTAGAAGAGCCAACATTGAAATTTTAGAAGGGGTCTGCCCTAATTGTTCCACAACATCGTAGTCACTTTTTCTGATTATTTTCAAGATTTCATCCATATCTTTCTGAGTGGTTTCGGGGATAACCACAGCATGAGCCTTCGTCCTGACAGGAACTTCTAGTATCCCCTTACCCTTGTTAGTAGTATCGGCATATGGTCTTTCTTCAGGAGTATCCAATTCTTCAATCATTGGGCCTTGCACAGATGGTCCAACAGGTACAGAAGCTTTCAAGGGTCCGAAAACTGCTCGAGGGGGGCAATCTCCGGAGAAAAGATCCGACCACTGCGGGTTATCTTTCTTGTACCCGCAATGTTCCCTATATCAGGGTTTTCTTCTTCAGAATTTTCTTGGACTGCCTCAATTTGCTTGATACCATGATAGAAGATTTCTCCTCCATAGTTCCATGGTATCATTTTGCTTGATTGGTACGGGACAGGTCCCGGCATGGTGATCTTTAAAGGTACACATTCAGAGTTGGGTGTAATCCTGACAGGCCTTTTGTAAGGCTTGGGAGGATTGTCGAAAATGGTTATGATTGCGATATCGTTGGTTGAAATAGCAAAAGTATCAGGAGTAATAGGATTGAAGGTATCAACATGGGTTTTCTGGAAAAGTATCTCTTGGGTATCCATCAGGCGTTGGACACCTGACTTCAACATTGGGCAATCACCTCGTATGTTCAAACAAAAGTAGCAGTCTTTACCACAACCAGGAAAGATCTCGGCTCTCATCAAATTTTCTTTAATCACAGGTAACAGCGTCAATAGGTCAACAACATCAGTAACATGAAGGTCCTCCATAACAACATGAACATTATTACCGTGCTTGGGCATCGGAGCAGAAATCACATTGGGCTTCTCAGGCGCATCGAATTCTACTTCTTTGGCATCAATCAAGTCCTGGATTTTGTTATTAAGCACCCAGCAATTATTGGTATCGTGTCCAACATTGTCGGAATGGTAAGCACATTTGGCATTGGAGTGGTAGTATGGAGAGGAGGTGTTAGGATTTTTTGGAGCTTCCTTTAAATTGGTAAGATTCAACTTCAAGAAGTGGGGGAGTACCTGAGCTGGCGTTATGTTGATGCAGGTGAACTGCCGTTGTGGCCTTTCTACCCGTTGTTGATTAGGTCTCGACTGATTGTTACGAGGTTGATCATTTGAAGAATTTTGAATCATCACCGCCCCTATAGTCGGGCGGCGCTCGGTTCTTCCCTGACCCTTCTGAGAATACACAGCAGAAGCTTCCTTCTTAGCCGGGAAAGGTTTTTTAACAACTGTGGATGCATAAGCATCCTTTTGAATCTTTCCACTTTTAATACCGGCCTCAACCCTTTCGCCAGTCAAAATTAGTTCAGTAAATCCCGCGGAAGAACTCCTGATTAGATGAATGAAGAAAGGGCCAGACAGGGTCCCCAGAAACATGTCAACTAACTCCCTATCTGACAACACCGGTTGCACCCTTACAACTAGATCACGCCACTTCTGGGCGTACTCTTTAAACCCTTCATTGGAAGCCATCCCCATACTTTGTAACTGAGTACGAGTGGGTGCCAAATCAGTATTGTATTGATACTGACGGTAAAAAACAGCTGCTAAGTCTTCCCAATTGTGAACCTCTGATCTCTCGAGCTGATAGAACCAATCCAACTGTGTGCCAGACAAACTGTCTTGGAAAAAGTGTATCCAGAGGTCTTTATCAGATGAGTGGGGTTGGATTTTTCTGACATACGATCTCACGTGCATCTTTGGGCAAGACAGACCGTCTTACTTGGCAAATGTTGGCACCTTGAACTTGGGAGGAAAAACAATCCCAGATACCAATCCTAGTTCTTCAAAATCCAAACCGGGTACCCTCTGCAACTCCATGGCTGCCAGTTTATCCTCAAGATTCTTATATTTATCATCCACTGGTGGATACTGTTGTTCGGAGTATTCTTCGTCTTCGTCTTCTTCCTATTCCTCCTCTTCAACCTCAGATTCAGAAGGTATAGTAGTCCATTTCCCTTTACCGGCCCCTTCGTCAGACGTTGAGGGGAACTCAAGAACTCTCCTAGCCTGATGCTCAAATCTCCTTCCCAAAGTGGCTACTCCAGGTCTCTTTTTCTTTTTCTCTTTATTCTTCTCCAACAGAGCTTTGAGGTCCTCTTGACCCTTTGCCAAGGTCATGAGGAGTTGCTGGAATTGTGAATTTTGTGCCTGCAGATCCTTTACCGTTTGCTCAAAATCCATCTTGCTAAAATAAAAAGCAGAAAGATAAGGAAACCTGGTGTGAAGACCTGTTTATGCATATGATGAATGGTATGTTATTCATGTAATGCATTCAAGGATTTAGAAATTCAAATTTGTTGCAAACAAAAAGAATGCACGTCATATTAAGAAGAAATTGTTAGTACATAAGTGCCCCATGGGCAAAATATTACAAAATTCTTAATGTAAAAAGACATTGCGCATCCTCTTTGGTGCGATGTAAGTGTTGAGAGTTTCCTCCTCATGAAGTCGGTGGGTAAGCTCCAAAACCTTCTTCTCACTGGCATAGAAGCTGGCTTCGAAAGTTTTTCGTTCTTCCTTGAGTTGGATCCAACTCTTTTGCATTTCTTCCCATGATGTTGGCATGTCAGGATGTAGGATGGTGTATGGAACCTCTCCTTCCATAACAGGTTCTTTGATCAAGGGGAGAATGTGAGGGTATGGCATCATAAGATTCTGAGCGCGGGTTCATACCCACTTGAGATAAGGCTCAAGGGGGATGGAATTCTTGTGCCCTAGTGTCTTACTATCTACCTTGTTGGGCATCCTCCAAGCTCTGATAAACCTTTGTCGAAGTCCTTGCGCATCGTTGTCGAAGTCAAAAACTAGGTCAGGAATCAGCATGTCATGAGGGTCATCCCTCCGAGCATATCCAAACTGTCTCAAAGCTAGACAGGGGTTGTAGGTGATGCCTCCCCTAATGCCAAGTAGTGGGACGTTAGGAAATTACCCACAACGATCAATGATGATGATATTTTCTCTGGACCGAGAACACCAATGTACATCAGAATGTGTGAGGGTCATCAATCGTTGTGACCACCTTAAACCCTGCTCATTCTTCAAAATTGATTGTGGAAGGTGAGAAATAAACCACCTTTCTAGGAGAGGAGTACAGCACATGAGAACACCTCTTTTCCTTATTGTTCGTGTGTAAAATGAGTGTAGGATGTCCCCAAGCAATGTGGGTATAAGATTCCTGGATATGAAAATCTTGACAACGTTCACATCTATAAGTTGATCAGGGTTTGGGAACAAGACCAGCCCATATATGAGGAGTGCCACAATCTCTTCAAAGGCTTGTAGATCAAGAGAATTCCAGCAGTCTTGTGCCTTCTTAAACAGAAACTTTGCCAAGAAACCCTTGACACCACTTCTGGTTTCCCAGTGCCCCTTGATGTCAGATGGTTGCAAGTGTAATACTTAAGCAACATCTTCAGGCTTTGGTTATATTTATGTACCGTTGTAGGGTAGTTGATGAACAATAGGAATTCTCAGGAGTTAAGAAAATTCCTCCAAAGTAGGCACCAACTGGTAATCAGGGAATGTGAAACAGTGGTGTAGGGGGTCATAGAATTGGAAGAGGACTTTCACCAAGTCTTCTTCAATGTTGGTGTTGACCAAGTTGAGGAGTATACCATGTCTTTCACTGAAGAGAGAATTCTCTGGAATCCTAGAAGTAAACTCCTTGAGTTGAGGAGGGATTCTCACAAGGTTGACTTGAATTGTTTTCCTGCGAAGAGATTCCATGACCTACAAAACAAGAACAAAGATGAAGATCTAAACCCTTGAAATGGTTAGTGGATGCATATGATGCTTTATGATGTTCATGATGTATGCACAAACACATGTACAAGCAAATCACACAAAGCCCAAGTTTTAGGCTTGCATGAGGTTCCATAGGTAAGTGCCCTCTTGAGTTTAGTTGGCTCAAACTTGTCCTATAAATAGTAATCGGGTTCTAAGGAGCTCAATATCACTGGATTGTTTTCTATGTTCATTGTTTTGGTTTAGCCACTTAACTAGCGACCAAAATATTCTAAGAAAACAACCCTCAATGAGTGTAGTATCGAGTATCTACCAACTTCATACTGCACCAAAGCCGGTCATCTCACTACCCTTAATAAAAGGCCAAGATGGTCAAGTAAGGTTCTAAGAGTTCATTAGTGCTTCATGACATCACTCAGCGGCCCTGTATTCTCTTTGATTGACTCAAAGGCTACTGGTACTCACAAATATGTCGCACTAATATAGCTATTGCTTCAACCGTGTCGGTATACCCCGCACAGTTTCCACAACGTATTGCTATTTACCTATGAATGTTTCCCAAATCCGGGTGGAGGATTTCAAACCCAAATAAGAGAACCAAATGTAAAGCAATCAAAGCAAACAATAATCATGCAAAGGGTGATCTAGGCCCTAAGGTTACTCCACTTTTAGAAATATCCCCAGCAGAGTCGCCAGTTCTGTGATACGGTGGGAGAAATAACTTGGGATTTTGCATTTGTGTTCGCAAATGTTTCGGTTTAGCAAGAATCGCCACCGACTTTTTATTTTATCCTAAGGAAAGGTCAAAAAGCACAGGAAATACCTTTGAGATGTTTTCTTGAGTTCGGGGAGTAGATTATAGAAAGGGAAGGTATTAGCACCCTTTCTATCCATGGTTATCCATGGGCTCTTAGTTACTTGCTTAGATCACTTGCTTTGCTTTTCAATTGTTTGAAATGGTGCTCTACAATTGTTTGAAATGGTGCTTTGTGTGTGATTTTGAAAGATGTTTTGAAAAGAGACCATCGTTGTGGCAACCTTTGTAATGATTCTTGTTTTGAATGTATACAAAGGTGTTTTTGTCTTTTGAAAAGTTTTTCAATGTTTGAAAGTAGGGTTTTGAAATTTGTATTATAAAGTGTATTTTGAAGATAGCAAGGATGTTTTTGCAAGTTTTGATCAAGTAACTAAGAGTTGTCTACCCTATTTTAACTCAAAGATCTTTCTTATGTTTTTAACCCTTTTAACAGTGTTGATTCAGCATTGTATTTGGTGAACAACCTTGTGTTAGGATGTTAAACGGGACAGGCGCGGGTCATCGTATAGACCATGATAGCAATGGTGTCAAGTATTTTTGGCAATTTTCTTGAGGGACTTGATCATTTTGTTTAGGCAACTCAGATAGCGTCATCGAGGGACTATGATCTTTTATTTTGTTTTTGTTTTGCCAAATTACTTGACATGCATACCATGGCCTATTTTTGAAGGCAACCAGTGGATTGAAACCCTAGGGGTGCAAGTGTGCATTGTGTTTGGTTTTCATGCATTGTTATCTTTGGATTAGGTCAAGCTAATTGTTGATTTTATTTTGCATACAAACTCTAGGTCTAATCATGGCATAATTGAAAGCATCTAAAGGTGCGAGAATTTAAATTCTATACTATTACAACATGATATAGGGAGGGGGTACAAATTTGAATTGGGGATTATTTTGCAAGAAATTAAATCCTAAATTATTACAACCAAATTGAATGTACAAGATAGAATATGTACAATAAATAAATATAATAAATAAGTGTTAAATAAAATGTGTTATGCAAAAAGGATTTTTGTATATGTAAAAGTACTTTTTAATATGAAGTGTAAATAAAAAAAGTCATTTTTAATTATTTTATTCTTTAGGGCAAAACCCTAATTTTTTTAAATAAAAGGTATTATTTATTATTTATATACAATAATGTATTAATTTATACAAAAATATAAGTATATTAAAAAAATGGTATTTTTAGTAAAACATATTAATAAAAATAAAAATGTATTATTTTTGTATTTTTTGTTCTAATTATTTAATAAAATAGTATATATGTGTATTAATATATATATTAAATGTATGAAGTGTATAAAAAACAAAAATTAATTATTAAAAAAAATGTATATATTTTAAGGAAATATTTTCAAGTGTGAATAATAATAATAAATGAAAACAAACATATTTTTTACATTATTTTTAGGTTTTAATAAAAAGAATATAAAGCATTTAAACATTTTTATACTAGTAATAATTAAAATAAATTCCAAATAAATACAAAAATTTATGAAAATAACTTTTAAGTATTTTTTAAATCAGAAAATAAAATATCAAAATCAGAAATGGAACAAAAATGACAAATATACAAGAAATGGGCCAGGGGGTGTAAAAAGAAAAGAGGGGGGTGCCAAAAGAAAGCCTGTACAGGCCCAACCCAAACCAACTTCATCTTCTTCCTTTGAACAGAAATACGCGCGCTTCTGTACACAAATGCTATCTCCTGATTCCTTGATTTTTTGACAAAACTCATAACATGAAACTTGTAGAGCATCAAACAACGAATCCAACCATATAAAAAACTTAAGCTAACTCTTAAAGACCAGAGAGAATTTCTCTGGCCCTAATTCTTAACCTAGTTTTTTTCAGAAAGTTCATGGATGAAATTCTCCTAGCACGATTAATATAAATGAAAATTAAGCACATGTATGGTTTCAGGGCTATGAATACAACATCTTTCATTCACAAACCTAAGTCTAACTATTCCTAAATAAAGAGATTAAAGTTCATGAAATACTTGTTTCAGTTGACTTCGAGCTGGACAATGCATCAACTTCCAAGGGTGCTTGAGGTTCTTTTGAGCTTGCCTGAGGTCCAATGAAGCTTTTCCAATGCTTGGCTTGTTTTGAAGTAGCCTGAATCGTGCTACAGAACTCAACCTGCAAAGCTTTGAAACAAAAATGGCAATGTGTGTTAATGGTGTTACAGCTAGCAATGGAGGTCTGGAATAGTTCAGGTGATTTGAATGGAAGGTATTGGAACAAATTTGAGGCAAAACGCACGAGGGAAAGTGGAGATGGAAGTGATTCTGCAGGGGTTGCCCCGTTTTGCAAAAAAATAGTGATTTTGTGTACAAGGGAGTTTGAGTGGTGAAAGGATTGTGTTTATAACTCAAAGGGTTGTGTGAAATGTGTTTGCAATCTTTTTGTAAACTAACAATGACTGGTTTTCAAGTTGGGAGGATTTTGGACAATTTCTTCTTTGTGAAGCAACAATGTCTAACTTGTCAATGTAGGCCTGTAATGCCTATCTTGTATGTTGCATCTTTTGCCCTTGATACTTGCAATTTGTGGATTTGATCTTGCCTCAGAGATATGGCCCCATGCCTCAAAGATCTTAGTTTGACATAAAGTGTAACTTTACAAAAATGGCATTATACCTTTTTCCAAATAGGGATTAGTTTTGCATGCAATGTCCAAATGACCAAGATAATGCCTTAGCTCAGTGGATTTGCATTCAATAAAGGAGTTTAAAATGGTTTAGAGGCCTGCAAGCTAGTACAAAGCATGCTTATTTGAAAATGCAAGTTGTTAGAACAATGTTTGAATCTAGTACCCTATATTTAAGTTTTGATGATAACAAAGTGAAAAGATACAGTATTTATATGTTTCATGTTTGAACTATATGCTGCCTAAAAATACTATGCTCTGACTTGCAGATATGCTGATTAAAATAAGCAAGATCACTTATTCAGCATCAGAACTTGACTTGAAACACCAGCATCAGAAGTTGCTGAATCAGAACGTGAAGATCAGATGATCAACTCACGCACATGCTGAAGCTTGATGAACAGAACTGCGCGTAAACACTCTGATACAGAAACAAAGTAGTTCATCAGCAGCGAAGCAGAATCAGAATGAGCCAAGCCAGAACGTGCATTAAAGAAGCAACGGTACTGTGCATTGAACGCTAATTAATTCCAACGGCATCATTCTAGACAAGATCTGCTCAAAAAGGAAAGCTTGTTATTAGCATTGAATCAAGAATATTGCATTCAACGTTCATCTTCTCAAGTGCTATATAAACAAGGCTTCGAAGATTATCATGGCTAATGCTCTCCAATTCTCTACACGCACAAAGCTGAACAATAATCTTCATCTACCAGTTTTGCTAAACCAACAAACTCTGATACTCCATTAGCGTTTAGCAACCTAGTATTCTAAGCTTAATTTGTGTATACATCACAGTTGTGATAAAGTTTTGTAGAAAACATTCACACACATTTGTTTTATACCTTTGTAAGAAAGTGTTGCCTTGACAAACCGGATTGTGGTTTGAATCAAGAAGGCTTTAGCAGTTGTTAAAGCAGATTTGTATTCAGTTGAATATAGTGAATTAAGACCTCGTTGGAGAGAGGCGAAATCACCTTGACGGGTGGACTGGAGTAGTTTGAGGTCAAACGAACCAGGATAAAAATATCTTGTCAATTGCTTTAAGATTCCAGTTTTACAATTCAACCCCCCCTTCTTGTGTTTTTCACCCCTTCAATTGGTATCAGAGCGCCTGGTTCTGAGCTAAAACACTTAACCGTGTCAGTACAAGATCCAGCGTCAGAAAAACACAATGGCAGGAAACAACTCTCATTTCAGCAATGACAACAATGAGGACAGAGACAGATTCAGCGGCAAACCTCCAGTCTTTGATGGAGAAAACTTTGATTACTGGAAAGACAGAATTGAAAGCTTCTTTCTAGCACATGATGCTGATCTGTGGGATATGGTGACAGATGGATACACGCACCCTGTGAATGCAACTGGTCAGAAGATTGAAAGAAAATCAATGACTGATCAACAAAAGCGTGATTTCAAGAATCACCATAAGGCCAGAACCATCCTCCTCAGTGCCATCTCCTATACTGAGTATGAAAAGATCTCCAACAGAGACACAGCTAAGAACATCTTTGATTCTCTCAGAATGACGCATGAGGGCAACGTTCAAGTCAAAGAAACAAAAGCTCTGGCGCTCATTCAGAAGTATGAGGCGTTTAAAATGGAAGAATCTGAATCCATTGAAACTATGTTCTCTAGATTCCAGATTCTGGTAGCTGGTCTCAAAGTTCTGGACAAAGGATACTCTACTGCTGACCATGTCAAGAAGATAATCAGAAGTTTACCCAAGCAGTGGAGGCCTATGGTTACTGCTCTGAAGCTAGCGAAGGATCTCAACAAAATCACTCTGGAGGAACTTATAAGCTCCCTCAGAAGTCATGAGATAGAGCTAGAAGCTGACGAGCCTCAGAAGCAAGGTAAGCCTTTAGCTTTAAAATCTAACAGAAAATCTGAATCTAAAGTTTTGCAGGCAGTTGAAGAAACATCTGATGGATCCTCATCAGAAGAAGACGAACTTTCCCTTCTCTCCAGAAGAGTAAATCAACTGTGGAAGCAAAGACAAAGGAAGTTCAGGAATCCCAGAAGATCTGATCAGAACGAGTCTTCTTCCAGATACAGAAGGACAGATTCTTCCTCTGGATACAGAAGATCTGAAGGCTCCTCCGGTAGCAAGAAGCCAAACACAAAAGACATCATCTGCTACGAGTGCAATGAGCAAGGACACTACAAGAGTGACTGCCCAAAGCTTCAGAGGGAAAAGCCCAAAAAGAAGTTTGGAAGAGAGAAGAAGAAAAGTCTCATGGCCACATGGGATGACTCTGACTCGTCTGAAGCTGACTCGGAATCAGATGATGAAAGGGCAAACATAGCGCTCATGGCTAACATTCCAGATGACAGTGAAGCTTCTGAATCAGACTCAGAATCAGACACAGAAGAGGTATTCCCTAACTTCGCTGTTAATTTTACAAAGGCTGAACTTGCTGAAAGCCTCAATGAAATTCTGGAACGTTATCAGCAGATTAGAGCTAAATTCAGAGACCTGAAAAGGACTCTTGAATCTGACTCTAATAAGTCTGAGAGTCTCAAATTGGAAAACTCTGAGCTGAGAGATAAAATTTTAAAATTAGAAAACTCTTTACAAAACTCTCAGAAGGAACCAATTTCTGAAACTCCTAGCAACGCTGATGAGATCATCAAGGAGTATGATCATAGTTTCCAGAAGTTCCTTGCTAAAAGCATAGATAGAAGCAGAATGGCTTCAATGATCTATGGAGTTAGCAGAAACGGCAGGAAAGGAATAGGATACCTAGGTAAGGTTCCTACACCTAAGAATGTCATGGATTTAACCATTAAACACACTCCTTTAAATTCACACTTTGTGTATGGTCACACACATGACATCAAATATACTAGTAGTACGCACTCTGTGAAACCAAAATTCAACCAGAGTTTTGGTAAAACTAACAAATCAGGACCCAAGAAGATCTGGGTACCTAAGGATAAAATAATACATGTTGCAGATATCTTTAGCAGCAAGTCAGAAACACCAGTCATGGTACCTGGACTCTGGCTGCTCACGACACATGACGGGAAGAAGGCATATGTTCCAAAGCCTGGAACTTAAGCCTGGAGGCCACGTTGGCTTTGGAGGCAATCAGAGGGGAAAGATAATTGGCTCTGGAACTGTAGGTAACAGAAATCTTCCCTCTATTAATAATGTTCTGCTAGTAGATGGATTGATGCATAACCTGTTATCCATAAGTCAATTAAGTGATAACGGTTATGATATAATCTTTAATCAAAAATCATGTAAAGCTGTTAGTCAGAAAGATGGGACTATCCTGTTTAATGGAAAGAGGAAAAACAACATTTACAAAATCAAACTTTCTGAACTAAAGAGTCAGAACGTAAAATGTCTTCTGTCTGTTAACAACGAGCAGTGGATCTGGCACAGAAGATTGGGGCATGTTAGTATGAGAAGAATATCTCAGATTAACAAACTCAATCTGGTCAGAGGACTTCCAAATTTGAAGTTCAATTCAGATGCTCTGTGTGAAGCATGTCAGAAAGGCAAATTTGCAAAACCTTCTTTTAAATCCAAAAATGTTGTTTCTACCTCTAAGCCATTAGAACTTCTGCACATTGACTTATTTGGACCAGTTAAAACTGCTTCAGTCAGTGGCAAGAAGTATGGGTTAGTAATCGTAGATGACTATAGCAGATGGACATGGGTAAAGTTCTTAAGACACAAGGACGAGTCACACTCTGTGTTTGTTACCTTCTGTAACCAAGTTCAGAATGAAAAAGATCTTAGAATCGTTAAAGTCAGAAGTGATCATGGTGGAGAATTTGAAAATAAAGATTTTGAGTCATTCTTTAATGACAAAGGCATTCTGCATGATTTCTCTTGTCCTAGAACTCCCCAACAAAATGGAGTTGTAGAACGAAAGAATAGAACATTGCAAGAAATGGCCAGAACCATGATCAATGAGACAAACGTTGCTAAGACTTTCTGGGCAGAGGCAATAAACACAGCGTGCTACATTCAGAATAGAATCTCAATAAGACCTATTCTGGAAAAGACTCCATATGAATTGTGGAAGAACAGAAAGCCCAACATTTCGTATTTTCATCCATTTGGATGTACTTGCTTTATGTTAAATACAAAGAATTATTTGAACAAGTTTGATTCTAAGGCACAAAAGTGTATTATGTTAGGATACTCTGAACGCTCAAGAGGGTACAGAGTATACAATACAGAAACACAGATTGTGGAAGAATCAATCAGTGTTCGTTTTGATGACAAGCTTGACTCTGAAAAGTCAAAGCAGAATGAAAATCTTGCAGGTATAGAAATTGAATTAGCAGGTTCTGAAGACAAGTCATCAGAAGCTCTCAACACAGACATTCCTTCAACGTCTGAAAGAAGCAATGCTAGAAATCCTACAACTGCTGCTGATCAACCTCAGAAGAGATTACCCAGAAGCAGTTTGGATCACCCAGAAGAAACTATCCTAGGAAGAAAGGAAGATCCAATCAGAACAAGAGCAAGCTTCAGAAACTCTGAAGAAACTCTTATGGGACTTGTGTCTCTGATTGAACCTTCTTCTATTGATGAAGCACTTCTGGACAACGACTGGATTCTGGCAATGCAAGAAGAGCTGAATCAATTCACCAGAAACGACGTATGGGATCTCGTTCCCAGACCAAAAGGATTCAACGTCATTGGAACAAGATGGGTGTTCAGAAACAAGCTTAATGAACAAGGTGAAGTCGTCAGAAACAAGGCACGACTGGTTGCACAAGGTTATAGTCAGCAAGAGGGGATAGACTATACAGAAACCTTTGCCCCAGTCGCCAGGTTAGAATCTATCAGACTTTTAATTTCATTTGCTGTTAATAGAGGCATCACTCTGTATCAGATGGATGTCAAAAGTGCATTCTTAAATGGTTATATAGAAGAAGAAGTTTATGTTCACCAACCCCCAGGTTTTGAAAATACAAAACATCCAGAACATGTTTTCAAACTGAAAAAGTCACTGTATGGTGTGAAACAAGCTCCCAGAGCTTGGTATGAAAGGCTAAGTAACTTTCTGCTTGAAAATGAATTCACCAGAGGGAAAGTGGACACTACTCTATTCTGTAAAACAGTTAAGAGTGACATTTTAGTCTGTCAAATTTATGTTGATGATATTATTTTTGGTTCTACTAATCCTTCTCTTGGAAGAAAATTTGCTAAGTGTATGCAGGCAGAATTTGAGATGAGCCTCATGGGGGAACTGAAATTCTTTCTAGGAATTCAGATCAATCAAACTCCAGAGGGAACTTACATTCATCAGAGCAAATACATCAGAGATCTTCTGAAGAAATTTGACCTCTCAGAATGTAAGCCATCAAAGATTCCAATGCATCCCACGTGCATTCTGGAAAGAGAAGAGGTAAGCAAAAGTGTAGAACAGAAGGTCTACAGAGGTATGATTGGTTCTCTCCTTTATCTGACAGCTTCAAGACCTGATATCTTATTCAGCGTATGTATTTGTGCTAGATTCCAATCAGATCCTAGAGAATCTCACTTAACAGTTGTTAAGCGAATTTTCAAGTATCTGAAAGGTACTACTAATCTGGGTTTGTTTTATAGAAAATCTAGTGATTACAGCTTAGTAGGCTACTGTGATGCTGATTTTGCTGGAGACAGAGTGGAACGTAAAAGTACTTCTGGAAGCTGCCAGTTTCTGGGAGAAAATCTGATCTCGTGGTCCAGCAAAAGGCAATCAACAATTGCTCTGTCAACAGCAGAAGCTGAGTACATAGCAGCAGCTGGATGTAGCACACAAATGCTCTGGATGAAAAGTCAGCTTGAAGACTTCCAGATTTTTGAGAGTAACATTCCTATTCTTTGTGATAATACTTCTGCTATTTGCTTAAGTAAGAATCCTATTTTACATTCTAGAGCTAAGCATATAGAAATAAAACATCATTTCATTAGGGACTATATTCAGAAAGGTATTTTAAACTTGAAATTTATAGATACAGACCATCAATGGGCTGATATCTTTACTAAACCCCTTTCAGAAGATAGGTTTAATTTCATTCTGAAACATCTCAGCATGAAAGTATGCCCAGAATGAAAATGTTTTAATTCCATGTATTTATCTTCAGAATGTAATTATATTACTGTGAACTTCTGATCAATCTCCTTTCAGAGAGATAGAACATGCAGATTGTATCAGATGCAAGTCTAAAGATCTGAGAGTCTAATCTCAAATACAGACGTGCTGATCACTACATCAAACAAGTGTCATCCAATCATCAGCAAATCCCTGAAGCAGAACGCGTGCACGCTTCTGAGAAAGGAAAGCGCTGATTGGGTGCATTGAGACACATGTCTGGTAACCGTTTTTAAGTATCTTTCTCAAATCCCCCAAAATCAGCAAGCATTTAATGCAAAGTAATCACGCTTGTTAATGGCAATCATTATTTTTTTCTCTCTCTTAAAAACGTTTAATTTTTCAAAATAATTTTTGAAAACTTTATTTAAGCACATTATTCTTCATTCTTATTCTTTACGCTTTCTCATAATCTCTCAAGTATTTTCTGCATATCTCCTTCAAACCTTTTTTCTCTCAAATCATTCTCAAAGCTTTGTTGTGTGAGAACAATGGCATCCTCCAGCATTTCTGCAGGGAATCAGAAGAAAGAAACTTCTGAGCAATATCAGGTGCCTACCAGAACTCTTCTCACACCGGTAAAGAATCTTGAGGTTCTCTCTGAGTTAATCATCGACTTCGAAAGCTTGAAGGATAATGGATTTGACCTAACTGAGGAAATTAGGGCTCAAAAGTGGGAGAGGTATTTCGATAGGTTGGTTGGACCAACTTTCCCCGAGCTTGTCAAGGAATTTTGGATTCACGCCAAGATTCATAAACATCTAGTCATCTCTTCTGTCATGGGAAAGAAGATAATAATTTCTGAAGACCTCATTGCTAGGTTAATCGGTCAAAGTGGTGGTGGAGTCCGTTGTGTGGACATGGCTGATAGATGCCCTGATATAGGTGTGGTAGCCAACAGCATTTTCACTCTTGGATTTCCCAGCAGCAAAATTAAGGATCTGAAGGATCACTGCAGAGTATGGGCCAACATTGTTCTGGGCTGTTTCAATCACAGGAAGCCAACAAGCTCTCCTGATTATATAAACGTGGATCAGCAATTTCTGATCTACTTTATTGATCAGAGGGTGAAGATCAATCTGGCACACTTCCTGTTCAACCATCTCAAGACTAGTGTGAAAGAGACTAGAGAAGAAGAAAGGACCAAAAGGGACTGGATACCGTTTGGAAGGCTCATATCAGATATTCTGACAGAGAATAAGCTGATAGATTATCTGAGCGAAGCTCAAGTGCTGAGCACTCTTGAACCAACTGTTGGAAAACCGCTGAACGCTAAGAACCTGAAAAAGATGAAGCTGATAGAAAATATTAGGAAGGAACCCAGAGCTACTTCAACTGCTGACATCTCCAACAGAAGAGTGCCTCTGAGTAATTTCCCAAGATTTTCTGAAATGGAATCCCAACCTGATATGTTTCTCAAGTATCCAGATTCATACAAGGAAGAAGATGCAGGTTCAAAGCTGAAGATCAAAGATCTGAGTCAACCCCAACCTGAAGTGACTCAGAAGAAGACAAAGAAGAGGAAAGCAGAAGGACCATCTCATCAGACTCCAAAGAAAAGAGGTAATTCATCTGCTGCCCCTATTTCAATTTCATCTACTATTCCAACATCTGCTGCCCCTCCTAAAACCTCTCACAGAATATCAATCCCAATCCCTACTATTGATGAAACCATACCAGAAGACCCTTCTGAGGCCTTACAACTCAGAAGAACCAGAATCAAAATTACCAAACAACCAACTGTTTCAACAACACCAGCACTTGATAGAGTGCTAGCTGATATTGAGCGTGAACATGCTGCTCAACCAAATTCTGAACCACCAAATATTCCTCCTCCACAACCAGAACCACAACCTGAACCAGAAATACAACCAGAACCAGAATCAGAACCACAACAACAACCACTCACAGAAGAACCTCTGATCCCTGAGCAATCAGAGATTCCACCTCCTCAACCAGAAAATAATCCACCTTCACCACAAACAGAGTTTCACCGCTATGAAACCCCTTCTCCACATCATTCTGATCCCCACTCACCTCAACCTTCACCGCTGGCAATCCAGTTGCCATGTGGAACCACTATTGTCAGGCCCCAGTTGCCATCTTCAGAGGAATCAACACCTCCAAAAACTCCAACCACTCCAATAGAAATATCTTCCTCTGACTCTGATAACCCTCCTCCAAAACAAACAACCTCTGAAAACCAATCCGCTGAAAACCTCAGCAGAACTTTCATTGACTTAACAAGTCTTGAACGTCTTGCTGATCTAAGACACAAAATTGCCATACCCAAACCAAAGCAACCAGATGTTGGCTCTGGTATTTTGAATTTTGAAACAGGTATGCTGCAATGGATTGCTTCTTTGAAGCAAGTCTGTCCGGGGATGATCGACCCAGCTGCTTCTGATCAGCTCTGGTCACAGTTCAGACTATGGGTACGTGCTGAAGCACTCAAGCTGCAGGACGTCAACTATGAGCAGGCTCAACAGAACTTTAGCAAGCTGCTGAAGGAAGTTGAGAGTCAGCTGCCTCAAGAAGTTGTGCTCCCTCTGGACAGTGAATCCTGGTCTGAGAAAGAGCAAGCTGCACAGGTGCAACCATCAGAGGACAAGACCCTTCAGAAAGAAAATCCAGCAGAAGATGTAGCTGAAAGTTCTGAGAAGCTTCCTCCTTCTGAAAGTTCTCAAGCTGCCTTGGACAGGCAGGCTTTGGAAGAACTAAGGCTGAATGACTTGCGTCTACAACAGCGGATGGACGACAATGATCAGAAGATGAAAGCAAGAATGGATGTACAGGACAGCAAAATTGACACTGTCGTCACCATGGTTCAGAAGCAGAATGAAACTTCTGAAAAGATTCAAGCAATGCTGGAAAGCCTGTTCTCACGCATGCCACCTCAACCTTAAATTTTTTTCATGCATGACATTCTCTATGTTTTCTTCATTTTCTGATGTACTGTTTTGACTATGTTTGTGTAATGTTCTTTTGCTCTGAACTTTTAGCACATCACCAACACTTTTTGATTGCTGACAAAAAGGGGGAGAACAAGAATGATATTTAAAATCAATAACGGCTAACTAGACAGAAATTCTCAAACATTCTAACTCTATTACTTGAAATGTTTTTCTGTTTTGCTTTTAAGTCTACAGGCACAAGGAAGCTCCTGAACACTATGAAGACTAGAAGCTAGAAGCTCTGATCAAAATATAGAAGCTCATGTTGCTCTGATCAAATATGAAGTTCTGATCGACCAAACACTCTGATCCGAAGCAAAGCTCTGACAGGAAAAGCTCTGAAGCTCTGCTCTCTGATAAGTCAAAGACCTATAATCTGATGCTCAAAGATAGAAAAAGATCTGATCCTGAAGAACACGCATATCAAAGGGAAGTAATAAACTCAGGGGGAGTATCTCTTAAACTCTGATTTCTCTTTACTTCTTAACTCTGAAACATTTCCTAGATACCTTTTCACGTTATTATTTATTTAAAATATCTAGTTTTTGTCATCATCAAAAAGGGGGAGATTGTTAGAACAATGTTTGAATCTAGTACCCTATATTTAAGTTTTGATGATAACAAAGTGAAAAGATACAGTATTTATATGTTTCATGTTTGAACTATATGCTGCCTAAAAATATTATGCTCTGACTTGCAGATATGCTGATTAAAATAAGCAAGATCACTTATTCAGCATCAGAACTTGACTTGAAACACCAGCATCAGAAGTTGCTGAATCAGAACGTGAAGATCAGATGATCAACTCACGCACATGCTGAAGCTTGATGAACAGAACTGCGCGTAAACACTCTGATACAGAAACAAAGTAGTTCATCAGCAGCGAAGCAGAATCAGAATGAGCCAAGCCAGAACGTGCATTAAAGAAGCAACGGTACTGTGCATTGAACGCTAATTAATTCCAACGGCATCATTCTAGACAAGATCTGCTCAAAAAGGAAAGCTTGTTATTAGCATTGAATCAAGAATATTGCATTCAACGTTCATCTTCTCAAGTGCTATATAAACAAGGCTTCGAAGATTATCATGGCTAATGCTCTCCAATTCTCTACACGCACAAAGCTGAACAATAATCTTCATCTACCAGTTTTGCTAAACCAACAAACTCTGATACTCCATTAGCGTTTAGCAACCTAGTATTCTAAGCTTAATTTGTGTATACATCACAGTTGTGATAAAGTTTTGTAGAAAACATTCACACACATTTGTTTTATACCTTTGTAAGAAAGTGTTGCCTTGACAAACCGGATTGTGGTTTGAATCAAGAAGGCTTTAGCAGTTGTTAAAGCAGATTTGTATTCAGTTGAATATAGTGAATTAAGACCTCGTTGGAGAGAGGCGAAATCACCTTGACGGGTGGACTGGAGTAGTTTGAGGTCAAACGAACCAGGATAAAAATATCTTGTCAATTGCTTTAAGATTCCAGTTTTACAATTCAACCCCCCCTTCTTGTGTTTTTCACCCCTTCACAAGTTGTATGAACATGTATTGGGCATGGATCAAAGTGAGTTTTTGCCAACTTCAAGTATTCGATTCTCCTTAACCACAAAGGTGTTTGAGGAGTTATTGGACAATTTTGAAAGCTTGCAACATGTACTATAATCCATCTTTGAAATTAAACTTGAAACTCCAAATGGAACTATGTGAAAGATGGCCAAGAAGATGGGTCAAAATCCTGCCTAAACTAGGGCAAAATTTCTCTAAGTTAAAAGTTTTAAGTACCCTTGTTCCAAAATTCATAACTTGAGATACATGCCTCTTTTGAGAAAAATTTGTGAATAAAAGTTGTAGACTTTGTGATGGACTACAACTTTCATGTTTCAAGTTTTGTTTGAATCCATTTGCATCTTGGTGAAAAAATGGGACAAAGTTAGGAAAAAATAAGAAAATTTCATAACTTAGAAAATTTCTAAGTTATGAAATTTTTCCATTTTAAACCCTAATTTGCATTTTTGGGTTTCTTGATGAACAAGTTTGATAATTTTTCATGTCTTGATGAAAAATGACCCTTGGCACTTATTTTGACCAAAAAGTCAAAGTTTGACTTTTCAGTGTATAGTCAAATTTTGATCAGTTGACTGAAAAATTCATCTGTCAATCCTATGCACTTGAGATCTTTTGAACTTGTTGAATGGGTAAAGACAATGTCATTGAGTCCTTGAGTCCATTGTTGAGCTTGATTTGCCATTGGTTAGGTCAAACAGTCAAAAATTTCCTTTGTATAGTCAAAACCCTAAAAATGACCATTTTGCCCTTTTGATGATCTGATCAAATTTCTTGTGGAATTGTGATCCAAACTTGATAAAATGGTTCATATGAGTTCTTAATGTTGATATGAATCAAATTTCATGAGGTTTGACTGTCAATTGGCCACAGTTGACTTTTCCCCCAATACAGCTGATTTCTAGGTCAACTGTCCAATTGACTGGGCAAAAATTTGGATCAAGGCTTGAAACTTGGTATGGACAAACTTGTGAGTCCAATATGAAGTATGAATGTCACTTTGGGCATTTTAGGTCAGAACATCACTGTGCAAACTCAAACCCTAATTTAGGTCAACAGTGCAAGAAGGTGTCTTGAGCAGAGCAAACCCTAGCTTGATCTTGAGTTCCAAGAGTCTTGTGATGAAAAATGTTGATGAAATGAGAGGGAAAATTTTGGGGTACAACACTAACCATGCCATTTAATTGCATTTTTTATGCTTGTACGTGATATTGCCATGGTTAGGGTTTTATGTTCTTGTTTAGGGGTTTTCAATGCAGGCAAAATTAGGCTTTGATTCTGGTACCATGATGCTCGTGAGGATGAGACGAGTTTATTGGTACCAGTACTTTTCATTTATCTTGCTCGTATGCAGTTTTGGAGATGAACATGGTTATACCTACAGTGAATGTCTGTAGGTAAAAGTCTTGTTGTCTAAGGCGACGGTCCAGGGAAGAAGATGAGGCGTGGCAGTCCATGGTTGGCTGGTTTAAATTTAGCGTGCATTTTCTAAATATATTATTTGATTTGATTATATTGTTTTGCTTCCATTATATGAATAACATGGGTTCGATCCCAGGTCCCAACATTTGCTTTATATTATTTTTCTTCATATGATGAGGTGCTCTACTATCCCATGTGTCCACCATGCAACTCAAAGATCTGACCATCAGACTCATCTCTAGCCAGATCCAACGTGCCAACAATGAGAGGTCTACCATGCTCCTCAAGTTAACACCCACACCAAATCAAGCGTGGTCAAACAGGCTTGGAGTGTTTGGGCCAGAAAATCCAGATTTGCACCCTCTGCATTTGCTAACACACAGGCCCATTCTCTTTCTTTTACATTTTTTATTTCCTTATTTAATTATTTTGCTTAATTTATTTTTCTCATAAAAATTAATTAAATTTTTTTCATAAAATCATAAAATCAAGAATTCACAAAAATTTGAATTAGTTTTTTTTTTATCAAACTTAATTTAATTTAATTTAGGGAAATTTTAATTTGTTTTTTTTAATTAAAACCAATTAGAAATTTAGGTTTAAGTTCTTGATTTAATTCTTTTCTTTTTTCAAATAAAAAATGCAAAAAAATAGGTTGTTTAGAATTAATTTATTTATTTTCAAAAATTAACATTAATTAGAACTTAGGATTTTCTTTTAATTCAATTATTTCATTATTTTCTCAAATAACAAAACATGACAAAAAACATTTTCTTTAATCAATCGCAAATAGGATTAGTCAAAGGGGTCAAAACCCTAATCGCCTCGCGTTTAATTCGTCGCGCGCTTGTTGATTATTTTGCCAATATTTTGTAACTATTCATGGTTTGTAATAGTTAACTTAGGGTTTTTATTTTCTGTTTAAATCCCCGATTTTTTGGTTATGTAATTAATCCCCCTCCCCGAAGCCTTGTAATAGCTAGGTTTATTTTCTCGCATTTTAACTCCCGCAAATACTTAACTGTCTAGATGTATGCTAATAGGATTGTATGGCAAGAATGCATGAAAAATTAAAATGGTTTGAAAACCCTAATGTGCAAAGATTAAATAACTGAAACAAATCACTCGCACATATTCACTCTTAGGGTATACTCTCACTTTGGTTGCCTTCGGTAAATGATCATTAAGCATAGGGTGTCTTAGTGGTTGCCCTCCTGTCTAAAAAGATCAAAAGACCCATTCGAATATTGCCTCATAAATGTTGCCTCGAAATGATCTTAAGACTCTAGGGTTATTACTAAGATGTCCTAGTATTGCTTTAGTGATCGTACATCCCTTTCGAATTGACCCTTACAAATTCCAACGACGGTGTTGCCTATTCCTCAATAGTAGGATAGCGTTGTCTAAAGGAAACAAGAATAAAAATAATCTTTTTTCGAGTAGGTAGATGCTAGTAGGTACTTGCTCAAATCAAAACTTTTCACACTTACACTTTTCAAACAAATTTTCAAAACAAACTTCGTCACACCCTTTAGGACTGATACAAGGGTTATCACGAAGTAAAACATTTTTTCAAAAACAAAGCACACACAAGCAATTTAAAAAATGAACAAGTACCTAAAAGCCCATTGAAAACCATGGATAGAAAGGGTGCTAACACCTTCCCTTTCTATAATCTACCCCCCGTACTCAAAATCTCGAAAAAGGATTTTTTTCTGTACTTTTTTCCTTTCCGGTTGGATGAAACAAAAGTCGGTGGCGACTCTTGCTTACCGCGACATTTTTCAAACACAAATCGCAAAATGAAAACCAGCATCAAACAGTCAATTCTGCCACCGTATTACAGAACTGGCGACTCTGCTGGGGAAAATTAAGTGGGGTATACCTTAGGATCTAGGTCATTAAAATTGCTTCTCTTGATTGCTTTGTTTGCTTTATTTTTGAGGGTTTTGTTTGGGGTTACTATAGATCCTACACCCGAATCTGGGGAACACCTTTTAGGTAAGTAGCAATAGACTGTGAGGGAATTGTATGGCGTAAAACCGATACGGTTGAAGCAGTAGCTACATTGGTGTGGCACTTTAGTTGGTACCGGTATCCCTTGTGGTGAAACGAGGAGAATACGGGGCCGCTGCATGGTGTCGTAAAGCATCAACTGACCTTAGAACCTTTAATTGCCCAACTTGGCCATTAGAAAGTAGCGAGATAGAGGGCCTCGGTGTAGATCTGAGAACTGGTTGATACTCGATGCTACACTCATTGAGACCAGACTTTTGGAATATTTCCGCCGCATGAAAAGATTGCGTGAGCTGAAACCATGACCGATAAAGGATGGTCAGTAATATTGAGATCCTCTAGAACCCAGTTACTTTTTCTAGGACAGGTTTGAAACCAACTTAATTTCAAGAGGGTATTACCTTTGACCTCATGCAAGCCTTAAACCTAAGGGCTTTGTGTGATTTGATTGTGCTTGCAATACCTGTGTTTGCTATACCTGTGGTTTATCATGACATCATGCATCATAACATGGCATTCATGCTTCATTACACTAACCATTTCAAAGACCAAGGGAATTTATATTTGTTCTGTTTTGCAGATCATGGCTTCCGTGCATAGAAATACTATCTGAATCAGCTTTGTGCAGTTACCTTCCCAACTCAAAGAGCTAGCATCAAGAGTCTCTGAAAATTCTACTTTCATCAAGAGACACGGTCAACTTCTCAGCCTGGTTATTTCAAACCTTGATGAACAAATGATGAGCTTACTTTTTCAGTTCTTCGATCCCAAGCATCACTGCTTCACCTTTCCAGATTATCAGTTGGTACCCACCTTAGAAGAATTCTCTCAGCTATTGGGCATATCCATTCTTGAACAGGTACCCTTCACAGGTATAGAAGAAGTTCCTAAGCCAGAAGTCATTTCCTTAGCTTTGCATTTGAAACGAGCCGACGTGGTATCCAATTGGGAAACTCGAAGCAGAGTCGGGGGTTTTCTAGCCAAATTTCTGTTAGACAAGGCTCGGCTATTTTGGGATGATTTGTATTTTCAGGATTTTGAGGATGTCTTGGCTCTTCTTATCTATGGTTTAGTTCTCTTCCCTAATTCGGACTCCTTCGTAGGTGTGATTGCTATCAAGATTTTCCTTTCTCGCAACCCTGTGCCTACCTTGCTTGAAGATATTTTGCACGCTCTCCATACTCGTACCATGAAGAGAAGAGGGATTCTTATGTGCTGCATGCCATTGCTATCGAGGTGGTTTATTTCTCACCTCTCTAAGTCTGTACTGAAGAACAAATAAGGTTTGGGTTGGTCGCACAGGATAATGTCACTCGCTCATACGAATATTCTTTGGTGTTCTCAAGCTATGGAAGACGTTGTTATTATTGACCGCTGTGGGGAGTACCTTAATGTCCCATTACTTGGTATCAGAGGGGGTATAACTTATAATCCTTGTCTAGATTTGCGAAAATTTGGTCATGCTCGAAGGGATGGTCCCCATGAGTTGCTTATTGAGGGAATTGTATTCAACTATGAGGATGATGTTAAGGAGTATCGCTGGAGGTTCATACGAGCTTGGGGCATGGTAAACAGATCTGACCCCAAAGTTTTGGGACCAAAAACTTCCATTCCTATGGAGCCTTACCTCCAATGGGTACGAGCTCGAGCCCAGAAGCTTATGATGCCTTATGTGGCCGTATTACCAGTGATTGTGGAGCCCACTATTGAAGAAGGCATTCCTTACACGGTTCTCTATCCTTACATGCCCACTGATCTTAGGGAGTTACAGAGGTCTTGGATTCAGTTGAAAAATGAACGGGATACTTATAAGGAACAGTTCCATGATCAAGAGAGGAAGGTTTTAAAGATCACCAGGAAGCCCAGGAAGAAAGAGTGCTCAATGATTATATCAGCACAAAGAGAAAGCGTCCATGGGACTTTTGACTTTTCTTTTCTAGTTTTAGATTTGCTTTATTTACTTACTTGTAACGCCTTAAAGGCATGTTGAACCTTCAAATTTAAGCTAATAAAGTTTTTGTTTATTTTGCTTTGCAAATTTAAATTTCCCGAAGTCTTTGAAATCATTACATGCGCATCCTATTATCATACACATCATTACAGGTACCACTACATGTTTCTCATCTTCTTCGTTGTTTATTTTAGCAGAAATGTCTTCCGATCAAGCCATCAAAGACCTACAGGCACATAACGCCCAGTTCCAACAGATGTTCATAAGTTTGGCTAAGGGGCAAGAGGATCTGAAAGCCCTCATTCTAAAAGAGAAAAAGAAGAAGAAGAAGAAGAAGGTTGTCGGCATTCTGAATATGGGAAAAAGGTTTGGAGAAAGGTTGAAGCATCAAACTGATCTGACCTCTTCATCCAAGGAAGGGGAGAACAAAGAAGGGGAACCCTAGCCCTGCAATCTCTGACAATGATACTGATTATGATGATGAGCAATATCCTTCGGCTGAGGATAGATACAAACAGTTAGAGGATCGTCTGAGTTCCATGGAAGTTCAGAAGATACCTGGTTTGGATTTCAGAGAATTGGGACTGGTATCGGGAGTGGTCATCCCTCATAAGTTCAAAGCACCAGTTTTTGCCAAGTATGATGGAGTGTCCTGCCCAAAACTCCATCTCCTTTCTTATGTCAGAAAAATCCAACCCCACACCGCTGATAGAAATTTGTGGGATCACTTCTTTCAAGATAGTTTATCATGGACTCAGCTTGAATGGTTTTACCAGTTGGAGGGAGCCAGTGTCCAAAACTAGGAAGATCTTGTTGCTGCTTTCTACAAGCAGTATCAGTACAATGCCGACCTTGCTCCCACTCGTACTTAACTCCATAGTATGTTCATGGGTGCAGGTGAAGGTTTTAAAGATTATGCTAAAAAATGGAGAGACTTGGCTGGGAGAGTCCAACCCCCTTTGTCTGATAAAGAGTTGGTTGATATGATTCTGGGGACGCTATCTGGTCCATTTTTTAATCACTTAATCGGCAGCTTGTCATCTGGTTTCACCAAGCTGATTTTAACTGGAGAAAGAGTAGAAGCTGGAATTCAGAGTGGTAAAATGCAGAAGGATGCCTCCTCGAGTTCAACTAAGAAGCCTTTCGCTGGTAAGAAGGTAGCCAGTGCAGTCTATAGCCCGAGGGGCTAAAGCAGATCTAAACACCGTCAGGCGGTAAATGTTGTAGTAATACCAAGACCCATCAGTTGCTCCACAATGCAACAATCAACAAAGGGTGGAAAGACAACAACGGAAGTTTACCCGCATCAACATGATTTTGGATGAAATTCTACCTCACTTATTAAAATCCAACTTGGCAACCTTGAGAGAGGCTACCAAGAATCCAAATACTACATCTCCTAGATACAATCCCAATGCACGGTGCGCTTACCATTCTAAGAGTCCTGGCCACGATACAAATGATTGCTGGGCTCTGAGAAACAAAGTACAATACTTACTTGAAGCCAAGGAGATAGGGTTCGATGCTCCAGAAAAGCCGAATGTTATAACTGCTCCCATGCCCAAACATGGTCGTGGAGTTAATGCTGCTGACACTAATTTGTTTGTGACCTCTGTTGAAGAAGTTTCTACTCCTCTTATGATTGTTAAAAATAATTTGTTGTTGGCTGGTTTATTTCTGGGTTGTGGTGAAGGTTGCCACATGTGTTCGATTTTACCTTCTGGTTGCCGTTTGTTGAAGTCATGTGTTTAGCGCCTGATGGATAATAAATAGATTATGTTCGAGAAGACTATGATTCTTGTTGTTCCAAATAAAGGCATTGCTATTATAACCATTTCTGCCAATCCTTCCAAGGATTCCTCGAGAAGACCTGTTAGGATTACATCTGTTCAAAGAATTGCTCCACTGATAATCATTGTTCCTGGTCCCATCCCGTACGCCTCAGACAAGGTTGTCCCATGGCATTATGGTGCTGATGTGTACTATCACGGCATTAAACAAGATCTAAAGAATGAAGAAGTTGTCATTGATGTCAGTAATATTGTCAGGACTAGCAAAGTTACCTGAAGTCGAAGGGTCTTCTCTCCTGAGATTTCCCCGAAGACTATCAACAAACCTATTGTTATTCTAACTGCTGCTTCAACCAGCACTCCTGACATTTCTCCTGTTCCTACTCTAGTTATTACCCTTGTTGCTGAGCCATTTGGGACTCGGGGCAAGGAAATTATAGGTGAGCCCGCCTAGACGAAGGCACCTAAGAAAATCATTGTGGAAGCCTCTAAACAAGAAATAGAGGAAATACTGAAAATCATAAAGAAGAGCGACTACAATGTGGTCGGGCAGCTGGGGTAGACCCCATCAAAGATATCCATGTTGTCTCTGCTGTTGTGTTTTGAAGCCCATGCGAAGGCTTTGATTGCATTTCTCAAGACTGTGCATATGCCGCAGGAAACTTCAGCAATCAGTTCAAAGATTGTGTGGCCAGCCTGACTGCTGACAATGGGCTGGGTTTTTCGGATGCGGATCTGACACCGAAAGGAAGGAACCATAATGATGCTTTGCATGTATCAATTGAGTTCAGGGGCACCACTATGGCCCATGTGCTGGTAGATACCGTATCTTCACTGAATATTCTGCCGAAGAAAGCGTTGGACCATTTGGATTGTGAGGGTTTGACTTTAAAGCCTAGTAATATTGTGGTAAGGGATTTTGACGGATTGAAGAGAATGGTGCACAGGGAGGTGGACATCCCTGTCTGTGATACGGTGGGAGAACTGACTAGTGTTTTGCGTTCGTATTCGCACTTGTGCGGTTGAGCAAGAGTCGCCACCGACTTTTTATTTTATCCTAAAGGAAAGGTTAAAAAAGCACAGCAAAAACCTTTTGAGATATTTCGTGGGTCCGGGGGGTAGATTATGAAAAGGGAAGGTATTAGCACCCTTTTCATCCATGGTTATCCATGGGCTCTTAGTTACTTGGTTTTTTAGATTACTTGCCTTGATTTTTGATTGCTTGAAAAATGGTGTGTGTGTGAGTGCTTTTGAAAATGTCTTGGAAGAAGATGCCTTGTCTTAGGCTAACCTTGTAACAATTCTTTACTCGAATGTTTTACAAAGGCGTGTATCTTTTCGAAAAGATGTTTCAAAATGTTTTGAGAATTTGTTTTGAAAGTGTTGTGGTTTTTGAAAAGAAGGCAAGTGTTTTTGCAAATTGATCTCAAGTAACTAAGAGTTTTGTCTACCCTATCGTACTCAAAAGGTTTTTTGTTATGTTTTAACCCCTTTTAACAATTTTGTTCCACCATTGAATTTGGTGGACAATTTTGCGTTTAGGAAGTTTATTCGGGACGGGCGCGGGTCATCATATGGACCATGAATGCAATGATGCCAAGCGTCTTTGGCAATTTGCTTTGAAGGGACTATGATCATTCCGTTTAGGCAACACTTTGAGGGACTTATGATCATTTTGATTTTATTTTTCCAAAGATACTCGACGTACAAGCATGGCCCATTTTGGAAGGCAACATGTGAGATTACCCTAGGGGGTGCAAGTGTGATTGTGTATTGATTACATGTATTTGTCTTGTATTAGGTTATCTAGCGTTTGATTTTATGTACATACAAACTCTAGGTCTAACCATGGTATAATTGGAAAACTGTAAATTGCGGAAATGTAAAATCTACGCTATTACAAAATAGTGTCCGAGAGTGGGGGTACAAGTGTACGAATGGGGATGAGACTTAGAGTATCCAATAAGTTACCACCAAATCGAATTTGTGATCAAAATGTAAATATTGAATATACGAATATAAGATAAACAAATGTATAGGAGCAATATGAATGGATTTGTGTAAGTGCAAGTGTGAGATGTATATGTATTGAGTGTAATTATGTACAGGCGCGAAATGTGAAATTAATGCGAGATTAGGGTTTTTGACCTAAATATGTGTTTTAAGGAATCTTTGATTTGTATATTTTTAATATGTATAAAAGAAAAATGTTTTAACTTAAATGTTCAAGTTTTAATTAAATTGTGAATAAAATGTATTAAATGTCAAAAAAATTGAATTATGGATAAAAAGAAGTGTATTCTTAATTGTTATGTACAAAAAATATATTTTAATAAAAATGTTTTCAATTTTTGTTATATGATAAAAAAAAGGCATTTTATTATTTCATGTACAAATATATTTTAATAATAAAAAAAAATGTTTTCAATTTTAGTTATATGATAAAAAAATGTATGATATGTACCAATTATATTAAAAATTTATGTACACAAATATATTTTTTAATAAAAATCATGGATTAAATTAGAAGAAAGAAAAAAGTATTTGTTTGTAAAAAGTATTTTAATAATAAAGAAAGTTTAACATTCTAATTTTTTATATTAATATATTGATGTATTATTGTATTATTTAACTACATTAGTATACAAAAGGGTTTTTTATTAGTGTAAAGAAGGAAATGAAATGAAGTTAGTATTATATAAAAAAAAGTGGTTAATTGTAAAATATGCTAATTTGTGTTGTTAGGAAATAAATGGGCTTGGTGAGCAGAATGGGGCGAGGCCCATGTTGAAGTTGAGACAAATTTTTAGGGTTAGGGATTTGTTTGTTCAGTGAGACGCGTTAGGGTTTGAACGGCGCCGCGTTCGTATGTTCGTTCATCATCGTCTTCTTCTGATCAGCTCCTCCGTCCAGCCACCAGTGTCACCCTCCAAACCTTTCTTCCCTCCATGGCATGAGCTCCGTGTTCTCTTGATACAAGGTTAGATTTTAATGTTTATGTTTTTATCTCTTTTACAGACTGCATGCGTTTTTGATTTGAATCTTAACATTTATCTTTCATTATGAGATGAAGGAGAAGAGAAGAGGGAGAAGATTGTACTACCTGACTTTGGAGATGGAGGAAAGGCGGAGTGGAGGCGCTGAGGACGGCCGGTGGGTGGAGAACGCAGTGCTGTGCTGAACTTAGCTTTGTAAGGTCTCCTGGTACTCCTGTATTAACCCTCTTGCTTAGGTTTTATGATGTGTTCTGAAAACCTTTATCTTGAAATAGATTCACTTTTTTCTTCCTCTTCTATGCCACTGTATATTGGTTGCTTTTGGGAATTCGTATGGACAGAATGTTGCCTTGCCTATGATGAAGCTTGCTTCTGAGGCCCTCTTTCCTCTTCTCTACTGCTCACGTTGCCTTTGGATGAACTTTCTCTCTTCTTTTCCCTGTTGCCTTGAACTTCTGTGGAGTTTGCCTTCTTCTGAATTGCCTAATTTGAAATGTTTCTTCCTCGCCCCATGATGAATCCAAGATTCTGAGGGCTTGAAGGCTTGATGCCTTTTTTGGAGCCTTGAGGCTTTGAAAGGCTTAAGCTTATCTTTTACAATGACTGGCTTGAGTATGCTTGAGGGATTTGAATA